>CP032245.1:18012968-19508802 GCA_005610355.1 Gossypioides kirkii
TAAATAATTCAAATAGCTTCACTTAATAAATTCTAACTTCTAACTTATTTTAAGGTAAAATTTTGAATTTCCCTCTAACATTTTAAATTTTATGCAAACTAATCCCTAAATTCCCAACTCACAATTAAACCACAATTAAAGAAATATCATGATCACCAATTTTTTTCTACAGTCCTTTACAGCCCATAACTTTCATTATTTCATAAAATTATTAATGAATTTTACCATTTTCTCAAATGAGTCCTTAAGCAAAATTCCTTCAAAATCACTTAACAAAATGTGTTTATTTAACAACTAAGCTTAATAATCTATCAATTAAATTCACTAACACTACCAACTCATTCATGGCAAGACCCTAAACTTTTAACTATTTCACAATTTGACTCCCGAGCTAGCTAGATTAAGTTAATACGATATCAAAAACATAAAAATTACTAAAAACAGAACAAAATTTACCTACCATGCAAAGAAACCAAGCTTAGCCGAAATTTTCTTCTTTCTCTAATGGTTTATTCTGTAACACCCTAAACCCGACCTAGAAGGAACAACTAAGTATAGGATGCCACAAGGTTAGAGAACAAACATCACGATAGCAAGCACACAATTATATATATATCATAAAAGTTAGGTAAAGCGTATATCCAACATCATCTTAATAGTAATAAAGTAAATTCAAAGATCCCAAGGTTATATTCCTAGCGTAGCATAATATAGTCCTACAAGTCCTAGAAGATTGAGCTCCTCGCCGTCGGCTGCTAACTCTGAGAAGATCTTGTAACAACATTTAAATTAATCAGTATAAAGTATATTGATAAGAACTATTGTCCACGAATGTAATAAACAATTCCATAGGGCTAGTTATGCCACAATGGATAATGCTTTAGTATCGTTCATAGTGTCGCTACCACAGAGTTATAACCATGCGATGTTTACAGTGTCATCACTAGTTCAGAATAGAATCGTAGTTTTTACAGTGTCACTACTGATTCGACATAGCTACACAGTGTTTACAGTGTCATTGCTAGCCCGATATAGTATTACGATGTTTACAGTGTCACCACTAGTTCAGTGTTGTATTGCAGTGTTTACAATGTCACTGCCAGTTCAATACAATATCATGGTGTTTATAGTGTCATCATTAGTTCGATGCATTATTACGATGTTTACAGAGTCACCTTCTGTTTGATACAGTATTACGGTGTTTACATAGTCATCGTCAATTCAATGTTGTATTCCAATTTTATCGGATGTATACTCAAGCATACAGGACACATGGTTTGGCACACGACTGTGTGTTCAGACCGTGTAACTCACTATTTCCATTTCCATAAAACAGAATGGTCACACGGCTTGGCACACGCCCGTGTGCCTAGATCGTGTAACTCACTGTTTTTGGTTCACCAGTCAAATACTCACACGGTTCAACACACACGCCTGTTCCCCTAGATAATGTAACTCACTATTTCCCATTTATCGAACACACGACTTGGACACACGCCTGTGTCCCTAAACCGTGAACTCACTATTTCTTAATTATATGGCACACGGCCTAGACACACGCCCGTGTGTCTGCCCGTGTACCATCGAGCAGTGGCTATCCTGCACAATTTCTACAGAGAATAACAAAGGAATTCAAGGGAAATCAATACCTTACCTGTCCCGAAGTAAAAGTGAATGCTCTCTCATGAACGGAAGCCTAAATCAAAGTTCATACGATTAATTCCACAACATTTTTCCCAAATCGTAAAGTTTCGTAGCAATCTCATTACTAACTTAAAACAACACTTACCTCTCTTAACTCTGAATTTGTTGAACTATCTTGACGATATATCATCAACGATACTGTCTTCACCTAAAGGAAACCATTGCCATTCATCAACAATAATTCCAACAATGCAATTATAACTTTACACTGAAACTTAAATGCGTAGAAAATTCCACTTACTTACGAAATTGTTCACAATTAACAGTGATAGAAAACAACTCCGTAACAATCTTTCCGTACAACGGAAAACACTATGCTTTCCCTCAGTCTAGCCAACCCACAATAAAAAAAAGAAATGCAAAAACTCCTCTAAAAACAAAACTAAGACGATGAACAAAAAGGAAAAAAAGAACCAAATGTTCTTCCACTTATTATGTGACCATTGAACCACTAGGCTCATCGTTGAAACAATTTTGCACAGAAGTCAGTTTATGTATATCACTCATGATTTCGAGTTCACAAAAGAGAAAATTACTAAATTTTGCAAAAGTTAAGACTCGAACCTAATTTCTATATAAACAATTAAAGCACATAAACCACAGTGACAATGATAGTTTCAGTGACATGCTTCGTAAGGAAAAGGTTAAAAATCTAAGGCGTTACAACTCTCTTCCCCTAAAAAAAATTTCGTCCTCGAAATTTACCTGAATCAATAGATCTGGATGTTGTTGTTGAATTGAATCTTCAGGTTCCCAAGAGGCCTCCTCCTTACCGTGATTTTGCCACAGAACCTTGACCAGTGGCACAATTTTCTCCGTAAGATCTTAATGTCTCACTTAAGGATCTGTATTGGTTCCTCCTCGAAGGTTAAATCTAGTCTTACCTCTATCTCCTCTACCAGAACAATGTGAGAAGGGTCAGATCAATATCTCCGTAACATGGAAACATGAAACACGTCGTGAATGCGGTCAAGTTAAGGGGGTAATTCGAGTTGGTACACCACTGATCCAACCCGCTTTATTATCTGATATGGTCTGACGAATCTTGGACTCAGTTTACCCTTCTGTCCAAATTGAAGGACCTTCTTCCACGGTGAAACCTTCAGAAATACCTGATCATCGATAGAATACTCTATATCCTTTCGCTTTAAATCCGCATAACTGATCACCGATAGAATACTCTATATCCTTCTGCTTTAAATTCGCATAGGACTTTTGTCGATCAGAGGCCACTTTCAGTCAATCTCAGATTAACTTGACAATATTTTCAGTCTCAAACACCAATTCAAGGCCCAGTACCCATCTCTCCCCTAACTCAGTCCAACATGAGGGATTCTAACACTTACGACCATACAAGGCTTCGTATAGGGCCATTTAGATGCTAGATTGAAAATTGTTATTATAAGTAAACTCAGTTAACGACAAATGATCCTCCCAACTGCCCCTAAAATCAATCACACAATTCCGGAGCATATCTTCAAAAATCTGAATAACCCGTTCCGACTGACTATCCGTCTGAGGATGATATGCAGTACTGAAATCCAGTCGCGCCCCCAGCGCCTCATGCAGCTTTTTCCAGAAATGCAAGGTGAACCGCGGATCCCAATCTGAAATGATCGAAACAGGGACTCTACAACCTCACAATCTCTGTGACATAAAGCTTAGCAAGCTTTTAGAGAGAATAATCAATTTAGATCAGTAGAAAATGGGCGGACTTAGTTAGTTTATAAACAATAGCCCATATAGAGTCCTTTTTAGTTGGTGTTAGGGGTATCCCACTAACGAAGTCCATCGTCACTCGCTCTTATTTCTGTTGGGGAATCTTAATTTGTTGCATTGATCGCGCTGTGAACGTCACAGCAAATATGTGCAAGCGTACACTGTCGATGCAAGTATAGTAGATAGATGTAAATCTATCAAATATCGATCCCACAGGGATGGCTGCTTATGTTTATAATTGTCGATGCAAAGAAAGTTAAAATAAGAGAGATTGTGATGAATAATGTCGGAGCAATAAAATAAGAAAATGGAGTAAAAGTATGAGAATAACTTGTCAAAGCAATTTAAGAAAATTTAAGAAGTGAAATAGTGATAATGAGATAGGGTTCCTTGAGTTGAAAAGTTGGTAAAAAGCCAAATGTGATCACAAGGTTAATAACAGATAAATTGTCGCCACAATTAAGCATAATGAAATCTTACCAACCTTGACTTCCTTGTTTATCAAAGACTCAAATACTCACACTAACCACATCTTTCAGTGTTGGCAATGCTATATATTTGAGAACAAGTGGACTAAATTCCTTCAATCCTCAAGCAACTTCCGTTGACTTGCTTGTTAACTTAATTTGTCGCTGCACTTTCTAGTGGCAGTGACTGCAATCACACTTCCATGGTCAAACAATTAAATCCAAAGATAAACAATGAAGGAAAGATTGAAATAGATATCAAACTTGATCTAAAATTAAATTGTATTTCCATACAACTTCAAATTATCAAAACTTATCAGCGTTAAGCAAGAGAATAACAAAATAAATTGAAGTATCCTATTCCTAGTCTACTTGAATCACTCCCTTACACTACTATTGTGTCGCATTTAGGATGCTCCTCGTCAGGAGCAAGGTTGCCTTCTCATCAATGTCAGGTTGCCCTCAGGGAATTTAAGCTGCCATGGATGCAAGCTTAAGAAGGTGTTGAAGAAGAATTTTTAATCCACTGAAAAAATCAAGAAGAAGAAAAAACTGTAAGAAGATTCTTTCTTTTTAGTATTTAACAGCCACTACCAATTACAGGTGTCCTCCTTTTCAGATCTAACTTTCTCTATTTGTACAAGTTGGTTATACTAGCTGTACACTCACGCAAATCTGGTGTGTTCATCAGACAATTATCAGTTACGGTGACAGTTCTGGGCGTAAATTTGGATGTTATTTTACAGCGACAACTCTGTACACCTTCATGCATTGATCCTTCTGGACAGGTTCCTGCAGTGACATCTTTGGGAACAATACTGAACAGCTAATGCAGCGACATTATTAGTAAAAACATGATAAAATTAAAGAAAATTAGGCCAAGATTCACTAAGTTAGAAAATGCAATAACTAAGTTAAAATGACTAAAAATGTAGGCTAAAGATGATTAGATGGGAACAAATTATACCATAAGTAAGGAGAAATCAATGGTCTTTTCTAATGCTATCATGTATCAACGCCGAGGGTAGTTGATGTTCGGCTTTTACCTTTTGACAAATTAAACAGTGCGAAATGAAGGTTGTTTCCTCTCGTTTCAACCCAAGCCACCAGTACAGCTCTCGTAAGTCGTAATACATTTTATATCCACCCGGGTGCTTGGCATAATGACTGGTATGAGCCTTCTGCAGAATCGATGATTGTACTAAAACGAATATATGTTTTCTCCCCATTTATTGTATAATTTGTTCCCATTATATCATGTTTAGCATGCATTTTTAACATTTTATATTTAGTAATTACATTTTCTAAGTTAGTGATGTTTGGTTTAATTTTCTTTCATTGATCTTACTTTTTCTACTAATGTTGCCACATTTAGTGTTCAGTATTACATTTTGAGATGTCACTGCAGGTAGCTGTCCAGAATGACTAATGCATGAAGGTGTACAGAGTTGTCGCTGCAAAATAACATCCAAATTTGCGCCCAAAACTATCGTCGCATAAGCACTTTTAGATTTCACCAAAATTGTCACCACAGGAATATTTTTGAAATGCACCCAAAACTGTCGTTGCATAAATATTCTTCAAATTGCATCCAAAAATGTCGCTGCATATGTATTCAATTGCACCCACGAATGTCACTGCATGAACATGTACAGAATTATCGCTGCATGAACGTGTCCAGAATTGTCGACACATCTGACAACTGTCTAATAAGGACAGAAATGTATGAGCTATACAATCTGGTATAACCAACTTGTACAACTCAATTTTGGAGAATAGACGCTTGTACATTTGGGGCTAAATATAAGCACTCACAAAGTATGAAGGAAGGTGTCTCTCTCTTCCTTTAGTCTCCCATTTTATTATCTTCTTTAACCTAGCTTTTGAGCTTTGTGGCTATGGAGGCTTAAGACCCCTTGAGTGAATCAACATGAAGGCGATGCAGACCAACTCCTGACGAGGAGTTCCTAAGTGTGACACAAGAGGAGGGTAAAGGAGCATTTCAAGTAGCCTAGGAATTCTCCACTTGTTCTTTTATATTTCTTCCTTAGATGATGGTAACTCATGTTTATTTCAAGTTTGTATAGAAGTACTCTTGATTGTTAGACTAAATTATATCTTATTCAAGCTTGCTTTTACTGTTTAACCTTTGGATTTGAATGATTTTAGCACGGAAGTGTTATTGCACTCACAGTCACTGGAAGGTGCAGTGACAGTTTAAACTAACAAGCAAGGCAACGGAAGTTGCTTGGGGATTGAAGGAATTTGGTCCACTTGTTCTTGAGTGTGTTGCATTGCCAGCACTAGAAGGTATCGTTAGTATGCATACTATAATCATTGATCTAATAGAAAAGCCAAGTTTGGTAAGATGTTCATTGCACTTCATTGCAAAGACAATTTACCTGTTATTCTTAACCTTGTAAGCCACACTTAGTTTTCTGCTGACTATTCACGTTGTGGATCCCATTTTACCTTCATCATATTTTATCTTTATTTTCATATTATTGCTCCGACAACCATTCTCACAATTTATTGCATTTTACTTATTCAATGCACCCACAATTTTAGACAATAGACACCCATCCTCGTGGGATCGATATTCAACAGATTCACATCTATCTACTATACTTGCATCGAAAGTGTATGCTTGCACATAAATGCTGTGACGTTCATAGCGACAAGTTTTGGCCCCGTTGTTGGGGATGGCGTTTGTTTGATGTTTATTTTTGTCTTTGCATTTATTCTTTATTATCTAAATTTTATTTGTCACTAACTTGTTTCCTTTTTGTTGTCTACTTTTACAGGTTTTCTTTTAGCGAGATATGGCTAGGAACGAGGTGTATATAGCCTCAAGATTTTGGACTGACATGAGTAATGCTGTAGAAATAGAGGTCGATGTCGTAATAGCCCAGGTATCTTCATTGACTAATATGCAGAATGCTACAGCAATTGTAGAATGGAAATTTGCAGTGACAATTTGCAATTATTGTGGAAGCAACCATGAGTTTGAATAATTCTCATCAAATCCAGCAAATGTGTACCACAGGGGAAAATTCGATCGAAATGAAAATCTATATTCTAACACCTACACGCCAGAGTGGGAGCAACATCCAAATTTTTGTTGGAACAATCAAGACCCTAGAAGTATAAACAACGATGTTAGATCCGAGTGGACACTGCCCAATTATGATCAACCTTTGTCAAGGCAAAATATCTAGCAAGACGGAGCATAAGTTCATCAATTGAAAATTTGTTAAGATAATATATTGCCAAGACTGACGTTGTGCTTCAGAGTCAAACTGAATCCATACAAGCTCTTGAATATCAATTTGGCCAGATTGTGAGCGCAATAAATTTGTGACCACAAGAATATTTATTTATGGATATTGAGAATTCGATATCACAAGGGCAAAAGCATTGTGAGGGAATCATTCTAAGAAGTGAGACTCAACTAATTGAAGTTGTTACAGATGCTACAATAAAGGAAGATAATTCAGATCTTGACAATGGAAAGATGTCAGAACAATTTGAGAAGCAAACTGCAGCTGAAAAGGTTAAAAAAAATATTGCGGAGACAAAATTAGATCATTTTGTCGCCAAAAATGCTACATCAAATCAACCTCAGAAACTTGAAGATGCATGGTCAAAGAAGAAAAGATTGGGAGAAGTCGAAGCAATCACATTTACTGAAGGGTGCACTGTCATGACAATTAAATTACTCCAAGAATTTATGGATCCCAAGAGCTTCTCAATACCCTATTCTATTGGTGATCGGTATATTGGAAAGGCATTGTGTGATTTCAATGAAAGCATAATTTTGATGCCTATATCCGTAATTAAGAAGTTACGAAATTGGAAAAAAGGCAAGAAAGAGTGAAGATTTTTTGGGACCATGTGAAGAATAAAAGAGTACGAAGCACTTGAAGAAGAAGAAATAAATACTATGTCTGCACCGATTGAGAAATAAGTAAACACCATTATTGACGCATTAGGATTCCATTGTCAGCGTAATTTTGTACAGCTGTACTGTACCTACTGACTTAATGCTGAAAATGGAAGAAGTTCATGTGGAGGAAGAAAAAGATGAAAGAATAGATGTCGAGGCAAATTTAGCTGAAAAATTTATCCCCGCACCTGATGTTGTGGGTGCAATAACTGAAGGCTTGGAGCAAGATGGAGCGAGTTAGGCGGAAGGTGCTGATGAAAACCCTTAGGTGATAGTGGTCTATACTAGACCAACGAATGGAGCAGTTGATGATGCTGGAATAGAGTTGAAAACTGAGGAGCAATCCAAAAACTATGTGGAGCTCAGACAAAAGAAAAAAGAAGAAAGAAGAAAGAAGAAAGAAGAGAAGGACCTGATGTCGCGACAAATTCGTCTGAGGAATTTGTTACCGCACTTGAACTTGTGGGTGCATCATCTAATGATTTGGTGCCACCTGAAGTGAGTCAGGTGGAGGCTGTGACGGTTAGTAATGAGGATTCCAATCCTCTAGCCATGGTGCTTTATGTTGTACCATTTGCTGAAATACACCCATTTGATGTCACGGTCGATGATGTCGGGGCACAACCTAATGTTGAGGAGGAATCCGCAGATTTAGTCATGCCAAAAAAATGGATGTGAAAGCTCGCCAAGGACAAAAGGCGACGCAAGGAGGAATGCAAACGAAAGAAGAAGAAGACCCATGTAGGCACATCTTCGGCTGCAGCACACTGAGTTTGTTTTTATTTTTCCTACTTAGTTTGTTTTTAATGCATATCATGTAGCTGTAGTATAATTGTCCCTGCATTTTTATTGTCGTTGCATCTACATTGTCATTGTATTTCCATATATATTTATTCATGTCAGTGCATTGGGGCTATGCGAACTTTAAGTTTGGAGGGAATGTATATGGACTGGAAATGCAATTGCACTCACATTTCAAAAATTTATCCTTTTGAGTTTAATGAAGCATGCATGGTTATTGAAAATGTGCTTGAATATTTTTTTTTCATTTGATGCTTAATTCTTGAATCATGTGAATTGTTAATGAATGGTTGGATGAATTTGATTGAATGTTGTATCTTCAATTTTTGGATGAATGATTTAGATTGCATTAGTAATGAATGAATATTATCATTATTTAGATCTTGAATAAATTTGCCATTTACAACTACTTGTATATAAGTATAGTTATGAATAAAAGACACTCCAATGTGGGTGTATTGTGAACTATCAAGGGGGAACACTCCAATTCAAGTGTTAGAAAAAGTAATCTAGCCAAAGGCTGTCACTGTAAAAGTGTGTGTCGGCGCAATTACGTACTCCCTAGGGGTTTGTTGCACCCCATCGTTACTTCCCAAGAACAAGGGTATAGTAATCAACAACATCCCTCAGACACAAAAAAAAGGAAAAGAAAAAATATATATGTGTATATTATTTTACAATAAATGTTGTTTTGGTAGAATGAATTTAAGATTTAAAGCATGATCCTAGCATTTATGAGATTGCAATTTTAGTTATTCATACCTATAAATTGTCGACGTAATATTCTGCCATTTGAATGTAATTCATGCATTAGGATTTCAGATGCTTCAAGTTGCTAGAATCATTATTGCCTTGAAAAAAAAATCTTTTGTAGCCTTGCTAGTTTTTGTTTTACTTGAGGACAAGTAAAAACTCAAGTTTGGAGGTGTAATGGTACTAAAAAGAACATATGTTTCCTTCCCATTTATTGTATAATTTGTTCCCATTATATCATGTTTAGCATGCATTTTTAACATTTTATATTTAGTAATTGCATTTTTTAAGTCAGTGATGTTTGGTTTAATTTTCTTTCATTTATCTTACTTTTTCTACTAATGTCGCCACATTTAGTGTTCAGTATTGCATCTTGAGATGTCACTGTAGGAACCTGTCTAGAATGACCAATGCATGAAGTTGTACAGAGTTGTCGCTGCAAAATAACATCCAAATTTGTGCCCAAAACTGTCACCGCATGAGCACTTCCAAATTTGCGCCCAAAACTGTCGCTTCATGAGCACTTCCAAATTTCACCAAAACTGTCGTCGTAGGAATATTTCTAAAATGCATCCAAAAATGTGACTTTATAAGTATTCAATTGCACCCAGGAATGTCACTGCATGAACATATACAGAATTGTTGCTGCATGAACGTGTCCAGAATTATCGGCGCATTTGATAGCTGTCTTATAAGACTAGAAATGTATGAGTTGTACAATCTAGTATAATCAACTTGTACAGCTCAATTTTGGGGAATAGACACCTGTACATTTGGGACTAAATATAAGCACACGCAAAGCATGAAGGGAGGTGTCTCTCTATTCCTTTAGTCTCACATTTTATTATCTTCTTCAACCTAGCTTTTGAGCTTTTTGGCTATAGAGGCTTGAGACCCCTTGGGTGAATCAACGTGAAGGCGATAGAGACCAGCTCCTGACGAAGAGTTCCTAACTGTGACATAAGAGGAAAGTAAAGGAGCATTTCGAGTAGCCTAGGAATAGTATTCTCCATTTGTTCTTTTATATTTCTTCCTTAAACGATGGTAATTCATGTTTATTTAAAGTTTGTATGGAAGTAATCTTGATTGTTAGACTAAATGATATCTTATTCAAGCTTTCTTTTACTGTTTAATCTTTGGGTTTGAATAATTTTAGCATAGAAGTGTTATTGCAGTCATAGTCACGGGAAGGTGAAGTGACAATTTAAACTAACAAGCAAGACAACAGAAGTTGCTTGGGGATTGAAGGAATTTGGTCCACTTGTTCTTGAGTGTGTTGCATTGCCAGCATTGGAAGGTGTGGTTAGTGTGTGTACTAAAGTCATTGATCTAATAGAAAAGCCAAGTTTGGTAAGATGTTCGTTGCACTTCAGTGCGTCGACAATTTACCTGTTATTCTTAACCTTGTAAGCCACACTTAGTTTTCTGCTAACTATTCACGCTGTGGATCCCATTTTACCTTTATCACATTTTATCTTTATTTTCATATTATTGCTCCTACAACCATTCTCACAATTTATTGCATTTTACTTATTCAATGACCGACAATTTTAGACAACAGACACCCATCCTCGTGGGATCGATATCCAACAGATTCACATCTGTCTACTATACTTGCATCGAAAGTGTAAGCTTGCACATAAATGCTGCGACGTTCATAGTGCGATCAATCGATGACCTTAATTTGAGATCCCTAGGTACGCAAACATTTCCTTTGAAGCACAGAACTCCATCACTGTTTAGGCTAAATTTCAACTCAATGCCGGACTTAATCATACTCAGACGTTCCATTAGAAGCTTGTCTTGCAACTGTTTCTCTCGAATCTGTTCAACCCAAGTCAGTTTCACCTGTAGTTCAGTTAACAACCCACCGTCATCGGATAAGCTCAACCGAGCGAACATCGCTTTCAGTTTAGTCATCACTCGATGACTTAAAGCGTTAGCTACAATGTTAGCTCAACCCGAGTGATACTCTTTTGTACAGTCGTAGTCTTTAAGTAATTCAACCCATCGGCGTTGTCTCATATTCAACTCTTTCTAAGTCAACAGATACTAGAGACTCTTGTGATCGGTATTTATTACACACTTCTCACCATACAGACAGTGCCTCCAAATCTTCAGTGCGAACACAATCGTAACCAACTCAAGATCATGAGTAGAATAGTTAATCTCATGTGGTTTGAGCTGTCGTGACGCGTACGCCACCACTTTACCGTCCTGCATCAATACACAGCCGAGGCCTACGCGTGATGCATCACTATAAACTACAAAATCCTACCCGGTTCAGGTTGTACCAACACAGGAGCTTGTGTTAGCACTATTTTGAGCTCCTCAAAGCCCACCTAATGTTCCTCCTACCATCGAAATGGAACATTCTTACGCAACAGTTTCGTCAAAGGTGACGCTATCAGAGAGAATCCCTTGCCAAATCTTTGGTAGTAACTAGTTAACCCGAGGAAACTTCGGAGCTCTGACACATTCTTAGGCTGTTTCTAGTTCACCATAGCCTCGACTTTCTTAGGATCAACTAGAATCCCCTTGATAGTCACTACATGGCCCAGAAAAGATATTTTCGATAACCAAAGTTTGCATTTATTGAATTTCGCGTAGAGTTGTTTCTCGTGAAGCGTCTGAAGTACAACCCGTAGATGCTTGTCATGTTCTATTTCAGTTCTTGAATATATCAATATGTCATCTATGAACACCACTATAAATAGGTCTAGGTATTGTTCAAAGACACGGTTCATCAAGTCCATGAACACTGCTGGGGCATTCGTCAAGCCAAATGACATGACCAAAAACTCATAATGGCCATAGCGTGTCTTGAAAGTCATTTTATGCATATCCTCGTCTTTAACGTTAAGTTGATGATAACCAGACCGAAGGTCTATCTTAGAAAACACCGAGGCCCTTCGGAATTGATCAAATAGATCATCAATTCTCGACAGAGGATACTTGTTCTTGATGGTCAACTTATTTAACTGACGATAATCAATGCACATTCTCATCGTACCGTCCTTCTTGTTCACAAACAATATAGGTGTTCCCTACGAGACACACTCGATCATATAAACCCTTGGTCATGTAATTCCTACAGTTGAGCCTTCAATTTCACGAGTTCTTTCGGTGCCATGCGATAGGGTACGATGGACATCGGAGCAGTACCAGGCAGTAAGTTAATGCCGAACTCAACCCTCTCGAGTTGGTGCTACACTCGGTAGCTCATCAGGAAATACATTCAAAAAATCCTTAACGGTCCGGATGTCATTAACAGTTAGCTTGACAAGTGCAGTGCCCATAATAAAGGCAAGATATGCCTCACAACTCTTCTTCACCAGTTTCTCGGTTGTAAGAACGGAGATCACATTGGAAAAATAATCTCGATGCTCACCAATCACAATAACCTCTTTATCAGTCTCCATTCTCAGAATGACCCTCTTTTACGCACAATCCAAACTAACCCTATGCTCTGCTAACCAATCCATTGCCAGAATCAAGCCAAACTTCCTAAATGGAAGTTTCATCAAATCAACCTGGAACATTTGTTGCAAGAACTTCTAACGATACCCGTTTGAATACTTTATCAACCCAAATGGATTGACATAAAGGACCAATCACAGAAACGATGCTAGCAGTATACTCAGCCAACACATGTAATTTCACAGATATAGTACCAGTAATATAAGAATAAGTTGAGCTAATATCAATTAAAGCATAGTAAGGTACAGTATGAATATAAAACGTACCCGCAGTCACTTCGGTGTCATCCTTGTCTTCGAGACATCGTATCGCAGAGACAAGAGCAGGCTATCGAGCCTTAATCTAAACCGCACCTTTGTCCGGTGCTCCTTTACCCTACCCAATGCTACTACCAGCTCTACCAATGCCCCGACCCCTAGTTGGCTGTGGCATCCCTCTCGAGAACTACACAGTGCTTGTAACTGTAACCAATGTCGAAATAGGCATCTGTTCCGCTCACTGCGGATACTCGCGCACCTTGTGCTCTAGTGACCCACATCACAGACAAGCCCCAGTTTTCCTCCAACACTTGCCCGTGTGGCGTCTTGATTGGTGTTTTTACAACACATAATTGTGCAAGTGTACACATGTCGATGCAAGTATAGTTGATAGACAAAGCTATCGAATATCGATTCCACGAGGAAATGGTTTTTGATGTCTTAATGTTAAAGCAATTAATAGAAAACAAATCAGTATAATGCAAATAGGGTTGTCAGTGCAGTTATGTCAGTTATGCACATTAAACTAATCATTACTATCATTGTATTAAAGTCAAATCTTTGAAGTAGATGTCAATGTACTGAAAATAAATCCAAAAGTGTTGAGTGTGAGTAATGGAAATTTAAATGCAGGAAATATAAAAGTGATCAAGTGTAAAGGGTGGAAATGGTTCACTGATTCTACAGGTTGCAATGCTGGATGCGTCAATAAGGTAAAATGTAGACGAATTATCGCAGCAATGAAGTCCTTTCGAGTTCTTATTCATAATAACTCCCTACTTAATCTTGACTTAGATACACTATTCCACCTCTCGATTCGAGTAATGATGTGTATCCAAGAACAAGTAAATGGAGTCTTTCCCAGTCTCGAGCAGCTCTCGCCTAACCCACTTGTTAATCTAACTTGTCATCGCATCTCTCGATGTCTATGTACTGTAATTTCACTTTTGTGTTTAGAGCGGTTAAATCCAAGAATAAGCGAACAACTAATGTAAAATAAGAATCAAAATGATATATTATTAAAAGATACTCTCGTAATCATTTAACATCAACAGAATCCATCATCGTTTTAAAAGAAATAAAGAGTACAACGAAGCTTACTATCTCTAGACTACTAGGCCTACTCTTTACTTGTTCCTCTTGCTCGGCATCAAGCATCTCTCGTCAGAAGCAGTCGCAGACATGGTTCATCAGCTCCTCGATTCCAGCTCAAATCTTTGATTCACGAAGAATTTTCAGAATTTAATCCCCTTGTTCTTGATGATGTTTTCCTCATTTTTTTGTTTATTTATAACTCCTAAATATTTACAGATTTCATCCTTCATTCTCAGATTCAGATCTGGATTTTTGCAGCTGTCAAAGTTAGTTAGAGTACAGCTATGCACTCACGCAGATTACATGTTTTCTTTAAAGATTTGCAAATTGTCGCTGTACTATTAGACGCATTCTGATGTTGTAATTATAGCGACATCTGTGATATTCCTGCGCTGGTGCTTCTAGTGTAAACTCACCTTAACTTTACTCATTTGAGGTTCAACTTCAATGCAGCGATATCTCTAGTCATAATTCCAAGCTAGTTTTGTGGCTGCATTCTATCAATGTTGATCTTCTGAACTGAGTTCCTGTGCTAGCAATCTTAATATGCAATATACCAATTGCTTGCGTCGACATTAGTACAAAATATATAGAAATAACGAGAGTTTAAACTAACTAGCAATGTATTAGAAAATATAAAAAACTAATTATAAAATGCTTACGATGCATGCTAAATGAGATACAAATGAGACAATAAAAGCACTAAATTAGGGAGAAAATATATGTCATTTGTAATACCATCAATCCTCCAAACTTAAGTTTTTACTTGTCCTCAAGTAAGCAAAAATTAACAAAGTCACAAGCAAAATATGTTACCACAATTATCATCCATACAACTTGAACTCTCTAAATTCCTAATGTACAAATTGTATTCATATGAAAGAAGAATGTACCGACAATTTATAAAATGAATGTTCAAAAATTGAAACTTCATAAATGTTAGTGATATGCATTGAATACTAATTTTCCTTAAACCAATACAACATATATATATATTTATTAATGACTGAGAGATGTCATTGCATTACTCTACCTTTGTTCTTTGGCAATAACGATGGGGTGTAACAAACCCCCAGGAGGTATGTAATTGCACCGACACACACTCTTGCATTGATAGCCTTTTGCTAGATGATTCTTTTCTAATCCTGCAGCGGAGTGTTCTCCCTTGAAAAGTCATAATGTACTCACATTGGAGTGTCTTTTATAAAATGTAGCTGCAGTGGGTCAATTAGTTCAAGTTTCAAACATAAACACTAATCATTCATTGCTGAAACAATTCCAATAATTCATTGCTGAAACAATTCCAATCATTCAATCGAAAATAGTAGATTCATCATTCATTCACTTTCATCCGATGTATACATCAGCATCCAAATAATTCAATAATTACGCATTAAGATAAAAATTGTAAGCACATTCAAGTTGAAATTTTGTGAATTTTCATTGACCAAAGAAACAAATAGAATTTAAATATGTGGGTGTAATTGCATTTCCATTTCACATTATCTCCCCCAAACTTAATGTCTGCATTGTCCCCAATGCACTGACATTATTATATAGAAATAATGGAAATGCAACTACAATGCAACTAAGTTAACAAAATGATGCGATGATGAAATAAAATGCAATTATAATAAAAATGCATTAAAACTAAAAATTTTGTACCAAGTCATTCATCAGCAGCTGATGTAGCGGCTGGCTTTGCTTTCGTCTTTTTTTCTTGGGAACTCCCCATTCTCATGGTTCTTCTTCACTTTCTTTCCCTTGCGCCTCTTTCTTTTCTTGTCCCTCGAACCAACCGGCTCGGTAAATTACTCTCCCTCGGCAGGTTGGGTGACGGCCTCATCAATTGTCACATCAGATGGATGGATTTCTACGAGTAATGTTATGTATGGTATAATAGCTAGAGGATTCAGTTCCTCTTCTTCGCCTGTGGCAATTTTAGCCTGACTTGCAGCAGGTCGAGTCACTTCTGGGCTGGATGCTCCCACATCATCCTCCACGATCAATGCTGGAGCATAATTAGATTCCTTCTTTCTTGCATTTCTGCAGGCTCTGTTTCTTCCTTCTCAGTCTCATTTTCTTCCTCCTTCGCTTTCTCATCTACTTGATTGGCTTCCTCTTCCAAATGATGTTCATCCTCAATTGGGCCCTTGTTATCCCTATTGACTGTACCGACATCTTCTCCTGCAATATCTGCTCTTTCAGCCATATTTGCGCCTAAACTATTTGAGAATTCTTCCTCAAACAGATTAGCTATATTGCGACAACAGTCTTCCTCAACGTTTGACTGCCTTTCATTATTGTTATCATCAGAGATGTGAACTCCTATTGGCATTTGATTGGGCCTACCATCAGTAGTAGGCTTATCAGATGAAGGTTGTTGCATGTGAAAGAAGATATCAGAAATTTTGGAAATTCTGGCAGTGGTCTGGTGCTGATAAGATGCAGTACAGTGACAATGGCCTCATTCTAGGCCTTTGTATAGGCATAAAATATATGCTGCCTGTAATCCAAATCTTCTAACACACTTAAAAGACGGATTATTCTCACATCAACACGGTCAAGAAGAATTTCCAAACTAGCCAATCATCGTAATACTTTTGAATCAGAGCGTGCATGAGTCTGTTCTTCTTTCTCTTTCCCTTTTTCTTTGTCTTTCTTTGTCGAAGCTTCTTTAGCCACAGGTGTATCTTGGCCTCTGGTCATTCTTTCAACAGATATATCATTGATCGGACCCTTATTTTCCATAACCTCTTCATCCTCTTTTGGCACAATGCCTTTATGTTGACACATTAACATAATAAGAGATAGAAAAGGAAGAATACCATTTTGTCTGCCAGCAGCTTCCACAATCTGAGCATGTATGATTTCCCCAATGTTGATGTGACGATGGTATGATATTGAATGCAACAAGCACATACGATCTAGAGTGGCTGTAGTACTATGTGTAGAAGGCATCACACGACGGTTAATAAAGTGAAACTATACCTTACAGAAAGTCGTCAGATAACATCAATGCATTGTAAAATTGTGAAAATCACTGCTTGTCCATGCAGCATTGTCGATGCAAAGATCTTTAATCATCATAGCCAGAGTATCTTCAATCATGCTGTGCATGAAGGGTGAGTGTCTGTCTACCCTTTCCAGTATACGCAGCAAAACACTGATATGTACCGCACTCCATGGTATCAGCCCTTCTCGAACAAAAACAAACTCTTGTTCCTTGTCTACCAAGTTAGCATAAAACTCCCGAACCAAAGTAGGGGAATAACCAGATGGATGGTCATAGAGAAATTCCCACCCCATACGACTGATGGTGCGGTGGACCTGTTTTCCTAAGGTTAAGTTTGGTGAAAGTTGGATGGCCTGCTCAGGATGTATATTGCGTTTCATCATTATGTTGTGATATTTGTCTTTGGCCGCAGTCGTTAAACACAAAACCGGGCCTATGGAGGAGGATGGTGATGTTGTGGGCAAAATCTCAATAGGGTTGTTCGGGGTATTTCGAGATGAAGGTTTTGAAGTGTTTTTGGATGCACAAGTTTTTGCCATGGTGCAACTATTAGAGAATAAAGAAAAAGAAAAATATTGCTTTGAAGTGAGAAAAGAAAATAGGCAGAGAAGGTTGAGGCGATTGTGAAGAAAAAGAAAATTGCAGTGAGGAATTTTATAACCTAGGTGTAATGAGTGAAAATGTATGGGGAAACGATGCGCTTGAAGCCATTAATTGCCAGGCTGCAAATCGTACCAAATTTTTTTTATCTAACGGCTGAGATAAGAAAGAATCAATCGGTGCGATTTTTGTTGAAAATGTAATACTGACTCATCGTTGAATGCACCGACAATATATGCTCTAATGCGTCAATAAAAATACGACCTTTATTTTTGCTAAGAATATGAAACAACACGATAAAAAGTAAAATAACTGAAAAGTAAATAAAAAATATTAAAATAAAATGCGTCGACATTAATTAAATTTTATCAGGTTGATGACTTCGTTTGGTTCTCGAATGTTTGGGCTCACATAGTGTTTAAGACGTTGGCCGTTCACTTTGAATTGTTGTCCATCTTGCAAATTTTCAATTGTTATTGCATCGCTTTGAAATGCTTCGACAACCTTAAAAGGCCCTGACCACCTTGATCAAAATTTCCCTAGATGTAGTTTTAAACGTGAATTAAATAAAAGTACCAACTGACCAGGATGAAATTGTCGATGCAAAATGATGTTGTCATGCCATCTCTTTGTCTTTTCCTTGTATATTGCTACATTCTCATAAGTATGGCGTTGAATTTCTTCTAATTCAGTGATGTCCAACATTCTTTTCTTACCAGTTGCATCATAATCCAAGTTTACCTATTTAATTGCCTACATAGCTTTATGTTCAAGTTCGACAGGTAGGTGATAGGATTTTCCAAATACCAACTGATATGGCAACATTCCCTGAGGTGTTTTGTAGGTAGTGTGAAGCGCCTACAATGCATCATGTAACCACATTGACCAATCCTTTCTAGATGGATTAACCACCTTTTCCAGTAAACCTTTAATTTGACGATTGGATACTTTGGCTTGACCATTAGTTTGCGGGTGATACGTGGTAGCCATACGATGCTTCACACCATATCGTTTCAATCCAATCACCTCTTGATTGTTGTAGAAATGAGTGCCTTGGTCGCTTATCAACGCTCTTGGGGTTCCAAACCTTGTGAGGATGTATGTAGGAAAAAATTTCAACACTATCCGAGCATCATCTTTTGGTACCGCAATAGCTTCGATCCACTTGGATACCTAATCAACAGCTACTAGGATATATATATTTCCTAAAGAGTTTGGAAATGGTCCCATAAAATCAATACCCCAAACATCAAAGAGTTCCACCTCCATGATAGGTTATTGGAGCATCTCATTACGTCTAGAAATAGAACCAGTACGTTGACAACGATCACACTGTTGCGCGAAATTATGGGCATCTCGAAACAAATTGGGCCAATAGAATCCAGATTGCAGGACCTTTGCAGCAGTCCTTGTTCCACCAAAATGACCTCCACAAGGTGCATCGTGACAATGTTGCAGTATTGACATCATTTCTTCTTCAGGACCACATCGGCGAATTATATTGTCAGCATATACCTTGAATAAGTATGGCTCATTCCAATAATATTTAGTAGCATCGTGTATGAACCTGATTTTTTATGACCAGTTGCACTCATGGGTAGCTTTCCACATAAAAAAAATTGACTACATCAGCATACCATGGTGATATGTCAATAGTGAATAATTGCTCGTCAGGAAATGCTTTGACAATTTGAGTCTTTTGTCCATCTTCGCTTCCACTTTCCAGCCTAGATAAATGGTCAGCTACCTGATTCTCAAATCCCTTCCTATCCTTGATTTCAACATCAAATTCTTGAAGGAGTAAGATCCATCTAATAAGTCTAGGCTTAGCATCTTTTTTGTTGAAAAGGTGTCTCAAAGCTGATTGATCCGTATATACTCTAGTCTTTGCGTCGACAAGATAAGAACGGAATTTGTCAAATGCGAAGACCACTGCTAGTAACTCTTTTTTAGTTGTAGTGTAATGAACCTACGTTTCAGTTAGTGTTTTACTAGCATAATAAATAGCATGAAATACATTTTCTTTCCTTTATCCGAGAACAGCTCCTATAGTGAAGTCGCTAGCATCACACATTAATTCGAATGGTTGAGTCCAGTCTGGTGTTATGACAATCAGAGCTTGCACCAACTTTGTCTTTATTATTATTGTGAATGCATCCAGACATATGTCATCGAATACAAACATTTTATTTTGCTCTAATAAAGAACATAAAGGTTTAGCTATATTGGAGAAATCTTTGATAAATCTCCTATAAAAACCTGCGTGTACAAGAAAGCTTCTTATTGCTTTGATAGTGGTAGGTGGTGGTCGTTTTTCGATAATTTCTACCTTTTCTTTATCGACCTCAATGCCTTGACACGAGATTCGATGGCCAAGGAAAATTCCATCTGTTGCCATGAAGTGACATTTTTCCCAATTCAGAACTAAGTTTGTTTCCTTGCATCTTCTCAAAACATTTGCCAAGTTGTCGGCACATTGGTCGAAACTCTGTCCATAGACTGAAAAATCATCCAAAAATACCTTGAGTGAGTCTTCAATCATATCCGAGAATATCGTCATCATACATCTCTGGAACGTTGCTGGCTCATTACACAAACCAAACGGCATCCGTAAAAAAGCAAAAGTTTCAAGAGGACATGTAAATGTGGTTTTCGCTTGATCTTCCAGTGCAATAGCTATTTGGTTGTATCCAGAGTAGCCATCCAAGAAGCAATGATAGGCTTTACCAGCTAGCCTATCTAAAATTTGATCGATCAAAGGGAGTGGAAAATGGTCCTTCTTTGTGGCTGCATTTAATCGTCGGTAATCCATGCACACATGCCATCCAGTTGCGATGCGAGTAGGGATTAACTCATTTTTTTCATTGGTTACAATAGTAAAACCACTTTTTTTTGGAACACATTGAACGGGGCTTACCCAATTACTATAAAAAATAGGATATATTATGCCCGCATCCAACCATTTAATGATTTCCTTCTTTACCACTTCTTTCATTTTCTCATTGAGTCGTCTTTGTTGCTCAATTGATTGCTTCCCTTCTTCTTCTAACCTTATCTTATACATGCAGAAAGAAGGACTGATGCCTTTGATGTCTGCTATGCTCCAAGCTATGGCTTTCTTGTGCTCTTTCAGGATTGTGATAAGCTTCTCTTCTTGTGTGACGTTGAGGGTTGCATTGACAATAACAGGCATTGTCTCATTGTCACCAAGGAATACATATTTCAAATTTGTTGGCAATTATTTTAACTCCAAGGTAGGACCTCGTCAATAGCCTTCACCTTGTTAACCAACACCACGAAGACCCGCTCCCACTAGGAAGCTATCAGAACTCGTAGCTCAAACCTTAGACCCTCTTCAAACCACACACACTTGTCGTGCTTAGTGGCGACCAATGCGCGGGCATATCTATTCAGTCGGAGGAACTCGGCCTCGTACTCAGCTACATACCACTCTTCCTGCTCCAAACTCACGAACTCTCGTCTACAAGCCTCGATATAATTGGCTCCCACATACTTGCCCTGAAATGCAATCTTGATCCCGGTTGAGCTCCCTACTCCACAGTCATCTACCACCGGTACGCCTCATCCTGGAGTAAAGATATTGCACCTCTCAATTTTTATGCTGGCGTGTAGTCATGTCATCCATAATATGCTCGGTTGCCTTCAGCCGATATTCTACAATGGTGGGGCTGATAAAGGGAAATGTCCCGCGATAAATTTTATGGAAGAAGATGAGGACGCCATTCACCCCCAAGGCTATAAACCTTCACACAACTAAGTTCCACCAGAAACATACACACGGGAAGCCACTATTACCATAAGAGCTCAACAACATATTATTGGTATTTCAAGGCCAACTAATTGTCCAATGGGATCAAGATCCAACTCGGAAAATAACATCGTGAATCCTGGCGTCCCGACTTTGATGAAATAGCAAGGATGGATCTCCCTAGAAAGATGGAGGAAAAATACAAATTGTTGGAAGAAAAAATCTAGGCAATATAAGGAGTCGAAACATACTATGAGATGGACGCTAAAGAGTTAAGTTTGATCCCAGACCTAGTGCTTCCCCCCAAATTCAAGGCACCAGATTTTGAAAAGTATAACAAGACCAGTTGCCCAGAGGCTCATATCACCATGTTCTGCATGAAGATGGCAGAATATGTCCACAATGACCAACTACTGATTCACTGCTTCCAAGACAGTTTGGTAGTATTTGCTACTAGATGATACGATCAGCTCAGTCGTTCAAAAATCAGTTTGTGGAAAGACTTGGATCAAGCCTTTATGAAATAGTATCACCATGTTACTAACATAGCTCCTGATAGAATCACACTGCAAAATATGGAGAAGAAGCCAAGTGAAAGCTTCAGGTAGTATGCCCAAAGATGGAGGGATGTGGCAACTCAAGTGCAACCATCACTGACCAAAAAAAAGATGACTATGCTCTTCATTAATACTTTAAAAGCACTTTACCTGAATCATTTTCTAGGAAATGCCACTAAAAGTTTCTTCGATATGGTCATGTCTGGGGAAATGATTGAGAGCGCAATAAAAAATGGAAAGATCGAAGCTGGAGAAAGCACCAAGAGGCCTGTTCCCAAGAAAAGGCATAACGAAGTAAACAATGCGGGCATGTACAGACCAAATTACACAAAGCCGATCATTACGCCACAACCAAAAGCCCCAATGACCAATTACCAAAACAGTCCAAGACGAAAATCAAGTTCCAGAGCAAACACTGAAAGAACTCAATACACTGCTATCCCTATGACATACAAGGAGCTCTACCAAAGATTATATGATGAGCATGTAGTGTCCCCACACTATTTGGAGCCATTGAAACTCGTATTCCCAACGTGGTATGACGTAAAATCTCAATGCGAATATCACGCGGGAGCAGTTGGGCATTCAATTGAGAATTGTCCTACCTTTAAGAAGCTAATTGATAGGCTTATTTGGTTAGGAGTCGTGAGATTCGACGAATTGGCAAGACCTAATATAGCTTAGAATCCCTTGCCCAATCATCTTGATCAAGGAATAAATGCAATAGTAGAAGAAAGAAGCCGGGGAACCAAAATTAATGTGGAGGAAGTTAAATCTCCGCTTAAGTCGGTATGACATCAGATGGCTAATGTGGGACTGATCACACAAGATAGGGAGAACATAGTAGCAAGGATCGAGAATTACTGTGAATTTCATGCCATTGAAGGACATAGGATCTAAAACTGTGTCGAACTCAAAGCTTTGGTGCAAAAATTAATGGACAATAAGGAGTTGGAGTTTTTCGAAGAAAGGGAAGAGGTTAAAGATGTTTGTGCTTCGGAAGAGAGAATAACAAAAGCATATGGGATCAATTACCCAATGGTGATTATTTTTAAACCCAAAAGCATGAGGTAGAAGAGCGAATGGCACCACGCATCATTATACATAAGCCGGTGGCGTTTCCATACAAAAAAAACAAAAGAGTCCCGTAAAACTATAACTGTACTGTAACCGTGCCAAAGGAGGAAGAACTCAAAGAGGATGAAGCCTTGTTACTCGTAGTGGGAAGTGTTATGACCCAACGGATAAAGAAAAAGAAGTGAATAAAGGAAAGACATTGATGGTTGAGCCCGAGGAGGAAAAGATTAATGAACTTGAGCCACCAATAAATGAGCCCATAATAGAGAAAGAAATAAAGGAATTTTTAAAGTTCTTGAAACACAGTGAGTACAGTGTAGTGGAATAATTGCACAAATAGCCAGCCCGTATTTTGATTTTGGCCTTACTTTTAAGCTTAGAGGCCCACCGCAGTGCACTGATGAAAGTGCTAAATGAAACATACATGGCTAATGATATTTCAGTAAGTAAGCTGGATCGCTTAGTCAATAATGTGAGTGTAGACAGTTTTATTTTCTTCAGCGATGATGAGATACCATCGGGAGGAAGGGGATCAACAAAGGCTCTACACATTACTACTCATTATAAATGGTACACATTGCTTGAGGTACTCATAGATAATGGCTCTGCTCTGAATGTGTTACCGCTGGCCACTTTGAAGCGATTACCAATTGACAGCTCTTATATGAAAGTGTGCAATAATATAGTAAGAGCATTCGACGAGACCGAAAGAAAAGTGATGGGAAAGATTGAGGTACCACTTCAAATTGGACCAAACACATATGAGGTGGATATTTTGGTAATGGATATCAAACCAAGCTACAACTGCTTGCTTGGAAGACCATGGTTCTATTTGGCAGGGGCAGTGCCATTATTGTTGCACCAAAAATTGAAACTGGTGACTGAAGGTCGATTGGTCAGAATCAGTGCTGAGGAAGACATAATTGCATATATAGCAAATGAGGAACCCTACATCGGAGTAGACGAAGAGGCTTTGGAATGCTCTTTTCCATCTTTGGAGTTTGTGAATGCAACCTTCATTATCGAAGGAAGTAAGATCTCTATTGAAACTGGTGACTGAAGGTCGATTGGTCAGAATCAGTGCTGAGGAAGACATAATTGCATATATAGCAAATGAGGAACCCTACATCGGAGCAGACGAAGAGGCTTTGGAATGCTCTTTTCGATCTTTGGAGTTTGTGAATACAACCTTCATTGCCGAAGGAAGTAAGATCTCTACACCAAAAATATCACAAAACACAAGGATGGGTCTACAACTAACGATCGGGAAAGGGGCATTATCGGGAAAAGGACTAGGAAAGTATCTCCAAGGGAGAATCAATGAGCCAATGTTGGTAGATAAACGAAATCATTTTGGCCTGGGGTATAAGCCAGATTTGAGGGAGAAGAAAAGTGAGTTAGAGAAGAAGCAGGAGAGAAGAAGGGCACGTTTGACCGGGGAAGATATCAAGTGGGAACCAATGATCTTCCCCCATATATCAAAAAAAATTATTTCCGGAGGGATAATTAATTCAAAGCCATGGATCGAGGAGGAGAAAAGAGAGACTGAAGGAATCACAGTGAATTTGGGCATCAATACCATCTCTGAAGAAGGCAAAGAAGGGAATCTATTAGGAATTTGTCCATACGCCTCAGGAAGCATTTTGAACAACTGGACTGTAGAGGAACTCATTGTAACCTTTAGGTTTTCTTCAGAGTAATACTCAAAACGCACCTATGCCTTTAAGCCCGAGAGCAATATGGAACCATTGTAAAGGGCACATTATCATTATTCAGTTATCTTTAATAAAAAAATGTATTTTCTATCCTATTTGGAAATTTTTTATCAAATTATTCTTTCATTTTACAAAATTAATCATTCTTAAATACATTCATTCTTGTCCAATTTGACAAACATTTTATATACTCATACTCATACCATACAATCAATCATTCTTAAATTTATTTTATTCTTTGGATCCCTTTTATTCATTTGATAGGTCTTTGGATATCAATGATATGAGTAACACTAATATTGACTCAGAGCCTCATTTTGAGCAAGATATGTGTTTAGAAGAACTTCATGGCTTTGAATATGATCAAGGTTGTGACTTGTCTCCCGATTTGTTAAGAATGGTGGAACAAGAGGAGAAACAAATCTTTCCTCATAAGGAATTAGTAAAAGTTGTGAGCCTAGGAAATGAAGATGAAAAGAAAGAAGTAAAGATCAGAACAACTATCTCCGCAGAAACAAGACGGGATCTTATTGAGTTGCTCCAAGAGTTCAAGGATATTTTGCATGGTTTTACCAAGACATGCCTTGCCTAAACACTGACATTGTGGTACATAGGCTTCCCATAAAGGAAGAATGCAAACTTGTTCAGCAAAAACTCCGAAGGATGAGACCTGATGTATTATTAAAGATAAAAGAAGAGATCAAAAAGAAATTTGACGTTGGTTTCCTCTAAGTGGTCAAATATTCAGAATGAGTAGCCAACATAGTCCCTGTTCTTAAAAAGGATGGGAAGGTGCGTATGTGCGTGGATTATCGAGATTTGAACAAAGCTAGCCCAAAGGACAAATTTCAACTGCCTTACATTGAAACTCTAGTAGATAACACGACAAGCTACTCACTATTCTCATTCATGGATGGTTTTTCCGGATATAACTAGATAAGGATCGATCCTAAAGATATGGAGAAGACTACAATTGTCACAATGTGGGGGACATTTTGCTATAAAGTGATGCCTTTTGGACTTAAGAACGTAGGGGCAACATATCAAAGAGTCATGATGACTTTGTTTCACGATATGATGCATAAAGTAATTGAGGTTTATGTTGATGATATGATTGCAAAATCCCTAACAGAGGAAGAACATGGAAAGGTCCTAAGGAAGCTATTCTTAAGGTTAAGAAAGTTTCAACTATAATTAAACCCAGCCAAGTGCACATTCGGAGCCACTTCAGGCAAGTTGTTAGGTTTTGTGTTCAGCAAAAGAGAAATTGAGATTGATCTAGATAAAGTCAAGGCCATACAGGAATTATCACCACCCCGTACATAAAAAGAAGTTCGAGGTTTCTTAGGGAGATTAAATTACATTGCTCGGTTCATCTCACAGTTAACTGAGAAATGTGATCCCATCTTTTGTCTTCTTAGGAAGCACAACCCAGGTGTGTGGGATGATGAATGCTTGAAGACTTTTGACAAAGTCAAGGATTATTTGTCCAATGCTCCCGTCCTAATGCCGCCAAGTCCTAATAAGTCATTGATCCTGTACTTCGTAGTTTTTGAAAATTTTATGGGGTGTGTACTAGGCCAACATGATGAGTTTGGAATTTAGGAAAGAGCGATATATTACCTTAGCAAGAAGTTCACTGATTGCGAAACCAGATACTCGTCGATTGAAAATCTATGCAACGACTTAGTTTGGACCACTTGGAGATTGAGACAATACATGTTGTACCACACGGCTTGGTTAATCTCAAAATTAGATCCTTTGAAATATATGATGGAGTTAACTGCATTGAATGGAAGAATGGCTAGGTGGCAAATCTTACTTTCTGAGTTTGACATAGTTTATGTAAACCGAAAGGTAGTAAAAGAGAGTGCGATAGCGAATTTCCTAGCTAGCAGAGCTTTAGAGGACTATGAGCCAATAAATTTTGACTTTCCAAATGAGGATTTAATGTATGTTGCAACCACTGAAGAGAAAACTGTAGTAGAACATCCTTGGCAATTAAATTTTGGTGGTGCTTCAAACGCCACGAGTAATGGAATTGGGGCAATCTTGGTGTCACTAGAAGGAGACCACTATCCTTTTACCAGTAAACTCGATTTTGATTGCACAAATAACATGGCAGAATATGAAGTATGTATCATGGGAATCCGTGCAACCATAAAATGGGAGATCAAAGTTTTGGAGGTATAGAGGGATTCCGTACTAGTGATCTA
Source organism: Gossypioides kirkii (assembly GCA_005610355.1). Taxonomy (NCBI): domain Eukaryota; kingdom Viridiplantae; phylum Streptophyta; class Magnoliopsida; order Malvales; family Malvaceae; genus Gossypioides; species Gossypioides kirkii. Next base: position 18,040,141 of record CP032245.1, read on the forward strand.
TCAACTAAAAGGAGAATGAGAAATGAGAGATACCAAGTTGATTGATTATCGAAAGTTGGTTCTCGAGTTAATTAAAGAGTTTGATAACATCATATTCCACCTTCCCCAAGAAGAAAATCAGATAGCTGATGCTTTAGCTACGTTGGCCTCGATGGTTAAAGTAAATAGGCCAGAAGATGTAAAACTCATTCAAATGAGTATTTACGAGGCTCCAGCCCATTGCTATGACATCGAAGAAAAAGAAGAAAGGGATGACCGTCCTTGGTACCAATCCTTCAGTATGTAAAAGATCTCAAATACCCTGAGCAAGCTACTGAAAATGATAAAAGGACATTAAGAAGGCATGCAAATGAGTATGTCTTGGATGGAAAAATCTTGTATAAAAGGAGAAAGGATCAAATGTTGCTAAGATGTGTCAACGCAATTAAAGCTAGAAAAATCCTTGAAGAGGTCCACGAGGGCATTTGCAAAACACATGCTAATGGTTTTAGAATGACAAAGCAAATTATGAGATTTGGATACTATTGGTCCACCATGAAAGGTGATTGGATTAATTATGCTAAGAGGTGTCATAAATGCCAGATCTACGGAGATAAAATTCATGTACCCCTGTCACATCTTCATGTAATAACTTCTCCATGGCCTTTCTCTATGTGGGGCAAGGATGTCATTAGACCAATTTCACCTAAGGCTTTTAATGGGCATAGATTCATCTTTATGGTTATCGACTATTTCACCAAGTGGGTAGAAGCTACTTCTTACGCCAACGTCACGAAGTTTGGAGTTAGCAAATTCTTGAAAAAAGAGATCATTTGTCGATATGGGATGCTAGAAAAGATCATATCCGACAACGCATTGAATATGAATAACAGCACGATAGTGGAGGTTTGCAGTCAATTAAAGATCAAACATCACAATTCGTCTCCTTATCGACCAAAAATGAATGGGGTAATAGAGGCAACAAATAAAAACATCAAGAAGATCATTGCAAAGATGAAAGAAACCTATAAAGATTGGCATGAGAAGTTACCGTTTGCCCTGTTTGCTTATAGGACCTCAGTCAGAACTTCTACTGAAGGTACACCATTCTCATTGGTGTATGGTATGGAAGCAATTTTACCTATTGAGGTTGAGATTCCTTCTCTTCGAGTCTTGTCAGAATTATAGTTAGATGAGACAGAATGGGTCCAAGCTAGATATGTTCAGCTAAACTTGATCGAATAAAAGAGATTAAGAGCTATCTATCATGGTCAGATGTATAAAAAACGAATGATGCGAGCTTTTGACAAAAAGGTTCGTCCCAGAGAATTTCATGAGGGGGATCTAGTTCCGAAAAATATACTTCCCATACATAAATACTTTCATGAAAAATGGATGCCCAATTGGGAAGGACCTTATGTAGTAAAGAAAGCATTCTTTGGAGGAGCTCTCATTCTATCTGAAATGGATTGCAAAGATCTACAAAATCCCATCAATTTAAACTCGGTAAAGAAATACTTACCCTAAAAAAATGATCGAGATGAAAACCCGCAAAGGGCGTCTTAAAAAAAAAGAGAGAGGTCAGGATGAAAACCCGTAAAGGGCGTCTTGAAACCAAAGGGATTTTGAGTTGAAAACCCGAAAAGGGTGACTTGAATTTGGAACAAAGAATGGACTTAAAATGATCGTTTCCCTTAAACATAACAAGATAGAGAAACTTCACATCTTGGGGCATTAACAAAGCACTCTAGGTTCTCTAGACACATATCGAGCTCAGATTGATCCTCGTCAAGACGACTCAGAGAAGCTCTTAGTTTGATATCTGGGGCACCTAATATTCTTTTTAGTATTTTTATACTTGGCAATTTTCTTTTACCAATGTTTGCCATTTTTAATTCTTTCCTTTGAATTTCGTCTTCAATAAATTTAACCTTATTCTTTCACAACCTTGTTCAAGCATTTCTACATTAAAAATAATGGATAATGGACTGATGTTATAAGGTATAAGGATTAATGTGTATCACTCTGGAATTTCCTAAATGGTACAAGAACCTGAAACAGGACCACCAGTTAAAAAGAACCAAACTTGAAATAAGCAATTCAAACTAGAAATACACTACTAAGTTCCATAACAGACCTAGAAGAAGAAAGGGTAGCACACTAGTAACAGAACCTAGATGAACAACAAACCATGTCAACACGAAAAAAATAATAACTGGATAGAATTTGACATTCATCATTTGCATTCATTTAGTTAGGAGCATCTGAATCATCTTAGTCATGACATCCTAATCATGTGGCCCGCATAGAGGACCATAAAAGCACACTTTACAAGTAATAGATCTCAACGTCCCTGAGGTAACAGTGGAGTGGAATATAGCACCAGAATCCTATACCTCTGAGTTGCAGTAGGTTGGATGAAAATAATGAAGCTGAGCTCAACGTCCCTAAGGTTATAGTGGGGTGGAGTGAGACTTCAAATCACATCTTCCTGGTGAGGTACAAAGAAGTGGGTTAAAACAGGTAGTAGATCTCAACGTCCTTGAGGTTACAATGGAGTGGAGTGAAGCATCAAAATCTTATACCCCTGAGTTACAGTGAGTCAGATTAAAACAACGAAGCAGAGCTCAACGTCTCTGAGGTTATAGTGGAGTGGGTGAGACTTCAAATCTCATCTTCCTGGTGAGGTATAGAGAAGTGAGTCAAAACAGATAATAGATATCAATGTCCCTAACGTTACAGTAGAGTGGAGTAAAGGACTAGAATCCTATACCCCTAAGTTGTAATGGATAGGATGGAAATAATGAAGCAGAGCTCAACGTCCTTCAGGTTACAGTAGAGTGGAGTGAGACTTCAAATCCCATCTTCCTGGTGAGGTACAGAGAAGTGGGTCAAAACAGGTAACAGATCTCAACGTCCTTGAGGTTACAATGGAGTGGAGTTAGACTTCAAATCTCATATTCCTGGTGAGGTACAGAGAAGTGGGTCAAAACAGGTAGCAGATCTTAACGTCCCTAAGGTTATAGTGGAGTGGAGTTGAGTGGAGTGAAGCAACAGAATCCTATACTCCTAAGTTGCTGTGGGTCGGATGAAAATAATGAAGCAGAGCTCAACATCCCTGAGGTTATAACAGAGTGGAGTGAGACTTCAAATCCTATCTTCCTAGTGAGGTACAGAGAAGTGGGTTAAAACAGGTAGCAAATCTCAACATCCCTGAGGTTATAATGGAGTGGGGTGAAGCACCAAAATCTTATACCCCTAAGTTATAGTGGGTCGGATGAAAATAATGAAGCAAAGCTCAACGTCCCTGAGGTTACAGTGGAGTGGAGTGAAACTTCAATATCCCGTCATCCTGAGACTACGAGGAGCAGAACGGTAAATAAAGCAAAGAGTAGGCCACTTGAAGAAAGAGCGCCAAAGAAATCGAGTTCAATAAGACCAGACAAAATTGGGCTTCCTTTTAGTCTTTGCTCCACCCCCGTTACACAACAACGAGCAAAGAGAGGCAGCTGTTGGAGCCCAATTTGTTCGGGCCCAAACCAAATCCAAAACAAATAAATAAAATAAAACATTTAAATTAAAAACCATTTTTAAATTTTAAATGTCCAAGTCCATTTACACAAACCCAATTAAAATACTCAAGAAAACCCAATTACACTCATGACCCAACACCCTAAGAGCCCAAACGGCCTAACACCTTAAAACAATCAGAAACCCTAGCTACAACTTGCTGTTACCACCATTCGCCTCGCCCATTCATCTGCTGCCACATCAGCAGCACCACCACCATCTGCCACCACCTCCCCTGCACCTGCAAAATAAGTTGAAGGAAAGTCGGTAGGTTTTTAATGACAAAAAACAAGAAAATATCATTGTAAAAATGACTATAAAAGTCGAATCTCAAATCAGCTTTAAGGTTACAGACACACGATCAATACCAAAATCATATTCGAATACAAATTTTTTTTTCGAGAATTATTCTGTGCTCTCAAGGTATAGTATTTACATTATATCTATCCTACTATTTTTATTTTTTTCTTTCTTTCGAAATAAATAAATAAAATTGTAAGAACCCGATTTTCAGTGGTGTCAAAAATAGTGATTTCGAAATCACAACTCCGATGAGTCAAGTCGTAAATTCATTTATTTTAATATTTATGATGTTGTTAGCATTTTATTAAATTTTGGTTACGAAATTTTATCGTTAAGGTAGTTAATTAAGTAAAAAAGACTGAATCATAAAAAGTGGCAAAGGTATGAAATCATTGATTAAATAGGTTGGTTTGTAAAGGGAGAACTTAGAAAGGTCCTTAATGGATAAATATACCTTAACAAGGTATAGTGGACGATTATGGGCTATTATTTAGTGAAAATAATGTTAAACCCTTAAGGATATTTTAGTAATTTGAAAATAAGTTAAATTAAAGTAAAAGAAGAATTAGATGAATTTCATTCATCTTCTTCAACCTAAAGCACTTAGAAACCTTAAAAACATAAGGATAACTTCGGCCATAACAAATTCTTCAATTTGGTAGGTGATTTCTCACCCGTTTTTAGTAATTTTTATGTTTTTGAGTTTGTATTAGCTCAATCTAGCTTACTTAAGGACTAATTTGTGAATCTGTCAAATGTTATGAAACTTGTCATTTCTGAATATGCTTGTTCTTGAAAGCTTTTGATGGATTTGTATGATTGATGTTTGGGTTGGATCTTTTTGTAAAGTAATTTTTGATGAATTAGGATTTAAGGACTAAAATGTTAAAATGATGAAAATGTGGGTATTTGGTGTGAAATGAATAAATTATAAGGACTTGTATGGAAGTTGGGAGAAATCGGCTGGTATGGGTTTAGTGAGAAAGGATTTATTTTACATGTTTTGTGGTTAGGGACTACATTAAATAAAACTGAAATACTAGGGTAATTTCAAAAATATACCAAACAAAAGATCAAAATGTTTTAAATGATTTAATACATGATTTAATGTGAGAAATTGGATGATTGTTGTGTAAGATTACGATCGAGCCACAGATCGTGGAAAGAAAAAGTTACGGATTAGTCCTAGGAATCTATCCAACAACTGCAATCCAATCCGGTAAGTTCGTGTGGTTAAATTTCAATTTAAATTACATATTCTTGTATTGTAATAAATCCTGTGAGTTGAAACGATGATCAGAAGTGAAGAAGACGAAAGTAAAGGAACGAAAGGCTAACGGGCTTTAAGTCGTGAATGTAATAAGTTTGGTAACTATGTGTCATCGTGAGTATTGAATCTTTTACGGATTTTGAGGTCCGATGACTATGTGTCATCATGAGTATATGAATCCTTTACGGATTATGAGGTCCGATGACTATGTGTCATCGTGAGTATATGATTCCCAATACGTATTAAAAGTCCGATGACTTTGTGTCACTGTGAGTATTAAAAATGCATAAAACCTACCTCGGATGTATATTACTTACTCAATTCAGTTGATTAGATTTTACAACTCTTGAAGTTTGGTAAATCTATTTAACTTTATGAACTTACTAAGCTTGGAAATGCTTACTTGTGGAACCTATTGCTTTTTTGTAGATTCAATTTGTTATTCGGAGATCGGGTCATCTTGGAGCATCACATTATTCCAGAGTTGTTCGATAGTTCTTACATCACTTGGTTATATGACATGTACTAGGATAATGATATCTTTGTTTATATAGTTGAGATTGTGGAAACCTTGTTTTGGTGAAAGAGATGTTGAATATAATGATGTATGTTTGTGCAAGTTAGTTTATAGGTTTAAAGTACTATATAATGACTTTGGACTTATGTATTCGTGTAGGCTTGCTGCATAATGAAGTCATGAATGTTTGTGTTGTTAAACTTGTGCTTTGGCATGATTCTTGAGATTCTGTATACTTGTTTCGGTAGTATCCATGGAACTATCGGTAGAAATATAGCGTAGGAGAGAGGTTGCATACTCACTTAGGTTGTATCGATAGATGAATTCCAAATATCGGTAGTCATGTATTTAGAAATATTGGTAGTCTGTACACTTGTATCAGTAGAATTAGTAGGGTAAGATTTCTAGCTCTCTTGAGTTTATAGGAGGTGAAACTTGTTTCGGTAGAACTATCACTTGTATCACTAGAAATCTGTACTATTCCTGAACTATTTACTGACTTGACAACTACCGATATCTATCCATCAAGTACTAGTAGAAGTCTTCAGAAATGTCGAAAATGAGATTTTTGCCCTTGATAAATTGTGCTTATAATCAAATAATGATTCATAACGTGTGTAATGAAATTATTTAATAAAAATAAAGTCTGAATAATAATTATGTTAAAGATGAATAGTGATGAATGAATAGTCAGACACCAGAACTCTAATCGGTGACGATTTTTGGGTTTTGGGTGTTACATTTAGTGGTATCAAATCTTTCGGTTTACCCATTTTTTGGATTGTATTGATCGTGCTTAATGATTTAGAAGTACATGCCATATGAACCTATGATAGTGTGATAGAGATGAATCCGATTTAACTATGATTTTTACAGATAAATACAGGATGCCTGACTCAAAAAACAGATGAAACTAACAAGGTAAATAGCAATGTTTTGACTAATGACTTTGGGGCTAGTCACAGTGCATCAATTTTACCAATGACAGAAAATGAAGCAAAGAATATGTTCTTCGGTTTGATGGGGCAGTGGTTCACGGAATTAATGAGAAATAATCCAATGGCACCACCTCCTCCACCTCCTATTACTCAGCCAACTATCTGACCTGTAGCACCTCTAGTTAGGCCTCTACCCCTTCCAGTGGTTGAACCTAGGCGTCGTATCCCAATAGATAGAATTAGAAAGTATGAGGCTGAAGACTTTCGGGGAAGCGTAGAAGATGATCCCTCCAGAACTGAATAATGGTTGAAAAACACGCTGAGAGTTCTAAATGAGATGGCTTGCCCTCAAGAAGACTATATGAGGTGTGTTGTGTCACTATTGAAAGATGAGACTTGCAACTGGTTCGCTATGATCGTGGCATTGATGCCTGAAAATGAAGTTACTTGGGATTTCTTTTAAACAAAATTCAAGAAGAAATATGTTAGCAAGCAATACCTGGATAAGAAAAAGAAGGAATTCCTAGAACTGAGACAGGGAAATAAAACAGTGGTAGATTACGAACGAGAATTTATACAGCTTAGCAAGTATGCCAGAGAGGTTGTACCAACGGATGAAGCCCTATGTGTTCGTTTTGAAGATGGGTTAAACGACAAGATCAAAATGATGGTGGGTTGTTCTGAAATTCGACTGTTGGTAGTTTTAGGAGACAGAGCTCAAAAGATGGAAGAAATCTATAATAGCAAGAGATAGAGAGAAAGGAGGTTTCAAGAATCTGGAAAGAAGAATATTGCCAGGACTTTTTTTATGCTACTGCCGAAGAGATTCAGAGAAGAGGATAATCGAGGACCAATTTCTTCGGGATATTTGAGTAGAAGTAAGTCGGGACCACCTGAATTTAACTTTCAGAACAGTCCCACAGACAGTGTAGCTAGCGTTCGCAATTCACCTACTCTGATATGCGAGTATTGTAAGAGGAGCCATGCAAGCGAGTGTTGCAAGATGAAAGGGACATGTTATCGATGTGGAAGTACAGATCATTTTCTAAGAAACTGTCCCATGAGATTTGAAGCAAAGGAGGAACAAAGTGTAAAACTCCTTGCTACACCACAAAAGAATAGATGTCTAAGGCAAAGTAGTGGTACAGGTGGAAATCGAGGTGATAATAGGGATAACGTAGCCAGATTTGCTACACCATAAAAGAATAGATGTCTGTTGAGTCGACAGAGTTTGACGTACAATTCACAAATCCATTGGGTCATAGTGTCATTGTTAATCTAATATGTCTTAAGTGTCCACTAAAAGTCCAGGGCTATAAATTTTCTGCTGATTTGATGCTATTACCGTTCACTAAGTTCGATATAATTTTGGAAATAGACTAGTTAACTGAGCATGATGCAGTGGTTAATTGCAAACGAAGACGGATTGATTTGAAATGCCTGACAAGGGAGGGAATCACAATTAAGTCTGGGAGGTTGAACAATGACACCACGGTAATTTTAGCTTTACCTGCATAGAAGATGGTTCGTAAAGGTTGTGAAGCATTTTTAGCTTATATACTTGATACTCGGGGTATCGAAACATAGTTAGAATAGGTGTCGATTATTAAGGAATTTACAAATATGTTTTTAGAGGAGTTACCAGGTTTACCGCCGATCAGAGAAGTAGAATTTGACATTGATTTAGTACTCGGTACTGCACCAATTTCAATTCCACCGTACAAAATAGCACCTACTGAATTGAAAGAGTTAAAGGTGCAGCTGCAAGAGTTGTTAGAAAGAAGTTTTATTCGACCGAGCGTATCGCCTTGGGGTGCACCAGTATTGTTTGTGAAAATGGAGGATGGTTCGATGAGAATGTGTATAGACTACAGACAGTTAAATAAGGTAACAATCAAGAATAAATCTCTATTACCTCGTATTGATGAGTTGTTTGATCAGTTGAGAGGTGCGACAGTTTTCTCCAAAATAGATCTCCGATCGGGTTATTACCAGATACGGGTAAAGGACTGTGTGTGTAGAAGACAACATTTAAAACCCAAAATGGATATTATGAGTTTCTAGTAATGCCATTTGGGTTAACTAACGCTCCAGCAGCATTCATGGATTTGATGAACTAGGTCTTTAAACCTTAACTAGATAGATTCATAGTGGTATTCATTGATGATATATTGATTTATTCTAGGATGGAGGCAGAGCATGCTCAACATCTGAGGGAAGTTTTGCAAATATTGCGAGAAAAGTAGTTGTATGCAAAGTTCAGTAACTGCGAATTCTAGCTGCGAGAAGTGATATTTTTAGGTCATGTGGTATCATCAGAAGGGATTCGGGTTAATCCAAGTAAAGTTTCAGTTTTTCTCGATTGGAAGACCCAAAGAATGTTTTCGAGGTACGTAACTTCTTGGGATTAGCAGGTTATTATCGTCGGTTCGTGAAAAATTTTTCTATCATAGCCCTGTCGATGACAAAATTGTTACAGAAGAATATCCAATTGTATGGTCAGAAAATTGTCAGAAGAGTTTTGATTAGTTAAAGAAATTGTTGACAGAAGCTTCGGTATTAATGCAAACTGAAACAGGTAAAGAGTTTGTCGTATACAGTGATACGTCTCTGAATGGATTGGGTTATGTGTTGATGCAAGTCGAAAAAGTGATAGCTTATGCCTCTCGATAATTAAAGTTGCATGAACGAAATTATCCGACCCACGACTTAGAGTTAGCTGCCATTGTATTTGCTTTGAAGATTTGGCGGCATTATTTATATGGTGAGAGGTGTCACATATTCACAGATCATAAAAGCCTAAGGTATCTGATGACTCAGAAGGAATTGAACTTGAGGCAATGTCGATGGTTGGAATTACTGAAAGACTTGGTAATTGAATACGATCTGGGAAAAGCTAATGTCGTCGCTGATGCTTTGAGCCAGAAATCATTATTTGCATTGAGGGCAATGAATGCCCACTTCATTCCTATTCGAGTGGATTACCCATTAGAAAAGTTGGTCGAGTTGTATGTATCTGAGATCGTACAACTGGACAGGGTACCGGTATCTATCATCTCTGATAGGGATCCACGTTTTACTTCGAGATTCTGGGGTAAGTTACATGAGGCTTAGGGAACCCTGTTAAATTTTAGCACGACATATTATCCGTAGACAGATGGCCAGTCTGAGCGAGTGATACAGATCTTGGAAGACATGTTATGATGTTGTATTCTCGAGTTTGAGGGTAGTTGGGAGAGATATCTGCCGTTGGTAGAATTTGTATATAACAACAACTATTAGACTAGTATTAAAATGACATCGTTTGAAGCATTGTATGGTAGAAAGAAAAAGTCCGAGTAATCCGAGTATTAAAATGACATCGTTGAGCGAGCCTAAGTTGGTTGGGGTCGACTTGGTGCATAAGACGAAAGAAAAAGTCCGAGTAATCCGTGATTGTTTAAAAGCTGCATCTGATCGATAAAAGTCCTACGTAGATCTAAAGAGGAAGGATATAGAATTTTCCATTGGAGCCCGAGTTGTCTTGAGAGTTTCACCTTGGAAGAAGGTATTACGGTTTGGTAGAAAGGGTAAGTTGAGCTTGCGGTTTATTGGGCCGTATGAAATCCTCGAGAGAATTGGTCCTGTGGCTTATAAACTAGCTTTACCTTCAAAACTTGAAAAATTCATAATGTATTTCATGTTTCGATGTTGAGACGGTACAGATCAGATCCTTCACACGTGATTACTCCCTATGAGGTTGAGATACAACCAGATCTGTCATACTCAGAGGAACCAATGAGAATCTTGGCTCGAGAGGTAAAGGAACTACGAAACAAAAGGGTATCGTTAGTAAAAGTGCTGTGGAAGCGCCATGTTTGGAAGAGGTGACATGGGAGACAGAGGCTTCTATGAGATCACAATACTCCAATTTTTTCACTGGTAAGAAATTTCAGGACGAAATTTCCCCTTAGGGGGAGAGTTGTAACAGCTCGATTTTTAATGGTGTCGAAAATAGTGATTTTGGAATCACAACTTCGACGATTCGAGTTGTAAATTCATTTATCTTAATATTTATGATGTTGTTAGCATTTTATTAAATTTTGGTTACAAAATTTTATTGTTAAGGTAGTTAATTAAGTAAAAAGGACTGAATCGCAAAAAGTGGCAAAGGTATGAAATCATTGATTAAATAGTTTGGTTTGTAAAGGGAGGACTTAGAAAGGTCCTTAATGGATAAATATACCTTAACAAGTTATAATGGATGGTTATGGGCTATTATTTAGTGAAAATAATGTTAAACCTTTAAGGACATTTTAGTAATTTGAAAATAAAAAAGTTAATTAAAGTAAAAGAAGAATTAGATGAATTTCATTAATCTTCTTCAACCTAAAGCACTTAGAAACCCTAAAAACATAAAGAGAACTTTAGCCATAACAAACTCTTTGATTTGGTAGGTGATTTCTCACCCGTTTTTAGTAATTTTTATGTTTTTTAGTTCGTATTAGCTCAATCTAGCTTACTTAAGGACTAATTTGTGAATCTGTCAAATGTTATGAAACTTGCAATTTCTGAATATGCTTGTTCTTGAAAGCTTTTGATGGATTTGTATGTTTGATGTTTGGGTTGGATTTTTTTGTAAAGTAATTTTTGATGAATTAGGGTTTAAGGACTAAAATGTTAAAATGATGAAAATGTGTGTATTTGATGTGAAATGACTAACTTGTGAGGACTTGTATGGAAGTTGGAAGAAATCAGCTGGTATGAGTTTAGTGAGAAAGGATTTATTTTACATGTTTTGTGGTTAGGGGCTAAGTTTAATAAAATTGAAATACTAGGGGTAATTTCATAAATATCCCAAACAAAAGATCAAAATGTTTTAAATGACTTAATACATGATATAATGTGAGAAATTGGATGATTGTTATGTTAGATTATGATCGAGCCGCAGATCGTGGAAAAAGAAAAGTTACGGATTAGTCCTAGGAATCTATCCAACAACTGCAATCCAGTCCGGTAAGTTCGTATGGTTAGATTTCAATTTAAATTACATATTCTTGTATTGTAATAAATGCTGTGAGTTAAAATGATGATCATAAGTGAAAAAGATGGAAGTAAAGGAAAGAAAGGCTAATAGGCTTTGAGCCGTGAATGTAATAGGTCCGATGACTATGTCATCGTGAGTATATGAATCCTTTACGAATTATGAGGTCTGATGACTATGTGTCATCGTGAGTATATGATTCCTAATACGGATTAAAATTTTGATGACTGTGTCATCGTGAGTATTAAAAATGCATAAAACCTACCTTGGATGTATATTACTTACTTAATTCAGTTGATTAGATTTTACAACTCTTGAAGTTTGGTAAATCTATTTAACTTTATGAACTTACTAAGCTTGGAAATGCTTACTTGTGGAACCTGTTGCTATTTTGTAGATTCAATTTGTTGTTCGGAGATCAGGTCATCTTGGAGTATCACACTATTCTGAAGTTGTTCGGTAGTTCTTACATCACTTGGTTATATGGTATGTACTATGATGATGATATCTTTGTTTATATAGTTGAGATTGTGGAAACCTTATTTTGGTGGAAGAGATGTTGAATATAATGATGTATGTTTGTGCAAGTTAGTTTATAAGTTTAAAGTACTATGTAATGACTTTGGACTTATGTATTCGTGTTGGCTTACTGCATAATGAAGTTATGAATGTTTGTGTTGTTAAACTTGTGCTTTGGCATGATTCTTGAGATTCTGTATACTTGTTTCGGTAGTATCCATGGAAGTATCGTTAGAAGTATAGGGTAGGTGAGAGGTTGCATACTGACTTAGGTTGTATCAGTAGATGAATACCAAGTATCAGTAGTCATGTATTTAGAAATATGGTAGTCCTTATACTTGTATCGGTAAAAGTACCAGGGGAAGATTTCTAGCTCTCTAGAGTTTTTAGTATCGGTAGAGGTGAAACTTGTATCGGCAGAACTATCACTTGTATCGGCAGAAATCTGTACTATTCATGAATTATTTACTGACTTGACAACTACCGATACCTATCCATCACGTACCAGTAGAAGTCTTCAGAAATGTCGAAAATGATCTTTTTGCCTTGATAAATTGTGCTTATAATCAAATAATGTTTCATAACGTTTGTAATGAAATTCTTTAATAAAAATAAAGTTTGAATAATAATTATGTTTGTGATGAATGAATAGTAAGACACCAGAACCCTAACTGACGACAGTTTTTGGGTTTTGGGTGTTACAAAAATACAAAGAAAAAAATAGTAAACAAAAAAAAGGAGGGGAACCGTACCTTGTTTGGACAAGCCGCCGTGCATGGTTGAGGCCCACCTTCGATTAAGGGTAGCTCATTTCATGAACATCGACCCCCGATTATCATCGTGTCCGTGCGAGGCTCCGATGATGAGAAACAAAAAAGGAAAACAAAACCCCCCAAAATCCCAAAGAATAGAAATGATTTTTGTTTTTGTTTTTGGATTTTCTAGACTAGATCTGGAGTTTTTGCCCTAAATATGGGTTTGGGAATAAAAAATACGTAAAAAAGATTTTTTTTTATAAAATGGTCGCGGTTGGCGATGATTACCGACACCAATGATCGGCGGCCCCGACAATGGGCACGGTGAATCCCTAGGTCGGCCTTGAGAGGAAGTTTTTTGAGCAAGGAAGAAAATGATTTTTTTATGCTAAAAATTTTGATTTATATAGCCAAACGATACCACGTCGTTTTGGCCTAGTTTATAAAAACCCAAAACGACATTGTTTTACGGCTGACCTGCATCGGATTCGACCCGTCTAGGGAGATCTGCTTGTTTTTAGATTTTGGGGAAATTACTTTCGCATTCCTTCTGCGTTTTCAGGTGTTTTAAATAGGTCCTTTTTCATATTTTAGATTATTTTCAAATGTGCCCATTAATTTTAAATTATTTTTGATTTGGTCCTCATTTTGTGACAAGGTAGGCACCAAACGGTGTCGTTTCAGGCCCACCCCTATGGCCTTGAAACGATGTTGTTTCAAGGGAAAAATGTAAAAAGGGAAATTTATTTGGCAAGTGCCTCCTCATTTCATTTTATTTAAAATTTATCCTTTTTTTTCCTTTAAAACATTTTTCAAATTGGCAACTTGATTTTATTTGTTTTAAGATTTGGTCCTTGACCACATTTTTGAAAATAATGTGTGTGGACTTAGGAAATTTCCCCATTTAGTCCCTTCCCTTTTAAAATTGTTTTAATATGGTACTTTTTATTTGTTTTTTTATCTTTTGACATTTTTAATTAAATCATTGTTTTGGTTTTATTTCTAATTTGACCCATGCTAATTATATATATATTTATACATTGGTACTACTTTATTTATTTGTACCTACTATTGTTATATTATTGTGTATTGCTTATTCTTTATGCCATACAATCTTTATTAAGTTGCGAATTGCATTCGCTCATTCATATTCAACTTTTTTTTAAAAAATATTCGTGTTTTGATCAAGTAAAAGGTTTCAAAATCAAGGGAATATTCATTATATTGTGATTTGAAAAGTCGTGCCTTAACTTACTAGGTGCGGTTTTTCTTCGAATCGAAATAATCGAATATCCTTCTCATTTTTAAAAAATAATAAAAGGAATGCTTGTTATTTTTGAAAATTCGAGGTGTTGTGCCCTAACTTACTGGATATGATTTCCTTCTCGATTATTTTAAAGTAACGGGCCTTCCTCGCAAGATTCAATTTTTAATAACATTAAATAAATCATGCATTTAGGGATCGCATTTTAAATTTTTCGAGTTTTCAAAATTTTAACAATTAAGACCTTTAAAATTGACTAGGTACAAATTTTGGGCGTGTGAGGGTGCTAATCCTTCCTCACATGTAACCGACTCCCAAACCTATTTTTTGGATTTCAAAGACCAAATTGTTTTTTGAAATAAATTTAAATGTTTTAAGGTGCTCCAATCACACCAAGTAAAAAAGGATTGGTGGTGACTCCGTTTTCAATTTAAAAATAAAATTCAGGAACTTTTCCAAAAAAAACGTTTCAACAAAGCACTTACAAGTGCGGCGTCGAAGATTCGGTCTTTCTAAGTCAGCTATTACACCTTTATATTAGTGTAACGACATTCTAACTTATTTGATAAACCCATAACACAGTCCGAGTGTTGCCAAACCTGGCTTTGATACCACTAAATGTAAGACCCTAAACCCGATCTAAAAGGAATAGCTAAGTATAGGATGCTACAAGGTTAGAGAACAAACATCATGATAGCAAGCACACAATTATATATATATCATAAGAGTTAGGTAAAGCGTATATCCAACATCATCTTAATAGTAATAAAGTAAATTCAAAGATCCCAAGGTTATATTCCTAGCATAGCATAATATAGTCCTACAAGTCCTAGAAGACCGAGCTCCCCGCCGTCTGTCTCTAACTCTGAGAAGATCATGTAACAACATGTAAATTAATCAGAATAAAGTATATTGATAAGAACTACTTTACATGAAGGGCTAGTTATGCCATAATCGATAATGCTTTAGTATCGTTCACTGTGTTGCTACCACGTTATCAAACACAAACTTTTTATTTTGCTCTAATAGTGAGCATAACAATTTAGTAATCTTGGAAAAATCACGTATGAATCTTCTGTAAAAACCAGCATGTCCAAGAAAGCTTCTTATTGCTTTGACATTGGTGGGCGGTGGTAATTTCTTGATGATTTTTACTTTTGCTTTATCAACTTCAACTCCCTGACAAGATATACGATGGCCAAGGATAATGCCTTCAGTTTCCATGAAGTGTCATTTCCCCTAATTTAGAACTAGATTTGTGTCCTCGCATCTCTTCAAAACTTTCGCCAGATTGTCAACGTAGTGGTCAAAATTCTGTCCGTAGACAGAGAAATCATCCATGAATACCTCTAAGGAATCCTCGATCATGCCCGAGAAGATTGCCATCATACCCCTCTAAAATGTTGTTGGTGCATTGCACAATCCAAATGGCATAAGTCAGAAGGCAAAGGTTCTAAAAGGGCATGTGAACGTGGTCTTTGCTTGATCTTCCAGCGCAATGATAATTTGGTTGTAGCTAGAATAGACATCTAAGAAGCAATAATAGGCTTTACCAACTAGCCTATCCAGCATCTGATCAATGAAAGGTAGTGGGAAATGGTCCTTCTTTGTGGCCACATTTAGTCGATGATAATCCATGCATACTCACTAGCCAGTCGCAATGCGAGTAGGGATTAACTCGTTCTTATTGTTGGTCCCAACTGTGAGCCCACTCTTCTTAAGCACACATTCGATGGGGCTCACCCTATTACTATCAAAAATAGGGTATATGATGCTCGCATCTAACCATTTGATAAATTCCTTCTTCACTACTTCTTTCATTTTCTCATTAAGTCTTCTTTGTTGCTCAATTGATTGCTTCCCTTCATCTTTTAGCCTTATCTTATGCATACAAAAAGAGGGACTGATGCCTCTGATATCTGCAATGCTCCAGGCTATGGCTCTTTTGTGTTTCTTTCAAAATAACGATGAGCTTATCTTCTTGTGTTGCATCGAGGGGTGCATTGACAATAATAGGTAATGTCTCATTGTCACCAAGAAAGTCATACTTTAAATACGTCGGTAATGGCTTCAATTCCAAGGTAGGAGCTTGCTTAATAGATGGTTTAAACACTGGGATCGTCCTGTTAGACAAATCAAAAGACTCCAATTACCAATTCTATCTCAGCTCACAATTGTTAACCTCTTCTTTGTCTACACAGTCATCTAGGATTTCATCGATGGATGTCGTCACATTTTCATCTAACATTGTTGAACCCCTTGCATTAAATTCTTCTATAATGATCTCATCCAAAACGTTGATGTGGTGACATTACTCTTTAGTTCCGGACAGAGATGCTTCAAACACACTGAAGGTCACATGCTCATCATTATGACGCATGATAAGTTCTCCTTTAAATACGATAATAAGTGTGCGTCTCGTTGCTAGAAATAGTCACCCCAATATAATAGGCACCTCCTTCTCTACTTCGCAATCTAGGATTATGAAATTAGCAGGGAACACAAGCTTATCAACTTGGACAAGAACATCTTTGATTTGGCCTTCAGGTTGTGCTAAGGATTTGTCCGCAAGTTGTAATGTCACCACAGTGAGCTTCATCAAACCTATTCCTAATTTCTTAAAAGTAGACAAAGGCATAAGGTTAATACTTGCTCCAAAATAACAAAAAGCCTTACCTAAATAATGATTCCCAATGGAGCATGGGATTGTGAAGCTGCCAAGATCTTTCATCTTGGTTGGCAACTTATTTGTAAGCACAATACTACACCTATCTAAGAGCGCAATCGTCTCGATTTCGGACAATTTCTTCTTCTTTGATAGTAGCTCCTCCATAAATTTCCTATAATTGGGTATCTGCACAAGAGCACCTACAAGAGGTATGTTAATGTGTAATTGTTTCAGAGTAGAAACAAGCTTTTGGTACTCTTTATCTTGGACTTTCTCTTTAAATCTTTGCGGAAAAGGCAAAGGTATTGTAGTAGTAGGTTGTTGTGGAAAACTCGATGGTGTCGACGTTGGTAGTTGCATTGAAAACTTTGTTAGGCAAACTGTAGGCCTAGATGTTACTTCAGTTGGTTCCTCTTCATTTACTTCTGCTTGACATCCTTCAGCCGCATCCTCTTCTTGTTACTGTGGTTCAAATGCATCGACATGGTCTTGGCAAGAACTGCTTGGTTCAACCGTCTGCTTCCCACTTCTCAGCATGATTGCTTTGCAATACTCATTCCCCTTTTGAGTAGGATTCTCAGTATCACTAGGCAAAGTGCCCGGTGACCTTATGCTGAGATTAGAAGCCAACTGTCCTAGTTGGGCTTCTAATGCTGAGATGGAAGAAGAGTTGTCTTGTACTATTCCTTCAGTTCTCGTGATATGCTCGCGCATCAATGCTTCAAGAGTAGCCATAGGATTTGACTTTGGTTGAGAAAATTACTAATGTTGATGTTGATGATGCTATCCTTACATATGTGGCAGCACAGACTGTTGTGGCTGTAATCGAGATTATGGGTTCATCTAGCTATGTGACTGCATCTGTTGAGAACTCACTTGTGAATTCTGATTATAATTCTGCTGTGGGTTGGTATTATAACTCCCTTGTCGATAACCTCCTTCATTTGAGGAATTTTCATATCTAAAAGTGGAAGCATTTTGATTCCCCCAAGGTTGTTGAGATCGATTGTTGTATGAGTTACCAAATGAACCCCCTCTGATGTTGTTGACATAGAAAGCATCTGCATGTTGTGGGCAGTCCTCATAACTATGATTGTCGATGCAAATTTCATAGGAAAATATCGACGCATCCAATTACTGGGCCACTTGAATAGGGGCAACATCATTTGTTCCCTTCATATTCTTTATGATATTAGCCAATGAGGATACCTACGCTGACAAAGCAGAAATAACATCTAACTCAAGAACTCCAAGGTTATTCTTTACATGTGCAGAATGAGAGACTGGATATTGATAGTCGTTCTGAGCAATCCTCTCTAGAATTCTTACAGCTTCATTGTTTGTACAATCCAACAAAGACCATTAGCCGATGCATCGACAAGATTCCTTTTCTGAGCATTCAAACCATTGTAAAAAATCTCTATTTGGGTCTCTTGTTGAATTCCATGCATTGGGTAGCGTCGAAGCAATGTTTTGTAACGCTGCCATGTTGTATGTAATTTCTCATCATCTAACTGATGATATACAATAATATCATTATGCAACCTCACATTCATTGTCGGCAGATTGGAACGCAAAATAAGCTGTGTTGGTAATGCATTCCAAGATGTAATGGATCCAGTCGGCAATCCCAAGAACCATGTTCTCGCTTTATCTTGCAATGAATAAGGAAATAATTGCATTTTCAAGGCATCATCATGGACACCATGTTGACTAAAGGATGCACAAATAAGCAGAAATGATTTTAAGTGTTCTCTTGCGTCTTCATGAGGAAAACTAGAATATTGCCCATTTGAGTTGAGCATCTGAAACATCACTGGTTTCAGCTCGAAATTACCAGCTTGAATAGCAAGTCTCACAACCCCTGGTTGTAAATCATCAAGTATAGGAACAACAAAGTTTCTTATAGTCTTATTTTGCTCTTGTTCTTCTTGTGGAGGCAGTGGTGGTATATTATTAACTGCTTGTGGCAGCACTAGAGGAATATCATTTTGTGGCAGCAATGGTGGTAAATCATTGTTGTTTCCAGCCATTCTTCTTTGTTCTTGCCTTCTCCTCCTCCATGTCCTTTCAAGCTCCGGATCAAAACTAACAAGGTTGTTAGGATTTCTCCTTGTGGACATGCAACGCCTACAAAACTGAAAAAGAAAACAATAGAAAAGTAAACAAATTAGTAAAGGTTAGGAGTTAAGTAAGTAGAATTAATTTTAACAACAAAAGTAAACATCAAACAAACGCCAGTTCCCCAGTAACGACGCTAAAACTTTATCGCGTTTGTAACGTCACAGCCATTGTGCAAGCGAACACACGTCGATGCAAGTATAGTTGATAGAAAATTCTATCGAATATCGATCCCATGAGGAAATGGGTTCTTGATGTTTAAATGTCGAAGCAACTAATACTAAAATTAAGTAAAATGTGAGTAATGATGTCAGTGTAATTACGTCAGATCTGCACACTAAAATAGTCAATATTGTCAACGTAATTAGAGTTAAATGTCAGAGATTAAATGTCAATGTACTGAAAGTAAATCAAATGTATTGAGTGTTGAATATTTAAATGCACGAAATGTAAATATGATCAAGTGAAAAAAATTGGAGTGGATAACTGATTTCGCTAAGTCGCAACGTTGGATGCGCCGACAAAGTATTGTTTAGATGAAATGTCACAGCAATAATTGCAACATTGTGCAATCAAGAACAAGTAACTAGAATCACTTCTAGTCCCAAGAAACTCTCGTTATCTTACTTGTTAACCTAACCTGTCACCGCATCTCTCAATGTCGGTAAACTGCAAAGCCACTCTCGTGTTTGATGCGATTAGATCCAAGAATAAACAGATAAAAGGCATTAAATAAGGTCAAAGTGATCTAACAATGAAGGATACTCTCGTATTCATTCAATTTTCATTAGAATCCATCAGCGTAAAAGAAGGATTAAAGAATACAATCAAAGCTTACTATCTCTAGACTACTAGGACTATTCCTTAATCATTCCTCTTGCTTTGCATCAAGCACCTCTCATCAGAAGTGGTTGCTCCCTTGCTCCATCAGTTCACCGTTCTGGCTAAAGTCTCTAAATCACACAGAAATTACAGAATTTAATCCTCTACCTCTTGATGATTTCTTCATTCTTCATTCTTCTATTTATAGCCGTCAAAAGTTACAGGTTTCAGCCTCCCAATCTCAGATCCAGATCTAGATTTTGCAATTGTCAAAGTTAGTTAGAGTACAGCTGTGCACTCACGCAGATTTAATGTTTTCTTCAGAGATCTGCAGGTTGTCATTGCATTGCTGGGTGCAATCTGAGATCGTAATTACTGTGACACCTATAATGTTCCTATGCTGGTGCTTCCATATGTAAATTCAGCTTGAGTTTACTCATTTGAGGTTCAGGTTCTATGCGGCGACATCACTGGTCGCAATTCCAAGTTGATCTTGTGGCTGCATTCTTCTTCCAACATTAATCTTCTGGACTGAGTTCCTGCGTTGACAATTCTAAAGTGTAATACATCGGCTACTTGCGTCAACATTAGTACAAAAAGATATAAAAATAGCAAGAATTTAAACTAACTAGCAATGAGTTGAAAATTATAAAAACTAAGAATGAAATGCTTATGATGTATGCTAAATGAGATACAAAAGAGACAATTAACACACCAATTTAGAGAGAAAATATATGTCATTTGTAATGCTATAAGACATCAATTTGTTAAGCAACTTGAATGGGCGCAACTTCACTAATCCCCTTCATGTTCTTTATCATGTTTGCTAATGAAGACACTTGTGCACTCAGAGCGGATATAGCATCTAATTTAATAACTCTGAGATTTGCTTTCACTTGTGCAGCTCTAGAGATCATATATTGGTAATCATTCTGAGAAATTTGCTCTAGAATTCTAACAGCTTCCTCATATGTATAACAAAGGACCATTAGCAGATGCGTCGACAAGATTTGTTGTCTGTGCATTCAGCCCATTGTAAAAGATTTCAATCTGTGTCTCCTGTTGAATTCCATGTATGGAACAACATTGAAGAAGATTTTTTTAACGCTCCCACGTAGTATGCAAATTTTCATCATCCAGCTGATGATACGCAGTGATGTCGTTCCTAAGACAAGCATTCATTGTTGGTGGATTAAATCGCAAAACAAATTGAGTTGCAAGCGCATTCCATGAAGTGATTGATCTAGCAGACAATCCAAGGAACCAGGTATGAGCCCATCCTTGCAATGAATAAGGGGATAGTTACATTTTCAAGGTGTCATCAGGAACGCCATGCTGATTGAAAAAAGCACAAATCATTAGAAAGGATTTAAGGTGCTCTCTCGCATGTTCATGTGGCAGACCAACATACTACCCATTAGAATTCAACATCTGGAACATGACCGACTTTAATTCAAAATTTCCAGCTTGAATAGCTGGCCTAACAACCTCTGGCTGCAAATCATCTAACACAGGGACAACAAAGTCTCGAATAGTTCTATTTTGAATCTGATCGTCTTGCGACAGTGGTGGATTATTAATGTTTTGTGGTTGTATAGGAGGTATAACAGGATTCTGTGGCAGCAATGGTGGTATGACTGCATCGTTTCCTGGCAGAGCCATATTTCGCTGTTGTTGTCGTCTCCTTCCAATGGTGCGTTCGATTTCAAGATCTAAACCAATAATAAATTCAAAATTTCTTCGGATCATAAAATACCTAAAAGAAAAATATAAACGTAGTTAACAAAAAAGAAAACAAGTTAGTAACAAATAAAGATTAGAAAATAAAGAATGAATGCAAAAACAAGAATAAACATCAAACTAACACCATCCCTGGTAACGGCGCCAAAACTTGATCGCGCTATGAACGTCACAGCAAATATATGCAAGTATACATTGTCGATGCAAGACCACGAGGATGGATGTTTGTGTTTATAATTGTTGATGCAATAAACAAATAAAATAATATAAATTATGGTAAAGTTATCAGAGCAATGAACAGGTAAATGCAGTAAAAGTATGAGATTCATTTGCCGAAGCAATAATGAAAAATTTAAAAAGTAAAGCAATGATAATGGAATGGGGTTCCTGACGTGAAAAGTTGGCAGAAAACTAAGTGTGACTCAAAAGGTTTAAAATATCAGGTAATTTGTCACTGCAAATAAGCACAATGAAAATCTTACCAAACTTGACTCTCCTATTAGATCTAAGACTCAAACATGCACAATAACCACACCTTCCAGTGTTGGCAATGCAACATATTCAAGAACAAGTGATTAAATTCCTTCAATCCCAAACAACTTTCGTTGTCTTACTTGTTAACTTAATTTGTCACTGCACCTTCTAGTGACAATGACTGCAATCACACTTCCGTGGTCAAACAATTAAATCCAAAGATTAACAGTAAATGCAAGATTGAAATAGATATCACTCAGTTTTAAATTTCAAATGTACCTCCATACAACTTGAAATAACAAGAATTACTAACGTTTAAGAAAGAGAAATAATAGAACAATTGGGGTATTCTATTCCTAGCCTAGTCAAATTGATCCCTTTCTCTCCTCTTGTAGTGCACTTATGATGCTCTTCGTCAAGAGCAGTTCACCCTTCTCTTCTGCTTTAGTTTGCCCTTGGGAAGTTAAGCTGCCAAGGATACAAGCTTTAAGAAAATATGGATTAAAGAAGAAAATCAAATCTAGCTAAACAAGAAGATCCCTTCTCTTCATTATTTAACAGCAACTTCACAATACAAGTGTCCTTCCTTTTAGATCTAGCATTCTTTGGCCGTACTAGTTGGTTATGCCAGCTGTACAACTCACACATTTTTGGTGTGTTAACTAGATAGCTGTCAGGTACTATGACAGTTCTGGGCATAATTCTGGATCCTCTTATGTAGAGACAACTCTGTACACATTCATGCATCGATACTTCTAGACATGTTCATACAATGACATCTCTGGGTGTAATGCTAAACAGACTAATGCAGCGACATCAGTAGTAAAAATATCATAAATTCAAAGGAAATTAGCTTGAGCTTCATTAAGTTAGAAAATACAATAACTAAATCAAAAATACTAAAAAAGTATGTTAAAGATGACCAAATGGGAACAATTTATACAATAAGTAGGGAGAAATCACTGGTTCTTTCTAATTCTATCAAGAACATTACACTAACGCTCTAATACCAATTATAGGGATAGAGGATGGTGGATGAGATTATAATGAAACTACAAGTAGGTCAACGAATTCTAACAATCTTTGTAAATTCTAATTTTCCCATGTATTTTTCGATCATCAGTCCAAAAGGAATACAATTTTTGTTGTAGTAAATATTTGGCTTTGGACATTAGATCAATTCCTACTTTGATTTGATAATAATCAAGATTATTGTAACACTTCTCTTGTATTTGCTCATCTTTCAGAAGTATTGCTCCAATTCCCACAGGAAGTTATCCACTTCTTTTGTGGACCTAACCCCCTTGAACTTCTTGGGTTTTGGAACATCCACCTTGCATTACTTTGGTCTCGAAACTATCATCCCACTTCCCAAGCCAACCTTGTAGATAGTGAGCACCCCTTAACTTAGCAATCTCTTCCTTCATGATCGTCACCAAGGCCTCAAGAGCATCATCTCTTATCATCAATTTGTCAAAAAGATCTAAGATTTTCAAACACAAACTCTTTACTATCCTCCCTCAAATCCTCGATACGACTCATGACTATCTTGAGTGTATTTTTCATGTCCCTAACAGACTCTTCGAGATTGACCACCCGATTTTCCAAGATCGACAGCATGTCTCTCGATCGACTAAGCTTTTTAACACTTTTACGGGTCTCCATTGGCTTGATATGTTTGGTGGTCTCTTTCAATATATTGAATGGTGCCTTCACAATATTAGCTCTGATACCAATTATCATAAACATAGAATTTTTACCTTGCAATCCGTGTGGCCTGAGGCAGTTTTTTCGCTCCAAAAACACCTAAGTCAACCTAACTCCGAACAATTGACGATTCAATAGAATTCCTTTAAGGCACCAACACAAAGCGAAAGCTATTCAAGATGAACAAAGATGAAAGAAGAACAAAATAAGAAGAATGCCATTGAAAAGCTAAGAACACAAGAGAGAAAGTTTTGAGTGAATGCTCT
Source organism: Gossypioides kirkii (assembly GCA_005610355.1). Lineage (NCBI taxonomy): Eukaryota > Viridiplantae > Streptophyta > Magnoliopsida > Malvales > Malvaceae > Gossypioides > Gossypioides kirkii. The sequence goes on from CP032245.1 coordinate 18,064,077, forward strand.
TAAGAATTCTTATTACTCAAGAATGAAGTGATTTACAATGAGAGGGATAGACCTCTATTTATAGTTGAGCCTCCCCGAAATCAATAATTCATATCAAAGTACATCAATGGCTAAGTTTGAAAACTATCTACAAATAAAATCTCTAAGATTTACATGTCATATCTAAGATTACATATCTTGACGATTACATTTCGTATTTTCCAAGCTTTGTAGATGGACATTCAATCTCTCCAAACAATGAGTCAATCCGATTGGGCCAAATGACCTCCCTTAAACATGATGGATCACACAAGTGTGTCATGGTTGCGGGCTCCCTTGCACAACCTATAACATAAGTGTTTGTTTTCTTCCAATTTCTTGATGGATCTTTCAAGTTTGATACCCAAATTTCTAGATCTAGAATTAGGGTGATTTTTAAATATTTAATGAGTATTTTTCTAGCCTTCAAAGTGATTTCAATTGTGGTTTTAAACCAACCACAATTGGCCACTGTTGGTGGTGGTGCGTTGCGCCTAGAGTCACCAAAAGGGAATTGTTGTTTCTTTAATTTTTTCCCACCTATTTCCAGCAATAACTTGGTTTCTTGAACCCTTTTTAATCAGCATTTAATCATGTGTAATTCAGGAAAAATCAATATTGATCGTTCGACGACTCAGATCTGACAATACGGGAAGTGTAAGTGTGGTTGATTATGGGCTAGTGTGTAGTTTCAATTTAGATGTTGGGAAAATTGTTAATTGTTCATATTAAATACTTTAATGATGGAATAGCTACTGGTTTTTCAGTATTAAATTGTGTTAGGTTCTAACTTAAACGCCCCAAATTAACAATGAAGCCGTTAGACGTTCGCCCATGCGTTTCACATCAAACCAATGTAAGGAATCTAACTAGTTTGGATTTGAAAAATCGTTGAAGTTGTGATGATTGAATTGAACCAATAAGGGGTGTTTGAGGGTAGTTTAAGAGGTATATTAATTTGATTAAATTATGGTTTTAATTTAGGCTTGTTTTAAAGTCTTATAGAGAAACCACGAGATTCACAAGTGTGTTGTAGTAGAGCGTAAAATAAGGTGTGGGTCCTAACTCATTAACTTGAATATTTTAATAATATTTTTAATGTTATAATGATTGACTAAGCTTGCTAGTTGGGCTTCACTAAATAGTTAAGCAAATAATTTGTAAGTGGCTGAACCAGGTTCATTTCAAGCCTTAATTGTTTGGCACGTTAACAAAATTATGTGATTGACTAAATGATTGTATGATTGAAATTTTCATGGTTGGTTAGTTGATATGATGTATGTTGGTTGTTTTTATAGAATGTTTCATAATGAGAATAAGACTTATGAATGAAATATTTGTATGACTGATTTGTTATGAAGAGTTTGAAAGTCTGCTATACATGCAGTGAGAAAAGTATTGTAATTGAATATGAAATTATCGATATGTATGAATGACACCATTTTAATGGTGAATTGAATGATTGATAAATGATTCCATTGACAGAAAGTCTATGATGGTATAAGGGCATGTTGATCCTGCCACTGAAATGTGAAAGTATTGAATTCATGACTAAATATGAGATTGTATGACATTTTGCAGGTGCATTGGAGTGGGTTTGTTATTGTGGATGATGGAAGAATTTTGTGGAGTAATGGCGACATATTAAGTTCGCATTTATTTGTAGTCAGCGAACTGCACCGAAAGCACTGTGGAGACTGGCAATTTTATCACATTTAATGTTAAATGGTAGAATGTCTGTAACTATGTTTATATGGTGGTTTTACCACATTGAGCTTTGCTCGCAATGTTGGAGTTTGGTAGACAAGTTTTGGAGAACTCATAGTGTATAGCGGATGGTTGGGGTAGGAATTCATCTTGCATTATGACGTGATCATGACTCATTATATTGTTTTTATTGTTGTTTTGAATATGATACATGGGTTCTTATGAAAAGGATTAAGAAAAATGTATGCTAAATGCTTATATTGTTTAGACTCACATTAAGCTAGTTAGTTCACCCCATTACTTCAAATTTCTCGGGTAATGTACAAAACTAGGATCGGACTTGGCATGCGGACGTACAACGAACTCCGGACTCAAATTTAATTTTTATTTATTTATTTAAAGGTCCCTAAATTTATTTGATTTTTGAACTATGGTTTGGGAATTATTTTTATTTGGGGATTTTCATGCATGCATAGTTTTCATACTTGAGAATGGTTTATAAGATTATACTAAAATTGGAGTGAACATGTTATTTGGTTTAATTAATAATTGGATTTTTAAACGGTATTTCGCTGCAAATAAATTAATTAAGGTTTTTTAAAGCAATGAAAAGCAATGAGTTTTTCTTAAAACCACGCCAATGTTTCTAACTTGACCTAATAAAGGTTGAACTTATTAATGAATGTTTTCCTAAAATAAAAAAAAAGGTAACCACAGTTTTATTTAAAGGAGAGTGTATTGAGGTTTTCAAACAACAATAGGTTAGTTTCGTCATTTAGGTGTTCCATGTGAAATTCACGATTCAGTCATAACGTCTAGATCGAATTTGAGAGGTTACACTGAGGGTCGGATGGAGCCTCAAACAGATCCAAAATAGCCTCAAACTGGCAAGGATCATAATTTTATCGTGTCATTGCGACATCGTGTGACTCTTCGTCAAGACAGGACCTTTATTTGTCGCGTCTTTACGACTTTGAGCATTTGCTCATCGGAACGTCACCCTTTGTTTCGGCTTTTGCCTCCACCTTGCTCGAGACACTCTGATTTGTTGTGTCTTTAAAAGTAAAAGTCTCATTTTCTGATCGAAACATGATAGATTCATCGAATGTAACATCTCTACTAACAATTATTTTTTCGGATTTCGAACACCACAACTTAAAACCTTTTCTACCAACAAAGTATCCCAAAAAGATGCATTTATCGACCTTTGGTTCAATCTTTCCCTGGCTAACTTTAGCATAAGAAGGACAACCGAAAATTCTAAGACTATAATAATTGGGAGACTTATCTGACCGTATCTCCTCTGGAACTTTATCGTTCAATGCTCGATGAGGAGATCAATTTATCAAATAACTTGCCAGGTTTACGGCTTCAGCTTAAAATTCCTTCCCTAAACTTGCATTAGAAAGCATACATCGAACCTTGTCCAGAAAGGTTTTGTTCATTATTTCTACAACTCCATTTTGCTATAGAGTTTCAACAATGGTTCGATATCTTTCAATTCCTTCTCGTTTTCAAAAATCATTAAACTCATAAAAATAAAACTCAAGATCATTATCTATTCTCAACCACTTCACGAATTTTCTGGTTTGTTTTTCTAACAGTGTCTTCCACTGTTTGAAGATTCTGAAGACTTCACTTTTCTGTTTCAAGAAATAAACTCAAACTTTTTTTGAGTGATCATCAATAAAAGTTAAGAAATATTTATTACCTCCGTTTGAGATGTTAGAAGATGGACCCATAAATCAAGATGAATGTAATATAGAGTCCCTTTTGTTCTTTGCACTGTTAAATCAAAATTAACTCGGATTTGTTTCCCGAAAATGCAGTAGTCATAAAAACCTAACTTACCAACTCTAATGTCTTTGAGAAGATCCCTATTACATAAGATTTTCATAATTTTCTCACTCATATGACCTAATCGTATGTGCCAAAGTTTGGTTGAAACGAAATCGGTGGAGAAAGAGTCACGTTGTGTCATCACAACGTCAGGTTGATTCTCATCGAGATGTGGTGGCGACTTCGACTTTTCTTCGATAATTATAGTCGCACCAGTAACCGTTGACCCTTGAAGAACGTATAGACTACCCTTTTTCTGTCCTCTCACCATAACAAGAGCCTCACAAGAAACTTTTAACCCATTTGACATAATGATTATCCTGCAACCATTAGAATTCAAAATTCCCTATGAGATAAGATTTTTCTTTAAATCAAGAACATACCTAACATCTTACAGTGTCTGAATAATTTTGTCATGCATCCTAATTTGTCCTATTCCGATTCTGAATATTTTACATAGAGAGTTATTCCCGATTCGAACGATGAAAATATATAGATTTTTTCATGCCCTTTTCAACTCAAATTCATGCAAATTCTTAGTAATTAATGTCGAAAAATAAAATTTAATTATAAAATAATTAATTTGTGCTAAATTTTCCAACATATTGATTTTTAATTATTTTTTATAAATATTGAACATGAATTTGATGATTTTTTGACAGTTTTGCACAATTGGTGAAAATTGGGTCAGTAAACACTATAGAAGGCATGAACCGTTGAGGTAATTTTTACATCGAATGAATTAAGAGCTAAGAAAATTAATTTTCCAGAAAATGTCGGTCCAATATGAAGCATAATTATACTTTATAATTATATTTTCAATTCAATTAATTTGGGTTAAAAATAAATTATAAAGCTTGAAGCAAAGTGGCTTGATGTGCATGCAACCGAGGATCGAACCACCACGAATTGGGCAAGCCCAAGTGCCGTCCATAAGGCTGACCCAATCAGCTAATTTAGTTTATTTTTTTTCCTTGCAAATCAGCCCCCAAAGTGTCTCTAAATCTCATTCAAACCCTCACTTTTGGTGATTTTATAGATATGCCCCAAGCCAATTTAAGCAAAGTTTGAACTAGTCAAACTTGCTCCATGTGTGGCCGGCCAAGGGAGTTGAGTGGCTGATATTTATTCACTAAATATAGCCCTCAACTCTCACCTATGAAAATCCCCCTAAGCTTCTCGTTTCAACACACCAATTCACAAACAATTCTCTTCTTTCTCTCATTTGCTCTCTAGCTTTCCCTTCCATTTTCCCTTCTATTCCTCTGCCGATTTCCTCCTCTTGAGAAAGAGAGGTCTTCAGCCTTCGAAATAGCTTCATTAGGTGTTCATCAGAGACCTCGATCTGGGAAGAATTGAGCAAGAACGACGAAGAACGCGGTAACAGTTCTTGAGAAATTGTCGGATTTAATCCTATTCCTTTTCTCTCTTTTAAATTCTTGTTGTTATTAAGATGAATACTATTATGATTGCTATTGTTTATTTAATTGAAATGGCTTAAATTTTCTTAAGTGTTGGTTGATTGTGTTGATTACTTGATTTATTATGAATCATGTTTATGTTGTTATAGGCCCAGAATGTTTTGTTTAATTAAATATTATCATACCTAAGTTATATTTGCATTACCCTTGTGATATAACTAATAAATTAATCATTTAAGCGGGTTGAAATTTTGATTAATGGAAACACTATTTAATTTGTGCATGTTTAATCTTCTAAGGAAGCTGGGGGTTAAATTAACAGGATTGTGTGATTAAATTGTTTCAATATAGGTGTATGTTGTTACTTCACTTGATCCTTTACTTGTGAATTTTAATTTAATCGTTTGAATTGGCGTGTATGTTCAAAAGATTACTTTAGTTCATAAAGTATGTATATGCAATAACAAATTTACTTATTAAAAATTAGTTTAGTCAATTGAATTGACATAGGAATATCGTCAAGAGATAAATTGATTTTTGTAAGTAATGTTGTTCATAAGTTAGCAAGATATCGGGTTGTCGTGAATTTATTTTGTAATAAGCATGAACATGATTTAGATTTAATTAAGTAATTGAAGTAATTAACCTAACAAATTTATGTCATATTGATTACAGTTTAGAAATCGTGCATTCGAATTAAATTTTATTTTTATTTTATCTTTAACTTAGATTAATTTAGTTTAGATTAATACCCTTCACAATTATTATCTTTCCTTAACCAAATTGTTTAATAATTATTTCATAAATATTTTTCCTAACATAATCCCTCTGGGTACGATACTCAACATTTACTTGTCACTTTATTACTTGAATACGATTGTGTACACTTGCACATTTTCACCGTTCCAAGTTTTTAGCGTCATTGCCGGGGATTGTTAAAAAAAAATTTTTACATTTTGATTTATTTATTTTTCTATTAAATTTTTAACTTAATTTTTTTTCTTCAATATTTAAGGTGTTTATGAGTATTGACCGAATTATCGACTTACTCCTAGTGGACCCTGAAATTGAATGAACTTTTCGAGAAAGAAGCAGACAAGCATCTCAACGAAGAGCCGAAGAGATGAACTTCAAGAATCAGAATCAAGGAAACGTAGCTTATCATGCTCGAAATCCTATCCTTATTGCTAATGATAGGGATAGAGCCTTGAGACAATATGCAGTTCAATTGTTCCACGAGCTTAATTTGGGAATTAAGAGACCCGAAATCGAGGCACAACATTTTGAACTGAAGCTAGTGATGTTTCTGATGCTTTAGACAATGGGCCAATTCAGTGGAATGCCTACCGAAGATCCTCATATTCATTTGAGATTGTTCATGGAGGTGAGAAACTCTTTCAAGTTAGCCAGAGTGCCAAAAGATGCACTTCGATTGACGCTGTTCGTATTTTCACTAAGGGATAGAACTCGAGCCTGGTTGAACTTATTGCCACCAAATTATGTTACAACATGGAAAGAGTTAGCAGAATGATTCCTTAGGAAGTATTTCCCTCCTAGCAAGAATGCTAAGCTGAGGAGTGAAATTACTACCTTCTAACAGATAGATGACGAATCCTTGTATGAGGCATAGGAAAGATTCAAAGAGTTGTTAAGGAAATGCCCTCATTATGTAATCTCGTATTGCATCCAAATAGAGACATTTTATAACGGTCATAATTCTCACACAAGGATGGTAGCAGACACTTCCGCCAATGGAGCTATTCTTTCTAAGTCTTACAATGAGTCTTATGAAATTATAGAGAGGATCACAAGCAATAATTACCAATGGTCGACTAATCGAGCAAATTCAGGAAGACGAGTTGCAGGAATTCATGAAGTGGGTCCACTCACTTCACTTGCAACTTAGGCATCATTGATTTCCTCAATGCTTAAGAATTTTACCACTAATGGGTTTAATAATGTTGTAGCTTAGCCACCTAATCAATTCAAGAATGTAGCATGTGTCTATTGTGGATAACGGCACTTGTTCAAAGAATGCCCATCGAACCCAAAATCTATGTATTACATGGGAAATTAGAACCAAAATCGAGATAGGAAGGGACTATAGTCAAATTTTTATAACCCATCTTGGAGAAATCACCCTAATTTCTCATGGAGTAATCAAGGGGCTGGACCTAATAACATTTATGCTTAACCTAGACAGACCCAGCCATACGGATTTACCCAGCAAGTTTAAAAACCATAACAAGCTGAACCTTCCAACAGCTTAGAGAATTTATTGAAGGCATATATGGCAATGAATAATGCCACTCTAAGGAATTTGGAGAATTAAGTGGGTCAACTTGCCACTGAACTGAAAAACCGTCCACAAGGTGCTTTGTCGAGTGATACGAAGAATCCGAGAAATCCAGGGAAGGAGTATTGTAAAGCGTTAACATTGAGGAGTGGAAAGATGTTTCAGCCCAATGCTGTTGAAATATAAGAAGAGCAAGCTGATGCTCAAGATGCAGTGGAAGTTCAACCAAGTATTGAAACTCTAGTTTCACCAGAACCAGAACCAGTGAATGTAGAGAAAGAGACTTCTAAACCAGTCAAGTCTGATGACCTAACAACTTTGTTAAATGAAGAAGTGCCACAGAAGATGAAGCAACCAGTCCAAGTTAGAAATCTTTCACCACCCTACCCTCAAAGACTTCAACAGTAAAAGCAGGAAGTCCAGTTTAAGAAACTCCTAAACGTACTCAAGCAACTTCACATCAACATTCCATTGGTAGAAGCACTTGAACAGATGCTGAATTATGTCAAGTTCATGAAGGATATCTTGTCCAAGAAATGAAGACTTGGAGAATGTGAGACAGTAGCCCTAACGAAGGAATGCAGTGCATATCTTTAAGACAAATTACCCCCAAAGTTGAAGGATCCTGGATGTTTTACCATACTATGCAACATTGGAGCAACTTATTGTGGTAAAACATTATGCGATTTGGGTGCGAGCATTAACTTAATGTCCATGTCCATATTTAGAAAGTTAGAGATAGGTGAAGTTAGACCAACTATAGTCACACTTCAGTTAGCAGATTGATCTATAGCACATCTTGAAGGAAAAATTGAGGATGTATTGGTGAATGTAGATAAGTTCATTTTTCCTACTAACTTTGTCATTTTAGACTCAACCTTACTATTCGTAGATGAATGGGCAAGTTGAGCTGGTAAATAAAGAAATAAAAGGCATACTAAAGAAGGTAGTGTGTCTAAACCGATGAGATTGGTTAGTATTAGGAAAAGTCTGTCATTTACTTTTAGAGTTAGAACACAGAGCTTACTGGGCTCTTCAGCAGCTCAATTTGGATCCCAAGCTTGCTAAAGAGAAATGAATTCTTCAGCTCAATGAGTTATAAAAATTCCAAACATTCTCTTACTACAAGACCAAGCTATGCAAAGAAAGATTAAAAAGATGTCATGACAAGCACATTCAAGTTAGAGAGTTCGAAGCAGGTTAGCAAGTCTTACTGTTTAACTATAGATTGAAATTTTTTCCAGGTAAATTGAAATCACGTTGGTCCGGTCCATTCACTATCCATCATGCTATTCCAAATGGAGTGGTTGAACTCCATGGTAAGCAAGGTATTTTTCGAGTTAATGCCCATAGATTGAAACATTATTGGGGGAATAAAATTGAGCGGAATGAAGCATCACTTATTTTATCAAATACATAAAATTTTCATTTTAATAAAGAACTTAGGATATATTTCTGGATTAGTATGTTGAAATGAATTCTGTTTAGGAGTTTGAAACTTAAGCGAGACCGTTTGTGGCCCCTTCAATCCTTCCTAGGAATTAATTTTAACATAATTTTCCAAGAAATTATTTTCTAAGTTAGAAAATAAATTTTTAATTTTTAATTTTTCAAATAAAAAGGGTTATTTTTTTATCCAAGTTTTAAGTGCAACCTAATTTTCAAATTATTTTAAGTTCAATGACTTAATTGAATTTTTTTGTAAAATTTGGTTGTTCTTTTTGTAAATACTGAAATTAGCTATCTTTTTCTATTAATATTTTAAAAAGCTAAAAATAAAATTTTTTATTTTATGTTATTTATTTTATTTTTAATAAATAGATAATACTCAATATAAAATTATAAATTCATCTTTATAATTTATATTAATTATTATCAATGTTTAATTAGGATTATTTAGAGTTTTAATTTCAATAAATTAAGTAATAACAACTAATATATTATTATGTTAATTGTTATTAACTTAAAGTAGGACTTAGAATATTTTATAATTTAATTTGTGTGAGAGTTTGAATGAAATTTTCATTCCATGCATTATAAATACCACCCTCACCTTTATTCCATCATTCAAGCTATCCCACACCCTTAGTAGCAAGTGCCGGTAGCAACCACTATCGAAGATCATCAGTAGCCGTCGAGCACCATTGGATGCCATTGCTGCAACCAACCGATGCCTAGCGTCAGCTCTCGCAAGCAGCCAACGACACTCGCCCAAGTTTGTTGTTGCCTTCACTGCACCCAGGCACAAGCTCCCGCACCCACGCACGTCGTCCCGCTCCAGCCCGCGCACATCACTACTGCTGAAAGGTGCTGCTATCGAGCCACGCCTGCTACTGCTAGGGGTGAGCATTCGATCGAATCGAATGAAAAATTTTCGAGTTAATCGAGTTTTCGAATCCTATTTCATCATCCTAACTCGATTTGAAATTTTTCCAAATCGAGTCGAGTGAGATAGAATTCGAATTAAATCGAATCAAATATATTTGTTCGAGTTAAATTAAAAAAATTAATTTGGTGTTGTTTAATTATATAATTTTTAAAAAAATATTTTTATTTAATTTAGGGGTTTTTTAAGAAGAGAAAATTGATTTTGGATTTAGTTTATGAGTTTTTTGTAAGAACAAAATTATATTTGGGTAAGGTAAAAGGTAAAAAATTAAAAATATTTGGGTTTAATTTATGGATGGGTTTTAACCTTTAGCGAAAAAAATTGGGTAAGATAAAAGGTTTTGACTTTGGGAGAAAATGGGGTAAAGTAAATTGGGCCTGGGTAATATAAATTTAAAATTATAAATAATATAGTTTTATTCGGTTTATTCGAATTATTCGAGTTATTCGGATTCAAAAATTCAACTCGAATCGAACTCGAAATTCGAAAAAAAATTCAACTCGATTCATTTAACTCGAATAACTCGTTTCTAATAATTCGAAATTCGAAATTTTTTTTGAATTTTTCTATTCGAATCAAGTTTTGCTCACCCCTAGTTGCTGCCCATGCTTGCTGCTGGAATGTGCGCACGCAAACATCCGTACCCCTTGCCCTTGCGCACCAACATGCCCTCGAGCCTAGGTCGTGCGCACCATTACCCTATACACCTAAATCACCCTCCAACCAACCCTAGACCAAAAACCTTTTAGTTTAATACCCTATTTATTTTATTTGGATTTTATTAGTCAAAGGTGGTAAGAAAATTATTTTCTAATTTTTTTAAATTTTTTTAATTTATTAACTTTTTAATTTATTTTAAATTGTTAATATTTTATACTAATTAATTTTTAGAAAAATATTACTTGTGTCCATCTTATTTATGATCAGGTTAAAATCATGCCTTGCAAGAGAACTCGTGCAACAATTGAAGAAGCATAAAACAAATTCTACAGTGCAGAAGCTAAGGCAAGATACGACACTGTGTTCAAAAATCAGCAAATGTTGCCAGAGAAAGGGTTTACTTGGAAAGAAAGCAATTATTCAAACTTCATGGCGAGCATTCAACAAGTTGCTGAAGCTCTGAACTGGAGAGTGTTTTGTGAAAAGCAATCGAGTGCAGATGAGGAATTGTTTCGAGGGTTCTACACAAACTTGACCTCGAGTGAACTTATAGAAGTTCTTGTTCGAGGAATCAAGGTACCGTTAAAGTCAAGGACCATTAATGAGTACTTTGACCTACCTTATTTTCAAGTAGACAAGTACTCTATGCTGATGAAAAACTTAGAGGCTGAAAAATTGCAAGAGATCCTTCGAGAACTTATAGTTCCATGTTCTGAATGGACGGTGTCAAAAAGTGGAGTTCGTACTTGTTGTAGAGAATACTTGACACCGTTAGAAAAAGTGTGGTTTTACTTTATTCGAATCAATCTCATGCCTATCTCACAAGGAACTATTGTTTCAGTGGAACGAATGGTGTTGCTTTATTCGATCCTGAAGGCAAACACCATAGACGTAGGAAAGATCATCATCAGAGAAATTAGAAACTGTGCCGCAAGACATTCTGTTCAAGCCTATTTCCCATTCACGATTACAGTTTTGTGCTTAAAAGCTAAAATTCTTAGGAACATGAAGAAAACGGGATATAGCCAAGGAGCAATCACTAATTGGGACCTCATTCCAGTAGCAGGAAATTCTATTCTTCAACAGCAAGCTGAAGAAGAAGAAGAAGAAGAAGAATGTAACACCCAAAAATCGTAACCATCTCCGATCTAGGGTTTCAAGGTTTACAAAACTTTACGAGTTTTTTTTCTTATAAACAATTCAATCATAATCTATACAATTACAAACTAGCAATCCAGAATAGTAGCTTTGTTTAATCTTACACATTCATTCTCAATCATTCCACTCAATCAAGGATCAATTCAAACCATACTAAATCTTAGGATCACAATCAAAAAATTTCCTAACCAGGGTCACGTGACCCTGTGTTTCAACACGCAACTTTCATCATTTTCCAACCAAATTATAATCCAAAGCATAATCATCAATACATTTGCAAGAAGAAATCAGTATTCATATCACATATCATGACATCTATATTCCATATCAAACCAAGTTACATCAATCATTCTTGCTATCACTATACAGTACCCAAACCCGACACCGTCACCGATACGAGTTTCGAGGTCTTTCAGATCATTTACCAATGACTAAATTCTCGTATCTCAACAATTTAGTATCACAAGAATATACATGTAATAAATTTATAGCTTTGTTAACATTTCCATTTTTTTATAAAGGTCAAAAATGTCATTTTACACAATCTGGGGGACTTCTACCAATACTTGTTAGACAAGTATCAGTAGAAGTCAAGACAGTAAGCTTTGGAAAATAACTGCAGTTTTCTATTGGTAGTTGTGATAGTTCTACCGCTACAAGTATGACTATTACCGAAACAATTAACACTTCTACCGATACAACAAACTCCAGAGAGCTAATAAGTTTTACACTGTGGCTTCTACTGATACAATTGATCAGACTACCGATACTACTATGCACAGAACTACCGATACCTCAGAAACTTATACCAAAATAATGCAAGTCAGTAACGAAAGTTCAAATACCCTGTACTTCTACCGAAACATGCAAGAGTTCTACCAAAACAAGTATGCAGAATTCAAATATACACATAAGTTTCCCGAGTTTACCTAACATTATTCATCCCAAAACGATTGATCAAGAACACAACTAGCAAAAACATCACGTGACCACAAATGCAAATGAAACAACTCAAGATCTATGAATTTACATGTCATTACATTACAATGCATATTTGCCTACTTAAAACATTAAGCAAGCGTACAAGATTAAGTCCAACATTTAATTATGATTTCAACAATGAATCAAACAATCCAAAATCAAGCATTTCAAAAGATAACATCATTCTTAGTACATGCCATAAAACCAAGTGATATAAATGCCGTTAAACGAGCTCTCGAGATAGTATGACTTCTTGAGGTGACCTGATCTTCTAGCAGCAAAATAGAATCTACAAAACAACAACAATTTCATAGGTAAGCTTACATAGCTTAGTAAATTCGTAGAGTTTAATAAATTACCAAACATCATGTTTGAACAGTCTTTAACTCATTCAAACCAGAATAGGGCCTTGCTTCTACAAACTATAATCCAAAATTTCATCCTCATGTCTGTATCAACTCTGTTACCAGTATACGATACTGCTCACACGAGTTATCGAGGACTCGTAACATATGCGGTACCCCAGTCATCGATACGAGATGCTACAATCCAAAATTTCATTCTCATGCCTATATCAACTCTGTTACCAGTATACGATACTGCTCACACAAGCTGTTGAGGACTTGTAAAATATGCGGTACCCCAGCCATCGATACTTTATGCTATAATCCAAAATTTCATTCTCATGTATATATCAACTTTGTTACTAGTATACAATGCTGCTCACATGAGCTGTCGAGGACTCACAACATATGCGGTACCCTAGCCATCGATACGGTATCTGTGCATATAAATGTTCCCTAACGATGCTGCTCACACGACTTGTAGAGAATATGCACTTATGCATAAATCTCAGTCATTGTAGGGCCTGTAATCCATTCTTGGATTCATTTCTCATTTCTCGACTCACGATGCTGCTCACATGAGTTGTCAAGGACTCGCAACATATGCGGTACCTCAGCTATCGCGTCAGTTTCAAATCACCGGCTCAAAGCTTGATATCTCTTTCATTCATTTCTTTTTCATCTTTCTCAATTTCACGTACCATAACCTGTTCTGCACAATTACAAAAATTACAATAATATACTATTTAAATGCAAATTTAACGTTACGAACTTATCAGACAAAATTGCAGTTAAAGTGAACTCTAGGGACTAATCTGTAATTTTCCTTTGCCTTGATTTTCAACCCATTCTTGATCTAAAATAATAATTTCATTCAATTAACTAATTCTAATAGTAAGGTAAACTTATTTTATACAATTATTTTTTTGACATTTTTACAAAATTGCCCTTAACTTCACTTTTAATTTAGTCCCTTAGCTCAAAACTTGCAAATTAACCATTTTATTTAAACTTTTAGCTTTGTCGAATGTTTAAATGCCTTCTTACAGCCCACTTTTGCAATTATTTCACCTTAAGTCCTTGCAAATTTATCACTTTAACATTTTAGTTCTTAAACATTAAAATAATCAAAAACTACTTTACAAAATAATCAAATCTAACAACCAAGCTTTTAAATCTTCCATAAACTTTCAATAACAAGCTTATTTATCAACGAAAAATTTAATAACATTTGAAAAAATCACAAATTAGTCCTTGAGTTATCTAGATTAAGCTAATACAGACTCAAAAACATAAAAATTACTAAAAACGGACAAGATTTCACTCACCAAATTAAACTCAAAGCTTGGTCGAATGTAGCTTGGTGTTTCTCCTAGGGTTTTGGCTAGAGGAAGAAGATGAAGAAAAATAGAAAAATGATTTTCTAGCCTTTTGTTTAATTACTTAAGTTTTTATGTAATTTACCCTTTTACCCTTTAATAAATTACATGATTTTCCTTCTAATTTAGTCAAAACCGTCCACTAAATATTTAAATGGTCTAATTACCATTTAGGTGCCTTAGCTAGTCTTCAAATTGACATATAATACTTTTAATTAGTGAGATTCAACTTTTGTCTCTTTTACGATTCAGTCTTTTTTACTTAATTAACTATCTAAACAATAAAATTTCGTAACCAAATTTTAATACGATACTAATGACCTTGTAAATATTAAATAATTAATATTTTTAATATCTACGATCTAACACATCGAATTTGTGGCCTCGAAATCACCATTCTCGATCATACTAAAAATAAACTAATTAGTAAATCCTCCTTTAATTAGGATTTAATTGTAATTTACCAAAATCTAAAGAATTCCACATCATTTCTATTATTATTCCATTTAAGGAGGGTCCAATTTCACAATTGGTCCTTCAATTATATTAAATTTTGATTAAACAAACTTGTTTTTAATTTAATCCTAAACTAATTAGGACTAAATGAATAAATAACCCAAAAGTTAGTGGATGGTAATCATGTCACCACCGCTTAGACTTTTTGACCATGTTTCAATTACCATTTTGGTCCCTTTACTATTTTTAATCTATAGCAATTAACTTTTTCCTCTTTTACAATTTACTCCTTCTTCCTTCATTAAGTAATTAATCATCAAAATTACCCAACCAAACTTCAATTCACATATAATAAGACTCTGTAAATATTTAATAGAAATATTTTCAGCCCTTAATTTCAGAAACGAGGTCCCAATACCTCATGTTCTAAAATCACTTAACTTTTGAATCAAACCACGTATACTAACTTTTAATTCAATAATTAAAATTCTTCAATTCAAAATTCCATATAAAAATTATTATTGACTTATTTAATTTAAACACTCATTATAAAAAGAATTTCTCATTGGGTGTATGATCTCGAACTCACTATTTTCGATACCACTAAAAAACGGGCTGTTACAAAGAAGATCTTGAAGAAGAAGAGGAAGATCTTTCAGTGACAGAACCAATTGGAATTCATGATGAGGTAGAGTTTACTGAACGAATATCAAACTTGACATATCCATATCGAGACCTCAGTTACCTCAATCAGAAATTCGAAATGAGCTGTCAAAGATGATGGATTGCATGCAACACATGCAATGGCAACAACAATCTTTTTGGAGATACACGAAGATACGAGATGACGCATTTAAATGTGCACTTGAAAAAGTATTTCGTGACCCATTTATTTTTGTGCCTGAGTTTCCAAATTACATATTTGAACCATGGACTCCAATGGCGAAGAAGGAGCAAGGTGACTCAAGCAATAATAGAGACTATATAGCAAAAGAAGAGTCAAAGTCTAGGGAGTCTGAACATAAATAAAAGGGGGGAACTTGTCTTTCTTTAATTTCTATTATTTTATTTTCTTAGGTTATTTTAAGTTTTTAATGAATTTAGGATTAGGTCATTAGGTTAGTTTCTTGCATAATAAATTAAGAGGTTGAAGGCAATAATTGAACAAGTTAGAAAAAAAAGTGTGGTAATATATATGTACATGTCTAGGATTGGATATTGAAAGAGCTTAGTACTTAAGCAGTCAAGTTTGACTCACCTCCTCTTCCTTGATCCTACTTGGTGTACAGTATTTATTCACTTTTATTTTTACATTCTCTGTTATTTTTAACAATGGGGACATTGTTCATCTTAAGTAGGGGGATCAAAAAACAAAAACTTCTTAATAAGTATTATTTCTTCTTTTTTATGAATTTAATTATAATTTTGCTCAAAAATTTGAATTTATGTTAATAATTTTAAGCTTTAGTATAAATAAAATTCAATTATCTCAATGGTTGTGATGTTAAGCTGAACAATGATATGAATGCTACTCTTAATAAAATATGTAAATCATATCATAAAATTTTTAATTCCTTGTAAAAGCTAGATATGCATGAAAGTTTAAGTCTCTAGAATTAACTTAGTAATTTCTTGAGGCGAAATCATAGGAAGCATGAAATTTTGAAAATGATTTAGGAAACATTTGTTGAGACCGTTTGAGCCTTTCAAAGCTAACCTTGATGATTGTTATCCCTTGCAACCCACTTTGAGCTATATGGCCTGATTTTCTTTGTACCTTACAATTATAAGCCATCCTATCTCTCGTACTTATCTCTAAATTGTCTCAACTACTAGACTCAATTTATCAAGAATATGTTCTGAAAATAAGTTTAGGGGAGTTGATAAGAAGTACCAAAATGCTCAACAAAGTGTAGTACATACAAAAACTGATGCTCAGAAAAAATGAATGAAAAAGAAGAAAAAAAATTAGAGCATATGTACTCAAAAGAAAAAGAAAAGAGCAAGAGCATTCAAAGTTCAAAAGAGTTGGTGAAATTGAAGGTCTATTGCAAGCTGAGTTTAGGGTTTTAGGTTAAATTTATCTATCTTTTACTTACCCCTAACCTAGCCCCATTACAACCTATGTAAAAGACCTATTTGATTCAAGATTTTAATGCTACCTACATTAGTGAAGAGAAATAGTTATCTTCAACATATGAAGGCATAAGTTAAACTTAATGATTATTATTTGGTCTTAACTGAGGAATAAAAATTGAGTGGTAAGATTTTGACATGTCCTTATTGAGAAAGAAATTAATCTAGTTTTGTTAAGCATGATGATAATTGAAGATAATTTGAATAAAATAAATACTTGAGCTATATAATTTCTGATTCTTGCTTTTGTGCTTAATTATGTTAAATTCATAAGAATGAGGAGAAATGATCAATTCTTTTGTGATTTGTGCATTACTCAGGATGAGCAATGAATTAAGTTTGGGGGTGTGGAACGATTAAAATATATAGACCTTTTCATGCCCTTTTTAACTCAATTCATGCAAATTCTTAGTAATTAATGTAGAAAAATATAATTTAATTATAAAATAATTAATTTGTGCTAAATTTTTCAACATATTATTTTTAATTATTTTTTGTAAATATTGAGCATGAATTTGATGATTTTTTGACAGTTTTGCACAATTGGTGAAAATCGGCTTGGCAGACACTGCAGAAGGCCTGAACCGTTGAGGAATTTTTACATCGAGTGAATAAAGAGCTAAGAAAATTAATTTTCCAGAAAATGTCGGTCCAATATGAAGAATAATTATACTTTATAATTATATTTTCAATTCAATTAATTTGGGTTAAAAATAAATTATAAAGCTTGAAGCAAAGTGGCTCGATATGCATGCAATCGAGGATCGAACCACCACGAATTGGGCAAGCCCAAGTGCCATCCCAATGGCTGACCCAATCAGCTAATTTAGTTTATTTTTCATCCTTGCAAATCAGCCCCTGAAGTCTCTAAATCTCATTCTAACCCTCACTTTTGGTGATTTTATAGATATGCCCCAAGCCAATTTAAGCAAAGTTTGAACTAGTCAAACTTGCTCCATGTGTGGCCTGCCAAGGGAGTTGAGTGGCTGATATTTATTTACTAAATATAGCTCTCAACTCTCACCTATAAAAACCCCCTTAAGTTTCTCATTTCAACACACTAATTCACAAACAATTCTCTTCTTTCTCTCATTTGCTCCCTAGCTTTCCCTTCCATTCCCCTGTCGATTTCCCCCTCTTGGGAAAGAGTGGTCTTCAGCCTTGGAAATAGCTTCATTGGGTGTTCATCAGAGACCTCGATCTGGGAAGAATCGAGCAAGAACGAGGAAGAACGCGATAGCAGTTCTTGAGAAATTGTCGGATTTAATCCTATTCCTTTTCTCTCTTTTAAATTCTTGTTGTTATTAAGATGAATACTATTATGATTGCTATTGTTTATTTAATTGAAATGACTTAAATTTTCTTAAGTGTTGGGTTGATTGTGTTGATTGCTTGATTTATTATGAATCATTTTTATGTTGTTATAGGCCTTGAATGTTTTGTTTAATTAAATATTATCATGCATAAGTTATATTTGCATTACCCTTGTGATATAACTAATGAATTAATCATTTAAGCAGGTTGAAATTTTGATTAATGGACACACTATTTAATTTGTGCATGTTTAATCTTCTAAGGAAGCTGGGGGTTAAATTAGCGACGATATTGAATGATATAAGCCTTGCATAACTTGCAGGATTGTGTAATTAAATTGTTTCAATATAGGTGTTTGTTGTTATTTCACTTGATCTTTTACTTGTGAATTTTAATTTAACTGTTTGAATTGGTATAGGTATATGTTCAAGAGATTACTTTAGTTCATAAAGTATGTATGTGCAATAACAAATTTACTTATTAAAAATTAGTTTAGTCGGTTGAATTGACATAGGAATATCATCAAGAGATAAATTGATTTTTGTAAGTAATGTTGTTCATAAGTTAGTAAGATATCGGGTTGTTGTGAATTTATTTCGTAACAAGCATGAACATGGTTTAGATTTAATTAAGTAATTGAAGCAATTAACCTAACACATTTATGTCATATTGATTAAAGTTTAGAAATCGTGCATTGAAATTAAATTTTATTTTTATTTTTATTTTAACTTAGATTAATTTAGTTTAGATTAATATCCTTCACAATTATTATCTTTCCTTAACCAAATTGTTGAATAAGTATTTCATAAGTATTTTTCCTAACATAATCCCTGTGAGTACGATACTTGATTTTACTTGTCACTTTATTACTTGAATACGATTGTGTACACTTGCACATTTTCATCGTTCCACCCATCAGCACAACTCCACCTTCAACTAAACTGTACGTGGAGAACCAGTCCTTATTGGGACAAATGTGATAGAAGCACCCTAAATCTAAGATTCATTCAGAAGTAAGATGAAAGCTTTCGCTCATTGACATCAACAAGAAATCATCACATTTGTCCTCAGCTATATTAGCATCAGCAACTTCAGCTTTCTGCTTATCTTTCTCGTCGTTTTCGGCATCCCTCTTGATTTTATTTGAAGTTTCCAACATTCTGCCTTAATGTGGTCCACATTTTAATAATAGCCACAATATTTGTCACAATTTCTGGATTTGGACCTTGCTTTAGACTTATTCGATCCGTCTTTTGGTTTGTTGTTTGCCTCTTGCAACTAGAACTGAGGCTTGCCCGTCCTATTTTTTTGTTTGGTCCTAACTCGTTGTCAAGTTTATCCTTACCTTAAAGATTCCCTTTCACATCGTCGAATGAGAGATGATCTCCCCCATAAATTAGAGTTTCCCTGAAAGTTTTATAAGAAGAGGACAAAGAGCAAAACAACAACATAGCCTTGATCCTCGTCACTAATCTCTACTTCGAGATTTTTTAAGTATTAAGAAGGGTAACAAACTCACTAATATGAGTTCTAATGTACTCACATTCGTCCATTCTAAACGTGTAGAGATGTTTTAATTCTAACCTGTTGGCCAGATATTTTTTCATATATAAGGCTTTTAGTTTCCTCCATAATGCAAACATTGTTTTCTCCATCAGAATCTTCTGTTACACATTATTCGTGAGGCATAATTGAATAGCAGATAAAGCCTTTTAATCGAGTTCTTCCCATTTTGACTGATCTATATCTGGAGGCTTCTTCCCCGTAACGACCTTTTTCAAATTGTTTTGAACTAGTATTACTATCACCCGAACTTGTCACAAACTAAAATTTACAATTCCGTCAAACTTCTCAATATCGAACCGTGACGTTGCAGTCTCCGAATGGGTTAATTGCAAAAATTGAACTAGCTTTGATACCAATTTATAGGGGATAAACCTGATTAAACAACGAGCAAAGTGAAGAAAATAAGAATTTAAAAGATCGAACACGCAAATTTTACGTGAAAAAACTCCTCAAAAAAGGATAAAAAACCACAGGCAAAACAAGTTTTCACTATAATAAAAAAGAGTACAAAAGATGGAAAAAATTAAAAGAAAAAACCCGAAACCCCACAAGAAAAAACCCTTTGAAACAAAAAACAAAATTCTCTCCATCTAAATATATTTTTTCTTGTGTAAAACCTAGAGTAACTAAGGCCAATTTATAGGATGAAATTCGTAGCATATACAACAACTCTAGGTTAATTAGAGTTTTAAGTGGGAAACTAAAAAATAGAGTTTAACTAAGAGAAGAAAAGCAAGAATAAACTTTAGCCAAAATAAGAAAAAACTATTATTAATTACTTTTGCTATTAATAAAGTTTTAATATAAATATGTAATGCCTATGAACACATTTTTATAAAATAAATAATTATCATTTATTTTTGTTCTTAGTTTTATTTTAAGTAATATCATAAAATTATATTAATTATCAATCTCTATTATGATTGTTGTGTTATAAATTCGGGTTTTTGGTCAGATTTATTTTAAGGTCACGATCATATTAGTTTCGAACTCAAATTCTTACAAACCCAGGCTTTTCAAGCTCATCAAGCTTAGATTTTCTCTATGTCGAGCTTTTTCGAGTTCGAATTTGTTATTGGCTCGAACTTTCTCAAATTCAGATTGTTCGGAATCAAACTTGTTTTGCCTGCTCTAGTTAATATTGATAAAAGCTTGTTACTTTTTTAGCACTAATACATGGATACATCAGCACAAAGTGATTATAGATTTAATTGTGACCAAGAGGAATTGTATTGAGTGGGTGAATAGGTGTAGAGTTGTTAGTAAGCTTAAAAGAGAGGATAGGGGATAAGATCCAATGTTGGTGTGAGGTAGGTTCTTTGTAATGACGGCAAGAAGGTCCTGAATAATGTTGTTATCTAGGTAATTGTGTCGTACATGAATTGATGAGCTTGTTTCTACTGCCTTAACAGTCTTCACGAGGATCCCAAGTTCATTGAGTTGGATGATAGAATAAACTAAAATTCAAAATATCGTACAAAACCATGAATCGTTAAACTATAAATGTTATTACAGTATCTGTTTGTATTCCAGAATGTGGAAACTGTAAATGCATTGACCGAAACAACATTTATTTTAAGCTAAACATAAAATTTTCAAGACCATCTGTAGATTCAGTTGTCTTTTGGAATGTCAAGGTTCTCAAATATTGGACTGTCAACTCCGACTCCCATTGCATTTAGGCCATTGTCTGCATACACAACAGCCCCCGTGATAGCTGACGACAACGGCGACGCCAGAAAGGCAGCAGCATTTCCCACCTCCTCTGTCCATTCATAAAATATAAATGGTATTCACTTTTTAGTACAATCTCGAAACTTGATCTATTTCCCTTGGAAATTATGGTATAGAAAATTCAGTTCTAAATGTACTTTCTTGTTTAAGAGTGTTAGAATGGTGATTCTTCATTTTTACCATGCAATGCAGATACAAGTTGTACTTACCTGCTGAAAGTTCTTTCTGTAGGGGTGCGTTAGCCAGGGAGTAATTGATCATCATGTCAATAAATCCAATTGCCTTTGCAGCTCTACTCCTCAATGGGCCTGATATATTTTCGGGTGCAAAAATGTGAGACAATCTGATATATGTAGCAATACGTATTCTTAACAACGATAAAACCGTGTTGTAGTAGTACTCTACACCGACCAAATCACAAGAAGTTAAAACAGTAATTGAATCCAGATATACCTTCAATAAGCATTCTTTTCTAACATAAAAACCCTAGCTAGACAAATTGGAGGCTCAAAAGGTACTATTTGTACCTATGTTACTTGAACTTGAGTGTGATTGTTAGATGGGCAGTTCTCTATACCCATGTTCGAGAATGTCTTGGACAGATGTAAAACATGGATACATCAAGAAAAATGAATAGTCGGAGCAATGTAGTTCAGTACAAAACTGAATGTGACTACCACTTATTCATTGCTTTTCAAGAAAGCCTCGTTTTAACACTAGCCCACGTTTCGAGCACTAGGACACTAATAGTCAGTGACCTTATAAGATTGTCATCTTTATGGGTAAATTTTGGTGGTAGCAACAGAATTAAAGCTTTAGGTCTATGCCTCATGTCAGTGCCTAGACTTGTCGAATGAATAGCACACCGCTTTTAGCATGGACAAAGGACAGTCCAGCTCTATGGCTAGACAGGATATCAAGCTGTAACATTGTCACATTGAAGGGAAATTGCTTCCTCATTTACCTAAACTTGCACTTTTATCCTCATTTGGCTAAACTTTGCAATTTCCGTACACATTCCACCTGTAATTCTTTTCATAGTTCTACCATGCATGCAATTAGGCACAGCAGGCGAACTAATGGGATATAATTATCTCCAGAAATGTTTATTATAGAATAAATTTATCCTTTTTCGTGCGTGTCTGTTCCAGGGGGAAGAGGGATGATATTTTCTTATTAATAAGTTACTGACCTGCAGAAATCGTGTTGACTCTGACTTTGTGTTTTCTTCCAGCTTCAAAAGCCAGAACCTGTATCAAGCAAACATTAAGTTACCAATAGTCGGACAAAATTGAAAGAGATGCTCCAAAATAATGCAAACAAGAGAGACAGAAACAGAAAGCAATCCTCAGATAACACAAAAAGAATATAGGAAAACTCACACGAGTATCACTCTCCAAAGCAGCCTTTGCTGAACTCATGCCTCCACCATATCTGTCCATAGAAAGACACAATCAAATGTAAACAAAAAAAAATTTAAGAATGGTGTCCTAAATAGGAAAATTTTAAATGGCAAGGTACCCTGGGATTATTCTTTCAGAAGCAATGTATGTTAGAGAAATAGAAGCACCTCCTGCAGCATCAATAAACAAAGTCTAAGTTCAAGTAACAATTGCATGTTCATTTCCATGGGTTGTTAAGAAGAAAAATTATGGTGGGATTGGACAAGAGACAACATACCTGGGTTCATTATTGGAAGGAAATGCTTGAGTAGAGAAATATAGGAGTAACTTGATGCAGATAGGGCAGCAAGATATCCGTTTCTTGATGTCTCTAAAAGAGGTTTGCTTACCTGCCGATGAATGTTCATAATAGATAAGCAACTTGATAATATTTGAGAAAAAAAAAATATTAATATGGAGAACACCAGACCTCTGGTCCATTTGCAAGGGAGTGAACAAGAATGTCAATGCTGCCAAAATCCTTTTTCACACATTCAACAAGCTCCTGTGAGACATTAATACAAAGTGGTCAGTCTAAACCATATGAAACACAAAGAAAAGTCATTTTAATCACAGCACTGGGGAACTAATGGTTAAAGTTAAACACCAAAGGTTTTTTTACACAAATATCTAGAATGCAAAGTTTGCAGCTTATCAAGCCCATAAAAATATTACTAGACTATGATTATGGCCAAGTAGGGCACTCTGTTTTTGTGAAATGCAAATGATTTTTACACCTAATTAACAGGTGAAGCCATGGATCACTACAAATACATGATCCATCCATTTTCTGGCAAATAAAAGATAACATTAGGAAAATGGTAAGCAACATAATTTGAAATTGTGGTTTTTGATTTACACAGCTCTAAGCCTCTAGCTATTTAAGGAAAAAAAAAACAATGCAGTTCATTAAAACAGCAAAAGGCATCTTAGATGTCAAAAGTCAAGCATGCCATGCAGCTGAGATGGATATTGTAGTAACTCACAGGTACTGAAACAATGAAAATATGTACCTAACTAAAAAGAATGATTTTATCTTCCCTATGAAATGTGAAGGCAACTTAAATAGTTTCATATTATGAGGTTTGATTTAACAGAGCAGTTTTTCACCTGAACTGTCCAGTTTGAAGACCCGGCGTACCGTTTGTTTGTTTTCACCTGAAAGAAACCAAAAATTAGGATATTACAAAAAAATAATAACATATTTGTCTTCTTCTAAAACCATATGGAGAAAAAGGCTTACATCTTCAGGTACATCCTCAGGAGAGTCATAAACAGCATCCATGGGATAAACTTTGGTGATCTCCATTAATGACCCATCTGGCAATCTGGAAAAGAAAATTCCAATCAGCATATAGTAAGTGAGAAATCGGCAAATACCAAAATCTACACAATCAACAAGAAAGAACATTTTTGTTCTTACACGCGTGATTCATCAAATTTCCCACGTCTTAGACTGCTCTCGAATATGTTGAGTGCCTGCACAAAGAAATGTTTGCAGTTGTAAGAAAAACTGTAAAAAAGTACAACTTTGACTTTAAAATGAGACTCTTTGCTTCTAAATGACACATATGTTAAATAAAGATACATACAGGCACCCATGTTCCAACAAGAATTTCAGCTCCAGCAGCAGCAAGCGATTTTGCTATTGCCCAACCATATCCATTGTCATCAGCAACACCAGCTATAAATGCTCTTTTACCTGCAAACCGACACAGCATATTAAATGTTCAAGTGGTTTACGTCCATACTGCACAGACAAATTTCATGTCTAAAGAGCTTTTCAGTCATGTCAAGATTCAATTGGTTAGCTGATACAACATCATCATGTATTCTAATCTGCATTAAACATTATTTGAATTAACGCATAGAAGTTATAAGAGAGGGGGAAATAAGGATAGGTTACCTCTCAAATCAATAGGAAGTCCAGATAAAGGCTTGTTGTCACTTGTTTCAGACATGGCTCTTGTAAAAAACTTTTCAAACTTGACAGGCTTTGAAGTGATCCTATGGAGGAACGGCTGCCTTGACGAGATGTGAGAGGCACTCGCAAGCCCTGTCCATGATGCCTCTTTATGCTGAGCGATGATGTTCACCACGGTCGAGACAACAAGTTTACGAGAAGAAGAAATACAAGACTTAATGTTGGTCATGTAAGGGCCAGGAGCTGCTGCAGTTCCCATATTTTCTTCTTTTATCTTACTTGAATCACCCAAAGTCAATACAGTTCTACAAGATCAAGAGGAACAGTAGGCATTATGGTTAACAGAAAGGCAACATTTTTAAGCAATATCATTAGCAACAGTGTTAACTTTATAAATTAAGAGACACCAACATCCCCTCTCTGGGAATGTAATAAGATGACAAGTCAAAAAACTTGTCTCCAACACCCAAATCTCTGGTTTGGATTCTCATATAATGGCTTGGCCATTGTGTGGTGCAATGCTCTGACATGTAACAAATGATGGGTTATTTTCATCAGATTTCTAAGGGGCCAAATTAGAAGCAGAAGATTTCCCTTAATGCTCAAACAAACATGTAAATGGAATGAAGGCATTTTGAATAACATTGAGCAAGAAATAACATGGGAAAGATCTGAAAACTCACCGAAGCAAAGGAGGAGGAAGACTGGTTTATGAACGTGGGGATCGTACAGAAAGAGTGATGAGAATATAAAGAAGAGAGGAGGGAGTGGGGTTATGTTTTGGGGTTTCGATGAAACCAAAGTGGTTGATGGAGTTTTGGTTTGCAACAGTTGGGAAGCAACGACGGGAGCTTTGGAAATGTCGACCTCAGTTTGGTTTTGGCTCCTTACTCAAATTACTATTATGCCCTTCTTTCCCTTTTTGTTGGCTGTGAATGGACTGAACTCTTGACTCCTCGATTTGACCTGCTGTCGAAAATAGGCTTATGGCCCGAATTATACTTGTTTTTTCAATTTTAATACTTCAATTTTTTTTCCATTTAAATTATTTTTTATTATCCAAATTAATTTAAGGAATTAAAAAAATATGATTGACACGTGAGGATATTAAGATGCATCACATCAATTTTTTTATCTTTTTAATACTATTTATATTCTATTGATTAAAAAATAAAAAAAATCATATAACATATAAATAATTCAAAAAAATATTTTAAAAATCTAAAATATATAAATATAAATTTTAAAATTCATGATAATATATAAAAATTGAAAATTTTATAAAAATGAAAAAATATTTAAATTTTAGAAAATTAAAAAAAAACTTACATTTTTCAAAAATATATATTCAAGAATAAAATTTAATTTGTTTCAAGTTCTAAATTCTCAAAACAATGAATAAAAATTCAAAAAAAAAAAAAGTTTAACTTAAAAAAAACTTAATGTCTAGAAATTGAAAAAGTTTAATTTATAATTTGAACGTAGGTCAATATTCGATCAAATAACGATCAATGACAGTCAATAGTTGATTAAAGTTAAAGTATTTTTAAAATATTTAGTTTTTAAATATTACTTTTTCTATTTTTATTTTTATTATTTAATTTTAATAAACCTATTGTCATGCGGCACATTCTAATTGGTTGGATGTGTCACATGGCATGTTATGATTGGTGTCACATATAAACCGATTTTTTTATTGACATTACAAAAAATGGAGGTAAACCAAACAACAGAGAATAATTTAAAGTGCAAAAGTGAGATAAAAAAAATGTTACTTATCAAAATGAGAGAACTTGTAAAATTTGGGGGCCAAACTAAGCCTTAAGCCTTAAAATATGACTAGGGTTGTAAATGAACCAAGATTGAATGAACAAATCTCTGTTCGTGTTCGTTTGTTTATTTTTGAAGTTGTTTATGTTTGGTCCGTGTTCGTGTTCGTTAAGAATTTTAAATTTTTGTTTATGTTCGTTTATTTAAAATTATGTGTGATCATGTTCGTTTGTTTAATGTTCACAAACATATTCATTTAACTTAATCGAACATGTTCACGAACATTAAACGAACATGTTCATGAACATATAATTAAACATGTTCACGAACAATGTTAATGAATAATAAACAAATAAACAATAAATAAATACATACACATAGATATTATTTTAATATTCTTATAAGAAATTATCATTAATAAATAAACGAGTCATAAACGAATCAATAAACGAGCCAATAAACGAGCTTGTTCGTGAATATAAACGAATCGAATACACATTTGTTCGTGTTAGTTCGTTTATTAAGCAAACATAAAAAATTTGTTCATACTCGTTTATTTAACTTAATAAACGAACGTTATATTAACGGTTCACAAATAATTCATCAAATATTCTGTTCATTTACACCCTTAAATATGACTCCCAATGTATATATATATTTATAATTATATATAGTTGTAAACGGTTTGATATTAACTTCATTAAAAATATAATTTTATATCATTTATTCTAAGATGAAAAAAAAGGGAAAGAATTAAACTCTAACTACTCTCTGCCCACAAGTATCAACGTGTAGAAAGGGGAAGAGATTATATGGTGGAGCATCAAGATGGATCAAACCAACGTAAATCCTTTGCGCCAAATTCACTAAATGGTTTGGACATTTATTTCCTCCCCTAAGAATATGCCTTATCTCAATGATTCAACCTTATGCAATTAAAGCTAGGCACTTTCTAATCAAGGTGCCAAATAGATGACAACTTTTAGGCAGTTTGGTCAAGAAGTGTACCACCGACATAACATCTAACTCAACTATCAACCTTGAGATACCCATAATATTTGCTAACCATAAGCTCTTGTGAACACCCCGAAGTTCCGCTTGAATGCTATTTGAAGAATCAATCTTAAGCATGCCCCCGATCCAATTCTCATACTTGTTGCGCACTAGAACTCTTGCAAAAGCTAGTAGATAAGTATCAAAAGTAACATGTTTTAGCCTCATTCTTTCGTTTTTGGATGATTAGTCGATTTAAAATAATAAATTTTATATTCATAATCCTTTAAATTCATGTTTCTATACTTAGGAAAGCATTTGGGAGCGAAATAAGAGAAAAACAAGCGAAAATAGGACAAAAAGAGTAGATTTTAGGAGCCACACAGATTGGACACATGGCCATGGACTAAATCGAAGACAAAAATGAAAATTTGAGACAAAAAACGTGAATGTGAAAGAGTTAAGAAGAGATTTATTGGACATAAAACTTTATTTAAATTTAAACTCTATTTTGTTAGGATTAATATTTAGAATTATTATTATTATATTGTTTATATTTAATTTTAATTTATCCTTTAGACTTTATAATTTAGAGTTTAATTTGGATCTAATTAGGGAATTATTGTTTAGATTTAATTCTAATTATTTTTTTAAAATTTAATTTGAATTCAACTAGAGATTTCCATGTATTATAAATAGGGGATGGAGTGATATGAATTAGTCACTTTCAATTTTCTATAAAATTCTCCATTCCCCAAATCCTAACCGTCAGAGATTATTCAAGAAAACAACTAACGAAACACCATTGAAGCAGTCTTTGAAGCATATTTCCAGGAAAATTGAAGACCTCTTTTTAATTTCTTTTGATTTTATTCTGAGTTTTTCTATATCTTACGGTTATACTGTCTTTGAGATGTTTTTATTCATTAGCATGAACTAATTTTCTAAATACCTAAGGGAGATGAACCCTATGATGAATTTTGTCATTTGATTTCTGTTTAAATACTTAGATTTTGTCCTCAATTCTGTGGGCTTAATTCTTGATTTAGTATTTTCGGGATATTAATTATTGTTTGATGTGCTTAAATTAGAGGAGGAATAAATCCTGTTTAAAAGTAGATCTATCATAATTGAGTGGAGTTGCATGCAATTCTAGAAATATGACAACATAAATCTACCAGATTAGAGTCAAATCTAATAGGGGCATCCATAGATCGAATTAATGAGACAATAGGGGTTTTAATTAGAAAGAAATTTCAATTAATCAACATAGAGTCAGTTGCTTTTATGCTTGAATAGAGCTATTAGCATAATTTAGGGATTTCTACGAATCAAAATACTAAGTGAATAAATTGCTTAATTCAGAATGATAATGGCAGATGAAATCTAGGTGGATTTTTTTCTTGGTATTGTCTCGCTTCTTTATATTAAAACATTTGTTATTTCTTGATTTATTTTTTGTCGCACTTTTAGTTTATTAATTTAGTTAAGTTTAGTTTTAAACAATCACTTTATTCGATTGGTTAAATAATAGGAAAACTATTACTAGTACTTTTAGTCCTCCTGGGAACGATATCTCTACTCACCGTAACTATACTATTAATTGATAGGTGCACTTGCCTTAATCATATTTTTAATTAGTTCTGACTACATCAAGTTTTTGGCGCCGTTGTCAGGAACTAAAATATTAGGAAAATTTTATTTCTATTACTTTAGTCATTTTTTATTTTTGTTTTATTATTTACATTTTTAATTTAATTTTTATATTTTAATTTTTTCCCATTTATTTGCTTATGGTAGTTTCTTTTAGTTTATGACTAGAGGAAACCCATCGGGACATCTTCTTCACGACTTTGAACTTGAAAAGATTGCTCGCAAAAATCGTAAAGAGGTTAGAGAAGATAGACAAAGTCAGAAAACTTTGGTAGACAATAAAAAGGAAAAGGATATTACTATGGAGATGGGTGACAATCGAAATAACTAGGTTTCTCCTGCTCTTCATGATCCTCCTACTCATCGAACCTTGTATGATTATGCTAAGCCTACTCTGATTGGGGCTGAAACGAGTATTGTCAGACCGAATGTTAATGCGAACAATTTTGAAATCAAGGCGAACATAATTCAGATGGTACAACAATATGTTCAGTTTGATGGTTTGTAAGATGAAGATCTGAATGCTCATTTGGCTAATTTTCTCGAGATTTACGACACTTTCAAAATTAATGGTGTTATTGATGACGCCATACGCTTATGGATGTGTCTGTTTTCGTTGAGGAGTAAGGCAAAATTATGGTTAAATGCTTTACCACGAGGTTCTATCACTACTTGGGATCAAATGACTTAGAAGTTCTTGTTAAAATATTTTCCGCCGGCTAAAACAGTTAAGTTGAGGAATGACATCTCTTCTTTTGCTCAGTTGGATATTAAGACACTTTATGAAGCATAGGAGAGGTTCAAAGATTTGTTGAGAAGGTGTCCTCATCATGGATTACCTTTGTGGCTCCAATTTTAAACTTTCTATAATGGTTTGAATCCCTCGACTAGACAAATGATTGATTCAGCAGTTAGGGGAACTTTGAATAAGAAAACACCGAAAGAAACCCAAGAATTTATTGAGGAGGTGGCACTAAATAATTATCAATGGCAAGTTACAAGAGTAAAACCTTTGAAGGCAATAGGGATTTATGATGTTGATGTCGTTTCTATGTTGGCTCATCAGGTTGAAACTCTTAATAAAAAAATTGATGGTTTTAATTTTTCTAAATAGGTACATCCGATGATGCAGTGCAATGAAAATCGAGCGGGGATGATGAGTTCGGAATATTTCCATGAGCAAGCAGACTTTTTGGGTAATAATTCTAAACTTCAAAATAATCCCTATAGTAATACTTATAATGCAGGTTGGAGAAATCACCCAAATTTTTCATGGGGTGGTCAAGGAAACCAAAGATCACAAATCCCTCCAGGTTTTCAATAGCCTTATCAACAAGAAAAAAATCGAACATTGAAGAAATGCTTGTTAAATTTATTTCGGTTTTTGAAGCAAGATTTCAAAGCAATGAGACAGCTTTAAAAAATCAGCAAGTGTCAATTCATGGTCTTGAAAATCAAATCAGAGAGCTTGCTAAACTAATTTCGAAAAGACCACAAGGTAGCTTACCTAGTAACATTGAAACTAACCCAAAAGAGCAAATCCATGCAATCACTGTTCAAAACGTGGAAGGGTTAGTCGAGCCTAAATAGAAGCCAAAGCTAGAAGTTGTTGTGAAAAACTAATGAGGTTGAGGAAAGCAAGAAAGAGCATAAGCCGGTGCTTAGAGAATACAAACCTCGAATTCCATATCCAGAAGCAATGAAGAGGGACCACAGAAAAGAAAAATACAGTAAATTTCTTGAGCTCTTAAAATAATTGGATATTAACTTACCTTTTGTTGGAGCTATTTCGTAGATGCCGAAATATATGAGATTCTTAAAGGAGCTGTTAACCAATAAGAGGAAGTTAGACGACTTGTCAACTGTGGAGCTTAATGCAGTTTACTTAGCCATTCTCCAAAACAAACTACCCAACAAACTTAAAGATTTAGGGAGTTTTACTATTCCTTGTCTCATTGGTAGTTTACATGTTGATAAAGATTTGGTTGATTTGGGTGCTTGTATAAATGTTACGCCTTATAAAATGTTCAAACAACTTGTTCTTGAGGAACCTAAACGCACTAGGATGAGTATTCAATTAGCTGACAGATCAATTGGATATTCTAAGGGTATTATTGAAGATATACTGGTAAAAGTGAATAAATTTATATTCCCTATTGATTTTGTTGTATTAGACATGGATGAAGATATTGAGGTACCTATGATCTTAGGTTGACCTTTTTAGCCACTGCTAGGACTATCATTGATGTGGGTAATGGTGAACTTGTGCTTCGTGTAAGTGATGAAAAGATTATTCTTAAAGCACATGATTTTGTTAGAGTCTTGAATAAGTATAGTGATGATAATTGTTCTATTTAATGTTAGTAACCATGTGACTCAACGCTCTTTGTAGGAAATTACTAATGAAAACATGATGGAGCCAATTTTGATTCAAAGTGATAAAACTCGAGCGGTAAATGAAGATCGAATGTTGCAACTCAAGAAATTAGATGAATGGCGAACGAAGTCCGACGAGAAACCGAGGAAACCCAAGGAAGAATCAACGGAAAACCATGAAGTGCATGTGAAGAGGATGAACATATTTAAAGTAGGAGACAAAGTGTTATTAGACAAATCAAAATCACGAATTTTTCCTTCAGAATCCAAGTCAAGAGGGTCCGATCCTTTTGTGTTTGCTCGAAAAATTGTACTTCCTTTAGACTTGTTACATTCTCAGTTTTCCTAATTCAGATGAAATTATCCTAATTCAGGAAAGTTTCAGTTCTCTTCCTCTCTTATGATGTTTTGATTATTATGTGATTATCTACGTTTATACATTGAGGACAATGTACATCTTAAGTGTGGGGAGATTGATTGTGTAAAATTGTGATAAAATCCCTGAATTATTTATTGTGTTTAAGTAATTTTCTCATACCCCATTAGAATGAATTTTTGCTATTTGAAATTTTTATTGATTTTGCTTTGAGATTGATTTGTGAATCTTTTATGTATTGGGTGATTTAATCTTTAAGATATGAGAGAGTCAAGCATGATAAGTTGTATTCAGAATTAAATATTTTAGGTTGTCTCCCTAGATTGAATTATTATATTCAAACTTTGAAATTACAAGTTTGACATTAAAACCATAATTTTTGTGAGCTTTTGAACATATAGAGCATATATTTTATTTCGTGCTCATTTTATTTTTGGTTGTGTGTATGTCAGCTTGATTTGTTATTCTAGAACTTGCTTTGATTATGCATGTTGAGACCACATTATTGATTTGATATGTTGAGATGATAGATGCACTTAGGATTTAACCCTTTTTACCTTTAAAAGCTTACCTAATAAATTAATCCCTAGTGAACCCCATTGAGTCTAACCATTGTTTTATTCATTAAACCCATAATATTAACCCATGATCCATATATACGTGGTATATTTACCCCTTTATTGACTCCCTTTTTGTCGAGGTTTGATTTGGTTAAGTTGCCTGACTATGTTTCACTATCTGCATTGTTGAATTTTATTGTTTAAAAAAGGAAAAAACAAAAAACAAAAGTCGAAAAGAAAATTTGAAAAAAAAAGAGAAAATTGAGAAAAAAAAGAAAAAAATATAATTGAGCTAGAATCATTAGTTCCATATACTATTGAAAAGCTCGTGTTTATTCTTTATTATTCATGTTGATGCACTCTCTTTCAATTTCAACAACTGATTTTTTTCTAGTTTGGTAACTTATCAATTCAATCTCGATTTTAACCATTTCTTCTAGCCCTTTCCATACCCCTAACCTCAGCCCTATTACAACCTTGTAAAGACCTCTTGATTGGTGTGTCATGTCATTTTACAGTGATGGATATTTGATTTTTAAGCAAGCCTATGGTAATAACATTTCATGTTTGACTATTGAGTGCTTATTTCATGAACCTTAAACACTTTGAGTGCTTTGAGTGAAACTTTAGTGAGGATGTTAGGTCTTGTTGATTTTGAATTTAAGGTAATTATTTAGATAAGGGGAGACGCCTATATTTTTGTGCTAAAAATTTTGTAGCTTACATTGCTTGAATCTTTAGTGTTCTTTTAGATGAATTTCCAATGCATGATTGTTTGCAATTTATCCTGAAACATTATTAATGAAAATGAAGAATTAAGAAGTTAACTTGAATGTGGGTTGAGAATCTTGCTTGAGGACAAGCAAATAGGATATTTGATAAGTGCCAAAAGTAACATGTTTTAGCATCATTCTTAATGCGTTTTTAGATGATTAGTTGATTTAAAATAATGAATTTTATGTTCATAATCCTTTAAATTCATGTTTCTATACTTAGGAAAGCATTTGTGAGCGAAAGAAGTGAAAAACAAGTGAAAACAAGACAAAACGAGCAAATTTTAGGAGCCACACGGGTTGGACACATGGCCATGGACTAAATCGAAGACAAAAATGAAAATTTGGGGCAAACAGCGTGACTGTGGAAGAGTTAGGAAAAGATTTATTGGACATAAAACTTTTTTTAAATTTAAACTCTATTTTTTAGGATTAATATTTAGAATTATTATTATATTGTTTATATTTAATTTTAATTTATCTTTTTGGCTTTATAATTTAGAGTTTAATTTGGATCCAATTAGGGAACTATTGTTTAGATTTAATTATAATTATCTTTTTAGAATTTAATTTGGATTCAACTAGAGATTTTCATGTATTATAAATAGGGGATAGAGTGATATGAATTAGACACTTCCAATTTTCTGTAAAATCTTTCATTCCTCAAACCTTAGCCATCAGAGATTATTCAAGAAAACAACTGAAGAAACACCATTGAAGCCGTCTTTGAAGCAAATTTCCATGAAGATTGAAGACCTCTTTTTAATTTCTTTTGATTTTATTATGAGTTTTTCTTCATCTTGCGGTTATACTGTCTTTGAGATGTTTTTATTCATTAGCATGAACTAATTTTCTAAATACCTAGGGGTGATGAACCCTATGATGAATTTTGTCATTTGATTTCTGTTTTTACGCAATAAATACTTAGATTTTATTCTCAATTGTGTGGGCTTAATTCTTGATTTAGTATTTCCAGGATATTAATTATTGTTTGATGTGCTTAAATTAGAGAAGGAATAGACCCTGTTTAAGAGTAAATCTAGCATAATTGAGTGGAGTTGCATGCAATTTTAGAAATAGGACGACATAAATCTACCGGATTAGAGTCAAATCTAATAGGGGAATTCATAGATTGAATTAATGCGACAATAGGGGTTTTAATTAGAAAGAAATTTCAATTAATCAACCTAGATTCAGTCGCTTTTATGCTTGAATAGAGATATTAGCATAATTTAAGGATTTCTACGGATCAAAATACTAAGTAAATAAATTGCTTAATTCAGAATGATAATGGCAGATGAAATCTGGGTGGATTCTTTCTTGGGTATTGTCTCATTTCTTGGTATTAAAACATTTGTTATCTCTTGATTTATTCTTTGTCGCACTTTTTGTTTATTAATTTAGATAAATTTAGTTTTAAACAATCACTTGATTCGATCGGTTAAATAATAGGAAGACAACTATTACTAGTACTTTTAGTTCTCATGGGAACAATATCTTTGCTCATCGTAACTATACTATTAATTGATAGGTGTACTTGCCTGAGTCATATTTTTAATTAGTTTCAGTTGCATCACTAGTCATGATTGATTTTTAATGGTCCCATCTGTATTTAAAATGAACACACCCTTTGGAGGTTTATTCCATTAAACCCATTGCAGACCTCTTACAATCCTTGAAGCCGTCGATGCATAGCTTTACTGATATCTTTTGCAAGCTTTCGAGCATACTTTAGAGTTTGAGTTGCTAATAATGATTTCCTTGGAATACTTTCTCATTACGGGTTTTCCATAAACTCCACAAGATTGCTACAAAAAGCATGCCCCATTGTAGTTGAAAGTTTGCCACCATAGCCTCTTTTCAATTGTCTCATTGTAACACCCCTTACTTGTCCTGATATGAATATGAGATGTTATAGTGACACTTTCAAGCTTATACAAAAATTGACTATTATGAAAATAACCATTCCATCACATATTAATGTTCTCTAAAATAAATTGAACACATTTAGAAGGTTTATAAATAATTTAAAATATTCTTTTAGCCATCAAATATTGATGGGGACAAGTCCCATGCACATTTCATAGTGAAAGTCTTAAAATCATTTAAGAAATCAAAGTTAAAAATAATCTAATAAAATCATAAAATTTTGGCAAAATCAATTTGAATCCTTACATAACTTTTTAAAATCATTTAGAAACATTTTGTAGGCAATTGGAGATGTTCAAGGTTATGAGTCACTGAATGTCAAAACGATTCAAAATAGTGTAGTGGGAGACAATATGGTGCATGACATTGTATAATGTAGTGACATTGCTTTACTCGACGTCACGACGTCACTCTCTTTATGATAATTTCATGACATTGCAAAGGATGATGTCGCAACGTCATTCTCTGTAAGCTCAATGTCACGACATTGCGAGAGAGGATGTCACGACATTGTAGCAGAGCAACCTCAGAACAATAAAAATAACCCTAAACATCATCAAATAATACCATTGAGTTCCAAATCACTTAAAAATATTATCAATGCACATTTCAACTCAAATTCATCTAAAAAACATGTTTAAACCATATCAAAGGCCAAAACTTAAATTGGAACCAACTGAAAGTTTCAAAAACACTGCGAAATAACATTAACTTGACAATTTAAGAGTAAACACACATAGCCTATGTACATGCCATTACAAATTCTTCTAATACCAAGTATTATAAACTAAAATCACTATGCCATCCCAAACTCACACAATGATGTGACCCTTCAAAGACATTATCTTTAGCCTCTTGGGAGGGTCTTCTACCTATTTGTTTAAACCACTAATGTGTTAAGCTCGATGTAACTCCCCAAAAATTTTTGATTAAATATGTGACACTATTTCAGTAGCAAATATAGTGAATTTTTTAGAAATTGAAAAAAAATTTAGATAAAGGAGTTATTATGAAAATAAAGTGATTTTGAAAATGACAATTAATGAAAATGTAACAGTCTGTTTTTCAGTGGAGTCGGAAACAATAATTTCGGGGCCACAAACCCGATGAGTGAGTCCATAAATATTATTATTTAATATTTACGAGTCAAATATTATTATAATAAATATTATTTGATAATTTATGTTATTTGAATTAATGATTAAGTTCAAGTGGTTTTCGAAAACGAGGTTTCAGGATCTCATTTCTGTAAACCAAGCTCGTAAATTCTTTTATTAAATATTTATGGAGTTACTATATTTGCATATTGAAATTCGATCCAAAAATTTTAATGATTTGAATGTTAATTAATTAAAAAGGGTGAAATTGTAAAAGCTACAAAAGTCGAATTCTATTAGTTAAATAAAACTAATAGCCATAAAAAGGAAAGTAAGGGACTTAAAGGGAAAATATACCATAATGTATGGTAGTGACGGTGGTTGAACCACACTTAGATATTTTCATG
Organism: Gossypioides kirkii; assembly: GCA_005610355.1. Lineage (NCBI taxonomy): Eukaryota > Viridiplantae > Streptophyta > Magnoliopsida > Malvales > Malvaceae > Gossypioides > Gossypioides kirkii. The sequence continues at coordinate 18,100,775 of CP032245.1, forward strand.
GGGAGAGTTAAAATAATAACAATAATAATAGGAGTAATTTTTCTAAATGCTGAATATTAGGTGTTTAAAGGAAAAAGAAATCATAAAAAAATTCTTTTATATTTCCTTTCTTCCAAAACATGAAAAACCCCACATTTTTTAGCAAAAGAGCATTTGGCTGAGCTTCCCCCTTTGACTTGGTGACCTTTTGAGTTTGTTTTCAATGATTTTTACGTATTTTAGGTTGTTTTACCTTAGTCAACCTAACCTGGGGGTTGATTTGTGAAATCATTAAAATGTTAGAGATTTACCATGATTGGGATAGTTGTATTTGTGAACTTATTTGCTAGATCCTTGTTTTTGAAGGTCAAATATAAGTATTTTGTTAAATGTTTTTAATAATTTTGAATGTTAGAGATTAAATTATTAAAATAGTAAAATTCAAGAGAAATACAGTGAATTGGTGAAAGATGTGGGCTGTTTGTTTAGACCCCTAAAAAAATGGCTAATGTGGTGTTCTTTTAAAAATGGATAAATTTACAAGTTTGGGTCTAAGGTCTAAATTGAATAAAAGAAAAGATGTTGGGGTAATTTTGTAAGTTTTCATTAAAAGGAGTTATCGGTTTGAATTAATTATTTTAAGCTTTTTAAATTATTCAATTGAATGAATTTATATTATTTAGATCAAGAAGTGCTAGAATTGGATTTAAACCGAGAAAAAGTTAAAGTTTCGGACAAATTGTCGACGTTGTTTTGCAACCATTTTAGTCGAGGTAAGTTCGTATATTGGTGCCTTTTCTTTCTGATGATCTCATAACTAATTGGACCTTTTTGATGTATGAAATGAATGGGAGAGAAAATTAAATTAGTGAACTATTGTCTTATTATGTCTGTAACTTCTTTAACTTTCAAATTACATTTCTATATGGTTATGAATTTTAGTAGAAAAATATCAAGGAAAGATGGACTGAAACTGTTTTGTCTCTCCATATGTGGCACACCACTTATTATCAAGCTTGTATGTTGGTACCAAGCATGCTTTATGTAACACCCAAAACCCGAAACCGTTGTTGATTAAGGTCTCGATGTCCCACTATTCATCTATTACTGTTATTCTTTTAAATAACATGTCATACAATCTTATTTCATTTAAGAATTTTCACTTCATACGTCATATATCATCATTTAATCATAAACACTATTCAACAAGGGCAAAAAGGTCATTTTGGATATTTTTGGAGACTTCTACCGATACTTGTTGGACAAATACCGGTAGTTGACAAGTTAATAAACAATTCAAGAATAGTACAGATTTCTACCGATACAAGTGACTCTTCTACCGAAACAAGTCTTACTTCTACCGATACTAAAAATTCCAGAGAGCTAAAAGTCTCATCCTGCAACTTCTACCGATACAAGTACACAAACTACCGATACTTCTAAACACATAACTACCGATACTTGCAATTCAATTATCGATATAACCCAAGTTAGTAAATAACCTCTCTCCTACCCTGTACTTCTACCGGTACATGAAAGTGAACTACCGAAACAAGTAACCAGATTTCATAAAAATGCATATAATTCTTATAAGTGTTGGGACTATTATAACAGAACAATTCAAAACATACATACAACACGATATTCATTCCAAAATAACTCATACAAGGCTACATCAAATCATCCCAAGTCATACAACTTACTATAATCTAGCCAAACATTAGTAAACATTTTAACGAGTTTTTACAACAAATCATATCAAGTTCACAGATCCTACTACATGCCATATAAGCCAGGTGATATGAAAGACTACCAAACGAACTCCTGAGATAGTGTGATTCTTCTTGGGGATCTGATCTCCAACAGCAAAACGGATCTACAAAACAAAGACAATACACAGAAAAGCTTACAGAGCTTAGTAAGTTCGTTATACAGTTATCTTTATGAATAACCACAAAAACGAGAAAGTGAATATGATCTATCATTTTCATTCCTTCCGTCTTTAATATTCAAAATCCCTTCCGGGCCTTCCAGTGAAATAACTCCTTGCTATCCAATATTTCTCTTACGAGCCAGTATTGCTCTTACGAGCCAATATTGCTCAACGAGCCATTATGCTATTCCCTCTACGTCTTCCATCACGATCCATCATTGAGAAATAAACCAACAAGTAAGGTTATCATTTAACAAGGAGAATATAGTACAAACTTACCGGACGAATTTGTAGCAAAAAGAAAACTCCAAGCATTACTCTATAATTTTCCCTTTTCTGCGATTCGCTGCTCGCTCGTGATCTAAATCAACAAATCATTAATTTACACATGTAAATCATGGAATTTAAATAATTTCTTGCATTCATACCCTTTTAGGTAAATTTACATAATTACCCCTATACTTTCATTTTTATTAAATTTAGTCCTTTAACCCCAAACAAGTAAAATGCCCATTTCCAAACCCAGCCCATGCTAGCCAAATATATTAAGACACATTCTTAACTCATACATATAATTTATTTCACATTAAGTAGATGTATTCTACCATTTTAGCAATTTAGTCCTCAAATCCTAAAGTTATCAAAAATCATTTTACAAAATCATGAAATCAAATCATCAAACATACAAATCCATCAAAAACTTTTAAAAATAAGCTTATTCAACTATGGCAAGTTCTACAATATTTGACAGATTCACAAATTAGTCCTTAAGTTAGCTAGATTAAGCTAATACAAACTCAAAAACATAAAAATTACTAAAAACAGGTGAGATTTCACTCACCAAATCAAGAAACTAAGCTTGGTCGAATGCTCCTCTTTCTTTTAGGGTTTTTACCTTTCAAAGGTTGAAGAAGATGATGAAATTATGGTTTATTTCATCACATATTTTCTTTAATTCACTTATTTACAAAATTACTATTTTACCCTTAGTGATTTTTAGCCAAAATCTACTCTTTAATGCCCATAACCATCCACTTACCTAATGAATAGTCTAATTACCCTTTAAGGCCTTTTTCTTATCTTCCAATTAGCATTTAATGCATTTAACCAATGGAAACCAACTTTTATCTGCTTTACGATTTAATCCCTTTTTACTTGATTAACTATCTAAACGGTAACATTTCTTAACCAAAATTTAATACGACATTCATGACATCAAAAATATTAAATAACTAAAATTTATGACTCGACTCGTCAGAGTTGTGATCCCGAAATCACTGTTTCTGATACCACTAAAAACCGGGCTGTTACACTTTACCTTTATTATTATGATTATTATTATTTTTTTACTTTAGCATTCATCTAAGTTAATAAACACTGCTTATATATTTTCAAGATGGTGTCCACTTAGGTTTCTTTTGGGAATAATTAAGACTGTACTTTTGTGCATAGTCTAATTAAATTAATCACCTAAATTATAGTTGTTTAAAGTAAATTTGAGGAATGGCTGGATGGTATCTTAGATATTAACATGCGTATGTTACAAATTAGGCAATGGAGTTCAAATATTGTGTCTCTTATGACTTTTCTTTTAATCAGTAAATTTCATCATCTATATCCAAAAAGCCACATGCTTTGTAAGAAGCTTGTATGATTTGATAAAAGTTGTCTAATTAAAATAATCATTATCAAAACCAACATGTTCTTAGGTAGAGACATATATAACATAAAAATAATTTTGCTGTGGATTATTAGTTTGTGTCCTGTAAGCAGTTGTAAACGAAGGGAAATTGACTAAACAAGAATATCTTTGGAAGTTCTCTTTAGATGATCCGATCCTTTTGAGTTCTCACTTTGCCTATGCTAGAGTTATACAAGATATTATATCGAAAAGGGAAATAAAGTTAAGTAGAAAAAAATGGGAATTTTATGGAAAATCATTGAAATGCTAATGCGAAAATGAAGGTCACAAATAAGGATATGGAAAAAGGCCTATTTCACAGCTCATGAGAGCATTACGGGATATGGGTGCTGGTCTTGGATGTCCTACCAATGGTTGAGGTCTTACATTTATTGTAGATTCTCCATAGCTCATGTGAGCAGTATCGTGTAGCTAACATCTTGACCCACAGCTCGTGTAAGCATTACAAGATATCGGTGTTGGTTTTGAATGTCCTACCGATGGCTGAGGTCCTACATTTGTTGTAGATTCTCCACAGCTCATGTAAGCAACATCCTGACCCACAGCTCTTGTCAGCAGGCCCATTTCATAGCTTGTGTGAGCAGACCCATATCACAGCTCATGTGAGCATACATGATTACAGTCATAGCTCGTGTGAGCATCTTCTTGAGTATCCGATGTCATTCATTTAATTCAATGGGTGATAAAGACTTAAATTTTTTTTATGTATATTCGAAATGTTATATGGTCAAGATAGGTGAGTTGGAATACGTTGATAAAAATGTTAGAAATAGGAAAGTATGTATGTTGAGTATTTGATGGAAGAATTGTTGAAACAAAATGTGTGGTACAAAGTGATTATGTGCTACATAGATAAATGAAATGGTATATGAAATGATTATAAGATATGGTTATAGGGAATGATTTCATGTAATGGTTATGTGAATATATATATATATATATATGAAGACATTAGATCTAGATAATTGAAATGAAAAGTGATTGTTAAGTGCAAATCTGATGGTTAATATGCCACATGTGTTTTACAAGAATAAGTTGATATCAAGATAAAATTATATGTATTACATACGAACTCACTAACTTTGTGAGATTTGAGACATATAGGTGATTTAACAAACTTATGATCAAGATATTGAATTATATTGTAAAACGTTTAAAATTACATCATTTATGGTAAGTTGAAGTTTATTACGAATTTACTAAGCTTTAAGCAAGCTTACCTTGCTTGATTTTTCTCCCTTGCAGACCGTCGAATATGAGCTGTCAATTGGATTACTCTAGAGGTCACATTATCTAGTAATTAATCATTTATGTTGGGCCGATTATAAGTGGCATGTAATTAGGATATTATCTACATGTGTTATAGGCCTTATGGATATGTTCTATGTCAATTGGTGCTTGAGATTTGCACATTGATGTATTTCTTAAGTAATTTTGGCTACTGCCTAGGGTTGTTTTGGTAGAAACCAATAGGGTATCTGTAGAAATCCCTTAAACTTTAGTAACTCATTTTTAAATCGAGAGAATTCAAAGTATTTTTAAAGTTTGATTTTGCCCAACATTTTCAAAAAAATAAAAGGGGATTTTAAAGATCATTAAATTATTTTCAAAATGTATAATGAATGTTGCAACGACCACTTGCTCGGGTTTGGTGACCGGATCGAGTAATGGGTGTTACATTTAGTGGTATCAGAGCTATGGTTTAATCAATTCTAAGACTGAACATAGCATGTATTGAGTCTAGAAATACATGCCACTTTATAATATGTGATAGTGTGATGACTCCCAATCAGTTTGACTTGTTCCATTTTTTTTATTAAAGATGTCAACTAAATCCAATCGATCAGATTTCGATGGAGTACATATTTATGCTTCAACCATCGATTAAGGGGCTCGTATAATGTGCTTGAGTTTTAAGGGCTTAGAGAAAGTTCATGGTGATTTGTTATTAAATGTAATTCAATGGTAATTGATATTTCTGCCTCCTAGTTAAATGAATTTTGTATATATATATGAAATTGCAAAGAGAGCATTAGTAGTGTTTCTTAGAAGTGTATTAAATTTATACATGAATGAAATGAATTTAGATGTGTATACGGAAATGAAGAGGTACCCCTAATTGCACTTTGGTACCTCTGTCTTGCATCTTTGATGCCCCTGGAAATAAGTAATAATCGAGTATGTGAACGGAATGTTGATGAACTAGTTAGAGTTAATATGGAAGTTTTCTTTGAATCGGTATATTTTTCACACAATGAATATAAAAAAACTATGAACAATGTATTATGAGAAATATTAGTTGACATTTTATAATTGTTAAACAAACTATCCTTAAAAGGATTAAATTGTCAAAAATGTAAAGTAGTGTAAAGTAGATAAGATATGACTAAGTTGTGAAATATGGGAATTAAACTAAGAAATGAAATATGTTATATATATGTTTTTAAAAGTGAAAGACATTATTACATGAAATGTCAAGATGAGGTCTAAATTGTTAAGTAAAAGTGATAGGTGAAATGAATAATAAGAATTATTAGTGAAATTATGGGAGATTATTAAATGTTGAGACAAGTTATATGAGTTAACGAAAGAGAAAGATATAATTATACGAAGTATTATTATAAGGATTAAATGGTAAAAAGTGTAAAAGTAACGTGTGTATGTTATGACCTACCCAAGTAGATGAGATAAGAGTTATTGGGATATTAGTGGCATGACATTAATGAACCTTAGTGTGCTCCCAAATTATTAGCACTTTAGTTCTCTCTGATATGCACATCCGTGCTCTCTGTTTATTCGCTTCAGTGGTGTTCTATTATCTGCTTGGATGGTGTTCTATTCTGTTCTGTATATCTTGTGTGTTCTGCTAAGTCTACTGGGCCTCTGAAAAAGGTACAAAGCCATTTTAATTATTATTGAATCATATAGATTATGTGTTGAAAAGTTATGAAATTGGAAAACATGAGAAATATATGGTTGAGATAAGAAAAGTAAATTTTCTAAAATTTTAGCTAATTTGAATAGAGATCTGAATGCAAATTTGTTGCTACTTTTATGAGAAGTATATTACTAGAAATTTAAGACACCTTTATATGCATTGAGTTAGTAACAGAAAAGATTTTGTCAGGTGTGTTACATGAGTATGTTATTAAAAGAATGAAACCTTTAGGCTAAAATGTCATAGTTGATTTGGTCTGCCAACAATATTCACTAAGAATTCAAGATTGCGATTTTTATGCTGATTTGATGTTATTTCCTCTTTAATAAATTTGACACTATCTTAAAAGCGAATTGATTAGAAATTATAGAGTGAAGAATATGATTTTAACGATATCTATATAAAATTTAATCTGAAAAGGTTATGATGTATTTTCTATGCATATGTCCTAGATTCCAGAGTATCATAAATGAAAGTTGATCTGGCATTGTCAGTTTTTGAGTCTACAGAGGTTTTATTCGACTGAGTGTATCACTATAGGACATAATTGTACTGTATTGTGAAAAAAATAAGAGTTGATGAGTTGTAATTAGATTTCAGTAGTCGAATAAAGTCAAGAGAGAAAAATAAACGTCTGTTGCTTTATATGAAAGATTTTTTAGAACAGTTGAAAAGTGTTTCAATGTTCTAGAGGACAGATTACCGACCTCGTTATTATCATTTGCAAAATTGCAGATTAGGATGTGTCGAAAAACAATGTTTAGAATTTGTTATGGGTATTATGAATTTTAGCAAAACTCTACGAATCAACTAGTACTCTTGTAGCGTCTATAAATATGAAGATTCGAGTTTTTCGGTCATGTTTTGACGGATGATTCATTAGGAATTTCTCAAATATTTGTGTTGCTGATGATGAAACTAATATAGGAAAACGTCAAATTTGTTTAGTTGAGTCAAGTAACCATTTCAGCTTAAGCCCATATAAAAATTCATTGTTTATCGTAATGTTCCACTTAGATTATCTTGAATTATTATAGTTTGTTATGAATTCTGAATGGGAATGGAGCAAGAACAAGTTAGTGCAAACAATTTTAATTTGGTCAATCAAAGAGTACTTTAGAATATGATAACCGAAACTATTTCGAGGACGGAATTTTCTTAAGGGGGAAGATTGTAACAGCCAGTTTTTTAGTGGAGTCGGAAATAATAATTTCAGGGCCACAAACTCGATGAGTGAGTTCGTAAATATTATTATTTGATATTTACGAGTCAAATATAGTATTATAATAAATATTAATTTGATAATTTATCTTATTTGAATTAATGATTAAGTTCAGGTGGTTTTAGAAAACGAGGTTTCAGGATCTTGTTTTTGTAAACCGAGCTCGTAAATATTTTTATTAAATATTTATGGAGTTATTATATTTGCATATTGAAATTCAGTCCAGAAATTTTAATGATTTAAATGTTAATTAATTAAAAAGGGTGAAATCGTAAAAGCTACAAAAGTCGAATTCTATTAGTTAAATAAAACAAATAGCCATAAAAAGGAAAGTAAAGGGACTTAAAGGGAAAATATACCATAATGTATGGTAGTGACGGTGGTTGAACCACTTTTAGATATTTTCATGGGGAGAGTTAAAATAATAACAATAATAATAGGACTAATTTTTCTAACTAATGAATATTAGGTGTTTAAAGGAAAAAGAAATCATAAAAAAATTCTTTTATATTTCCTTTCTTTCAAAACGTGAAAAACCCCCAATTGTTGAGCAAAGGAGCATTCGGCTAAGCTTCCCCCTTTGACTTGGTGAGTTTTTGAGTTTGTTTTCAATGATTTTTATGTATTTGAGGTTATATTAGCTTAGTCAAGCTAACTCGGGGGTTAATTTGTGAAATCATTAAAAATTTAGGGGCTTACCATGATTGGGATAGTTGTATTTGTGAACTTATTTGCTATATCCTTGCGTTTGATGGTCAAATATAAGTATTTTGTTAAATTATTTTTAATGATTTTGAATGTTAGAGATTAAATTGTTAAAATAGTAAAATTCAAGAGAAATACTGTGAATTGGTGAAAGATGTAGGCTGTTTAGACTCCTAAAAAATGACTAACATGGTGTTCTTTTAAAAATGGTAAAATTTACAAGTTGTGGGTCTAAGGTCTAAATTGAATAAAAGAAAATATATTGGGGCAATTTTGTAAATTTTTATTAAAAGGAGTTATAGGTTTGAATTAATTATTTTAAGCTTTTTAAATTATTCAATTGAATGAATTTATATTATTTAGATCAAGAAGTGCTAGAATTAGATTTAAACCGAGAAAAAGTTAAAGTTTCGGGCAAATCGTCGATGTTGTTTTGCAACCGTTTTAGTTGAGGTAAGTTCGTATATTGATGCATTTTCTTTCTGATGATATCATAACTAATTAGACCTTGTTGATGTATGAAATGAATTGGAGAGAAAATTAAATTAGTAAACTATTGTCTTATTATGTCCGTAACTACTTTACTTTTCAAATTACATTTCTATATGGTTATGAATTTTAGTAGAAAAATGTCAAGGAAAGATGGACTATAACCCCCTTTACCTAGCTCAGAAGATATGACCGGATCCAGAAGGTTATTTCTATAGTTATACCCTCTCACAATTCGATAAACTGCAACCATTAGCATACATACATATTTATATATATAGTCTATAATTTAAAATAAATAATTAATCTTCCAAAATAAATACCAGAATCCCCAAATTAAAATAAACTTATAATCCTAATAAATTAATATTCGACAAAATATAATGAAATTCCAAAATAAAATAATAAAATAAAATAGGTCTATAAATATGCCTCCAGGTACCAAGTCACCCATGTCTTGGGTATCTGTAAAGGAAATTGTAGGGAAATGAGCTAAAAAGCCTAGTGTGGCTCTAAAGAACATACAACCTAATATATTTTCACAACAATTTATAACATAAAATGTAGCCAGAAATCATGATACAATCACAAGCATAATGCAATGCACCCATACTCTAACACACCAACACAATGAAGAGGTTCCCTAGAACCCCTTCCCAACCAATCGTCACCAATCGCAATGTGGTTTTACTATCAGCCGTTTGAAGAGGTGATAACCATGTCTTACACCGTACAATCCTAACCCATGAACACACAATAGTATGATAACATGAATATGTCAGTTTTAGTCTTAGTCTCAATCTCATGGTATTACTCATATCACAGTGCACAGTAGTATAATCACAACAAATTAAATTAGTGACATATCCTTTATATATATGCATGACAATATCAACATGCTTTACATTACTCAACCTCAATCATACCATCTTCACATCATAATATAATTCATCACAATAATAATATATCTCAACAACAACAACATATAATAACATATGACACAACATTTCATACAATAGGGTATGTTATAGTTAGAAACGCACCTCTAAGAAGCAGAAACTTTAACGATGAGGAGGTCATCCACCACGCACTGGTCGAGTACCCGGTCTAACGGGATTAGATCCTACAAACACAAACTAAATATTAATACTATTTCTATGCCACCAACTAAACATAAAACTAAACCAAAATAACTCACGTGTAACTCTCGGAACTGGTGTAGGAACAGGTTGCATAGGTGGAGGAGGAGGTAAATCGTCAGCCTCGGAGTCATGATCACCTAAACACAAATATCTTACATTAGATTTCCCAAATTAAGTCTCTAAATAACTCTAAGTACAAAATTAAGAATAAAATAGTCAAAACGAGGCTTTCGAGTTCAAATTTGACAAAATGGATAGCGGAAACGGACTCAGAACATCGAAAAAAATAAGGTAGGGTTTCCCAAAAAACTCAACTAGTCAACGGTCAATGGTTAATGAGTCGGGTCAATGGTCAATGGGTCGGGTCGGGTTAGTCAATTGGTCAGGTCGGGCTAAATTGATTTTGGGCTTAGGGTTTTAAGTCAAATGGGTTTTCAAGTTTGGGTTGGTGGTTTGGGTTTAAAAGGTTAAAGGGTTTGGGCTTTAACTTGTGTTAAAACTTGGGCTTGTATTAGATTGGGTTTACCTAGGGCCCAATTCTCACACTTATCACACCAAAGTTAGGGTTTTCACCCCCTCGTTGGTGACGTCTAAGCGTGGTCATCATACGCGATGACTACACCCCGAAACAACACCCAAAACACCGACCACGACATCTAAAGCACCCAAATAAACACCTCAAAGGCTCCCACAACAACTTACCACGACCAAAACGACGAACAAAGCACAAGAAATACTACGGAGAAACGATGAGCACAAGCTAACCGAACAGTCAAAGCTGTTCTCTCCAATGACGACGGTAAAGAAAGGTTTGTAGGTGAGGGGTTTTAATTGCAAGACAAAGAGGAGTGATTTGATGGTAACGGTGCAACGAACGAATGATGGTAAGGGGTTCATCAGAGCTTGAACGGAAAAAGGGAGAGGGAATGAGAGAGTTTCGATTGAAGAGAAAGAGGATAATGGGAGAAGAAGAGTCACAAAGAGTTTAAATACTCAAGGAAAATGGAAAATTTCTCGGAGGTCCCCAACGTACACTAGGGTTTACAAAATGACCCAGAACTTTACACACACTCATAATCAAGTCCTAACATTCCTAATTCAACCCCACAGATGTTATTCCAGTTTAATTAGGTCCTTTAACTTACAGAATTTACACCAATAAGCCCTCAAATTCTAAAATTTTACTAATTTAGTCCCTTGAATAAAGATTAAGGTGTTACAATTCTCCCCCTAAAAGAAAATTTCGGCCTCGAAATTTACCTGAACCAAAAAGATGCGAATACTGGGCCTTGATGTCGGCTTTGGGCTCCCAAGTACCCTCCTCATAACCATGGTTATGCCACAAGACCTTAACCATCTTAATTGTCTTCCTCTTAAGAACTTTCTCATCTTGAGCAATGATTTTAATCGGTTCTTCCTCAAAAATCAAGTCAAGATGAACCTCGAGCTCCTCAATAGGCATAATATTAGATGGGTCCGACCGATAACGTCTCAACATGAAGACATGAAAGGCATCATGAATCCATTCAAGCTCAGGTGGTAACTCAAGTTGATAGGCAACTGGTCCCACTCAATGAAGTACCCGATAAGGATCGATAAAACGAGGACTCAACTTACCTTTATGCCCAAATCTGAGCACCTTCTTTCACGGAGATACTTTTAAGAAGACCTCATTACCCACAATAAACTCAATATCTCGATGCTTCAGATCGGCATAAGATTTCTGCCTCTCAAAAGCAGCCTTAAGTCTCTCACGAATCAATCTAACAGTCTCCTCAGACTCTTGAACAATATCTGGTCCCAACAACCGATGCTTAGTCAACTCAGTCCATCTGATAGGAGTGCGACACTTGCGCCCATACAAAGCCTCATAAGGAGCCATCTTAATAATGGTTTGATAACTGTTATTGTAGGCAAACTCTGCCAGTGGCAGAAAGTCCTCCCAACTACCTTGGTACTCGATTATACATCCTCTCAACATGTCTTCCAAAACCTGAATCACACGCTCGGATTGACTATCAGTCTGCGGATGGTAAGTAGTATTGAAGTTTAATCGAGTACCCAAAGCACGATGCAAAGATTCTCAAAACCTCGAAGTAAACCTCTGATCCCAATCAGAAATGATTGACAAAGGCACTCCATGGAGACAAACTATCTCAGAAATGTAGAGTCGAGCTAACTTGCTCAAAGGATAGTCGATCCTAACTAGAATGAAGTGTGCAGACTTAGTGAGCTGATCCACAATCACCCAAACAGAATCTTTCATAGACGATGTTAAAGGAAGACCACTCACAAAATCCATGGTCACATGCTCCTACTTCCACTGCGAAATCTTAATCAATTGAAGTAACCCAGAAAGACACTGATGCTCAGCCTTGACTTCCTGACAAGTTAAACACTTTGACATAAAGTCAACAACATCTTTCATATGATGCACTAAATACGAATCATTAGACTGCTCTGCCTTAATCTCCAAGTGTAAAGTGGGAATAACTCAAAGTTTGGCTAAGAGTCTACCATCCTCAAACAAACTCAGTTTGGAAAACAAAGCTCTCAACTCAATCACGAAAGTGCTATTGCAGTTACTGACACTGGAAAGTGTAGTGACAAATTAAATTAACAAGCAAAACAACGGAAGTTGCTTAGGGAACGAAGGAATTCTGGTCACTTGTTCTTGAATGCAAAACATTGCCAAGACTGGAAACATGAAAGTCGAAGTTGGTAAGATCTCATAAGCTTAATTGCGACGACAATTTATCTATTATTTATCTTGTGATCACATTTAGTGGTTTGCAGACTTATCAAGTCAGGGATCCACCATTCCATTATTATTGTTTTTAATTCTTTAATTTTCTTAAATTGCATCGACAAATTATCTTCAAACTTTCACTACATTTCTTATTAATTTGCTTCGACATATTTTATTACAATCTTGTAATATTTGCTCTGGCAGTTTAATTCTGCTATATTTATTTTAATTGCGCTGACATTATTCATACAGTTTCTCTTATTTTAACTTTAATTGAATCAACAATTATAAGCATAAACAACCATCTATATGGGATCGTTATTTATATTTTTAGGTCTATCAACTATGCTTGCATCGCGGAAGAATTTCATGAGCGTAGTGCAGCAGCTTTAGAAGAACTTGTGATGAGAACTGAAGACAATTTCCTGACTTATTGTGACCACAAGTATGAAGTAATATTGTTGAGCTTAGACATAGTTGGCAGATGGAATCCTTAGATCTGACCAATAGAAAGGTCCCTGTATTTAAGCCGTCTATTGAAGAAGCTCCGACCTTGGAGTTGAAACCATTGCCAACACATTTAAAGTATGTTTTCCTTGGTAAAAAAGATACCCTGCCAATAATTGTCTCCACAAATCTCAACGCAAGTCAAGAAGAGAAATTGATCCGAATAATGAAGTAACACAAGCGTGTCATTGCCTGGAGCATTGCGAATATCAGAGGCATTAGTCCCTTTTTCTACATGCACTAAATTAGGTTGGAGGATGAGGGAAAGTAGTCCATTGAGCAGCAAAGGAGGTTAAATGAAAAAAAATGAAGGAAGTTGTTAAAAAGGAGATCATTAAATGGTTGGATGCAGGCATTATTTACCCAATTTCTGATAGTACATGGGTGAGCCCAGTCTAATGCATTCCAAAGAAGAGTGGTATTACGGTGGTAAGTAATGAAAAGAATGAATTAATTCCTACTCGTATTGCTACAGGTTGGCGAGTTTGCATGGACTACCGCCGTTTGAATGCTGCCACAAAAAAAGATCACTTCTCACTTCCCTTCATTGATCACATGTTGGACAGGCTTTCTGGTAAAGCCTATTATTGATTCCTTGATGGTTATTTTGGCTACAACCAAATTGCAATTGCGCCGGAAGACCAATCTAAAACGACTTTCACTTGTCCGTTTCATACCTTTGCTTTCCATCAAATGTCATTCGGTCTATGCAACGCACCAGCCACATTTCAAAGGTGCATGATGGCGATTTTTTTAGATATGATTGAAGACTCGTTGGAGGTATTCATGGGTAATTTTTCTGTTTATGATCACACTTTTGATAAATGTGCTGACAATTTAGCTAGAGTTTTAAAAGCGATGCGAGGACACTAATCTGGTACTAAATTGGGAGAAATGCCACTTTATAGTAACTAAAGGTATTGTCCTTGGACATCGTATCTCTTGTTAGGGCATCGAAGTGGACAAGGAAAAGGTAGAGATCATTGAGTAGTTACCCCCACCTAATAATGTTAAAGAATAAGGAGTTTTCTCGGTCATGTAGGTTTCTATCGACGATTCATCCGAGATTTCTTGAAAATTACAAAACCTCTCTGCTCACTGTTGGAGCAAAATAAAAAGTTTTTGTTTGATGCTGCCTGTATGAAAGCATTTTTGAAAATTAAGCAGTAATTAGTGCAGACACCTATTGTCGTCGCATCGGACTGGTCATAACTGTTTGAAGTTATGTGTGATGCGAGCGACTATGCAGTAGGCGCAGTGCTTGGTCAATGCAAAGATAAGGTATTTCATACAGTATATTATGCTAGCAAAACTCTTACTGAAGCGCAGGTCAATTATACAACCACAGAGAAAGATACCTTTTTGCCAAAAAAGATGCCAAACCAAGACTGATTCAAAAGATCTTGCTGTTACAAGAATTCAATATTGAAATCAAGGATCGAAAAGGATCAGAAAATTAGGTAGCAGATCATTTATCTCGTCTGAAATTCGAGAGTGAAGATGGTAATACCTCACAAATTATTGACGCATTTCCTAATGAGAAGCTCTTTTCTGTCAACGCATCCCCATGATACGCAAATATTGTCAATTATTTGGTCTGTGGAAGACTACCACTGAGTGTAACTGGTCACAAAAGGTAAGATTTCTTCGAGATGCGGTACAGTATTACTGGAACAAGCTATACTTGTTCAAGGTATGTACCGACAATATTATTCATCGCTGTGTCCTTGAAGAAGAAATGCTTCCTATCCTGAAGCATTGCCATGATGCTTTATATGGAGGTCATTTTGGTGGTGTTAAGATTGCTGCAAAGATCCTTCAGTCAAGATTTTATTGGCCATCATTGTTTCGAGATGCCCACAACTTTGTTCAACAATGCAATAAGTGTCAACGCACTGGATCGATATCTCGATGCAATGAGATGTTGCAACAGCCTATTATGGAGTTGAACTTTTAGAAGTATGGGGTGTGGATTTCATGGGACCGTTTCCCAATTCTTTTGGAAATATTTATATTCTGGTCGCTATCGATTATGTCTCCAAATGGGTCGAAGCAATTGCTGTCCCTAAAGATGATGCTCGAACAGTGTTAAAATTCTTTCACACATACATCCTCACTCGATTCGGCACACCTAAAGCATTAATCAGTGACCAAGACACTCATTTTCATTGCAATCAAGTTACGACCGCATTAAAATGATATGGTGTTAAACATCGAATGACAACCACATATCATCCGCAAATGAATGACTAAACTGAAGTATCCAATTGCCAAATTAAAAATATCCTTGAAAAGGTGGTGAATCCATCTAGACAAGATTGGTCTTCAAGGCTCAATGATGCATTGTGGGCGCTTCGCACAGTGTATAAAATACCATTAGGAATGTCACCGTATCAGCTTGTGTTTGGTAAATCCTGTCACTTGCTAGTAGAACTTGAACATAAAGCCATGTGGGTTATTAAGCAAGTAAATATGGATTATGATGCTGCTGGACAAAAGAGACTGTTGGACATTTCTGAATTAGAAGAGATTCGATGAAATGCATACGAGAATGCTGCCATATACAAAGAAAAAACTAAGAGATGGCACGACAACATCATCTTGTGGCGACAATTTTCTGTAGGTCAGTTGGTACTTTTATTTAATTCGCTCTTAAAATTGCATCCTGGAAAATTGCGTTTCAGATGGTCAGGGCCATTCGAAGTTGTCGAAGCATTTACTCATGGAATTAAAGACTTAAATGATGGGCACTAGTTCAAGGTAAATGGCAATAGCTGAAGCATTATCTTAGCCCAGACGACCATGAGCAGAACGAGACCATTAATCTGGTCACATTTACTTAATTTGTCATTCAATTTAGTTCATTTACTTTTCATATTTTATTTTATTTCAATTATCTTCTTTAGTTATTTTGCAAGAATAAAAGCTACTCTTTTTGTCGACGCACAGAAAACCCTTCTTGTCAACTCAAATTAATTGCTGACTCATCACAGTGCAGTGTTTCAAGAAAGAATCATAACGTTCCATTCACCCTTCCCCCCAATTGTTGGATCAATTTGAAAAAGGACAATCCATGTCATTGCATTTATTGGATGCAGACACAACTTCCTATCCCTATAGTGGCTACCAACATGCCTTTTCATCTTCGTTTTTCGTTCCTTATAAGAACACCCCACTATGCCGATGGTGTTCTCCACAACCATAATCTTCATTGTTGTTGTAAAACTTCTCTTCTTAAGCTTTCCAATATCCTGCAACTTTTATTCTCTTTATATCATAGAATCATGGCACGAATGAGAGGATCAAAAACACCTTTCAAATCGACCGTCGAATCTTTTACTGTGGTTGTTTTCGATAATGAGCAGCTGCCGATCAAAGAACTAGTCCTGTTCCTTACTAAGGCTGTTAAGGACAGCTTTCATGATATCATGTCAAAGCAGAACTATCATCCAGAACAGGGGTTCCAACTGTCACCACTTCTCACTTTGGGTAAACAAGTCTATCGGACCATCTTGCGACTGAGGTGGGAAACGTTTTGTACCCATCCTAAAGGATACCCTACATCCCTCATTAGGGAATTTTATGCTAACTTGATTGATAAGGATCAAGAGTTAGTTTTTGCTCGAGAGGGACTGGTGCCCTAGGGTGCTGCACACATCAATGCCTTGTATAACATTGATGCTGGGGAAGATGAACATATCGCCTTCCTAGAGCAACTGACTGAAGAGGGCGCTGACATGTTAATGAGTGATTTATGTGTTGATGGTGCCATTTGGATAGGCAACAACCCTAGTAGCTATACCATGCATCGTCGATTCCTCACCGTGCAAAGCAATGTCTGGTCACTTTATTAATTACCGATTATTGCCTTCAACTCATAGCACCATGGTGACATTAGATCGAATGTGTCTCATCCATTCGATTATTAATGGTAGTAGAATAGATTTCGGTGCAACCCTGCATTAGGAGATTGCAGAATGCGCAGCCAAACAAATAAGTATTTTACTATTCTCCTCTCTTATAATGCAATTGTGTCGACAACGAGGTGTTGTGCCTCATGAGGGAGAGGAGTTCTTGGATAATAAGGGACCAATTAACGATGTATCAGTAGAGCGTATGACAAGGGGGAAGGAGACCTTTGTGGTGAAAGAAGTTGCCCCAAAGAAAGGAAAGGGAAAAGCAAAGAAGGAAGAAAAATAACCTTGTGGCCCCACAGATCCTCAATTATGGAGGAAAATTGCAGAGATCGAGCAGTTGGTTGACAGAATCAATGTGCGGAAGATCAAACTTGTCGCCATAGTTGAGGACATGGAGCACTCGCAAAATTTATTCTATGCCTACACCATGGCATGGAATAGTGCATTTGTCAGCACATTACACAGCATTAGCAAGCATCATTTGCCAGAATTCCCAGTGTTTCCTCCTATCATCAGGGAGGCAACGCCATCAACTGAAAGAGTTGCTTCGGAAGGGAAGGACCAATCTGCTGCTTCTCCATAAATGGTCCATATATTTGATGATGAGAACCAGGACGTGAATTCAAAAGATGTTGAACATTGCTTCCGCAATATTGACAACCTTTTTGAAGATGAATTTTCCAACAGCCTAGAAGCAAATATGGCTGAAAAGGAAGCCAATGCTGATGAGGAACATACGACTGTGGAATCTGTGGGTATTGAGGAAGAGAAAGAAGAAGAGAAGGAGGAGGAAAGGGAAGAAGGAAAAGAAGGAGAGAAGGAAGAAATTTTTGTCGCGATATATTTGCCCAAAGAATTTATCGATGCACCCAAAGATGTGGGTGCAATTGATGAAGAACTGGTGTAACCTGATGTGAATCAGGCTGAGGCAGTGACAGTCAGCAATGAGGATTTCAATCCTCTGGCTATAGTGCCCTATGTGGCACCCCTTGCTGAATACACCCTTCTAATGTCACCGTCAATGAAGCCAGCACACAACCAAATGTGGAGGAGCAATCCGTCGACCCGGTTGAGCCAACAGAATGAAAATGCAAGCGCAAGGATAAGAAGAAGCGCCACAAGAAGAAGAAGAAGACCAAAGAATCCACATCTTCGGCTGCACATCACTGAGTTAGTCTTAATTTATTCAATACGTAATTTAGTTGCACATTATGTAGTTGTAATTGCATTGTCATCACATTTTAATTGTCCCTGCATTTTATTTGTCGACGCATTTGTATTTACATTTCCATGTATATTTGTATATTAATCTCAGTGCATTAGGGATGATGCAGACTTTAAGTTGGGGGGAATGTATATGGATTAGAAATGCAATTGCATCCCCATTTATAATTTTTTTTGTCCTTTTTAGTTTAATGAAAGTATGCAAGGTTATGAAAATATGGCTACAAATTTTTCATTTGATGCTTAATTCTTGAATTATGTGAGATGCTAATACATAAATTGGATGAATGTGATTGAATGTCGTATCCGTATATTATTGGATGAATGGTTGAAATTGCATTAGTAATACAATGTGGGTTCATTGTGACTAATCAAGGGGGAACACTCCAATGTAAGTGTTAGAAAAAGTAATCTAGCCAAAGGCTATCACTGCAAGAGTATGTGTCGGCGTAATTACATACTCCCTGGGGGTTTGTTAGACCCCATCGTTACTTCTCAGGAACAAGGGTATAGTAATACAAAGACATCCCACAGTCGAAAAAAAGAAAAAGAAAGAAAAAGGGAAAAGAAAAAAATATGTTTATATAATAAATGATGTGTTGGTCAAGAGAATTTAAGATTTAGAGCATGATGCTAGCATTGGTGAAGTTATAGTTTTGATTATTCATACCTATAAATTGTCGATGCAATTTTCTATCATGTGAATATAATTTATACATTAGGATCTCAGAAAATTCAAGTTGCTAGAATGATTATTGCTTAGACAAGACCTTTGCTATGACCTTGCTAGCTTTTGTTTACTTGAGGACAAGTAAAAACTCAAGTTTGGGGTTGTGATAGCATTAGAAAAGACCATTAATTTCTTCTTTTAAAGTATAATTTGTTCCCATTATATCATGTTTAGCATGCATTTTTAGCATTTTATATTCAGTAATTGCATTTTCTAAGTCAGTGATGTTTGGTTAATTTTGTCCTACTTTTGCTACTAATGTCACCATATTTAGTGTTCAGTTTTACGTCTAAAGATGTCAATGCAGGAATTTGTCCCAAAAGATCAATGCAGGAAGGTGTCCAAGGTTGTCACTGCAATTTAGAATCCAAAATTGTGCCCAAACCTGTGGCCGCATGAACATATCCAGAAGTACTAGTGCTTGAGAATATCAAGGTTGTTGCAGCGAATTAAAACCTAAATTTGCGACCGGAGATGTCGCGACAACCTTTAACTGCTTGCTGAATGCACCAGAGCTGGGTGAATGTACAGTTGGATTAACTAACATGTACAATTGTAAGGAAGTTAGATTTAAAGAAGAAGGACACCTGTATTTGGCATTAAAGATGAATACTGATGAAAAAAAGAAAAGGAGAGAGGAGGGAGAGGAATCTTGAAGCTCGTGACAGAAATCAATTAGGTTTTTCATCTTTTCTTCAAGCTTGCCTCCATGGCAGCTTAGTTTCTTGGAGGGTGAATTGACTGTGACGAGAAGGCAAATCCTACTCCTGACGAGGAGTGCTCCTAAGTGTAACACAAGAGGAGCATTAGGGAAGAGTTCTAGTAGGCTAGGAATTGAAAGCTTCAACTTGTTCTTTATTTCCTCTTGAACGCTGATAAATTCTGATGAAGTTAAATGTGTATGGAAGTACCTTTTAGTTTTAGATCTAATTTGATTTCTGCTCAATTTTCTCTTATCTATTTATCTTTGGATTTAATTGCTTGATCACGGAAGTGCTATTGTAGTTATTGACACTGGAAAGTGCAGTGACAAATTAAATTAACAAGCAAGACAACGGAAGTTGCTTGGGGAACGAAGTAATTCTGGCCACTTGTTCTTGAATGTAAAACATTGCCAGTACTGGAAGGTGTGATTAATATGAGTATTTAGGTCTTTGATAAACAGGAAAGTTGAAGTTGGTAAGATCTCATTAAGCTTAATTGCGGCTACAATTGATCTATTATTTACCTTGTGGTCGCATTTAGTGGTTTGTTGACTTATCAAGTCAAGGATCCCACACTCCATTATTATTGTTTTTACTTCTTTAATTTTCTTAATTTGCATCGACAAATTATCTTCAAACTTTCACTGCATTTCTTATTAATTTGCTTCGACTTATTTTATTACAGTCTTGTAATATTTGCTCTAACAGTTTAATTCATTCATTTTTGCAATATTTATTTTAATTGCGCTGACATTATTCATACAGTTTCTCTTATTTTAACTTTAATTGAATCAACAATTATAAGAGTAAACATCCATCTCTGTGGGATCGATATCTGATAGTTTTAAGTCTATCAAATATACTTGCATCGACAAGTGTTCGTTTGCACAATTGCTGTGACGTTCATAGCTCGATCAGATAATTTCTCCAAATTTTAAGAGCAAAGATCATCGCAGTAAGCTCAAGGTCATGAGTAGGGTAGTTAATCTCATGCGATTTCAACTGACGATATGCATAAGCCACAACCTTTCCCTCTTGCATTAGCACACATCCCAATCTCATGTGAGAAGCATCACTATAGATAGTATAATCTTTCTCAGGCTCAGGTTGGATCAGAACCGATGCTTGAGTCAATACAAACTTCAACTTCTCAAAACTAGACTCTTGAGCTTTGGTCCAAACAAATGGGACAGTCTTCCTCAGAAGCTTAGTCAAAAGAGCCGCAATAACCGAGAAACCCTCAATGAACCTTCAATAATAGCCAGCAAAACCCAATAAACTATGAATCTCAGGAACATTCTTAGGTTGCTTCCAACCCCTAATAGCCTTAATCTTTTTCGGATCCACATGAATTCCCCCAGCAGAAACAATATGCCCCAAAAACATAACTTCCGAAAGCCAAAATTCACACTTGCTAAACATAGCATAAAGCTGTTTCTCTCTCAAGATTTACAAAACAATTCTGAGATGCTTCTCATGCTCAGCCTCAGCCTTAGAATAAACCAAGATATCATCTATAAACACCACCACAAACTGATCCAAGTAAGGCTGAAACACCCTATTCATCATGTCCATAAATACAACAGGAGCATTAGTTAAATCGAAAGGCATCACCAGAAACTCATAGTGCCCATAATGAGTTCGAAAAGCTGTCTTAAACACGTTAGAATCTTTGACCTTAAGCTGATAATACCCAAATCTTAAATCTATCTTAGAGAACACAGTAGCTCCTCGAAACTGATCGAATAGGTTGTCAATACGAGGCAAAAGGTATTTGTTCTTAATCGTCATCTTATTTAGCTTCTGATAATTGATGCACTGTCGAAGTGTTCCATCTTTCTTCTTTACAAATAGAACTGGAGCACCCCACAGTGAAACACTAAGTCAAATAAAACCCCTATCCAACAGCTCTTGAACTATATCTATAATTCCTTGAGTTCCTTAGGTGTCATTCGATAAGATGTCATGGACACATGAGTAGTACCGGGATAGACCTCAATGCCAAACTCAACCTTATCACGTTTAGGTGGCACAGAACAACTCTTCTGGGAATACATCAAGGAACTCTCTCACTACTCAAATCTTTTCAATCCCAGAATCCGATTACCTTGGATCTAGGATGTAAGCCAGATAAGCCATGAACCCCTTTCTAATCATCTTTTCGGCTTTAAGGGATGAGATCACATTAGATAGAAACCCTTTACGTTCACCAATTAGGGTCATCTCTAGGTTATTAGAAATTCTCAAAGTTGCCCTCTTTTTCTCACAATCCAAATTAACTCGGTGCTCAAAAAGCCAATCCATTCCAAGTATGAGATCAAATTCACTGAATGTTAATTCCAACAAATTGCCAAGAAAGATTTCCTTTGGATCTTAAGAGGACAGTTGCGATATATCTTATTAACCTCTACAGAAATACCCACAGGACTTTGTACAATAATCCCAGACTCAACATTTTTGACAGAAATTTTAAGACCCCAAGATACTACACTCGCCACATAAGAATACGTTGAACAATTATCAAGTAAAGCAAAGTAAGGGACAGAGTGAATAGAAAAAGTACCCGCTATGACGTCATGCTCATCACGATCCTCATGCCTCTTGGTCACATACATTAACCCAGGTTGTCTCGCCCCAAATCTAACAGCTCCACCACTTTGAATCGGTCTAC
The DNA here is from genome assembly GCA_005610355.1 of Gossypioides kirkii. Taxonomy (NCBI): domain Eukaryota; kingdom Viridiplantae; phylum Streptophyta; class Magnoliopsida; order Malvales; family Malvaceae; genus Gossypioides; species Gossypioides kirkii. Next base: position 18,123,387 of record CP032245.1, read on the forward strand.
CCCTAGTAGCTGAACTCGAAGTAGCCTGTCTAACCTATCATCTACCCCTAGTAGGAGCTTGAATCGAAGCCTGAGACTGACTCTGTACAAATGAACCAGTAGGAGGATGGGGACAATCTCTGAAGAAGTGCTCCTGAGAATCGCACCTAAAGCATGCCCCAATCTTCCTCCAACACTCGCCCCCGTGTCTTTTATTGCAATACGAACAGAGATGCAAAGGACGAGGACCAGTAGAACCACCAACACTACCTACAGGAGCCGCTGAAATCGCAGGCCTCACTCTCAAATAACTAGGCTAAACAACCTCCTCTCTAGATCTTTTAGCAGCATGACCACCAGAAATAGGTTGAACTGATGTGTCTGCTAGCTTCTTACCACGCTCCCTATCATGAGCCTTCTCAGCTTTTGTACGAGCCTCCAAACTCTTAACAGACCTAGCTCGACTAACCAAATCATTGAATACCCTATCATAATGCATATTAACCCTAGCTTGGAGTGAGAGTCGCAGTCCCTTTCTAAACCAATCACACTTCTCTTTCTCATTAGTAACCAGCCTAGATGCATAAAGAACTAACCTTAGGAACTCAATCTCATAGTCATTAACGGACATGTCACCTTGCTTAAGATTCATAAAATCGTCCTTACACTTATCAAGGAACTCTTCACCTACATTGCGATCTTGGAATACCTCTCTAAAATATTCCTAAGTCAACTGATCAGCAAGAGTAGACTCTTTCACAGTATCCCACTAATTCTGAGCCTCACCTCGCAATGAAGAAACAGTAGCCTTAACCTTTTGCCCAGTAGGGTAGTTCATCTCCATAAACAATATCTAAAGATCCTTCAGGCAATACTCAACAACAAAAGGATCCGTACCAATCCTACCCTCAAATACCTTCATCCCAATAGCTATAAAATCGGTAGATATGGGCCTTCTCGAACCCTTAGACTGACCCCCAATAGATCTACAGAGCAATCTTAATAATTCCCGACTAACCGTATCCAACTCCACGGTCTCACTATTCCAAGTGTCATGCACATCCTCAATTGGAGTTTCCTCAGCAAGTAAGTCTCCCTCAGCAGCTTGCTGACCCTCAACACTAACGGGTAGCTCATCCTCTTCAACATGAGACAACTCATCAACATTCACCTTAGGCTCAGTTACAAGAGTAGGGCCACTAACAACCCTAGCAGTATGGCCCCGACCAAGACCTTGACCGCGACCAATCATAAGTCTAGAACTCTTACGTGGTGACATACTATCCATCTACATAAGCAAAAAGTAATAAAGTAAGAATTGGTACCAGAGATTTAGAAAAAATAACAACTTTAATATATCTATACAACAAAAATTATTTTATAACATGTTAATTTATTTAAAAATCCCCATTTAACTTCAAAACTTTTTATAACCTTTTTTTAAACCATGTCTCAAGAGCTTCACAATCCGAGGGTTGAACTCGACTCTGATACTACTAAATGTAACCCCTTTTATTTGGCCTAGAAGATATGACCAAATCCAGAAGGTTTTTTCTATAGTTATACCCTCTCACAATCTGATAAACTGCAACCATTTGCATACATACATATTTATATATATAGTCTATAATTTAAAATAAATAATTAAACTTCCAAACTAAATATCAAAATCCCCAAATTAAAATCAACTTATAATCCTAATAAATTAATATTTGACAAAATATAATAAAATTCCAAAATAAAATAATAAAATAAAATAGATCTATAAATATGCCTCCTGGTACCAAGTCACCTATGTCTAGGGTATCTATAAAGGAAACTATAGAGAAATGAGCTAAAAAGCCTAGTGTGGCTCTAAAGAACATACAACCTAATATATTTTCACAATAATTTATAACAAAAAATATAACCACAAATCATTATACAATCATAAGCACAATACAATGCACTCATACTCCAACACCCCAACACAGTGAAGAGGTTCCCCAAAACCCCTTCCCAACCAATCGTTACCAATCGTAGTGTGGTTTTACTATCAACCGTTTGAAAGGGTGATAACCATGTCTTCCACCATACAATCCCAACCCATGAACACATAATGGTATGATAACATGAATATCTTAGTCTTAGTTTCAGTCTCAATATCATGGTATTACTCATATTTCATAGTGCACAGTAGTATAATCACAACAAATTAAATTAGCCACATATCCCGTATATATATACATGACAATATCAACATGCTTTACAGTACTCAACCTCAATCATACCATCTTCACATCGCAATATAATTCATCACAATAACAACATCTCTCAACAACAACATATAATAACATATGACATAACATTTCATACAATAGGGTATGTTATAGTTAGAAACACACCTCTAAAAAGCAAAAACTCTAACGATGAGGAGGTCATCCACCACGCACAGGTCCAGTACCCAGTCTAACAGGATTAGATCCTACAAATACAAACTAAATATTAAAACTATTTCTATGCCACCAACTAAACACAAAACTAAACCAAAATAACTCACGTGTAGCTCTCGAAACTGGTGCAAGAACAGGTTGCACAGGTGGAGGAGGAGGTAAATCGTTAGCCTTGGAGTCATGATCACCTAAACACAAATATCTCACATTAGATTTCCTAAACTAAGCGAAAACACACTCAGGACACTGAAAAACGATAGTGTAGGGTTTCTCGAAAAAAGTCAACTGGTCAACGGTTAACGGGTCGAGTCGGGTTAGTCAATGGGTCGGGTCAGGTTAAATCAACTTTGAGCTTAAGGTTTTGGGTCAAATGGGTTTTTGAAGTTTGGGTTGGTGGTTTAGGTTTAAATGGTTAAAGGGTTTGGGCTTCAACTTGGGTTAGAACTTGGGCTTGTATTGGATTGGGTTAACCTAGGGCCTAATTCTCAAACTCATCACACCAAAGTTAGGGTTTTCACCCGCTCGCCGGTGGCGCCTAAGCATGATCATCATACTTGACGACTACACCCTTAAACAACACCCAAAACACCGACCACGACGTCCAAAGCACCCAAATAAGCATCTCAAAGACTCCCACAACAACTTACCATGACCAAAACGATAAACAAGGCGCAAGAAATACGAAGAAGAAGCAACGAGCACAAGCTAACCGAACGGTCAAGGCCGTTCTCTCCAACGACGGTGACAAAGAAAGGTTTGAAGGTGAGGGGTTTTAATCGCAAAAGAAAGGGGAGTGATTTAATGGTATTGGTGCAACGAACGGATGATGGCAAGGGGTTCGTTGGAGCTTTAACGGAAAAAGGGAGAGAGAATGAGACAGTTTTAGTTGAAGAGAGAGAGGAGAATGGGAGAAGAAGAGTCACAAAGAGTTTAAATACTTAAGGGAAATGGAAAATTTCCCGAAGGTCCTCAAGGTACACTAGGGTTTAGAAAATGACCCAGAACTTTACACACACTCACAATCAAGTCCTAACATTCCCAAATCAACCCCACAAATATTATTCCAGTTTAATTAGGTCCCTTAACTTATAAAATTTACACCAATAAACCCCAAATTCTCAAATATTACCAATTTAGTCCCTTGAATAAAGATTAAGGTGTTACATGGACCAAAAGTATTTTGTCTCTCCATATGTGGCACACCACTTATTCTCAGGCTTGTATGTTGGTACCAAGCATGCTTTACCTTTATTATTATGATTATTATTATTTTCTTTTTTTTGTACTTCAGTATTCATCTAGGTTGATAAACATTGCTTATATATTTTCAAGATGCTGTCCACTTAGGTTTCTTTTGGGATAATCAAGATTGTACTTTTGCACATAGTCTAATTAAATCAATCACCTAAATTATAGCTGTTTAAAGTAAATTTAACGAATGGTTGGATGGTATCTTAGAGATTAACATGCGTATGTTACAAATTAGGCAATGGAGTTCAAATATTGTGTCTCTCATGACTTTTCTTTTAATCAGTACATTTCATCATCTATCTCCAAAAAGCCACATGATTTGTAAGAACCTTGTATGATTTGATAAAAGTTGTCTAATTAAAATAATCATTATCAAAACCAACATGTTCTTAGGTAGAGACATATATAACATAAAAATAACTTTGTTGTAGATAATTAGTTTGTGTCCTGTAAGCAGTTGTAAATTAAGGGAAATTGGCTAAACAAGAATATCTTTGGGAGTTCTCTTTAGATGATCTGATCCTTTTGAGTTCTCACTTTGCTTATGCTAGAGTTATACGAGATATTTTATCGAAAAGGGAAATAAAGTTAAGTAGAAAAAAATAGGAATTTTATGGAAAATTATTGAAATGTTAATGCGAAAATGAAGGTCACGGATAAGGATATGGAAAAAGGCTCATTTCATAGCTCGTGTGAGCGTTACAGGATATGGGTGCTAATCTTGGATGTCCTACCGATAGCTAAGGTCCTTTATTTATTTTAGATTCTCCACAGCTCGTGTGAGCAGCATCGTGTAGCTAACATCCCGACCCATAACTCATATGAGTAGGACCATTTCACAGATTGTGTCAGCATTACAGGATATGAGTGCTGGTCTTGAATGTCCTACCAATGGCTGAGATCCTGTATTTGTTACAGATTCTCCACAACTCGTGTAAGCAACATCGTGTAGCTAAAATCCCGATCCACAACTCTTGTGAGCAAGCCCATTTCACAACTCGTGTGAGCAGACCCATATCATAGCTCGTGTGAGCATATATGATTACAATCACAACTCGTGTGAGCATCTTCGCGAGTATTCGATGTCATTCATTTAATTCAATGGGTGATAAAGACTTAAATAAATTTGTATGTATATATTCAATGTTATATGGTCAAGACAGGTGAGTTGGAATACGTTGATACAAATGTTTTAAATAGGAAAGTATGTATATTGAGTATTTGATGGAAGAATTGTTGAAACAAAATGTGTGGTATAGAGTGATTATGTGTTACACAGATAAATGAAATGGTATATGAAATGATTATAAGATATGGTTATAGGGAATGATTTCATGTAATGGTTATGTGAAAATTTGTATGAATGGAGATATTAGATTTAGATGATTGAAATGAAAAGTGATTGTTAAGTGCAAATATGATGTTGGTTTATATGCCACATTTATTTTTCATGAATAAGTTGATATCAAGGTAAAATTATATGTATTACATACGAACTCACTAACTTTGTGAGATTTGTAGTGTATAGGTGATTTAACAAACTTATGATCAAGATATTGAATTATCTTGTAAAATGTTTAAAATTACATCCTTTATTTTAAGTTGAAGTTTATTACAAATTTACTAAGCTTTAAGCAAGCTTACCTCGTTTGATTTTTCTCCCTTGTAGACCATCGGATAAGAGCTGTCAATTGGATTACTCTGGAGGTCACACTATCTGGCAATTAATCGTTTATGTTGGTCCGGTTATAAGAGGCATGTAATTAGGATGTTATCTACATGTATTATAAGCCTTATGGATATGTTCTATGTCAATTGGTGCATGAGATTTGCTCATTGATGTATTTCTTAAGTAATTTTGGCTACTTCCTAGGGTTGTTTCAGTAGAAACCAATAGGGTATCGGTAAAAGTCTCTAAAACTTTAGAAATTCATTTTTAAATCGAGAGAATTCAAAGTAATTTTAAAGTTTGATTTTACCCAACATTTTTTAAAAAATAAAATAAAAGGGGCTTTAAAGATTATTAAATAGTTTCTGAAATGTATAAAGAATGTTGCAACAACCACTTTCTCAGGTCTGGTGCCTGGATTGGATAAGGGGTGTTACAAAAAAGAATTTTAAAAGTGAAAGTGTGATGAAAGGACCAAATTGCAAATCTAGAAAAGTGAGGGCTAAAGTGTAATTTAACCAAAATGAGAAAAATGAGTTATTAATGATTAAGTGACATACAAATAAGTTTAAAATGTAATGGAGTGATAAAAAGCACTTTTGAGACCAAATTGGAAAGATTTGATATTATAGGGACTAAATTAAAAATTTACTTATTTCTTCGAAAAAATGGTAAAACTATAATTTTTAATACTCAAGGATGTGTATTAATTATTAAAAGAGAATTATGGAATTTTGATTATTAATAACTAATTGTTATGAAGAAATTGCGTCATGAGATGAAAAAAAGTAAAATGGAAAATTTGCATCCATAAAGGGTATTTTGGTATTTTATGATGGAAAAATCATTTAGATATTATATTTGATATTTGGATTAAATTTGACCCCTTGGATGAAAATGTAATAGTGAATTGGTTGTGGACTATATAAATTTTAAAAGGGTGTTGACTTAGACTCAAGTTGTTTTAGTGTTCAAAATGGATTAAAAAGGGATGAAAAAAATGCCATCCAGCCCCTTGCAACAGCCCAACCTCCATGGGAGCTCTCTTCCACCTCGTACTTGCAGATTCTTTCAATTAGAGTGCAAGCAGTAGGTACCAGTATAGGAGCTTGAGGTCAGATTTGTGCCACTGGTGGCATTTTAGATGGCATTTTCTGTTGGGGAGCCAAAGGAGTGGCTTTCATAAACTGGTTAAACCACTAATTCATCATTTCCATAAAGGCATCTCTAGCATCACCTCGTAGCCCTTGCAGAACAAGAAAACTTTGAGCTTCCTGATTAGAGGCGGGGGCATTACTTTCCACTTCATCATTTACGGCTTGATTTGAATTAGTCTATATAAATAATCTCTATAAGAAACCAAAGCTAATCTAGATCAAGGATACATTACACTATCACATACTATTATGGCATTTACTCTTAGACCCAACACACACACTATGATTCAGTCCTAGGATAGACTAAATCGTAGCTCTAATACCACTAAATGTAATACCTCTTGCCTGACCCGATCTTCGAGTCCAAGCTATAGGATACTACTTTCATTTTTGAATTAACAACATTTAAATGCAACATAATTTTTATTAATTCAACAATTTATAATCACTAACATACACTATGATTCAGTCCTAGGATAGACTAAATCGTAGCTCTAATACCACTAAATGTAATACCTCTTGCCCGACCCGATCTTCGAGTCCAAGCTATAGGATACTACTTTCATTTTTGAATTAACTACATTTAAATGCAACATAATTTTTATTAATTCAACAATTTATAATCACTAACATGATCATTCCATCATTATATCACAACATATGATTTGATTTAGGTTTATACGAGCTTATGAAAGCTCTTTTAATAACTCGAGACCGTTTGAGCACTAAAATACAAAGTTTCACAATATTTCAAGTTAGACTTTCAACTTCCAAGATGCAATGTCGTAACCTCCAAAATAGTAGGCGTAGGGACTAAAGTGTAAAGTTTCAAAACTTCATCGAGTTGATGTTGCAACCTTAAGCAGGGATGTAGTGACAATGACAGTTGATGTCGCGACATCCATGGGGTGTGTTGTGACTTTGCAAATGTATACTATGGGTTTTGATTTTCTTTCAACTAGTGTCACAACATCCATAAGTTGGTGTCACTATTAGGTTAACAGACTACTATAACATATGTAACACCCCTAACTTGCATTTGTCGTCGGATTAAGGTTATGGAGCATTACCGTTCAATACAAACATTTAACATCAAAATATAATAATAGTTCATCTCAATCACACATCTAAGTATCTTATAACAAACATATATATATATATAGATCTCAAATCGTGATTTCGAGACCTAAAAACATCTAAAAATCATTTCAAAAAGTTTAGGAAAAAGTTGAAAATTTTGAGAGACAGGGGCACACGACCGTGTCCCAACCCGTGTGTTCGCCTGTGTGGATATTCGAAATAGGGTCACACGATCGTTTCGTACGCCGTGGACTAAACCGTGTGTGGTTTCAAACTTAGGCCATACGGCCTTACGCCTGACTGTGTAAAACTTGCACCTAAAACATATAAAGCACGCAACCGTGTAGGGTAACTGTGTGTGGCATACGATCACGTGACAACCCGTGTCCCAGGCCATGTGTAACACCCCATTACCTGACCCAATCGTCAGGTCCGAGTAACGTGATATCACATTCATTGCCGGAGCAACAAGCATCATTCATTCCATACTAAATTCAAATCATGCATTTAAACCCATACTCATGTCATGATTAATATACTAATATCTTAACTATTAACCTATTTATTTATTGCATTTCACGCATCATTTATTTCAATTATAAATATAATTCACATCCAAAGCATTATAGCCTCATCTAAATACTCGCAAAGCAACATCAACACCAAGCATATACATAGTACAAACCATTATCAACTATTTTATATGCCTATCTACATAACATCTTGAAATATGAAATAATTCTCCAACTAAGCTTAATATAACATAAAATCTTATAGGTACATGTTGACCAAAATAGCAAAAGTTTCACCAACTCGATGAGTACAAGATTTTCTACTGGATGCTAATAACAATGAGTGCACACGGATGAACCTAATCTATACACGGAAAAACAAACCGAATGTTGAGTAATCAGCTCAGTGGCATTTTTATAGCTAATATTATAACATCACAAGAATTATGTAAGGTCATAAATAAAATAAAAATCAAAGGTTTGTAAGCAGTTTAATATGTTAAAGTATATTATAAGAACATAATCCTTTCATCTCGCATTTGTAGTCTTACCGTCTGGTTGTCACATATTCATATTCAAATTCTTGACCTGTGAACTCCAAAATTCAATTGAACACTGAATAATCACTTAATCACAAACATAGTTTTTGCATACACAACTCCTTTTACATTTAATTCTTCCTAACATTACTCATAATTATTCTACCAAGCATCTAAACCCATGACAATAAACCAAATTCGAACAACATAAAAATACGCATTCTAACCGTTAAGACAACAATTCAGATGGAAACCAAGCATATAATTCAATTAACAATTTAATGCATTAACTTAGTAATTTCCTAACTACGCACTTCCGAGCAATAACTTAATATTTATTCTTAGACAATAATTAAATATGCAATTTCGAATAACATTTTTATACATTTATTCAGACTACCCCATTATGCACAAAATGGAATACCCTGTTTATGCACATTCAACATCATTATTATGTTCAAAATAAGACAACATTAACAATACATATAACATCAAATTAGACAGCTTAGTTAACTCAATACATTAGCATAAATAATAACACATTGGACAATGAATTTAACACATTCTAATAGCTTAATTAATTAAATAAAACACAACATGAATGAAAACTCATTAAAAGAACCTTTTTATGTAATTTAGAATAGCTTTGTGATTTCCATTTGAATAGCGTAGCTAGTCATTGAATCTGTAACAGCCCGGTCTTCAGTGGTGTCGAAAATAGTAGTTTCGGGATCACAAATCCGACGAGTCGAGTCACAAATTTAATTATTTTCATATGTTTACAAAGTCATTTGCATCATATTAAAATTTGGTTAGGAGATTTTAATGTTTAGATAGTAAATTAAGTAGAAAGGATTAAATTGTAAAAGGTGAAAAAGTAGAGTTAAGCGATTAGAAGGACTAAATGAGTAAATTAATCAAAAGTATTTTAGTGGATGATCTATCATGAGATGAATTAAATATAAATAGGATTAATTAAGGCTAAATAAGTGAATAATTAAGTTAATCATGAAAGTCTTAAAATTTACCATTTTGCCATTAAGTATATAAGTAAAATTTAGAAAGAAAATATGATATTTTTCTATCTTTTTCATCTTATCCACGAAAACAAATGGGGAAAGCTAGGGTTTTCTTTATCTAGCTTTTAAGGCTTAATTAGGTAAGAAATCCTTGATCGTTTTTAGTATTTTTTATGTTTTTAAGTTCGTGTTAGCTTAGTCTAGCTAATCTAAGGACTAATTTATGAATCTGTCAATGTTATGAAACTTGCCATTATTGAATATGCTTGTTCTTGAAAGTTTTTGATAGTTTTGAATGCTTGATGATTGGGTTGGATCTTTTTGTAGAGTGATGATATTGTGTGCATTTGGTTGAAGTAATTGGTTTGTAGAGATTTTTATAAGATCTAAGAGTATTCGACTGGAGAGTATTTAAAAGAAAATGGGTATTTTTGCATGTTTTGTGTTAAAAGGACTAGATTGAACAAAAAAGAAAGTACTAAGGGTAATTTTGTAATTTTCCTAAAAGGATCAAATTATGTTAAATGATTCGATTATGTGATTTAATGTGAAAACTTGGATGATTTGTTTATTAGATTACGATCGTACCACGGATAGCGAAAAATAGAAATTAGCAAAATAGTCTCTAGAGCCTATCCATAACTACAATTCAGTCTGGTACGTTCGTAATATAAATTTGTATTTTGATATTACTTGTACCTATTTTATCCTTGTTAACAACAAATGGAAGCATTTGGAAATAAAGAGGTTGAAAGAAAGGGATTGACAAAGATAGCCGACTTTAAGCCGATGAAATGAAATCAACACGATGGTTGGGGTACTGCATATGTTGTGAGTCCTCGAAAGCTCGTGTGAGCAGCATCGTGAGTTAGAAAGAGATATTAATCCTAGAATGGATTACAGGCCGTACGATGGCTGGGATTTATGCATGAGCACGTGTGAGCAGAATCGTTAGAAGACAGTTATATAAAAGACACCGTACCGATGGTTGGGGTACCGCATATGTTGCGAGTCCTCGATAGCTCGTGTGAGCAGCATCGGGTACTGGTAACAAAAATGATATAGACAGGAAAATTGAAATGCTAAATATGGCTCGAGGAAGTAATAGTTTTTTTGGCTTGGTTGAGTTATAACTGCTTTAAGCATATGTTTGGTAACTCTTTTAGGCTCTTCGAACTTACTAAGCTATGAAGCTTACCAGTGATGTTATTGTTGTTTTGTAGATTATTTTGCTAGTTGAAGATCGGATCATCTCGAAGAAGTTATACTATCGCAGAGCTCGTTTGGTAGTTTTTACATCACTTGGTTATATGGCATGTACTAGGATGATGCTATTTTTGTATAATACTTGATTTGGTTGTGGGGTTCAATGTTGAAACCTTAGTTTGATTGTTGAACATTTTGTTTGTTGCTTAAGGTTGAAGGTAGACATAATGAAATGAATTTGAATTGTTTCATGTGATTATGAACTTTAAGAATGATATCCATTATACCTTATGTTTTTTAAATGAGAATTGCTTGATAAACATGAAAACTTGTTTGAATGTTTGAATTCTGCATACTTGTTTCGATAGAAGCCTTGCATGTATCGGTAGAAGTACAGGGTAGGAGAGGGGTTGTTTACTGACTTGAGTTGTATCGGTAGATGCATAGTAAGTATCAATAGATCTGTTCATAGAAGTATTGGTAGTTTGGGTACTTGTATCGATAGAGTTGCAGGGTAGGACTTTTTAGCTCACTGGAGTTTTTAGTATCGGTAGAGCATGACTTGTTTCGGTAGAAGTGTCACTTGTATCGATAGAACTATCTCATGTATCGGTAGAATTCTGCACTGTTTTCAAATTTCTAACTGATTTGACTACTACTGTTACTTGTCCAACAGGTACTGGTAGAAGTCTCCAAAAATCGTAAAAATGACATTTTTTCCCTTGTTGAGTTGTGTTGATATTCATTTAATGGTTTATGAAGTGTGTAATGTATTACTTTATTGAAATATGATTAAAAGGGATTATATTGAAAGATAATTAGCGATAAATGATTGGAAAGACCCCGAGACCCAAATCGACGACGGTGTCGAGTTTCGGGTGTTACAATATCCACATCATTATTCAACAAAAAATAGATAACATGTAACTCCATTCAAACAACGTTGATAATCATTAAATAAATCTCCTATTTTAACGGTTTGATCGTCTTCTCCCGTGTTAGCTAACACAATCTTCCACAAAGTTACAAGACAATAAAATTGAAAGCATCTAGAAGGACAACAAATTTACTTAACATAAGAGAGAAATTTAGCAACTAAAGAAAACTCCTCTTCACGACAAATTACAGTTAATTATTCAACTCAAAATCACACTATATTTTTTTTTCTTTGTAAAACAAAATCTATGAACAAGACAAGCTTGGAAAGGTTACCAATGCTTGAGGATTTAGCTTCCAAACAAGTAAATTTTTTGTTTCCTCTACATGCAACCCGTAGCTCTCAGCTTCACCATTCATGAGACCAAAAAAGATTTGAAGAAGAAATGAGCTGAGATGTTCTTCTTTCTTTTGTTTTTTTTGTTTTTTTTATTTTTTTATTTACTCACTGTTTTTCCCTCTCATTTCATTCAACCTTAATTTTTTGAAAAATAAAAGTGATGTGACAAAACAAAATTCAACCAACCACCCTCAATTTGACCAGCCAATGCATGCCACTAACCCTTCCCAGACCATCATTTGCCATCATCATCATTCTTCCACTCACAATTAATATTTAACTAGGTTAGTTAAAACCTAAATTAATTGGACTAACCCTTCACCATATAATTGGTTGCCTTTTAATTTAATTAGGATTGTTATCCCCCTTTCCCTTATTTATAATTTACTATTTAGTTACATGATGATAATGATGAAAATAACTAGTTACTGAGTTAAATCAAGACTTAAACCCGACTGAGTTCATTTGCTCACGAATTAAAAAGATTAAAAAATTTAACGAGTGATAATTAATCACTTTTTCAGTAAAGTTACCTAAAAAAATTCAATTCACCTATATAAAAAACTTCGTAAATATTTAATAAAAATATATACGGGTTCAGTTTTCAGAAACAAGATCCTGAAACCATATTTTCCATCACCACTAACTTTTGGGTGTTCTCATGCCTAAATCACATTTCTCAATCACCTAAAACATGTCATAAATCATTCAACATGTACCTAATTGATATGCCATTCAAAGCTCTAGTTTAACCCTATGGAACCATACCAAAATAACCATTCCAAAACATGCCATCATACCATATACTATCTAGCATCTATGGAGTATGCATGAGGGTTCATTCACCCATATTTGCATCTATTATTTACATGTCAAGATTTACATTATTAACAACACCAAGCTTGACATAACTCAAGGCAAGCAATTCCACTTGAATAACCTTTCAACCCTATTGCATGACATTTATAACCATTAATCAAAATAACCATAAATACCAATATGTCGAATAGATAGTGTGACGATACTCCGACAAGATTCCAACTGATTGAGCTTTCCAATAATCTACAAGAAAGAGGAAACAATTACGTAGTAAGTTTGTATAAGAGAAACTTACTGAACATATTAAATTAAACAACCAAACCTGTTCTCCTCATGTCTTATGCAAAACTTTCTTTCCTATACACATCACCTCACAAGGTTAGTGAATATAACATTACATATAATCCCAAGTAATGCATGGCCTATACATGATAAGCATTTAAACTTTATCCATCATCAATAACACATACCTATGTCCATTGCACATTCTTCTCATTGAATTCGTATAATTAAGAGATAATAAGTAAACATAACATCTACAAAACATAAAATATATTAAGAAATGGATTCCATGCATATTTCATCCATCACATGATAAATTATCATTCATTTTCATTTATTATATGCATATTCATCTTTCCATATCATATGAACATTAAGTCTTTATACATGCCTTTCCATTAACCTTTTCTTACCTGTTGAACGTTTTCGAATAACATCAGATACTCAGAATACCTTTTCATGTAAATGTATCCTTTCCTTTTCCTTTTCAATAGTGCTCACACGAGTTGTGAAGTGGGCTTGCTTGCTCTTATGAGTTGTGGGTCGGGACGGTAACTACATGATGCTGCTCACACGAGCTGTGGAGAATCCATAACACATGCTGGATCTCAGCTATCTATAGGCCTCCAAGACCAGCTCCCAATACATATACTTCCTAATGACATGTGAATTATATCCTATGCATTCTCTAGGCTCAAACGAGTCTCTTTCCATATATTTATCCGTGACCTTCACTTTCACATTAGCATTTCAATAATTTTCCATGAAATTCCCATTTTTCATACTTAACTTTAATTCCCTTTTGGATATAATATCTCATATAATCATTCATTAAATTCACATGTTCATAAATTCATCAATAACTTGCTTTAATTATTAAATACAATTAACCAGTAATACATTATAATCCATCCAAACTAAAGCATCATATCATTCCATTTAATTAACATTATATTTTGATCCACATTATCAAAATATTATGTAATCATTAATCTAATTTATTCATAACATAGTATTTATTAACATGACATACAATATAACACAAAATAACTTAATCCTTATACGAACTTACCTCAATTAAACGGTTGCTAAAATGAAGTCGACAACTAGTTTGAAACTTTTAGCTTTTTCCTCGATTTAAATCCAATCGTAGTGTTTCTTGATCTAAAAATAATCAATTTCATTAAATTAAGTCACTCTATCATCATTTTATAGAATTACCTCAACATTTTTCTTTTTATGCAATTTAGTCCTAAAATCCAAAGCTTGCAATTTTACCGTTTCTAGCCAAAATATATGTTAGTTGAATTTTCCTTAGGCTCATGTCAACCTATATTTTTCCACATTTTATTTAATTAAGCATTTATGAAATTTATCCCTAACCTTTTACATTTTATACAAATAAATCCTTAAACTTCAAAACCAGCACACCGTAATGCTATAAAACTATTCTAAAACCATCACCAACTTATACTTTCATCTATAACCAGCAAAACATCTAAATTCTCTTATGGTGAACTCACCAAATTTTCACATTTCTAGAAAATAATACATGGGTTGCATGAATTAAGCTTCTACGATCATGAAAATACAAAAACTTTCAAGAATGGAAGTCAAAATCACTTACATGCAAAGCCCTTATCGTAGCCAAATTTTAAAGCTTCAAAAATGGTGGTTCCTTAAGCCTAATTTCAGTGGAGAGAAGGAATGATGAAAAACATTTGTTTTTACATCTTTTTCTTTAGTATATAATTATCTATTTACTTATTTAATATTATAACATTTATTTTACATAATTATCAATCCCACTAACATCCACTAACTTTACTTTTGGAAATATTGACATGCAAATCCATTATTTAACTCTTTTATGCTATTTAGTTCATTTGACTCCTTTAACATATAGAATTCAACTTTTGTATCTTTTACAATTTAGCTATTTTCACTCAATTCACTATTTGAGCATTAAAATTTCTTTAACTAAAATTTAATATGACACTAATAACACTCCGTAAATATTTAATAATATATTTACGACCTTGGTTTACAGAAACGAGGTCCCAATACCTCAATTTCTAAAACCACTTAACTTTAAGGATTTACCACATAAATCTAATTACTCATTCAAATAACATAAATTGTGAATTCAAAATTTATTTTAATACTATATTTGACTCGTAAATATTAAGTAATAGTATTTATGGACTCACTTGTCGAATTTGTGGCCTCGAAACAACTATTTTCGACACCTCTAAAAATTAGGTTGTTACAACATATATCCCCTTTGGAAAACAACCTAACATTCAACATAGCTTAGCAATTTTGTGACCTATAATAGCAATCACCACAAAACAAGGTTCAACTCAATTCATCAAATCATCATATCATGCCAATTATGCAATTTACACACATGACAGGGTATGGATTTATTTAGGATCATGCATCTCATGACATTTTGTGATAATGTATGGTATTGATTTGTTATATAAAAATATTTGTATGTACCAAGAATTGGGTCAAAGCGGAGCTAATAAAGGAAAAGCAAAAATTATGGAATAAATCGTGGTTGAACTCTCCCTAATGACATACATTCCGGAAGCTGCTCTGTAACACCTTTAATTTGATTTTAGGGACTAATTTGGAATTTTAGTGGAAATAGGAGATTAATTTGAACTTTAATTAAAATTCTAAGGTTAAATTGGGATTTTAGGGACTAAATTATGACATTGGTAAAGTTTGGGGGCTATTTCGAAATCCCTCATTTAAATGGAGCCTTTATGCGTAACTTACCCTTTTAACTTGGTTTTAAAACCCTATTTCACCATCTTTTCCAACCCTTTAACTCCCTTTGTTTTTTTTTCTTTTTTCCCCAACCGAAATCCTCTTCCCCTTCTCCTTCTCTATTTTTCCGATCACCCTTCGACCATCGCCCTCCCGTCGTTCGTGCACCACATTGCCACCACCATCGTGCTCGTCATTGGCTTGCAAACCCAACCATCCCTCCGAACACTCCTCGTCATCCACCGTTCGTGTGAAATCTATGGTGTGCCTTTTGGTTTTCCTCAGTCGTCCTCTCCTCCGCTAGTCCATCGTTCTTGGCATGGGGTAAGTTTTTATTCGTTATGAGGTTGAATCTTTTGGTCTCTTTCGCTTCGTCGCCGACGAGCTTGCATCGCTCATTCGAGGGGGTTCGTGCGACGCGCCATTAAGGGGGTTGTTAAAAATCCTAATTTATGCTGCCATGAGTATTAGGGTGTTGGGATGACTGTTGCAAACCCAAAACATGAGCCCAATTGTGACTCAAAACTCATGAACCTAATAGAGAGGCCTAAACCCGATTTGTGACCCAACCGAAGGCCCAAAATTTGTGACCCAAACCCGTGAGCTCGATCCGGACCCATTGACCCAACCCAACCCGAAACCATAAGCTCGATCCAAAATCGTTGATCGTTGATCGTTGACTTTTTGAACAACTTTAACTTGACATTTTTCGACATCTTGATTCTAAATTTGCAACCTATTTCGTCAAATTCAAACCCAAAAGCCCCGTTTTAACTATTTGTAATTATTTTGTAGATAGTATTTTTAAGTGAGTTGAGTGTGGGATTTAAGTCGAGATATTTTGTGTTTAGGTGATCACGACTCTAAGACCAATGAATTACCTCCTCCTCTTCCTCTTGTGCAGACTACCCCTGCACAAGCTTCAAAAGTTACACATGAGTATTTATTTTTTGGTTTAGTGTTGTGTTTAGTAAGTGGCATAGTGATAGGTTTTGATGAAGAGTTACTCTCATAGGCTCTAATCCAACCAGATTCTGTGTTCAATCTGAGCGTGGGAGGCGTTCCCCATGACGTTAGAGCTTTTACCGCTGAGGTGTGTTTCTATCTGTGCTACATATTTATTGTGTGATATTATTCTGTGTTGTGATATTTGTGTGATTTTATTCTGTATTGCGTATTTCATGTTGATGTTCCATGTGATATCATGCTATTGTGTGTACATGGGTTAGGTTGTGCGATGGAAGATGTGGTTATCACCCCTTCAAATGGATACCACCAAAACCACACATCGATTGTTGACGATTGGATGGGGAGGGATTCTAGGGAACCTCTCCACTACGTTGGTGTACAGGTGATTGGGTGCATGCATTGTGTATGTGATTTTATTGCATCTGAGTTAAGACATGATGTGTGCCTATTTAAAATGTTTTGTGAAATTTATTGTGATACTATGTTGTGATTTCTTACACTTTAGAGACACATTGGGCTCTTTAGCTCATCCCCCCTTAATTCTTCTTATAGATATTCATGAATGTAGGTGACTTGGTACTCGGAGGATCTCTTATTTTAATTCGTTAATTCATTATTCCGTATGAACTATTTTTCGGTTTTTAAGACTATCTAGTTATTATATTATTTGAGGATTTCGATGTAAATTCAAACTTGGGATTTTGATATTTTGTTAAAGTGTTTGATAAACATTGTATGTTTGAGTTCATAAACTTATAAGATTCATCACTAATATAGAAGTTGATTTGTTTTACTGATTACTTTATTGTAAATTATAGTGTATTATGTTTTGAATGGTTTCCTTGATGGTGAAATTACAATTGTGATCTTCTGGATTCAGCCATATCCTCTAAGTCTGGTAAAGGGGGTTACATTTAGTAGCATCAGAGTCGAGTTCAACCCTCGAACTATAAGGCTTACAACAGTTGTTTTCAAAAGTCTTGAAAAAATATTGCATGCATTTGAAAAGTGTTATGGGTAAACAAGGTTTTTAATAAATCTACTATCTTATAAATTATCTTCTTGATTTGAAAATTTAAGTTGAGATTTAATCTGAGACTCTATTATCAAATCTTACTTTAGTGATCTTTTCTTTCTTTAAATAGTTACTATGTCACCACGCAAGAGTTTTAGACTCATGACTGGTCGCGGCCAAGATCGAGGTCGAGGCCGTACTGCTAAGGCTATTACTGATCCCATGTCTCTTGTTGAACCAAAGGAGAATTTGAATTAGTTGCCTCATGTTAAGGAGGAAAAGCTTCCCACTAGCGCTAAGGGCCAGTAGACTGTAGATGGAGACCCATCTGCTCAGCAGACTCTTGGTGATGACTCGCCTGATATTGGGGACAGTGAGACAATGGAGCTGGATAGTATTATTGTGAACCGAGAATTATTGTGTTTTCTCTGCGATTCAGTTGGGGGACAGACACAGGGTCCGAGAAAGCCCATAACCATCGATTTTCTAGCTACGGGGATAAGGATTTTTTAGGGTAGGACTGATGTAGATCCATCGATTACTGAGTACTGGTTGAAGGATTTGCAAAGATTATTTGTTGAGATGAACTATCCTGTCAATAAGAAGTTGAGGGCCATTATTTCACTACTGCGAGGTGAAGCACAGAATTGGTAGGAGTTTGTAGAGAAGTTTGTTCCTACTAGTTAGATCACGTGGGAGTATTTTCGAGAGACGTTTCAAGACCATTATGTGGGGGAGGAATTCCTTATGAAATTTTGTGACGATTTCATGAATTTGAGGCAGAATAACATGTCAGTTAATGACTACGAGATAGAGTTTCTGAGGTTGGTAAGATATGCTTCTGGGTTGGTTACAACTGAGAAACAGAAGTACGAGTGGTTTCTGAAAGGACTTCGCTTATCACTTCAGGATGGAATTGCTATGCATCAGGATAGGGAGTTTAGCAATCTAGTTAGTCGAGCTAGGACAGCTGAGAGGTTGGAGACCCTTAAGAGAGATCAGAGGGCTACATACAAGGAGCAAGGCAGGAAGCAACCGGGCACGATAGTTTAACCTGGTCCTATTAGTCACACTGCTAAGATGCCTAGAGAGGAGTTTGATCAGCAGAGTTATCCAAAGGTGAGACTTGCAGTTTTGACTGTTCCTATGAGTAGTGTGGGTGGTTCGACTGGTCCTTGTCCTTTGCATATATGCTCATATTACAATAAGAGGCATGGTGGTGAGTGTAGAAGGAAGATTGGGGCATGTTTTAGATGTGGTTCTCATGAGCATTTTTTCAAGGACTACCCACATCCTCCTACAGCTTCATTTGACCAGAGTTAGTTTCAGGCATCGATTCAAGCTCCTACTAGAGGTAGAGGACAAGGTAGGTCTGTAACTTCGGGTTTTGCTAGTAGAGGTAGACTAGTTTAGAGTGGTGGTGTAGCTAGATTGATCGTGCTATAAAAGTCACAGCAATAATGTGCAAGCGAACACTGTCGATGCAAGTATAATAGACGTATGTGAGTCTGTCGGATATCGATCCCACGAGGATAGTGTTCTTGTTGCTTAAATTTGTTGAAGCAAAAATAGTTAAAATAAGAAGAACTGTTAGGAGTAATATCAGTGCAATTAAGTCAAGACTACACAAATAAAAGAGTAAAAACTATCAACGCAAATATTGTAAAACTGTAATACAGATTGCCAGAGCAATTTAATAGAAGATGAAATGAATGTTGAAGATGTTTTGTGAATGTAAATTAAGAAAATTAAAGAAGTAAAACAATTATAAAGGAGTGGGGGATCCCTGATTTGGTAAGTTGGCAAACACTAAATGTGACTACAAGGTAACTGGTAGATAAATTGTCGCCGCAATTAAGTTCTATGAGATCTCGCTACTTTCGACTTCTTTGTTTAGAGAAGACCCAAACACTCACATTAGCCACACCTTCCAGTGTTGGCAATGCTTTGCATTTGAGAATAAGTGGCCAGAATTCTTTCTTGCCTCAAGCAACTTCCGTTGTCTTGCTTGTTGGTCTAACTTTGTCATTGCACCTTCCAGTGACTGTGACTGCGACTGCAATCACACTTTCGTGGTCAAAATAATTAAATCTAAAGATAAACAAATAAAGAGAATTGAGTAGAAATCAAAGTAGATCCAACATTAATAGGTGCTTCCATACACAATTAAAACCAATAGAATTTATCAACATTCAAGAGGAATTAAAGAAGAAATTGAAGCATTCTATTCCTAGCCTATTAGAATCCTTCCGTAATTGCTCCTGTTGCGTCACACTTAGAGCGCTCCTCGTTAGAAGTAGTTGCCTTCTCGTCGCATTAGATCACCCTCCAGGAAAGTTAAGCTTCCATGGCAGCTTACTTAAGAAAGAATCAGAAAAATATAGAATTAATTTCTTCACGAGCTTGATGATGATCTTCTCTCTCTCCCCTCTATTTATCTTCCCTGGCAAGTACAGGTGTCCTCCTTTTCTCAGATCTAACTTCCTTGCAACTGTAGAAGTTAGTTACTCCAGCTGTACACGCACGCAAATCTGGATTATGCATTAGGAAGTTACAGGTTGTTGCGACATTACTGGACATAAATTTATATTTTTATTCGCTGCAACAACTTGACATTTTCATGCATTGGTGCTTCTGGATATGTTAGCAGCATAAAGTCCCTGTTGCAATCTAGAAGTATTCATGCGGTGAAATATTTAGGCGCAGTTCTATATCAAACTTGTGGCTACAGCTCTGAACGTTTTCTTGCTTAGATCTTCTAAGATGGATTCCTGCGCTGACATCTTTAGACGCAAAAACTGATACTAAATGCAATGACATTAGTAGCAAAATATGGAAAAAATAAGGAAAACTAGGCCAAGGTCCACTGAGTTAGAAAAAATAATGTACTAAACTAAAAAATGCTAAAATATGTACTTAGGACAACTAAATGGGAATAAATTATCCAATAAATAGGGAGAAAACATAAGTTCTTTTTAGTACCATCATAGATCTGGGGTGAGACAACTGAGATTGGTTTACTCGACTAAAAGATAGGAGGATCATGATGAGCCGGATGTTATAGCTGGTACTTTTTCTATCCATTCTATTTCATATTTTTCTTTACTTGATAATGGTTCTACGCATTCTTATGTGACGAGTACAGTATCTAGGGGACTTGAGATTCTTGCAGAGGTTGTTGAGATTGTAGTTACTGTTTAGAGTCTAGTGGGAAATTCGGTAGAAGTTAACAAAGTGTACCGTAATTGTCTTCTTGAAATTCAAGGGGAAGTCTTTCCAGCTAATATGATGGAGTTAGCATTTAGTGAGTTTGATCTTATCCTCGGTATGGATTGGCTTTCTGTACACCGAGTTAATTTTAATTGTGAGAGAAAGAGGACAACCTTGAAAACTTCTAATGACTGAGAGGTGATCCTTATTGGTGGATGTAAAGGGTTTCTGTCCAATGTAATTTCGGCCCTCAAAGCCGAGAAAATGATCAAAAAGGGGTTTATAGCCTATCTTGCTTATATTCTTGATCTTAGGTAGTTAGATTCTGGGATTGAGAATATTTGAGTTGTGAGGGATTTTTCGAATATTCTAAAAGAGTTGCCTGGTGTTCCAGTAAAATGTGATGAGGTAGAGTTTGGCATTGAGGTTATCCAGCTATAACACCCGTGTCTATGGCACCTTACCGGATGGCACCCTAATCGGCCTGTTAACGTCACAGCATTTAAGTGCAAGCGGACACTCGTCGATGCAAGTATAGTTGATAGATTTGCTCTATCGGATATCGATCCCATGAGGATAGAGTTCTTGATGTTCAATTGTCGAAGCAACTAAAGTTAAAACTAGAGAAAATGCTAGCAAGGATGTCAGCGCAATTAAATCAGATCTGCACAACTAAGTTAGTCAAAGTTGTCAATACAATGAAAAATGTCAGAGCAACTGAAAGTAAAATAAATTGTTGTTGATATGTTGAGAATTTAAATGCAGAAAAAGTAAAATGTGATCAAGTGCAAAGAATGGAGTGGATCACTGACTTCACTAAGTAGCAACACTAGATGTGACGACAAGGTATTTTATAGATGAACTATCGTAGCAATAAGGTTCCAATGAAATTATACCAATAACAACTCTTTGTTTAACCAAGACTCAAGCACCCACATTTACCCCACCTTTCAGTGTTGCCAATGCCTTGCACTCAAGAACAAGTGACTAGAATTCCTCCTAGCCTCAAGCAACTTCCACTGACTTGCTTGTTAACCTAACTTGCCACCGCACTTTCTAGTGTCGGTAGACAACAATTGCACTTCCGTGGTCAAAATAATTAAATCCAAGGGAAAACAGATGAGAAGAAGTGAATAGGAATCAAAGTAATTTAACATTGAAAGATATTTCCATATACAATCAATTGTCAATAAGAATTCATCAGTACTAAAAAAGGGATTAACAAATAACTCGAAGCATACTATTCCTAGGCTACAAGGATTATTCCTTAACCGCTCCTCTTGTATCGCATCAAGCACTCATCAGAAGTTGTTGGACACTTGCTCAATCAGATCACTGGACTCCAGAAACAAGCTTCAAAGCTTTAGAGAATTTGTAGAATTAATTTCTTCACCTCTTTACTCTTTCCTTCTTCTCTCCTCTATTTATAAGCTTTGAGAATTGTAGATCTCATCTTCTCTCAGATCCAACTCCTTTTGCAGTTGTCAAAGTTTGTTAAAATCCAACTGTGCACTCATACAGATTTGGTGTGTTCTTCACGAATCTACAGGTTGTTGTGACATCGTTGGGCGTAATCTGTAATCTTTAATTGCAACGACAACGTGTTATTCTCCTACGCTGGTGCTTCCAGATGTGTTCGCAGCTTGAATTCACTCATACAAAGTAGATGTTTCCATGCGGTGACATTTCTAGCCGTAATTCCAAGTTAAACTTGTGGCTACAGCTTTGAACTTTTTCTAGCATCGATCTTTCGAGATGGATCCCTGCGCTGACAATTTCAGACGCAATACATATGCTGCATATGGCGACATTAGTGCACAGAAGAGATAAAACAACAAGAATTTAAGCCACACAACATTGAGTTAGAAAATGTAAATACTAAGTATGAAATGACTATCATGCATGCTAAATATAATACAAAAGGGATAGTTAATACATAAATTTAGGGAGAAAATAAGTGTGAGTTTTTACTTGTCCTCAAGTAAACAAAAGTAAACAAAGTCACAACCAAAACATGCCACCGCAATTATTATTCTAACAACTTAAATCCTCTGGAATTCTAATGCACAAATTATATTCACATGATAGAATAATATGCCGACAATTTATAGATATGAATAATTAAAACTGCAACTTCAATAATGTTAGTAACAAGCTTTGAATCTTAACCTTCCTTGACCAATACAGCATATATTTCTTTTTTCTTTTTTTCTCTTTTCCTCTTCTTTCTTTCTTTCTTTTTTTTTTATAAATGACTGAGAGATGTCATTGCATTACCCTATCTTTGTTCCTGGGCAGTAACGATGGGGTGCAACAAACCCCCAGGAAGTATGTAATTACACCGACACACACTCTTGCAAGGACAGCCTTTACTAGATAATTTTTCTAACACATGCAGTGGAGTGTTCTCCCTTGGTAAGTTACAATGCACTCACATTGGAGTGTCTTTTATTAGTACAATGTCGCTGCAATTGGTCAGTTATTCAAAGATTCAAAGATTGATTCTACCCATTCATAATTGAAGCATTTCTAATCATTCATCCAAAAATAGAAGGCTCAATATTCATTCATATTCACCCAATTCACATATCAACATTCCAAGCAATTCAAGATTTATGCATAAAATAAAAACTGTGATCACATTTTTGTTGAAATTTTGCATACTTTCATTGACCCAAAGACACAAATAAATTTTCAAATACGTGGGTGTAATCGTATTTCCATTTCACACAAGATCCCCCCAAACTTAATGTCTGCATTGTCCCCAATGCACTGACAACACTGTACAAATTAAAATGGAAATGCAACTACAATGCAATTGTACTAGTAAATAAAATGCAATGAAAAATAAAAATGCAATGAAAACTAAATGCTATGCATGCAACTAACTAATGAAAAGTAAACTAACTCATTGTTCAGCAGCCGATGAAGTGGCGGCCTTGGCTTTCTTCTTCTTCTTCTTTGGGCGCTCCTTTTCTGCTTTGTGCCTCTTTTTCTTGTCTTTCCTCTTTCTCTTTTGTCCTTGGAATCAATCGGAGCAGCGGATTGCTCCTCCATAGCCGGTTGAGTGGAGGCCTCATTGACAGTCACATCAGATGGATGGACTTTAGCAAGTGGTGCCACATAAGGCACAATGGCCAAGTTAAGATCCTCGGCGCTGCTGGTGATTACCTCAGCTTGGCTCGCTTCAAGTGGAGCCAAGTTTTCACTGGATGCCCCCACACTTGTGGGTGCATCAAAAAATTCTTGCTCAAAATTTGTTGGGGCTTCATTCTTCTCTTCTTTCAGGTCCTTCTCGTTTGGTCCTTCATCCTCTTCATTATCCTTCTTCGTTTCTTCCTCTTCCTCCATTTCTTTTTCCTCAGGCTTCTATTTCTCATTTATGTCTGTTTCGATGCCTTCCTCCACTTCCAAGCCCACAGATACAATCAATGCATGCATCTCCTCAGCAATAGCCTCGCTTTTCGCCATGTTAGCCCCAAGGCTATTCGAAAATTCATCCTCGAATAGGCTGGTGATTGTTCTGAAACAGTCCTCTATGGTGTTGGAATGTCCCTCGTGCTCCTCATCCTCAGAGATATGAATTCTCATTGGGGATGGGGCTGGTTGAGGCTTACCTTCAGGAGTAGGTTGCTCGGAGGATGATAGGGCTTCCCTAATAATAGGTGGGAATATAGGGAACTTTGGCATGAGATTTGGGCTCAGATTCCTCAATATGGCAAAAATAGTGCTGTTTCATGCCCTTGTGTATGCATACAATAGGTTCTGCCTGTAATCCACTTCCTCCAACATGCTGACAAGGCGAATCTGGTGCATATCCATGCGATCAATAATTTATTCTAGTGTAGCCAGCTTTTTCTCAACTTGAGGATTTGTGGGCGCATTTTCTTGCTTCTCCTTCTTTTTTCCTTTCCCTTTCTCCTTCTTTTTAGGCACCTCTAGTCATTCGCTCTACCGAGATATCATTTATTGGCCCTTTATTGTGCAGCACCTCTTCACCATCACGAGGCAGAATACCACTTTGTTTGCAGAGCATCATAATTAAAGAAGGGAAAGGTAAGATACTTGTTTGTTTACCTGCGACTTCAGCAATTTCATCATGTAAAATTGTGCTGACATTGATGTGGCGGCCCTTCAGAATAGAGTGCAAAAGGCACATGCGATCCAGCATTACAGTTGTGCTATGAGTGGAAGGTAGAATTCGGCTGTTAACAAAGTGGAACCATACCTTGCTCTAAGTGGTGAGATAACGTCGGTGCATAGTGTAATTATGCGAACCGTTGTCAATCTACACAACTTCCTCGATGCATAGATCTCATATTACTAGGTCAGCACTTTCATCAATTAATTCCTCTAAAAACATAGTGTGAGTATCTTCCTTTTTAGCGAAGTGAAAGAGCTCGTTGATTTGGGTGGCACTCCATGGCACCAAACCCTCACGTATAAATACAAACTCTTGTTCAAAATCCACTAAGTTGGCATAAAACTCTCTTACCATAGTGGGGGAATAATCGGCTGAATGGTGGCAAAAAGACTCCCAACCCAAGCAAGAGATTGTCCTTGCAACTTGTTTCCCCAATGTCTGATACGGGGACAACTGGAAACACTGCTCTGAGTGATAGTTTCTCTTGAGCATGACGTCTTGGTAACGGTCCTTCGCTACCTTAGAGAGGAATAGGACAGGTTCTTTCTGTGAGGGTTGGTCTTCATTCCGAACCATAGTGGCTGAGGATTCAACGGGGGATTTCGAAGGGGTTTTTAGTCCTCATGTTCTTGCCATAATAACTAAATAAAGAGAACTAGAGAATTTGTAAAAAAGTTTGCAGACAATAAAGAAGATGGTTGCAGCAGCAATGGATGTTACGAGTGGGAGAAGAAAAACAACAGAAGAAGGGTTTTATAATTCTTTCAAGGGAAGAGACGTGATTATTGCAATTGTCTTGGGAAAACATTACGTCTGCAGCCAATAAATGCCAGGCTGCAGATCGTACCTCTTGGGTTGATCTAATGACTAGGGATGGATGAAGATCAATCGGCACGATTCTTGCTGAAAAAGCTTTACTGAGTCATCACAGAATGCGTCGACAAGTTGTGCTGTATGATGTGTCGACAAAAAGGATATTTTTCTATTCCTGCATAAACCAAAAAGGAAACAAATGAAAATAAAAAGTAAAAATTACAATGACATTAAATAAATGTGACCAAATTTATGGTCTCGTTGGGTTCCTTGACATCTGGGCTCACATAATGCTTCAGTCGTTGGCCATTTACTTTAAACTGGTGACCATCCTTCATTTCTTCAATTGTCACCGCACCATACTGGAATGCTTCAACAACTTTGAAAGTGCCTGACCATCTTGAGTGCAATTTACCTGGATGTAATTTCAAACGTGAATTAAATAGAAGTACCAACTGACTAGGGTTAAATTGTTGCCGCAAGATGATATTGTCGTGCCATCTCTTAGTATTTTCATTGTATATGGCTGCATTTTCATATACAGTACATCGAAATTCTTCCAACTCGAAAATATCCAATAATCATTTCTATCCAGTAGCATCGTAATCCATGTTTACCTGCTTGATCACCTATATGGCTTTATGTTCAAGTTCAACCGACAGGTGACAGGATTTACCAAATACTAATTGATAGGGCGACATCCCTAATGGGGTTTTGTATGTAGTGCGAAGCGTCCACAACGCATCATGCAGTCGCGAAGACCAATCTCTCCGAGATGGGTTAACCACCTTCTCAAGGATACTTTTAATTTGTCGATTGAAAACCTCCGCTTAGCCATTTGTTTGTGGATGGTATGTGGTGGCCATGCAATGCTTCACACCATATCGTTTCAATGCTGTCGCCACTTGGTTATTGTGAAAATGAGTACCTTGATCACTTATCAATGCCCTAGGTGTTCCAAATCTTGTAAGGATATACGTGTGGAAAAACTTCAACACCTTTCAAGCATCATCCTTTAGAATCGCAATTGCCTCGATCCACTTAGAGACATAATCAATAGCAACTAAAATATATGTATTCCTAAAAGATTTTGGAAATGGTCCCATGAAGTCTATACCCCAGACATCAAATAACTCCACCTCCATGATAGGTTGTTATAGCATCTCGTTACGACGAGATATAGAACCTGTGCGTTGACATCTATCGTATTGTTGCACAAAATTATGGGCGTCTCGAAACAATGTGGGCTAGTAGAATCCTGATTGTAGGACCTTTACAGCAGTCCTCACACCACCAAAATGGCTTCGATAAGGAGCATCATGGTAATGTCTCAAGATGGAAGTCATCTCTTCTTTAGGAATGCAACGACGAATAATGTTATCGGCGCATACCTTGAATAGGTATGGCTCGTTCCAATGATACTTTGCAGCGTCATGCATAAATTTGATCTTCTTGTGAGCAGTGGCACTCAAGGGTAGCTTACCACAAACTAAATAATTAACAACATCAGCATACCATGGCGATGCGTCGACAAAAAATAATTGCTCATCTGGAAATGCGTCGACAATGCATGACTGATTGCCATCTTTGCTTCCAGCTTCCAGACAGGATAAGTGGTCTGCTACTTGATTTTCGGATCCTTTCCTATCTTTAATTTCAATATCAAACTTTTGTAAGAGTAGGATCCATCTGATCAATCTCAGTTTAGCGTTTTTCTTTGCAAAGAGGTATCTTAGCGCAGAATGATCTGTGTACACTATAATTTTTTCACTGACAAGGTATTAACAAAACTTATCGAATACAAAAAATACTGCTAATAATTCCCTCTCAGTAGTTGTATAGTTCACTTGTGCTTCAATTAAGGTTTTACTAGCATAGTAAATTGAGTGAAATACCTTCTCTTTGTGTTGTCCCAGCACAGCTCCTACAGCAAAATCACTCGCATCACACAAAATAATTCAAATGGTTACATCCAATCGGGTGTGACGATAATTGGAGCTTGTACTAGCTGCTTCTTTATTGTGCTAAATGCGTCTAGACATGCGTCATCAAACACAAACTTTTCATTTTGCTCTAACAATGAGCATAGTGGTTTGGCAATCTTGGAAAAATCTCGGATAAATCTTTTACAGAAACCAGTGTGACCAAGAAAGCTTCTTATTCCTTTGGCATTCGTGGGTGGTGGCAATTTCTCAATGACTTCTACATTTGCTTTGCCTACTTCAATGCCCTGACATGATATTCTATGAGCAAGGACAATGCCTTCAGTTGCCATGAAATGGCATTTTTCCCAGTTTAGCACTAGATTTGTGTCCTCGCATCTTTTCAATACTTTTTCCAGATTATCGACGTATTGGTCAAAATTCTGCTCATATACAGAGAAGTTATCCATGAACACCTCTAATGAATCTTTAATCATGTCCGAGAAGATAGCCATCATACACCTCTAGAATGTGGCTGGTATATTGCACGACCTAAATGGCATACGTCGAAAGGCAAAGGTTCCAAATGGGCATCTAAAGATGGTCTTTGCTTGATCTTCTAGCGTAATGGTAATTTGATTATATCTAGAGTAGCCATCTAGGAAGCAATAGTAAGCTTTACCAGCTAGCCTATCTAACATCTAATCAATGAATGATAGTGGAAAGTGATCCTTCTTTATGGCCGCATTAAGATGACGATAATCTATACACACTTGCCAACCAATAGCAATGCAAGTAAGGACTAGCTCGTTCTTATCATTACTTACTACTATAATGCCACTCTTCTTGGGCACACATTGGATAGGGCTTACCCATGTGCTGTTTGAAATGGGGTAGATGATGCCCGTGTCTAGCCACTTAATAATCTCTTTTTTCACTACCTCTTTCATTTTCTCATTAAGCCTTCGCTGTTGCTCAATGGATTACTTCCCTTCATCTTCCAACCTAATCATGTACATGCAAAAAGAGGGACAAATTCCTCTGATGTCTGCAATGCTCTTGGCTATGGCTCAAATGTGTTGCTTCAAAATTGTGGTAAGCTTTTCTTCTGGACTCGCATTGAGGCTTGCACTGACAATTACAAGTAATGTGTCATCGTCACCTAGAATGATATACTTCAAATGCGTCGGTAATGGCTTTAACTCCAAGGTTGGAGCTTGTTTGATTGATGGTTTAAACACAGAGATTGTCCTGTTGGACAAATCTAAGGATGCTAATTACCAACCTATTTCAGCTCACAACTATTAGCCTCAGCTTTGTGGTCGCATTCAGTTAGGATATTATCAGTGGTTGTCGTTGCATCTTCATCTGGAACTGTTGAACTTTTTTCATTAAACTCTTCTATAATTACCTCGTCTAGCACATCAATGTGGTGACATTGCTCTTTACTTGTGGATGGAGTTACTTCAAACACACTGAAAGTAACATGCTCGTCATTATGACGCATAATGTGCTCGCCCTTGAAAACATCAATAAGCATGCGTCCCATTGCTAAAAATGGGCATCCTAAGATGATGGGCACCTCTTTATCTACTTCACAATCAAGAATGATAAAATCAGCAGGTACACGAGCTTATCAACGTGAACGAGGACATCTTTGATCTAGCCTTCAAGTTGTGCTAAAGATCTATTCGTAAGCTGTAATGTCACCGCAATGGGTTTCAGAGATCCAATTCCTAACTTCTTGAATGTGGACAAAGGCATAAGGTTAATACTAGCTCCTAGATCGCATAAGGCTTTACCTAGATAATGAGTTCCAATGGAGCATGAGATTGTGAAGCTGCCAGGGTTTTTCATCTTTGGTGGTAACTTATTTGTTAGCACAACGCTGCAACCCTCTGTGAGCGCAATCGTCTCGATGTCAGAAAGCTTTTCTTCTTCGATAGTAGCTCTTTCATAAATTTCCCATAATTGGGGATCTTCACAAGAGCACCCACTAGAGGTATGTTAATGTGTAATTGCTTCAAGGTAGAGACAAACTTCTGATAATCTTTGTCATGGTCCTTCTCCTTGAATCTCTGTGGAAATGGAAAAGGTATATTGTCAGTAGGTTATTGTAAAGGATTCGGTTATGTCGACATGAGCAGTTGCGTCGACATCTTTGTTGGTTGAATTGTGGGATAGGAGTGACTATAGATGACCCCTCCTAATTTATTTTTGTTGGGTCTTCCTCACAAGCAACTTCTTTTTGTTGCTTTGGCTCTGATGCGTGAACATGTACTTGATTGGAACTGTTACTTGGCTCAGTAGTTTGCTTTCCACTTCTCAACGTGATAGCCTTACAATGCTCCTTCCCCTTTTGAGTTGGATTTTCAGTGTCGCTAGGCAAAGCACTTGGTGACCTTGTGCTCATGTTAGAAGCCAATTGTCCTATCTGAGCTTCCAACGCGCGAATAGAAGAAGAGTTTCCTTGAATGATTTCTTCCATTCTCGTGATATGCTCTCGCATCAACGCTTCAAAAGTAGCTAACGGATCTGCTCTTGGTTAAGAATATTGTTGTTGCTGTTGTTGATGTTGTCCTTGCATACTTGTCATCTCATTCTGTTATGGTGGCATTCGAGCTTGTGACTACATCTAGTTATATGAATGCATTTGATTTTATGATCACATCTGGTCATGTGATTGCATATTATCTAGGAGCGCACGCAATTGCGGGTTATGATTATAATTCTACTGTTGTTGGTTGTTGTTGTAACTCCCTTGTCTAAAATTACCTTGATTTGAGGGATTTCCATATCTAAATGTAGAGGCATTCTAGTTCCCCCAAGGTTGTTGTGTATGATTAGGATTACTGTATGAGTTACCATAAGAATTTCCTCTGATGTTGTTGACATAAAATGCGTTCTTAGCATGTTATAGGCAATCCTCATAACTGTGGTTGTCACCACAAATTTCATAAGAGAATGTCGGACATCCATTTGTTGAGTTACCTAAATCAGGGCAACTTCACTTGCTCCCTTCATATTCTTGATCATGTTTGTCAACGAGAATATCTATGCACTCAAAGCTGATATAGCATCTAATTCCATAACACCAGGGTTAGTTTTTACCGATATTGATAATCATTCTGTGCAATTCTCTCTAATATCCGTATGGCTTCATTACAGGTGCAATCCAACAATGGTCCATTGGCAGATGAATCGACAAGATTTCTTGTCTGTGCATTCAACCCATTATAAAATATCTCGATCTGAGTCTCTTGTTGAATTCCATGCATGGGGTAACGTCTCAGCAAAGTCTTGTAATGTTCCCATGTAGTGTGTAAGTTCTCATCATCCAATTGATGATATGTCGTGATATCATTCCGTAATCTTGCATTCATTGTCGGTGAGTTAAATCTCAACACGAACTGTGTTGTTAGCGCATTCCAAGAAGTAATGGATCCAGCTGGTAAACCAAGGAACCATGTTCTCACCCTCCCTTGTAGAGAATAAGGGAACATCTGCATTTTCAAGGCGTCATCAGGAACACCATGTTGACTAAAAGACGCGCATATGAGTAGAAACGATTTGAGATGCTCTCTAGCATCTTCATAAGGCAAACCTGCATATTGCCCATTAGAATTCAGTATTTGAAACATAATCGGTTTCAATTCAAAGTTACCAGCTTGTATTGCAGGTCTAACAACCCTTGGTTGTAAGTCATCAAGCACAAGAATAACAAAATCTCTAATCATCCTATCTTGAATTTGCTCCACTTGTGGCAGTGGTGGTGGTAAATTATTAATTCCTTGTGGCTGCACTAGAGGAACTACATTCTTGTGGCAGCAATGGTGGAAGATCATTGTTGTTTCCAGCCATTTTCTTTTGTTCTTGCTTCCTCCTTCGAATAGTCCGTTCGAGTTCTGGATGAAAGCTCACAATATCCTTAGGATTTCTCCTTGTGGACATGCAACTCCTAAAAAATTTAAGAGAAAATCAAAAGAAAGTTTAAACAGATTAGTAAAAATAAAAATTTAAGTAAGAAAGAATAATTACAACTACAAAAATGAACATCAAACAAATGACATCCTCAACAACGGGGCCAAAACTTGATCGGCCTGTAAACGTCACAGCATTAAGTGCAAGCGGACACTCGTTGATGCAAGTATAGTTGTTAGATTTTCTCTATCGGATATCGATCTCAAGAGCATAGAGTTCTTGATGTTCAATTGTCGAAGCAACTAAAGTTAAAATTAGAGAAAATGCTCGCAAGGATATCAGCGTAATTAAATCATATCTAGACAACTAAGTTAGTCAAAGTTGTCAATGCAATAAAAATGCCGGAGCAACTGAAAGTAAAATAAATTGTTGTTGATATGTTAAGAATTTAAATGCAGAAAAAGTAAAATGTGATCAAGTGCAAAAAATGGAGTGGATCACTGACTTCACTAAGTAGCAACACTAGATGTGACGACAAGGTATTTTATAGATGAACTGTCGCAGAAATAAGGTTCCAATGAAATCATACCAATAACAACTCTCTGTTTAACCAAGACTCAAGCACTCACATTTACCCTACCTTCCAGTGTTGACAATTCCTTGCACTCAAGAACAAGTGACTAGAATTCCTCCTAGCCTCAAGCAACTTTCGCTGACTTGCTTGTTAACCTAACTTCTCACCGCACTTTCTAGTGTCAGTAGACTACAATTGCACTTCTTTGGTCAAAATAGTTAAATCAAAGGGAAAATAGATGAGAAGAAGTGAATAGGAATCAAAGTAATCTAACATTGAAAGATATTTCCTTATACAATCAATTATCAATAAGAATTCATCAACATTAAAAAACGGATTAACAAATAACTCAAAGCATACTACTCCTAAGCTACTAGGATTATTCCTTAACTATTCCTCTTGTATTGCATCAAGCACTCCTCGTCAGAAGTTGTCGTACACTTGCTCGATTAGCTCACCGGACTCCAAAACTAAGCTTCAAAGCTTTAGAGAATTTGTAGAATTAATTTCTTCACCTCTTGATATCTCTTTCCTTCTTCTCTCCTCTATTTATAAGCTTTGAGAATTGTATATCTCATCTCCTCTCAGATCCAACTCCTTTTGCAGCTGTCAAAGTTTGTTAAAATCAAGCTGTGCACTAACGCAGATCTGATGTGTTCTTCATGAATCTGCTGGTTGTCGCGACATTGCTGGGTGCAATCTGTAATCTTTAATTGCAATGACAATGTGTTATTCTTCTGTGCTAGTGCTTTCAGATGTGTTCGTAGCGTGAATTCACTCATGCAAAGTAGATATTTCCATGCGGTGACATTTCTAGCCGTAATTCTAAGTTAAACTTATGGCTGCATCTTTGAACTTTTTCTAGCATCGATCTTTCGAGATGGATCCCTGCGCTGACAATTTCAGATGCAATACATATGCTGCATATGGCGACATTAGTGCATAGAAGAGATAAAATAACGAGAATTTAAGCCACACAACATTGAGTTAGAAAATGTAAATACTAAGTATGAAATGACTATCATGCATGCTAAATATAATATAAAAGGGACAGTTAATACATAAATTTAGGGAGAAAATAAGTGTCATTTCTAATGCTATCACTCTCAAAGAGCTCAAGGAGTTAAAGGTTCAACTATAAGAGTTGTTGGATAGGGGTTTCATTCGACCAAGTGTTTCAGCTTGGGGGCTTCTGTTCTTTTTGTCAAGAAGAAGGATGGAGACTTCGGCTGTGTATTGATTATCGGAAGCTGAATAAGTTGACGATAAAGAATAAGTATCCCTTGCCTCACATTGATGATCTCTTCGATCAGTTTTGAGGAGCTACCGTGTTTTCAAATATAAACCTAAGATCTGGTTATTATCAACTTAAGGTTAAGGATACTGCTGTGTTCAAGATAGTTTTTTGGACACGTTATGGCCATTACTAGTTTCTGGTAATGCCTTTCGGATTGATTAACGCTCCTACCGCGTTTATGGACATGATGAATAGGGTGTTTCAACCCTACTTAGACCAGTTTGTTATGGTATTTGTTAATGATATTCTGGTCTATTCTAAGTTTGAGGCCGATCATGATGAACATCTCAGAATTGTTCTGTAGACTTTGAGAGAGAAACAACTATATGCTAAATTCAGCAAGTGTGAGTTTTGACTCGAAGAGGTTATGTTTTTGAGGCACTGATCGCACTATAAATGTCATAGCAATAATGTGCAAGCGAACACTGTCGATTCAAGTATAATAGACAGATGTGAGTCTGTCGGATATCGATCCCATGAGGATAGTGTTCTTGTTTCTTAAATTTGTCAAAGCAAAAGTAGCAAAAATAAGAAGAATTTTTTCAAGAGTAATGTTAGTGCAATTAAGTCAAGACTGCACAAATAAAAGAGTTAAAACTGTCAATGCAATTATTGTAAGACTGAAATACAGATTGTTAGATTATTTTAATAGAAGATAAAATAAATGTAAAGATGTTTTGTGAATGTGAAATAAGAAAATTAAAGAAGTAAAACAAGTATAAAGGAATGAGGGGATCCCTGATTTAGCAAGTTGGCAAACACTAGATGTGACTACAAGGTAACTGGTAGATAAATTGTCACCGCAATTAAGTTTTATGAGATCTCACTACTTTCGAGTTCGTTGTTTAGCAAAGATCCAAACACTCATATTAGCCACACCTTCCAGTGCTGGCAATGCTTTGCATTTGAGAACAAGTGACCAGAATTCCTTCTTGCCTCAAGCAACTTTAGTTGTCTTGCTTGTTGACCTAACTTTGTCACTGCACCTTCCAGTGACTGTGACTGCAATCGCACTTTCATGGTTAAAACAGTTAAACCCAAAGATAAACAAATAAGATGAAATGAGAAGAAATCAGAGTAGATCTAACATTAATAGGTACTTCCATACATAATTAAAGTCAATAGAATTTATCAACATTCAAGAGGAATTAAAGAAGAAATTGAAGCATTCTATTCCTAGCCTACTAGAATCCTTCCGTAATTGCTCCTTTTGCGTCGCACTTAGACAGAGTAGATCTAACATTAATAGGTACTTCCATACACAATTAAAATCAACAAAATTTATCAACATTCAAGAGGAATTAAAGAAGAAATTGAAGCATTCTATTCCTAGCCTACTAGAATCCTTCCGTAATTGCTCCTTTTGTGTCGCACTTAGACACTTTTCATTAGAAGTAGTTGCCTTCTCGTTGCATCAGATCACCCTCTTGGAAAGTTAAGCTTCCATGGCAGCTTACTTAATAAAGAACCAGAAAATATGGAATTAATTTCTTCACCAACTTCCTCCCTGATCTTCTCTCTCTCCCTTCTATTTATCCTTATTCAACAATACAGGTATCCTCCTTTTCTCAGATCTAACTTCTGTGCGGCTGTACAAGTTACTTACTCTAGCTGTACACTCACGCAAATCTAGTTTATGTATTAGTAAGTTTCAAGTTGTCGCGACATTACTGGATGCAAATTTATATTTTTATTCACTGCGACAACTTGACATTTTCATGCGCTGGTGCTTCTGGATATGTTAGCAGCGTAAAGTCCCTATTGCAATCTGGAAGTATTCATGCGATGACATATTTGGGCGCAGTTCTATATCGAACTTGTGGCTACAGCTCTGAACGCTTTCCTGCTTCGATCTTTTAAGATGGATTCCTACGCTGACATCTTTAGACGTAAAAACTGATACTAAATGCAGCGACATTAGTAGGACAAATAGGATAAAATGAAAGAAAATAAGACCATACAACACTGACTTAGAAAATGTAATTACTAAGTATAAAATGCTGAAAAAGTATGCCAAATATGATACAAAGGGAACAAATTATACTCTAATTAGGGAGAATTTAATGGTCTTTTCTAATACTATCAGGCACATAGTTTCTGATAAGGGTATTCAGGTTGATCCCAATAAGATTGAGGCTATCATGTTTCTGATGAGCAACCTAAGAATGTTTCTGAGGTCCAAAGTTTCTTGCGTTTGGCTGCTGTTATCGGAGGTTTGTGGAGGGTTTCTCGATCATTACAGCTCCGTTGACTAAACTTCTGAGGAAGAATGTCCCATTTGTCTAGACTGAGGCCCAACAGTCAAGCTTTGAGGAATTGAAGACTATGTTGACTCAATCACCGGTTCTAATCCAACCTAAGCTTGGGAAGGCTTATATTGTTTATAGTGATGCTTCTCACACGAGATTAGGATGTGTTCTTATGCAGGATGGAAAGGTAATGGCTTATGCGTCTTGGTAATTAAAAACACATGAGTGCAACTATCCTACTCATGATTTTGAGCTTGCTGCGGAGAACTTTGCTCTCAAAATCTAGAGACACAATCTGTACAGAGAGAAGTGTTATATCTACACAGATCATAAAAGTTTGAAGTATCTACTCACCCAAAAGGAGCTTAATCTGAGACAGCATTACTGGTTAAAACTTCTCAAGGATTACGACTGTGAGATTGAGTATCACCGAGACAAGGCTAATGTGGTTGTTAATGCTTTGAGTCGTAATGTTATTGTTGATTTGAGAGTTTTATTTTCCCGAATGAGCTTGTTTGAGGATAGTAGTCTTTTAGTGAAACTTTTGGTTATTCCCACTTTGATTTCTGAGATTAGAGCTGAGTAGCTTAATGATGTGTACTCGATGCACTAAAAAAGAGAGGTTGAAGAGGGTACATCAAAGGATTTCTTTATCGATCAAGATGATATTCTGTATTTTCAGATTCGGTACTGTAATCCAAGGGATTCCGAGTTGAAGTAAACTATTCTCTGTGAGGCTCATGATAGTCCTTATTCTATGCATCCTGGTGGGGGATAAGATGTATAAGAATCTTCAAGAGAGATACTGGTGGAAGGGTCTCAAGAGAGATGTTGTCGGATTCGTGTCGAAATGCTTGACTTGTCAGAAGGTGAAGGCAGAACATCAATGTCCATATAGGTTACTTCAGCCAATTGAGATACCACAGTGGAAATGGGAGCGTGTGACTATAGATTTTGTGAGTGGTCTTCCTTTGACATCATCCAAAAAGGACTCAATTTAAGTGATTGTTTATCGACTCACCAAGTCCGCACACTTCATTCCTGTTCGGGTTTATTATCCTTTGATTAAGTTAGCTCGACTCTACATTTCTGAGATAGTTCGTCTTCATGAGGTGCCACTATCAATTATCTCTGATCGGGATCTGAGGTTCACATCGAGATTTTGGGAGTCTCTGCACCGTGCTCTTGGTACTTAGTTGAACTTCAGTACTGCTTACCATCCGCAGATTGACGGTCAATCCGAGCGTGTGATTCAGGTTCTGAGAATATGTTAAGGGGTTGTGTGATTGATTACCGAGGCAGTTGGGAGGACGTTCTGTCACTTGTAGAGTTTGACTACAATGCCAGTTATCAACCCAGTATTAAGATGGCACCATATGAGGCTCTGTATGAGCGTAAGTGTCGCACTCCTATTGGTTGGACTGAATTGAATGAGCATAGACTATTGGGACCCGATATTACTCAAGAGTCTAAGGAGACTGTCAGATTGATTCGAGAAAGGCTGAAGGTTACTTTTGACAGACAGAAGTCTTACGCCGATCTGAAACGTCGTGATATTGAGTTCAGTACGGGTGATGAGGTCTTCTTGAAGGTATCTCCATGGAAGAAGGTACTCAGATTTGGTTGAAACGGCAAGTTGAGTCCTCATTTTATTTGTCCTTATCGGATTCTTCGTCGTGTGGGACCAGTGCCTATCAGCTTGAGTTACTACCAGAGCTTGAGTGTATTCATGATGTCATCCAGGTTTCTATGTTGAGACACTACCGATCTGACTCATCTCATGTTGTTCTCGTTGAGGAGATTGAGGTTCGTCCCGACTTCAGTTTTGAGGAAGAACCGATTGAGATTCTTGCTCAAGATGAGAAGGTTCTTAGAAGGAAGACTATTAAGATGGTCAAGGTGTAACATCCTCAAAACCCCCTTGGTATAAAATAATATGAGATAGATTCTAAGTGAAATAAGATATAAAGAAAGTAAATGATAAGGAATGCTAGAAAAAATGAAATAAGAAATTCAATTAATTAAATTATAATTTGAAATCATGTTACTAGATATAATGAAAGAAAGAAAAATTACCAAAATGACATTGGATGCATGGATGAATTATGACCATTAGAATTACTTAGCTTTGAAGTATAAAATATGAGCCATTAGATTGTAATCATGATATTGAAGATATTTGATGATATTTTATAATTATTAGATGATATTACTTTATTAATATTTTAATAAGATATTTTTATTATAAATGGTTAGTACAAAAGGAGAGAAAGTTGAATAATAATAATAATAATAATAATAATAATAATAATAAGATATTTTGATTGGATTAATACTAGTCCTTATATATAAGTTTCAATGATTGAATCCTAACCACTAATTTAATTGATTAAATAATAAAATAAACAAATAAAATAGAAAAAAAAATTAAAGAAACAACTGGAAGATAGAGGAGAGTTCATTCTCCTTTATAAAAACCTTAACTTGGGGTGTAAAATGGAAAAAAAAAAAAGAGAGAGGGAAAAAATAAGAAAAATAAAAGGTTTTCATCTTATTTAACTTAGTCATTTTCATGCAAAAATTTGAGTTTTCATAAAAATTCTTCTAATCCTTCAAAAGGGTCCTTGTTATGGGTGGGAGAGGTGGGCTAAACAAGGCGTTTTATTAATTTGTCATGGAAGAACAAGAGGGAATTTGGTTTGGAGAAAATAGGAAGGAAAGTGGTGAAGATGACAAATGAATGAAAATGAAGAAGAAATGAAGAAATTCTTGACAAAAGAGGTAAGTTTCATACTAAACCTACTTGTATTTCAATAGATTGAGTTAAGTATGGTGTGAGTGAGATGTATGAAACACGTATTTAATCTAAATACTAGAAATAGAAAGTATTTGATGTAGAATTGGTAAGAGAGTATGTGATTTGTATTGTGAAAAGTACTAATGTTAAGAAATGAATATGTAATATACAGATAAACATAAGTGATTAAATTTTATAGTAATTAAAAGTATAGTAATTATGTGTGGTTAAATGAAAAATAGTGCAAACAACCATGAAAAAGAAAAATATTTTGGTTAAAACATTTCGACAGCAATAGTACTTAACTTTGAAATTTTACCAAAAATCATAGATATTTAGTTAGAGGTTGAATTAACTATGTAATTAAATATTATTGAGTCTAGTTTCGTATGGAAGAAACGGTGAAAGAAACGAAATTATATATAGATATATTAGTTTTCGTGAAACAAGGCGGAGTGAATTCAAGTTTCCTCTGTTTTGACTTTCAAAAATAATCAAAAAAATATAAAAAAAATATTAGGTTCTAAAATTTGTATGTTTAAATCTTTAATGAGTCTATTTTCAAGAGAATCAAACAAAAACATCATCCGAACTCCATACTAATAGATAATTATTTTTTTAGTAAAGAAAGGTCAAAACTATCAAGCAACAGAGCAGGGGAAAATTTGAAGAATTTTCTGTATAGATTGACTAAAGTAGAAATTCTGAAATTTTTATGGCTAAAATATATTTGAGTCTAGTTTCAAAAACATCAAGCGGATCTTAATTTCGAATTTTGTAACTCAAGATATAAATAATTTAGTGACTATGACTCAAGTGGTCAACTTTGATATGAACACATAAGTAAAGTTAAATTATATATAATGTTACTTATAAGCATGCTATATACTAAAAGCTAAAGATTCTAAAAAATAAATAAATAGATAAAGGATGTGGAACAGAGAGGAGGAGGAGGAGAAGAGAATATATATATGGAGAGTAGATGAATTTGAAATGTTTCGAAATGGTTATAAGTGATGGAATGATTAATACATGTGAATATGTTTAAACCAATTGATAATAATAAGTGAATAATTGATAATTAATGTAATGTTGAAATCTTTTTTAAAAGTTTATGAAGAATTAAATTGATCGGCACAATTTAGAAATAAATATGAATATACATAAAATGGATAAACTACTTGTGAAAGTGCAAGTCCTCCAATGATCTTATTTGTAATTATAAACTTTGTTATCATTGATTGAGTATCATGTTTTTATGAGGACTTGAGATTATAAATAGATGTAAGTGGATGATTGTAAAATGGAGTGGCGGTTATGGTATTTGAATACGGTTTAGGTAATGATACAAAAAAATTATAAACTTTACAATTTGGTCTTTGATCAATTATGGATGTTTTAGTGAGCTCCTTTAACTCATAATTAGTTCTATCGTAAATTCAATATTTACTAAACTAAGTAATTAATCTACATTAATTAAATAATATGATAAATTGATCTGAAATTTTCAGTAGTTGCCTTGGCAATGAATGTGACATCCCAGTACCTTGACTCAGCAATTGAGTCGGGTATGGAGGTGATACACAAGGTCTTGTGACGTAACCATTGTTATGAGGAGGCTATGTGGAAGCCCAAAGCCATCATCAAGGCCCAATATCTGCATCTTTTTAGTCCAAGTAAATTTTGAGGTCGAAATTTCTTTTAAGGGAGGGAGAATTGTAACACCCATAATTTGATTTTAGGGATTAATTTTGAATTTTAGTGGAAATAGGGGATTAATTTGAATTTTAATTAAAATTCAATGGCTAAACTGGCATTTTAGGGACTAAATTATAAAATAGGTAAAGTTTAGAGGCTATTTTGAAAACCCTCATTTAAATAGAGCTCTTATGTGCAATTTGCCCTTTTAGCTTGGTTTAAAAACCCTATTTCATTCTCTTTTCCAACCCTTCAACTCCCTTTGTTTTTGTTCTTTTTTTTTCCCCAATCAAAATCCTCTTCCCCTTCTCCTTCTCTATTTTTCCGATCACCCTCCAACCACTGGCCTCCCATCGTCTGTGCGCCACACCGCCGCCACCATCATGCTCCTTGTTGGCTTGCAAACCCAACAAATAATCCCTCCAAACACTCCTCGTCGTCCATTGTTCGTGTGAAATTGATTATGTGCCTTTTGATTTTCCTCTACCGTCCTCTCCTCAACTAGTCCATCGTTCTTGGAGTGGGTAAGTAGCTATTCATGACAGGGTCGAACCTTTTGGTCCCTTTTGCTTCATCATAGACGAACTTGCACCGTTCATAGGGGGCAAAGGTTCGTGCACCGCGTCATCAAGGGGGCTGTTAAAATCATAACTTGTACTGCCATGTTTGTTAAGGTGTTGGGCTACCTATTGCAAACCCAAAACATGAGCCCAACTGTGACCCAAAACTCATGAGCCCAATGGAGAGGCCTAGACCCGATTTGTGACCCAATTTAAGGCCCAAATTTTGTGACCCAAATCGTGTGACCCAAACCAGTGAGCTCGATCCGAACCCGTTGATCTGACCCGACCCGAACCCATGAGCCCGAACCGTTGATCGTTGACTTTTTCGAACAACTTTGACTTAACATTTTTCGATGTCTTGATTCCAAATTTGTAGCCCGTTTCATCAAATTCGAACCCAAAAGCCCCGTTTTAACTATTTGCAATTATTTTTGTACTTAGTTTTTTTTAAGTGAGTTGAGTATGGGATTTAACTCGAGATATTTTGTGTTTAGGTGATCGTGATTCTGAGGCTGTCGAGTTATCTCCTCCTTCTCCTTCACCTATGTAGACTGCCCCTACACAAGCTCCGAGAGTTACATGTGAGTATTTGTTTTTTGGTTTAGTGTTGTGTTTAGTAGGTGACATAGTGATAGGTTTTGATGAAGAGTTTACTCTCGTAAGTTCTAATCTAACTAGACTTGGTGTTAGATATGAGTGCGGGAGGCGCCCTTCACAACGCTAGAGCTTCTACCACTTGAGGTGTGTTTCTGTCTGTGCTACATATTTGTTGTGTGATATTACTTTGCGTTGTGATATGTATGTGATTTTATTCTGTGTTGCGTATCGCATGTTGATGTTCCATGCATATCTATCAGACTGTGGATAATTTGAGTATCACATTTAATGAACTGTGAATCTTGATTTGTTA
Organism: Gossypioides kirkii; assembly: GCA_005610355.1. Taxonomy (NCBI): domain Eukaryota; kingdom Viridiplantae; phylum Streptophyta; class Magnoliopsida; order Malvales; family Malvaceae; genus Gossypioides; species Gossypioides kirkii. The sequence goes on from CP032245.1 coordinate 18,165,471, forward strand.
TCATAAGACTGTGTTGAGATTGAGACACATGTGATATCATGCTATTGTGTGTACATGGGTTGGATTGTACGGTGGAAAACGTGGTTATCACCCTTTCAAACGACTGATACTAAAATCACACTACGATTGGTAGGGGTGAGCAAAATCCGATTTGATTCGAAAAACTCGATAAAAAATTCAAATTTTTAATTATATAGTTCGAGTTTTTTGAGTTAGTCGAGTTATTTGAATAAACTAGAATAAAAAATTAAGTTTTTCGGTTTAACTCGGATACAAATTACACAATTCGAGTTATCCAAAAATTCGAATAAAAAAGTCAAAACTACGTCGTTTTGGTAAATGTTTACCCTTTCTAAAGTTAAAAGTCAAAACCATTAAGTTAAAATGTAAAATTATGTCATTTTGATAAATTTTTACCCATTAAGTTAAAAGGCAAAACCATTATACTGGGAATAGAGAGCACGAGCAAATTGGGATCGTAATACGGCTTTCTTTCACCGACTTTCAACTCAAAGGAAGAGATTAAACAGAGTACATCGTATTGAGGATGAGATGGGGAATATGAGAGAGGGTGATGAGGTTGTTGAAAGGGTGGCGCAAAGCTATTTCGAGAATATTTTCACCTCTCAAGGTATTTTTGATTTGGAGGAGGCTTTGTTTGGGGTTGAGCGTAGTGCTTCAAGGGAGATGAATGCTATGAATAAGCCTTTTACAATGGAGGGTATGTTTGTAGCCGTAAAGTCGATGAGCCCTTTGAAGGCTTCGGGCAAGGATGGTTTAGGAGCACTTTTTTATCAACGATTTTGGAACATAGTTGGGGGAAGAGGTGGCACGTTATTGTATTGGTCTTTTGGAGGGCAGTCATCCCATTCAGCCTATCAACCATACTCACATCATCCTTATTCTGAAGGTTCGTAATCCCACTTCTATGGTGCACTTTCGACCTATCAGCTTGTGTAACGTACTATATAAAATTACGTCAAAAGCTTTGGTTATCTGTTTTCAAGAGGTTCTATCTATTTGCATTGATGATGCCCAAAGTTCCTTTGTGCTGGGTCGCCTAATTTTTGACAACATAATTGCTGCATATGAGATATTGCACATGCTTAAGAATAGGAGGATGGGCCGTACGGGTTCTTATGACTTGAAACTCGATATGAGTAAGGCATACGATCGAGTGGAATGGTTGTTCATTGAGGCAATTATGTTTAAGATGGGGTTCGATGAGGTTTGGGTGGAACGGATTATGCATTTTGTCTCATCTGTGAGTTATAGGGTGGTTGTTAATGGTGAGGTGGGCGATACATTTTTTCCTTCTCAGGGTTTACGACAAGGGACCCTTTGAGTCCCTATTTGTTTTTAGTATGTAGGGAAGGTTTATCGGCTCTACTTCGAGTGGCTTCTGCTGCAGGGAAGGTGGTTGGTACAAGGGTTGGCCATAGTGAACCTAGAGTGACACACTTGCTATTCACAGACAACTATTTAATCTTTGGAGAGGCCTCTATATGGGAGGCTACAAATCTTTTGAAGGTGTTGGATTCTTATGCAAAAAGCTCTGGATAGTTGATTAATTTTAATAAGTCCAGTGTCTTTTTTAGTTCTAATACGGAATATGTTGTTTTGTCTCAAATTAGCAATTTATTGGGCGTCCCTCTTGCTGATAACCTTAAGTGGTATTTGGGTCTACCATGTGTTGTGGGTAGAGGAAAGAAGCGAGCTTTTTCTTATTTGAAGGATAAGGTGTGCAGTTGTATTAATTCCTAGAGTTCTCAATCTCTTTCAATGGAGGGTCGTGAGGTTTTTATCAAGTCTATTCTTCAAGCAATACCTATCTATGCTATGATGTGTTTCTTATCGCCTAAGACATTCTGTAAGGAGGTTGAGGCGATCATTGCTCGCTTTTGGTGGCAAAAATCGCATGAGAAACGAGGCATACATTGGTGCAATTAGGAGTCCTTATATGAGCTAAAGGAGAATGAGGGCTTTGGTTTTCGCGATTTGGCAAAATTCAACATCAGACTTCTTGCGAAACAAGGATGACACTTACTTATGAACCCGACATCAATTATGGGTAGGATCCTTAAGTCTAAGTATTTCCCACGCACTGGCTTTTTTCATGCAAACTTGGGGGCAAATCTTTTTTTAGTCTGGAGGAGTATTTGGAGCTCTCGGTGAGTGCTTGAAATGGGTTTAAAATGGCAAGTGTATTCAAGTCAGAGTATTGAGATTTGGGATGATTGTTGGTTAATGCGTACCGAGCCTAGGAAGATTCAATCCATGCGTATACAGTTGGTCCGTTATGTGGCGGATCTTATTCTTCTAGAGGAAATGACTTGGAATGTGGACTTGGTGGATTCTATTTTTTCTGACGAGGAGGCCAGAATTATTAAAGGTATTCCCCTTTCTAAATTTTCAATGGTTGATAGATTGGTTTAAGGGGGAAGGTTTTGGAATTTACAATGTGAGAAGTGGCTATAAGTTTTTGTTAGAACCCCAGTCTGTGCATGTGTCTGAGAGGAAATTATTTAAATAGAATTGGTTGGTTTAGTGCCTTCCTAAAATTCGCATTACTATATGGCGTTTTATCAGACAATTTGTACCCACTAAGGCTTGTTTGTTTAACAAAAGAATTACGCAAAATCCCTATTGTCCTAGATGTGTTTCGGGTTATGAAGATGTGAATCATGCAATTCGTTTCTGTGGTTTTGCAAGGTCTGTCTGGTTGGGTCTTCATTTTACTTGGCCTCACTGTGGAAGCGTTAGACTACCATGAGTGGCTTTCATGGTTACTTGATAATCACGCAGTTACAAAACATGCAGAAATTGTAAATACAATTTAGGGCATCTAGTTTGCTCGTAATAAACTCTACCATGAATGAAAGAATATGGGGGTGGGGGATGTTATAACCTTTATTAAGGGGCACTGTGGGGAATTTTTGTCTTCAAATCCTCGCTCTGTCTGTTCTTGCACTTCCATTGTAGTGTTGTGGTCTCCCTCTCATGCGCTGATGGTTAAAGTAAATGTTTATGCTCATTTTCTCCTTGCGCAACAAAAAATTGAGCACATGTGTTATTATCCATGATAAAATGGAAATCCTCTAGGGGCGTGTACGAGACTTACCGAGTGGGTGCCCTCGTCATTTGCAGCTGAGGCTCTAGCGGTCATTCATGGTCTCCACTTGGCTTTAGACATGGGTTTCCGGCAGGTGGTTCTTGAAGGAGATTCGAAGTTAGTAACGGCCAAAATCCTTTGTGATGATGCTAATTTATCTGAAATAGGAGCACTACCAAGGAAGCGAAGGAACTAACAAAAGGCTTCCATATCTGTCATTGCCAGTGGGTGAATCGTGATGGTAACAAGGCGACACAAGCGTTGGCCCAGTTGGGCTTCCGATTTTTTGAGGATCGGTACTGGGTGGAAGAGGTTCTCGACATAGGGCTAGTTTAACATTGTTTTTGAGAAGAGATTTTAAAAAGTGCTTTGGAAAAGTGATTTTGAAAAATTTGGTTTAAGATTTAAGTGTTTAGTATAGTTGTTAAAAAGTGCTTTTGAAAAAGAAAATGTCCATTTTAGACATGTGTTAAAAGTAATAAATAAACATTTAAATAATGTTTAAATTAGTTAATATTATGATATTTTAATAAGAATATACAAAATAATTTATTATATTTTGTTATTAATATTTTGATATATAAAATATAAATTTTAAATATTTTTTAAGCAATTTAATCAAAGAATGGAAAGTACCATGTATTGGGGGGTGAAAACGTAATTGAGCTGTCAAAAGTGCTTTTAGGATAGAAAAACTAAAAATTTTAACTTCTCCATCTGAAGAAAAGTGCTTTTGAAAAGTCAAAAATTTCTTTCAAAAGTTACTTGTTTAGTATTTCTTTTGGTTCAAAAGTACTTTTAAAAAGCACTACTAAACAAAATTATGACGGCAAGAGTGGTGGAGACGGACCGTCGTTGGAGATCCACCTTAATCTGCGTTTGCATGGTGGTTTAGAGGGATTTTCTATTTTGGATCCTCTGTTTTCGAGAGTCATCTTCTAGGGCTATCAAGATTTCCTTTCTTTTGGTGGGAGATGATTAGTCGGTTGTTTTGTGGGTGGTTTGTTGTTTAATGGTTTTTGTTCGCTGGTTTTGATTTGTTGTGAAGTTTCAATGTCTGTTGGTGTGTTTTATTTTTATGCCTGTTCCGTTTTGACAGGTGGTGTGTTGTTTACCGATTATCCACCTTTTATACTCAATAAAAGCTAACGTATTTATTCAAAAATAAAAATTCTTTCCAAGGGTCTACATTCGGTCAGTTTAGTTTTTTTTATGGCAATAACTGAATAAACCAAAAATTTTATACTAACCAAACCAAAATTAAAGGTATAACCGAAATAATTGAACTGAATTCGATCAATTCAGTTCAATTCAAATCGATTTATCTATTTTTATTGTTTCTTTTAACTAGTTTAACACAAATAGTCCAAAATAAATAAATAAAATTTGACCAAACACAACAGTTTAATAGATGAATGACACCATAAATATAAAAAAAATTGAGGCTCAACAAACAGATTTCTTCTAAAATTATTTACATTAAACATATATGTTCATGAAAAATTTAATAAATCTTAAATTATTCGAATATGAAGCTCAATCTATCATTTTAAGATTACTACAGAAACAGATAAATTAGAAAGCCGTGCAAAAATTTCATGTTATGTTATTTTTATATATTTTGTAATTTAGAACACATTAAAAAAAATAAACCTATACTCTCTCTATATATACTACTTTAATGTAAATATTAAAATAATGTTAAGATGACTATATAAAAATTTCAATAAATAAAAAATATATAAAAATTATTAAATATTAAAATAAAATAAATTATTTTTAAAAATTTTAAAAAATAATATGGACATACCAAAATGAGCTTATGTTAGTCTTTTGCAAATATGGGCAGGTTTTGGCAAAATTTTAAGCCCAAAATTTGGGTCGAACCGACTTGGACAAGCATAAAATATGTTCATATCATACTTAGGCTCAACATGGCCCAAACCAAACCCAACCCGACTCGACCCAGCCCATGAGCACCTCTAGCAAGAATATATCGCTAAAAAGCTTAGCATTCCATGTTAACATTCAAACATAGAGGTGTTCAATTGGTTAACCGACCCAAACTATCATTAACCGAATTAATCAATCCTTTTAAATCCTTAATCATTAACTGAATCAAATTTTTTCAAAAAAATTAATTGAACCGAACTTTTTCAATTAATTTTGTCGGTTAATCGAATTAATCGAAATTTATATATATATTTTTTATTTTTAGTTAGAACAAGTATAAAACATATAAAAAAATTAATTGAATTAATCGACTGATTTTAGGTTAAAACAAGTAAAAAAATATAAAAAATACTTATATATTATAATTGTTGGAGCCCAATTTGTCCGGACCCAACTTTAAACCCAAATCCAAAAAAATATAAACCAAAAATAAGAAATAATTTTATTTTAAATTGTCCATATTACGTGACTCAATAAATTTACACCCAAGGGCCCAATTGACCCAAAATAAAAATTTAAACTTTTTGAAACCCTAATCTCTAATCTATCGCCTCCCACAAGTAAATTGTTTGCCACTAACTGCTATCACTGCCACCACCGCCATTGCCGAATTCGCACCTACAAAGAAGAAATGTTAGTAGAGTTTAATAGCAAAAAACAAAACTGCATGATTGTAAATGTGGCTATAAAGAGCCAATCTCAAATGGTTGTAATGGTAATAATTCTCATCCTTATTTAAATATCATTATGGATTCTCTCTGCGAAAAAACTCTTTGTGATAATCCGACTTTTGAAGACGGATTGATGGAAGATATTATCCCAAAGAAAGTTCGGTTTAGGGAGAATGATGGCATTATGAATGGAGATTTGGTGATGGATGAAATTGTCGAGCCACCAATCTCGTGGAGAGATAAACTAGTTGGTTCACCCTCTTGTTCGGCGGACAAGGACTGTGATGAGGAAGATTTTGACATTTTAAAGAGGGATGTATTGAAATCGTTTATTAACGGTACTCCTTCAATTGAATTCTCTGAAAGGATTCGTCAAATTTTGCTCCGTGGCATGGAAAATATTGTAATCCTAAAATTGCTAGGACGCAATATTGGATATGGGGTTTTACAGAATAAAATCTATACCTTATGGAAACCCTCGGCGCCGATTCACATGATGGATATTGAAAACGGGTACTATTTGGTAAAATTTCATAATAAGATGGACTACGAGAGAGTTTTATTGGGGGGCCCTTGGATCATCTTCGGCCAGTACTTGACATTGTAGCCTTGGTTGGAGTCGTTTAATCCCAAACAAGCTTTTTCGAGCGTCGTATTGGCATGGATAAGGCTTTCAGGCTTACCAAGATACTTTTACAAACGCAAAATTCTGAAAGAAATCGGGGGAGTAATTGGAAACGTTGTTAAACTGGATATGAACACCAATGATAGGAGCAAAGGTAAATTTGCTCGTTTGGCTGTCTACGTCAACTAAGATAAACCCCTAGTTTCAGAGATTATTCTCAACGAGAAAACTCAACGGGTAGAATATGAGTTCTTACCCACGGTGTGCTTTCAATGTGGTCGATATGGACACTTGAAAGAAAACTGTAATAGTCGTTCTCCTGGAATAATAGTCGGAGATAACAAAGACTCATCGAAAACTTTACCGGAGGTTGAGAAAACAATCATTGACGGTATGGGGGGTAAAAGAGACAATTTCGGCCCTTGGATGCTGGTAGAAAGAAAAAATCGACGTAAACCAAGGGATATTGCATCTTCAGGAACGGGATTTCAGCTAAGGAAACAAGGTCACGTTTTAAGGCATTAACAGAAACGGAAGGTACCGTTGGACAAAATCAAGAAACAAATCAGAAGGAGCAAGAGAATAGGAATAGAAAAGGGAAAGAAATCATACCTGTGGATAGCATTGAGGCCGGAATGGGTGGTCTTTTAAACCATCACAGTAGACATAAAACCCACACTAATGAGATGGGCTTTAAGAATTTGGTTAGGCCTATCCAAGTTTTTAAAGTTGTTGGTGGGTCAAGTAAAAAACCAAGCTCTCCAAAGAATTTGTTGAATTCTTTTTCTACTGCTGGAACTGCCACGGATCTAATGGGAATTAATAATGGCATGAATGTGGATAAAAATGAGAGATGACTCAAATATGTCTACTGGGTTGGTGCAGGAGCAAGTTATTTCAAAGTCTAATTGGGTTATGGAAGCTGGTCAAACACCCAACACAAACCTAATGGTGCTTGGGAACGGTGATGGGGAGTCCAAAGGAGGCTCTATAGGTGCGTCTTCTCAACCTTTAAGTTTAAACAATGGTTTTAATTCGAACATGCATTTGCAAGTGGAGTTGGCGACCGAAGAAATGGTGGATGTTACTACCTCAAAATCGGAGTCAGGTTTAGATCCCAACAAACATTCGTCGGTCACTTTCACGATGCCAAATTTATCTGGCACCATAGAACAGAATGATATGAATACAACGTCCTCTCTTGTTGGTGCTAAAGATAGATATGCTGGGAAAAAACTCAAGATGAAAGAGGGTGGAATTTGGCTTAGTAGAGCACCAACTAAAGTTAAAAATGGCAAAGGAAACAAAATCAAAGAACCTAAAATCCCAAAGGTTCCTTTAAAGGCCTATATTATCCAATTAGCTGGAAATTTAGCTAAGCCTGTGGAACATTTGGGCTTAGAGGAAGCAAGGCCGGTTGATAAGCAAACTGAAGTGGTACAAATACCCGATCAGTAAGGTTATATTTGTTATGTTTTTTAATAAAAAAATATTTGTTTATGGGTTTAAATTTAAACATCTTCTCGTGGAATTGCCAGGGTTGTGCTAGTAATAAATTTATTCGCACTTTTCACGAGTATAACATAAAATATGCTCCTGATATCGTATGTTTGTTGGAACCGCGAGTTAGCGGTGAAAATGTTAATGATACTATTGATAAATTAGGTTTTTATTACTCACATCGTGTTGAAGCTCTTGGTTTTTCAAGAGGAATTTGGGTGGGATGGAAAGATTCTATTTCAATTAAAATTATCCAAAATCACTCGCAATTTATCCTTCTCAGAGTATCTGGTAATGTTTTTCAGAACCACATATTTATTTTCTTTGTATATGGTAGCCCAGATAGAAATAAACATAAGATGCTTTAGGAAACGCTAAAAAATGCGTTACCACATGAAGATATTCCTTGTGTATTCATGAGAGACCTCAACGCTATTCTCTCAACTGATGAAAAAAAGAGTGCCTCTGTTAAAGGTAAGAGATGTAATTTTTTTGGAAATTTTGTTGACTCTTTTAATTTGCATGATTTGGGTTACACAGGTCCATCCTTTACATGGCATAGAGCGGGAACACACGAAAGGCTAGATCGTGCATTGGCCAATGACTCGTGGAATTTTTCGCAATGTAGGGTTTTTCACCTTTCGCAGATTAAGTCAGATCATAGGCCCATTCTATTAAGGACCAATCCGGAGATTATGTTGGCAAAAGGAAGACCGTTTCGATTCTTAGCAGGATGGACAAAACATGCGGCTTTTTCTTCCTTAGTGAAAGATAAGTGGAATTTTTCTGGAAATATGGCATTTCCTTTGTCTGATTTAATTGTGCCGGTTAAGGACTGGAACAAATTAGTGTATGGATTCATTGGCAATTGTAAGAGACGTCTCATGCACTCACTCTTTAACATTCAAAAGGCACTGAATCACTCTACTTCTACTCGATTAGTGTCTTTAGAAAGAGAGGTTCGAGATGAACTGGAAAATCTGTTAGATCACAAGGAAATTCTTTGGAGGTAAAAGGCTAGGTGTGACTGGCTCTAATTGGGTGACCGCAACACTAAATTCTTCCACAGCCGTATGATTCAAAGAAGGAAATCTAACCGCATTACAGCTCTTCGCGTTCATAATGGTGATTGGTGTTCGGATCAAGATATTCTCCAGAAAAAGCAGTTACTTTTTATGAGAGCCTACACGGAGAAACCCCCGAAGACATGGGTGTACTTCCATCAAATATTTTTCCTAGGATCAAGGCGTAGGACATTGATTTTCTTGGAAAGCCGGTTGATAGTGCTGAGATTAAGAAAGCTCTTTTTGGTATGGATCCACTGAAAGCCCCTAGAAGTGATAGATACCATGCGATCTTCTTTCAGAGTCAGTGGGATATTGCAGGTAATACGGAATGCGAGTGGGTTCAAGGAGTTTTCACGGGCAACCTTATTGATGCAGAGCTGAATAATTCCTTATTAGTTCTTATTCCCTAGAACAATAATCTAAAAGACTTCAGCCAATATAGACCTATTAGCCTATGCTCGGTAATGTATAAGATGGTTATGAAGGTAATAGCTAATAGATTTAAATTGTTTTTTCCTGAAGTTATTTCGCAGGAACAAGCTGGGTTTATTGCAAGTCGTAGCACATCGGATAATGCTATCATAGCTCAGGAGTTTCTTTACTCCATGCAAAAAAACGATCTAGAAATAATTGGATGGTGATCAAGTTGGATTTAGAAAAAGCTTATGACAGAGTTAGCTGGGAGTTCAATGATGCACCACTTGAGGCTGCAAGTATTCCAAATTTTCTTAGATCAACCATTATGAGAGTTATATCTTCTTCGACCATGCAAATTCTTTGGAATGGAATTCCAACACAAAAGTTCAAACCGTCTCGTGGGATTAGGCAGGGGTGTCCTCTATCACCATATCTTTTTATGCTGTGTATGGAATGGTTAGGACACATTATTCATGCGAAGATTGAGGAAGGGCAGTGGAGGCCAATTTGACTCTCACAATCGGGACCATCTTTGTCACACCTTTTCTTTGCAGATGACCTAGTCATTTTTTGTAAAGCAGAATTGGATCAAGCACATTTATTAGCTGATATTTTGGAAATTTTTTGTGGAATTTCTGGGCATAAAGTTAGCACACGAAAGAGTAGTGTATATTTTTCCAAAGGAGTGGCAGTTGATTTGTCCAATCATTATGGGCAGTGTCTTAGATTCCAGGTTGTCCAAAATCTTGGGATGTATCTTGGTGTTCCTCTGCTGCATGAGAGAATTACAAAAAGTTCGTTTAGTTTTGTGGTTGACTGATGAGAAATTATGTTGAATGCAGAATGTTATCTTTGACTGTGACATACATACAAACTATGATTCATGTCGACATATTTTGAAACTTAGTATAAAATTCTAAAAATGTTTGCATATGAATTACTTGTTAATAAAGAAGATCTATGAGAATGAAGTTATTAATGCATGATTATGGGACAAAGATTGATGCTGCTTACACAACTAGCACTTTTTGCCTTAGCAAGACCTTTTGCTGTGCATGAACATTACTCAGAATGAGCAATGATTTAAGTTTAGGGGTGTGTAAACTGAAAAATATATAGGATTTTTCGTACGTAATTTATCACGTTTTTACTTAAATTCATTGTTAAAACTAAGTAAATGTTTAATAAATTAATGAAATATGTGAAAATATGAAATTAGGACATAGAAATTATTAAAATGTGATTTTATGCTTTATTATATAGTTTTCATGCATAAAATGGCTTATTTTATATTTATTTGAACATATTATATTTTTAAGACATAAAATGGGCCATGCATGATTAAATTAAATAATAAAATATAAAATCATATTTAATAATTCATTTTAAATTTTTCATTAAATAATTTGGGTTGAATTAATTAATTAAATTGGGTTAATTTTATTTCTTTAGTCCTTTAATTAATTAATTTATTTTTGACAGGTTTGATAAACTTTGCTGAATCACAAAACCATCCAAATTGAAGACCAAGTGAACCCATTTTCGGCTACACATGGTTGCCCTCATAAACCACTTTTTGGTTTAATTGCACAAGGTCCTTACAATGTTGAAGAAATCAAAGATTTGCCCGAAGATTTACATTTGACCAAGTCTCAGTCCTGAGTTGCTATGGCATTTAAATTGCTTAAAAATCAAGCAAAAATTCATTCAAATTCCACTAATCATGGTCGGCCACCCTTTGAAGAAGCTTGAAGAGACTAAACCTTTCTATTTTTAGCAAACTACTATCCTCTCTTCACTTATAAATAAGACCCCATTTCACCATTCCTAATCATCCCTCATCTTTCTTTCCTTACTCTCAATTCTGTCTAGCATTTCCCATGCCTAGCATCATCTCTTCATAGAGATTTTAGCAATTAAGCCTCTTAAAGAGCCCTTGGTCGGCCACCTTGGAGAGCCATCAGCAAAGGAGCAAAGCAAAGGAATGAAGGAGCCCTCTTCAATCAGAGTCTTCGGTGACAACCACTTTGATTTGAGTTTAATCTTTCTTTTCTTTAATTTAATCTGAAAATGTTTGCTATGGGTTCTTTTTTCTTGTTTACAATAATGTTAGCTTAATTTTATTTAAGCTAGGATAATTGCTTTGATTTAATCATTTTTATTTGATTCATGCTTATGATGTTTGTGCCTCAATCAATCATGTTTTCAATTAAAATCAAGTCTGTATTTCGTTCATACGTGATTGAAATGCACTTGAATTAGCTGAGCGATCCTAACCAGACGATGGCTAGTAAACACATAATTGAAATGTGCATGCTCAATTTAGATCCTAACTCGATTAAATTGCAGGTTACATAACAACTCTAACCAAGCTCTGTTATCTGCATAGTTTTTAGATTTGTGTGATTAAACTATTTCAAACCTAACATGTCCCTATTACCTCACACGAATGCTAAGAAACCCTTAGTAAATAAGGATCAGTAAAATGCATATTTACTAAGTAAAGGATTTCGAAAGGACCTAATGTGGTTTCTAAACTCATGAAAGATCGAGTTGCCATGAAATGTTTTTCCGAATGTTATTAAGCATGTTGATAATAAATTGAATTTAATCAAAGTGATTGTCCTAGTTTATTTATGTTGTAATTGTTGCAAATTGTGTTTAATCTTGCTAAAATCCATTTCATACATATACCCTGCATACTTAGATTAATTTGCATTAGGGATCATTGCATTTAGTATATTTAATCATCACTTCTCAATCATATTGTGTTTTTAAAATTTACCAAGTTGTTAATATAATTTTACAATTAAGTGATTTAACACAAATACAATCCCTATGGAGACGATAACTCGATACTTACTTATTACTTGATAATCAAGCAAAACAATCAGAAGGCTTATTTATAAGCTTCATAAGTTGAACTTAGTACTTCCTCTCCACTAAAGTAGGTGACATAATCATCAAATCAATAGGTCTTTTATAAGGTTGTAATGGCGCTCGGTTAAAGGTAGAGATTTTAAGAGATGAGACATTTCGGTTTCAAAAATCTTAACCTTTAACTTTGTCTTGGATTTCTTGAAATACAGTCTTTTTTTTAAGTGAACCTTTGGAACACCCCCAAACTTATTTTGAACTCATGCTTATACATTTTTCTTTTCAGAGACTGAACAAACTTTTCTTCGCTCTTTCTTCTTTTTTTTAAACATGAGCATGTACATCTTTTTGAAAATTTTCCTCAAATGTTGATCACCAAGACCACTTTAGTTAAGATGGGTGCACAAAATTAGTATAACTTAAAAATATGGTAATTTGGCTTATAATGTAGGTACATTGCAATAAACAGAACTTTAAGCTCAAAATTACAGTTTCAAGGGTCTAATATCATAAGGTTGGCGTGAAAAGACTCAAACGATCCAAAGAAATAGTGTCTATATCATTTTAGATTTTTATGTCTCCTAGGATTTCGCCTCAAGAAAGTTACTAAGTCAATTCTAAAGATATAAACCTTCATGCATATCTAATCTCAATAGAAACTAAGTGTTCATGGCAAACATTAACTAAGACTAAGATCATACAAGCATTCCATTCTTCATGATAACATATATTCACTCAGATAGAATCATCATTCATGCTTGCATACAGATTATCTTATTAACAAAAAATTTCTCTAAACATTCATTTATTAAAACATACTTATGAAAGAAATGATTGAAACATACTTGAAAAATTTAAAAATTTGAGCAATTTATTTAATTTGCCTTACCCCCCTTTAAAAAGAAGCAATGTCCTCATTGCAAGAACAAAGTAATGAATGAAAACTAAACACCAGGTAAGGTTGTAAGGAAAGAGAGGTGAGTCATTAAGACTGCTTAAATACCAAGTCTTCCTTAACAGTCCAATCCTAAACATGTTCATTCCCATTACCACATCACTTAGTCTTTTTCTTTTTAAAGAAGTATTAAGTTTATTCATGCTTGCTATGTTTTATTCTGCAAAAATTAAATCCTAATTACGAAAAAAATAAATTCCTAAAAACCTAAAAACAATTAAATAAATAACAAGACAAGAATCCCCCCTTGTCTTCTTCAGCTCCATCTTCGCTTGCATAGTCAGTATCTTCCTTCCATGTCTCAAAGACAGTATTTGAGAACTCAGGAACAAAAGTGTTAGAGATATTCTCAACAGTATTTCGAATTAAGTCATCTCTAATCTTTGCATATTTCCAGTAAGTTTGTTGTTGATTGTGCATGAACTTGCACATATCCATCATAATTGACAACTCCGATTTCTTTGAAGTGCTTGCAGAAGTCGGCATTGGAGTTGTAAATTCAGGTTCAACACTTAGCTTGACTGTTTCTTCTTCTGGCTCAACCTTTGGTTCAGGGTTTGCAGTTCCCTCAATTGGTTTAGGACTGTTCGGTTCCTTATCAGATTCTTCTTCTTCAGTGTCTGTAACTGAATTAGCTTCAGTTTTAATTTCATTTGTTGATTCCTCGGTATCTGGCTCAGTTAGCTCTTTTTGGTCACCTTGATTCAGCTCATGCACCTTCTCTACTAACCTTTCAAGATCATGATTTGTAATGCACCCTTGAACATATTGCCCGTTCAGATTTGCTTGCATTTTAACATGGGCCCTTAAGCAAAGTGAAGTGATTAATGATGGGAAATAAGCACTTCCTAACTTCTTTTTAGCACAATCATGAATCTCCTTGAGAATAATTTTCCTAACATTAATGGAGTTTTCTGTCAAAATTGCATACAACAAGAGCATCTGTTCCATCAAGATGGTGGAACTATGTGAGATAGGCATGAAACTGTAGTGAACGAAATAAAATCATACCTTTGCTACTAGCTTTAGGTATTCTCTTCGGCAAGAATGGCTCCCAAACTTTCTTATAATCCATTAGGATCCCGGATTTGTCACAACATCAAGCACTTGTTAAAGAAAATCCCAATTGATATTGTTCATCATAGGGTAGTACTCATCTTCTTCAACATCAGGTAAGTTAAACAAATCATTGATGGACTTAGAAGTAAGAGGTACCTTTTTCTTTCGAGTGATGACCTCAGTAGCATCTTGCATAGTCAAACTAGCATAGAACTCTCGAACTAGTTCATCATCGGGAAGTGAATGAGCATCACAAAATCGTTCCCACTTGAGAGCATTGATTTTCTTTCTAATAAGTACAGGAACAACCATCAAATCATGACTCTTCAAGTTAAAACCTTTTTCCGGCATCATAGGTTAATGCTTGAAGATTGAATCAAATCTCTGTTTCACTTCTTCATCGATCAAAATCGGGTTTTCAGGAGTAGTCTTTGAAGATCTAGTTCTTTTGCGAGACATGGTATCTTTTTCCTAAAATTCGGCAAAGTTCTGGCACAAAGGAGAGAAGAGAAATCGGTAAGGTGGTGTAAGAACTTACTAAAGCAAAAACCTTGCGACGACAAGGATGATGCAGCAGTAACAACAACGTACGACAACAATAGCAGTGTGCGGAGATAACAATGACGATGTGCGGCGGTAACGTTGGTGCTTCAGCAATCTTCTTACGGTGACAATAGGTGATTTCGACAACAAGGGAAGAAAACTAGGGTTTCTTTTGACATTTGAGGCTAGCGGCACAAGAGGGAAATTTAGGGTTAAGCAAATTGCTTTGAGGGATATGAAAAATAGTAGAATGAAGAAGAGTTTATATAGGGAAAAATTAGGGCAACATGTAGCAAAAATTTAGCTACATTAAGGTTACTTGGGCGGCAAGTAATGGGAGAGGCGGCAAAGCATGGGTATTTTCCCTCCTTTTTACTGTCTTGAGCCTCAAACTCAGACTGTATTTATAGGCTTACTAAAAAAACTGATTAGTACTTGGGCCAAATTTGACTCCCTTTATTAATATAACAATTAAAATTAAAATTTAAACAACAAAGAATGAAACTTAAAAATTTTAAAACTCAATTAGAAAATTTGTTCTTAACAAATTATATTAAATTAATTCCCAGGAAAGGTTGGAGGGGTTACAGTAGTCCCGCTTAAGTTTCAATCTCCTTAGACAGAATTAATTAAATGTACTAAGTTAAGAAAATAAGTTCTAATTATTTATTTATTTACAAAATGAGTTCATGAAAAATCAAGGGTCAGTTAATTTGAACGAGGATTCAACTCGCTCAACTTCACCATCCCAATAGTGTTTGAGACGTTGACCATTAACTTTAAACGTACCTCCGTAATTGTCATATAATTCAATAGGTCCATAAGGATAAACTCAGCAGATGGTATAAGGTCCTTTCCATCTGGTTTTAAGCTTCCTAGGAAATAACTTCAACCTTGATTAAACAACAAAACCTTTTGACCTTCTTTAAACTCGCGAGGTTGTATATGACTATCATGCCATCTATTTGATCTTTCTTTACACATTTTGGCATTCTCATAGGAAAACAACCTTAGCTCTTCCAACTCATCAAGTTGTAACATCCTTCTCTCACCGGCTTGCTTGAGATCAAAGTTCAACTGCTTCAAAGCCCAGTGAGCTCTATTCTCCAACTCTAATGGCAAATGACATGCCTTTCCAAAGACTAACCGATATGGAGTCATTCCCAGCAGTGTCTTAAATGTTGTTCGATAGGCCCATAATGCATCATTGAGCCTTCGAGACTAATCTTTTTTGCTAGGGCGTGCTACCCTTTCAAGGATACCTTTGATTTCACGGTTCACTCTTTCAACTTGCCCATTCGATTAGGGGTGATAAGAAATAGCAATCTTGTACTTCACATCATGTTTGTCAAGCAACCACTTAAGCCATTTGTTCACAAAATGAGAACTTTTATCACTAATAATAGCTCTTAGAGTCCCAAATCGTGTAAACACATGCTTATGTAGAAATCGCATGACTACCTTTGCATCATTTGTAGGGTATGCTTCGGCTTCAACCTACTTGGATACATAGTCCATAGCAACTAAGATATATTTGTTCCCATATGAAGAAGGAAATGGACCTAAGAAGTCAATGCCCTAAATGTCGAATAACTCAATCTCCAAAATGTTTGTCAAGGGCATCTCATTTCTCCTTGATATGTTTTCGATCCTTTGGCATCTATCACAGTTCTTCACATAAGCATAAGCATCTTTAAATAGTGTGGGCCAAAAGAAACCTGCTTGCAAAATCTTTGCTGCAGTATGTGAACCACCAAAGTGTCCCCCACTTGGAGACGAATGGCAATGATACAAGATCTCGGCAATCTCACTTTCAACTATGCACTTTCGAATTATATTATCTGCACACTGTTTAAACAAAAATGGATCCTCCCAAAAATAATACCAACTATCATGAAGGAATTTCTTCCTTTGTTGGTATGTCATTTCTTGAGGAATTATTCAACATGTAAGATAATTGGAAAAATTAGCAAACCAAGGTGTTTCATTCAGCTTACCTCAAATAAGTGTTCATCTAGGAAATTCTCGTTGATAGGCACACATGATCGAGTTACCTCATCTTGCTCCAACCTTGATAGATAATCAGCTACTTGATTTTCAACACCTTTTCTGTCTTGGATCTCAAGGTCAAATTCTTGGAGTAAGAGTATCCAATGAATTAGCCTCGGTTTCGCATCTTTCTTCGTGAGCAAGAATTTAATGGCCTCATGGTTCGTAAATATTGTAACTTTGGTACCTATATGATATGAGCAAAATTTTTCAAAAGCAAAAAAATATAGCAAAGAGTTCCTTTTCAATTACCGTATAATTGGGTTGGGCTTCCGTCAAAGTTCTGCTTGCATAGTAAATAGGGTGAAACACTTTGTTTCTTCTTTGACCCATCATAGCTCCAACGGCATAATCGCTTGCATCGCACATCAACTCAAAAGGTGAGCTCCAATCAGGTGTAATGATTATTGGGGCTGAGATTAATAGTTTTTTAAGATCTTCAAAAGCTTCCAAACATGCTTTGTTGAAATCAAACACTGTATCTTTCTCTAACAATAAACACAAAGGTTTAGAAATTTTTGAAAAATCTTTGATAAACCTTCGGTAAAAACCTGCATGGCCTAAGAAACTTCTGACTCCTTTCATATTGATTGGGGCTGGTAATCTTTCAATTACATCCACCTTTGCTTTATCGACTTCAATTCCTCTCTTTAAGATTTTATGCCCTAAGACAATCCCTTCCTTAACCATAAAATGACATTTCTCCCAATTAAGGACAAGATTCGTCTCTTCGCATCTCTTTCGTACCTTACCCAAATTACTCTAACAAATATCATAAGCGTCACCAAAAACAAAAAAAATCATCCATGAAAACCTCAACAAAATTTTCAACCATATCAGTGAATATTGTCATCATGCATCGTTGAAATGTTGCAGGTGTATTGCATAAACCAAAAGGAATTTGCCTAAAAGGAAACGTACCGTATGGACAAGTAAAGGTTATTTTATGTTGGTCCTCCGAAGCTACAACTATTTGGTTATATCCCGAATAGCCATCTAAAAATAATAAAATTCATTACCTGCCAATCGATCTAACATCTAATCCATAAAAGGCAACGAAAAGTGGTCCTTCTGAGTGGCTTTATTCAACTTTTTATAGTCAATACAAATTCTCCAACTAGTAACAGTTCTCATTGGAATCAACTCGTTACGCTCATTTTCAACAATCATGATTCCATCTTTCTTTGACACACATTGCATCGAACTTACCCACGAACTATTTGAAATAGGGTAGATGATTCCTGCATCTAACCATTTGATCACTTCCTTTCTCACAACTTCTTTCATAATAGGATTGAGCTTCCTTTGTCCACCAATTCAAGCTCTTTCACTTTCCTCTAAGATAATTTTATGCATGCAAAAAGAAGGGCTTATACCTCGTGTATCAGCTATGGTCCAACCGATTGCTTTCTTAAATTTCTTAAGAATAACAATTAGTTGCTCCTCTTGATCTTTCATTAATTCTGCTGAAATAATCACAGGCAAAGTAGAACAGTCACCAAAATAAACATATTTTAAATGGGAAGGAAGTACCTTTAATTCGAGTTTAGGTGGTTCTTCGATTGACAACTTTGGTTGCACAAATTCTCTGACTTCTAACTCCAACAGTTCAAACCGTGTGGATTAAATAAAATTTCTCTGATTGGCTTCCATCAAAGCCATGTTTTCTTCACCTTCTTCATCCTCCAAAGGGTCAAACTCTAAGGCTTTCTCCAATGGGTCTTCTTCAAAATTGTTTTCCATAGAAACCAAGGTTTCTATCTCTTCCATAACTGAACACTCTTCTGCCGGATCGGGAAATTTCATAGCTTTAAGAATGTTAAAGGTTACCTGATTGTTTTGAACTCGCATGGTAAGTTCACCTTTCTGCACATCAATTAACATTCTTCCCGTGGCTAGGAAAGGTCTCCCAAGGATGATCGGCACTTCGTTATCTGCTTCAAAATCTAAGACGATGAAATTAGCATGAAAAATAAATTTATCGTCTCTTACCAAAACATCCTCGATCTTTCCCTCGAGATATGCTAAAGATCGATCCGCTAGCTGAAGCGTCACAGTTGTAGGTCTTACTTCACCTATCCCTAGCAACTTGAAAATAGACTTAGGCATCAAATTGATACTCGCTCCTCAGTCACACAAAGCTTTACCACAGTAAGATTCACCAATGTTACAAGGTATAGTAAAGCTTCCTAGGTCTTTCACTTTCAGCGGTAATTTGTTTTGCAAGAACGCAGTGCACTCCTTTGTCAAGGCAATAGTCTCATACTCTAAGTTGTTTCTTTTTGGACAGTATATCCTTCATAAACTTCACATAATTCGGCATTTGTTCTAAAGCCTCCACCAACGGAATATTGATGTGTAACTGCTTCAGAACATTCAAAAACTTCTTGAATTGCACCTCCTATTTCTGCTTGTGTTGCTGTAATCTTTATAGATATGGAGGTGATGGAACTTTCGGTTGAATCCGACAATTCTTTTGATTAGGTAAATCTGTATCCAAAGAAGATGTTAAAGTATCTGAATTCACTAAGTTAGGATTTACCTTGTCAGACTTTGTAGATTCTGACTCTTTTGATGTAGGAACTTCAACAGCTGGTTGATTCTCCTCCTTCTCAACATGCTCATCTTCGACATCAATCTTTCAGGGTTTAAGAATTTTACCACTTCACAATGCCACTGCCTTGATATGTTCTTTACCCAAATTTCTTGGATTCTTAATATTGCTCGGCAAGGTTCCTTGTGATCTATTGTGAAGCTCCGTAGCTAACTGACCCATTTGGTTTTCCAAATTTTTCAGTGTTGCTGCTTGGCTTTGGATCAAAGTATCATTCTTTGCCATGTACGCTTTCAACAAGTTCTCCAAACTGTTTGATGACTCAGCATGAGGTGGTTTTGGAACTTGTTGATTGAACCTTTGAGATTGGTTGGGTCTATGCTGCATAAAGTTATTGCTCGGTCCATTTCCTTGGTTGCTCCAAGAAAAGTTAGGATGATTACGCCATGAAGGATTGTAGAAGTTGGACTGGGGTCCTTGTCCACTCCTATTTTGATGTTGGTTCCCCATATAGTACACTGACTCAAAATTTGATGGACAATTCTCAAAAGAATGACCTTCCCCACAGTACATGCAGGAAACTACTTCAAACGGACTTGGTGGCTAAGCTACAAAATTATTAGCACTATTAGCGGTAAACTGTTTTAACATAGAGGAAATAGATGACACCTGAGCTAATACTGAAGTGAGAGCATCAACTTCATGAACTCCAGCTACACGTCTTCCTAAAGCTGCTCGATTTGTTGGCCATTGATAGTTATTGCTAGCGATCCTCTCGATGATCTTATAAGCCTCATTATAAGACTTAGACAAAATTGCACCATTCCCAGAAGTATCTACCATCAATCTTGTATGTGCATTGAGACCATTATAGAATGTCTCCAACTGGATACAATGAGGAATCCCATGATGAGGACACTTACGAAGTAACTCCTTGAATTGCTTCCAAGCCTCGTACAAAGACTCGTCATCCAATTGTTGGAAAGTTGTGATCTCATTCCTTAATTTAGCATTCTTGCTACGCGGGAAATACTTAACCAAAAATCTTTCTGCTAATATTTGCCATGTAGATATGGAACTTGGTGGCAATGAATTGAGCCATGCTCGTGCTCGATCTCGCAGCGAGTACGAAAACAACTTCAACCTCAGTGCGCCTTCAGTCACACCGGCTATCTTGAATGATCACTTACCTCCATAAATAATCGAAGGTGGAGATGTGGATATTCCGTGGGCATACCACTGAATTGGCCCACTGTTTGTAGCATTTGAAACATTACTGGTTTCAATTCAAATTGAGTTGCCTCAATATCTATCCTTCTAATTCCTGGGTTTAACTCATTAAAAAGTGGCACAGCATATTCTGATGCATCGATCCCTATCATCGGCAATGAGGATGGGATTTCGCACACGATCGGCTCCATTACCTTGGTCATGATTCTGATTTCCAAGGTCCATCTCGACTTGTCTTTAAGCTGTTTGGTCACATCTTCTTTGTCTGAAAGTTCGCTCAATTTCGGGGTCTACAGGGAGTAAATCGATAATCTGATCTATGCTTATAAACACCTGAAAAGAAAATCACAAAATTAAAAAGAATAAGTTAGTAATGTTAGAAATAAAAACCAAATTGAAAATGAATAATTTCACAAAAATGACTATGGCAACAGTTAACAATCCCCGACAATGGTGCCAAAAACTTGTAACGTGTAGGTTTGTGCAATGTACACAGTCATTATCAAGTAATAAGTAAGTATCGAGTTATCGTCTCCATAAGGATTGTATTTGTGTTAAATCAGTTAACTGTAAAATTATATTAACAACTTGGTAAATTTTAAAAACACAATATGATTGAGAAGTGATGATTAAATATACTAAATGCAATAATCCCTAATGCAAATTAACCTAAGTATGCAGGGTATATGTATGAAATGGATTTTAGTAAGATTAAACATAATTTGCAACAATTATAACATAAATAAACTAGGACAATTACTTTGATTAAATTCAATTTATTATCAACATGCTTAATAACATTCGAAAAAACATTCCATGGCAACTCAATCTTTCATGAGTTTAGAAACCACATTAGGTCCTTTCGAAATCCTTTAATTAGTAAATATGCATTTTACTAATCCTTATTTTCTAAGGGTTTCTTAGCATTCGTGTGAGGTAACAGGGACGTGTTAGGTTTGAAACAATTTAATCACACAAATCTAAAAACTATGAAGATAACAGAGCTTGGTTAGAGTTGTTATGTAACCTGCAATTTAATCGGGTTAGGATCTAAATTGAGCATGCACATTTCAATTATGTGTCTACAAGCCGTCGTCTGGTTAGTATCATTCAGCTAATTCAAGTGCATTTCAATCACGTATGAACGAAATACAGACTTGATTTTAATTGAAAACATGATTGATTGAGGCACAAACATCATAAGCATGAATCAAATAAATATTATTAAATCAAAGCAATTATCCTAGCTTAAATAAAATTAAGCTAACATTGTTGTAAACAAGAACAAAGAACACATAGCAAACATTTTCAGATTAAATTAACAAAAAGAAAGATTAAACCCAAATCAAAGTGGTTGTCACCCAAGACTCTGATCGAAGAGGGCTCCTTCGTTCCTTTGCTGATGGCTCTCCAAGGTGGCCGACCAAAGGCTATTTAAGAGGCTTAATTGCTAAAACCTCTATGAAGAGATGATGCTAGGCGTGGGAAATGGGAAATGTTAGAGAGAATTGAGAGTAAGGAAAGAAAGATGAGGGATGAAGGATGATTAGGAATGGTGAGGGGTCTTATTTATAGGTGAAGAGAGGATAGTAGTTTGCTAAAAATAGAGAGCTTTAGTCGCTTCAAGCTTCTTCATAGGATGTCCAGCCATGATTAGTGGAATTTGAATGAATTTTTGCTTGATTTTTAAGCAATTTAAATGCCATAGCAACTCAAGACTGGGACTTGGTCAAATGTAAATCTTCGGGCAAATCTCTGACTTCTTCAACATTACAAGGACCTTATGCAATTAAACCAAAAAGTGGTTTATGAGGCCAGCCATGTGTAGCCAAAATTGGGTTGACTTGGTCTTCAATTTGGATGGTTTTGTGATTCAGCAAAGTTTATCAGACCTGTCAAAAATAAATTAATTAATTAAAGGACTAAAGAAATAAAATTAACCCAATTTAATTAATTAATTCAACCCAAATTATTTAATGAAATATTTAAAATGAATTATTAAATATGATTTTATATTTTATTATTTAATTTAGTCATGCATGGCCCACTTTATGTCTTAAAAATATAATATGTTCAAATAAATATAAAATAAGTCATTTTATGCATGAAAACTATATAACAAAGCATAAAATCACATTTTAATAATTTCTATGTCCTAATTTCATATTTTCACATAATTCATTAATTTATTAAACATTTACTTAGTTTTAATGAATTTAAGTAAAAAGCTGAAAATTACGTAGGAAAAATCATATATATTTTTCAGTTTACATTGACAAGGTGAGACGTAAGTTACAAAATTGGGAAGCAAAGAAGTTGTCCGTTGCTGGCAGAGTTACTCTTGTCTAGTCTGTCCTCCTTGCCATTCCTAATTGTTTTATGCAGACTATGATGATCCCGAAGGGCAGAGATTAAGAAAATAGTTAGACAGTTTATTTGGGGGAGTGAAAATGGACATTCAAAATTGGCTTTGGTAGGTTGGGATGTTGTTTGTCAACCAAGAGCTCGAGGAGGATTGGGTTTTTGACATCTTCACAATCAGAATAAATCATTCCTTATGAAGATTGGATTCCATCTTACTACGAAGAATAAGGCTCTATGGGTTCAAGTTCTTCGTACGAAGTATAGAATGTTAGAACAAATTCTATTACTATTGTTCGCAGTCAGTGTTCACACTTGTGGCGATCCCTTGCTCAGGTGTGGCCCCTTCTTTGTGAGAATCTAGCCTGGTCAGTAGGGGATGGTACTAGTATCAAGTGTTGGAAAGATTCATGGCTTCCTAAGGTTGGTCCTTTACGCTCGTGTATTCCTGCCCATGTCAATCTTGAGCTTGATTGCACTCTGAATAAAATGGTTATGTCTGACGGAACATGGAACTTGGACCTTTTTCGACTTTGGCTTACTGAACAGACACTACAAAGGATTGTAAGTATTCCGCCGCCACATCCTCTGTAGGGATAAGATAGAGTCATTTGGGCTTCTTCTACATCTAGTAGCTTTTCTGTTCACAGCGCTTATTGGACATTAAAACAAAACTCTTGGAATTCCAAAGATGTTACTTAGCAAGTCATTTGGAAATATCAAGGTCCTCAGAGAGTACGATTCTTCCTTTGGATTGCCCATAAGCAGAGATTACTTACGAATTTGGAACGAACTAAGAGAGGATTGTCACATAATAGCTCTTGTCCGGTGTGTGGTAATGAAACAGAAGACATTCTACATGTGCTTAGAGCTTGCTTGGCTGCTAAGGAAGTATGGAAGCATGTGATTCCTATACGACACAACAAACCAGGTTCTTTTCTGATTCCTTTCAAATTTGGTTATCTTCTAATTTTAGTTGTCACATGAGATTGCAAGATAATATAGTTATTTGGTCGTGTTTGTTTGGTTTAATCACTTGGCGACTATGGAAAAACAGAAATCTTTTTATTTTCCAGAATGTTCTTGGCCAGCTTATGAGATGGTCAAAGCATCCCTCAATTGAGCGCAATAATTTGAATCATGTCAAAGCTTTTATAAGGCCAATCCTTCAAAGAATGTTCGCCAAAGCATCACAAAAGGACAGTGGGTTCACCTTTTCTCTGATGGAGCAGTGGAACGTGACACCGAAAATGCTTCTACTAGAGGCGTACTACGGGATCAAGATGGTAATTAGATTTTTGGCTACAATAGATTTTTGGGCAAGTGTTCTCCATTTTAAGCAGAACTATGGGGTATACTTGACGGAATCCTATTATTGCTAAATAAAGGATTTAGGCAAGCAACAATTCAGATAGATAATGCCGAAGTAGCCATGCTACTAGAAGACAAGAAGATGAAAGAAACAAGTATCACAATTCTTCGAAGAGTGCAAAGAATCATGTCCTCTGAAGGACAGTGGAAGATTAGAGTGGTTTCAGGAGACGATAATCTAGTTATTGATCGCTTGGCGAAAATCTGCCTTGCCCATTAGTCAAGTCTTCAAATTTTTTAGGTACCTCCTAACGAGGTGCTTGGGGATGTTCAACATGATAAAAGCTCATGGAGTGATAAAGGCTTTGATATAATGTAATTTGTCTTTTCTTTTCACCAAAAAAAAAATGGTTGTAATGGTTACAGACACGAAATTAATGAAAAAATAGGAAAATAGATTCAAGCAAAAGAAGATTCAACATATCATTATTGCAAGGTATATTAATACATTTATATACATATATATACCCGTATATATATATATATATACATGTTTATCTAGTTATTTTTTTTATTTTCTATATTTCTATACATATATATATATATATATATACATGCATATAATTATTTTTATTTTTGATTCTTATATGTATATATATGCACACATATTTTAATTTGATTATTGTTTTTCTATTTGTTTAGCATAAAAAATAAACAAAAAAGGAAAAAAAGGGTTTAAAAACCCTAAATAAAAAAATCTAACAAATTCAAAAAGATAAAAAACTAAAACTTAAAGAAAATCATGTTTTTCTCACCTTTTTTGGAAAATATGACTAGATCTATCAAGATCTAGCCTTGGTTTATGTTTTAAACAAATAAAAAATAAAAAAAGAGAGATTTTTTACCTTAGCGCTGCCGTGCACGACGGCGGATGATTGGCAGCAACGATCGGTCGACAGTTGATCAATCAAGGCCAGCCACTTGAGGAGAAAGGGGGGAGAGAGTTGAGAGAGAGTTTTTATTTTTTTGAAAAAAGGAGTGAAGAAATGAAAAAAAAGGGAGTTAAAATGGTTTATATAGACTTCCAAAATGACGTAGTTTTGGGAATGACTTAAAACACTCAAAACGACGTCGTTTTGGGCCTTTGCTTGGGATTAGATTTCTTTAAAATGGGCAATTTCCCCTTTTGTCCTTCTGTATTTTTTATTTGTTTCAATTTAATCCTTTTGTGCTATTTTTAATTTATTTTAATTTTGCCCAATAATTTTAAAAATATTTTTCAATTTGGTCCTTGACTCAAAAATAGCCCAAAATTTCCCAAGTGTCAAATTTTTTGGGTTTATTGCCCACGAAGCCCCTATTTTATTTAGAAATTGCATTTGGCCCCCTAAATTGTCCAAAAATCTATATTTGAACCTCAAACTTCCCAAAAATTTGGATTTAACCCCTAAACTTTCAAAAATTCAAATTTAACCCCCAAACTTTCCAAAATTTATGTTCTGACCCCCAAATTTCCAAAAATTATGTTTTGACCCACAAACTTTCCAAAAATTAAGTTTTGATCCCAAACTTTCCAAAAATTCAAATTTGACCCTCAAACTTCCTAAAAATTTAGATTTGACCTCTAAACTTACCAAAAATTTAGATTTGACCCCTACTCTTTCCAAAAATTCATATTTGACCCTTAAACTTTCAAAAAATTATGTTTTGGCACCAAACTTTCCAAAATTTCATTTTGACCCCATTTTCCTTATTTTCATATTTTTACCCAAAATTTTCATTTTAGTTTTAATTTAATCTTTTATTTTTTTATTTCTTCTAAAATTAATCCCATTTATTTATTTATTTATTTTATTTTTCGATAGTTTTGATTTGCATATCCTTTCGCATTTCATATTTTATCTATTTTATTCTTAAGTTTTACATATTTATTTATCTTTATAATTGCACCTTCTTCGTGTTATTCAATTTTGTCATTAATTGCATAATTCGTATTTAATCTCATTTTTATTTAAATATTTTAATTAAAGTTATTTTCTGATTTCCTCTAAAATACGAATATTTTTTAAAATCGAAATAATATTCCTTTATTTCGGATTTTGAAAATTTGTGTCTTAACTTACTAGGCGCGATTTTTTCTTCAAACCTGAATAATCGAATACCGTTTTAAAGGTTTGAAATTGGCAACGAAGAAATGCTCGTTATTTTCGGATCTTGAAATGTTATGTCCTAACTCACTGGACATGACTTCCTTCCTCGATCATTTCGAAATAACGAGACTTCTTCACGAAATTCAATTTCCTTCTTAAACATGTATATCAAATAAATCATGCATTTAAGGATCGTATTTTAAATTTCACTCGAGTTTTTAAATTTTTAACAATCAAGACCGGAAATTAATCGACTAGGTACTAATTTTGGGCGTGTGGGGGTGCTAATCTTTCCTCACACATAATCGACTCCCGAACCCCTTTTTTTGGATTTCGAAGACCGAAATGATTATCAAAACAAATCTAAACGTTTTGTGGTAATCCAATCACACCAAACAAAAAAAGATTAGTGGCGACTCCATATTTCGATTTTTAAAATATTTTCAAGACTTTTTCTTTTTTCGAAATAAAAACGTTTCGACAATAATATTATTTATTAAGTTAGGACTAATTCGGTTAACCAATCAATTTCAAATCGAATTAACTGTTAACCAAACTTTTAAAATATTATTAATCGATCCCCGACCGAATTAATTTGATTAACCGATCGATTAACCGAATTCGATCTGTTAACTAAATTAATTCTATTTTATCTGAAATTTACACACCCCTATCCAGATTCAAGATGCTTTATACAATAGAATGATTTTTCAGGCATTTTCTGCAAGCAAGTAATAAAGATATGCAATATATATATATATATATATAAAGCAATACTCAAAGTCTTTTTTTTTTTTTGAATAAATGCTGCTGGATTTTATTAGAATTCAAAAAGCCATACATAAAAGTCCAATACACAAGCCAACAAACAAAAATTTATATACATTGAAATTATAATTAAATTGATTATTAAATGGGAAGTATAATTACTAAATTGGGCTTAGCTTTGATTTTTTTTATATTTGGGTTGGGCTTTTAGTTTATATTTATTTGAATAAATTATATTATTAGTCACTAAATTATGGGGAATTTTTGTTTTGGTCACTTAATTAAAAAAATTAAAATTTTGTCACTCTTAGATGGCACTTTTTTAGCTATATAATAACAATTTTAATCATCAGTTTTTGTATTTTTATTAATTTGACACTGATTATATATAAAATGATAAAAATTGATATTCTTTTTTAAAAAAATTAAAAATTATAAAAATTAAAATTAAAATAAAAGTAGATAAAATTTTCAAAAATAGATAAGGTGAGAAAATGAGGGAAAATTACTTTTAAACCCTCCAAACTTTCTCTCTGTATTACCCATATACAAATATCCAATATTCATTCTTTAAAAACATAAAAAAAAAAAACATTAAGCAAAATTATTAGTTCGTTATTTTCTACTTCTTTTGTTTCTTAACATGATTCTTTTTCATTATGAGAAAAGAAAAAATTCAAAATATAATTTGTTTTTATAATTTGGGTTTGAAAAAGTAATTTAAATAAATTGAAATTTTGAATTTAACCTGAAATAGAAAATTTTATGTTATATTTTTTTTTGCTAAAAAAAGGCATCATAGTCGATTTCAAAAGCCTTCATGATATTAGTTTTGGATATTCTTCAGGGAGCATGAAATTTAACTTGAAAATATTATTAATTTGGTTTCGCGAAACATTGAGAAAGCATGTAATGATGCAAGATTTTTTTTTGTTTTGTTTTGTTTTTAATTTGTTATTGGATTCTAGTGAAGCATAATTTTTTTTATTTCCCATAGATATTAGTTCTTCAATATTTTTTATATTTTAATTTTCTAGAATTTTATATAGAATTTTTTATTTTTTAAATAATTTTAATTTTTTATAATTTTTATATAGAATGAGAGTCAAATTGACCAAGAAAATATAAAAGGTTAAGACTAAAATTGTTACTATACGAATTAAAAAAATGCCACTTAACCATCGAGTAAGAAAAAAATAATTTCAAAATGTTTAGTGACGAAATTATAACATTTTTAATTAAATTATTAAAATAAAAATTTACTCATAATTTAATGAGTAATGATATAATTTATCCGACACTCACACGGTTTTTGGTAATTAAAAATTTAGGAGGGGGTGGGCCGGCACGAGACTCCCTTCAACACCCATTATTTACTCTTTACATTTACAAACTTTTTTATCCTTCAAATTTTTTTAGGGAGTTAAAATTAAATTGTAAGTTTTATGATAGTAAAAATATAAGTTTTAAATGATTAAATTAAAATTTTATTATTTTTAAAAGATATCAAAGTGTAATTTTATTTTTATTAATTTAAAATTTTAAAAATTTTAAATAATTTAAAAAGAAAATTTTCATCTTAGAGAACCAAAGTCCTTGCCAGTCCCTGGGTTCCATGCTTAAAACATTGGTTTTTAAATAAAAATGCAAAAGAAAATATTATTATGCTAAAATATTTGGTTAGGTTCTCAAAATTTTACGGGTAGAATTTGAATGATGATAAGTGTATATAAAATATAGTTAAAAGAAATTGTTCATGATTATAACTTTTAATTATTATAATTTTTTAAAAATAAAATTGTTCATGATTATAATTTTAATTTTTAAAAAAAATTATTTATTTTAAAGGTGCAATCAGTTTCAGGTAATGTATAGCATTATAGAGACATTATGGGATTTTCTTTTTCCAAATTTATATTCCATAATATCGGAGGAATTTCTTTTCTTTTTAAAACTTTTAAAATATGAATTTATGAAAGATAAATATATATTTCAATTTTTTTTTAAATTTTGAAATTCTACGAAGATTTTATTTCAATTTTTAATATAATGTTTTCAAATTTTCTTGGAACATCAGTTCCTTGCTTTTGGATTAAAATTTTTTAGTGACTTACAATAATAAAGTGAGAAGTCAAGATCGATTCAACTTGGATTCAACTTAATTTCATCTTCAACTCAAGAATTTGTTACATCTTTTGATAAATTTTATCTTTCAACTTCATTAGTCATCAGAAATACTCGATTTTTATTTTCCAACGGTATGCAAAAGAGTTTCCTTTTCCTTTTTTTGTTTCATATATTAGCAATATGCATATCCTCCTAAGATCCGACTCTTTCTAATAGTTTCACCAAAAATGATGTTCGGAGAGGCCGCAAAGAGTTGGGGAAGATATTTTCAAATCTTTATTTATGGTATACCATTGTTTTTTTTCTTGTTTAATCAATTTATTTTAGTATAAATTAATGTTGAGACCTTTCAAGTTGGAATTATAATTTCGTAACTATTATTTTGCTATTATTATCTCCAAATTTAGTTTTATGAGATATTGCTTTAAACCTGATGCACATTGTTATTGTTCATACTTTGATGATTTTTTAAAGATATTTAATATGGTAAAAGAAAATTTTTGAAATGGTGATCTATTACTTGTTTAGCCTATGTGTATTACATTGCTTTTATAGAGCTTATTTATTAGATTTGGTGTTATCCATTAATAATGATTTAAGTTTTAATTTTTAGGTATGTCTTATAACTCAAAATAAGGTCATTATTCTTATTCATGTACTGATTCTTTATCATCGATGGCTGTCATTGAAGGAAATGAAATTTTCAATGCTCGGGATACTACTCATGAAAGACCAACCTCTAAGGAGGCTGAGTGTTTGGATGATATTGAAGTTGCCACTTATACGAGGAGAAATAGAAATAAGACATCAATTGTTTGATAGGAACTGACCTTAGTTAAGCTTGTTGATGGGACTAAAAAAGTGCAGTATAATCATTGTAAGATTAAACTTGCTAAGAACAAGGATGATACAACTACACAATATAAAAGACATTTAAATGGTTGTGTGAAACGTTAGGTGCCTTTAAATGGATAAGGCAATCTTTTTCTACCACCGCAAGCACCTAGATCTGATAGTGCGAGTGGTATCCAGACTTGAAAATATGACCAAGCAAAGATTCGGGAAGTTGTTTCTCACATGATAATGATTCATGAGTTGCCTTTTGCATTTATTGAGTATGAGTTATTCACTTTGCTGATGAAAATTGAAAGTCCTCACTATGTAAGAATTTCTCGTGCTACAGCCAAAACCGATTGTTGGACTAGTTATGAGGTTGAGAAGAAGAGGTTAAATGGGTTGTTGAAAACTGTGGATATGTTTGGCATTACAACTGATATGTGGAAGTCGAGTCAAAAGATTCAATACATGTTCTTGACAGCTCATTTTGTGGAGTAAGATTGGAATTTGCAGAAAGAGTTTTTAATTTTATTGATGTGCCTCCTCCGCATAGTGGAGTTGTTGTATATGACACATTTTACAAATGCTCACAAGACTAGGGTATTGAAGGAAAAGTATGCTCAATTTCTGTGGACAATGTTTCTTACAATGATGCATCTGTAAGGATGTTGAAAGATAACCATTCATTTCTTAAAAGGCTTCTTTTGAAAATTGTTTCATGTCCGTTGTTGTGCACACATGTTGAATCTATTGGTGCATGATGGTCTTTCCGAAGTTGAAGATGTAATTGATAATGTAAGGGAAGTGTGAAGCACATCACAGCATCCACTCTGCGTTTGACTATGTTCAGTGATATTGTTAAACAACTTCAATTGCCAAATAAGAGGTTGATTTTAGATTGTTATACATGGTGGAATGCAACATATGCTATGTTGTCATCTGCATTGGAGTTTAAAGGCATATTTTTGCGGTATGCTCAACGAGATGTAAGTTATAAGTATTTGCTAAGATGAAGATTAGGTGAGGGTTGAGGAAGTTTATTCTTTCTTGGAACTTTTTAATGAAGTTACCAACATTATCTTAGGTAAACAATTTAAAAATATCTAGTTTTATTTCATTATTTCTTAATTTTAATTTATGTTATTTAATTCAATACATGGTATTTTCTTTATAAATATTAGGTTCTGAATATCCAACTTCAAATTTGTTTTTATTTGTTTCTTCCTGAACTTTGGAGTATTAAAGCGTTATTGTTACTGATAGAGAAATCTTTGAGTAAGTGTAACAGCCCGTTTTTTAGTGGTGTCGAAAACAGTGATTACGAGATCACAAATCTGAAGAGAAATTTTTATAAATAAGTGATTAAATTAAATTAGTCAAAAAATAATTTTATTTGGAATTTTGAATTGAAAGATTTTAATTATTAAATTAAAATTTTGTATAAGTGGTTTGGTTCAAAGGTTAAGTGGCTTTAGAAAATGAGGTATCAGGATCTCGTTTCTGATGTTAAGGGCCATAAATATTTTTATTAAATATTTATAAATTCTTATTTTATGTGAATTGAAGTTTGGCTGGGTAATTTTGATGATTAAATGTTTAATTAAGGAAAAAGGAGTAATTTGTAAAAGAGGTAAAAATTAATTGCTATTGAATAAAATAAAAGGGACAAAATTGGTAACTACACCATGGTCAAAAAGTCCAAGCGGTGGAGGATATTGTTATCTTCCACTAACTTTTGAGTTATTTATTTATTTAGTCCTTTTTAGTTTAAGGCTAATTTGTAAATAAGTGGGTTTAATTGGAATTCAATTATAATTAAAGGATCAAATAGATAAATTAACCTATGGTATTTTAGTGGATAGGTTATGAGTTAAATTGATCATGAGTATAATTAATTAAGGCTAAATAAGTGATTAATTAAACTAATCATGAAAGACTAAATATTTACAAAATTGCCATTAGGTATAAAAATGAAATTAAAGAAGAAAAATCACATTTTTTCTCCTAATTTCTTCTTCTTCTTCACGACTAAGACAAGAAAACCTAGGGTTTTCCATTGATGAACTTTGAGCTTTGATTTGGGTAAGCAAACCTTGACCATTTTTAGTAATTTTTATGTTTTTGAGTCCGTGTTAGCCTGATCTAGCTAATCTAAGGACTAAATTGCGAATCTGTCAAATGTTGTGAATTTTACCATTGTTGAAAATGCTTGTCTTTGAAATTTTTTGATAGTTTTGGATACTTGATGATTAAATTAGATCTCTTTGTAAAGTGATTTTTGATGAAATTAGGGTTTAAGGACTAAAATACTAAATGATAAAATTGGAAGTACTTTAGGTGAAATAAATGGATTATAAGGGCTTGTATGAGATCAATGTATATTTGGTTGGGATGGGTTGTAGAGAAAATGAGTATTTTGCGTGTTTTGTGTTGAAAGGACTAGATTGAATAAAAAGAAAGTATGAGGGGTAAAACTATAATTTTTCCAAAAAGGACCAAATTATGTTAATTCATTTTAATTATCTGTTTTAATGTGAAATTTGGATGAATTGCTGATTTAGATTACAATCGTGTCACGGATCGTGGAAAAGGGAAATTAGCAGAATAGCCCTTGAAGTTGAACCAAACTGCAATTTCATTCAATAAGTTCGTAGTGATAGTTTATATACATTGGTTATCTCTTGTGTTTTACTATTGTCATAGCAAATGGAGAAAGGTTAAACATTCGTGACAATGGAAAGACAAAGAAAGAAACGAAATGTCAGGCTTGGGACTGATTATCTAAATTGAAGCGATGGGTAGGATCCTGCATAAGTTGCAGTATCCTATCAGCTTGTGTGAGCAGCATCGTAAGTTAACAGATTCTGAATGAATAATGAATTATGGATTCCTCCGATGGCTAGTCTTCGCATAAGTTGCGGATTCTCATCAACTTGTGTGAGCAGCATCGAGAGTGAGAAATTCTGGACCGTATCGATGGCTGAGTCTTCACATATGTTGCGGGTTCTCATCAGCTTGTGTGAGCAGCATCGTATACTGGTTAAACTCTGTCTAGGCTCGTAAGAGCTAATCATTCTAGGCTCGTAAGAGCTAATCATTCTGGGCTCGTGTTGGCTAATTATCGTCTGTGCTCGTAATGAGTTAAAGTCTGGAGGACTGAAGAGATTTAGTTTCGTTATTATACATATGATTACTCGTTATCATCTTTTAACTGATCTATTTATTCTATGAGAAATATGATAATCCCGAACTTACTAAGCTTAGTAAGCTTACTCGTGAATCTATTGTTGTTTTGTAGATACATTTTACTGTCTGAAGATTGGATCATCTCAAGGAAATCACACTATTGTGGGGATTGTATTGTAGATCTTACATCACTTGGTCTTATGGCATGTACTAGGATGATATTAACTTGAGATTTAACTAAAAGATGTTGAAATCCTTCTATTTCGATTGTATAAATAGCATGAAGTATGACTTAGATGCTCAGGCTTATAATGCTTGTAAGACTTATAAGTAATGTATGTTATGTGATGTTTTAATGATAACTTATACTGGTTGTGTTCGAGATATTAAACTTGTATCTTGACAATTACTCTTGAGATCCTGCATACTTGTTTCAGTAGAACTTATGTATGTATCGGTAGATGTGCAGGGTAGGAAAGAGGTTATTCTTTAACTTGGGTTGTATCGGTAGTTTATGGTATTAATGTATCGGTAGTAAGAATGATTGTATCGGTAGAAGTTGCAAGATAAGGATTTTTGCTCTCTAGAGATTTTGGTATCGATAGTTGCATGAATTATTTTGGTAGTTATGTCACATGTATCGGTTGAATCATCTCGAGTATCGATAGAACTCTGCAATATTTCTAAATTATTTTCTGACTTCACAACTACTGGTACATGATCATTAGGTACCGATAGAAGTGTCCAAAAATCATGGAAATGACCCTTTTACCCTTGTTGAGTTGTGATTTTAATTGATTGATGATATATGATATGTTAAGTGCACATCTTTATTAAAGTAAAATTGATTGAAATGAAAATAAAAGATGAACATTGATAAATGAACAGTAGGACACCAAGACCCTATTAGATGACGGTTTCAGGTTTTAAGTGCTACATTTAGTGGTATCAGAGCTTACGATTTAGTCGTTTCTGGAACTGAATTGACTGTGTGAAATGATCTAGAAGTACATGCCATGTGAATCTGTGATAGTGTAATATAGATGGATCCGATCTAACTACTGTTTTACAGATAAGAAAAATGTCTAATTCAGAACAAGGAGAAAGCAACGAAGTAAATAGTAATGTTCCAGCTACTGATTCTGACGCGAGCCAAAGGGTACCGAATATACCGATGACAAAAAGTGAAGTCAAAAACATATTTTTCGGCTTAATGGGACAGTGGTTTTCAGAATTTATGCAGAATAATCCTATGGTACCACCTCTCCCACCTCCAACTACATAACTTGCTGCTCGACCTATGGCACATTCCCTAAGGCCTCCACCTCCTCTTACAATAGAAGAGAGGCATCGTATACCAACAGATAGGGTAAGAAAATATGGGGCGAAAGAATTTCACGAAAATGCTGAGGATGATCCATCCAGGGCTGAGTATTGGTTGGAAAACACTCTGAGAGTACTGAATGAAATGGCTTGTTTGCCTGAAGACTATGTTAGGTGTGCTGTGTCGTTACTGAAAGACGAGGCATACAATTGGTAGGTGATGATTGTGGTAGTGGTACCTGAAAATGAAGGTACTTGGGAATTCTTCCAAGTAGAGTTCAAAAAGAAATACATTAGTAAACGATACCTGGATAAAAAGAAGAAGGAATTCCTAGAGTTGAGACAGGGAAATAAGACAGTGGCAAAATACGAACGGGAATTTGTATTTCTCAGTAAGTATGCACGGGAGATTGTACCTATTGATGAGGCTATGTGTATCCGATTTGAGGACGGTTTAAACGATGAGGTTAAAATGATGATGGGTGGTGCTGAAATACGACCATTTGTTATCTTGGCGAATAGAGCATAGAAAATGGAAGAAATTTACAACCACAAGACACAGAGGGAAAAGAGGTCCAAAGAATTCAATAAGAAGATTTCTTCCAAAACTTTTCCTTTACCACTGATGAAGAAATACAAAGAAAATGAGAATCGAGTGATAGTTTCAACCGGTTACCCGAGCAAGAGCGGATCAGCACAATCTGGAATTAGATTTCAGAATAAGCTTACGGATAGTGTAGCCAGTGTTTGTAATGCACCTAACCTAGCTTGTGAGTATTGTGGAAGATTCCATCCGAGTGAGTGTCGTTTGAAGAAAGAGGCATGCTTCCGATGTGGAGCAACCTACCACATGGTATGAAATTGTCCAGTATCACATGATAGGGAGGAGAATAAGAGTATAAAACCTCCAGCCACACTACAAAAGAGTAGACAATCTGGACAGAGCAGCATTCAGGTGGAAATCGTAATAAAGGTAATGAAAATACAAACAGATCCGAAGTTCGAGCACCTGCATGGACCTATGCTATTCGAGCCAAAGAAGAGGCAATTGTATCCAATGAAATGATCGGTAAATTCTATCTTTGATGTGACTGTGAGTACTTTGAATGATTTAGGATTGATTTACTCCTATATTGATATTGCTTAATAACTGATAAAAAAATTTCGAGGACGAAATTTCCTAAGGGGGAGAGTTGTAGCAGCCCGTTTTTTAGTGGTGTTGGAAACAGTGATTACGAGATCACAAATTCGACGAGAAATTTTTATAAATGAGTGATTAAATTAAATTAGTCAAAAAATAATTTTATTTAGAATTTTGAATTGAAGGATTTTAATTATTAAATTAAAATTTTGTATAAGTGGTTTGGTTCAAAGTTAAGTAGCTTTAGAAAATGAGGTATCAGGACCTTGTTTCTGATGTTAAGGGCCATAATAAAAATATTTATAGATTCTTATTATATGTGAATTGAAGTTTGGCTGGGTAATTTTGATGATTAATTGTTTAATTAAGGAAAAAGGAGTAATTTGTAAAAGAGGTAAAAGTTAATTGCTATTGAATAAAATAAATGGGACCAAAGTGGTAATTACACCATGGTCAAAAAGTCCAAGCGGTGGAGGATATGATTATCTTCCACTAACTTTTGGGTTATTTATTTATTTTGTCCTTTTTTAGTTTAAGGCTAATTTTGTAAATAAGTGGGTTTAATTGGAATTCAATTATAATTGAAGGATCAAATAGATAAATTAACCTATGGTATTTTAGTGGATGGGTTATTATGAGTTAAATTGATCATGAGTATAATTAATTAAGGCTAAATAAGTGATTAATTAAACTAATCATGAAAGACTAAATATTTACAAAATTGCCATTAGGTATAAAAATGAAATTAAAGAATAAAAATCACATTTTTTCTCCTAATTTCTTCTTCTTCTTCATGGCTAAGACAAGAAAACCTAGGGTTTTCCATTGATGAACTTTGAGCTTTGATTTGGACAAGCAAACCTTGACCATTTTTAGTAATTTTTATGTTTTTGAGTCCGTGTTAGCCTGATCTAGCTAATCTAAGGACTAAATTGCGAATCTTTCAAATGTTGTGAATTTCTTGATCATTTTTTGTATTTTTGATGTTTTTGAGTCCGTGTTAGCCCGATCTAGCTAATCTAAGGACTAAATTGCGAATTTGTCAAATGTTATGAATTTTACCATTGTTGAAAATGCTTGTCTTTGAAAGTTTTTGATAGTTTTGGATACTTGATGATTAAATTGGATCTTTTTGTAAAGTGATTTTTGATGAAATTAGGGTTTAAGGACTAAAATGCTAAATGATAAAATTAGAAGTACTTTAGGTGAAATAAATGGATCAATGTATATTTGGCTAGTATGGGTTGCGGAGAAAATGAGTATGTTGCATGTTTTATGTTGAAAGGACTAGATTGAATAAAAAGAAAGTATGAGGGGTAAAACTATAATTTTTCCAAAAAGGACTAAATTACGTTAATTCATTTAATTATCTGTTTTAGTGTGAAATTTGGATGAATTGCTGATTTAGATTATAATCGTGTCACGGATCACGGAAAAGGAAAATTAGCAAAATAGTCCCTAAAGTTGAACCAAACTGTAATTTCATCCGGTAAGTTCGTTGTGATAGTTTATATACATTGGTTATCTCTTGTGTTTTACTATTGTCACAGCAAATGGAGAAAGGTTAAACATTCGTGATAATGGAAAGGTAAAGAAAGAAACGAAATGTCAGGCTTGGGACCGGTTATCTGAATTGAAGCGATGGCTAGGATCCTGCATAAGTTGCAGTATCCTATCAGCTTGTGTGAGTAGCATCACAAGTTAACAGATTCTGAATGAATAATGAATTATGGATTCCTCCGATGGCTGAGTCTTCGCATATGTTACCGATTCTCATCAGCTTGTGTGAGCAGCATCGAGAGTGAGAAATTCTGGATCGTATCGATGGCTGAGTCTTCACATATGTTGCGGGTTCCTATAAGCTTGTGTGAGTAGCAACGTATACTGGTTAAACTCTATCTGGGCTCGTAATAGCTAATCATTCTGGGCTCGTAAGAGCTAATCATTTTGGGCTCGTGTTGGCTAAATGTCGTCTGTGCTCGTAATGAGTTAAAGTTTGGAGGACTGAAGAGATTTAGTTTCGTTATTATACATATGATTACGAATGCATACTCGTTATCATCTTTTAACTGATTTGCTTATTCTGTGAGAAATATGATAATCGCGAACTTACTAAGCTTAGTAAGCTTACTCATGAATCTATTGTTATTTTGTAGATACGTTTTACTGTCTGAACATCGGATCATCTCGAGGAAATCATACTATTGCGGGGCTTGTATGGTAGATCTTACATCACTTGGTCTTATGGCATGTACTAGGATGATATTAACTTGAGATATAACTAAAAGATATTGAAATCCTTCTATTTCAATTGTGTAAATGGCATGAAGTATGACTTAGATGCTCAAGCTTATAATGCTTGTAAGACTTAGAAGTTATGTATGTTATGTGATGTTTTAATGCATAACTTATACTGGTTGTGTTTGAGATATTAAACTTGTATCTTGACAATTACTCTTGAGATCCTGCATACTTGTTTCGGTAGAACTTATGTATGTATCAGTAGATGTGCAGGGTAGGAAAAAGGTTGTTCTCTGACTTGGGTTGTATCGGTAGTTTAGATGTAAGTATCGATAGTTTATGGTATTGATGTATCGGTAGAAGTTGCAAGATAAGGATTTTTGCTCTCTGGAGATTTTGGTATCGGTAGTTGCATGAATTGTTTCGGTAGTTGTGTCACATGTATCGGTAGAATCATCTCGAGTATCGGTAGAACTCTGCAATATTTTTGAATTATTTTCTGACTTGACAACTACTGGTACAAGATCATCAGGTTTCGATAGAAGTGTCCAAAAATCATGGAAATGACCCTTTTGCCCTTGCTGAGTTGTGATTTTAATTGATTAATGATATATGATATGTTAAGTGCACATCTTTATTAAAGTAAATTTGATTGAAATGAAAATAAAAGACGAACATTGATAAATAAACAGTAGGGCACCAAGATCCTATTCGGTGATGGTTTCGGGTTTTGGGTGTTACAGTAAGGAACTTTGGATGAGACAAATGGTATTTAAAATGCAAAGAACATTTGATAAATATTGGGTTGAATACAATTTGCTGATTTCTATTGTTGTTATACTAGATCATTGGGATAAGATGAAATTGATTGATTTCAGTTTTCGTGTTATTTATTCTAAAGAGGAAGCTCCTAGACAAATTCGCATTGTGCATTATAGACTATATGAGCTTTATAAGGAATATGTGCATGAATATGCAACAGCTAATGTTGATACATCAATGGAAAATGATGTGCAAGAAAATGGTGTCAGCAATGCTTCTACCACTAGTAGAATATGCAAGGGAAAAGTTATGACTGGGAGGTCCAAGTTTGAGAGATATATTAGGAGTGTTGACACAGTTGACAATGTTAAGTTTGAACTAGATATATACTTGGAATAAGAAGTGTTCATTTGTAAGGAAAACTGTGGTGATTTTGATTCCTTAGAGTGGTGGAAGGTTAACAACCTCAAGTTTTGAATTTTATCAAAAATGACTTACGAAATCTTGTCTATTCCTATTACCACGGTGGCTTCAGAATCTGATTTTAGTGTTAGTGGTTGAGTGATTGATGCATATCATTCATCTTTAGGAACTAATACGATGCAAATATAACTTTGTGGTTCCGATTGGTATTGAAACTTTTATGTGTTTTTACATAAATAGTGTAAAATAAATAAATACGAATATAAGATAACAGGAATAATATTTACGAGAATAAACAAACTCAACAGTGGAATACTAGTGTCGCAGAACCAATCGGTGGCACCACTTTATTTTTTTAAAAAGTTATTTTTTCGAGTGCAGCCTAAACAATCGGTGGCACTTGTATTTAATACAAAAAACTACGAGTTTTTTTAAATAATATACGATAAAAGAAAATAATAATAATATTTTTATTGGTGCCACAGATGTATTAGGCGGCACCCAAAAAAATTTAAATTTTTGTAAAGCTGAAACAGTAAAAAATTTGGTGTTTTAAATTTTTTTCGGATATTAAGATAGGGTCGACTTAATATCGACATTAGTTGAGCGGTGGTGCCTAGAGATGCATACCTTTCATTTACCGTGTAGGGAATGCACCATCACATTGGAGGATGTCGCAATGCAATTAGGGCTCCCTATGGATGGTGATGTGATAACTGGTACAAGCGGTATAGCTGATCCTACGGCTCTACTATAACTTGCTTGGATGCTCTCCTAATGATGGTATTGAAATTTTTACGGGTTTAAAGTTTTGTGGCTGAGAGCAAAATTTGAAATATTATTGGATTATGCGACCGAAATGGAGAAGATACAGGTTACTCGGGCTTATATACTATAACTTATAGGGGGTACTTATGTCGGATTCTAATAATAATATAGTCCACTTGATGTACTTTCCCTTACTTAGTTCATTGCAAGGTGCCCGTTCGTACAGTTGGGCTTCGGTAGTACTAGCTACACAGTATTGTGAGTTTTGTTGGGCGAAAAAGCACAGAACTATCGATATAGGTGGCTGCCTAATACTACTACAATCTTGGACGCTATATAGGATGCCATTTTTGGCATCAGTGGGTCACCAAGTACATGTGTTCTCACTTGTGAGTAGATAAAATAAAATTCAAACTTGGGTTAAGATTTTTTTCATGAAATTATTTTTTAACGAGTTTGGTTTATATTTTTAGGTGATATAGTTGTCTAAACATCGATAAGTTGAAAACACTCATTATATACTGACAGATGATTGAGGGATATGCCGGGGATGAGGTAATTTATTTTCAAAAAATTAATTTAATTATTAAATTACGTTGTAATTAGTATTCTAATCATGTGTTTAATTGTGCAGTTCATGTGGATGTCTTATATCGCGCCAAATGTTGCTTCCGTCATTCCCCATTTGGCTAGAGCAGATTCAATCGTGTTGTGTGTCAATGCACCAATTATAAATTTTCAAACGGTGGACTGGTATGCCAGGGATCGGGTGCTTTGTCAATTCAGGTGTAGTCAACATATTCTGTACGTTCCTATACAATTGAGAAAAGATGTTCACAGGATTGACAAGAAGGGGAAACATGCAAAGAATTGGGCATTTAGAGCATCAACCATATATTGTGTTGTGGAACGCCCAATTGGAGAGAAGACTTAATTTAGTCTCATGCTATCTTGATTTCACTCCATCGAGGGACTACCAGGAGTGGTACGTAAATAATGGGTTGCCTTATTTATATGATAGTTAATTGATGTTAGTCCCTCCACATATAGAACGACGAGGTCCTCTATAACTCTATCCTCTTCAACAATCTCCTCCACCACTCGAGCCAGAGCCGGAGCCGAAGCCCTAACCCCAACCTAATTCGACACCTTTGTTGTCATACACACACTCGATCGACAATTTATATCACCTGAAGATAAGGGCTGGCCTCAATCCGAGCTGACACATTCATTAACATACACGCACTCGATTGATAGTTCTCATCACCTTGAGATGGGGGGTTACAGTTTTGCACCAAAGTACTAGGGTTCCGCAATAGACCCGAAGATGGGTGGTTGTAGTTCTTATCAGTAGCCAAGCCCACCAACAATGTTTCAAATGTTTAACCCATCCTCACCCCAATACTACACCTCTCACAGGCAAATGTTTGTGACCAACGATTTTTTAGTTTGCTTAGCACTCCCCGGGGATTCATTCAAATATTTTACAAGTTCATCTGAATAATTGAAGTTGATACAATAATGAAAATTCAATACAAAAACAAAAACATAATGCAAATATATGTAAATAATTTAAGTTGATACAAGAATGATATTCAATAAAAAAAATAGAAACATAATGCAAATATATGTAAATAATTTAAGTTGATACAAGAATCAAAATTCAATACATAAATCACATTCTATTCGGCCAAGGCAACTCTCTCAAGTGGTACCCTCGATGCGGGCATTTGCTTCGATTTTGACCCTTTGATCTGCACACGCCACAATGTTTAATGTCGACCCTTTCCCTTATGTCCATGTCATTTCTTATCTGAGTGACAATCGAGCGAGCTTTGGGCTTCCTTCGAAGATTACGATCTAGAACCATCTCAAAACTCGGCGAGGGAACTTCCACATTGGCACATCCCGTATTATTCGAAACTAGTTTCCTCAAATATGTAACGTGCGTTCCAATGTGTATACTTTATCGATATATTGTTTGACATTGATAGAGTGTTTAGCGCATGCTGCAACGATGTGCGTACATGAATAATGTAGTGTCTGGAATTTCCCACAATCGCATCACTTGTTTAGGAGAATATAATTGAACGTTTATGGTTCTTGCTTTTGAGATGTTGACCGCCATTGCCTTCCTAACATGCTTGACATGCACGAACCCCACACCAATTTGATTTACTTATTTAAGCCCCTTTCTTGGCATTAATGTGGCCAACCAGTAGAAACTAGCTGAGAATATAGATGTAATTGGGAGAATTCGTGTACGCTTAAATACTGCGTTAACGGCCTTTGGTAGATTGGTGGTCATATGACCATATCTCGAACCATTATTGAAACTTTGAGCCCATTGCCAAGGCTCTATACTCCTAAACCATTGTTGTAATGTAGTAGTAGTTTAACCATGCATATCAACTTCGAGGTTAGCCCATCTCTATCTGAATTGATATGGCTCTACCTCATATCTTGAACCGTTACAACATGTTACGTGTCATTTGGCAAACTGTAAACATATAGAAAAAATGAGATAGATAATTACCCATCTTCACAACTTGTCTTCTCCAATCCGCATGTTTGAATTTCTTGTGAAAATTCACCGTAATATGCCTGATGCAGTACACAGATCTCCACAGAACACCCGAATGCGTGATTGTGGAAACTAGCCCTTTTGATCTATCTGAAATGATGCAAACATTATCTTGAGTGACAACATATCTTCGTAAGTTCTCCACAAAAAATTACCATGACTTCAAGTTCTCTCCTTCGACTATGGAAAAGGCTATCGATAGGATGTTCTTGTTTCCATCTTGTGTAACCGCAATGAAGAGAATATGCGTATATTTCCCGTACAACTAAGTCCCATCTACCTGTACAAGCAACTTACAATGGGGAAAGGCCTAAATGCAGGGATGGAATGTCCAAAACATTCAATGAAAAGTTCTTTTCCCCTGATGTAATTGGTTGCCCCGATCGTGATAAGGCAACGTCTGCAACTCAACGATAGTTCCTGAAACATACTATCGCATTACGACAATCCACCATTAGAGTTCGTTGTACAAAGCATCCCAATCTCCGTACAACTGATCCATGGTCATCTGTTTAGCCAACCATGCCTTCTGGTATGAAAATCAGTAGTGGAATTATTCTTGCATTTCGGTAATCAACACCGATACAATAATGGTGGGGTCGTCTTTAACAATTGCCAATATGCAATTGCAAATGGTTTTT
The DNA here is from genome assembly GCA_005610355.1 of Gossypioides kirkii. Lineage (NCBI taxonomy): Eukaryota > Viridiplantae > Streptophyta > Magnoliopsida > Malvales > Malvaceae > Gossypioides > Gossypioides kirkii. Next base: position 18,208,706 of record CP032245.1, read on the forward strand.
GAGTTAAGCTTCCAGTGGTCTTACGTCATACAAGCAGAAGTGCATGTATGAGGCCCAACAAATTTTCGTATCTCCCATTATTGTGACCTCTGGATAAATGTAGTTCATACCCGCCAATTTCACCCTTCTGTCAACTTCCAACACTTACCAACATAGATCGTCAGTTTAGAGTTAACCACTCTATAGTCGACAGAAACCTTCAAATTATATTGCTTGATGGCTTCGATGCACTCGTCTTTACTTGTAAATCTTTGACCACGAACAACTCTTCCGATTTAGGATCTTTTAACATGTCCAGGTACTCGGGGAACTTGAAAGCATTCATCGTATCGGGATCGATGATCGACATATGGGCCCCGGGATCATTGCATATAACGATGTTACGACTCAGGTTTCCAACTGAAGGGTGTGATCATTTCCACCATCTGGTCATTCATCGTCGATATCCTCTAGGACATCATCTAAATCAGGATCACTAAAATCTTCATCTTTATGATTAGAACAATCATTATTATTAGACTCATCTTCACCAAGCGCATCGGTTTCAATAACGATTGGATATATCTATAATCCACCATCATATTGATTTGAACATCCGACGTTAAGACCGATGTCAAAATCGTGCAAAGACCACTTGGGAACCTCTATATGCTGGTTTTCAACTCCATATTGTTGAGTTATTTGTGTTACATTTTCAACGGGTTCCGTGTCTTTAAACTCAGCAAATAACTGAATTGGTTCAGTGTTCAACCTCCTTGGTGGGCAATACAATGCGACCATTGTCTAAACGTCGTCATCGTCCAGAAGTTCAATCTTAGTAAATTTGATAAGATTTGACGAAACTAAAAATTTGTAAAATAGTTTTGTCACCCTCCTTCCACAACGCCAGGAAATTTTTTCACTAACTTTTTCTTTCATATCATCGACAAACACATTCCTATTGAATCTCATCTCGATTTTTTTACAAGTTTCAAAAATACAACCAACGTTTGTTTCTAAAATAACACCACCGAAATGAATTGCTGCAAAAAAAATGATTCTCCACTTTTTTTTAAATTGCAAAAATATAACAAAAAAACTTAATAAATTAACAATAAATAATAATAATTAAATCATAGCAAACAAAATAAATTGTTATATAAAAAATTAAAATGCCAATTTTTTTAAGAAACTTAACTGACGGGGGAGAGGAGGAACTTCAAAATATAACTACAATTGAAGAGGAAGATCTTGAAAAAAAAATTTGAAACTGAAATGGATATATGAGGGTTGGGGGACCAAACGAACCCCCTTTTATAATAAAAAATAATATTCTTATTTAAAAAAAAATTAAAGTTGAAAAGGAAAAAAATTGGTGTTTTAAATTTTTTTCAGGTGTTAAAACACGGGCCCATGATCGACGGGTTAGGGGCCCGTGTTTTAATACCCGAAAAAAATTTAAAACACCAATTTTTTTACCATTTCAACTTTAAAAAAATTTTAAAAAATTAAAAAACTTTGGGTGCCCCCTGATGCATCGATGACACCAATAAAAAATTATTATTTTTATTTTTATTTTTTAGTATACTGTTTAAAAAAACTCGTATTTTTTTTATTAAATACGGGTTCCGTTGATTGATCATACTGCACCCGAAAAAATATATATTTTTAAAATAAAGTGGTGTCGTCGATTGATCAGGCGACTTCGATATTTCACTATTGAATTTGCCTATTTCGATAAATATTATTCTTGTTATCCTATTTTCCTATTTATATATTTTACATTATTTATGTGAAAAACCCAAATTTTATGTGTTGAAAAATAAAGCCAAAGTGAGTAATTCTTTCTATTTATTTAATATTTGAAATATTTTTTAATTTGATCATCTAATTTTAATTTCTTATATAGAGCAAAGTAGAAATTAAAGAGATTTCTTTACTTTGATGTTAAAATTTTGAAAAATTTCAATGGTACTTAATTTTTGGGGTGTGTACATTTTAGGGTGGTGTTTATGAGAAGCCAGTGAGCCTTTTAACTTGGTTGGTGTTTGTCCAATAGCTTTGTATGAATATGTTTTAAATTTTCTAATATGATTATCTTTGTAAGGCAATTTTACATTTTAGCTAGTTTTACATTCTATAACCTTATTTTTTTTAATAAATAATAATAATAATAATAATAATAATAATAATAACAGATCAAACAAAATATTTTTATGTTGTTGCCTTATTGAATTTGATGGGTGAAAATCATGAATTTTTTGATTTGGTATTTTCAGGATGTGGTATCATTGGACTCATTGTAAGGGTATGTGCTACTTATGTCGTCAACTTTTCTAGTTGGTGTTTACTACAACATTTTTGTTGTTATCTTTTTGAATTACTTCTCTTCTAACATATTTTGTTTTGAATCGATCAAACTACTTGTTTGCAGTTTAGGGTCCGTTTGTTTGACTGAAAATGGTTTTCAGAAGATTATTTCTGAAAAATGACTTACTTTTCTGGAAATATTAATATTTTCTGGTGTTTGGATAAATCTGTTTAAAATATTTTCTATTGTTTGGTAGATTTCCTGAAAATATTTGATAAAACTGTTTTAAATGAAACAAACATATGTCGAAACCACCTTGAGAACGAAGGTTTCGGAAAATTATTTTAAAATTTTGGAAAATAAGGAGTAAAAAGGGAGTCGCCACCAATCTTTTATTTGGGTGTGATTGGATCACCACAAAACGTTTAAAAACGTTAAAACGTCAATCCACGAAATCAAAAAAAATAGGTTCGGGAGTCGGTTACGCACGAGGAAGGATTAGCACCCTCGTACGCCCAGAATTGGTACCACATGATCATTTTCGGGTCTTGCTTTATGAAAACAATGAAAGCTCGAGTAAAGTTTAAAATGCGGTGTTCATTTTGAAAGGCTCTGTGTGATTTTAAAGGAGACCTTTTTTTTAGGAAAACTCGTCCCTGTATTTTGATCCTCTTAAGAGAATTAGGAGACGTGTCCAACACGTTAGGGCACTATATTCTCGGAGTTTCAAAATTGAAGGACGTTTAGGGAGCTTTTGAAGAGAGTATTCGTTCGCGTGATTTGTACGAAAATCATACCCAACACGTTAAGGCACGATTTTTCGAGGTTTCCACGTGAAGGAACATTGTCTCGTCTACTTAAAAATTTGGATATGGATAGGGGTGAATTCGAAAGCTTTTGAAGAGGATATTTCTTTCGCACAAATTACGAAAATCACACCCCGCATGTTAGGGCACGATTTTTGAAGTTTTCGCGCGAAATAATATTGCCTCGTTTTTGTCATGAAAATCATTCGTATATACATTTTGAGAACTTGACAATTTCGCATCAAGGTTAAAATGCAATCCTCGAATATATGATTTGAAGAATTTTGGAAATGGGTTACCCGTTTACTTCGATTTTCACGAAGAATTAAAGTCGCGACCAACACGTTAGGACACGACATTCTCGGAGCCTTGAAGTGAATGGGCGTAAAAACTTGAAAAGGATATCCGGTTCGCGTGAATTTTACGAAGAAATCACACCCGACACGTTAGGGCGTGATTTTTCAAAGTTTATGCTCGAACGGGATATTGCCTCGATTTTTAAAAATAACTTGTAAATATGCGTAAGTTTAAAAACACGAGTAGCAATTAATAAGAGAAATTAGATACGAAGCAGTATAACAAGCAGATAAATAATATGCGAAAATATAAAATGCAGGTGCAAATACGTGCAAGCATCGATAAGAAAAAAAATGATGAAATCAGAATTGGAAACGGGACTTTTGGACACCCGGGGGAAAAATGGTAATTATGCTGAAGTCGAGGTTAAAAAATAAAATTTTTGAGAGTTCGAGGGTAAAACGATAATTTTGGGTGAAACCGAGGTTAAAAATGGAATTTTAGAAAGTTCAGGGGTAAAATGGTAATTTTTGGTGAAATCGGGGTTAAAAATGGAATTTTGGAAAGTTCGAGGTAAAATGATAGTTTTTGGTGAAACCGGGGTTAAAAATGGAATTTTAGAAGGCTCGGGGGTAAAATGGTAATTTTCAGAAGTTTCGAGGTCAGAATGTAATTTCTTGAAATTTTGGGGTCAAAATGCAATTTCTGGACTATTTGGGGACCTATAAACAATAATACCAAAGAGTGGGTGACACGTGGCAGCCCCACAGGCATCCAGCAGTCAAGTGATTAAATTGTAAATCTTGAAAAATTGTTGAGCCAATTTCGTAATTAAGTAAAAGTTGATTTAGGGATTAAATTAAAAAAATTAAAAATGTCAGAGACTAAATGCATAAATAAGCCAAAAAATGACACGTGGCAGCCCCTGGTGCAGTCAAACAGTCAAAGGACTAAATTAAAAACTAATTAAAATTACAGGGTAAAATTACAAATAATTAAAAATGCAAAAAGGACTAAATTGAAGCAAATAAAAATGCAGAAGGACCAATTGCGCAAATAGACCATTAAGCAAAAACACGCGGATCCTAAGGCGGGTCGGGTCGGGTCGGATCGGCCTAAATGGGTTAGTATAAATAACACTTTAAGGCTTTTTTTTATTATTTTCATTTTATTTCTAAAAAAAATTCAAACCCCCCCCCAAATTCTCTCTTCTCTCTCTTCTCACTCCCCCCTTCTTTGGCCGGCCATGGCTCCGGCCTAGCTCCGGCGGTCGCCTGGGCCGCGCGTGACTAATGCCCCGACCACGCTTTAACCCCCTCCGACAGACCCAACCTCCGTCAGACCCACACGCGCCATCCGACCGCCGTCCAATGTAGTATTTCTTCTCTTTTTTCTTCCTTTTTGTTTTCTTTTTTTCTTTCTTTATTGTTAAAACAAAATTTGTTTCTTTTTTATCTGAAAACCCCTTTTTATGCAACCAAAACCCAGATCTGGATCCAAATCTGGCATTTTCAAAACATCCCCTTTTGCATATTTTTAAGTTCGAACTATTCTCTCGTGTTTGTCCATGCAGGGTTCTAGTGGTGGCGAAGTCGACGGCGTCGAGGCTTGCGGTGGTGAACGACGGCAGCGCAGCAGTGTCCGGCGGGAGCTGATAAGTCTCTTAACCTTTTATCTTCTTTTATTATTATTATTATTAATATTTATTATTATTAATATTATATTTAGTATAAAACCCTTTATTAATTATTATTAATATTATTTATTACTGCTAATATTATTAGTGTCATTAATGGCAGAATACCAGCTAATATTTATGGGCATATTTAAGATGAAACAATGAATGTCAGTGGGGTATTAAATGCCCATCCTAGTGCATGTATTAAAACCGAATGAGATTTAACTGTGGTGAATAACAATGGTCATGCAATAAATAGTACCTGATTGGTTTTGGTGCTTGAGTATTCTGATCTACTATCAAGTATCTATATTCTGGTGTTTGCTGTTGTTGATTGCTTCAGTTTTTTTGGTCTTCAAAGTAGTATTTTGTATTGATCTTATTTTTGAAAGAGAAATTGTAACCTTTATTACAGAAATCGAATTGGCTTTTAAAGCCAATTTTCCATCATTCTTTTTTGTTTGTTACAATTTAATGAATTTCTAATCCTTCCCTTCTTTTTGCAGGTTCCAGCAGTGGCGGTGGCAGGTGAGAAGGTGGCTGTGGCAGTGCAACTTGGAGCTGCTGGAGGTGACCCTAATTGCTGACGTGGCGGCCCGCCATTGGCTGAGGTGGACGGCAGCAGTGCAAGTGGCTAGGGTTTTAATTGGGCCATTCGGGCCTGATTAGCCTTTGGGTCTGATGTAAATGGGCCGAAAATGGGTGGAAAATGGGCTAAGGGAATTGGGCCAATTGGGCCTTGTAAATGGACTTTGAACTTTTATTTTATTAATTTTAAATATTATTTTTAAATTTAATTAAATTTAAATTTAAAATAAATTTAAATAAATGAATTTAATTTAAGATAAATTTAAATTTAAATAAAATTTAAAATTAATTTAAACTTAAAAATCAAAATCTAAGGCCCGGTCAAAATTGGGCTCTAACAGCTGCCCCTCTTTGTTTGTTGCTGTGTAACAGGAACGAAGCAAAGATTAAAAGGAAGCCCAATTTTGTCAAGTTTCGCTGAATCTCGGCTCCATCGTTGGCTACTTCATATTGATAACACTTGACTTGCAGCTCTATTCCAATCCACCGTGACTGCGGGAAAAAATGGGATCTGCCATCTAACTTGCTGCATCCTCAACAGTAGGGTTTGACGTCGAGGTTTCATCTTGCTCTTATTCGATTTCAGAGATAAAGACTTGTTATCCAACTCTACTTCAATTTCAAGTGGGTAGGAAATGACGTTGGTCTTACTTCAATTTCAGAGATGACGACTTGTTGTCCAACTCTACTTCAATTTCAAGAGGATAGGAAATGACCTTGCTCTTACTTCAATTTCAGAGATAAAGACTTGTTATCCAACTCTACTTCAATTTCAAGTGGGTAGGAAATGATGTTGCTCTTACTTCAATTTCAGAGATGACGACTTGTTGTCCAACTCTACTTCAATTTCAAGAGGATAGGAAAAGATCTTGCTCTTACTTCATTTTCAGAGATAAAGACTTGATATCCAGCTTTACTTCAATTTCAAGAGGATAGGGAATGATCTTGCTCTTACTTCAATTTCAGAGATAAAAACTTGATATCCAGCTTTACTTCAATTTCAAGAGGATAGGAAATGACGTTGCTCTTACTTCAATTTCAGAGATAAAGACGTGTTATCTAGCTTTACTTCAATTTCAAGAGGATAGGAAATGATCTTACTCTTACTTCAATTTCAGAGATAAAGACTTGATATCCAACTCTACTTCAATTTCAAGCGGATGACGTTGCTCTTACTTCAATTTCAGAGATAAAGACGTGTTATCCAGCTCTACTTCAATTTCAAGTGGATAGGAAAAGATCTTGGTGCGGTCTGATTCACCTTGACTTCTAGGTGGGAGGTCGATCGTCACGGGTTCGACCTTTCATGTTCTTAAAATGCTAGGTTATTCATTGTGATTTGGAACTTTCCTTTCAAGTCGCCGTGATGTGGGATCTTCTATCGCGGTCTTGGCTTTTCATCATGCATCCTATGACGCTGGGACCTGTATAAAATGCTCAAATGGTCCTCCACGTGGGCCAGGTATTTTAGGATGTTATGCTTGGAAATGAGTTAAAATGCTCTTAACCTAGAATGAATGTGTATGATTTAATGTTTGAATTTTTCAAAGATTAGTCTTTTCATTTTGAAGCCATCTCTTGACGTTTCCTCGAATTCAACTTGGAAAACTCGACATTTGAATTGCTTCTTTCAGGTTTTAACTCCTTCAACTGGCAGTTGTTTAGGATTCCCGTGTCTTTTAGGAAATTCCTAAAATAATACTCGCGAATCTTTGTTTCCTTTTATGACCTTTTATCCATCATCTTAATATGAAGATACTTAGACAATATGGAAAAGAAATGGGATCAAATTTGGAGATTTATTGACTATGATATCAAATATTTACAAAGAGCAAACAATGATAAAAGCACAGTATTAGTCCTAGATATCAGATATGAGTTTCCTTGATCCAAAAATCATTTTTCGCTTGCTATGTTTCTGGAGGTCCTGGGATTACTTCGTCGATGCCCCAGGATGTAAAACATTTCCATTTTGCCACTTTTGAGGGAGCCATTAGTTGTCCTTGTTTTGTATTTGAGTTGCTCTTTTCAAGTTTTCAACTCAAAACCCCTTTGGTTTCAGGATGCCCTTCCACAGGTTTTCATCCTGACCTCTCTGATTTTTTTTTATGTGTAATATTTCTTCACCGAGTCTGAATTCACCGGGTTGTATAGCTCTTTTGCCATCCATTTCAGTCAAAATTAAGGCTCCTCTAGAGAAGGCTTTCTTTACCAAATATGGCCCCTCCCAATTGGGCATCCATTTTCCTCGAGAGTCTTTGTGTATCGAAAGTATCTTCTTCAAGACTAGGTCTCCCTCATGGAATTCTCTTGGACGAACCTTCTTGTTGTATGCACGCATCATCCGCTTTTGGTACATCTGACCATGACGGATAGCCCTTAATCTCTTTTCCTCAATCAAATTTAACTGATCATATCTGGCTTGGACCCATTTTGCTTCATCCAAATTCAGCTCTGATAAGGCTCGGAGAGAAGGAATCTCCACTTCGATGGGTAAAACGGCCTCCATTCCATATACAAGTGAGAACGGTGTTGCCCCAGTAGATGTTCTGAAGAAGTCCTATAAGCAAGAAGAGCGAAGGGTAATTTTTCATGCCAATCTCTATAAGTTTCTGTCATTTTTGCAACAATCTTCTTGATGTTTTTATTCGCTGCTTCTACCGCTCCATTCATCTTTGGGCGATATGGGGACGAATTATGGTGTTTGATCTTGAATTGCTCACAGACCTCCGATATCGTGTTGTTGTTCAAGTTTAGTGCATTGTCTGATATGATCTTTTCTGGCATTCCATATCGACATAGGATTTCCTTTTTCAGGAACTTGCTGACCGCAGACTTTGTAACATTAGCATAAGAGGCAGCTTCTACCCACTTGGTGAAGTAGTCGATAACCACGAAAATGAATCTATGTCCATTAGAGGCCTTTGGTGAAATTGGTCCAATAACATCCATGCCCCACATAGAAAAAGGCCACGGGGATGTCATGACGTGCAGAGGTGAGGGAGGCACATGGATCTTGTCCCCATAGATCTGGCATTTGTGGCATTTCTTGGCATAATCGATACAATCAGTTTTCATGGTCGACCAATAGTACCCAAATCTCATGATCTGCCTAGCCATCTTGAATCCATTCGCATGTGTTCAACAAATCCCTGCATGGACTTCTTCTAAGATCTTTTTAGCCTCGATTGAGTCCACACATCTCAATAACACCTGATCCTTTCTTCTCTTATACAGGATCTCTCCATCTAGGACGTACTCATTTGCGAGCCTTCTCAATGTCCTTTTGTCATTATCAGTAGCTCCCTCGGGGTATTTTCGGTCCTTCACATATTGGAGAATGTCCTGGTACCAAGGATGCCCCTCTTTTCCTTCTTCTTCGATGTCACAGCAATGGGCTGGAGTTTCGTAAATGATCATTTGGATGGGCTTCATATCCTCTGGCCTATTCACTTTTATCATCGAAGCTAAAGTGGCTAAAGCATCAGCCATTTGGTTTTCCTCGCGTGGGAGGTATCTGAACGTGACCTCATCAAATTCTTTGATCAGTTCGAGGACCATACGATATTCAATTAGTTTGGAGTCCCTTGTCTCCCATTCTCCTTTGAGCTGGTAGATTACCAATGCTGAATCTCCATAGATTTCTAAGACTTTGATCCCTCGATCTATGGCTGCTTGGATGCCCATGATACATGCTTTATATTCTGCCATGTTGTTTGTGCAATCAAAGTCAAGCTTACTGGTGAAGGGATAATGGTCTCCTTCTGGTGACACTAAAACTGCACCGATCCCATTACCCACAGCGTTTGAAGCACCATCGAAGTTCAATCACCATGAATGCTCGGTCATTGTCTCTTCTTCGGTATTTACGACATACATCAGATCCTCATTTGGAAAGTCAAAATTTATCGGCTCATAGTCCTCCAAAGCCCTACTGGCTAGGAAGTCTGCGATTGCACTTCCTTTAATTGCTTTTTGGCTCACATAGACGATATCAAATTCTGACAGCAAGATTTGCCATCTAGCCATTCTTCCATTTAACGCAGTTGACTCCATCATGTATTTTAGAGGATCCAACTTTGAGATTAACCATGTCGTGTGGTATAGCAAGTATTGTCGCAACCTTCGGGTAGTCCAAACCAGTGCACAGCATAGTTTTTCTATTGGAGAGTATCTTGTTTCACAGTCAGTAAATTTCTTACTGAGATAGTATATGGCTCTTTCTTTTCTTCCCGTCTCATCGTGTTGGCCCAAGACACATCCCATAGAATTCTCAAAAACTGTTAAGTACAAGATTAACGGTTTGTTGGGATTCGGTGGTACCAGTACCGGAGCATCAGACAAATACTGCTTAACTTTATCAAAAGTTCTTTGGCACTGATCATCCCAAACGCCTGGGTTATGCTTTCTGAGAAGGCGAAATATGGGGTCACATTTCTCTGTTAACTGCGAGATAAACCGAGCAATATAATTCAATCTCCCAAGAAAACCTCGAACCTCCTTTTGCGTACGAGGCGGGGGCAACTCTTGTATGGCTTTAACCTTGTCTAGGTCTATCTCGATTCCCTTTTGGCTGACCACAAAACCCAACAGTTTTCCCGATGTAGCTCCAAAAGTGCACTTGGCAGGGTTCAATCTTAGTTGGAACTTTCTCATCTCATGAATAATTTCCTCAGGACATTCACATGTTCTTCCTCTGTTCGAGACTTTGCAATCATGTCGTCGACGTAGACCTCAATTTCTTTGTGCATCATATCATGAAACAATGTCACCATGGCTCTTTGATATGTTGCCCCAGCATTTTTAAGTCCGAACGGCATCACCTTATAACAGAATGTTCCCCACATTATGACAAAGGTGGTTTTCGCCATGTCTTCAAGGTCCATCTTTATTTGGTTATATCCGGAGAAACCATCCATGAAGGAGAAAAAGGCATGCCCCGCTGTATTATCTACCAGGGTGTCGATGTGTGGCAGCGAAAAGTTATCTTTTGGGCTGGCCCTATTCAAATCCCGGTAATCTACGCACATACGCACTTTACCATCTTTCTTGGGACAGGAACTATATTGGCGACCCATTCCGAATATTCAACTACTCGGAGGAAACCCGCGTCGAACTGTTTTCGGACCTCTTCTTTTATTTTAAGCAACACATCAGGTCGCATTCTGCGAAGCTTTTGTTGAACGGGTTTGCATTCTTCCTTTATTGGGAGCTTGTGAACCACGATGTCGGTGCTTAGCCCCGGCATGTCTTGGTAGGACCAGGCAAAGACGTCCTTAAATTCTTTTAGCAGCTCAATAAGATCTCTTCGTGTTTTTGCTGAGATGCTGGTCCCAATTCTTACTTCTTTCTTCTCTTCCTCATCCCTTATGCTTACTGTTTCCACCACCTCTTTGTGGGGCAAGATTTGCTTTTCCTCCTGTTCCATCATTCGTTGCAGTTCAGGAAATATATTACAATCCTGGTCATCTTCGAAGTCCTGAGATTCTTCAAGACACATATCTTGCTCGAAATGAGGTTCGGAGTCAGTGTCACTCATATTACTGATATCCCAAGATCTGTAAAGAATGAGAATGGGCTAATGAACAAAATAAATTAAAGAATGACTGTATGATATGATTATGGGTGTATGTACTCAAGAATGATTTATTTATTTTTATGTGTTACTGTAAGTAATTTATTTTGGGATTTGAAAGGAAAAGAATAAAAGATAGTTGTCAAAATGTATCTTCATTTAAGATAATGGATAAAAACTCAAAAGCCCTTTTACAAAAGATTTCTATCATTCTCGGGCATAGAATGATAGAGGTGTAACGAGTATTACTTTGGAATGTTCCTAAAAGCTACGGGGAGCTCCTCTTCTACCCAGTTGTCCAAATTACTCCCAGGTGCATACGGACAGATTCGAAGCGAACTCCTTTCTTCAGCTTCTTCGGAAACAGCATTTATGTCCAGTTCCATCACAAGTTTGGCAACTTTTTCCTTCTCAAGCCTTAGCCCACCAGAAACAAAAGTTTTAGAAATATGAGGGAAAGTCATCGGTTTCCAACTGATTTCTTCCCGGCTTGTCGTGCTCTTCTTGTCTCTCTTTTTCTTTCTATTTCTTTCTTCCTTTCTTTCATGTCTGGCTTATACCCCAGCCCAAAACGGTCCCATTTTCCAAATGGCAGCGGCGCGCTAACTATTCCCTGAAGATATTTCCCGAGCCCTTTTCCTGGCAATGCTCCTTTTCCAATCGTTAATCGCAACCCCATCTTCGTTGTTCGCGAGAATTTAGGTTCAGGAATTTTACTTCCCTTTCCGATAAATGTGGCATTGACGAATTCCAACGAACAGAAAGAGCATTCTATTGCCTCTTCATCCTTGTCTATGTACGGGGCATCATTTGTTACAGACGCAATAATATCCTCCTCGGCATTGATTGTAACCAACCTTCCGTCGGTTACCAGCTTGAGCTTTTGGTGAAGTGAGGACGGTACTGCCCCTGCTGCGTGAATCCAAGGTCTTCCTAATAAGCAATTATAGGAAGGCTTGATATCCATCACCAGGAAGTCAACCTCGTAAGTATTTGGGCCTATTTGCAATGGTACCTCAATCCTACCCATTACTTTTCTTTCAGTTCCATCAAAAGCTCTAACTATGTTGTGGCACGTCCTCATATAGGAGCTATCGATGGGTAGTCTTTCAAGAGTGGCCAGTGGTAGAACGTTTAAAGCTGAGCCGTTGTCGATAAGCACTTCGGGTAGGGTGTACCCTTTACAGCGAGTGCTAATATGCAATGCCTTGGTCGATCCCATACCTCCAAAGGGGATTTCATCGTCATTGAAGAAGATAAAATTATCAGCGCTAATATTGTTAATCAATCGATCCAACTTGCATACTGATATATCCTGGGTCACGTAGGTTTCGTTGAGCGCCTTCATTAACGCGTTACGGTGTGCCTCTGAACTCAGCAGTAACGCCAAGATAGATATGCGTGCGGGCTGCTTATGTAACTGCTCAACTACGCTATATTCGCTGTGTTTCAAGAATTTCAGGAACTCTTGTGCTTCTCTTTCTGCCACCGGCTCGTTTATCGGTTCCAACTTGTCAGTCACCTTTTCGGGTTCAACCGCTATAGCTTTCCCTTTGGTAGCTGCTTTCTCTTCCACGTTGTAAGTTTTACCACTGCGTGTGACTAGGTTCACATTTTGCAGCTGCTCATCCTTGGGTGCCACAATGTTGCACCCGTAATTCCAGGGAACTCTTTTACTGTCTTCATAAGGAAACGGTGTGAGTTTCCGTATGATAACACATGGTGTCTCTTGTCTTCTCGTCTCAGCTCCCTTGGATGTGGAGATGATTATTATCAGGCGATCATGCTCATGTGTCTTCTTTCCTTCAGAGGAGCAAATGTCCCCCATCTCTTCTCCCTCTTCAAAGAACTCCAATTCCTTGCGGTCCATCAAATCTTGTACTAGAGCCTTGAACTCCGTACAATGCTGAATCTCATGACCATTAGCGTTGTGGAAATCACAATGGTTCTTGGCCATTACCATCTTTTCGCCGTTCTATACGATCACTCCTCTAGCCACCAGTTGACGCCATACCCATCTCATAGGAGATCTGACCTCTTCAATGTGAGCCTTAACCTTTTTCCTTTTTACACTCGTAATCGCATTTACCCCTTGATCAGAATGGACGGGTTAAGGGTTTCCGACCACATTAGGTCTCGATGGCTCATCAAATCTTATTTTCTTCATCTTAATTAATTTTTCTACCAATTTCTTGAAGGTGAAGCAATTTTCGATGGAATGCCCAATCACTCCTCCATGGAATTCACATTGGGCGTTGGCATCATACCATTTCGGAAATGGCGGTGATACGGGCTCTGTGATGTATGGGGCTACCACGTGTTGATCATATAACTGCTGGTAGAGGTCTTTGTACGTAACAGGAATTGGAGTGAACTGAATCTTCTCGGTATTCTTCTTCCAATTTGATTCCGTTCTTGGCAAACTCTGATAATTGTCAGAAGGAGGTTTTGATTGCGTCATCGTGATTGGTTTCGAATAAGTTGGCCTGTATGTGCTTACATTATTCACCCCGGTTTCCTTTCTTTTTAGGGTTGCCCTTTTTCCACTGTCTCCTGCATCGATTTTTTCCGCTTTTAATCGCGCTCTCAATTATTTCTCCCGACATTACTACGTCCGAAAAACTCCTTGTAGCATTACCCACCAAGCGATCGAGATACGGTGCCTTTAGTGTGTGGACAAAAAGAATCGTTGTCTCTTTTTCGGTTAAGGGTGGTTGTACCTGGGTGGCTACATCCCTCCAACGTTGAGCATATTGTCGAAAGCTTTCACTTGGTTTCTTCTCCATGTTCTGCAGAGTAATTCTGTCTAGCGCAATATCAGTAACGTGGCCGTATTGCTTCATAAAAGCTTAGGCCAAGTCTTTCCAGGAATTAATCTTTGCGCGGCTCAGTTGGTTGTACCATTTTGCAGCGGATCCAACCAAGCTATCTTGGAAACAGTAAATTAATAATTTTTCATTGTGGACATATCCTATCATCTTCCGACAGAACATCGTAATGTGTGCTTCCGGATAGCTTATCCCGTTGTATTTTTCAAATTCGGGCATCTTGAACTTTGGGGGTAGCACTAAGTCTGGAACCAAACTTAGTTCTTTGGCATCGATTCCACCGTAGGCGTTAATCCCCTCCATTGCTCTAACTCTGTCTTCCAGCCATTTGTACCTTTCTTCCATCTGTTTGGATACCTCTATTTTGGTTCTTTTCGCCTCCATTGTATCATCGAGGTCGAGGTTGATGGGATTTGCAGCGGTTTCAGTCGGGTTCGATCCTGATCCGACCAGGTAATTCGCTTGGCCTGATGCGCCAATGGGCTGAGGTTGCGCCCGAATAAAGATAGGTGTTTCTCGCGGGTTTGTTTCTGGCGGGGCCTGATGGTGTACAGGTGTAAAACCAGGAGGATATTGGGGATCCTCATTTTCCTCTCTCGGGTCTTCAGCGGGACCTTTTCCCTTATCTGAATCCCGCAACAGCTGGGTTAGCTGATTAATTATATTGCTTTGGGATTCAATTATTTGGTCTCTCATGTCCCTTTGTACTCTCTCTAGCTGGTCCTGTAACTGAGCTTGCATCTGTTCTTGTATTTCTTTTTGCATTTGCTCTAGCCTCTCTATTCTCTGATCCATAGCTTTGGCCTTCTTATGCGTATAATAACGATGTGGGTTTTCAATGTTTACTGATGTTAACTGATTGAATTAACTTTAATTAGTTAGGAGATGTTATGTTAACAGTATGCAAGATATGATGCAAAATGCATGTATGCAAATGCGAGAAAAGGCATTGATTCTAAAGTCCATTTTCATTTAGAGCAACTTCTCGAGAAGAAAGACTTCTTTACATAAAACATAGTTTATACAAATGGCTTGGCCTTTCGGCCCAGATCTTTAATCTTTCCTAGCAATCCTGGTAACTTCCTTCCTCGTTTCGACCTTGACTCGTACTGAAGGCTCAAAACGTTAGCTTCAACAGCCAGCACCTGCATATGATCGACCGCTTCTCTCATCTGGGTTAATGCCTTGCTCATGACATGATCTCGTTCCCCGACCTCCTTCTAGGCTTGACGGGTATGCCATTCACTGGTTTCTAAATCTCTTTCCATGATCTCGAATCAGATTTCATTATTATGGAGTGTGGCCTCCAGTTCTTGCACTTTTTCTTTTAATTCTTGTCTTTCGGCCATGCACGCTTTTAGCTCCAATACTGTGTTTCAATTTCGGTGCCTCCATAACGATTCCTCTAACTCCTTTATCCTTACCTCTAGACTGGCCATCTGAGCTTTCAACTCAATCTCCTCGACCCGTTTTTCTAGTAGCTCTCCCTTCAAGGCGTTTTCTCGGGCTTGACCATCTTGAAATTTTCTTCGCCAATGCTCCGTTTGGTCCTTTTGCTCCTGAATTTCCTGACGCCATTGCTCAGAATTTTTCCCTAACCCCGCAGTCCTCATGGATTGCCGAAGCTTCTTGTAGTGTTTTTTCAAATCTTCAAGGTCTTCTTCAGCCTTATTTTTCCCTTTTCTTAATTTCTCGGCCTCTAACCTGTGAAAATCCACATCTAACCCTAGCTGCATCTTATCTTCCTCCAGTGCTTCTATCCTCTTTCCGAACTCTGAGCTTTTCCTTTCAAAGTCATGTTTGAGGATGTCTATCTCTGTCGGGACCTCTTGCAAATATTCCTCCAGAGGGCGAACATTTTCTGGATTTGGAGCAGGGATGTTGTCATTTACTCTCTTGCTCCTCCACCAATCATAATTCGGGGTTGTCAATGGTTTGGCACTGAACTTCTTTATTCTTTGCACCTTTTTCCACGAATTTGCTATTTCCCGAACTTTCTTCTTATAGTCGTTCCCTTTATAAGGAAATTTGCAATGTGCCAGGCCATGTGTAGCAGGGATAAACTGCCTTGTCTTATATTATCTTAAAACAAGCAGCGGAGCATATCCAGTAGCACCCCAGACTCCAAGTAACGGGACCCAATCGAAATCACCACATCGGTAGAGAATCTCGTCTGGGAGGAACCAAGGTGCACACCACTCAATATTTTCATCTTGAA
This sequence comes from Gossypioides kirkii, assembly GCA_005610355.1. Classification (NCBI taxonomy): domain Eukaryota; kingdom Viridiplantae; phylum Streptophyta; class Magnoliopsida; order Malvales; family Malvaceae; genus Gossypioides; species Gossypioides kirkii. The sequence goes on from CP032245.1 coordinate 18,224,986, forward strand.
GATTCTGGAGAACGGCTGCCCATTTTTCTTCGGATATATTCTGTTCGCGTTGCGTGGTCACAAAGTCTTTTAAAGGCGAGAAATCCGTTGAAAATACCTTACAAGAGAATTTCTCCATTTTCCAGAAGTGACTGTGAAACCAGACCATTAATAGCTGAGCACAACCGATGAATCTTCCTTCTCCTTCTCTTCGACATGCACTTAATGAGTGAAAAGTTTCTGCCAGAATAGCAGGGACCGGTGTAATTCCTCTATTAAGTCGATCAAACAATGCTACTACCGCGTCCTCGACGTGTCCCAGCGCCTTCGCGAATAAGACCAAACCGTATATGCCAAGGGCGAAGATATCAACACGTTTTCTCATATCTGGATGTGCTGCAATCAGTTCTTGCAGACTCTTCCAATTAATACATTTGTTATCTCCTTTTGTCTTAATTCGGGAAGCGACCCATTGCTCACTCATCCCTGTGACACTCATTAACCTTTTCAGAAAGGTAGGAACACTTGCGTCTTTTGAATATGCTTTATCGGCTTGGACTCTAGGACAGCGAATTAAAGCAGTGTATTCTTCTATTGTTGGTGTCAAGTCCAAATGTCCGAAGGTGAAGCAGCTATAGGCAGGATTCCAATGCGGATAAAGAGCTCGAAACAGATGCTTGTCGATATTTACCTCGAGCAAGTAAGGTAGATCTCCATAATCTCGGTAAAACATCTGCCTTATTTCATCATCCCATTGCCCCCAAATCTCTCTTAACCCTTGCAAGCTGTTCTGAGTTACATTAATACGAGTGTAGTCCCAGAATTCTGACAGATGCCCGTCTTTCAGGCTGTCACCCTTTTCACGTTGTTGCTCTTCGGACCATAGGCGTGCCACCATATTGTCTTCTACTTTATCTAAAAACCCTTCTTCCATGATGAAACTGCCTAATTTGTAAACGGACTTAAATCAAACCTTTTCATTTATAATGATGTAAATGCAAGTAGAGAGAGACAAAACAAACACGGTTAGTAGCACGTAATAGCAGAAAAGCATTCAAATATACGTATCACAGAACCTAAAAATACTTTGGGTATATGCTAACAGGGCTCGACCTAACTCCATCTAAGGTGAGTACTTACGGTTCACTATATGTAGTTTTAGGTTCTAAAAGGTGAAGGGTACCCAAACCAGCAGATTCCTCGGTCCTTACCCATTACAGGCTTATACGGACGAGTTCGGTTTAGGGGGACGCATTTCCCGCATGTTTGCACGGAAGTGAAAACTTCACGAAAACAAGGGTACTTTGTAATCTCGAAAGCAATCCACTATCCTGTACGGAGGTGAAGACCTCACGAAGGAGTAGTTTCCTACTTTCACTTAAAAGGGTAATAACGCGATGCACATGATGCCAAATTGTACCAGAAATATCACGGAGCAAAATATCACATAAAGATGTCGAGGATTACATGTTAAACAAAATTGAAGTTTAAAAGTTCTCAAAAAAGACCCGAAAATTATCAATTTGGCTTGACTCTCGTTTATTTTGAAAAGTCCGCAGTGGAGTCGCCAAGCTGTCGAAACCACCTCGAGAACGAAGGTTTCGGAAAATTATTTTAAAATTTTGGAAAATAAGGAGTAAAAAGGGAGTCGCCACAAATCTTTTATTTGGGTGTGATTGGATTACCACAAAACGTTTAAAAACGTTAAAACGTCGGTCCACGAAATCCAGAAAAATAGGTTCGGGAGTCGGTTACGCAAGAGGAAGGATTAGCACCCTCGTACGCCCAGAATTGGTACCACATGATCATTTTCGGGTCTTGCTTTATGAAAACAATGAAAGCTCGAGTAAAGTTTAAAATGCGGTGTTCATTTTGAAAGGCTCTGTGTGATTTTAAAGGAGACCCTTTTTTTTAGGAAAACTCGTCCCTGTATTTTGATCCTCTTAAGAGAATTAGGAGACGTGTCCAACACGTTAGGGCACTATATTCTCGGAGTTTCAAAATTGAAGGACGTTTAGGGAGCTTTTGAAGAGAGTATTCGTTCGCGTGATTTGTACGAAAATCATACCCAGCACGTTAAGGCACTATTTTTCGAGGTTTCCACGTGAAGGAACATTGTCTCGTCTACTTAAAAATTTGGATATGGATAGGGGTGAATTCGAAAGCTTTTGAAGAGGATATTTCTTTCGCACAAATTACGAAAATCACACCCCGCACGTTAGGGCACGATTTTGAAGTTTTTGCGCGAAATAATATTGCCTCGTTTTTGTCATGAAAATCATTCATATATACATTTTAAGAACTTGACAATTTCGTATCAAGGTTAAAATGCAATCCTCGAATATATGATTTGAAGAATTTTGGAAATGGGTTACCCGTTTACTTCGATTTTCGCGAAGAATTAAAGTCGCGACTAACACGTTAGGACACGACATTCTCGGAGCCTTGAAGTGAATGGACGTAAAACTTGAAAAGGATATCCGGTTCGCGCGAATTTTACGAAGAAATCACACCCGACACGTTAGGGCGTGATTTTTCAAAGATTACGCTCGAACGGGATATTGCCTCGATTTTTAAAAATAACTTGTAAATAAGTACGTAAGTTTAAAAACACGAGTAGCAATTAATAAGAGAAATTAGATACAAAGCAGTATAACAAGCAGATAAATAATATGCGAAAATATAAAATGCAAGTGCAAATACGTGCAAGCATCGATAAGAAAAAAAATGATGAAATCAGAATTGGAAACGAGACTTTTGAACACCCGAGGGCAAAATGGTAATTATGATGAAGTCGAGGTTAAAAATAAAATTTTTGAGAGTTCGGGGGTAAAACGGTAATTTTGGGTGAAACCGGGGTTAAAAATGGTATTTTAGAAAGTTCGGGGGTAAAATGGTAACTTTCGGTGAAATTGAGGTTAAAAATGGAATTTTGGAAGTTCGGGGGTAAAATGGTAATTTTTGGTGAAACCGAGGTTAAAAATGGTATTTTAGAAAGTTCGGGGTAAAATGGTAATTTTAGGTGAAATCGGGGTTAAAAATGGAATTTTGGAAAGTTCGGGGGTAAAATGATAATTTTTGGTGAAATCGGGGTTAAAATGGAATTTTGGAAAGTTCGAGGGTAAAATGGTAGTTTTTGGTGAAACCGGGGTCAAAAATGGAATTTTAGAAGGTTCGGGGGTAAAATGGTAATTTTTGGAAGTTTCGGGGTCAGAATGTAATTTCTTGAAATTTTAGGGTCAAAATGCAATTTCTGGACTGTTTGGGGACCTATAAATAATAATACCAAAGAGTGGGTGACACGTGGCAGCCCCACAGGCATCCAGCAGTCAAGGGATTAAATTGTAAATCTTGAAAAATTCTTGGGTCAATTTCGTAATTAAGTAAAAGTTGATTTAGGGATTAAATTAAAACAAATTAAAAATGTCAGAGACTAAATGCATAAATAAGCCAAAAAATGACACGTGGCAGCCCCTGGTGCAATCAAACAGTCAAAGGACTAAATTGAAAACTAATTAAAATTTAGGGCAAAATTGCAAATAATTAAAAAATGCAAAAAGGACTAAATTGAAGCAAATAAAAATGCGGAAGGACCAATTGCGCAAATAGACCATTAAGCAAAAACACGCGGATCTTGAGGTGGGTCGGGTCGGGTCGGATCGGCCTAAATGGGTTAGTATAAATAACACTTTAAGGCATTTTTTATTAATTTTATTTTATTTCTAAAAAAAATTCAAACCCCCCCCAAATTCTCTCTTCTCTCTCTTCTCACTCCCCCCTTCTTTGGCCGGCCATGGCTCCGGCCTAGCTTCGGCGGTCGCCTGGGCCGCGCGTGGAGGCGCGTGACTAATGCCCCGGCCACGCTTTAACCCCCTCCGGCAGACCCAACCTCCGTCAGACCCACACGCGTCGTCCGACCACCGTCCGACCGCCGTCTAAGGTAGTATTTCTTCTCTTTTTTCTTCCTTTTTGTTTTTTTTTTTCTTTCTTTATTGTTAAAACAAAATTTGTTTCTTTTTTATCTGAAAACCCCCTTTTATGCAACCAAAACCCAGATCTGGGATTTTCAAAACATCCCCTTTTGCATATTTTTAAGTTCGAACTGTTCTCTCGTGTTTGTCCATGCAGGGTTCTAGTTGTGGCGAAGTCGAAGGCTTCGGGGCTTACAGTGGTGAACGACGGCAGCGCAGCAGTGTCCGGCGGGAGCTGATAAGTCTCTTAACCTTTTATCTTCTTTTTTTATTATTATTATTTATTATTATTAATATTATATTTAGTATAAAACCCTTTATTAATTATTATTAATATTATTTATTACTGCTAATATTATTAGTGTCATTAATGGCAGAATACCAGCTAATATTTATGGGCATATTTAAGATGAAACAATGAATGTCAGTGGGGTATTAAATGCCCATCCTAGTGCATGTATTAAAACCGAATGGGATTTAACTGTGATGAATAACAATGGTCATGCAATAAATAGTACCTGATTGGTTTTGGTGCTTGAGTATTCTGATCTACTATCGAGTATGTATATTCTGGTGTTTGCTGTTGTTGATTGCTTCAGTTTTTTTGGTCTTCAAAGTAGTATTTTGTATTGATCTTTTTTTTGAAAGAGAAATTGTAACCCTTATTACAGAAATCGAATTGGCTTTTAAAGCCAATTTTCCATCATTCTTTTTTGTTTGTTACAATTTAATGAATTTCTAATCCTTCCCTTCTTTTTGCAGGTTCCAGCAGTGGCGGTGGCAGGTGAGAAGGTGGCTGTGGCAGTGCAACTTGGAGCTGCTGGAGGTGACCCTAATTGCTGACGTGGCGGCCCGCCATTGGCTGAGGTGGACGATAGCAGTGCAAGTGGTTGGGGTTTTAATTGGGCCATTCGGGCCTGATTAGCCTTTGGGTCTGATGTAAATGGGCCGAAAATGGGTGTAAAATGGGCTAAGGGATTTGGGCCAATTGGGCCTTGTAAATGGACTTTGAACTTTTATTTTATTAATTTTAAATATTATTTTTAAATTTAATTAAATTTAAATTTAAAATAAATTTAAATAAATGAAGTTAAATTTAAGATAAATTTAAATTTAAATAAATTTTAAAATTAATTTAAACTTAAAAATCAAAATCTAAGGCCCAGTCAAAATTAGGCTCTAACAACATACATTTGAAAATTATTTATTATTTTTTAATTGAGTTTATTTTATATCTATTAAATTTATATTTTACATTATTTTTACATATACTGCAATGATTTGTTTATAAATAAATACATCAAATTAAATATATAATAGTACTCAAATATTAAGCTACAATATTAACAATAATAAATTAAAAACAACCAAAGAGAATAGATGATTTCTAATTATGTTATAAAATAAAAAAAATTAAATAATAATAAATTAGCTTTCAAATCACAATCAATACTACAAATTAATAATATTATCCAAGTGCATAATTAGTAGTACACCACATGATAACTACAATATTTTCCAAGTGCATAACTAATATTACACCACATAACTAGTACTACGCCACATTAAAGCATCAATATCTTCAACATTGAGAAAAAATTTTATGCTTCATACTTTTAGCTAAGAAAGCTTTGGTCTCGGATTCACGACCCACAAGATAATCAAAACATTACAAAGAAAGTCGCCATCAAATCCTTCCAACTCCATCGATATCACTTCTTCATAAGGAATATCTCGGCTTTTTTTATAAAACTAACCCCAAAAAAATAATTCATTACGAAAATGATCCACTTTTTTTTATTAACTACATAAATGACTTAAAATCTAAAGTAAACTTTGGTGGAGCCAAATAATATGACGCCACCAACATGTCACGTCAACAACCCAGATAAAAAAATCATTTTTTGGTGGACCATATAAAATGACACCACCTGTATAAATACCAGGGAAATATTGCAATTTCTGAAAAAACGGAGGGCTTTAAAATTTTATTTTTCTGGTGTAGCCATTTTAAACGGCAACACCTCCAAGGTATGGTGTCATTTTTTTTTTGTTTATTATTTGTTTTTATTATTACTCGTTTTATAATAAATAAAATCTTATTATTTATTTTTTAAAACATTAAATCTATTTTTTTGGTGGAGCTATTCTAAATGGTGCCACCATTAAAAATTTACTATTGCCATATCCAGTGTTGAGGTTAAGGTAAGGAAACTTCAAATTTCTAGTATGCTTGAGCCTTAGCTTGAGCGGCGACGACCGCAAGAAGATGCTCCCGGAGACAAATGGTGTAGACGCCGATTCTGCTACTGAGGTCAATTAAATGTTCCTTAGACCTCATTTACTTAAAAATGAAAAACGCTCTGCTTATTAACTTGTCTTCCGTTATATCATCAATAAAGAGAAAATGTTGATTGCATGAGTGGATTGTTGCTGTAAATCAAAGGAAGGTACATGATATAATGAACAATTTCTAACATTAATTAATGAAATTTCTTCTTGTTTTTCGTTTCTCAATGATGTAATGAATAACACAGTTTCAGTGATTATATCTTTCTGTATGTTGGGATGGTTTGCTTTTTATTATGTATTAAAGTAAGGACATAATGATATTTCAAAAGGGTATTTAGTTGATTTTTTGTAAAATATTATTGGGTTTTATGTGAAATGAAGGTTGGTTTGATGTAATCCAATCAAGGTAGTTGTTTCTAGTGGATTTTAGTTTCTTTCGCAAATTATATTTGGCCATAGTGAGGACTGAGTATTTAGCAGATGCTTTGAATTCTGACTCCATTTTTGTGCCTCCTATAATGCCTACTAAACTTAATGGTTTGAACTTTGAACAATATCAGTCATTTGTTATTGGTTCTTCCCTAACAAGCAAAATTGAACAGATGTAAAAATGTCAACAAACTTTTTCCCCTAATCATTTCATAAATTGAACAACTTTAAAAAGCGAATAAAGAGGTATCTTTTTTGTTTTACAAATCAGTGTTTAAGTACATGTAGGGTGATTTGTTCTTTATGTATTGTGCATCCTTAAAGCTTCTTGATTACTTTTTGAAATTGATTGTTGTTTAATCTTGAATGCAGTAAATCACATGGTTGTTGGTTGATTTATCAAGAGTCGTAGCAGGGGTCACCAAAATGAAGTCTTTGCTTTTTCAACTTATATTGGCGTCTTTTGTTCTCTCGAACTTTGGCAATAATGTGAATATTGGTCACACAAGTGTCTTTGTTCGGAAGGAATGGCCATCGGAATACATCCCTCTTGATCATGAAGTATTTGCTGTTCCCACAGGTCATAATGCACCACAACAAGTAAGACTTTCTTTTATTGACCTCATTTTTTTCAGCTAGCTACATAATGCACCACAATATTTGTATGTATTATTACTAGAGCTTGAATAAGAATTATATTATGCAACAATGAAGACAATTTTTTTTTAAACAGGGACGGAATATTATTTCTCTTTTTTTATCCGATACCTTGCTACTTACAACACTAAATTTATCATTTTTAAAATAAATGAAAATTAAAAGAATTAAAAAATAATTTTTTTGACAGGTCGCATTGTGTCAGCCGTGTCAACGTCAACGGCATCAACGATGGGACTCAACTATGGCACAATTAAGATGGCTTTTAAAAAAAAGAAAGAAATGGGAGAAGAGGAGATCAATCAGCAACATAAAAGGAGTTGTGGGACAGATTTGTTGATCCCATCAACTCAAAATTTTGAAGTAGAAGAGAAGAAGAGAAGAGAAAAGAAGAGAAGAAGGAAAGGTGGAGTGTTTTTTAAGGTATCTAATAATTAATTATATTTAATTTATATATATATATTTTAAATTATGCATATATCAAAATGTGTTCTCAAGTAAATGATGAGCATTTAGGATCAACAAAACAGTAAAATTATTAAATCACGAATTAATTTTTCGTATTTTATATATGATACTTATTTATAAAGTGTTGTATGTTTTCATTTGACTCCTATTTTTATGCATATGTTATTACTATTTACATATGTTTTGTTACTCTTAATGTTTGTTATTTCTATTTTTTATTTTAATTTTATAATTCTCTTTCCATTTTTATTTTAATTTCCTTCTAATTTTGATTTTATTTTTAAATATTTTAATACCTAAACTTGTTCTTTATTCGATTTTTACTCAATTTGTTCCAAAATATTTAATAATTTTACACTACATTAAAATTTTCCATATTAAATTAAATACATATTAAAAATCTTTTTCAAATTTAAAAAATATAACTAAAATATATTAAAAAGCTAAGGATTTCCCTCATTAGAATATATAAAATTAGTTATAAAACTGAAATATACTTAACAATTTTAAAATTTGAATTTTGTTTTCTTTTTAAGTTCTCATAGGGTAAAAAAAAATCTTTTTATTTAATTTTAATATAAAATTCTTTAAAAAACTTATTTAAAATCTATAATTGAGATAACTAATTTCACTTTTTTTTTCTGTGGATGTTCTCAACCATAATTTATTTTAGAAAATATTTAAAAATACTGGTTTTATTTCAAAATTTAAAATATTATTGTAAAAAAATATAAATTTGAATCCTATGTTATTTGGATTAGACAAGTTAGCTAATTTGAAATAGTAAATATGATGATGAAATTTTATGTAAAAACAACATTATTTATTTGCTAAATACTCTAATATACAATATGTTATTCACACGTTTCTATTTGAAAACATTTAGAAAAAATGAAAATTGGTATTTTATTAATCTATCGTACACTAATTTTATTTTTAAAATTAAAAACAATAGAATATATTAGTTAAAACGAAATTTTTACCATACAGGATGGGTATCGGGTTTTGAGGTCGCAGTTCCATTTTCCTAAGTATGATGCGGACAAGTGGATGATGCCATACTTATAGTTGGAAGGATTTGGGGATGTTGCATTGATCCGAAGGTTCGACCTTGGTTGAGCGGTGGTGCCCCGGAGACTCACACCTTCATTATGTCATGCGGGGAGTGCACGATTGCATTACAAGACATCGCTATGCAGCTGGGTTCCGAGTTGACGGTGATGTGGTCATAGGCTGAAGCAAAGTGTTGGAACCTTCAATAGTATGCCACAGATTGCTTGGATTGTCCCAAGGTGATAAGGAACGAAGCTTCACGTGCTTGACATTGACATGGTTGAGAGCAAATTTCAAAGAGTTATCGAGCACTGTCACTTGAGCACGAGGTGATGTGTGCTGCTCAAGCTTATATTATGTAACTGATCGGGGGGTACTTATGCCGAATAATGCTTCTAATAGGGTCCACTTGAAATACTTGCCTCTATTGGAGGATTTCAATCGTGCCGATACTTACAGCTAGGGATCAGTAGTGTTGGCCTTATTGTACCGTGAGCTTTATCGAGCATCAAAACACGGGGCAAGTAACATTGCTAGTTGTTTAGGGTTGTTGTAGTCCTGGGCTCTGTACAAGAAGCCATTTCTGGTGGCTGTTAGACATCAACCATATAGGTGGCCATTTGTAAATAGGTAAAGACAAAATTATACTTAAGATTTAACGACTCATAAGTGTGGATAATATTTTCCCAAGTTTAAGTGCTAACGTGTTTGTTTTGGTTACAGATAGGTCACATCTCTAGGAATTGGCATGAGCAATACATTAATTATTTACCGCTAGATGATAGAGGTGCAAGCTAGAGAGAAAGTAATATATATATTTAATTAACATTGATTTAACTTATCCACTTGCAGCATGTGAATTGACCCATTCATTTATATTGTGCAGTTCGCATGGATGTCGTATTTCACACCAAACGTTATGACCCTTATTCCATAATGGGTTCATGCTAAAGCCCATATGTGGTGCATTAACACGCCACTGCTTACCTTCTCAACCTTTGAGTGGTATAACATCGATCAGGTTATGCGACAGTTTGGGTTCAGATAAAATGTGTCGATCGATCCACAATAATTTGCTAATGTCCATGGTAAGACTATGAGGGAAAAGACAGAGCGGATTGGGCCATGGAACATCAGCAGTATATAACAATTGGGAATGCTCGATATAATAGGTAGCTTGAGATGCACTCCTGTATGAATGACTTCAGTCCCTCGACTGAATACATGCAGTGGTACATGGCCCGATGGCATGTTTATTTATATGGTGGGCAACTTATGATAGTATCAGAATACAACTACAGACATGGAAGTCAACCTATGGTAGAGCCTGACCCGGAGGATCAACCTCCAAACACACACACTTTGCCGAACCAATTGGTTGGGGCTTTTGGTTAGGGGTCTCAGAGCAATGCATATCAACTAAATATCGGGGTTTCACCAGACTTAACATTTGATATGCTTGGTGATACCATTTACTCCACCCCGCCTCATGCCACGTTCGATCCGGCGCCAAATCCTCCTGATGTGTACAATACACTTCAACGTCCACACAGTCAACAAAGGTCTGTAAACCGTTATACCCCAAACGATGATACCACTCCCGGTTCATTCCAATTTTGACACATGTAAATTTCAAATGTTTTGTCATATTTTTTCAACTCGTTTATAATTTCACAACTTATTTATTATTCATTTTTTATAACTTATAATATCATTTAAAGTATTAAAAGATGTATAAGTTAATTTTAAATGAAAACTTAACACTAAAGATATATTGTGAAAATTAAACACTATTGGTATTGAATAAAAACAATACAAACTTCATTTCCATAAGACCATAAAATGCAAACATCGGATACTATAATTAATTTCCTCCAGATCGTGAAGATTGGCCAGTATAGATGTTTCCATGGGGACACTTGTTCCGATTATGGCCAACTGTTCTATATATAGTGCAACGCTTTGGATCAACCGCTTCTTTGATATCCATGTCATTCTCGAATCCTCATCATTTTCGTTCAACCTTTGACTTTCCTACGTAGCGTCCTATTTGGCAACATCTTGAATGCATGCGGTTGCACTTCCCATGTCGATACATCCCTCAATACGGGGAACTCGTTACCCCAAATACACAACGTACGTTCAAGCATGTACACATCATTGATATTTTGTTCGAAATTCAAATTGAATGTTGCACACATTGCAACCACATGCGCACACAGGTATCGTATTGTTTGAAACCACCCGCACTCACACCGCCTATTTCAGAGATCAACTCTGTAGGACCGTGGCAAGATCCCCGATCGACAGCCGATGTACTCTGTCACTCAAAAAGTTTCCAAGTTTCGAGAATATAGTTCTGCATTCATCGACTTAGCCCTACGAGCGTTCTCTTCCATGACATTCTTGATATCTTCGACGTGCATGTGTCTGGTCTCCATATGTTTTACTTGTCTTAACCTCATTTTTGGCATCAAGGTTGCCAGCCTGTAATACATGGCTAAGAAAACGGATGAAATTGGCAAGTGACACGTACGCCTCAAGAAGGAATTAACGACCTCAACGAGGTTGGTCATCATATGACCATATCGATACCCATCATTAAAACATTGAGCCCATTGCCATGGCTCCACACTGCCCAACCACTACCTGAGAGAAGGATCAGACCCCGCCATTTCAGTCTTCAACCTTACTAGCTTATGTCTAAATCGCTGTGGTTTCAGCTCGTGCCCTACGTATGTATTCAAATAAAACATGTTACTATCACTTTTAGTAAATGGACTCGAAATATTTATAGATATAAATTAAAATACAATATTTTTACCCATGCTCACGATTTGTTTCTGCCAGTCTTTGTTCTTGTACTCCTTGTGGAAGTTGACAGTGATGTGGCGAATGCAGTAGACGAACCTTTGTAGAACCTCAGATTGCCGAATCATAGCAACAAGACCCTTGGATCTGTCGGAGACAATGAAAATGTTGTCTTGCTTGACAACATGCCTCCGCAAGTTCATAATGAAAAATTCTCATGATTCGGAATTCTCTGACTCCACGATGGCAAAGGCAATTGGTAGTACATTTCGATTACCCACTTGTGCAACCGCAGTTAGTAGTATCTGTGTGTATGTTCCATAAAGCCACGTTCCATCAACCTGCATAAACGGTTTGCAGTGGGAGAAGGCCCTTACACATGGATCGAATGTCCAGAACAATCGGTGAAAATTTCTTCTCCCAAGTTGAAGTTGTCCTTTCAGGCCTCTATAAGGCAACGTTTGCAAGTTCACGATAGTTCTTGCACATACTCCACCATCGCTGAAATCTACCCCTGAAGTTCATTGTATGACTCATCTCAATCGCTGTACAATTACTGCATGGCCATTTCTTTCGCTCACCATGCTTTCCTGTACAACACTCTGTATTGGAATCAGGATTGCATGTCCGTAACCAATGTCGACACAAGAATGGTTGAGCTATCTTTCACTAGTGGCATAATGTAGTTGCAGATACTTTTGGCATCCAATATTTGGTGGTCTTGAGTTATACGTGCGACAATGCAGGTATGGCGCTAGAACAACAGAAATGTGCAAGTGTACACGATCATATTAAGTAATACAGTGACAAGTAAATGTCGAGTTATCGTACCCACAGGGACTGCATCAGAAAAAATACTTATGAAACAATTAATTTAACAAATTGGTGATGACAAATATATGGATTTGGAAAGGATTCAATAAACTAAAACTAATCTAAGTAATTAAAACAAAATAAAATTCCAATGCACAATTTTAGGTTTTTAATCAATATGACACATATGTGCTAGATCAATTGCATTCTTTAACTCAATATTATTAGAATCATGTTCATGTTTTTACGAAATAAATTCATGGCAACTCGATACTTTGTTAACTAATGCACATACATACTTATTGAATTAAATAATCTCTTGAACATATTCCTATGTCAATTCAAACAATTAATCAATTTTCATAAGCAAGTATAAGATTAAGTGAGGTAACAACATATGTCTACGTTGAAACAATTTAATCACAATAATCTTGCAAGTTATGCAAGGCTAATGTACTATTAAATACCGTCGCTAATTTAACCTTCAGTTACCTTAGAAGATTAAACATGCACAAATTAAATATTGCGTCCATTAATCATAATTTCAATCCGGTTAATGATTAATTCATTCGTTATCTTACAATTGTAATGCAAGTATAACATAAACATTATTTTATTTAATTAAACAAAACAACAAGACCTATAACAACACAAACATGATTTTTAATAAATTAAACAATCGAACACAATCAATTTAACATGAAATTAAATTAACCCATTTTAATTAAATTAAGAGTAACAAAATAAATAGTATTCATCATAACAAACACAATAAATCAAAAGAGAAGGGGACTTGAAACAAATCTAGTGGTTCTCTAAAGCTACTAGCACGCTCCTCTTCGTTTCTGCTCGTTCTTGTCAGATGGAGGCCTCCTACGAACACTCGAATGTTGCTACTCCAAGGTGGAAGAAAGATCTTTCTCAAGAGGGGAAATTGACAAAGGAAAAGAGAGGAAAGAAAATGGAAAACAAGAGAGAAAAGTGAGTGAAGAGAAGAGATGTTGAGGATGAATTGAGTGATGAATGAGGTAGCAAAGGGGGGTATTTATAGTTGGGATTGGCTGCTAATTTTAGCAAAGGAATATCAGCCATTAAACCTCACATGGCCGGCCACCACTCATGGAAAGTTAAAGCTTTCAACTTTGCTAAATTTGACTAGGGGCAAATCTACAAAACCATGATAAGTGGAGGGGTTTGAATGTAGTTTTAAGGAGACTTCAACGGCTGATTTGCAAGTCAAATAATCAGCTGATTCGAGCTGATTGGGTCAGCAATTTGGACGAGTTTGGGCAGCCCAATTGCTCGTTTGGGTTAGTCCTTCGTATTAGCACAATTGGCCCTCCTTCCATAATATAATTAATAATAGTTATTTAACCCAAAATAAATTGGATTAAAATTTAAATTAATTATATTATGTACTAATATTCATAATTGAACCATCTTAAGCTGAAATTTTAATTCGCCTCGATGCTTCAATTGCTTTAACGATTTGAGCTTCTAACAGTGTCCGCCGAGCCGATTTTCATCATTTGTGCAAAACTATCGAAAATAAATCAAATTCATGAATAATTATAATAAAAATAATTAAATATGTTGGTAATTTAAGTACATATTAATTATTTTATAATTAAATTATATTTTTCGACAATAATTACTACGAAATTGCTGAATTTTAGCTTGAAAATGCATGAAAAAGTTTATATATTTTTGTATTTCCACACCCCCAAACTTAATTTATTTCTCTTCCCGAGTAATGCACAAATCACAAAAGAAGTTTATTTGAAATCATCATTTCTTCCCATATTTATGAGTTTAATGTAATTAAGCACAAGAAAAAGAGTTCTATACTTATTATTCAAATTATTCTCAACTATCATCATGCTAACAAAAAATAGACTAAATGCTTTCTAACTAAAGACATGTCAAAATCTTAGCAATTGATTTTTATTCCCTTATTTAAGACCAAACTGCAATCACTAAGTTGGATTTATACATTCATATGTTGAAAATAACAATTTCTCTCCACTAATGTAGGTAGCATAGAAATTTGAATCAAATCAGTGTTTTATATATGTTGTAGCGTGGCTAGGCTAGGCTAGGGGTAGGGGTAGGTAAAAGATAGATGTATTTAAGCTAAAAATCCTAGATTCAGCGTGCATCTGACCTTCGGGATAATTACCTTCAAATTCACCCACTTATTTTGAACTTGAGTACACATGCTCTTTGTAAATCTACTTCTTTTGAGTAAATATGCTCTATTCTTTCTCTTTTTATTTTTCATTTTTTCTCCTTTTTTTTTCTTTTTCTTTTTCAAGCATCATACTGTATGTTTACAATTTGTTGAGATTTTGGTACTTCTTCTCAACTCCCCTAAGCTTTTTTTTGAAAAAATATTCTTGATAGACTAAGTCTAGTGTTTAGGACAATTTGGAAATAAGTATGAGAGATAGGATGGCTTATCATTATAAAGTTCAAAGAAACTCAGGCCATATAGTCTCAAAGTTGGGTTCAAGGGATAACATTCATTAAGGTTATCTTGAAAGGCTCAAACGGTCCAAACAAATGTTGCCTAAAATCATTTTCAAAATTTCCATGCCTCCTAGGATTTCGCCTCAAGAAATTACTAAGTCAATTCTTGAGACTTAAACTTTCATATATAAGGAATTAAAAATTCCACGGTTCAATTTACATGTTTTATTATCACTAACATTTATGTCATGGTTCAGCTAACATTACAACCATTAAGATTATTTAACTTTATTTATACTAAAGCTTAGCATAATCAACATAAATTCAAATTTTTTAGCACAATTATAATTAAATTCATAAGATAAGAAGAAATAATTCTTAAGAGAAGTTTTCAATTTTTGGTCCCCCTACTTAAGATGAACAATGTCCCCATTGTTAAAAATAATAGAGAGAATTAAAATATAGAAGTGAATAGATAACGTACACCAGATAGAATCCAAAAAGAGGAGGTGAATCAAATTTGACTGCTTAAATACCAAGCTCTTCCAAGATCCAATCCTAGACATGTACATATCTATTACCACATTCCTTATTTTGCAAATTGTTCAATTTATTAATGACTTCAACCTCTTGATTTATTATGCAAAAAATGGAAATAACCTAATAATCTAAGGACTTAAAACCTAATCGTAGATGCACCTAAGGACAGAAAAAAACTTGAAATATCCTAAGAAAATAAATAAAGAAAAGACAAGATTCCCCCTTTATATTTATGTACAAACCCTTCAGACTTTGACCCATCTTTTGCTTCATCATTCTTGCTGTTGCTCGAGTCGCCTTGCTCATTCTTCGACATTGGAGTCCGTGGTTCAAATATAACATATGGAAATTCAAGCACAAAAATAAACGGGTCATGAAATATTTTCGTGAGAGTGCTTCTAAATGAGTCATATCGTATTTTTTAGTCATCTTGTAAGCTTGTTGCTGCCACTTCTTGTGTTGCAACACAGCCATTATATCAAATTGTTCATCTTGTGGAATAGTGCTAGATAAAGGGCATCGGAGTTAGAAAATATGTTTAAGGGTGGTTTCAATTTTGGATAGGTGGGTGAGTAGTTGATGGTAAGGTTTAGGGTTGGAGAGGATGGCGATTTTAAGGATAGTTTAGGTGAGGTGGTTGGTGGCTTCGAATGAAGGTGTTCAAGGTGGTGATTTAGGGAGTTAAGGGCTATGATATTAAGGGGTTAAGGGAGTTGCACTATGGGGTTACTTGGGAGTGGCAGCGGAGCAAAGTAAGGGTTGTAGGTTTTTACGAAAAAAGGTTGAATATTTCCCTTCCTAACAGTGGCTTAAGCCCAATGGCATCATCTTTTTAGATCCTAAGTTCTTGTACTAAAAGTAAACTAAAAAACTCAAATAAATTAGTGTTTGTGCTAAAAGTTGACTCTTTATTTAATGAAATAAATAAATAAATTCTTCTGACTACTTAGAAAAATATTTTTCAAAAAATTACATTAAATTAAACTCTTAGGAAAGATTGGAGGGGTCACAGATGGTCCTACTTAAGTCCTAATCTCCTAGACAGAATTTTAATTAATGTAATTTCCCAAAGAGAATTTTATCTAAGTTTTCCATTTTATTCAAATGAAAAAACTAAAAATATGAAATAAAGATTGAGAAAGTGAAAAGAACTCCCTCCTTTTTATTTGGAATCGTCATGGACCGAGACAGTGTTAAAGGACCATCTATCATACCAACTATACTCATTTAGGAAGAAATCATACTCTTGCCCAACAAATTTGTCCAACAATTGATTTGCGAAAGAAAACGTGAAATTATCCTTTCTGGTGACCTTATTTAACTTCCTGTAATCCATGCGAATCCTCCAACTTATGACTTGAATAGTTGCAATAATCCATCCAACACCCTTCTTTTGCTTTTCTTAAACCACAAGTGACTCTTCTTCTTGATTATTGATGAACTCAATTGAAATCATGATAGGTAAAGTCGAATATAGCCCCAAATAATCATATTTCAAATGAGGAGGCAAAGTCTTCAGTTCTAATTTAATTGGCTCTTCAATAACGCTTTTGGTTGTGTGTACTCCTGATATAATAACTTTAGTGATTCCAGTGAAACTTCCTGAGTGATTCCGTTTGAATTAGCTCCTGACAAAGCCAAACATTCCTCGTCTTCATCATCACTAGGCGAATCCGCTAGCAGAATATGCTTTAACGGATCGTCTAGAGAATTGAGTTTCAATTTTGTAGAAGCCCACGATTCTATCTCGGAAATAGTAGAGCAGTCTTCAACTACATCTGGGGATTTAGTAGCATCAAAGTCATTAACAGTTACCACGACATCCAAAA
Organism: Gossypioides kirkii; assembly: GCA_005610355.1. NCBI lineage: Eukaryota > Viridiplantae > Streptophyta > Magnoliopsida > Malvales > Malvaceae > Gossypioides > Gossypioides kirkii. The sequence continues at coordinate 18,242,297 of CP032245.1, forward strand.
TTTCCTTAACTTGAGTATCATGCTGCTGCTTCTGGAATCATTAAGGACATGGCGACAATGGAATCTTAGCTTTAACCCAACAACTCTTCTATGAAAATTTCTCTACATCTGACAAAGGTGTTAGATTATCAGAACTTACTGGTTTAGAGTTTACCTCATCAAGGATCACCGAATCAAACTTCTATGAATCAGGAGTTTCAACACTACAGCAGGCTTATTTTCAACCTCGACCGCTTTGGGCTCCAATGTCTTCCCACTTTGTAAAGTGACGGTTTTGCAATGCTCTTTTATCATGCTTCTCAAATTTTTTTTTGTCGCTAGGCCAAATACCTTAGGGTCTGCTTTTGAGCTAATTGGCTAGCTGTCCCACTTGGTTTCCTAAATTCTTCAACGTTGCTGCTTGGCTTTGGATTATTTCATTATTCCTCGCTATGTATGCCTTCAGTAAATTCTCAAGATTACTTGAAGATTCAGTTGGTGAGGGTTGTTGCACTTGTTAAGAATATTTCGGTGGATAATTTGATCGAGATGGCATAGAAGAGTTGCTCGTGTCTGTCCATTAATTACTCCATGGAAAATTTGAATGATATTGCCATGAAGAGTTGTAAGAATTTGATTGCGGACCATTCCAATTCTGATTTCCCATGTAATATTTTGTCTCTAGATTTGATGGACAATTTCCAAAGAAATGGTCATCTCCATAGTATTCACAATAAATATTCTCAAACTGGTTCAATTGTTAACCTATCAAATTACCATTGAAGCCATTAACAGTTATGTTCTTAAGCATAGAAGACATAGAGGACACCCAGGCTACCAAAGAAGTAAGTGCATCAACTAAATGTACTCCTACTACTCATCTTCTTGAGGCTACTTAGTTGGTTGGCCACTAATAGTTATTGCTGGCAATTGTTTCAATAACCTCGTAAGCCTCATTGTAAGACTTAGAAATAAGGGCTCCATTTGTTAAAGCATCCTTCATCATTCTAGTATGATCGTTAAGACCAATATAGAAAGTCTCCATTTGAACGTAATAAGGAATACCATGGTGAGGACACCTTCATAATAACTCCTTGAACCACTCCCATGCCTCATATAAAGATTCTTCGTCAAGTTTCTAAAATGAAGTGATTTCATTTAGGACCTTGGCAGCCAGAGATGGAGGAAAGTATTTCATTAAGAAACGTTCAACCAACTCCTGCCAAGTAGTTACGAACAGGATGGTAGGGAATTCAACAATACTCGCGCTTTATCTCTTAAGGAGTATGGAAATAATCTCAATCTCAAGGCGTCCTCAATCACCCCGATCATTTTGAATGAGTCACTCACTTTCATGAATAGTCGAAGATGAAGATGTGGATCTTCATTAGGCATCCCACTAAATTGACATATACTTTGCAACATTTGGAACATAACTAGGTTTAGTTCTAATTGCGGTACCTCAATTTTAGGTGTCACAATACTCGGATTGAGCTCTTTGAATAGAGGAATGGCATATTGTCAAATGGCACAGTTTCTTTCATCGGCAACAATGATCAGATTGTGAGCATTATAATCGAATGCTTCTCCTTGAACATGATGTAGAGGATCCATTATCACCTAAATAATAAAGAAAAAATATTAAAGTACAAAAAGAAATTGAACCAATTTTCAAGATAATTAATTTCACAAATAATTGACTAAAACAGCAGTCCCCGACAATGGCGTAAAAAACTTGGAATGACAAAAATGTTCAAGTGTACACAATCATATCAAGTAATAGAGTGACAAGTAAATGTCGAGTTATCGTACCCATAGGGACTGTGTCAAAAAAAATACTTATGAAACAATTAATTTAACAAATTGGTGATGACAAATATATAGATTTGGAAGGGATTTAAGAAACTAAAATTAATCTAAGTAATTAAAACAAGATAAAATTCCAATGCACAATTTTAAGTTCTTAATCAATAAGACATATATGTGCTAGATCAATTGCATTCTTTAACTCAATATTATTAGCATCATGTTCATGTTTTTACGAAATAAATTCATGGCAACTCGATACTTTGTTAACTAATGCACATACATACTTATTAAATTAAATAATCTCTTGAGCTTATTCTTATGTCAATTCAAACAATTAATCAATTTTCATAAGAAAGTATAAGATTAAGTGAGGTAACAACATATGTCTACGTTGAAACAATTTAATTACAAGAATCTTGCAAGTTATGCAAGGCTAATGTACTGTTTAACATCGTCACTAATTTAACCTTCAGCTACCTTAGAAGATTAAACATGCACAAATTAAATACTGCGTCTATTAATCATAATTTCAATCCAGTTAATGATTAATTCATTCATTATCTTACAATTGTAATGCAAGTATAACGTAAACATGATTCATTCGTTATCTTACAATTGTAATGCAAGTATAACATAAACATGATTTTATTTAATTAAACAAAACAACAAGGCATATAACAGCACAAACATGATTTTTAATAAATTAAGTAATCGAACACAATCAATCTAACACGAAATTAAATTAAATCATTTTAATTAAATCAAGAGTAACAAAATAAATACTATTCATCATAACAAAAAAAATTAAATAGAAGGGGACTAGAAACAAATCTAGTGGTTCTCTGAAGCTACTAGCACACTCCTCTTCATTTCTGCTCATTCTGGTCAGATAGAGGCCTCCTACGAACACTTGAATGCTGCTACTCCAAGGCGGAAGAAAGCTCTTTCTCAAGAGGGGAAATCGGCAAAGGAAAAGAGAGGAAGGAAAATGGAAAACAAGAGAGAAAAGTGAGTGAAGAAAAGAGATGTTGTGGATGAATTGAGTGATGAATGAGGTAGCAAAGGGGGTATTTATAGGTGGGATTAGATGTTAATTTTAGCAAAGGAATATCAACCATTTCAAGGAGACTTCAAGGGCTGATTTGCAAGTCAAGTAATCAGCTGATATGAGCTGGTTGGGTCAACATTTTGGACGGGTTTGGGTAGCCCAATTGCTCATTTTGGCCAGTCCTTCGTATTAGCACAATTAGACCTCGTTCCATAATATAATTAATAATCATTATTTAACCCAAAATAAATTCGATTAAAATTAAAATGAATTCTATTATGTATTAATATTCATAATTGGATCATCTTAGGCTGAAAATTTAATTTACCTCGATGCTTCAAAAATTGCTTCAATTGTTTGAGCTTCTAACAGTGTCCGTCGAGCCGATTTTCATCATTTGTGCAAAACCGTAAAAAATAAATCAAATTAATGAATAATTATTATAAAAATAATTAAAATTTAATATGTTGGTAATTTAAGTACATATTAATTATTTTATAATTAAATTATATTTTTCAACAATAATTACTACGAAATTACATGAATTTGAGCTAGAAAAGACATGAAAAAGTCTATATATTTTTGTGTTTCTAGGTGCCCTTCTAATTTTCATATTTGACATTGTTGAGTCCTCTGTATAAATGCAACCTAAACCTATCAGCCACACCCATCGTTGGCTCTCCAACATTCCCAAACATATAATGTCGGTGTAGACTTTGCGACCTTGTAATCAATCGACACCTTCATGTTGTATTGTTTGATGGCAAACACACAATCTGCCTTGTTATCAGGAACTATATCGGCGTACTCAAGGAACTCAGATGCATTTGCTGCATATGGATCTACGCTCAACATGTCACCCTAGGGTTATTTTGTAAAACGATGCCACCACTCGAGTTACTGAGAGAAGGGGCGTGAGCATCTTCAACCTTCTACGGGCCTTCATCGTCGATATCGTTTGGAACCTGATAAATATCGGGGTCACTAAATTATTCAATGTCCTGGTCAAAATCTTCACCATTATTGGTCCCTTTTTCGATGTTTGCGTCGGTGCCTATCACCTCCAGATGTATATGTAGACCGGGACTCAGGGCAGGGTTGTTATACGAACTCCCACCATAATTTTGATTTTCGAGCATCTATGATGTCCTTCCATAGTCTGACTAATCTGTCCATCCAACATTAAGACCAAAGTCAAACCCGTGAGTTGACTTATTGAACTAACATTCTTAACGGGCTCTAAGTCGGCTAACTCAGCAAATAACTCAACTGGTTGGCGGTTCTCACTCCCAGTCGACCACCATATTTCCATCATAGTGCCTAAGTCATCATCATCTAATAGTTGCATCTCACAAGATTTCAATGGATCTATAGAGATTGAAAACTTGTAAAATAGTCTGGACATCGCCCTTCCACAACGGATAGCTATTTTTGCATTGATCTTCCTTTTCATTTCTTTCAGCTTCACAGTTTTATTGAATCGCAATATTTCTCTCTGCCGACCTTGAAATACACAACCAACATCACATTCTACAATTTCACCATAAAAAAGAACGTACACTAAAAACACCAAGTTACCCATCTTCACTAGAATTTTTGAGCTCTCCTATAGGTTAAACACAACAAGTTCTCTCTTTTCTTTTTTTTTCCAGTTCAATAATATATATATATATATTAGGACAATCGAGGTGATGGAGTCATTCTTTATGGCTCCACCAAAATAAAATATTATTTTTTAATTTTTAAATTAGAAAAAACATCACATTTAAAAAACATACACCAAGAATGGTGGTGCCATTTAAAATGGATCCACCAAAAATAAAATATACATTAAAAATTTTATAAAACAAATAATAAAAATACAAATATAGTAAAAAGTGAATTGGTGGCGCCAATTTGAATGACTCCACCAAAAAGAAAAAAATAAATTTTAAAAAAACAAAAAAAAAGTACATAAATTAAAGCATATATTGGGAACTGGTGGCGCCATTTAGAATGGTTCTACCAAAACTAAAATATACATTCAAAATATTATAAAATAAATAATAAAAAAACAAATAATAGTAAAAAGTAAACTAGTGGCTCCATTTAGAAGGGCTCCACCAAAAAAAAAATTTAAAATTAAAAAAACAAATAATAAACAAAAAGAAAAAAATTACATAAATTAAAGCATAAATTGGGAACTGGTGGTGCCATTTAGAATGGCTCCACCAGAAAAAATAATTTTTTTTAAAGTTTCCCCGATTTTTCAAAAATTGCAGTATTTCCTTGATAATTATACAGGGGATGTCATTTTACATGGCTCCACAAAAAATTGATTTTTTTATTTCGGTTGCTGACGTGAAATGTTGATGGCGCCATATTATTTGACTCCACCAAAGTTTACTATAAATTTCAAGTCATTTATGTATTTAATAAAAAAAAGTGGATCATATTCGTAATTAATTAATTTTTATAGGTTAATTTTATTAAAAAAAACCAAATATCTCAAACAAAGGAACACCAACTGATGTAATAGCGAGTTGCCTAACATAAAAGAGAATCAATCAAACAATGTCAAAACACAATCATTGGTATTACAAATCAATAAGTAGAAGCAAGAAGAAAACTTGAGCCAAGAAACGCTCATAATAATAGCACAAATACATGTACACACCAACAAACAAATGATATATATAAGACAAACAAACATATGAAAAAAGGAGTGATTACCTAGGACACAAAATTAAACACTATCATTCAATTGAATCAAAATATATCTACACACCAACAAACAAATGTAAACTTAAGCTAAAATCAACAATTAAATTATCTTTTAAAGATACAAAGGTATTAGTTGTCTTGTTGTGATCATGAGTCTATTTACAATATTAGATATGGTTTTGTTATTTTCCTATTATTACATGAAGGAATACCATTTAGTATAACATTACCTTCAAAATAAAATGAATATAGAGTCTAAAACTAAGGAAGTTGATGTTCATGAAGTGATAAGTGCTAAAAGTAATATACTTTAATCTCATCCTTAATGTGTTTTTGGATGATTATTCGATGTAAAATGGTTAATTTTATGCTCTTAATACTTTAAATTCATGTTTCTACACTTAGGAGAGCATTTGGGAGCAAAAGAAGTGAAAACGGACAAAAAGAGGATATTTTAGAAGCCACACGGGCTGGACACACAACCATGTGAGCCACATGGGCTGAGCACACGGCCATGTGCCAAACCATGTGAAAATCGCAAGCTGCACTCCAAACACGTTAAAAAATACAATTTTTAGGGGTTTTTTGGGCATTCTAAGACATATATATCATATATAAGAAGAGGGGAGTAAGCCATAAGAGAATATTAAAGAAAACAACTTGGAAAACACCATTGAAACTACTTTGAAGCAAATTTCCATCAAGATTGAAGACCTCTTTTTAATTTCTTTGAATTTTATTATGAGTTTCTTTATTTCTTGTGGTTATACTGTCTTTGAGATGTTTTTATTTGTGATTATGAACTAATTTTCTAAATACTTAGGGGAGATGAACTCTATGATGAATTCTGTCATTTGATTTCTGTTTTACGCCATAAATACTTAAATCTTGTTCTCAATTATTTGTGTTTAATCTTGATTTAGTATTTTCGGGATATTAATTCATGTTTGATGTGCTTAAATCAGAGGAGGAATACATCCTGTTTAAGAGTAGGTCTAGCATAATTGAGTGGAGTTGCATGCAATCCTAGAAATAGGACGACATAAATCTACCAGATTAGAGTCAAATCAAATAGGGGGATCCTTAGGTCAAGTTAATGCGACAATAAGGGTTTTAATTAGAAAGAAATTTTAATTAATCAACCTAGAGTCAGTTGATTTTATGCTTGAATAGAAGTATTAACATAATTTAGGGATTTTTACAGATCAAGATACTAAGTGAATAAATTGTTTGATTAAGATTGATAATGACAGATGAAATTTAGGTGGATTCTTTCCGGGGTATTACCTCGCTTCTTGGTTGTTATTTGCTTGCTTTCTTGCTTTGTTCTTTGTCGTGTTCTTTAGTTTATTAATTTAGTTAATTTTAATTTTAAGCAATCACTCCAATTTATCGGTTAAATAATGGGAAGACAGTAATTACTAGTACTTTTAGTCTTCGTGAGAACGATATTTGTGTTCATCTTAACTATACTATTAATTGATAGGTGCACTTGTCTTAGTCATTTTTTTAGTTAGTTTTAACTGCATCATGAAAAAAAAGCTTCGTAAGCCTATGACAAACTATTGCAAACAAATACAGTTACATCCTATAACATCAAATTTAAGAAAATAAAGATAGATAGAGACATTGAAGCAAGAAGTGACAAACACAACAAGCAAAACCACTCAAGTTTCGGGTTGCAAGAGCACTAAAATCTAAGCTCCAGCCTTAGTAGATCTAAGAGAGTAAAAGAAACACCTGTATCACAAAAGCTATTTGGCTTCAACTTGACCATTATCGAATCAAGCTCGAGCTAGTGAAATAGATGAATTTGAGTATTTGAGTCAAGTAGTTTAAGAGCTTAATCGAGCTTTTTCTTTTTAATTATTATTAAATGTTTCAATTTGAATCCAAACTTGAGTATAAAAACTAAGTTTGTATTTTACTTTAATTGAGGCTCATCCAATTCGACTATTATCTCAAATTGCTTAAGCTATAAAAGCAAAATTCAATCAAACTTAAGTTGAGCTTCGAGCCTTGTATTTCATATCGAAATTCCAGCTAATCAATGATTTATATAAGGAAAAAGGTTCTCTTTTACCCCGAAGAAAAAGGGAAAAATAAAATTGATTTCTATTGCAAGAAAATTTAATGAACGGGAAGAAAACAAAATCATGCCTACTAATCCCATTTGCACAAATAACGTGTAAACTTAAAGAATTTGAAATTTTTTCTCATTAGCTATGTTCAGCCACCACCACCGCTGTCATTATCATATCTTAATTATTCCATTACCATCAACAAAAATCCAGCTTGCACAGTTCAAGGGAGATGAAACGTAAAAATAACAAAAACCATAAAAAGAAAAAAAAAGGATTAACCAGCAACCAATTGGGCCAAAACATATTTCTTCCTTTTTCGTTCTTACCTTCGAAAGAGGAAGATAAACACTATCTCTGATTGGTGCAGTACAAATTTCTACAACCGATTATGACTGCAAATAATAGTATAACATAAAATAGCAGCGATACCAGTAGAATCTTGCAAGGAGAGAAATAAAATAAGGTCAGGTAATTACAATAGAGCAGTGTTATCAAAGCTTGACAATTTCTACTAGCACAATTTGTCTGTCTCCCTATCCTTATTGGTTTTCATGTGCAGAACGTTTTCTCATTTCAATGGCTGAGAAACAGTCCACCTAAACTACTAAACTTTGAGTTGTAAAATAAGTAAATGACTGAATATGTAACCCCTTTTACCCGACCTAAAAAATATGATCGAATCTAAAGGGTCGCTATTATAATTTCACCCTCACTTAATCTCAAAAACCATAATCATTCGTAAATAAATAAATATATATGTATAAATTATTGCTAACTAAATAATCAATAAATACTTAAACGAACATAAACGAAACCCAAATTAAATTGCCTTTACAACCCCAAAATAATAATAAATGATAATAACATTTACTGAAAAATTAAAAAATGACTTATACCGAAATAATATAAAATAATGAAATAAATAAAAATAATATGAGCTTCTCCGAGTACTAAGTCGCGTAAGTCTCAAGTATCTATAAGGAAAACTGTAGGGAAATAAGCTAAAAAGCCCAATGTGTCTCTAAAGTACATACATCCTATTACAATATCACAATATCAACATGGCATGTAAAATAACCACAAAACATGATACAACCACAAGCAAAATGCAATGCACCCATACTCCAGCAAACCAACACAATGAAGTGGTTCCCAAGAACCCCTTCCCAACCAATCATCACCAATCGCAGTGTGATTTTATTATCAGCCGTTTGAAGGGGTGATAACCACATTTTCCACCGTATAACCACATCTTCCACCGTACAACCCAACCCATGAGCACACAATGGTATGATCACATGTATATCTGAGTTTTAATCTCAATCTCAATCTCATGATATTACACATATATCAGAGTTTGTAATATTTTAATCTCAATATATTAAATTGATCACATTTTTCATAGATATGCATGATAATATCAACATGTTTACACAGCTCAAAACTCAATCTGTAATTGCTCGATTTTCTGTGGTGTTGGAAATAATGATTTCGGGATCACAACTCCGATGAGTCGAGTTGTAAATTTATTTATTTATTTATTTAAAATTTATGATTTCGTTAGCATCGTATTAAAATTTCAAAATTTGGTTATGAAATTTTAATATTTAGATAGCTAATTGAGTAAAAAGGATTAAATTGTAAAAGGTGTAAAAGTAGATATGGTTAAATAGAAGGACCAAATGAGTAAATTAACCAAAGGAATGTTAGTGGGTGGATTAGCATGAGCTATATTAAGTATAAATAGGTTTAATTAAGATTAAAAGGGGTTAATTAAAGCTTAATGATAAAAGTCTTAAAATTTACAAAATTGTCATTAGTATATATATTAAATTAAAGAAAATTTAAGTGAAAATTTCATCATTTTCACTTCATCTTATTCCTTTAAACGGCTAAGAGAGAAAAGGGTTAGGATTTTTACATTCAAACTTTGAGCTTTGATTTGGGTAAGCAAACCTTGACTGTTTTTATTAATTTTTATGTTTTTGAGTTTGTATTAGCTTAATCTAGCTTACCTAAGGACTAATTTGTGAATCTGTCAAATGTTATGAAACTTGCCATTGTTGAAAATGTTTATTCTTGAAATTTTATGATAGTTTTGAATGCTTGATGATTGGGTTGGATCTTTTTGGAAAGTGATTTTTGATGAAATTAAGGTTTAAGGACTAAAATGTAAAAGAGATGAAATTGTGTACATTTGATTGAAATAATCAGTTGGTAGGAATTTTTTTAATAATAAAGAATGTTCAGTTAGGGAATATTTAAGAAGAAATGGGTATTTTGCATGTTTTGTATTGAAAGAACTAGATTAAATAAAAAGGAAAGTACTAGGGGCAATCTCATAATTTTTCCAAAAAGGATCAAATTGTGCTAAATGACATGATCATGCATTTTAATGTGAAAATTTGGGTGATTTGTTGATTTAGATTTCGATCGTGCCACGAAACGCGGAAAAGGAAAATTAGCATAATAGTCCCTAGAGCCTTTTCGTCACTAAAATTCAGTCTGGTAAGTTTGTTAAGTAAATGTGTATTTAGTTATTATTTGTACCTATTCTATATATGTCAAGAATTGAATGGAAGCACTTGGATTCAAAGAGAATGAAAGTAAATGGATCGATAAAGATAGTCGGCTTTATGTCAAAGAAACGAAACCAACGCGATGGTTAGGGTATTGTATATGTTGTGAGTCCTCGATAGCTCATGTGAGCAGCATCGTGAGTTGGGAAAGAGATATGAATCCTAAAATGGATTATAGGTCCTGCGATGGTTGTGATTTATGCATAAATGCATATTCTTAACAGCTCGTGTGAGCAGTATCATTAAGGGACAATTATACAGACAAACACCGTACCGATGGTTAGGGTATCACATATGTTACGAGTTCTCGATAGCTCATGTGAGCAGCATCAGGTATCGGTAATAGAAATGATACAAACAGGGAAATTGAAATGCTAAATATGGCTCGAGGAAGCAATGGATTATCTTGGCTCGGTTGAGTTATTACTGCTTTATGCATATGTTTGGTAACTCTTAAAAAAAGTCTTTAAACTTACTAGGCTATGAAACTTGCTAAAGATGTCATTGTTTTTTTTGTAGATTATTTTGTTGCTTAAAGATTGGATAATCTCGAAGAAGTCACACTATCGCTGAGCTCATTTGGTAGTCCTTCATCACTAGGTTATATGGCATGTACTAGGATGGTGTTATCTTTTGTATTACTTGTTCGGGATTGTTGATGTTCCTTATTATGTTTTTAGTGAAATATTGAATTCAATTATGCATGTTTGCTCTAGATGGAATATAGACTTAGAAATGTAATGTAATGGCTTGGAAACTTGAACTATATGTTGGCCTAATGTATTTTGAAGTTATGGAATAATGTGTGTTTGATAAACTTGAGTTTTGGCATGATTATTGAATTCTACATACTTGTTTCGGTAGAACCCATATTTGTATCGGTAGATGTACAGGGTAGGAGAGAGGTTGTTCACTGACTTGAGTTGTATCAGTAGATGCATGATAAGAATTTGTAGTTCTGTTCATAAAAGTATTGGTAGTCTGTGAATTTGTATCGGTAGAAGTTGCAGGGTAAGACTTCTTAGCTCTTTGAAGTTTTCAGTATCGATAGAAGCATGACTTATTTCGGTAGTTGTGTCACATGTATCGGCAGAACCATCCCTGGTATCAATAAAACTCTGTACTATTTTCTAAATTATTTACTGACTTGACTACTACCGATACTTGTCTAACAAGTACAGGTAGAAGTCTCCAAAAATTATGAAAGTGACATTTTTGCCCTTTTGGATTATGTTGATATTTAAAATTTATGATTTTTGTCGTGCGTAATGTGTTACTTTATTAAAATGTGACTAAATGGATCAATATTGAGAGATACTTGCGATAGGAAAATGAAAGGACACTAGAACCCTAACGACAGCGGTTTCAGGTTTTGGGTGATATATTTAGTGGTATCAAAACTTATGGTTTAGCCGTTTCTTAGACTATTTGACTGTGTTATTGATCTAGAAGTACATACCATATAAACCTATAATAGTGTGATATAGATGGATCCAATCTAACTATAATTTTTGCAGATAAATAGAGATGTCTAATTTTGAAATAGACGAGACCAATGAAGTAAACAACAATGTCCCGACTAATGATTTCGGGGCCAGTCATGGTGTCCCTATCTTATCGATGACAGAAAATGAAGCCAAAAATATGTTCTTTGGTTTAATGGGATAGTGGTTCTCAAAATTTACAAGAAATAATTTGATGGCACCGTAACCATCACCTCCTGCTACACAGTCTGTTGCCCGACCTGTAGCACCTCTCGTAGTGTCACCATCTCCTCTTGTGATAGAACAGAGGTGTCGTATTTCTACGGATAGGGTAAGAAATTATGGGGGCGAAATAATTCCGCGGAAGTACAGAGGATGATTCATCTAGGGCCGAATGTTGGTTGGAGAACACTCTGAGAGTACTTAACGAAATGGCTTGTCCCCCGAAAAACTATCTGAGGTGTGCAGTTTCGTTGTTGAAAGATGAAGCTTATAGCTGGTGGATGACGATCCTAACTGTGGTTCCTGAAAATGAAATTAACTGAGAATAATTTCAAACAAAATTCAAAAAGAAATATGTCAACAAAAAATATCTGAACAGAAAGAAGAAAGAATTCTTACAGTTAAGACAAGGAAATAAGACAGCGGCAAAATACGAACGGGAATTTATACGTCTCAACAAATATACGTAGGAGATTGTACTGATAGATAAGGCTATGTGTGTTCGATTTGAGGATGGATTGAATGATGATATTAATATTATGGTAGGTGGTTCAGAAATACGACCATTTGTTATCCTAGCAAACATAGCACAAAAAATAAAGGAAATATATAATCAGAAAAGATAGAGAGAGAAAAGGGTCTGTGAGTTCGGAAAGAAGAATCCTACTAGAAATTTCTCTATGACACCACCGAAGAAATTCAGAGAAAATGAAAATCGCGAGGCGGTCTCATCTGGATTTTTGAGTAGGAGTAGGTCACGACCACCAAAATCTAAATTTCAGAACCGGCCCATCGATAGCGTGGCAAGCATTCGTAACGTACCTAAGCCAGTATGTGAGCATTGTAAAAAGATCCATTCTAGTGAATGTCGATTGATTAAGGGAGATTATTTCCGATGTAGAGGTACCGATCATTTCATGCGAAATTATCCAATAAATTCTGAAGTAAAAGAAGATCGGAGTGTGAACCCTTCAGCTACTCCACAAAAAGGCAGACCCCAAGACAGAGCAGTAGTGCAGGTGGAAATCGAAATGAAAATAGGGATAATGTAAATAGGTCGAAAGCTCGAGCACCTACACGGACATATGCCACCAGAGCTAGAGAAAAGGCTATCGCTCCCGATGTTGTGATCGGTATATTCTATCTTTTTAATGATATTATGTGTGCTTTGATTGACCTGGAATCGACTCATTCATATATTTGTACTGCCTTAGCAATTAATAAAAGTTTATCTATCGAGCCGAATGAATTTGATGTAAGTCACAAACCCATTGGGTCATAGTGTTACTGTTAATCTAGTGTGTCGTAAATGTCCATTGAAAGTCCAGGGTTGTGAATTTCCTGCTGACTTAATGTTATTACCTTTCACCAAGTTTAACATGATTTTGGGTACGAATTGGTTATCTGAGCATGATGTAGTATTAAATTGTAAGCGAAGATAGATTAATTTGAAATGCCCGACAGGTGAAGTGATCGCAGTTGAGTTCGGTAGATTGAACAATGAAACCAGAGTAATCTCATCTATCTTAACGTAAAAAATGGTTCGTAGAGGCTTTGAAGCATTCCTGGCCTACATCTCGATACACAGGGTTTAGAGACAGAGTTGAAATAAGTACCAATTATTAATGAGTTTACAGATGTGTTTCTAGAGGAATTATCGGATTTGCCACCGATCAGAGAGGTAGAGTTTGGTATTAATTTGTTACCTGGCACTGCCTCGATCTTAATATCACCGTACAAAATGATGCCAACTGAGTTGAAAGACTTGAAAGCTCAGTTGCAAGAATTGTTAGATAGAGGATTCATACAACCTAGTGTATCACCTTGGGGTGTGCTTGTATTATTTGTGAAAAAGAAAGATGGCTCGATAAGAATGTGTATAGATTAAAGGCAGCTGAATAAGGTGACAATCAAGAATAAGCACTCATTGCCTCATATTGATGAGTTATTTGACCAATTAAAGGGTGCAACCATATTTTCCATGATAGATCTCCAGTCAGGTTACTATCATCTGCGAGTGAAAGGCTGTGATGTGATGAAATCAACATTCAGAACCCAGTATGGACATTACGAGTTCCTGGTTATGTCGTTTGGGTTGACTACCAACCCAATAGCATTCATGAACTTGATGAACAGAGTATTCTAGCCTCAGTTGGATAGGTTCGTGGTTGTGTTTATTGACGATAGAATGATCTATTCCAAGATGGAATCAGAGCATACTTAGCATTTGAGAGAGGCGTTACGGATTTTGCGAGAAAAATAATTCTATGCAAAATTTAGCAAATGTGAGTTCTGGCTTCGAGAGGTTGGATTTTTGGGTCATGTGGTATCTTCGGAAGGAATATGGGTTGATCCGAGCAAAGTCTCAGCTATTCTTAATTGGAAGGTACCGAAAAATGTCTTTAAGGTATGCAGTTTTCTAGGATTAGCAGGTTACTACAGTCGATTTATGAAAGATTTCTCTATTATAACGTTGTCGATGACGAAGTTGTTACAGAAAACTATCCAGTTTGTTTGGTCTAACAAATGCCAACAGAGTTTTGATCAGTTAAAGAAGTTGCTAACAAAAGCTCTAGTTCTAACACAGCCAGAGTCGGGAAAGGAGTTTGTTTTTTATATTGACACGTCCTTGAGTGGTTTGGGATTTGTTTTGATGTAAGCTGGGAAAGTGATAGCTTATGTCTCCCGTCAACTAAAGCCACATGAAAAGAATTACCAGACTCATGATCTAAAATTAGCTGTCATAGTCTTTGCATTAAAGATTTGGCATTACTATTTATATGGTGAGAGATGTCACGTATTCACGGATCATAAAAGTTTGAAATATCTGATGACGTAGAAGGAGTTGAATTTGAAACAGCACCGATGGTTAGAGCTATTAAAAGATTATGACCTTGTGATTAATTATCACCCGGAAAGGCTAATGTTATTGCCGATACTTTGAACCAGAAATCATTGTTTGCATTGAGAGCAATGAATGCCTATTTGTCACTAGAGAGTGATGAGTCTATCATCGTTGAACTCAAGACAAGTTCGTTATTCCTACAGCAGATTCGAGAATTACAAAGAAATGATCCAAAGCTTATAGCTAAGAAAGAACAAATACAGAGTGATGCCACCATAGGGTTTACATTAGATATAAATGGTATGTTATATTTCAGAGGCAGGGTGTATGTTTCGAATGATTCAGATTTGAGATGGGACATTTTAATGGAACCTCACAGCAGCACTTATTCCATACACCCGAGAAGTGTGAAAATGTATAACGACCTGAACAAAATGTATTCGTGACCAGGTATGAAACGGGAGATTTTGGAGTTTGCGACTAAATGTCTAATATGTCAGCTAGTGAAAGTAGAACACCAGGTACCCTCCGGATTACTACATACAATTTCCATCCTAGAGTGGAAGTGGGAGCGGGTTACTATGGATTTTGTTACAGGACTTCTGATGACACTGAGGAAGAAAGATTCGATTTAGGTAATTGTAAACAGATTGACAAAGTCAGCTCATTTCATCCTTATCAGGGTAGATTATCCACTTGAGAAGTTGGCTGAGTTATACATATCAGAGATCCTGCGACTGTCGGATTACCAGCATCTATTATCTCTGACAGGGATCCACGTTTTACCTCGAGGTTTTGGGAACCAAGATGAATTTCAGCACTGCATATCATCCGCAGACGGATGGTCAGTCAGAGCGGGTGATACAAATTCTGGAAGATATGTTACGATACTGTATACTTGAGTTTGAAGGTAGCTGGGTGAAATATCTATCGTTGATAGAATTTGCTTATAACAATAGCTATCAGTCCAATATTAAAATGGCACCGTTCAAGGCACTATACGGTAGAAAATGCAGAACACCTTTGTATTGGACAGAATTGAGCGAGCCTAAATTGGTTGGAACCAATTTGATACATGAGGCTGAAGATAAGGTTTGGGTAATTCGTGATTGTTTAAAAGAAGCGTCTGATCAACAAAAGTCGTATGTAGATCTCAAGAGAAAGGATATAGAGTTTGAAGTTGGGGATCAAATTTTCTTGAGAGTTTCACCTTGGAAGAAGGTGTTGCGATTTGGTAGAAAAGGAAAGTTGAGTCCACTGTTTATTGGGTCGTACAAGATCATTGAGCGGGTTGGTCCTGTAGCTATAAGTTGGCTTTACCTCCTGAACTTGAGAAGATTAATAATGTGTTTCATATTTCGATGCTGATACGGTACATATCGAATTCTTCTCATGTAATTACACCCTGTGAGGTAGAGATACAGCCATATTTGTCGTATTTGGAGGAAACGATTAAAGTTTTGGCTCATGAGATAAAGGAGCTGCTAAACAAAAGAGTGTCACTAGTAAAGGTCTTATGGAACCATCACGGTTTGGAAGAAGCAACTTGGGAAAAAGAGGCATCTATGAGATCACAGTATCCCAACCTGTTTACTGTTAAAAATTTCGAGAAGAAATTTCACTAAGGAGGAGAGTTGTAACAGCCTGGTTTATAATTGTGTCGGAAACAGTGATTTCAGGATCACAACTCTAACGAGTCAAGTTGTAAATTTGTTTATTTTTTAAAATTTATGACTTCGTTAGCATCGTATTAAAATTTCAAAATTTGGTTATGAAATTTTAATATTCAGATAGCTAATTGAGTAGAAAGGATTAAATTGTAAAAGGTGCAAAAGTAGAGATGGTTAAATAAAAGGACCAAATGAGTAAATTAACCAAAGGAATGTTAGTAGGTGGATTAGCATGAGTTATATTAAGTATAAATAGGTTTAATTAATATTAAAAAGGGTTAATTAAAGCTTAATGATGAAAGTATTGAAATTTACAAAATTGTTATTAGTAAATATATTAAATTAAAGAAAATTAAAGTGAAAATTTCATCATTTTTACTTCATCTTCTTCCTTTACACGACTAACAGAGAAAAGGGTTAGGGTTTTTACATTCAAACTTTGAGCTTTGATAACCTTGATCGTTTTTAGTAATTTTTATGTTTTTGAGTTCGTATTAGCTTAATCTAGCTTACCTAAGGACTAATTTGTGAATCTGTCAAATGTTATGAAATTTGTCATTGTTGAAAATGTTTATTCTTGAAAGTTTATGATAGTTTTGAATGCTTAATGATTGGGTTGGATATTTGATTGAAATAATCGGTTGGTAGGGATTTTGTTAAGAATAAAGAACGTTGGTTAGGGAGTATTTAAAAAGAAATAAGTATTTTGCATGTTTTGTATTAAAAGAACTATAGATTGAATAAAAAGGAAAGTATCAGGGGTAATCTCGTAATTTTTCCAAAAAGGATCAAATTGTGTTAAATGACCTGATCATGTGTTTTAATGTGAAAATTTGGGTGATTTGTTTATTTAGATTTCAGTTGTGCCACGGAACGCGAAAAAGAAAATTAGCAGAATAGTCCTTGAAGCCTTTCCATCACTAAAATTCAATCCGGTAAGTTAATTAAGTAAATTTGTATTTATTTATTAATTGTACCTATTCTATACATATCAAGAATGGAATGGAAGCACTAGGAATCAAAGAGAATGAAAGAAAAGGGGTCGACAAATATAGCCGGCTTTATGCCAAAGAAACGAAACCGACGCGATGGCTGGGGTACCCATATGTTGCGAGTCGTCGACAGCTTGTGTGAGCAACATCATGAGTTGAGAAAGAGATATGAATCCTAAAATGGATTATAGGACCTGCGATAGCTGGGATTTATGCATAAGTGTATATTCTCGACAGCTCTATGAGCAGCATCGTGAGTTAGGAAAGAGATATGAATCCTAAAATGGATTATAGGCCCTGTGATGGCTAGGATTTATGCATAAGTGTATATTCTCGACGGCTCATGTGAACAACATCATTAGGGGACATTTATACAGACAGATGCCGTACCGATGGCTGGCATACTGCATATGTTTTGAGTCCTCAACAGCTCATGTGAGTAGCATCGGATACCGATAACAGAAATGATACAGACAAGGATGTTGAAATGCTAAATATGGCTCGAGGAAGCAATGGGTTATCTTAGCTTGGTTGAGCTATTTTTGCTTTATGCATATGTTTGGTAACTCTTAAAAAAACTCTTCGAACTTACTAAGCTATGAAGCTTACCAAAGATGTTATTGCTGTTTTGTAGATTATTTTGCTGCTTAAAGATTAGATCATCTCGAAGAAGTCACACTATCGCAGAGCTCATTTGGTAGTCCTCCATCACTTGGTTATATGGCATGTACTAGGATGGTGCTATCTTTTGTATTACTTGTTCGGGATTGTTGATGTTCCTTATTATGTTTTTAGTGAAATATTGAATTCAATTATGCATGTTTGCTCTAGATGGAATATAGACTTAGAAATGTAATGTAATGGCTTGGAAACTTGAACTATGTGTTGGCCTAATGTATTTTGAAGTTGTGGAATAAAGTGTGTTTGATAAACTTGAGTTTTGGCATGATTATTGAATTTTGCATACTTGTTTCGGTAGAACCCATGTTTGTATCGGTAAAAGTAAAGGGTAGGAGAGAGGTTGTTCACTGACTTGAGTTGTATCGGTAGATGCATGATAAGTATCGGTAGTCTATGAACTTGTATCGGTAGAAGTTGCAGGGTAAGACATCTTAGCTCTCCAGAGTTTTTAGTATCGATAGAAGCATGACTTGTTTCAGTAGTTATGTTACATGTATCGGTAGAACCATCCCTGGTATCAATAGAACCCTATACTATTTTTTGAATTTTTTATTGACTTGACTACTATCGATACTTTTCTAACAGGTACTGATACTTGACTACTACCGATACTTGTCCAACATTGAGAGATACTTGCGATAGGAAAACGAAAGGACATCGGAACCCTAACTGACGATGGTTTCGGGTTTTGGGTGTTACACAATCATACCATTTTCACATCACAATATAAATCATCACAATGACATCATATCTCAGTATCATTATACAATATCACATAACAAAAGATCACATACAATAGGTTATGTTGCAATTAGAAACACACCTTGAATAAGCTCAAGCTCTAACTACGACGAGGACGTCTCCCACTCTCAGATCTAGCACTGGGTCTAGCGAGATTAAAACCTATGAGAACATATTCTATATTAAATTATTCCTAAGCCACCAACTAAACACAACACTAAACAAAAATAACTCACATGTAACCGTCAGAGCTAGTGCAGGAGTAGGTTGCACAGGTGAAGAAGGAGGTAAGTCATCGGCCTCGGAGTCGTGATCACCTAAAATCAAATATCTCACATTAGATTCCCTAAATAAAACCTCTAAATAAACCTTAAGTATAAAATTAAGAATAAAATAGCTAAAACAAGGCTATCAGATTCGAAGTTGACGAAACGGATAGCGAAAATAGACTTAGGATGTCGAAAAATGGTAAGACAGGGTTTCTCAAAAAAGTCAATGGAAAAGTCAACGATCAATAAACAACGATCAATGGTCAATGATCAAGTCAACATTCAATAGTCAACGACCAATGGCCAATGGCCAACGGTCAAGTCAATAGTCAACGGTCAATAGTAGTTCAAAGTCAACGGGTCTATTAACTATTGGTCAAAGTCAAGAGGTCGATCAACGATCAGTCAAAGCCAACGAGTCTGAGTCGGGTCGCATGAAAGTTGGGTCGGGTCGGCTCGTAAAACGAGTTGCACAGTTTGGGTCATTGGGTTGGTTCGAATTGGGCTCACACACTTGGGTCACCTAATTGGGTCTAATAGTTTGCCTTGACCTGAGTTTGGTTTGGGCATAGGTTTGGGCTTCATAGTATTGGGTTAAGGGTTACACAATGGGTCAAACTAAAGGAAATTAGTTTAAGGATTATCCCTTGGTTTTGGGTCACCAACAAGGACGCACTCTCAACACTTAAGCAACAAAAGGAAATCAAGGTTTCATCCCCACAACGGGGCCGTCAACACAAACCACCACACACGGCGGCACCCACGTCGACAATGACCCTAACAGTCGATCCAAAACACCACCACAACATAGAGTAACACTTACCAATGTCAACACACGGAGAAGAGAGTGGCGGAGGGAAACTGAATAGTTTTTATCTCTCTCACACACGAACGACGACGACGAGGCAAGGTAGGGGCAAAGTTTTGTTCGCATGCCAACAACGAGTGCAATGATGGCGACAGTGCACAACACGGACGACGAAGGAGGGTTGGTCAGAGTACGAACAAAAAAAGGGAAAATGAGAGAAAAGGGAAAAGGGAGAAGGGAGAGGGGTTTTGGTAGATGAGGGAAAGCAAATGGGAGAAGAAGAGTCATTAGCAAGAAAAAAGATAACTTAAATACCCAATAAATTGGGCGACTTCCTCGAAAGACCTTAGAAAACACAAGGGTTTTTAAAATGACCTCAAAACTTACACGAATCATAAATTAGTCCTAAAGTTCCCAAATTGGCCCATAACTTTTAATTAATGCCCAATTTAGTCCCTAACTTTTTTGTACTAATGAAATAAACCCTAAAATTTACCAAAATTTCTAAATTAAACCCTTAAACCTTCATATTTACCAAATTAGTCCTTAAAATTCTCATGATTCCCAATTTAAACCTCAACTCAAAAATTGGATTGGTACAACTTTTCCTTCCTTAAAATAAATTTCGGCCTCGAAATTTACCTAGACCAAAGAGGTGCGAATGTTGAGTCTTGATGATGGTTTTGGGTAAAATAAGGTAAATTAAAAGATAGAAAGGATAGAGGAAAGTACCTTCTAAAGCATCTGGCTCATCTCGATCCTCAAGTCTTCTAGTTGTATAAACCAATCCCGGCTATCACACTTCAGATCCAACTGCACTACCACTCTAAACCGGTCTACCCTAGTAGCTGAACCCGAAGTAGCAGGTCTAACCTGTCCTCTACCCCTAGTAAGAGCCTGAACCGAAGCCTAAGACTAACTCTATACAAATGAACCAGTAGGAAGATGAGGACAATCTCTGAATAAGTGCTCACGAGAACCGCACCTATAACATGCTCTAGTCTTCTTCCAACACTCAATCTTTTACTGCAAGACTAGCAGAGGTACATAGGACGAGGACCAGTAGAACCACCAACACTGCCTACAGTGGCTGTCAAAATCGTAGGCCTCACCCTCGGATAACTATGCTGAACTGCCTCCTCTCTAGGCCTCTTAGTAGAAAGACTACCAGAAACAAGCTGAACTGATGTGTCTGCTTGCTTTTTACCACGTTCTCTATCTTGAGCCCTCTGAGCCTTTTCACGAGCCTCCAAACTCTCAGTAGACCTAGCTCGACTAACCAAATCACTGAACACCCTATCATTATGCATATTAACCCCATTCTAGAGCGAGATTTGCAGTCCCTTCCTAAACCAATCACATTTCTCTTTTTCATTAGTGACTAACCTAGATGCATAACGGACCAGCCTTAGGAACTCAATCTCATAATCATTAACAGACATGTCACCCTGCCTTAGATTCATGAAGTCATCCCTGCACTTATCAAGGAACACCTCACCCACATAACAATCTTGAAAGACATCTCTAAAATAATCCCAAGTCAACTAACCAGCAGGAGTAGACTCTTCCACTGTATCCCACCAATTTTGTGCCTTACCTCACAGTAAAGAAACAGCAGCCCTCACCTTTTGCCCAGCGTGGTAGTTCATTTCCACAAATAGCCTCTAAAGATCCTTTAACCAGTACTTAGTAACAGAAGTATCCGTACTAGTCCAACCCTCAAAAACTTTAATCCCAATAGCTATGAAATCAAAAGACATGCTTGGACCCTCAGACGGACCTCCAATAGATCCACAAAGCAATCTCAACAACTCTTGAATAACCGTAGCACTATCCAACTCTATGGTCTCACTATCCCCAATATCAGGCAAGTCTTCATCGAAAGTCTGCTCAGCAGAAAAGTCTCCCTCAGTAGCTTGCTGACCCTCAACACTAATAGACAGCTCATCCTCCTTAACATGAGGCAACTCTTCCACATTCACCTTAAACTCAATCACAGGAGTAGAATCACTAACGACCCTAATAGTACGGCCCCGATCTCGACCTTGGTCGCGACCAATCGTAAGTCTAGAACTCCTACGTGATGGCATATTATCTATCTACATAGGCAAATATCACTAAAGTAAGAATTGGTACCGGAGTTTCGAACAAATCTCAACTTTAATATATATACGAAAATATACTATAACATGTTAATTTAAAAAAATCCCCATTTACCCCAAAACCTTTTAAAGTATGTAGCCTTACGGTCCAAGGGTTGAACTCAACTATGATACCACTAAATGTAACCCCCTTTACTCGGCCTAGACAATATGATCGGAACCAAAGGGTCACTATTATAATTTCACCCTCACTTAATCTCAAAAACCATAATCATTCGGAAATAAATAAATAAATATGTATAAATTATTGCTAACTAAATAATTCATAAATACTTAAATGAACATAAATGAAACCCAAATTAAATTGCCTTTACAACCCCAAAATAATAATAAATGATAATAACATTTACTGAAAAATCCCAAATTAACTTATACTAAATAATATAAAATAATGAAATAAACAAAAATAATATGAGCTTTTACGGGTACCAAGTCGCCTAAGTCTCAAGTATCTGTAAGGAAAACTGTAGGGAAATGAGCTAAAAAGCCTAGTGTGTCTCTAAAGTACATACATTACAATATCACAATATCAACATAGCATGTAAAATAACCACAAAACATGATACAATCACAAGTGAAATGCAATGCACTCATACTCCAACACACCAATACAATGAAGGGGTTCCCTAGAACCCCTTCCTAACCAATCGTTACCAATCACAATGTGGTTTTATTATCAGCCGTTTGAAGGGGTGATAACCACGTCTTCCACCGTACAACACAAACCATAAGCACACAATGGTATGATCACATGTATATCTCAATTTTAATCTCAATCTCAATCTCAATCTCATGATATTACACATATATCAGAGTTCGTAATATTTTAATCTCAATATATTAAATTGATCACATTTCTCATAGATATGCATGACAATATCAACATACTTTACCCAGCTCAAAACTCAATCATACCATTTTCACATCACAATACAAATCATCACAATGATATCATATCTCAGTATTATCATACAATATCATATCACAAAACATCACATGCAATAAGATATGTTGCAGTTAGAAACACACCTCGAATAAGCTGAAGCTTTAACTACGAGGAGGACGTCTCCCACTCTCAGATCTAGCACTGGGACTAGCAAGATTAGAACATATGAGAACAAATTCTACATTAAACTATTCCTAGGCAACCAACCAAACACAACACTAAACAAAAGTAACTCATGTGTAGCCCTCAGAGCTGGTGTAAGAGCAAGTGGCACAGGTGAAGGAGGAGATAAGTCGTCGACCTCCGAGTCGTGATCACCTAAACACAAATATCTCATATTAGATTTCCCAAATAAAACCTCTAAATAAACTTTAAGTATAAAATTAAGAATAAAATAGCTAAAACAAGGCTTTCGAGTTCGAATTGACGAAATGAACAGTGAAAATGGGCTTAGGATGTCGAAAAATGGTAAGGTAGGGTTTCTCAAAAAAGTCAATGGAATAGTCAATGGTCAACAATCAATAGTCAACGGTCAACAGCCAACTGTAACATCCGCATTTTAACTTGAAGTTATAAATAGTATCGATTCGGATCAAGAATTAGAGCACGTGGTTAAAATAAGATAAATGAGAATTTTGAGTATTAAATTAGAGAGTATCTAGTGCTAATAAGAAAATTAGTAAATACTTCACAATTAGGAAAACTTTATATGGAAGCATTGACTTGAGTTAAAGTATTGAGAGATTGTTGTGGTCAAAGTAGGAAAAATAAGAAGTTAAGAGATTTTAATAATTGTAGGAAGGAATAAAGGATTAAAAAAGGAAATTAGCCAAAGTAAAGCATGAGTCATCATGGGAATTATAGGAATTAAGAAAGGATAAAAGGGTAATTGGATTAGTAGATATTTTAGGTGTAATGATTATGGGCTAAATTGTGAAGATGGATGGTTGAAGGGCTTCTTAACAATTTTGCCATTTTTATAGAATGTGATTTTTTTTAATGTGTGGTGAAGAAAATTTAAGAAGAGAAGAAAGGAAAAAAAATGGAAATATATCATCTAATTTCACACCATAGAAACGTCACTTGCCCTTATGCTCTTACCCAACTTTCCTTTTATTCCTCTCATGTCCTTCCACCATTTTTGAAAGCTTCAAGCTCCAAACCACCATTTTTTTTTAGATTTCTTTTAGAAAAGCATAATAGAAAGCTAGTAGTCACCTTTATCTCTTGTGAAAATCCACTTTGAAGTGTTAAAGAGAGTAGAGTATAAGATAGGATTTTAGGTGTTGAAGTGTCAAGGTAAGAGGTGAATAAATTCTCATGGCATACATGTTTATTTCTATAATCTAGCATAGAAAAATCATTTGATTTTGGTTTTGACTTATATATGGTATATGCATTATGTCAAATTGAAGAGAAAGAAAAGAAAGGAAAGAAGAAAGAAGAAAGAAGAAAGAAAGGGGAAAGAGAAGACCAAAGAGTGAAAAGAGAAGAAATTTCACCTTTTTATTGTAAGTATTACAAGAGTTTAAAATTAAAATTATTCTCTTTAAAAGAATATAATATTTAGTATAGAAATTATTTATGCTAGTAATGTAATATATATATATATATATATATATATATATATAATATGTATATTTATAAATATTGACTATGTGATTAAATGGTGGAGTTATAGAATTAGTAGAGAAAGTATAGGTAAGAAATATATGATGATGTATTTGTGAAGAAATATGTGTATCTGTTATATTATTTGTGAATAATGATGTTTAATTAGATTTTTCTGTCCAAGTAGACAAGTTAGAACTTTTGTGATATTAGTGGCATGCCATTAAGGGACCTTAGCATGCTCTCCGTTATTAGCACGTGTAGTGCTCTCCGTTTAGGACGTTTGTGCTCTCCGTTTAGCACCTTGGTGCTCTCCGTTCATTTGTGCATAGTAATACACCTCTGTACTTGTTCCGTATATCCGATCGGTTCTATGGTAGTCTACTATGGGCTAAAGATGTGAATTGAATATGTCAATGCAATATAATGATTTTAAGGTGAGTATTATACCTACTAACGGTGAGAAGGATTTTGCTTGAGACAAGTTGCTTGTAAGTATATATTTGAGTAAAAATATTTATATTTTCTTGATTAGGTGTAGTGTTAAGAGTAAATTATTAATTATTCTTGTAATGCTTACTAAGCCTTCACCGGCTTAACGCGTTTATTTCAATGCGTAGGTACAATCGATTTTGAAGAGCAAAAGTCAAGTTAGGTGACCTCTCATCACATCACATTTTGAAGGGTAACAACTTTAGCATTATATTTCGTATTAAAATGACATGTACATAAGTAGGTTAATGGTGTACCCTTTTATGGTAAGGAATTAAAGTTGCTCTTAAACCCCATTTGTTTTGGTACTCTGAATGAAGTAATTTGGTTATATGTATACTTAAATTAAGTGATTGATATTATCATGGTTGCACAAATGATTTGCAAATATATAGTGATTGAGTTTGTATTTGATGTTGTTAAATAGTCTTAATGTGTCTTGCTTTGGTCTAGGATGTTGGAAATAATTTTAAGCTGTTTCAGGGGGTTTTCACTGAGTTTTTGACTGATTTTCTTGAAATTTAAGCAGAAGTATCAATACCAACACTAAAGGTATCGATACCAAAGTGACAGAAAGCTCCCTTAGTATCGTTTTCAAAATTGGTATCAATATTCAGGTAAAAATATTGATACCTAACTTTAAGGTATCGACATTTTCTTTAAATTTTGAAATTTTTGGACTTCTAGAATGTTGTTTTGGTATTGATTTTGTTACCTGGTATAGATACCTTCCATAAAATATCGATACCATCATACCAGGTATCAATATTTTACTCTGTTTTGAGCAAAATCAATATTTCAATTATTTTTCAACATGTTTTATGATCCGATAATGATTTTATATATTTGTTTTGATAAATTTTGGTTTATTTGAGTGAAAACTTTGTTGTTTAAAGGAAAACTTAATCAGTATTTGTTTACGTTGCTTTGGCACCGTATGTAAATACTCTTATACCGAGTTATTACGGATGAACCGGGTATAAGGGTGTTACACTAATGGTCAAGTCAACGGTCAACGATCAATGGTCGGTCAACTATCGATCAAAGTCAACAAGCCGATCAACATCGATCAACTGTTGATCAAAGTCAACAGGTTTAGGTCAGGTCGCATGTGGGTCGAGTCGATTCACAAAATGGGTTGCACGATTTGGGTCATTGGATTAGTCCGAATTGGGCTCACACACTTGGGTCACCTAATTGGGTCTAATAGTTTGTCTTGATTTAGGCTTGGTTTGGGCATAGGTTTGGGCTTCATAGTATTGGGTTAAGGGTTACACAATTGGTCAAACCAAAGGAAATTGGGTTAAGGATTATCCTTTGGTTTTGGGTCACTAACAAGGACCCACTCTCAAAACTTAAGCAACAAAAGGAAATTAAGGTTTCATCCCCACAATGGCACCGTCAACACAAACCACCACACATGGCAGCACCCACATTGGTAATGACCCCCAAAGGTGATCCAAAACACCACCACAACATAAAGCAAACCTTACCAACGCCAACACATGGAGGCGCACACGGAGAAGAGGGTGGTGAAGGGAAACCGAATAGTTTTTAGCTCCCTCTCATACGAACGACGACAGAGAGGCAAGGTAGGGGCAAGGTTTTATTCGCACGCCAACGACAAGCGCAATGATGGCGGTGGTGCACAACACGGATGACGGAGGAGGGTTGGTCGGAGTACGAACGAAAAAAAAGGAAAAATGAGAGAAAGGGAGAAGGGAGAGGGGAGAGGGGTTTTGGTAGATGAGGGAAAGCAAATGAGAGGAGAAAATTCATTGGCAAGAGAACAGATAACTTAAATACCCAATAAATTGGGTGAATTCCTCGAAAGACCTTAGAAAACACTGGGGTTTTCAAAATGACCCCAAAACTTACACGAATCACATTTTAGTCCTAAAGTTCCCAAATTGGCCCACAACTTTTAATTAATGCCCAATTTAGTCCCTAACTTTTTTGTATTGATGAAACAAACCTTAAACTTTACCAAAATTTCTAAATTAAACCCTTAAATTTACCAAACTAGTCCCTAAAATTCTTATAAATCCCAATTTAATCCTTAACTCAAAAATTGGGTTGTAATAGAATATTAACTAGAGAGGAACATGCATGTTTTGTAAGGGTAGCGAGATCCATATCTTAAACCCCATGGCTTAAAAGCGAACCAGGTTTTGTCAATTTTTTTCAAGTTAGCAACTTTCCAATACAATTAGAACACATTATCTTATCATTTGAAGAAACCCCAATTAAATCTTTGTCAGCTTAACTTGAAAAATCACATAGAAAGAGAAAAAGAGAAAGTCACATGTGGCCATGGAGAAAGCCAAATTTTAGGACTGGAAAGAAAATAGAACACTGCAAAGACCACTTAGCCAAAGAAAATCAAAATAAGAGATAGTGATATACCTTGATAGGATTGGAAAGCCAAATTTTAAGGTTTCTTCAAAATACAAACTTGGTAAGGACAACGGTTGACTGATAGAGATGACAAGGCAAAAATGAGGAGGTGAGGCAAAAGAACAAAGATGAGGAGGCGAGGCGGAGGCTGACGGACAGATAGGAAGGGAGAAGAACTGTTGTGATGAGGGTGAAGAGAATGGAAAATATCTTACAAAAATAAAATCGGTAAGACATTTTAGGTAAAAAGTAAGAGATTTACCTATATTTTTTAAAATGTTTTCCTATAGGAATTCATTTTCGACCAAACAAACACTGTAAAATAAGGAAAGTATTTTATGAAAAATGTTTTACTGGCAAACAAACGGAGCCTTACCCGTGTTTTTTAAAATGTTTTCCTATAGGAATTCATTTTCGACCAAACAAACCGTAAAATAAGGAAAATATTTTACGGAAAATGTTTTACTGGCAAACAAATGAAGCCTTTGTTTTTTTATGTTATTACAAAGGACTCCTTCAACATTAGAACTCAATAATTCTCATGTTAAAATGTAAGTTTTATTTAGTTGGTTTTGTTTTGTTTTATTTTTATTTTTTGTTTGTTTAGTTAACATTCACAAACATGTTCCCGAACAAGTTCACGAACGTTAAACGAACATGTTCGCAAACGCTAAACGAAACGAACCTGAACACACCAAATAAGAAATATTAAAAATTTAAACGAACACGAACGGGACATGAACAACTTCAAAAATAAACAAACGAACATGGACATAGCCTTGTTCGTTTGAGCCCAGTTCATTTACACTCCTATTCACTCTATAAATAAACCTCCCGCACTGCAAAAGTACACAACAAACTTCAAAAAAAAATATTTGCTTTGGTAGGAAAAGTAAGCTAAGGCGCATTACATATAGTTGATTTTCATTTAGACTTGATCATGGGTTGGACGAGTCGAGTTAATGTTAAATTTTAAGTCCGCTTTTTTAGACTTGGGTTCGACCCGACTTGAAAAATTAGTTTGAAATTTTTGCCCAAGCTCAACTCATATAAAAATGTTAAACCTAAGCCCAAGTTAGCCTGTTTGTATTAATTTTTTATATTTTTATATAAAAATATAATGCATCAAATGGACTAAAAATATTAAAATAAATGTTTCCCAACAAATTGAAAATACATTAAAAAAGTCATTATACTTAAATAACATTAAGGTAGTTGTAACTTAGCAAAGAAATGTCTCAAATAGTAGTAAAATTAAGGCTTAGACAACATAACGGTACCTAAACTATACTAGTTTTCCCAATTGGTACCTAAACTTTTTTTTTATCAGAACTGGTACCTAAAATATTAAATTATTACCCATTTTACCCTAACTGTTAGTTCCGTTAGAAAAAAAAATTCAGCCAATGATAACTTACCACATACACCTCTATTTATTTTATCCATTTTTTATATTTTCTTCTCATCAAACCATTTTAACCAGACTTTCTTACATTTTCTCATCAACCAAACACCCAAAAAAAAATTTTGCTTCCTTGTACAAAGCTTCCACCATTTTATCCTTTTCAAGCTTCAACAGCTTCTACCATCTTCAACCCAGGGTCAATGTTTCGACTACACCATTGGTAGAGACCATAAGAACCATAAAGACTCGAATTGATTTGGAAAAATCAGAGATCCCATGCTTCACAAGCCATGAAACATTAACGAAATTATTCCTTTAGTATGCTTCATGGCTTGTGAAGCATGGGATCTCTGATTTTTCCAAATCAATTCGAGTCTTTATGGTTCTTATGGTCTCTACCAATGGTGTAGTCGAAACATTGACCCTGGGTTGAAGATGGTAGAAGCAATTGAAGCTTGAAAATGATAAAATGGTGGAAGCTTTGTACAAGGAAGCAAACAATTTTTTTGGGTGTTTGATTGATGAGAAAATGTAAGAAAATCTGATAAAAATTTGTTTGATGAGAAGAAAATATAAGAAAATTGGTAAAATAAATAGAGGCCTACGTGGCAAGTTATGATTGGCTAAATTTTTTTCTAATGGGACTAACTGTTGGGGTAAAATGGGTAACGATTTAATAATTTAGATACCAGTTCTAACAAAAAAAATTTATGTACCAATTTGGGAAAACAAGTATAGTCTAGGTATCATTTTGTTGTTTAAGCATAAAATTAACAATAAAATAATAGTTATACAATATCCAAATAATAACAACAAAATAATAATAATAATAATATATTAGCAAATTGGCAGGAAAACAATAGCAAAGTGGTAGCAAAACAGTAGCAAACAACAACAAAAAAAAATTTAGACAGGTGCAAGCCGAGCCAACAAATCTTACCCAATGTCCAACCCGTTTAAAAAACAAGTCTTATTTATTGTCCAAACCAATTGTTCGAGCCTATTTTTTACCCAAATCATCCCACTTTTCGGGCGAATCTTCGAGCCTAGACGGGTGACCCAACTCATTATCAAGTCTATCCTCATTCTATCAACATCAATATCTTTCCCTACGAAATCCACTACTCACTGTTGTTGTTGGAGGTTGTAGAAACTGGTGAAGGCCCATTTCGCTTTTTTCGAGTAGACTTGTCATCGTATTAGTTGATGGTTCAACTCCTTAAAAATATGCTGAAAAGAAACAATTTATTGCCTGCTATGAAACATTTGAATCCGTCCTGCCAGAGCTCTAATAGCAGTGCTTTATAAGAGACCGTTACAAATCCGCACTACCCAAAAACAATTACTTTAGATAACTACTCAACAAAAAATTTTATTCCAAAACTTCTTGAGACCATCGTAAATCGCCCAAAGTTCCTGTTACTCCATGTTGCAACTACCAATACCATGACTCTTGTTGAAGAGCCATCTCCCATTATCTTCCAATACCAAGACCTACTAAAGAGGTTAAACCAATGCTAACTTTTACTGCCTCATCGGTATTTAATTTGACCCAACCAGATTCTTGGTTGATGCTTTAATGATTTAAATGGCATCATCGGACGTTCACATAACATGCAAAGAAGATAACTACGAAATTTTTACTTTTAACCAAAAAAAATAAAAAGAAGAAGCTTGAATCTTTTGAAATATTTTCGAAGTTTTTAGCCAAGGGAAAAATTAATGGGAAATATGTGGTGGAAAACTCATTTTCATTGTGTTTCAATATTTAAATTGACTTATGGTTCTTAAAACCATTTTTAGGGAATTTCGGAAAGAAAAATCTATGAATTCTAGATTTACATGTAGAAAAAATATATACTTTTTTTCAAAAATAATAATAAAATACAATTCTTTTTAGTTTTTACTACACATAAAATATTTTCTTGGGTTATAGAAATTAAACCAAAAAAACAATTATTATGTTCCAAAAAAAGAAGACTATTATTTTCCCCGTTCAAATACCTCTACAAATTAATTTAAAAAAGTTATCATCTACTTTTTTTAATAAAACTTAATATTTTAATTCTAAAATATGAGATACATTTATGTTTTATATTAATAGTATTTAAAATGTTCACTTTAGAATATGAGATAATTTATTTTTATTTTAATTAAAGTATGAGTTTTTCAAACACATAGCCATATATTTTTTACCGTGTAAGGTTGATGGATGATTTTTTGTCTATCATAAAGAGCATTGACAAACAGAGAAAAGATTGTATGAAACAGGGATGTTATCCCTTTCCAATAGTTTTATGACACATCAACAATTTCATCCTAAATTTTAGGATTTTAATTGTAATTTGATTTTTTTCAGGATGAAAATGTTGAAATTAAGAATAAAAATACTGATGTGGTATAAAACTATTGGAAAAGGGACACAAATGGCGTGGTGTCACTGTTTCATTCAATCTTTTTCCAAACAGAGAAAAGATTGTATGAAACAGGGATATTATCCCTTTCCAATAGTTTTATAACACATCAACAATTTCATCCTAAATTTCAGGATTTTAATTGTAATTTGATTTTTTTCAGGATAAAAATGTTGAAATTAAGAATGAAAATACTGATGTGGCATAAAACTATTGGAAAAGGGACACAAATGATGTGGTGTCACTTTTTCATTCAATCCTTTTCCAAACAGAGAAAAGATTGTATGAAACAGGGATATAATCCCTTTCCAATAGTTTTATGACACATCAATAATTTCATCCTAAATTTCAGGATTTTAATTGTAATTTGATTTTTTCAGGATGAAAATGTTGAAATTAAGAATGAAAATACTGATGTGGCATAAAACTATTGGAAAAGGGACACAAATGACGTGGTGTCACTGTTTCATTCAATCCATTTCCTTGATAAACATTAATAATGCAGTTAATTACTTCTCAAAGTTGTATAAAATGGACAGTATTCGATTGGGCAGTTTCCTTGCAAGGGACTGTTTCCAAAACTTATGGATCATCTTATGAATGAACTTAATGCGGAGGTATCTTTAGGTGAGGTGCGGCATGCTGTCTTTAGTATGGCACCGCTTAAAGCTCCTGGAATTGATGGTTTGCATGCTAAATTCTACCAAGCGAATTGGGATATTGTAGGGATTAATGTTCTGAAGATGGTTAGTCTCGTTCTTAAAGGTGGACAGCTGGATTTATATATCAACAGAACTCTTCTAGTTTTGATTCCGAAAGTCTGCAATGTAGATTCTATAAGTCAGTTTCGACCTATCAGCGGCTATGAAAAGGTGGTCTTGGGAACCTTTGTTACTTTCTCATAGAGGTCCTGCCTTATCACATCATTTTTTCTCAGACGACTTTTTCTTTTTTTGCAGAGCTGATGATAAGGGTGTTGATTGTCTCAACCATGTCCTGGATAATTTATGTCATTACTCAGGCCATTGTGTTAATAGTTTAAAGACCGAAGTATTCTTCTGGAGGATTATTTCGGTAGAGATTGCTTCAAGATTGTGTGCCAAGCTTGGTTTTACAAAAGTCGATGATCTAGGCAAATATATTGGTGTACCTCTCTTTAATAATAGGGTGGGGGTTGGTACGTTTCAATTTCTTGTTGATAAAGTTCGGGCTAAACTTAATGGTTGGGATACTCTGAAACTATCGTTGGCAGGCCGTCTTACTCTGGTAAAGAGTTTGCTGATTACGATTCCAAATTACTTCATGGCTACTGCTAGAATTCCAACGTCGGTCTGCCATGAAATTGAAAAATTGGCTCGGAATTTTTTGTGAGGATCCTTAGCCTCGGAAAGAAAGGTGTCTTTGGTAAACTGGGATGTTTGTTGTACATCGAATTTAAATGGGGGGTTCGGGATTCGGAGACTTCAAGATCAAAACAAACATTTCCTGTTAAAATTGGGGTTCAATCTAGTGACCAATACTGAGATGCTCTGAGTTCAGGTATTGAGGAATAAATTTAAAGTTCATGGGATCTTGCTGAATGACATTCAGTGTAGTAATTGCTCCTATATCTGGTGATCTATAACTAATGTTTGGGAGGAGGTCAAGAAGGGTCTCATATGGGAGATTCGAGATGGTCGTCGAGTTAACTTCTGGCTTGATCCTTGGCTTAAGGAGTCGGGGCCATTGGCAGAATATTACAATGGTAACAGACCTATTCAGTTTTCCATGCGTGTTTGCAATGTTGTTAATACAGATGGGTCGTGGAATGTGTCTTGGTTACAATTGGTTCTTCCTTGTGAGATTGTGAAGAGAATAATGGGATGCGCAACACCGGTGGAAACTGCTGGGCAGGATTACTTGACATGGATATGGATGTCGGGAGGTGTTTTCTCTGAGGTACATACAAGAATTTGCTTGCTCCAAATGTCCAAAGGAAACTCGAAAGTGATGTCTTCACTTGAAAAGTTATGGCACCAGAACGAGTTTGTGTTTTTCTTTGGTTACTTGCTCGTGGTAAACTCTTGACTAATGAAGAACGTACAAGGCGATGTATGTCCAATTATCCCTTTTTTAAGCGTTGTGGCCTGGATCTGGAATCTGTAATTCATGTAGTTCGTGACTGTGGATTTGCTCAAGCTGTTTGGAAATCAGTTGTCCCAAGGTCTAATTAGAGTGTCTTCTTCAAGCCTCCACTTGTCAAGTGGATTATTTGGAACATTAGGAATGCTGGATCTTTCAATTTCCAAAATGGTAAATGGGGTTCTTTCTATTCTATTGTTTGTTGGTTCCTTTGGAAGAACAGGAGACTTTATCTTCAATCACGCTAGTGGCAGTAGTTATGATCTCATCATATCCTCGGTAATTGCTTGGACAAAGTCTCTGAACACCAAGGGTTTGGCTCAAGTTTGGACAAATACATCCAAGTCGAGGGGGTAGCAACTCCCAGATACCGGATAGGTCAAAGTTAATGTGGATGGTTCAGTTTCAACAGCTAATTCGAGGGCGATCCTAGGAGGAGTGATAAGAGGACCTAATGTGGGTTGGCTTGTTTGATTCGAAATGGTAAGTGATTGACTAATATATTTCATGTTGAAGCTAGAGCAGTGCCTGAAGGTCTAAATTTAGCTTGGACACGTGCTTTCCGTCAAGTGAAAGTGGAAAGTGATAATGCCCTTTTAGTCGACATCCTAAAGAATGGATTAACTGGAAATAATAACATTGCTGAACTTAAATTGATTCATACTTGGGTTTCTAAAAAGTTGCAAGTAAAGATTAGTCTCATCTCTAAAGATAGTAACAGAGTTGCAAACTGTATGGGAAAGGAGGCTAGAGGTAATCTAGATCAGTTGTCCATTTTTTATGACTCACCTATCGTTATGCGTTAGATTTTGGAAGCAGGCATTCATCATGTATTATCTGCGAAAACTGTTGACCTTTAACCTAAGTTACTTTCTTCTTACAAAAAAAATAATGTATAAACTATGCGTACTTTACAATAATGTTTGAGAAATTATAAAAAAAATTAAATTAATTGTCAAAATACTTTCTAAGATGTGATGACATTTCATTCAATAAGTATATGGACTCAAGAATTTCTAAATTTATTCACTATAGCTTTCTAGATATCATTTATATTTTGTTATTTTAATAATACTTTTATCTTAAAAATGATTTTTGTCCCTAAAATACTTCTGAAAAATAATGCTTAGTCTAGTGTATTTTTGTATTAATGCACAAATTTTACTACTACTTTTACTTTTCTTTTTCAAAATTCAAATATCTAAAACTTTCAGCAAATAAATGTATGAATACTTTTTTTTTCTAAATTTATAAAAGATCATGTTATTTCTTTTGTTTCAAATTTTATCTTCAAATAAACAATTATAGTATGCAAATGACATACCCATACATTTACAAAAAAAAAATTATTAATTTTCTTCTATAAAAAATGCATGTTATTTCTTTTGTTTAAAGTTCAAAATACAGTTTATTAATTTTTTTCTAATAAAACGTTTTAAAATGCTAAAAAAATACCTTATTAAAATTTATATAACTTATAAAAGTTTAAAACAATATTGTTTAA
This sequence comes from Gossypioides kirkii, assembly GCA_005610355.1. Classification (NCBI taxonomy): domain Eukaryota; kingdom Viridiplantae; phylum Streptophyta; class Magnoliopsida; order Malvales; family Malvaceae; genus Gossypioides; species Gossypioides kirkii. The sequence continues at coordinate 18,277,263 of CP032245.1, forward strand.
TAAATAACAATTTCATAAAACTAGTGCATCACATTGGATAAAAAAAACTAGTTATAATATATATGATACGATCTTACCTTTTTACTCAGTCGTTCATCTGTTATTAATCAACCACTATATATAAATAAATAAATAATATAACTTCATTTTTAATTAAATTAATCTTATCGTCTATTCTATTATTAAGTCGTCGATCTTACAAATTAATTAGACATTAATTTTGGGTGTTGTTTGATAAAGTGCTAAAAAATTAAGTATTGAAAAATTAAGTATTAAATTTTAAACATTTCTCTTTATTCTAAAAAAAAAAATAGGACTTTAAATGTAAAAATTTTATAGATCTTATCTACTTATTATTTTCTACATGTTTTTGTAGAAAAAATTCTATTAAATTATTTTACTTTTGGATTATCAAAGCATTAGTTAGCAAAAAAAACATTTGAAAGTCATTCTTTTAAAAAATAACAAAAATTATTAGATTACGACACACCTATAAAATAAGTGAAAAAATATTATGTAACAAATATATTTAATAAAAGTTTATAAAAAATTAAATGATACTTTTGTTAAAATAGTAAAATTAAATGTTTAAAATTTATTGTCACACTTTCAAACATGTAAAAGCACCATAAAAACCTATGTATTATGTCGAAACCATTTTTTGAAAAAAACAAAAAAAAGTCTCGATTTATGAAAATGGAGTCGTCACCAATAATATTTTTTAAAACAGGTATAATTGGGTCACCTTTCGAGATTTTAAAAAAAATAATTAAAATAATTTTGGTCTTTGAAACCATAAAACGAGTTCGGGAGTCGGTTACGCATAAGGAAGGATTAGCACCCTTACACGCTCAAAATTGGTACCTAATCGATTATTCAAAATCTTTATTTATTGAAAAATTAAAAATTTGAGAAAAATTTAAGTCGTGATCCTTAAATGCATGAATGTCAAATTTATTCTATTTTGAAAACAAATTTTATTTCTAAAGAAAGCTCGTTATTTCGAATTAATCGAGAAAAAGTCACATCCAGTAAGTTATGACATAACAATTCGAATATTTAAAAATAAAGAACTTTCAAAAAATAAAAAAGTCTTGTATTTAAATATTCAAAAGGACATTCAATTATTCCGGTTCAAAGAAAAAAATTACACCCAGTAAATTAAAACACGATCTTTTCAAATTCCCAAAATAATAACATTGACTAAAATTTAAAAAAAATTACCTTGTCAACACATGAATTTTTACAAAAAAAACGGATCGTATGAGTATAACTTAGAAATATTTAATGATGGAGCAAATAATAAAAATAATGTCACACAAAAAAAAATACAATTTAATAATATATACATACGAATAAATATGGAAAGTATTCTAAGTCATATCAATTGAACAAATAAAATATGAATAATTAAAGATACACTCAAAAAAATAAATAAATCAATAGTCAAACTAATATAACCTACACATTAGAATATATATATACATACTATAAAGAAAAACTAATTATATACTTTCAAGAAGCAGGATGCATTCGACAAACATATACATACTACATATGTAATGAATAAACTATATATATATATATATATACAACTTAAGGAAGCAAATGTATACACAAGAACCGATTAACATATAATTTAGATAATTTAAATAGGAAAAACAAAAACCAAAATGAAATCATGTAAGTGTAATGGAAAAAATGGACCCCACTGAACAAATATAAAAATAATATAATTAAAAATATAAAAAGAAAAAAAAAACAATCTGAGCCAAGGATTAAAATATGAAAAGAAATCAATTTGTGGGCTTGATTAAAAATAATATGGAAAGAAAAAAGAATCAAATTGGGACACTAAAAAAAGGCAGAAGGGCTAAACATACAATTAGCCCTTCCATTTTAAAAAACTCGCGGGTCACGGGTCTGGTTATCATTGGGTTTAATATAAAACACAAAAAAAAAAATTAAAACTTCTCATTTTTCCTCTTCACTTAAAAAAAAACTTCAAAAAATCTCTTTTTTTTTCTTCCCCTTCTCTCAATGCTGACCACCATGGCCCAGTCGCAACCACCGCACACCGGTGACGATAAACACCGTGCCCAGTGGTCGAACTTCAAAAATTGTTGTTTTTTTTTTTAATTTTTTTAACAAAAGCATAGATACATTCTTCCTTTCTTTAAATCAAGCCAAATCCCCAAAAAAAACCACAAACTTCAAATTTTTTTCACGATTTTGCAAATCGGCTTCGATTTTTTAAAACAGAATCTCTTCATCAACGATCACCGAGGTAAACTCTGACTTTTGGTTTTCTCTTTATCTTTCTTTTATTTGTTTAATATTTATTCGAAACTAAAAATATGTAAGAATATATATATATATAGCATACATGAGATAAATAACAAATAATATTGATAATACCTTGAAGAGAAAAAACTTTTTACTGTTGTATTTGTGTGGTTTTGGTCGCTGAAAATCTCAATCTTTTTCGTATTTTTTTGTATATTTTTTCGTCCACAAATTACATCTGATTTCTGTGTTTTTATAACACTTTTGTATAACAAATTCTGGATTTTTCGGTGTCGTGCATGATCTACACTCCGTGTTGAATGTGAGTCTCAAACCCAAGGAAAACGATGACAGTGACGGCACAAGCGTGGCCGAGTTTGTTGACGGCGACGACGGCTGAAGGCTAAATGATTAGGGTTAGGGTTTTTTGTTTTGTTAGAGTTTGGGTCTTGTTAAGTTGGGCTAGATAATTAGGCTATTTGTAATAAGAATAAATGGGTTTTAAGAGTGTATTTGAGTTTCTTTTTTGCTTGTATTGGTTTTGGGTTAAAATTGGGTTTGTATTTTGTTTTTTAATTTTATTATTTATTTATTTGTTTATTTATTTATAAAATAATAATAAATAAAAATAAAATAAAAAAACAAAATGGGATTGTAAAGGCCTGGACAAATTGGGCTTCTACAGCTGCCCCTCTTTGCTCGTTGTCGTGTAACAAGAACGAAGCAAAGACTCAAAAGAAGACCAATTTTGTCCGGTCCTGCTACATTTCGTCTTCTGGTATTTCTCTTTTTCAGTAACTCGCTCTTTCACTTCATTGTATCTGCTTATCTTCAATGTTGTAATTTTATCCTGCTCCATTATATCTTTAAGGAGATAGGACTTGCTGATGTAACCTCAATCCACTGCAACTTCATGGATATAGGAATTGATGTCGTAACTTCATCTCGCTCCACTGCAACTTTAGACAGATAAAGATTTGTTTTCATGATTTTAATCTGACCCACTACAACTTCAGGGAGATAGGATTTGTAGCTTCATGCTGCTCTACTGCAACTTTAGAGAGATAAGGATTCACCTTCGTAGCTTCATTCTATTCCTCTACAACTTCAGTGAAGATCGAGGTCTGCTACTTCTAATCTGCCCCTTTACAACTTTAGAGGTATAAGATTTGCTTTTGTAGCTTTAATCTGTCTTTTTATAGCTTTAGGGGTAAAAGATCGGATAGTCTTCAATCTGTCCTCTGGTCAGGGTAAGAGATCGGATGGTCTTCAATTTGCCCCATTAGCGGGGTAAAAGATTGGATGGTCTTCAAAAAGATCTGATGGTCTGCAATATGCCCTCTGATTAGGGTAAAAGATCTGATGGATTCAATCTGCCCCATAGTCGGGGTAAGAGATCTGAACTACTTCAATCTGCCCTTTGGTTAGGGTAAAAGATTTGAATTACTTCAATCTGCCCCATAGTTGGGGTAAAAGATTCGAGGTTGTAACTTCGCTTCAGTTCGCTTCAAGAGTATAAGATTCGTCCTTGTGACTTCAATCTTCCCCTCTACAACTTTAGGTGAATAAGATTTGTCATTGCGACGTCATTCTACCCCTCTACAGCTTTAGGTGTATGAGATTTGCCATTGCGGTTTCAATCTACACCTCCACAGCTTTAGGGGTAAAAGATTTGTCGTTCTATCGCCATTCTCTAAGGGTATGACCTATAGAACCTGTTTTATGGACCTCTATCTAGGCCATGTAACTACGATGTCATGATTTGAATGAATCAAATGCTCCTATCTAAATGCTCATGAATGATATTGATATCATGCAAAGATGTCATTTTAAAATGGTTTTTTATTGTTTTAGTCCTTAGGTCGTCACTGATCGTCACTGATCGTCATTTGCCTAAGTTCTAACATCGATGTGTCACCATGCCTTTCCTTCAAGTTTGGTGTTCTTGATATGAAATCCGAAAAGGTAATCATAACCTGAATTTATTTGGTTTCAAGATCCCCTCAACCCTTGGATTTGGTTATTTCTGACTAATGGTCCTGTTTCAGCTCCCTGTACTATTTAAAACTTCCTAAAGTAATATGCAGAAATCTTTTTATACCTTATATCATCAAGTCCATTAACCATTATTTCAATGCAAAGACTGCTCTGAGCAAGGCTAGAAAAATGGATAAGATTGAATTTATTGGCGATAACGCTTGAATGGAGATAAATGAGACAATATCAAACATTAAAACATTAGCCAAGATAACAAATGTTGGTCAAAAATTAGCAAACATTGATCAGGAATTGCTAAACTGAGAAAAAAATAAAACCAGATGCCTAAGATATCAACGTATGAATTTCTTCGAGCAAACTTAATGATGACCACTTTGAGCTTGATATGTACCCATGAAAACTATTACACTTCGTCGATGCCCAAAATGTAGTGTCTCTTTATCCTGTTACTTCTAAGAAAGAAACCTACTTCGTGCCCGATCCTTGATCCGAATCTGAGCTTCCCTTTCGGGTTTTTGGCTCAAATCTCTTTATGCTTCGAAACGCACTTTGCAGGTTTTCTTCTCGGCCCCACCCTTTTATTTTTAGGTTTGAGCCACCCTTTGCGGGTTTTCAACTCACCTTTTTTATTTTTTTTAGGTGAAGTATCTCTTCACTAAATCTGAGTTTACGGGGTTTGATAAATTCTTGTCATCCATCTCAGCTAGAATCAAAGCTCCTCTAGAGAAAGCCCTCTTTACCACATATGGGCCTTCCCAATTTGGCATCCATTTACCTCGGAAGTCTTTTTGCATAGGAAGGATCTTTTTCAACACTATATCTCCCTCATGGAATTCTTTAGAGCGAACTTTTTTATCATAAGCCCTCATCATCCGTTTTTGGTACATCTGGCCATGTTGGATAGCTTTCAACCTCTTGTCGTCAATTAGGTTTAGCTGGTCATATCTTGACTAGATCCATTCTGCCTCATCTAACTTCACTTCTGATAAGACTCGGGGGGAAGGAATTTCGACCTCAATGGGTAAGACTGCCTTCATTCCATACACTAATGAGAATGGTGTTACCCCGGTAGAAGTTCTGACAAACATTCGATACGCGTAGAGAGCAAATGGTAATTTCTCATGCCAATCTTTTTAGGTCTCTGTCATTTTCCCAATGATTTTCTTGATGTTTTTATTAGCTACCTCTACTGCTCCGTTCATTTTCGGGTGACACGATGCTGAATTATGGTGTTTGATCTTGAACTGACTGTAGACTTCTGCTATTGTGCTATTATTCAGGTTCATAGCATTGTCGGATATGATCTTCTCAACATTCCATATCGACATATGATTTCTTTCTTCAAGAATTTACTGACCATTAATCTCATGACACTAGCGTAGGAAGCAACTTCCACCCACTTAATAAAGTAATCAATGACCACAAAAAAGAACTTATGCCCATTAGAAGCTTTTGGCAAGATTGGTTCGATGACGTCCATGCCCCACATAGAAAAAGGCCATGGGGAAGTCATAACATGGAGAGGTGAAGGAGGTACATGAATTCTATCTTCGTAAATTTGACACTTGTGACATTTCTTAGCATATTTAATGCAATCTCCTTCTATGGTTGATCAGTAATACCCGAATCTCATAATCTATCTGGCCATCGTGAAACCATTGGCATGTGTTCCACAAACCCCCTCCTGAACTTCTTCTAAGATTTTCTTGGCCTCAATAGAATCAACACACCTCAACAAGACTTGATCCTTCCTCTTTTTATACAGAATATCCCATCAAGGACATAGTCAATGGTGAGCCTTCTCAATTTTCTTTTTTCATTCTCGGTGACTTGCTCAGGGTACTTACGGTCTTTTACATACTGCAGAATTTCCTGGTACCAAGGGTGATCATCCTTTTCTTCCCCTTCAATGTTGTAGTAATGAGCTGGAACCTCGTATATACTCATCTGAATGGGCTCCATATCTTCCTGCTTATTGACCATGATCATAGAGGCAAGAGTAGCTAAATCATCGGCCATTTGATTTTCTTCTCGCGGGAGGTAATGAAAGGTGATGTCTTCAAATTCTTTAATTAGCTCGAGAACTAACTTTCGATAATCCATCAACTTGGAATCTCTCATTTTCCATTCTCCCTGGAGTTGATAAATTACTAACGCAGAATCCCCGTACACTTTCAAAATCTTAAGCTTACGTTCTATGGCTGTCCGAATACCCGTGACACATGCTTCATATTCTGCCATGTTGTTGGTGCAATCGAAGTCCAGCTTGCTTATGAGAGGATAATGATCTCCTTTCGGAGATACTGAAACTACCCCAATCCTTTTGCCAGTAGCATTTGAAGCACCGTCAAAATGCATTTTCCATGGTTGCTCTTCTGAAGCTTCTCCTTTTGTGGTTGCAATATACATTAGATTTTCGTTTGGGAAATCAAAATCTAATGGCTCATAACCTTCGAAGCTCTGTTGGCCAGAAAATCTGCTATTGCACTCCCTTTTATCGCCTTCTGGTTCACATAGACTATGTTAAATTCAGAAAGTAGCATTTGCCATCTGGTCATCCTTCCATTCAATGCAACCGACCCCATCATAAACTTTAGAGGATCCAATTTTGAAATCAACCAAGTCGTATGATATAACATGTACTATCTCAACCGTCGGGTAGTCCAAACTAGAGCACAACATAGTTTCTCGATCGGCGAATACCTTATCTCGCATTCAGTAAATTTCTTGCTGAGATAATAGATTGCTCTTTCTTTCTTTCTCTTCTAACTCATCATGCTGGCCTAATACGCATCCCATAGAGTTTTCGAATACAGCCAAGTATAATATCAAAGGCTTGTCCAGATTTGGTGGCATCAAAACTGGAGCATTGGATAAATAATGTTTGACTTTGTCAAAAGTTTTTTGGCATTCGTCATCCCAAACTCCCGGATTGTGCTTCTTGAAAAGATGGAAGATAGGATCACACTTCTCGGTTAGTTGTGAGATGAACCGAGCAATGTAATTCAACCTCTCTAGGAACCCTCTAACTTCTTTTTTAGTACATGGTGGTGGCAACTCTTGTATAGCTTTGACCTTATCAGGATCGATTTCAATTTCCCTTTCGTTAACCACAAAGCCTAACAACTTATCTGAAGTATCCCTAAAAGTACATTTGTTTGGGTTCAACTTCAACTGGAATTTTCTTAATCTTAAGAACAACTTTCTTAAAACTTCTACATGTTTCTCTTCTGTTCGAGACTTTACGATCATATCGTCGACATAGACCTCAATCTCCTTGTGCATTATGTCATGGAACAAAGTCACCATAGCCCTTTGATATCTTGCCCCAACATTCTTCAATCCAAATGGCATAACCTTGTAGCAAAAGTTTCCTCACACGGTGACGAATGTAGTTTTATCCATATCCTCAAGATGCATCTTTATTTGGTTGTACCCAGAAAAACCATCCATGAAAGAGAATAAGGAATGACTTGCTGTATTGTCCAACAAGGTGTCGATGTGAGGTAGCGGGAAATTATCTTTTGGACTAGCCTTGTTTAAGTCCCGATAGTTCACACACATTCGTACTTTCCTGTCCTTTTTAGGAACTAACACTATGTTGGTCACCCATTCTGAGTATTCTACCACTCGTAAGAAGTCGACATCAAACTATTTTCTAACCTCTTCTTTTATCTTTAGGAGAACATCTAGTCTCATTCTTCGAAGCTTCTGTTGGACCGGTTTACATTCTTATCTTATAGGGAGCTTATGTACCACGATATCAGTGTTTAGATCGGGCATATCCTGATACGACCATGCAAACACATCCTTGACATCTTGAAGCAAATCAATGAGAACTCGCCTTGTTTCTGCAGAGATACAGGTTCCAATCTTCACCTCCCTTTTATCAACTTCATCCCCTAAACTCACAACTTATACTGGTTCTTTGTGAGGTAGGATTTGTTTCTCATCTTGCTCAACCATCCTTAACAAATCAAGAGATAAACTACAATCATGGGTTTCTTCAAAATCATGAGATTCCTCTGAGCACATATCATACTCAAAATGAGGCTTTAAGTCGGTAATAATGTTACTCATATTGTTGATATTTAGGGACTTGTCATATGGACCAAAAGATCCGAAAGATAAATGAATTTGAGAATGCTTATTGTGATATGAGCTGAATGAAAAGAATAATGAGAATTTTTGCCAATTTGAGTGAAAGAAAGTGCATCTTTTTCATTGAAAATAAAAAACAAATGAACATATGCCCTTTATAAAAATATCCCAATTGCTCTCAGGCTTAGAGCAAAAAGAGAGTTCTGAACATTACTCTGGAAAAGACTTAAAAGTTATAAGGAGCTCTTCCGCAGTCCAGTTGTCTAGAATGCTTTCGAGGGCGTAGGGGCGAATTCTTGCCAAATTCCTTTCCTCACTCATCCTTTCAAAAATAGCTCTGATGTTTAGATTTCCCATTATTCCTGCCAATCTATTTTCTGTCGACCTTTGCTCGGAGTTAATAATACCTCCCGATACGAATGACCTTAAGATATGAGGAAAGATCATTGTCATGCTTTTGATTTCTTCTCTGCTTATTCTTGCCCTTCTCTTGTCTTTTTTCTGTAGCTCCTCTTTTCTTTGTTTCATATTTGGCTTAAATCCTAAGCCCAACTGATCACGCTTCTCTGCCAATACTAACGCTGTAATCCTCCCTTGGAGATGCCTTCCCAATCCTCTTCCAGGTGAAGCACCTTTTCCAACCGTCATTTTCAACCCTATCTTAGTGGTCACTGATATCCTCGGTGTGAGGATCTTATCTCCTTCATCCACGAAAGTAGCATTCACAAACTCCAACGACCTAAAGGAGCACTTCATGGCCTCTTCATCTGTACTTACGTAAGGTGCATCGCTAGTCACTGATGCAATGATGTCCTCCTCAACATTAATGGTGTTTAATCGATCTTCTATCACCAATTTTAACTTTTGATGCAAGGACGACAGTACTGCCCCTATCGAATGAATCCACAGTCTTCCCAACAGGCAATTGTAGGTGGGCCTAATGTCCATCACTAAAAAGTTCATCTCATACGTGTTTGGACCAATCAAGAGTGGAATCTCAATTCTGCCCATCACTTGTCTCTCCGTTCCATCAAAGGCTCTCACTACAATGTGGCATGCCTTTATGTGAGAGCTGTCTATCGGTAACCTATTCAGTGTTATCAGTGGTAGCACATTCAAGGCTGAGCCATTATCTATCAGTACGCTCGGTAAAGTGTAGCCTTTGCATCGGGTCGTAATGTGAAGAGCTTTTGTTGAGCGCATGCCCCTTGAAGGTATCTTATCATCATTGAAGAAAATGAAATTATTTGCACTTAGGTTGTTAACCAGTCGATCCAACTTGTTTACCGAGATATCTTTCGCCACATATGTTTCGTTCAACACTTTCAGTAAGACGTTACGGTAGGCCTCTGAACCTGATAGTAGGGCTAAAACTGATACTCGATCAGGCTACTTATGTAACTATTCTACCACATTGTACTCACTATGCTTTAGGAATTTTAAAAATTCCTTAGCCTTCTCTTCAGTTACTGGCTCATTTACTCGCATCCCGAGTTTGTTATTTTCTCTCTTCTCAAGCCCATCCAACAAGGCTTTTTTATTAACCTCTTTCTGTGAATCTGTAAAACTTGTATCCTCATTTGATCCTCTTTCATTCAGTATTGTTACGCTACAATCATAACTCCACGGTACCCTTTTATTATCCTTATAAGGAAATGCCACGGGTTTCTGAATGATGACCCGTGGTGTCATTTGACCTCTAACCTCACCCATTGGCTTAGATATAATTACCACTGGTAAGTTGGCCTCATAAGTCTTTCTTAGTGCCCCTTTCTCAAAATCAAAAACATCATTTGTTCCTTCATCTTCCTTCTCCTCAAAGAACTCCAGCTCTTTATTATTCATCAATTTCTGTACCAAGGTTCAAAATTCAACACACCCTTGGATTTTATGTCCCTCCACAGCGTAGAACTCGTAGTAATTTTAAGTTACTATCACCATGTCCTCACTCTTTTGCATGATCAAACCTCTTGTTGACCATCTGTTGCCAAACCCACTTTAATGGAGATTTGACCTTCCCCACATCATCCTTAATCCTCTTGCTCAGGATGATTTGGCAAGGGATTCCCAGCCACATTAGGTCCTACGGATTGATCGAACCTTATTATCCCCATCTTAATAAATCTTTCAACTAGTTTCTTGAAAGCAGTACAATTCTCGATGGAGTGACCCGTTATTCTTACATGATAGTCACACTAAGCGTTTGTGTCATACCAATCTAAAAACGGGGGTTGCATTAGCTTCAAGTAATAGGGCGACACTACCTGGGCATCATATAAACTCTTGTAAAGCTCCTTATAGGTCATCAGGATAAGAGTGAATTGGATTCTTTCATGTTCTGCCTTGAGCCCGATTTTTGTCTCGACCTATTTTGAAATTGGTTGTTGAGGATTTAGACTGGTTATCATGACCGGTTTTGTAACATTCGTCCGATACAAGCTTATATTACTCACCACATTGTCCTTCCTTTTAAGGGCGGACCTTTTGGTCCTTTCTCCGGCATCGATTTTTTCGTTTCGAATTGCATTTTCAATCATTTCTCCCGACATTGCCATGTCGGAGAAACTTTTAGTAGCGTTTCCCAGCAAATGATTGATATATGGCGCTTTCAAAGTACTAACAAAGAGCATGGTTGTCTCTTTTTTAGAAAGCAGTAGCTGTACTTTGGTGGTCATATCTCTCCACCTTTGAGCATACTACCTGACGCTTTCACCCGGCCTTTTCTCAGCATTTTGTAACGTGATCCTGTCAGGTGCTATGTCGGTGACATGACCATATTGTCTCATGAAAGCTTGTGCCAAATCCTTTCAAGAACTGATCTTGGCACAACTCAATTGATTATACCACCTTGAAGCTGATCCCGTTAGATTGTCCTAAAAGTAGTGGATTAGTAGCTGATCATTATAGACATAACCCGTCACCTTTCTGCAGAACATGGTGATATGTGCCTCTGGGTAGCTTGTCTCGTTATATTTCTCAAACTCTAAAACTTTAAACTTGGGGGGTAGTACCAGGTTGGGAATCAAACTCAACTCTTTAGCATCAATTCCACAGCACCCCTTGGCTCCTTCTAAAGCTCTAAACCTTTCCTCTAGCCATTTACAGCATTCCTCCAACTAGTTAGGAAGTTCGGCTCTTGCTTTTTCTGTTTCCATCATCTCATTTAAATCCAATATGATAAAGTTGGTCGGGTTATTTCCTGGGTTAGAACTAGAACCCGTTTGGTAGTTTGCTGGTTTTGGTATGCCAAACAAGCACGATTGCGGGTTGATAGTGATAGATGCTCCTCGAACACCCATTTCTTGCGAAACCTGAGCCGGTGTGGAGGTAACATTTGGAGGACATGGAGGAACATCACTCCCTTCCTTTGGGTCCATTACAATACCCCTTCCCCTTTCAGCTCTCTCAACCAATAATTGAGTGAACTTATGATAAGTTCATTCTAGGACTCAATAATTTGGTCCTTCATATCTTGTTGCACCTTCGCTAACTGTTCATGCAACTAATCTTGCATTTCTTTTTGCATTTGCTCTAACCTTTTCAATCGCTGATCCATCGCTTTCCTCTTAGCACAGGTGTAGTAACGGTGTGGTTTTTCCAGAGTAACATTTAAAGAAAAAATTTTAATTAATTAGCAATGTTTTTCTTGAAAAAATTTTAATGTAGGAAATTGCAATGAATGCATGAATGCAAAAATGTAAGAAAGGTATTGACTCTCAATTGAATTCTGATAGAATAACCTTACTAGAAAACGAATGTCTTTACATAAGATAATTACAAATAAGGCCTTACCCTAATGCTTAAAGTCTTAATCTTTTGAAGGAGACATGCTAACTTTTGGCCTTTATCAGTCACTGACTCATACTCTATGCTCAAAGCATCTGCCTGAACAACTAACTTCTACAAGTATTTTGCCACTTCTCTTACTTGTGTTAATGCTTCCCCCATAACATGGTCTTAGTCTCTAACCTACCTTTGAGAGTGTTGAAGTTGCTTATTACTTGTCTCCAGAGTTCTTCCGAGGAATTAAATCCGAATCTCACAGTTTTGCAGTGAAGCTTCAAGTTCTCCAACCCTTCTCTTTAATCTTTTATTCTCAGCCTGGCTTGCCCTCAATTCTGTTGTAGAGTTGCGACTACGGTGCATATGCAAAGACTCTTCTAACTCAATTATTTGGGCCTTCATCTCAGCTTTCTAGACCTGACTCTCTAACAACTCGCTTTTTATAAGATCTCCTTGGACTTGAGCATCCTGAAATTTTCTCTTCCACTGATCCACTCGAACCTTTTGCTCTTGGATTTCTTGTTGCCACTATTCTGATGTTTTACCTAACCCAGCAATTCTCATTGACTGACGAAGCTTCTTGTAATCATTCTTGATGAGCTCTAATTCCGATGAGACTACTTGTAAATACTTCTCAACTGGGCGGACATTATCGAAATTTGGTACGGGAATGTTATCATTAACTCTCCTACTCCTCCAATCGCCATACTCTTGGGTTTTCATGGGATTTGTTTCAAATGGCTTCATTTTATGGGCTTGACTCCAGGCATTTGATATCTCTCGAACTCTTTTCTTATTGTTCTCGCCTTTATATACAAACTCACATTGAGCCAAACCTTAAGTCACTGGGATAAACTGTCTTGACTGATACTGTCTCATTACTAACAAAGGATCATATCCCACAGGTCCTCATATCCCTAGTAACGGAACCCAATCGAAATCACCGCATCGATAAATAATTTCAATAGGAATGAACCACGGTGCTCGCCATTCTATGTCTTCGTCTCAGAGACTATAGAGTATTGCCATCCACTTTTCCTCAGAGATATCCTCTCGTCTTTGTGTAGCAACAAATTCCCTCAAAGGAGAATAGCTCGCAGAAAATACTTAGCCAAGAACCTTTCCCACTTTCCAAAAGTGGCTATGAAACCACACCATCAGTAGGGGTGCGCATCCAATAAATCTCCCTTCTCCCTCTCTTCGGCATGCATTTAATGACCTAAAAGTTTTCAGCCAAAATTGCTGAAATCGATGTAACCCCCTTGTCGAGCCGATTGAATAAATCAGTGACTGCCTAATCTGTGTCCCAACACCTTGGAAAATATAATCAGTCCGTACAAACTGAGAGCAAATATATCAACCTTCTTCCTTGCATCAAGATGAGCTAAAATAAAATCTCGCAAACTTTTCCAGGTGACGCATTTGTTGTCGCACTTCACCTTAATTCGAGCTGTAACCCATTGCTCACTCATTCTCGTAATTTTCATCAGCTTCTTAAGGAAAGTTAGCACATTAGCAGCTCTCAAATAGACCTTTTTTACCAAAATTTTGGAGCATTGAAATAGAGTAGTGTATTCCTCAATCGTGGGCACCATATCCATGCTCCCAAAGGTGAAACAACTATAAGCCGGGTTCTAGTGTTGTGCAAGGGCTAGGAAGAGATGCTTGTCCACCTTAACTTCTAGCAAGTACGGTAGATTCCCATACTCTCGATAGAAAATCCGCTTCATTCCATCATCCTACTGATCCCAGATTTCTTTCAACTCCTGCAAGCTGTTCTGAGTCTCACTGATTCGAGTGAAGTCTCAGTAATTTGATACATGGCCTTCAGCTAGACTATCACCCTTCTCATGTTGTGTATCCTCTGACCACATACGCACGGCCACATTGTCTTCTACCTCATTAAGATACCCTTTTTCCATGACCAGTTCTCTTGTAACAGCCTGATTTTTAGTGGTGTCAAAAACCGTGTTTTTGGGACCACAACTTAGGTTATAAATTTAGTTATTTTAAATGTTTCTAGTGATATATGCATCATATGAATTACGAGTTGAAAATAGCATTGATTAGATAGTTAATTGATAGAAAGGATTAAATCATAAAAAGGATAAAAGTATTGATGTTTAATTAGAAGGACCAAATGGGTAAATTAACCAAAAGAATATTAGTTAGTGGATTAGTATGATTTATATTGTTTATAAATAGGCTTAATAAAGGTTAAAAAAAGTTAATTAAAGCTTAATGGTGAAAGTTTCAATAATTACAAAATTGTCATTATGTATATATATGAATTAAAAGAAAAGAAATTAATTTTTATCCCATTTTCTTCATCGTCTTCTTCTTCAAACGACAATAAGGAGAAATAATTAGGGTTTTCAACTCAAACATTTGAGCTTTGATTTGGGTAAGCAAACCTTGATCGTTTTTAGTAATTTTATGTTTTTGAGTCCGTATCGGCTTAATCTAGTTTATTCAAGGAATAATTAGTGAATCTGTCAAATGCTAGAAAACTTGCCATTGTTGAAATTGCTTGTTCTTGAAAGCTTTTGATATATTTGAGTGTTTGATACTTGGGTTAAATCTTTTTGTAAAGTGATTTTTGATGAAATTAGGGTTTAATGACTAAAATGTTAAAATGGTAATATTATTGTACTTGTTGTGAAATAAATGGATTTTCTTGGATGTATAAGGAGACTATGAGTATTCGGCTGGTATGGGTTGAAAAGGAAATGGGTATTTTGCATGTTTTGTGTTGTAAGGACTAAATTGAATAAAAAGAAAAAGTTAAGGGTAAAATCATAATTTTACCAAAAAGGGGTTTGATTGTGTTAAATGAATTGATTGTGTGATTAATATGAGAAATTGAATAATTTGTGAATGTAGACTACGACCGTGCCACCGATCGTGGAAAGGGAAAATTAGCAGAATAATCCCTAAGATCCAATCACAATTGCAATCCAGTCCGATAAGTTCGTATGGTTAAATTTTAACTTAAATTTCTTATTCTTGTAATATGACTATTGCAGTGAGATGAAGTGATAATCGAAACTGTAGAAGACAAGTGTGAATGAAATACGGAAGATAAACTGGTTCAAGCTATAAACGAAAGGTCCGATGACTAAGTATCATCGTGAGTAAATGAATCCTTTACAGATTAAAGGTCCGGTGACAAAGTGTCATCGTGAGTAAATGAATCTTTTACGGATTAAAGGTCCGATGACTAAGTGTTATCATGAGTAAATGAATCCTTTACGGATTAAAGGTCCAGTGACTAAGTGTCATCGTGAGTAAATAAATCCTTTACGGATTAAAGGTTCGATGACTAAATGTCATCGTGAGTAAATGAATCCTTTACGGATTAAAGGTCTGATGACTAAATGTCATCGTAAGTAAATGAATCATTTAATGATTAAAGGTCCGATGACTAAGTGTCATCATGAGTAAATGAATCCATGACGAATTAAAGGTCCGATGACAATATGTCTACGCGGAACAAGGGTCCGATGACTTTGTGTCATCGTGAGAAATAAATGCTAGTGAAACCTACCGTAAACGTAAACAGTGTTCCATTCGGTTAATTAGATTTTTTGCAACTCTTGAAGTTTGTTAAATCTATTTAACTTTATATACTTACTAAGCCCTAAAGTGCTTACCTGTGGATTTGCATTTGTTTTATAGATTCACTTTTGATGTTCGGAGATCGGATTATCTTGAAGCATCACACTATCCCGGAGTTGTTCAGTAGATTTTTACATCACTTGGTTAATATGGCATGTACTTTGATGATGTTACTTTTTCTTTATACAATGAGTTTGTGAAAAACCTTGTTTTGTTTGATGAAATGTTGGATGTAGTTCTAAATACCTTATATTGATATAAATCTTTTATTTGTGTTGTCTTGAATGCTTAGATAAAAGTTGTGCTTATATGGAAACAATGAACTTGTGTTTGGTACAAACTCTAGAGATTTAGCTTACTTGTTTCGGTAGAACCCATGTGTATTTCGGTAGAAGTGTAGGGTAGGAGAGAGGTTGTATACTGACTTGAGTTGTATTGGTAGTTAAATTGTGAGTATCGGTAGTTGTATGTATAAAAGTATTGGTAGTTTGCATGCTTGTATCGGTAGAAGTTACAAGATGAAAATTTAGTTCTCTGGAGTTTTTAGTATCGATAGATGCATGACTTGTATCGGTAGAAATTTCACTTGTATCGGTAGAACTAGTACAGGTACCGATAGAAATCTGCACTGTTTAGAATTATTCATTGAATTGACTACTACCGATACTTAACCTTCAGGTATCGGTAAAAGTCCCCTAAAATGTTAGAAATTCTATTTTTACCCTTGACAAAATAATGTTATGTTTAGATATTGTTTTAAATCGTGAGAAATGATTTTTAAATTGAATAAAGATGTGAACAATCGAATATGTGTAAAAGATGAATAGTATAATATGAATAGATGACACTGGAATCCTAATCGACGATAATACTCGGGATTTTGGGTGTTACATCTCTACTAGTAATCGAACTCAAGTCAATACCTTTTCTAATATGAGGATGCAATGCACAATAAGGGAAAAAAAACCAAATTAGTACCCACAGTCATAAAATGTATCAACAAATATACAATAGAGAACCTATGCATCTATTAGGTGGTCTCTAAAGGATCGGTATAGTTCTACCTAGGGTGGGTTCTTAGGGCTCATTATATGCGATTTTCGGTTCTAAAGTAATGGTACCCAAACCAACAGATTCCTCAGTCCTCACCCATTATAGGGTCATACGGACGAGTTCGGTCCAGAGGGACACATTTCCCGTATGTTTGCACAGAAGTGAAAACTTCATGAAAACATAGGTACGTATGTATCCCAAAAGCGATTCACTATCCTACACGGAGGTGAAAACCTCACGAAGGAGTAACTTCTCACTTCCACTTAAACAGTGAAGTAACAAATGTATGTATGCAAAAATATATACATATATAGCAATATCAACATACATTTATCAAACAACATATAAATCACAAAAGTAAAATGCAAAGGATCGCAAATTAAATTAAGTTGACTTTGAAATTTTCAACGAAAAAGACAAAGAATAATCGATTTACGGCTTGACTCTCTTACTGGTCCCCAGTGGAGTCGCCAAGCTATCGAAACTATTTTTTGAAAAAAACAAAAACAAGTCTCGATTTATGAAAATGGAGTCGCTACCAATAATTTTTTTAAAACAGGTGTAATTGAGTCACCTTTCGAGATTTTAAAAAAAATCATTAAAATAATTTTGGTCTTTGAAACCATAAAACGAGTTCGGGAGTCGGTTACGCATAAAAAAGGATTAGCACCCTTACACGCCCAAAATTGGTACCTAATAGATTATTCAAAATCTTTATTTGTTGAAAAATTAAAAATTCAAGAAAAAATTAAGTCGCGATCCTTAAATGCATAAATGTCAAATTTATTCTATTTTGAAAACAAAATTTATTTCTGAAGAAAGCTCGTTATTTCGAATTAATCAAGAAAAAATCACATCCAATAAGTTAGGACATAACAATTCGAACATTTAAAAATAATGAATTTCCAAAAAAGAAAAAAAATCTCGTATTTAAATCTTCAAAAGGATATTCAATTATCCCGGTTCAAAGAAAAAAACCGTACCCAATGAGTTAGGACGCGATTTTTTCAAATTCCCAAAATAATAACATTGTCTTAAGTTTAAAAAAATGTACCTTATCAACACATGAATTTTTACAAAAAAAAAATGAGTCGTATGAATATAACTTAGAAATATTTAATGATGGAGCAAATAATAAAAATAATGTCAAAAAAATACAATTTAATAATATATACAAACGAATAAATATGGAAAGTATTCTAATTCATATCAATTGAACAAATAAAATATAAATAATTAAAGATACACTCAAAAAAAATCAATAGTCAAACTAATATAACCTATAGATTAGAATATATATATACATACTATAAAGAAAAACTAATTATATACTTTCAAGAAGCAGGATGCATTCGACAAACATATACATACTACATATATAATGAATAAACTATATATATATATATATATACAACTTAAGGAAGCAAAATGTATACACAAGAATCGATTAACATATAATTTAGATAATTTAAATAGGAAAAAAATTAAATCATGTAAGTGTAATGGAAAAAATGGATCCGATTGAACAAATATCAAAATAATATTGTTAAAAATATAAAAAGAAAAAAAAACAATCTGAGCCAAGGATTAAAATTTGAAAAGAAATCATTTTGCGGGCTTGATTAAAAATAACATGGAAAGAAAAAAGAATCAAATTGAGACACTAAAAAAGGCAAAAGGGCTAAACGTGGAATTAGCCCTTCCATTTTAAAAAACACGCAGGTCACGGGTCGGGTCATCATTGGGTTTAATATAAAACACAATTTTTTTTTAAAACTTCTCATTTTTCCTCTTCACTTAAAAATTTTTTCAAAAAACCTCCTTTTTTCTCTTCCCTTTCCCTCAACGCCGACCACCACGGCCCCAATCGCGACCACCGCACATCGGTGACAGTAAACACCGTGCCTGGTGGTCGAAAACTTCAAAAAATTTTGTTTTTTTTTTTAAATTTTTTTAACAAAAGCATAGATCCATGCTTCCTTTCTTTAAATCAAGCCAAATCCCCAAAAAAAACCACAAACTTCAAAATTTTTTCGTGATTTTACGAACCGACTTCGATTTTTTAAAACAGAATCTCTTCTTCGACGGCCACTGAGGTAAACTCTGACTTTTGGCTTTCTCTTTATCTTCCTTTTATTTGTTTAATATTTATCCGAAATTAAAAATATGTAAGAATATATATATATATCATACATGAGATAAATAACAAATAATATTGATAATACCTTGAAGGGAAAAAAACTTTTTACTATTGTATTCGTGTGGTTTTGGTCGCTGAAAATCTCAATCTTTTCTGTATTTTCTTGTATATTTTTTCGTCCTCAAATTAAATCTGATTTCTGTGTTTTTATAACACTTTTGTATAATAAATTCCAAATTTTCCGGTGCCGTGCATGATCTACACTCCGTGTTGAACGTGGAGTCTCAAACCCGAGGAAAACGGCAACGGTGGCGGCATGAGCATGGGCGAGGTTGCTAACAGTGGCGGCGACTGAAGGCTAAAAGATTAGGGTTAGGGTTTTTTGTTTTGTTAGAGTTTGGATCTTGTTAAGTTGGACTAAATAATTGGGCCTGTTTGTAATAAAAATAAATGGGTTTTAAGAGTGTATTTGGGTTTTTTTGGCTTGTATTGATTTTGGGTTTGTATTTTATTTTTTTAATTTTATTATTTATTTATTTGTTTATTTATTTATAAAATAATAATAAATAAAAATAAAGTAAAATAAAAACAAAATTGGATTGTAAAGGTTCGGACAAATTGGGCTTCTACATATTAAAAGCCAGATTGTATTTTTTCCTTCCTATTAAAAAATGTGCAAATTAATCATTGTGTTAGATCAAAGAGCAAATTGACTCTTATGTTAATATTTTCATTCATTTCTATTCTTAAACACTAATCTCTATATATCAGCATGAGATACACATGGTACAAAACATGATGCTGTTAGATTATTTCGTCAGTTATGTTAGTTTTTAACAATACAAATGGATGAAATTTTTAACAGAAATGACCAATTTTCTCTTTGATCTAACGTACATGGAGTAATTTACCCATTTTCAGTAGATGGGACAAAAGACAAGTCGACTCTTAATATAAGGGCCTTCATGATACTTTTATCAGTTCAAATCTTACTATGATTGAGTTCTTATTTATTTATATAGTATAAAAAGACAAAAACACCATCTAATAATATCTTAAAAGTTATTTTTACAATTATTGATTCTTAGAAAAGAGGTGTTTTAGCAATTTCCCAACTAAATCCTTGTCAAATAATCCATTGAAAAAACTAAATCAACTGAACTTTTGATAATCTACAATAAAAAGCAAAGAATTCTTTTTACTGAAAAAGTGAGGAAAATGATAAATAAATAAATAAGAACTTATTTATAACTTAATGTATACTTTTTTTCAATTATTTTTATTTTATTTCTTTGAACATTATCTTTTAAATATTTTACCTTTAAAATTTTAAAATTACATTTATCAAACAATTTAATAATTTTTATACTTAATTTCAAGAATATCAAATCGATTTTATAACTTAAATACAATACTGAATTTTTGTTACAAGGTTTATCACTACTCATATCTTCCTCCCCAACCCTTAAAAAGGAAGATAAATGAGCTTCAACGTGCTCGAACCTACATCCTCTTACACAGGTAACAAATGTCAATGTTAATGTCAATGTCAGCCGAGCTAAGACCTAGTTAGCCAGTACTTAACTTTTCAACACTTAATATTTCAATTTATTAAACAATATCTAAATTGGTGTCAATAGTCAAAGACAAACTTAATATAAGTATATATTATAAGAATATTTTTATTTTTTAAAATTTTTATATAAAATCTATAAAAAAAATTTAAACCAAAAATAAATCTAAAAAAATCCTACTTAAATCTAAGACACTAAAGTTTCCAAATGTTCAACTATGTTGTTTAAAACAAAATTTCATTAGTGTTTTTTTATAACTTTACATAATATTTTTTCACACACATTATAGAAATGTTATAATCTAGTATCATACAATATTGTAAATATAAATTGATTTAATTAAAGCCGGTTTAGATTCCCTTGGTTTTTTGAAATTTTAGATTATGGAATTTATTATATGTATATATATTCAAGATAAGCTTGGTGCAACACATTAGAAATAAAAGGCTTTCAGGCTTGCTAAGCTAATAGCAAAGTCGTTGCTAACCGCTTAAGGTACTTAGTCAATTTATTTGATGATGTGATTTTTCGAGACTTAGGATAGTTCGGAAAATGGCTTGATTGATGGATCACAACAGCAAAATAGGTCATTAGCGGCATTTTTAGCGGCGTTTGGACACAAAGCGCCGCAAAAGGTAAAGCATTAGCGGCGCTTTTCCTAATGCGCCGCAAAAGGTAAATCATTAGCGGCGCTTACACAAAGCGCCGCTAAAGGTCGGGTCTTTAGCGGCGCTTTACCCACAAGCGCCGCTAAAGGTCGACTCATTAGCGGCGCTTAGACAAAAGCGCCACTAAAAGTCAGGTCATTAGCGGCTGGATAGTGGCGCTTATCCAGAAGCGCCGCTAATGGTCTGGTCATTAGCGGCGCTTCACCAAAAGCGCCGCTAAAAGTGGAGTCATTAGCGGCGCTTACCCACAAACGCCGCTAAAGGTCGTATCATTAGCGACGCTTATATAGAAAGCGCCGGTAAAGGTCAGGTTATTAGAGGCGCTTTTCTAATAAGCGCCGCTAAAGGTGTGCATTAGCGGCGCTTTTATATAAGCGCCGCTAATATATTTAAATCTTATATATCTTAAAATTAAATTAAATTTATAATGAAAGTGAATTAGATTAACAAAAGAAAGGCAGAGTTGTCTGCATGCATCACCCCCAAATCACAGAACCCTCTTCACCCCCAAATCGCAATACCCCTCTTCACCCCCAAATCGTTGAGCCCTCTTTTATTTCCCTCAGTCCGTTGCCTCTTCACCTGCAAAACCCACTTCTGTTCGCCTCACCCCGTTCCCTCTTCACCCTCAAAACCGGCTTCTCTTCCCCTCACTCCGTTCGGTCTTCACCCCAGAACCCGCTTCTTCAGCAGATCCGACAGCCGCAAATAAAACCCATTACAATCCACTAATCCCTATCGGTATTTGCTAATTTTCTGCAGTAGTATTATAGTCCCTAACAGTTTTTACATGGGTCCTTCTGTCTATACTATATTTTAGACACTGGTGAATCTTGGAGTCTGTAATTTTCAAGAAGAGATAATAACACCACTATATTGGATACCCATGTTATTGTAGTTTTTGAGCTTTTTTTATGTATATTAAGAAGATTGTATTTTGATCAGTAATTTATTTCTTTTTACAGCATACGCAGTATTGACCCATGGTGTTTTATCATATTTTTTTTTATTTTTTTTGCAATCAACTGGAATGGTTGTTGAAAACTGCTTGGGTAATTTACATATGGGAAGATGAGTAATTTTTTTCCATCTTTTTATTCATGTCGAGTATTTCTGTGTATTTTTACTTTTAAGGTTTTTGCTATATATATGTTTTTTGATTATAGAGCTTTGGCTGCGAACATATTTCTACTTTAAAATTTAAAGTTACTGGTAGTTACTTTGATTTATCTCGCCGTCTCTTTGTCTATTCCATACTGATTAATTTACTTTCTTTATCTACCATTTTACAACAACTAAACTGACAAGTAAATTGTGCAGGCCTGGAGCAGGTCAATCAAGAAGCTCTGCTGGAGTTAATCGTGGTCCTAAGTAAGTTTCAATTAACTTTGACACCTTTATGATGTTTTATTTGCGGATTAATTTCCATGGTCAAGTATCATTTAGCACAAAACCATTGGTCTTGCAGAGTTTAGTTTTCATATTATGCTCATATACTTAGATTTTTCATTAATTGTTTGACATTCTCCAAGTGTTTACAAAAATGTCCATGAGAAAGAAACCAGGCCCTTCACTTGATGTTGAGCATTGCCCCAGACTACTGAACCATATTCAGACCTAACCATTGATCTTCTCTTCCTTTTAGCTACAAAACTCACTGCCTACGAACCATCCACTGTCACTTTGTATATCGACTGAGCGGGGTCGATGTTTGTTAATTCCCAAGTGTACTGAATGACCCTTTTGTCCCCAAAGAAGACCGAAAATGATGGGTAATTGAGTTCACCAGGGTCTTTGAATCTCTCGGTTAGGATGCTTGACAATGGTTTTAACTTGATCAATGGTGTAGCCTAGTGAGCATAAGAAGGATATGTATTGTTTCGTAGATATATCGTATATTAGTCCCGGAGAAAGGGCTTTTTGAGGGCCGACGTGACCTGCCCCATGAACCCATGGGTTCGATAATGAACCGTCGGCTGCATCCCATAGAGATGAGTTGGTGTTGTCTCAAGTGTAGGCAGTGGTCATTAGGCAGTGTCGGCTAAATTAAGATAAACATGGTATAATTGAGAAAGAATGTAGATGCAGAGTGAAAATCTAAATTGGTATAGGTAGAGGAGACATAGGCGGGGTCTTGACGTCTTGTCCTTCTAATTGAAACAACCGACTCTCTTTCTCTGCATGCAGACATTGTTGAAACAAATGTGATCTTCATGATTTACTTGTCTCATCTCTCCCACTCTCTTGCTTTTACTTAGAACCCAATTCAAGAAGTGTGTTAATAGAGAATTGGGAGGGTTTGAATGAAAATATTATTCATAAAATTAGGTTGGTTTAAAATATAATTTGGATTTGGATTTGAACAATTAAGGATTTAGCCTGAACTTTTTTTAAAATTTGTAATGTTTTATATTATGCAATTCATAACATATAAAAAAATCAAATTTATAGTAACCATTAAAACATTGTCAATATGGTTATGTATAAAATTTTAATAAAAAATATAAAAATATTAAATATTAAATTAAAATAATAAATATATGTTCTAATTATTTAATTATATTAAAGTAAATAATTATATTGAATTAAATATTTAATTATTTAATTATATTAAAGAGAATAATTATATTAAATTAAATATTTAATTATTTAATTATATTAAAGTAAATAATTATATTAAGTTAAAAGATTTAATTATTTAATTATATTAAAGTAAATAATTATATTAAGTTAAAAGATTTAATTATTTAATTATGTTAAAGTAAATAATTATATTAATTTAAAGATTTAATTATTTAATTATATTAAAGTAAATAATTATATTAAGTTAAAAGATTTAATTATTTAATTATATTAAAGTAAATAATTATATGAAAGTAAAGATTTAATTACTAAATTATATTAAAGTAAATAATTATATTAAGTTAAAAGATTTAATTATTTAATTATATTAAAGTAAATAATTATATTAAGTTAAAATATTTAATTATATTTAATTATTTAATTAATAAAAACAGCCCAAATATTTAAGTAAAATGTTGTCACAAATATAAAGGATTTAAAGTATAATGTTGTCACCAATATATATTTTTAAATTTAAATCAATTTATAACACTTAAGTAACCATAATTTATTCTCAACTTTAGATTTCAAGAACTACGAAATGGATAAGAGTTGGATGCAATTGTCAAGGGTAACCAACGACTATCGGAATGGAGTGCAAACTTTTCTAAATTTTGCATTTCAAAATGCAAGCGAAGAGAATATGATTCTTTGCCCGTGTAAGAAATGTGGCAACATCAATTGGCATATTCGTGAAGTTGTCTACGAACATCTAGTTGTTGATGGCTTTATTCGGGGGTATAAAAAATGGATTTTTCATGGAGAGTGTACACCTAGTAGAACCTCTTCAACAATTAATCCGAGTTATCCTCATTATGCTGATCATCAGTATGCTAGAGAAGATGACATGGAAGGTATGTTGCGGGATGCATTTAATATGCACAATCATGGTTTGCAATCATTTCCATCTGAATTTATTGCATCCGATGATTGTGATATTGGTGATAATGCTTTTAACGAAATGGGAACAAGTGCACCTGATGAAGAGCCAAATGGAGAAGCGGCGAAGTTCTACAAGTTACTTAATGAAATGAATGAAGAACTCTATGAAGGATCAAAATTCTCCAAATTATCTTTCTGCATTCGTCTTTTTCACTTAAAATGTTTGGGAGGGTGGACCGGAAACTCTTTTACGCTGCTGTTAGAGCTTTTGGCTGAGATATTTCCGTTTGCAAAAATCCCTCATTCATGCAAAGATATGAAGAAACTGATAAAGGATTTAGGCCTTGGGTATGAAAAAATTCATAGTTGCCCAAATGACTACATGTTGTATTGGGGTGATCGGAGAAGCCAACAGTCTTGTCATGTATGCGGTACGTCTCGTTGGATGAATAAGAATGTAGAAAATGTGAATGATGATCAAGGTGAGGCACAGCCAAGAAAGAAGCCAGTGAAGATTCTACGATATTTTCCACTAATACCAAGGCTTCAAAGGCTTTTCATGTCGTCAAAGACGGTCGACTCTATGAGGTGGCATCATGATGAACGAACCGATGATGGATTATTAAGGCATCCCGCAGATTCTTTAGCTTGGAAATCATTTGATAATAAATTTCCAAGTTTTGCAAGTGATCCTCGGAATGTGAGGCTTGGGCTAGCATCTGATGGATTTAATCCATTTAAACTCATGAGTACTTCGTACAGTACTTGGCCTGTAGTGCTTGTTCCTTACAATTTGCCTCCATGGATTTGCATGAAGCAATCTTCTTTTATCTTATCTATGATTATCCCTGGAGAGAAAGGTCCCGGGAATGATATTGATATTTATATGCAACCACTTATTGAAGAGTTGAAACAGTTGTGGGTCGGTGTTGAAACATATGATGTTTCCAGAAAGGAGAATTTTTATTTACGTGCAGCTTTGTTGTGGACTATTAATGATTTCCCAGCTTATGCAAATTTATCTGGTTGGAGTACCAAAGGACGTTACGCTTGTCCTTGTTGTGCAGCGCAGACATGTTCAAAGTGGTTATATAATGGGAAGAAGTTTTCTTATATGGGGCATCGTCGGTGGTTAGATAGAAATCATAGATTTAGATTTCAAAGAGCTCAATTTGATGGTACTGAAGAGTTGAGAGAAGCTCCTGAGCAGACTATTGGATCTGAAATCTTATTCATGTTGAAAGATGTAGATTTTAGTTATGGGAAGATGAATCAACCATCCAACACGCAAAGAAACAGAAGGCCGAGGGAGGCATATGTTGGCGATGTCGACCGGGAGAGTGATGATGAATCTGATGAAGAGGATGATCCTAATGAGGCGGAGTTGTGGAAAAAAAGAAGTATTTTTTTTTATTTGCCTTATTGGGAGCATCATATTTTGAGACACAATCTTGATGTCATGCATATTGAAAAGAATGTTTGCGAGAACATAATCGGGACAATTCTCAATGTCGATGGAAAATCGAAAGACAATCTTAAGAGTCGACTTGATCTAGTTGACATGGGAATTCGGCATGATCTTCACCCTCAATTACTTCCGAATGGAAAATGTCGGTTGCCGCATTCTATTTTTACAATGTCGAAGAAAGAAAAAGAATTGTTCTGCACAGTGTTGAAGGATGTAAAGGTCCCAGATGCATCAAATATATCTCGATGTGTGAGTCTTAAAGATCGAAGACTATATTCCTTAAAATCACATGACTATCACATCTTGATGCAAGATTTACTGCCAGTTGCTTTGCGGTGTTGTATGTCAAAAAAGGTGACGTCTTGTATAATTGAACTGTCCAATATAATGAAAGTTATTTGTGGCAAAGTTTTGGATGTTGAAGAACTTGAGAAAGTACAAGATCGAGTCACCTTGACGTTATGCAACTTGGAGAAGATCTTTCCACCTTCATTCTTCACTATTATGGTGCACTTGTTAGTCCATCTCCCTCATGAAGCAAAAGTTGGTGGACCGGTTTTCTATCGGTGGATGTATCCTATAGAGAGGTGCTAATTAATTTGCAAAGCTTTTATTCATTGATTAATATATCTTTAGTTACACTTTTTGATAATGTTGGATATCGTGTTTAGGTTTCTATGCAAATTGAAGTCTTATTGTCGTAATAAGCGTTATCCAGAAGGATCAATTGCTGAAGGTTACTTAGCTGAGGAGTGTATGACTTTCTGCTCTAGATATTTAGAAGATGTTGAAACAAGATTAGACCAAGTAGAAATGCTGGCCTCAATAATGATCATAGCTTAGCTGAAACTTATCTATTTGAAACTTGTGGACAACCAATCGGGAAAGTTGAAATCGCACACTTAGATGATATACCTTGGGTACAAGCACATCGATATGTTCTTTTTCACCATGATTCAATTGAACCATTACGCAAGTAAGTTTTAGAATTTCATAAATATTCATCCTTTTCATCTGTTAATTTTTTGCTAACTAATTTATTAACTTTTTAACCTAGTGAGTATAAACAACTCTTGAGATCTCGTTCACGCTCCCGAAGATTACAACATCGAGAGATTCATAAGTTATTCACAGAATCTTTTCATGAATGGTTAGGGCAGATGGTATGCAACTGAAGCTTTCAATGATAAATAATAATGTTTTCGTATAACATTATATTTAATCAATTTACTTTCAATTCGATAGATTTGGAGTGGGAAGGACGTCAGTGAAGAAGTTAAATGGCTTTCCCAAGGTCCAAATAGAGTAGTTAGAAGATATAATGCCTTCTTGATTAATGGATTCAGGTTTCATACAAAATCTCGCGAAAGATTAAGGAGGACTCAAAACTCTGGAATAGTTGTTAATTCTTCAATTACAAGCTATGCTAGTGCTAAGGACAATAATCCTATTGAAGGAAATGTGGAGTATTACGGACTTCTTTCGGACATTATTGAGTTGGATTACTATGGAAGATGGAAGGTTGTTTTATTTCGATGTGATTGGGCTGATGTTAATACAGCTCGAGGAATTAGAAAAGATCAATTTGGTTTTACAATGGTGAACTTCTCTCGATTAATTCACACTGGCCAACAATTGATGGACGAGCCGTATGTATTTTCTTCTCAAGTCAAACAAGTTTTTTACTCAAGAGATCCAACTGATGAGGGTTGGTACGTTGTACTTCGTAACACCCCTAGAGACTTGTTTGACATGGGCAGTGGGAGTAGAGATGACATGGACGAAAGATCAGAAACTTTGCCTTTTCCAGAACAAGACTTAGATGAAACTATTCCTAGTACTAGTACACAATCTCAATGGGTTCGCCAGGATGCGGATGAAGATATTTACGAATCATAATGTAATAAGATTTTACGTTTTCTTAATAATATGTATATTATAATTTAAATCTTGATCTTGTTAAATATATCCATTACTATTATTTTTGTAATTAGTTACTAATATTCTAACTATTTTATGCGTATTGAAGATAATATGCCTAGAAGAAAATTTCGAGAGCTAAGTATTATCCAAAATTCTCCAAATTCGAAAGGAACAAATAGTGAACAACAGACTGCCATTAGATCATCGAATGTTCCAGAAACTGTAGAAATTGAAGGTAATGTTAAGCTTAATTTTCGTGCATGTTTACTTTTCTTTTTTTATTTTCGTTTCAAATTCTAATATTAACATATAAAAATTTTTAGCTGAATATTCTGAGGGGCGCAGAACTCGAGGACGTACCGTATTAAAGGATTTATACAGCCTAAATCCTGAGGAGCGTGTCAAAGTATCTGCAAATAGTCATGGTCAGCCTGTTGGATCAGAAGCTCGACTTCTGGGAGGATACTTGGGCATAGTAGCACGAATGGCAGTTTGTTGCCAATCAACTACGAGTCATGGCATCATATGCCTGATAGTAATAAAAATCAAGCTCTCGATAATATTAAGGTAATTAATTGAATATAATTTATAATACTTTGATTTATTTTAATTTATATTTACTTTCTAAACTTGTGTTATTTGCAGGAAAGATTTATTTTAGAGCTCTCAGACAATTATATAAAGAAATCATTAGGAAAGAAATGGAGAGACCATAAAAGTTCTATAAAGAAAAATTATTTTAAGAATAATATGAGTCTCGAAGATAAATTGAAAAATGTTCCGCCGGGAATGCTGAGGTACCAATGGGAAGAACAAGTTAGATTTTGGAGCTCAAAAAAAGGAGAGGTATTATGTACTACAAAACGCTTATAATTATTTCGGTTTATAGTATTTATTATATACATAATAATAATTAATGTAAGATCGTGAGCGTGTTGGAAATACAAGTAGGCAAAAACAAAAATTCACGCACACAGCTGGATCGAAAAGTTTTGCTTGTGTAGCTGCTGATGAGGTATTTTGAGTTTATTTATTGTGTCAAATATTAATTACTTTCTACTAATTAATATTTTTCCTACTATAATGTAGGAACAATCATCAGGTCAAAAAATTGGACGACTTCAGCTTTTTGACATTACACATAGAAAAAAAGATGGATCTCCTATGACTTCTGAAGCTGCAGAAATTATGGTATATTAACTTAATAAAATTTGAATTATTTTAAATATTTATCATATTTAATTATAATAGTTTAATTTGTCGTTTATAATACAAATAATGTCAAGTTATGTTGCATTTGTTTGATTATATATTTCGTTTCTAACTTTTTGATTGACTTATTAGGATAAATTAAAAGATAAGAAGGCGGAGTATGAAGCGATGGCTTCAAGTGATAGTTCGGTTAATCTAGAGGACATTGATAACCGAGTTATTACTGAAGTTTTGGGTCCTGAAAAGTATGGTCGGGTTCGATTTCAAGGATCTTTTGTTACCCCATCCCGATATTTTGGATCCAACTCGCAGAGATACATGCCTTCGAGGAATCAAGATCAAGCTGAAGTTCAGAGGTTAAAAGATCAATTGGCTCAGGTACAAGAGAGCACAGTTGAGCAAATTGCTCAACTTAAAGAGGAGGCTGCAACGAGAGAAGCAGAGGCTCAAAAAAAATATGATGAACTCCATCTAAAACTTAAAGAGGAGGTTGCATTGAGAGAAGCAGAGCCTCAAAAAAAATATGAAGAACTCCACATACAACTTAAAGTGGAGGCAGCAGCGAGGCAAGCGGAGGCAGCAGCTAGGCAAGCGAAGGAAGCAAAGGCTACAAGAAAGTATGACGAATTGCAGCTACAGCTTCAAAATATGATGAAAATGTTTCAGCAGAATCCGTCCTCTTAGACTTTTGTTTTTTATTTGAAAAGAATATGCTACATTTGAAATTTATTTTTCATTGATTTATTAATTTAAATCATATGTATATTTCTATCATTTATCATTTACCTTTAAGATTTGAAGTTATTGGTTGGATTTGCATTGGTTGGATTTTATATTTACAGGAAAAATGCTGAAATTCAGGTTCTATGTGAGTTAAAAAGGGTTGTTAAAAATCTGTTATATTAGCGGCGCTTTATCAAAAGCGCCGTTAAAGAACATGGCCTTCAGCGGCGCTTGTGGAAAAAGCGCCGCTAAAGAACATGGCCTTCAGCGGCGCTTGTGGAAAAAGCACCGCTAAAGTACATGGCCTTCAGCGGCGCTTGTGGAAAAAGCGCCGCTAAAGTACATGGCCTTCAGCGGCGCTTTTTCGCATAAACGCCGCTATTTTTTGCGGCGTTATCTTTAGCGGCCTTTTTTACGGCGCTTTATGAAGCGCCACTAAATTTTTTAGCAGCGCTTATAGACCTAAAAAAGCACCGCTAAAAAACTGTTTTCCTGTAGTGGATCATCTTGAAGAGGTTCAATGATAGTGGAAAACCGCGACCCGTAACACTCGAATGTTTTAAGGAACTGGAGTTATATTTGAACTCGACCCACTTAAATTTGATGAATGGCTCGAACTTTGGTATAGTGAGGACGCCACACTTCGAGATGGTTGATAAAGTGATAAGTCAGGGTTTGAATGTCACAAACTCGAAAGTTTGATAAGTTCGAGAAGATCACTTAAGAATCGAGAGAGAAACAAAGTCTCACAAATATGTTTTTGTATTAAAATATTGTATATCAAATGACCTTGTTACAAAACTATTTATAGAGTCTAACTGCTATCCAAATTCGGCATCTAAGCCATTCACACTAGCCTTAAACACATTCATACTAGTCTTTATAATGGTCACACTTGTGCATCAATGTTTTCACACTACTTGAATTAAATTTGATTCATGCTTGTTCTAGGTGCATGTTTGGTCGAATAAATGTGGTGTCTCTTCACTTGGGTATTCATGCATGCTTAACCATGACGCATTCGTCCCATTCAATGTAGGTGCAGCCCTTTAATGTCCAAAAATCCCCCTTGGTCGAATGGCTTTTTGCATGGCTCATGCATCACTTAAATTGTGGCTTTAATATGCTTGAGATGCATGGATGAAACATGAATCTAGATTCATTCTTCCTCCACTGTCCATGCATCTTCATTTAGTGTTGGAATTCTTCTCCATTAAGGAATGCACATGACATGAATTTGAGCATCCATGTGATCGGTCGCAATGCACCTCCATTGATGGTTGAATCTTGATCATAATAGAAGCCCCCTTTGTGCATGAATTCGGCAATAAATGGTCCATACAAACAGCCACCTACATCACATATAAATAGGCATCACTTGCAACATTTTCATTCCAAGATTGGGTTGAAAAACTAAACACCATACTAGTCACTTAGCTTTTGACGCACACGCACACATTATATATACATACACATGCACACACACACATGACAATAATAACAAAGAGACTCGAACATGCTAAATAACACACACCTATAGCTATATATCATTCCATGCAAGACAAGTACTCCTATGCACATGCAAACATATGACTCAATTCTCATGCATAAACATAATCTGACTTACTAAACACTTTTAACATATAATAAAATCTATAGAATTAAATTATAACACAAACTTATTAAAATAAACTTAAGTTCAAAGATCAGAGTGAGGGATTGGACAATTCAAACCATTATCATTCACTTGGACCAAGTGAGCTAGATTAGGATTTGAGCTTGGCCCAATTCGTTCAAGATCATTTTGTGCTTGACTCCAAAGCCCATGCATGAGTTCATTCAGAGCCTCCTTTAAATGTTTATCCCTAGCCCTTGTGATTGGTCGCATGGGAACTTGCAACAGGTCTTGCATAATCTTAGTGGCTTCGTGCAATGTTGGGCTTTGACAGTTCGACCCATGTTTACCTTCATCAAGTTGTGATTCTAGATTCACATCATTTGAGCACACACCCTTTAAGGGTATTGCTCACTAAGTCAAGAAAAGAATCGCTTCTAGCCTCAAAAGGCACTTAGCAACTTAATTAAAGCAAACACCCCTTGCAAATATGCTCGCTAAGTCAATAGCAGAAACACGCCTAACCTCTGAAGGCACTGAAAAAATTTACAAGTTATAAAACAGACGCCCCTCGCGAATAATGCTTACTAAGTTAATAGCATCTTAAAGAATGTGTATATTTTTTTATATATATATAAAAAGGCCTAGCATGCAACACAAAAGCTTCACCTCTACTTTCATCTCAAATAAAGCCACGTTATAACCTATTCCTCAACTGAGAGTAGTTGTTATGCATATACAAATATTATCTAATCTCATCAAGGGGTTTACCTATTACATCGTCACGCTATTAGGCTATTATTAAAAAGGGCCTACACAATAGGGCAAATCTCTCTTTTTTTCTTACAGGAGGGATTTGAGACAAAAATAGGAGATTCTTTGTTTTAAAAAAACCCACTTCCATGGTCCGCCTTGTGCTAACCAGGGTGAATCACCCTAAATTCGAAACTCTAAATTCTAAATCATCAACTGTCATTTTGTACATTAACATATCCACATTATAGATATGTCATAGTCTAATAGGGATTACAAAATTATTTAATTAAAGTTGGTTTAGATTCTCTTGGTTTTCTAAAATTGTAGATGATGGAATTCAATATATGTATATACATTCTAGCTAAGCTTGGGACAACACAGAAGAAATAAAAAGGCTTTCAGGCTTGCTAAGTTAATAGCAGAGTTGTTGCTAGCCTCTTAAGGCACTTAGTCAATTTATTTGAGCACGCACCCTTCAAGGGTAATACTTACTAAGTCAATAAAAGAACCGCTTCTAACCTCTTAAGACACTTAGCAACTTATTTAAAGCAAACACCCCTTGCAAATATGCTCACTAAGTCAATAGCAGAAACACTGCTAACCTCTTAAGGACTTTGCCAAAATTTACAAGTTATAAAGCAGACACTCCTCACGGATAATGCTTACTAAGTTAATAGTAGAAACCATTCTAGCCTCTTAAGGAATGTGCATAATTTTTTTTATAAAAAGACCTAGCGTACAACACAAAGGCTTCGCCTCTACTTTTATCTCCACTTTATAATCTATTCCTCAACCTAGAGCAATTGTTATGCATATACAAATATTACAAAATCTCATCAGGGGGCCTACCTATTATTAGGGACGAAAGCAAAAAAAAAATTTAAGAGGCTGAAATTAAATTTTAATTTTACAATAGTAAAAATGTAATTTCACCATTTAAATAGTCTATATCTTTATAATTTTTAAAAAATTAAATCAAATTTTTATTATTTTAAGGGGGTCAAAGTGTAATTTTACTTTTACTAATTTAAAATTTTAAAAAATTTAAAAGACTTAAATCGAAAAATTTTTATTTTAAGTAGACCGGAGCCTCTACCAGCCCCCTAATTACGCTCTTGCCTATTACATCCCATGCTATTAGGCTATTATTACAAAGGGTCTACACAAGAGGGCAAATCTCCTTTATTTTTTTTTTCTAAAAGGAGGGGCTTGAGATAGGAAGGGGAGGTTTTTCGTTTTAAAAATACCCACTTCCATGGTCATCACGCATTTTTTGCCTTGTACTAAACGGGGTGAACCGCCTTAAATCCTAAATCATCAATTCTCACTTTGTACATTAACACATCCACACTATAGATATGTTATAATCCAATAGGAATTACAAAATGATTTAATTAAAGCCAATTTAGATTCTCTTAGTTTTGTGAAACTGTAGATGATGGCATTCAATACATGTGTATAGCAATCTAGCTAAGCTTGGGACAAAACAGAAGAAAGAAAAGAAAGAAGAGTAAATGCCAAAAATCATAATGGTAGGTAGCTAAGATGGGATTTAGTTGTAGTGTTGGGGAATATAAATATTAGGGTTTGAAAGCTCCATGAAAGCATAGAGACAAAGCAATAACTGAGATACATACCTTCACAATCCCTACTATACCTTCCATTATTTCTTTTTCTTTTTTAATGTCATTTGAAGAGGTAAACAAGATGCAATACAAAAACATCATTTTTGGTACCTCATATTCAGTTAAGTATGTGTGACATTTAGGGAATCTTCTGCCTTGTCAATGACCTAGTCTTTCGGAATTTTATTGGGCCAAAATAATAAACAATATTGTTTGATTTTTATTTATTTTTTTATTACACCTAAATAAGTTTTGAAGTTATAATTTGTGACCAAATAAATCTTAATATGTAATTTATATTTAAATATATATTGAACAATTTCATTATAGATTTTGATCATATCTATTTTTTTTTTATGTAATGCTTAGAACTACCCATAGCCCCTCTCCAACCCATAAATAGGAAGATAATGCGCTTCAGCGCATTTGAACCCATGTTCTCTTACATTGGTAACAATACTCATACTAATTGAGTTAAAACTCAACCGACATATCCTTTTCTGAAAATATCTAAATATGCTCATAATTTTGTACATATATAAATTAAATTCAAGTTAATTACAACATATTTTTTTTAATTACTTGACTGTTAAGTGAGTAAATTTTTTTCTAAAATGTCAAATCAATAAATTTAACAAAAAATTTTAATAAATTTATAATTAAACATGAATTTAAAAAGTAAAAAAAATTAAATTTTTAAAAATAAAAAAATTACAAAATTAAATTTCAAATTTTTAAAAAGAATTATTTTATATAATAATTGATGTATTATAAGAGTTGTACGGCAAAGTGTTAATGCAAGCCATGACAAATTGGATATTTTTGTTATTCCAACTACGCGGATTCGTGTCAAAAGTAGCAAGTTTGTGCGAATCATGACTTCCTTCCTAAACTACCATATTCTTCCTCTTTTTAAATGACCAAAACGCCCCCATGCTTTCCCTCCTTTTTCTTGTCTGTTTCATTTAAAAACATAAAACGTTGCCTCCCATGACATCTCTGCCGGCAATCATGCCCTCCAGTTCACCCATTTTGCTCTTATACATTAAATAATTTTATTTCTAACTATTTTTTTTTCATCAAATATGTTTTATTCTAAATTACATTTAATTCTAGTTAAAAAAAATAGGGAAAATTGAGTATCCTACTGTCTTTCATTATTTATATATTTTATTTTCATCACGAATGTTAAAAAAAGTAAAAAATTGTTATACTTTTATTTAGCACAGACACCTGGTATCATGAGGAGTTATTTGAAAAGTACTTGTGGATAAACCTCATGTTATAGTCTAATGGTTAAGGGTGTTTATTCTTTCAAGTGTGATTTGAGTTCGAGCCGCACTAATCGTGTTTGCTGTTCAAGTTTTGCTCTATTATTGTAATTCACCAAAAAAATACTTGTGGATGACTCTTCCCTTCACATCACCTGACTGATCACTTGGGCGTCTTATCTCTTATCAGGTCACCTGCTTTTAAGAGGAATACTTTTACACACAGAAGGGGACCATTGAGGCATAACAACCTCTCTCAATAAGGAGAATGTCGGAGTAATACTACACTTGACGACAATTAGAGGCGAAATCAAGAAATTTTTTAGGAATGGTCGAAATTAAATTGTATATTTTTACGATAGTAAAAATGTAATTTTATCATTTTAATAGTTTATATCTTTATGATTTTTAAAGGATTAAATCAATTTTTATCATTTTTTAAGGGGGCAAAGTGAAATTTTTTCACTAAAATTTTAAAAATTTAAGGGGCCTAAATAAAAATTTTCCATCTTAGAGTGGTTAGGTCCCTATCAGCCCCCTAAGTTTGCCACTGACGACAATCCACATAGAAGGCCTTGCCACTTGGTTGATTGCATGATCACCATGTCCCG
Organism: Gossypioides kirkii; assembly: GCA_005610355.1. NCBI lineage: Eukaryota > Viridiplantae > Streptophyta > Magnoliopsida > Malvales > Malvaceae > Gossypioides > Gossypioides kirkii. Next base: position 18,313,192 of record CP032245.1, read on the forward strand.
AATTTTTCGGTGACATGGCATTACCTATTTATACTAGACAGGAGACCTCCCTTATAAATACCCTGAAGAGTGATGATCAAATGATCGTACACGAAATTCTCTATCTTTCTTAGCACATAAACCCTTTTCTCATCTATCTATTTATATTATTTCGACTCTCTATCTGTTCAAGTGAATCAATTTCTTTTGCACCACCATTTCTTTCATATGTTTTTATCTCCTTCCTTATTAATACTTTGTATGACCAGAAACAATGAGTAAAAATCTTCTCTCTAAGTTATAAAAATACATATTTTTTTAACAAATTTATAAAAAAAAACATAAAACAAGCTAATCCAATTTTCGGGGGGGGGGGGGGGGGGGGGGGACCATTGAAATTGTGTATTACTTTATTGAATCTCTTCCACTTTGTCAGACAAGGATACATCCAATCTTTATTCCCAACAGACAGCTTGATTTTCTTCATTATTTTTTAAACCTTTAAACAAACATATTTTCCTATCACTTTCTCCCCTATACATATACATAAGGTCACCACCCCGTTCCATTTCTGTACACAAAACACACCAACCCCTTCCCATCTTTCACAACCTATTTCCATGGAGAATTTGATGATAAGGAATCAAACCAGAATGGCCCCTTCAAATCCATCACCACCACTATCCATTCACAGGGATTCAAAAACTATATCAAAGCCAAAGCCAAAGATACGCATAATACACATATTTGCACCAGAGATAATCAAGACTGACGTAGCCAACTTCAGAGAACTGGTACAAAGACTCACCGGAAAACCGCCTCAAGAAAAGGGTTCCAAAAGAAAACCCAGAAAAGATGACAGTTTCTGCGACAAGTCAGTGTCGACGGCGAGCAAGAAAATGGAGGTGACAAGTGGGTTTGTCCTAGGCTTGGAAACGAGAGAAAGGGTGGTTAAGGAAGAAGAAGGTATGTTATGGGGTAACATTGGTGATAATTCAAGTGGCTTCTTGGGTGATTTGGATGGGTTTATTCAACAACTTGGTGACATTCCTTTGCTCCCTTTGGATGCTTCTAATGATCATATGCATGGATTTGAAGAAGTTCAACTTGCATAAAAATTCTTTCTTTCTTTCTTTCTTTACTTTGGGTTTGCTTCTTTGTTCTTTTGATTTTTTTTTTCTTATAATATATCATTGAAGATGTTGTTTTTTGGGTGGGGTTTTAGGTATATTATCTCTGCTGTAAATATAAGAAAATTATTGACGTAATTTATTTTTTATTTTTAATTTTAGTTGGAATTTGCATTTTGGGGTAAAATGGGTTGGGAAGAAGAAGAAGGAGAAGAATAGCAGTTTGGCAGACCAAACATGAAGTTGCAAAACTCTTATCATATATTATATATTAATGTCTTTACTTATCTTGCAAGGCTTTGATAATTTATTAATATGATGTGAGCAATCATGCTGGTTCATAAGCCTGCCAAATTTGAGAAAATTACCTTTCTTTTTCTTTTTTAATGATGAGTTGTTGTTTCCAAACCTAATGGTAAATGGATTTAACCTCATCCTTTCTTCTTTTAACAATTTGACTTTAGGTTTTTAAAAAATTTAACAAGGTAATTTCAATGAAAAACTTGTAAAATTTTATGGTTTCTTGATTTCCCACAACTTTGATATTAAGATAAACTCAAATACGAAATTCATAAAACTATAAGCTGATAATTCAATCTGATAACTTTAAAGTTGTGAAAGCCATACAAATAAATGTATCGAATATTTCGTATTTAAGATTGATTAGACGGATACAATATATTTTGTTTCAAGAAAGTCAGTGAATCTTACGCTACATTCCTAGAGAATATAATCAGATTGTCGACTGTTAGCAAAGTTTGCTTTAGCCAATAAAGAAGAGATTTTAGCTTTTATTGAGTCAAACAGATCAAGGGGTTTCAGTCCTCTTCAGAATAAATTTTATAATTTAAGATAAGTATTTGTTATTTTTCACAAAAAATTATATAAAACTTTGGGAACTAAATTATAACTTTTGTTTTATAAATGCTTAAGTCAAATTATAGACAGTCGAGAGGGACCAGAACTACTATTATTACATTTACTCAAAAGGAACTAAGACCCCTACCTACTCGGCTACCCCGGATGAATCGTTAACAAAATCTCCTTAATAGTAGGGATAAAACAACCTTTAGTTTTTGAATTTGGTAATTTTTCCAATTTGATCGTTAAATTTTTTCTCATATTAGCAACATCATCACTTAAAAATATAATTTTTTATAAAAAAATTTAAAAGTCGATGTGATACAATTTCAAAAAGACATATGGCTAAATCTAAAAAAAAAATCCCAAATTCAAAGATTTTTTTTGAATATATTGGTGTGATTACAATGGTAATATCTGTTCATACTTTCTTAACCCTTTGACAACGCACACACATCTTGCACACATAGGTGCTCGAACCCGAGACTCCTAGGATGAACAACATCTTTTTTTTTTCCACTGGAACCACTTCTTGAGTTCTCCAAATTCAAAGATTAAGTGGACAAAAAACATCAAATACTAATTTAAGAAAAATCACTATGTTGAAGGACTAATTATTGTTGTACTTAAATTATGAATCTATAAATATATTGTAAGAGTAGGAAGATGTGTGGCAAATGGTGCATCATCAAACAAGTAAAAAAAAACTTAATTATCAATTTGAATAAAACTTAAAATAAAAGAAATTTATTAAATTACATAATATATAAAAATAACATAATATAAAATATTATAAACTTAAAATGGGTCGGATTTGGGATTTGAATGTTCAAGCCCGAGCCTAACCTATATTTTAAAAGGGCTTAATTTTTTTGTCCAAGCTCATTTCCAGACCGAATATTTTTACTCAAATCCTCTCAAATTTCGGACGAACCTTCAAGTTTAGGCGAGTAGCCTGACTCATGATCAAGTCTATGATGGACACAAAATCAACAACATGTTTGCAAATTTATATAAACACTAGTTTGTTTATTATTAATTAAAATATATTATTTTATTATTTTTGTTAAATAAAATAAAAAGAATTATAATTTTAAATATTTTTTTAATAGCTCCATGTAAAATTTATTTTTCTAACATTATATAGTACAATATTTAAAGTGTAATTAATTACTTAAAAGTCATTTTTATTATTCAAATAATTTTTATTCAATAATGAGATTTGCATATATTGATGATGTGTGAATCCCATGTAATGATCTAATGGTCAATGATATTTACCGTCCCAGGTGTGATCTGAGTTCGAGTCACACTAATCATATTTATTGTTCTAACTTTATCATGCTATTGTAACTCACCAAAAAAAATTATTGGTGATGTGTCAAAGCAATGAAACTATCCCCTTCTCACAAAAATGTTATGCCACATAAAAAAGTTTTTTAAAAATGTTTGTGTACCTTTTAATATATAATTACTAGTTTGCATGCTCGTGCAAGTTTATTGTATTTATCTATTAAAATATATTTAAAATTTTGTAACGTTTGATCATTATTGTGGAATAATTTATTTCAGTATTGCTCCACACTTGTTTATAATTTTATATAAATGAATCAATACATTATAATTCTTATGATATATGTTGGGAAGTAAACATGTAAAATATTAATCAATAAAAATTATACGATAAATAAATTAATTTGTAAAAAGTAAATTAAAGAAAGGGATTTGTAGAAATTAAAATCGGACCTAATTATAAATATCAAAACTGAATTTCAGTATTAAATTGAATAAATTAAGACTTCAAATTGAAAGAAATGAAAAATGCATAGGATTTAAAAACAACATTAATTAAACTAAATAGAGTTAGAATTTAAATGAATGATGTAATATTTTGAATGGAATTACCAAATAAAAACGAGGCTAAAAGTGAAATTAAATAGTGATGACTGATAGTTTAGTGGTTAGAGTGTTTATTATTTCAGATGTTGTTTGAGTTCAAATCGCACTAATCATGTTTATTGTTTGAATTTTAACTTGTTATTGTAATTCAAAAGAAAAAATAGTAATGAATTAAAAATAAATAACGATAAAAAAGCTTATTTATGTAATTAAAAAAGTCTAACATCACCTTATCAAGTAATATTCATAAATTATAAAATAAATAATAAAATAAATATTTGATTACAAAAATGCAGGTCACACATAATTTTGTAATAATAGGGTTTTGATGTGTCAACGCACCACTTGTTGAGAAATATACATTTTATAATATATAATACTAGTTTTTTACTTGTGTGATGCACGCATTTAAGTATTAAAATATAGAATTAAATGAAAGCTTTTGAAAAAGACACTTTCTTATGTACTGTAGAGAGACTTAATAAACAGGGGTGAAAAGCTTATGAAGATAGTAGATGATTGAAGAAGATGACAAGCTTAAAGAAGCAACAGATAAAAACAAGTATGTAGCTAAAATTTAGTAAACAAATTCATTGAAATCTGTAACCTATTCTATTCTCTGTTTTGACACTAGCAAATGTAATGTATTTATACATTGTTTGTGTAACTGTTTGAATAACATTTTAACCAATTCTATTGATTAATTACTAACTATAATTTGAATATAATTATCCTTAACAAATTACTAACTGCTAATATTCACCAATCTACTCCACTGTCGAAACCCGAAGAGGATGGCGAAGTTTACAAAATTGTAAAGCAGTTAACGATTTAATCAAAATGTCTGCTATTTGATCACAAGTAGGAACTTCACCTACAATAAGTGACCCATCAACCACCTTCTCACGAACAAAGAACAAATCAAGTTCTACATGTTTGAATTTTGAGTGTAGAATCGGATTAGCTGCAACCGCTACAAAGCTTGAGTTATAACACTATATCGTTGGTGTATCAACAGAATTAAATTGAAGTTCCTGTAACAAAGATACTCACCAAGTAACATCCGCAGTGGCAACAGCCAATCCACGATATTCGGCTTCAGCAGTGGAACGAGACACAACCTGTAGCTTTTTAAAGCACCAAGAGGTAGGATTATCACCAAGATAAACATAATATCCAGTGGTTGATCGTCTATCATCAAAATCTAACTCCCAATTTGCATCGACGTACCTAACTAATGACAACCTCTCAGAAGGTTTTATAAGTAAACCATAGTCAATCGTACGACACAAATAACGTAAAATTCTTTTGAGTGCCACAAGATGAACATTAGTTGGAGCATGCATGAATTGACAAATACATGCGATATCAGGTCAAGTAAGCACAACATACTGTAATGCACCAACAAGACTACGATACTCACTAGGATCAACAATAGGGGTGCCTAAAGTTTTAGACAAAAAGGAAGAACTAAGCATGGGTGTATGGATAGACTTAGCAAGAACCATATGACAACGGTCAAGCAAGTCAAGTATGTACTTACGCTGATACAAATGAAGAGTCAGCCAAGCGAGTGACCTTAATCCCCAAAAAATAACTAAGATCCCTCATATCTTTGAAAGAAAATTCAAAGTGAAGTTGTTGAACAAACTCATAAATATCTTGATTTGAATTCCCTATAATGATAATACCATCAACATAGACTAACACAAACTTGCTAGTTTCATTGGTGACTCATATAAACAAAAAAATCATCAAATTTTGATCCCACAAAACCTACAAACATAAGATAGGATTTCAACTTATCAAATCATGCTCTCAGAGCTTATCGTAATCCATATAATGCCTTCATTAATCAGCAAACAAGAGGTTTCCCGTCTGCATCATGTTGAACATACCCGAGAGGTTGTTGCATGTACACTTTCTCGGTGAGCTTACCATTTAGAAACGCATTATTCACATCAACTATGTAACACTCAAAACTCGTAAACCATCATCGGTTAGGGTCCCGGTGTCTTAGTATTCATTTATCATCGTTCATTTTTCACATAATGTTAATCAAACTTATTTTTATTAAAGAACTGCATTCCATACGTTATATATCATCATTTGATTATAAACACAATTCAACAAGGGCAAAAAAGTCATTTTCGACATTTCTAGAGACTTCTACCAGTACCTGTTGGACAAGTATCGGTAGTTGTCAAGTTAGTAAACCGATCAACGATAGTGCAGACTTCTACCGATACAAGCGACAGTTTTACCGATACAAGTGACTCTTCTACTGATATAAGTCTTACTTCTACCGATACTAAAAACTTCAAAGAGATAAAAATATTTCCCTGCTACATCTACCGATATAAGTATGCAAACTACCGATACTTCTAAACAAATGACTACTGATACTTGTTATTCATCTACCGATACAACCCAAGTCAGTGAGCAACCTCTCTCCTACCCTGTACTTCTACCGATACATGCATGAGTTCTACTGAAACAAGTATGCAGAATCACAAGAATCATATCAAAACACAAGTTTATCAACACAAAACATTCATGACATCAATATGCACTAAGTCAATACGAAATACATAGATTCCAAGTCATAATATAGTACTTTTAAGCTTATACTCTAACGTGCACAGCATGCATTTACTTCATTCATCAACATAAAAAGATTGTCACAATCTCAAGTACATAAAGAAAAAGATAACATCATCCTAGTACATGTCATAAGACCGAGTGATGCAAAAACTACCAACGAGCTCTGCGATAATGTGAGTTCGAAGGTGTGATGATGATAATCTGATCTTCAATCAGCAAAATGATCTACAAAACAACAACATCTTTGTTAAGCTTCATAGCTTAGTAAGTTCGATAGTTTAAAGAGTTACCAGACATTTGTATAAAGCAACTATAGCTCAACCGAGCCAGGATAATCTCATTGCTTTCTCGAGTCAATTATAACTTTCACTTTTCTATCTATAACTTTTCTATTACCAGTACCCGATGCTGCTCACACGAGCTGTCAAGGATTTGTAACATATGCAGTACCTCAGCCATCAGTATGGTGTCTGTCTGTAAACTGTTCCCTAACGATGCTGCTCACACGAGCTGTCGGGAGTATGCATAAAGCATAAGTCCCAGCCATCGAAAGGTCTACAATTCATTTAGGATTCATATCTCTTTTTCGAATCACGATGCTGCTCACACGAGCTGTCGAGGACTCGTAACATATACGGTACCCCAACTATCGGTACGGTGTCTGTATATAAATTGTTCCCTAACAATGCTGCTCACACGAGCTGTTGAGAGTATACATAAAACATAAGTCCGAGCCATCAAAGGGCTTATAATTCATTTATGATTCATATCTCTTTTTCAAATCACGATGCTACTCACATGAGCTGTCGAGGACTCGCAACATATGTGGTACCCCAACTATCGCGTCAGTACTTTTCAACAGCATAAAGCCTACTATCTCTTTTGTTTCTTTTCTTCGATCTCTTCAATTCCAAGTGCTTCCAATTTCTAAACAATGACAATATACACATAAGAAATATTAAGTAAAATTTACATTACGAACTTACCAGACTAAATTACAGTTACGGTTTGACTTCAAAGACTACTTTGCTAATTTTCCTTTTTCACGATCTGAGACACGATCGTAGTCTACATCCACAAATTATCCAATTCTTACATTAAATCATAAAATCAGGTCATTTAACACAATTTAGTCCTTTTTGGGAAAATCATAGTTTTACCTCTAATATTTCCCTTTTATTCAATCTAGTCCTTTCAACACAAAACATGCAAAATAACCATTCTCTTACACAACCAAACTTAGCCGAATTCTCTAGGGTGTTTATCCAATCCCTTCACACATTTATTTTCACAACCATGCATGTACTTTCATCATTTTCACCTTTTAGTCTTTAACCCTAATTTCATCAAAAATCTCTTTACAAAAAGATCTAATCCAAGCATCAAACACACAAAACTATCACAATCTTTCAAGAACAAGCATTTTTAACAATGGCAAGTTTCATAACATTTGATGGATTCATAAATTAGTCCATGAATTATCTAGATTAAGCTAATACAAACTCAAAAATATAAAAATCACTAAAAACGAGCAAAGTTTGCTTACCCAAATCAAGATTCAAAGATTGAATATAAAACCCTAATTTTTCTCTTCTCTTTTTCGTGTGAGAGGTAGAAGATGAGTGAAAATGATGATATTTTCACTTAAATTTTCTTTTAATTTAATATATATACCAATGTCAATTTTGTAATTTTTAGGACTTTCATCATTAAGCTTTAATTAATCATTTTTAATCTTAATTAAACCTATTTACACTTAATATAAATCTTGCTAATCCACCCACCAATAATTCTTTGGTTATTTTACTCATTTGGTCCTTCTAATCAACCATCTCTACTTTTACATCTACTACAATTTAATCCTTTCTACTCAATTAACTATTTGAACATTAAAATTTCCTTACCAACTTTTAATATGATGCTAATGAAGTCATAAATATTAAAATAAATAAATTAATGACTTGAATCGTCATAATTGTGATCCCAAAATCACTATTTTCGACACCACTAAAAATCGGGTTGTTATAACTCTCCCCTCTTTAGGGAAATTTCGTCCCGAAATTTTTTATTAGTGAATGAATAGGTTGGGGTACTATGCTCTCATCGAAGACTCTGTTTCCCATGTGGCTTCTTCAAGCCCGTGTCGATTCCACAATACCTTCACCAACGGTACTCTTTTGTTCCGTAGCTCTTTTACCTCGCAAGCCAGAATCTTAACCGATTCTTCTGAATACGACAAATTCGATTACATCTCAACTTCACAAGGTGAAATCATATGAGAAGGATCGGATCTGTACCGTCTCAACATCGAAACATGCAACACATTGTGAATCTTTTCAAGTTCCGGAGGTAAAGCCAGTTTATAAGCTATAAGGTCAACCCGTTCGACGATCTCATACGGCCCGATAAATCGTGGACTCAGCTTTCCTTTTCTGTCAAACCGCAACACCTTCTTTCAAGGTGAAACTCGCAAGAAGACTCGGTCTCCCACTACAAATTCTATATATTTCCTTTTAAGATTTGTGTACGATTTCTGCCGATTAGACGTTGCTTTCAAGCAATCACGGATTACCCTCACTTTGTCTTCGGTCTCATGAAAAAAGTCAGTTCCAACCAACTTAGGCTCGCTCAACTCTGACCAATACAAAGGTGTTTTGCAATTCCTACCGTATAATTTTTCAAATTGTGCCATTTTAATACTAGACTGATAGCTATTATTATATGCGACTTCCACCAACGACAGATATTTCTCCCAACTACCCTCAAACTCAAGTATACAGCATCGTAACATATCTTTTAAAATTTGTATCACACGCACTGACTGTCTATCCGTCTGCGGATGATAAGTAGTGCTGAAATTTAGCATGATTCCCAAAGCTTCATGTAACTTACCCCAAAACCTCGAGGTAAAACGCAGATCTTTGTCAGAGATAATAGACGCTGGTACTCCGTGTAATCGTACGATCTCTGACACATATAACTCAGCCAACTTCTCAAGTGGATAATCTACCCGGATAGGAATGAAGCAAGCTAACTTTGTCAATCTGTCTGCAATTTCCAGTTCAAATCTTTCTTTCTCGGTGTTACCGAAAGTCCTGTGACAAAGTCTATAGTGACCCGCTCCCACTTCCATTCCGGGATGAAAATTGGCTGTAATAATCCAAACGATACATGATGCTCTGCTTTCACTTGCTGACATATAAGGCATTTAGTTACAAATTCTGAAATCTCCCGTTTCATGCCTAGCTACCAATACATTTTCTTCAGGTCGTTGTACATTTTCACATTTCCCGGGTGAATGGAATAAGTGCTGCTGTGAGCTTTAGTTAGAATGTCCCGTCTCAAATCTGAATAATACGGAACACACATCCTGCCTCTATAATACAACATACCCTTTGTATCTACTGTAAACTCTGTAGTGGCATCACTCTACATCTGCCCCTTTTTAGCTATAAGCTTTGGATCATTCCCCTGTAATTCTTGAATCTACTGTAAAAATAATGGTCTCGTCTTGAGTTCAGCAGTGACAGAACCATCATTCTCTAGGGACAACAGAGCATTCATTACTCTCAGTGCAAATAATGACTTCTGGTTTAGGATAACGGCAACAACGTTAGTCTTTCCTGGGTGATAGTCAATCATAAGGTCGTAATCTTTTAACAGCTCTAATCATCAACGCTGTCGTAAATTCAACTCTTTCTATGTCATCAGATACCTCAAACTCTTATGATCAATAAACACATGGCATCTCTCCCCATAAAGATAGAGATACCAAACTTTTAATGCAAAGACTATAGCAGCTAACTCAAGATCATGAGTCAGATAATTCTTTTCATGCGACTTTAATTGACAAGAGGCATAAGCTATCACTTTCCCATCTTTCATCAAAACGTATCCCGACCCACTTAAAGACGTGTCACTATAAATAACAAACTCTTTTCTCAACTCTAGCTGCGTCAGGACCGGAGCTTCAGTTAACAACTTTTTCAACAGATCAAAATTTTGTTGGCACTTATCAGACCAAGCGAATTGGATATTTTCTGTAGTAACTTCATCATCGGTAAAGCTATGATAGAGAAATCTTTCACGAACCGACGATAATAACTAGCCAATCCTAGGAAACTGTGTACCTCGGAGACATTCTTCGGTACTTTCTAATTGAGAATAGTTGAGACTTTGCTCGGATCAACCCGTATTCCTTCCAAAGATACTACATGCCCCAAAAACCCAACCTCTCGAAGTTAGAATTCACATTTACTAAATTTTGAATACAACTGTTTTTCTCACAAAATCCGTAACACTTCTCTCAAATGCTGAGTATGTTCTGATTCTGTCTTGGAGTAGATCAATATGTCATCAATAAAAACAACTACAAACTTGTCCAACTGAGGCTGAAATACCCTGTTCATCAAATTTATAAATGTTGCTGGGCGTTAGTCAACCCAAATGGCATAATTAGGAACTCATAATGACCATACCGAATCCTGAATGTCGTTTTCATTATATCACAGTCTTTTACTCGCATCTGGTAGTGACCTAAGTGGAGGTCTATATTGGAGAATACGATTGCACCCTTTAACTGATCAAATAACTCATCAATCCGAGGCAACGACTACTTATTCTTGATTGTCACCTTATTTAGATGCATGTAATCTATACACATTCGCATCGATCCATCTTTCTTTTTCATGAATAACACGGGTGCACCCCAAGGTGATACGTTAGGTCGTATAAACCCTCTGTCCAACAATTCTTGCAACTGAGCTTTCCACTCTTTCAACTCGATTGGTGTTATTCTGTATGATGGAATTGAGATCAGAGCGGTGCCAAGTAGTAACTCAATACCAAACTCTACCTCTCTGGTTGGTGGCAAACTCGGTAATTCTTCTGGAAACACATCTGTATACTCATTAACAACCAGTACCTGTTCTAACTCTGTCCCGAACCCCACGTATCAAGTATGTATGCTAGGAATGCTTCACAGCCTCTACGAATTATTTTCTGCGTCAAAATAGCCTCAATCACTCTGGTTTCGCTGTTCAATCTGCAAGACTCAATTGTTATTACTTCACCTGTCAAGCATTTCAAACTAATCTATCTTTGCTTGCAGTTTACTACTATATCATGCTAAGATAACCAGTCCATCCCCAAGATCACGTCAAACTCGGTGAATGGCAGTAACATTAGATCAGTAGGAAATTCACAACCCTAGACTTTCAGTGGACGTTTACGACATACCAAGTTAATAATGACACTATGACCCAATGTGTTTGTAACTTGTACATCAAATTCAATCGACTCGACAGACAAGTTTTTATCAGTTGTTATGGCAGTACAAATATATAAATGAGTCATTCCCTAGTCAATCAAAGCACATACAATGTCATTAAAAAAAAGAATATACCAGTCACAACATCGGGAGCGGTAGCCTTTTCTCTAGCTCTGATGACATATGTCCGTGTAGGTTCTCGGGCCTCTGATCTTTTTATATTATCTCTGTTTTCACTTCGATTTCCATCGCATTATTATTCTGCCCCGAGCGTCTGTCTTTTTATGGAGTAACTAGAGGATTCATACTTTGATTTTCCTTTACTTCAGAATTCATTGGGTAATTTCGCATGAAATGATCAGTACCTCCACATTGAAATAGGCTCTCTTAATCAACCGGCATTCACATGAATGAATTCTTTTACAATGCTCACACACTAGTTTTGGAACGTTAAGAACACTAGCCACACTATCAACTGACCGATTCTGAAATCTGGATTTTGGTGGTTCTGATCGACTCCTACTCAAAAAGTTGAAATAGACTGCTCCTCGAACTTCACTATCTCTGAATTTCTTCTGTGGTGGTATTGAGAAGGTTCTAGTAGGATTCTTCGTCCCAAAATCTCAAAATCTTTTCCTTTTATGTTTCTTCTAGTTGTATACTTCCTCTATTTTCTGTGCTCTGTCTGCCAAGACGACAAATTGCCATATTTCTGAACCACTAAACATCATCTTCATCTCATCGTTCAAACCGTTCTCAAATCAGACACACACAGCCTCATCTATAGGTACAATCTCCAGTACATATTTGCTGAGAAATACAAACTCTCGTTCGCACTCTACCACAGTCTTGTTTCCTTATCTCAATTTCTTTTTTTATCCAAATACCGCTTGTTGATGTATTTCTATTTAAACTCCATTTGGAAAAATTCTCAAGTAACCTTATTTTCTGGCATCACTGCTACAATTATCGCCCATCAATTGTAAGCTTCGTCTTTCAACAACAAAATGGCACAGCTCACATAGTCCTCAAGTGGACAAGCCATTACATTCAGTACCCTCAGGGTGTTTTCCAACCAATACTCAACCCTAGATGGATCATCCTTAGCATTTTCGTGGAATTCTTTCGCCCCATGCTTTCTTAACCTATCTGTTAGGATACGACGTCTCTGTTCTATTACAAGAGGAGGTGGAGGCCTTACTGCAGGTGTCGCAGGTCAGGTAGCAGGCTGCGTAATTGGGGGTGGAGGTGGTGGCGCCATATGATTATTTTGTATAAATTCTGAGAACCACTATCCCATTAAGCTAAAGAACATGTTTTTAGCTTCACGTTCTTTCATTGGCAAGATAGGTACTCCATGACTAGCCCCGAAATCACTCATCGGGTTATTATTATTTACTTTGTTGGTCTCATCTCTTTTAGAATCAGGTATCTTTTACTTTTATCTACAAAAACTATAGTTAGATCAGATTCATCTGTGTCACACTATCACAGGTTCATATGGCATGTTTTACTAAATCATTTAATACAGTTATAACAGTCCAAGAAACGACTAAACCGTAAGCTTTGATACTACTAAATGTAACACCCAAAACTCATAAACCATAATCGATTAGGGTTTTGATGATTTACTATTTATTTATCATCGTTCATCTTTAACATAATGTTAATCAAACTTGTTTTTATTAAAGAATTGCATTCGATACGTCATATATCATCATTTGATAAAAAAACACAATTCTACAAACGTAAAAAGGTCATTTTCGACATTTTTGGAGACTTTTACCGGTACCTGTTGGACAAATATTGATAGTTATCAAGTCAGTAAACCGATCAAGGATAGTGCAGACTTCTACCGTTACAAGCGACAGTTCTATCGATATAAGTGACTCTTTTACCAATACAAGTCTTACTTTTATCGATACTAAAAACTCTAGAGAGCTAAAAATCTTACCTTGCTACTTCTACCGATACAAGTATACAAACTACCGATACTTCTAAACACATGATTACCGATACTTGTTATTCATCTACCGATAAAATCTAAGTCAGTTAGTTAGCAACCTCTCTCCCACCCTATACTTCTACCGATACATACATGGGTTCTACCGAAACAAGTATGCAGAATCACAAAAATCATACCAAAACACAAGTTTATCAACAAAAACGATAAACATTCATGACATCAATATGCACTAAGTCAATATGAAATACATAGATTCCAAGTCATAACATAGTACTTTTAAGCCTATACTCCAACTTGCACAACATGCATTTACTTCATTCATCAACATAACAAGGTTGTCACAATCTCAAGTACATAAAGCAAAAGATAACATAGTGCATTTACATCATTTTGTAAAGATTTGGAGGCCTTGATGTGTCGTTATTGGTGGGAAAAGTAAAATTCAAAGAAAGGGATTCATTGATGCTTATGGGAAGGGTTGTGTTATTTAAAGGAGGTGGACGGTGTGGGTTTTCATTGTTTATCGACAGTTAACATCGCATTACTCGCCAAGCAGGGGTGTCATTTACTGAGCAATCTGAATTCGTTAGTTGCTCGTGTGCTTAAAGCTAAATACTATCCTACTAGTAGCTTTATGGAGGCAGGGTTAGGAAATCAACCTTTTTTTGTTTGGCGTAAAATTTGGGGTCCTAAGGGTCTTCTATAAATGGGTTTTGGTTGGCAGGTAAGGAATCGGTTTTCAATCTCGATTTGAGATGACGCTTGGCTTATTGGTAATAGGCCCTAAAAATTCAAACAAAAAGAATTAGTGGAATCGAGAGAGTTGTGGACTTAATTGATAGTAATCGAAGAGAGTGGAATATTGAGTTGGTAAGGGCATTATTTTCTGACCAGGAGGTGTGCCAAATTTTGAGTATTCTATTAGCTTCTCATGAATTGGTGGATCACTGGAAATGGTTTAAAATATTTTCTAGTGTTTGGATGAATCTGTGTAAAATATTTTTTGTTGTTTGATAGATTTCTTGAAAATATTTCATAAAAGCTGTTTTCAATGAAACAAACATACTTTTGAGATTTTCTTATCTTTTTGTTGTTTAATTGAGTTTATTTTATATCTATAAATTTATACTTTACATTATTTTTGCATGTATTAAAAATATTTTGTTAAATACAGGTTCAATACTACGTTATTTTTTAGTTACATAACTACCAAGTGAGTATTTTTTTTATTTAAAATGTGACATCAATAAAATTGACAAAAAAATTTAACAAGGTCAACAATTGGACTTGATTTCCAAATCTGAAAAGTAGAGGGACGAAATTCTTGAAAATAAAAATACATAGACTAAATTACAAATTTGTGAAGAGTACATAGACTTATGATATATTTTAACATTTATACTACAAAATATTTGTTATTAATATATTTATAATTGTAATAAATATTTATTATTAAAATATTAATATTGAATATTTTTAATAATATGTGAAGAATATTATTTAAAATTATCATTTTTAAAATTTATTATTAAAATAAAATTGACATATTAAATAATTTATTAGAATAATAAATTATATTAATTATATTAATGATTTATTATATGACTAAATATAAATAATTAAATATATATGTTTAATAATATTTAAAATTATAATATTTTATATTAATATTTTAATATTTTTAAAAATAAAAAAATTATTATCAATATAATAATATTAATTTTGATTTAAGTTAATTTTTATATAAAAATAAAATTACATATAAAGGAACTCTTTTCTAGAAAATGACTTACGCTTTTCAAAAGGGTAAGTCGTTTTATAGGAAAAAAACTTATTTTACGTTGACCTGTAAGTTATTTTCCGTTAATCAATCTATTTTCTGTGAAACAAACACAGGAAAATACAGAAAATATTTTCTGTAAAACCTTTTATATGTAAACAAACGGACCCTAATTTTGAAATCAAATCTCAGTCAATCTTATAAGTAGGGCTGAAATTAGGGAGCTGGCAGGGGTCGAACCACTAAAATGATTTTTTTTTCATTTAGACCCTTTAAAATTTTTAAAATTTTAAATTATTAAAAATAAAATTACACTTTGCCCTCCTAAAAATATAAAAAATTAATTTAATCCCTTTAAAATTATAAAAATATAGGCTATTAAGATGATGATATTACATTTTTACTATTGTAAAAATTATAATTTAATTTCGACTCCTAAAAAAACTTTCTGATTTCGACTACTTATAAGATAGTTTGTAAGCTTTGACTATAGTTACTAAAATAAAAATATATATAACTATTCCAAAGTAAAAAAAAATATTTTTTATTAAAAAATATGAAAAAGAAAACTAAATATAAAAATTATACATAAATAAAAAAATTGCAATGAAAAATTCTAAGATAATTAATATTATATTAATGCCGGAAAAATGTTAGAGTGGTTTAGATAAAAAGAAAAAAAAGAATAGAAACATATTAACTGAATTGATTTTCGTGTGTTAACCTGATGATCAAGATGTTTATCGTTTCAAATATGATCTTGGTTCAAGTCGCGCTATTCATGTTATTGTTAGGATTTTTTTCTTTTCTTGTAATTCATAAAAAAAAAACATGAACAAATAATTTTAAACAACATGAATAATTAAGTCAAAATTCATAAATTAAAAAGGAGTGATATAGTGAGATTTCAATTTTATTATGATGTGTTTTCGTAGGACTTACAAATGTGGTAGTCAATTACCAAAAATACCTTAATTTTATTCAAACTTTAATATTACCAACTATGAAAGTAAATAGAGTGAGATTTCTTTTTAAATTTAATTAAAATGTGGCCATAAGAATAGGGAAACAAACTCAATATGTTGAAAACCCTTATTTTTTTCCACCTCCTTTGCGCCGCAAACCTTAACATAATTGACTCAATTATATAAATGATCATCCAACTATGCTAATATTTCTGTTTTGGTCACTCAACTTTAAAATTGTTAAGAAGTAAAATATTTAAAATTTGTATATTTGTTCATATGTTAGGAAGTAAAATGTTCAAAATTTGCATATTTGTTCAGTGAAAATTGCTTGATTGTGTGTTGTTTAGCTTAATTTACTTTTGGCTTTTTTATTTGTGTTATTTTCTTAATAAGTATGATATTTTCTTAATTAAGATCAAATTGACAGAATTTATAAATGTGAAGAGTTAAATTTATTGAATTAATTAGAATTAGAATCAAATTGATTGAATATGTATGTATTGAGGACTAAATGTGTTATTATACTTGTTAGAAAAAGGTTTTTTGTTATCAATTTAACAGTAGATTATCAAAATAGAAAAGAATTCAAATGTTAATGCCTAAATTGAAAAATTTTAAAGTTTTTTTTAAAAGGAAAATTCATTAATTCATTCAATGAATGAGATCATACAATTCGAGAGGGGGGGAATAATAAACACTCGCTATACGCGTTAAAGGACAAACTCCATCAACACAACAAAAGCTTCAACTTCAGTATTAATAGAACATTATGGCATGTTGACAATTGACTCTGTTACAACTCAAGCACAACATATCAGGAGTGATTGCAAGCACTTAATATAGAAATCAACCTCGAATGGTTCAAAACGGCGAGCATAAATCGACAAAAAAATCGAACATCCACCAAATTAGAGGGGACGACGACAAAACCATCCCTAAAATCACTTGTAAAAAACAAGACTACATGCATAAGCAAGACTAAAAAACATATTACAAGAATAGGCAAATTAAGCAAAACAGGAACCCGAGCATATATGGAATGACCATTTGTAAAAGAATCAACATCCACCAAACTAGAGAGGACGATGACAAAACCGACCCTAAAATCACATGTAAAAGTAAGACTACATACATAAGCAAGATTAAAAAACATACTACAAGAATAAACAAATTAAGCAAAACAGAACCCAAACATATATGGAATGACCATTTGTATAGTTTATCTTTTATAATTTTGATGGCTGTACAATTATTAAGGTCGGATTATAAAATTCAAATTAAACAATATTACATAATAAAATATTTAAATATGAAAAGTAAACATGTTAAAAAATAATTGCAAGTGGAATTTTGTTATGTACTAAGTAATGAGGGAAGGTTAAAATTATTATGACATAAAATTAAAAATTAATATGAAATTTGCATAACAAATATATAAATTTAAGTCATAAACAATTTATGTTAGAGCGAATTGAAAAATATATTTTACAAAAATCTATCGACAATATTAGATTATGATTTAACATCAATAAGTTTTGAAGAATAGCCTATTCAATGATTTAACAATCTTTTAGTTTTGATGGACGATATAATGTGATGCGATTCGTTTAGTTTATATATTATTAGTTTTACACACATTCCTTAATTAAAGTTGTCTGTAATCTTTGTAATTTAAATATATTTTAAATGCTAATTTCACTGAATAATCAAACCAAAATTATATTTCCTATATATTCCAAAATTGAAAGATAGTACATTAAAAATTTTTGGGTAAAAGTATTAAGAAAGCCCCTATATTTTGGGTAGATTGTATTTCGATTTTTTATTGCAAAATGAGTAAATTAGTTCCTTTATTAAATTTCATTTGTTAAATGATGACATGAAATGTTAATTTAAATGGTTAATTACTAAATTTATCCTTGAGCTATAGCTAAAATATCATATTGATTTTCTAAAAAAAATTTTAAAAAATCTTAAGTCACTCAATTGTCCCTAAACTTTGTTAAAAATCTTATTAGTTGGGTGACCAAAATTTTTTAAACAGAGTTTAGGAACAATTGGTGTAATTTACCTTTTTTTGTGTGTGTTTTATCTCAATTTTTTAGAGTTCTTTTGCAAGTTTAGGGACAATTGGGTGACTATTAAGATTTTTAAAAAAAAATATTTTTTTAGAAATATTTTTAAGGAAAATTTTAAAATAAAAATGATATTTTAGCTATAGTTTAGGGACCAAATTAGTAATTAATCATTTAAATTAATGTTCCACATCATTATTTAACAAAAGCACTAATTTACACATTTCGAAATGTATAAGAGCTAATTTGCTTTTTGTAGAGGGGCCAAAATTCAATTTACCCCTAAATACAGAGGCTTCCTTAGTACTTTTTATGAAAACTTTTTATTTGAATATATTGGAGTGATTACATGATAATATCTTTTCATACTTTCTTAACCCTTTGACAACGCATACACATCTTGCACATAGGCACTCGAACCCAGGACCCCTAGAATGAACAACATCTTCTTTTCCACTAGAGCCACTTGTTGGATTCACTTTTTATGAAAACTTTGATACATTATATTTGGCATGATTTTCATGTAATGTCTATTTTAAAATTGGCTTAATATAACACTTAATACTTGAATTTAACACTTTTTCCTAATTTAGTACCTAATTTTTTTTTCACATTTCTACTTTCTCATTTTTCTATATTGCTTTTAACCTCTTATTTAAAATTAATTCCTTATGATTTTTCTCTATCAGACTCATTCTCAAATTTTTCTGAAGATTCACCATACTCAATCTTGGATGAATAGCAGATCCTGTATCAAAAATTATGAAGCGTTAAAATATTTGTATATGTGATGTCTTGATGATCAATGGTATTTACCGTTTCAAGTGTGATTTAAATTTGAGTTATGCTAATTGCACTTATTGTTCGGGCTTTACTCTGTAATTCACCAAAAAATATATTTTTATTTACATAAATGTATTATACAATAGTATATTACACTTTGATTGCTCAAAGTGTAGCGAAAATTAGTGATTGTGGATATTATATATCTTCATAGGTAATGTTCAAAGTTTATTAGTAAAACCACTTATTTTTATTTCAAAGAAAATGAAAATTACTTTTATATAGTTAGAGGCTCTTTTACCAAAAAAAAACTTTTGTAACTTTTCATTACTGTAGCTAGTAATTGGGCTGCATTCAATTTTTGTTTTCGATAAAAATTAAATCAATTTTTTATAATTTTAAAAAATTAAAATATAATTTTGTTATATATTTTATAAATTATAGGCTTGCAAGTTGGTTCGGCCATTAAAATAAATTTGAATTAATATTACGTTTATTAACGGTTAATATAAAAAAAAATAACATATTAAATATTATAATGATATTGTAACATATAACAAATAATAAATTAAACATATCGTATTTCATCAACATAATAATTGGAATTAAAGTTAAAAAAAAAAAGAAAAATGTTAATGCGTTAGTGGGTAGTTGTTAAGAAAATCAGACATCGCGTTGGTGAAACTGAAAGTAAAAATCTAACTCAGCCAGTCACTAAAAAAGGAAAACACGTCAAGGAGTGGGCCTACCCTCACACGGTTTGTGGTGATTAGAAATATAGGGAGGGGTGGGGCGGCCCAGCCCGCACGAGACTCGTGTGCCCCTTTTGCTGACGCAAACCACTCTCTCCCTTTATTTACTCTTTACTTTTACAACTTTTTTTATCCTTATAATCTGTCTCCAAAATTTTAGTACAAATCCTCTCTGCCGGCTGTCATGCCTCCACACCACCATGCTTTCTAAATTATTATTATTATTTTATTTTATTCACTACGCACAATTTCATCTTAAAATTCAATTTAAATATTAATAAATATAAAAAAATATTTTAAATTTATTAAATTAAATCGATTTTTCTAATAATGATAGGAATAGATCATTTTAATGAAAATATTTATAGAACGATGACAAATATATATAGGGTGTAATAAAAGATTTTAAAAATATCATTAAAATAGTATCATGTGTTCTTTATCTTATTTATATTTTTAAAATTTTGATATTTTTAGTAAATTTAATTTTTTTTGGATGAATTATAAGGGGAAGATAAAGCCTTAACAACAACATAATTAATGCGACTCGAATATAAATTATATATAAAATAATAAGCATCCCTAATCATCAGGTTAATATACGAGTTCAGATTTAGATTTTTTTTTCTTCAGTATGATTAACATCTTCCAAAGATCTCAAATTAGAGAGAATCAGCCAAACAAAAAATATTATTATTTTTTTAATTTTAAAAATTTTAAATGATGGTTTCGAATATGTTTTAAAATAGAAATTTAGTTTTTATAATTATTTGTATCGTCTATATATTGTTTTTTTAAAAACATTTTTTATATAATATATTTAAAAAAATAAATTCTAGAATTTTTCTTAATTTTAGAATAAATATAAATTTATTATTAAAATTAAATTGATACAATACAAATTGCTTATGGCGATAAAAGATAGCATATATGAAAATAAGTCATTTTAAACTGTGATACAAAAATAGCATAGCTGAAAAAGAAAAACAAGTTGAAACTTTATCTTTAGAAAAAGGAAGAATAGAATGCTATGGAAGAAAATGTTTTATATTTAACTGAAATGCAAAGAGGAAAATTGCAAATACCATTTTAAAGATTTCTCAAACAAGACCTTTCTTTGAACCTCGTGTAATTGCCTAAACTCGATCTAAAAGATATTGTCGAATTTAGAAGGTCACTATTGTAATTTCATCCTCAAAAACCATTTAAAACAATTATATAATTTAATTTTTATAAATGAATTAAGTCAAAGTAAAATAGTTGATTTCCCACATCTCTGGATAATTCCAATCTTAAAAATTATTAATCAAAAACCTTAAACAAATATCCAAAATATCAAATTAAATAAAAATATTACAAACCCAAAATAATTTAATAATATGATTTGAAAATAAATCCCCAAAAATAATTCATAACGAATGATAAATGAAAATGAATAAATAGAAGAGATCCTCTGAGTACAAAGTCGCTTAAGTCCGATAAATCTGAAAGGGAAAAATTAAGGGGAAATGAGTTAAAAAGCCCAATGTGTCTCTAAAGTGTAAGCAATCATAAACACAGTTCACAATAATTTCATAAAACATTTTAAAACAAGCATACAGTTTATCACAACACAAATGTAATACAATCACAAACACAATGCAATCCACCCAATCCTCCAAAACACCAACACAATGGAAAGGTTCCCCAAAACCCTTCTCCATCCAATCGTCACCAATTAGAGTGGTTTTACCATCAGTTGTTTGAAGGGGTGATTACCACGACTTCCACAGTACAATCCCAACCCATGAACAGACAGAAATGTGATGTCTCAATAACTCAGTCTTAACACAATCTCATGATAATTCATCAGAGTTCATATTATATTCAGAATACCCAAAAGCTGACAGATATGCATGGAGAATCAACATGCAATACATAATATCAAATAAAAATCTGAAAGATATCTCATCACAAAACAATCATATATAGTAAATATGTAACACGATAGAAACACACAACAACATGTAGCACAGACAGAGACACACATCTAGCAGCAGAAGCCTTAACATCGTAGAGAACATCCCCCACGCTCAGATCTATCTCCAGGTCTAGCTGAATTAGAACCTACGAAAATAAATTCTTTATTAACCCTATCACTATGCTACATACTAAACACAACACTAAACAAAACCTTTAACCTAATAAACTTTAAACTTTAATATCTCTGTCTACACTTAATCTTTTCGCCTGAAACGAATTATGTTCATCTACATATTTACCCACAACTAATTTCCAACCTTTAAACCATTTAAAACTACACATTTTAAAATACCGAATATTTTTGACATACAATTGTTATAATAATGAAAATTCATTAAAACTCGAGAAATACTTAACGAAACTTCAAAGTAATTTTAGAAACCTTCTAATCATTTTAAAATAAGTTGAAAAATACTTTAAAATCAAGTTTTAAACCACAATCTCGAAATCCGCCATTAACGACCAAATTTCTGGCTTTTTATTTAAAATATGCGTTTTAATGGCTAAAAATTCGGTTTAAGAGACTAGATATCATTTAAAACTAATAGAAAGATGATTGGTTACCTTTGATGAAGAAAAATGAGTTTTGACACAAATTCGAAAAAGCCCACGTTTGGAGAAGATTATGAAGATGGTGAAGGTGATGAAGGTTTTTGGGTGTTTTCCTTGGCTTTTTATAGGCATTTAAAGTTTTAGGGCTATTAGAATTCAAAGGAAATTAAGAGTTAGAAGTATAAATCAATTGGGAGAGATGGAAGAGCAAGGGATGACAAACACAAATACTTAAGGTTTTTTAACATGAAAAATATAAGTGAAAAAGTGATTTTTAAGTTGATTTTTAAAATTTGGTCAAATTGATTCATAAAAACTCTCAATTTTAACTCTTTTTTTAAATCGATCTTATTTTCAAAATTAAAGCTATTTAAAACTTATTTTCAAAAATTAATTTAATATCCTAATAGTCATTATCGAAAACATTACTAATTACCAACCTTACAAAATTTCAAACATATATAGGCTCAAATTTCTAAAATATCCTCAAAACTTCTAAACCTAATTTTGGGGTGTGACAATTCTCTCCCTTTAAAAAGAAATTTCGGCCTAGAAATTTTCCTAGACAAAAGAGATGCGAATATTGGACCTTGACGACAGCTTTGGGCAAAAAAAATAAAAAATAAAAAGACAATTCATTCAGATTTTCCTCTGGCTCAATATGAGGCATAAGATCGTTGACAATCCTAATAGTATGGCCTTGGCTGCGATTAATCATGAGCCTAGAACTCCTACGTAATGACATAGTAAATTATCTGCAAGAATCAGTAAAGTAAGATCTAGTACCGGAGTCTCGGATTTAGACTCAACTTAAAATTTCAAATCAAGAAAATATTTTATAAGATAATAATAAATTTATTAAAAATCCCTATTTACCTCAAAATTTTTTTTCAAAACTTTTGAAAATAATTTTGGAAAGCCTTACAGTCCGAGGGTTGAACTCAGCTTTGATACACTAAATGTAATCCCCTAAACTTGACCTAAAAGATATTGTCGAATTTAAAAGGCCACTATCATAATTTCATCCTTAAAAACCATTTAAAACAGTTATATAATTTAATTTTTGTAAATGAATTAAGTCATAGTAAAATAGTTGATTTCCCACATTTCTGGATAATTCCATTCTTAAAAATTATTAATCAAAAACCTTAAATAAATATCTAAAATCCCAAATTAAATAAAAGCATTACAAACCCAAAATAATTTAATAATATGATTTGAAAATAAATCCCAAAAATAATTCATATCGAATGATAAATGAAAATGAATAAATAAAAGAGATCCTCCGAGTACCAAGTCACTTAAATCCAATAAATCTGAAAGGAAAAATTTGAGGGAGAATGAGCTAAAAAGTCCAATGTGTCTATAAAGTGCAAGAAATCACAAACACAGTATCAGAATAATTTCATTAAACATTTTAAAACAAGCATACAGTTTATCACAGTACAAATGCAATACAATCACAAGCATAATGCAATACACCCAATCCTCCAACACACCAACACAATGGAAAGGTTCCCTAAAACCCTTCCCCATCCAATCATCACCAATTAGAGTGGTTTTACCATCAGCCGTTTGAAGGGGTGATTACCACGACTTCCACTGTA
This sequence comes from Gossypioides kirkii, assembly GCA_005610355.1. NCBI lineage: Eukaryota > Viridiplantae > Streptophyta > Magnoliopsida > Malvales > Malvaceae > Gossypioides > Gossypioides kirkii. Next base: position 18,337,439 of record CP032245.1, read on the forward strand.
CAATTCCAACCCATGAACACACAGTAATGTGATGTCTCAATAACTCAATCGCAATACAATCTCATGATAATTCATCAGAGTTCACATTATATTCAGAATACCCACAATCTGATAGATATGGATGGAGAATCAACATGCAATACACAATATCAAAAAAAAATCTCAAGATATCTCATCACAAAATAACATCACACAACAATCATATAACATAGACAAAACACACAGTAAATATGTAGCACGATAGAAACACACTATAACATGTAGCACAGACAGAGACACACATCTAGCGATAGAAGCTGTAACGTCGTGGAGAACGTCCCTCACACTCAGATCTATCTCTGGGTCTAGATGAATTAGAACTTATGAGAATAACTTCTTTATTAACCCTATCACTATGTCACCTGCTAAACACAACACTAAACCAAAACCTTTAACCTAGTAAACTCTAAACTTTAATATCTCGGTCTACACTTAATCTTTTCGCATGAAACGAATTCCGTTCATCTACATATTATTTACCCACAACTAATTTCCAACCTTTAAAAAATTTAAAACTACACATTTTAAAATACTGAATATTTTTGACATACAATGACTATAATAATGAAAATTCATTAAAACTCGAGAAATACTTAACGAAACTTGAAAGTAATTTTAGAAACCTTCTGATAATGTTAAAATGAGTTGAAAAACACTTTAAAATCAAGTTTTAATCCACAATCTCGAAATCCACCATTAACGACCCAATTTTCGACTTTTAATTAAAACATACGTTTTAATGGCTAAAAATTTGGTTTAAGAGACTATATATCATTTAAAACTAATAGAAAGATGATCGGTTACCTTTGATGAAGAAAAACGAGCTTTGACACAAATTTGAAAAAACCCACGTTTGGAGAAGATGATGAAGGTTTTTGGGTGTTTTCCTTGGCTTTTAATAGGCATTTAAAGTTTTAGGGTTATTAGAATTCAAAAGAAATTAAGAGTTAGAAGTATAAATAAATTGGGAGAGATGGAAGAGCAAGGGATGACAAACACAAATACTTGGGAATTTTTTAACATGAAAAATATAAGTTAAAAAGTGATTTTTAAGTTGTTTTTTAAAGTTTGGTCAAATTCTTCGCAAAAACTCTCAATTTTAACTCTTTTTTTAAATCGATCCTATTTTCAAAATTAAAGCTACTTAAAACTCATTTTCAAAAATTAATTTAATAACCTTATAGCTATTGTTGAAAATATTACTAATTACCAACCTTACAAAATTTCGAACATATATAGGCTAAAATTTCTAAAATATCCTCAAAACTTCTAAACCTAATTTTAGGGTGTGACACCTTGTGTGTTGGTTTGATAGTCAAAGTGTTCACCACTTTAAGTGTGGTTTGGGTTCGAGTCATGTTAGTTGCGTTGCTATTGGGGTTTTGCCTTCCTTTCATTGTAACAGTTCGATTATCAATGGTGTCGAAACCAATGATTTCGGGATCACAACTTCGACAAGTCGAGTAGTAAAATTTATCATTTTAATATTTTTGACGTTATTAACATTGTATTAAGATTTGGTTATTAAATTTTATCGTTAGGATAGTTAATTAGGAGAAAAGGGCTAAATTGTAAAAGGTGCAAAAGTGGAATTATTTAATAAGAAGGGTCAAATCGGTAAATTAACCAATAGAAATTAAGTAAGTGTGATTACATGGTATCAAATGATTATGAGTAAGGTTCATTAGAGTTAAAAAGGATTTATAAAGCTTAATGGTGAAAGTCTCAAAAATTACAAAATTGTCATTTAGTATATAAGTTAAATTAATGAATTAAAATGAAAATTTTCACCAAATTTCAACCCATCTTCTACATCCTCACGGAAAAACAAAAGAGAAATCTAGGGTTTTCTTTGCTAACTTTGAGCTTTGATTTGGGTAAGCAAACCTTGATCGTTTTTAGTAATTTTTGTGTTTTTGAGTTCATATTAGCTTAATCTAGCTTATATAAGGACTAATTTGTGAATCTATCAAATGTTATAAAACTTTCCATTATTGAAAATACTTGTTCTTGAAAGCTTATGATAGATTTGAATGTTTGATGCTCGGGTTAGCTTTTTTTGTAAAGTGATTTTGTTGAAATTAGAGTTTAAGGACTAAAATGCAAAAAGGGAAGAACTTGTGTGTATTTGGTTGAAATAAATGGTTTGCAGGGATGAGTAGTTGAACCATGAATGTTCGATTGGGATATGCCTAAAAAGAAAATGAGGTCTTTACATGCTTTGAGTGAAAAAGGATTAGATTTAATAAATGGAAAATAATAGGGGTAAAATTGTGATTTTCTCAAAAAGTACTAAATTGTGTGGAATGACCTGACTATGTGATTTAATGTGATAATTGGATGATTTGTAGATGTATACTACGATCGTGTCTTAGATTGCGGAAAAGGGAAATTAGCGAAGTAATCTCTAAAGTCTAACCGTAACTGCAAATTGGTCAGGTAAGTTCGTAATGTAAATTTGTACTTAACATTTCTTGTTTGTAATCATTGTTCAACAATTGGAAGCACTTGGAATTGAAGAGATCGAAAAAATGAAATGAAAGAGATAGTTGGCTTTAAGCGATTGAAAAGGTACCGACGTGATGGCTGGGGTACTGCATATGTTGCGAGTTCTCGACAGCTCATGTGAGCAGCATCGTGATTCAAAAAATAGATATGAATCCTAAATGGATTATAGGCCCTTCGATGGCTAGGACTTATGCTTTATGCATACTCTCGACAGCTCGTACGAGCAGCATCGTTAGGGAATAGTTTACAGACAGACACCGTACTGATGGTTGAGGCACCGCATATGTTACGAGTCCTCGATAGCTCGTGTGAGCAGTATCGGGTACTAGTAACAGAAAAGTTATAGACAGGAAAGTGAAAGTTTATAATTGACTCGAGGAAGCAATGAGACTATCTTGGCTCGGTTGAGTTATAGCTGTTTTACACAAATGTTTGGTAATTCTTTAAAACTATCGAACTTACTAAGCTATGAAGCTTACCAAAGATGTTGTTGTTTTCTAGATTATTTTCTGATTGAAGATCGTATCATCATCTCTCAGAAGTCACACTATCGCGAAGCTCGTTGGTAGTTTTTACATCACTCAATCTTATGACATGTACTAGGATGATGTTATCTTTTGCTTTATGTAATTAAGATTGTGAAAACCTTGTTTTGTTGATGAAATGATGAATGTAGTAATGCATGTTGTGCAAGTTGGAGTATAGACTTAAAAGTACTATGTAATGACTTGGAGTCTATGTATTTTATGTTGGCTTAATGCATATTGAAGTCATGAATGTTTTGTGTTGATAAACTTGTGTTTTGGCATGATTCTTGAGATTCTGCATATTTGTTTCGGTGGAACCCATGCATGTATAGGTAGAAGTACAGGGTAGGAGAGAGGTTTTTCACTGACTTGGGTTGTATCGGTAGTTGAATAGCAGGTATCGGTAGTTATGTGTTTAGAAGTATCAGTAGTTTGTATACTTGTATCGGTAGAAGTAACAGAGTAAGACTTTTAGCTCTCTAGAGTTTTTAGTATCGATAGAAGTAAGACTTGTTTCGGTAGAAAAGTCACTTATATAGGTAGAACTGTCACTTATATCAGTAGAAGTCTGCACTAATCCTAAACTGTTTACTGACTTGACAACTACGGATACTTGTCCAACAAGTATCGGTAGAAGTCTCCAAAAATATTGAGAATGACATTTTTGCCCTTGTTAAATTGTATTTATAATCAAATGATGATATATGACATGTGGAGTGTAAATTCTTAAATAAAATAAGACTAAATAAGATGATGTTAAAGATGAACAGTGATAAATGAATAGTAAGACATTGAAACCCTAACCGACGATAGTTTACGAGATTTAAATATTACATTTAATGGTATCAGAGCTTACGGTTTAGCTATTTTTTTAGACTGTAATGATTGTATTAAATGATCTAGTAGTACATCCCATATGAACTTTTGATATTGTGATATATATGAATCTGATCTAACCATAATTTTTTAGATAAAAGTAAAGATGCTTGATTCTGATAGAGATGAGACCAATGGGGTAAACAACAATGACCTGACGAGTGATTCTAGGGCTAGTCATGAGGCACCTATTTTTCCAATGACAAAAAGTGAAGCAAAAAACATGTTCTTCGGCTTAATAAGATAGTAGTTCCCAAAATTCATGCAGAACAATCCTATGGCGCCACCTCTTTCATTTTTGGCTACACAGCTTGCTGCCCGACCTGTGGCACCTCCGATAAGCCCTTCACCTCCTCTTGTGATAGAACAGAGGCATTGTATTTCGACGGATAGGGTAAGAAAGTACGGGGCGAAATAATTTCGCGAAAATACTGAGGATGATCCATCTAGGGTTGAGTATTGGTTGGAAAACACCCTTAGAGTACTGAATGAAATGGTTTGCCCTCTTGAAGACTATGTGAGGTGTGTTGTTTCGTTGCTAATAGACGAGGCTTACAATTAGTAGGTGATGATTGTAGTAGTGATGCTGGAAAACAAAGTTATTTGGGAATTTTTCCAAACAGAGTTCAAAAAGAAATACGTCAGCAAGTGGTATTTGGATAAAAAGAAGGAATTCCTAGAGTTGAGATAGGGAAACAAGACTGTGATAGAGTACGAACGGGAATTTGTATTTCTCAACAAATATGCACGGGAGATTGCACTCACAAAAGAGACTATGTGTGTCCGATTTGAGGATAGTTTGAATGATGAGATAAAGATTATGGTAGGTGGTTCAGAAATACGGCCATTTGTTTTCTTGGCAGACAGAGAACAGAAAATAGAGGAAGTATACAACTAGAAGAGATAGAGAGAGAACAGATTTCGAGAGTTTGGAAAGAAAAATCCTACCAGAACCTTCTCAATGCCACCACCAAAGAAATTCAGAGATAGTGAAGTCCGGGGAGCAGTCTTCCGGTTTCTTAAGTAGGAGCCGATCAAGTCCACCAGAATCTAGATTTCAGAATTGGATAGTTGATAGGGTGGCATGTGTGCGTAAGTGCTGAAACCAGTATGCCAGCATTGCAAAAGAATCCATTCAGGTGAATGTCGATTGATTAAGGGAGCCTATTTCCGATGTGGAGGTACCGATCACTTCATGCGAAATTACCTGTTGAATTTTAAAGTAAAGGAAGATCAGAGTGTGAACCTTCCAATTACTCCATAGAAAGGCAGACGCCCAGGGCAGAGCATTGGTGCAGGTAGGAACTGAAATGAAAAAAAAGATAATGTAAACAAGTCGAAAGCTCGAGCATCTGCACGGACTTATGCCATCAGAGTTAGAGAAAAGACTATCGCTCCCGATATTTTGACTGGTATATTCTATATTTTTAATGATATTTTGTATGCCTTGATTGACCCGGGATCGACTCATTCATATATTTGTATTGCCTTAGCAACTGATAAGAAATTGTTTGTCGAGTAGATCAAATTTGATGTTCAAGTTACGAACCCATTGGGTCACAGTGTCATTATTAACCTGGTATGTCGTAAATGTCCACTGAAAGTCTAGGGCTGTGAATTTTCTACTGACTTGATGTTATTACCATTTACCGAGTTCGATGTGATTTTGGGTATGGATTGATTATCTGAGCATGATGCAGTGGTAAACTGCAAACGAAGACAGATTAATCTGAAATGCCCAACAGGTGAAGTGATCACAGTTGAGTCCAACAGATTGAACATGAAAACAGAGTGATTTTTGCTATTTCGACACAGAAAATGGTTCGCAGAGGCTGTAAAGCCTTCTTGGCATACATACTAGACACTCGAGGTACAGGGACAGAGTTAAAACAGGTGCCGATTATTAATGAGTTCACAGATGTGTTTAAAAAAGAATTACCGAATTTACCATCGATCAGAGAGGTAGAGTTTGGTATTGATTTGCTACTTGGCACCGCTCCGATCTCAATTCCACCATACAGAATGACACCGACTGAGTTAAAAGAGTTGAAAGCTTAGTTGCAAGAATTATTAGATAGAGGGTTCATACGACCAAGTTTATCACCTTGGGGTGCGCCTGTGTTATTCATGAAAAAGAAAGATGGCTCGATGAGGATGTGTATAGATTACAGGCACCTGAATAAGGTGACAATCCAGAATAAATACCCATTGCCTCGGATTGATGAGTTATTTGATTAGTTAAAGGGTGCAATCGTATTCTCCAAGATAGACCTTCGGTCAGGTTGCTACTAGATGCGAGTGAAAGACTGTGATATAATAAAAACAACATTCAGGACCCAGTATGGACATTATGAGTTCCTGTTTATGCCGTTTGGGTTGACTAACGCCCTAGCAGCATTTATGGATATGATGAATAGAGTATTCCAGCCTCAGTTGGACAGGTTTGTAGTTGTGTTTATTAATGATATACTGATCTATTCTAAGACAAAGTCGGAGCATACTCAACATTTGAGAGAAGTGTTACGGATTTTACGAGAAAAACAACTGTATGCAAAATTTCCCACCTGAGCGTAGTTCAGGACGAATTAATTACGGAGGAATTTAATGAACGTAGTTCAGCAGTGCTAGAAGAATATGCAGTGACATCTGAAGACAATTTCCCACCTGAATGTGACCACAAAGTTGAAGCTAATGTTGTGAGCTCAGACATGGTTGGCAAATGGAATCTTTGGATCTAACCAATAGGACGATCCCTATTTTCAAGCCATCAGTTGAAGAAGCTCCGACACTAGAGTTGAAACCATTGCCAATGCATCTGAAATTTGTTTTCCATGGTGACAATAATACATTGCCAATAATTGTCAGCATAAGTCTCGATGCAAGCTAAGAAGAGAAGTTACTTGGAATATTGAAGCAACACAAGAGAGCCATCACCTGGAGCATCACAGATATCAAAGGCATTAGTCCCTCCTTCTACATGCATAAAATTAGGTTGGAAGATGAGGGAAAACAGTCAATTGAACAACAACGTAGATTAAATGAGAAAATGAAGTTGTGAAGAAAAAAATCATCAAATGGCTAGATGCAGGCTTAATCTACCCAATCTCGGACAGTACATGGGTAAGCTCAGTCCAATGTGTGCCAAAGAAGAGCGACGTCATGGTGGTAAGCAATGATAAAAATGACCTAATCCCTACTCGTATTGCTATAGGTTGGCGAGTGTGCATGGATTACTGTTGTTTAAATGCTGCCATAAAGAAAGATCACTTCCCACTTCCATTTATTGATCAGATGCTGGATAGGTTAGCTGGTAAGGCCTATTACTGTTTTCTTGATAGATACTTTGGATACAACCAGATAGTAATCGCGCCGGAAGACCAAGCAAAGAAAACTTTTACTTTCCCGTCTGGAACCTTTGCTTTCCGTCGAATGCCATTTGGTTTATGTAACGCACTAGCCATATTCCTGAGGTGTATGATGGCCATCTTCTCTGATATGATCGAGGATTCGTTGGAGGTATTTATGGACGATTTATGATTTCAATTTTGATAAATGCGTTGACAATTTAGCCAAAGTATTGAAGCGATGAGAGGACACCAATCTGGTACTAAACTGGGAAAAATGTCACTTCATGGCAACTGAAGGCATTATCCTTGGCCATCGTATCTCTTGTTAGGGCATTGAAATTGATAAAGCAAAGGTAGAGATTATCGAACAACTACCCCCACCTACCAACGTTAAGGGAATAAGGAGTTTTCTCGGTCACGTCTGATTTTATCGACGTTTCATCCGAGATTTCTCCAAAATAGCAAAACCTCTCTGCTCCTTGTTGGAGCAAAATAAAAAGTTTCTGTTCGATGATGCTTTTCTGGAAGCATTTGTTAAAATTAAGTAGCAGTTAGTACAGGCACCTATTTTTGTCGCACCGGATTGGTCCAAAATGTTTGAAGTGATATGTGATGCGAGCGACTATGCTGTACATAAACAACACAATGACAAGGTATTTCATACTATATATTATGCTAGTAAAACTCTAACTAAAGCGCAGGTAAATTATACAACTTCAGAGAAAGAGTTGCTGGCAGTAGTTTTTGTATTTGACAAGTTCCGTTCATATCTTGTCGACACAAAAATTACAGTTTATACTAATCATTCTACCTTGAGATACCTTTTTGCCAAAAAAGATGCCAAACCCAGGTTGATTAGGTGGATCTTGTTATTACAAGAATTTGATATTGAGATTAAAGACAGAAAAGGATCGGAGAACCAGGTAGTAGACCACCTATCTCATCTGGAATCTGGAGGTAATGATGGGAATACGTCACAAATTATCGACGTATTTCCATACGAGAAACTATTCTTTTTCGACACATCTCCATGGTATGCAGATGTCGTCAATTATTTAGTCTGTAAAAATTTTTCGTTGAGTGTAACTAGTCATTGAAAGGTCAGATTTCTTCGAGATGCTGCGAAGTACCATTGGAATGAGCCATACCTGTTCAAGGTATGCGCTGATAATATTATTCGTCATTGCGTTCCTGAAGAAGAGATGCTCTCTATCCTGACGCATTGACGAGAAACTATTCTTTTTCGACACATCTCCATGGTATGCAGATGTCGTCAATTATTTAGTCTGTGAAAATTTCCGTTGAGTGTAACTAGTCATTGAAAGGTCAGATTTCTTCGAGATGCTGCGAAGTACCATTGGAATGAGCCATACCTGTTCAAGGTATGCGCTGATAATATTATTCGTCATTGCGTTCCTGAAGAAGAGATGCTCTCTATCCTGACGCATTGCCATGATACTCCTTGTCGAAATGTTTTTTTTTGAAAAAGAAAAAGGTCTCGAAAATATTTTTAGTCAAAGTGCGGGAGTTGCCACCAATCTTTTTTTATTTGGTGTGATTGGATCACCTAAAAACGTTAAAAATCCAATTTGAAAAATATTTTGGTCTTCGAAATCCAGAAAACGAGTTCGGGAGTCGGTTACGTGTGAGGAAGGATTAGCACACTTACACGCCAAAAATTGGTACCATATCGACTATTTTTTCTCTTGATTGTCAAAATTTGAAACTTCGAGTGAAGTTTAAAATACGGTCCCTGTATGCATAATTTATTTCGCGTGATTTTTAAAAATTATATTTGAAGAGAAAAATGTCCGTGTGTTTCGAATTTCTCGGGGAATTGAGGTTGCGTCCAACAAGTTAGGGTACGACATTCTCGAAATTTCAAAATTGAAGGACATTTTAAAAAATTTAAAAGAGGATATTCGATTGTGCAAATTCTACGAAAAATCATACCCTGCACGTTAGGGCATAATTCTTCGAAGTTTTCACACGAAAGATTATTACCTCGATTTTAAAATTATTTGTATTTTTTAAAAAATTGGAAAACAATTTTAATTTAATTAAAAATAAGCATGTAAATTAAATACGAATGTGCAATTAATGACAAAATTAAATAACACAAAGAAAGAACAATTATGCAGATAAATAAATACGCAAAAATAAACATAAGATTGATATAAAACGAAATACGAAAAAAACACGAATCAAATTCATCGAAAAATAGGTTTAATTTAAAATACGAAGAAAATAATTCAATTTTATATACAAAGAATCGAAAAAGGAAAAGAGAAAAAAAATAGGATCAAAAATGAAGTTTTAGAGAATTTTAGGGGCTAAATTTGAATTTTTAGGAAGTTTGAGGGTCAAATTTAAATTTTTGGGAAGCTTGAGGGTTAAATCTAATTTTTTGGAAAATTTAGGGTTTAAAACTTAATTTTTAGAAAGTTTAGGGGTCAAAACATAATTTTTAAATAAAATAGGAGCTTCGTGGGCAATAAACCCAAAAGTTAGACACGTGGCAACCTCAAGGTCATTTTTTAGTTAAGTACCAAATTGAAAAACATTTAAAATTATTGGGAAAATTTAAAATAAATTAAAAATAGCACAAAAGGACTAAATTGAAACAAATAAAAATTCAAAAGGACCAAAAGGGCAATTTACTCATTTTTAAAAAATACGAGCCCTGGGGGTGCAAGTGGGTTGAATTTCGGGTCATGTCAAAACGACGTCATTTTGATGCATTTAGGCCATGCCCAAAACGATGTTATTATGGTGGGTTATAAATACACTAAAAAATTTTAAAAAAAATTCATTTTTCTTTCTTTCCTTAGAAAAACCTTTTCTCTCAAACTTTTCTCTCAACACCTTTTTTTTCAAACCTTGCCCCTTTCGACCATCGGTGTCGCTCCCGCCGCCGTACATAACGGCCAAGGTAAACAAATTTCTTTTTTTATTTTATTTTACTTTATTTTATTTTACCTAAAACATAGATTTAACCTTTGTTTTAAAAAAAAACCTTAAAAATGATCCTTTTTTGTTTCTTATATTTTAATTTAGAAATATATTTATTTTTTATTTAGGGTTTTTAAACCCTTTTTTTTTGTTTGTCTTTGCAGGTGTTGATCATTGGAGGACCAATCACAAACAAAGGATGTTCGCAGATCTCCTCGGCCACCGTCCGTGGCGGCGATGGCGTGGAAAAAGATAAGACGAAAAACCCTAGTCCTTTTTATATTTTTATATGTTTTTATATTTATTTTAGCTATTCTCAAAAATAAGAAATTTTAAAAGAAAACGTATATACATATATATATTATGTACAAATATATGAAAAATGATACCTTACGCAAATTCGATCTTTTGAATACTTGATAAAAGAGTTCCTGTATTTTTTCTATTGATTTACTTTAATTCTCCGTGAACATTTACAAAAGTTTTAAAGTTCGGCTTTATAGCCGATTACAAACATAATTCTTTTTGTTTTTTTTCAACTAAATTGCTGTCTTTTCTTCTTTGCAGGTACAGATTCGACAGTGACAGTGGTGCAAGTGGCTGGTGGCGGTGCTTATATGGTGGCATCCGAGTGGAAGGGGTAGGCAGTTGGCAGCACAAGTTGCTATAATTAGGGTTTGAGTTTAGGTGGGGTTTGGTCTTCTGGGCCTTTGTAATTAGGTTTAGGTATTTAGGGTTTAATTGGGTTTGGACTTTGATTTGGGTAGTGGTTTGTTGGATTTGTAACTGGACATTAAAATAATAAATGTTAATTTAAAATATATTATTTTGTTTAATTTTGGAGTTGGGCTTGGATAAAATTGAGCTCCAATAGCTACCCCTCTTTCCTCGTTGTTGTGTAATAGGAACAGAGAGACTAAAAAGGAGGATTAATTTTGTTCGGTCCCGCTGGATTTGGCTTTCACGACGCTTCTTTTTCATGTAGCCTGCTCTTTTACCTTTTTGGTCCTTCGACTCTATTGCATTCACTTCTCTACAACTTTAGGAAGGTAGGATTTAGTATCGTGATTCCACTCTACCCTAAGGTAAAATTGTAACAGCCCGATTTTCAGTGGTGTCGAAAACAGTGGTTTTAGGACCACAGCTTCGACTAGTCGAGTCGTAAATTTATTTATTTTGAATATTTCTTGTGATATATGCATTGTATGAAATTATGATTTGAAAATTTCATAGATTAAATAGTCAATTGAATAGGAAGGACTAAATCATAAAAAGGGTAAAAGTATAGATGTTTAATTAGAAGGACCAAATGAATAAAATAACCAAATGAATATTAGTTAGTGGATTGGCATGGTTTATATTAAGTGTAAATAGATTTAATTAAGATTAAAAATGATTAATTAAAGCTTAATGATGAAAGTCTCAATAATTACAAAAATGGCATTACTATATATATGAAAATTAAAAGAAAAGAAATTGATTTTCATCCCATTTTTCTTCTTTCTTCTTCACACGGTAACAAGGAGAGAAAAGTTAGGGTTTTCAATTCAAATATTTGTTTTTTGATTTGGGTAAGCAAACCTTGATCGTTTTTTGTAATTTTTGTGTTTTTGAGTCCGTATCAGCTTAATCTAGCTTATACAAGGATTAATTTGTGAATCTGTCAAATGTTATGAAACTTGCCATTGTTAAAAATGCTTGTTCTTGAAGGCTTTTGATATATTTGAATGTTTGATGCTTGAGTTAAACCTTTTTGTAAAGTGATTTTTGATGAAATTAAGGTTTAAGGACTAAAATGTGAAATTCGTGAAATTACATGTGTTGTTGTGAAAGTAAATGTGTGAATGGGTTGGATGGACACCCAAGAGAATTTGGCTATGGTTGATTGTGTGAGCGAATGGTTATTTTGCATATTTTGTGTTAAAAGGACTAGATTGAATAAAAGGAAACTACTAGGGGTAAAATCATAATTTGCCTAAAAAAGACTAAATTGTGTTGCATGATAAAATTAGGTGACTAAATATGAGAATTGAATGATTTGTGAATGTAGACTACGATCGTGCTACTGATCGCAGAAAAAGAAAATTAGCGGATTAGTCCCTAAAGTTCTTCTTAGACTACAGTCCAGTCCGGTAAGTTCGTAATGTTAAATTTTTATTAATAACTGCTTATAACTATCTTTCTAATTATTTTTGAAATGAGAAACGACGAGATGAGAATTTCTCGGTCTTGTGCCAAAGATAGAAAATGATCCGATGGCTGAGATCTTGCATTTGTTGCGAATTCTCTATAGCATCGTGAGTCACCGTAAGGTGAATAGAATCCAAGAATGGATTATAGGCCCTACGATGGTTGAGATTAATACTTGTTTGCATATTCTCGTTAGCTTAGTGTGAGAAGCATCGTAGGGAACTGATATACCGTATCGATGGTTAAGAATAAGATCGAATACTGGTAACAGGCATGACCCTTGGGTCAATAGGGAGCAAATGAGCATCATGACCTTTGTGTCAACAGGGAGTAAAATGAATAACGACCTTTGAAGTTCAATTGTGCTGGCTTGACAGATTTATAGAGTTGCTTATCACATAACTCTTGGTAAATTGATGAACTTGCAAACTTATTAAGTTGTGTAGCTTACCAGTGAACTTGTTGTTGTTTTGTAGATTTCATTTTGTGACTTGAAGATCGGATCATCTTGAAGATATCACATTATCCTGAGAGCTCGTTCGGTAGTATTTACATCACTCAATTATTTGACATGTACTAGGATGTTATTAACCTTTAATTTTGAACTATAGATGTTGAAATCTTACTATTTTGATTGTGTAAATGCATGAAGTACAACTAGATGTTTAAGCTTAAAATGCTTGTAAAGATTTAGAAGTTAGGTATGATGTGTGATGACTTAATGCATAATTTGTATTGGAAGTACTTGAATGTTAAACTTGTGACTTGGCTCAATTCTTGAGATTTTACGTACTTGTTTCGGTAGAACTTGTGCATGTATCGGTAGAAGTACAGGGTAGGAGAGAGGTTATCCTCTGACTTGAGTTGTATCGGTATTTGAATAATGAGTATCGGTTGTTGTTAGCTTTGATGTATCGGTAGTATGTATGCATATATCGGTAGAAGTTATAGGGTGAGGATTTTTTCTCTCTGGAGTTTTTGGTATCGGTAGATGCATGACTTGTACCGGTAGAAACCATACTTGTATTAGTAGATCTATCACTAGTACCGATAGAAGTTTGCACAGTTTCTAAATTGTTCACTAACTTGACTACTACCGATACTTGACCATTAGGTACTAGTAGAAGTCTCCTAAATTATTGGAAATGTCATTTTTACCCTTGATGAAATTGTGTTATAATTAAATATTGATCTGAAATATGGGAGGTGAGCTTCGTAATGAATAAAGATTAAAATATTTGGATATTTGGATATGTTAAAAGTTGAACAGTATTAAATGAATAGTAACACCAAAATCCTAACCGACATCGGTGTTCGGGATTTGGGTGTTACAAAAATGACAAAATTTGCTACTATAGTTTCACTTCATTCCACTGTAACTTCAGGGATTTGGTGTTGTATCTTCATCTGTTGGTCCTCTTCTCTATATCTCATCAGGAAGATGGGGTTTAAAGTTTTACTCATATTGAGTTTCACTTCATTAATTTGGTCTACTTCTCTGTATCTCATCAGGAAGATGACCGTTTCATTGTTTTGATCCACTTCTCTGTATCTCACCAGGAAGATGGAGTTTGAAGTTTCACTTACATTGAGCTTAGCTTCATTTATTTGGTCTACTTCTCTATATCTCATCAGGAAGATGATCGCTTCATTGTTTTGATCCACTTCTTTGTATCTCATCAGGAAGATGGAGTTTGAAGTTCACTTATACTGAGCTTCACTTCATTGATTTGGTCTACTTCTCTGTATCTCATGAGGAAGATGACTGCTTCATTGTTTTGATCCACTTCTCTATATCTCATCAGGAAGAATGATTTGGTCCACTTCTTTGTATCTCATCAAGAAGATGATCACTTTATTACTTTGAACCACTTCTTTGTATCTCATCAGGAAGATAGGGTGTGAAGTTTCACTCACGTTAAGCTTCGATTCATTATTTTGGTTGACTTCTTTGTATCTTATCAGAAAGATGACCACTTTATTATTTTGACCTACTTCTTTGTATCTCATAAGGAAAATAGGGTTTTAAAGTTTCACTCACATTAAGCTCCGCTTCATTATTTTGGTCCACTTTTCTGTATCTCATTAAGAAGATGACCGCTTTATTGTTTTGACCCACTTCTTTGTATCTCATCAGGAAGATGGGGTTTGAAGTTTCACTCGCATTGAGCTTCGCTTTATTGTTTTGGTCTACTTCTCTGTATCTCATCAGGAAGATGATCACTTCATTGTTTTGACCCACTTCTCTATATCTCATCGGGAAAATGGGGTTTTGAAGTTTCACTCACATTGAGCTCCGCTTCATTATTTTGGTCCACGTCTCTGTATCTCATCAGGAAGATGTCTGCTTCATTGTTTTGACACACTTCTTTGTATCTCATCAGAAAGATGGGGTTTTGAAGTTTCTCTCAAGTTGAGCTTCGCTTCATTGTCTTGATCCACTTCTCTGTATCTCATCAGGAAGATGGGATTTGAAGTTTCACTCATGTTGAGCTTCGCTTCATTATTTTGATCCACTACAACTTGAGTGAGATAATAGTTTCAATCTACTCCTTTTAACTTAGGGGTAAAGGATTGAATGATGGTTTTAATCTGTCCTTCTTGATTAGGGGTAAAAGATTGGAATGACTTTAACTTGCCCCTCTGGATTAGGGGTAAAAGATTGGACGGTGACTTCAATCTGCCCCTCTTAACTAAGGGTAAAAGTTTGGAAGATGGCTTCAATCTGCCCTTCTTAACTAGGGGTAAAAGATAGGAACCTGGCTTCAATCTGCCCTCTTGATTAGGGGTAAAAGATTGGAAGATGGCTTCAATCTGCCCCTCTTAACTAGGGGTAAAAGAGTAGTGATGGTTTTTATCTGTCCCGTCTTGACTTGGGGTAAACGATTGGATGATGACTTCAATCTTCCCCTCTTGACTTAGGGGTAAAAGATTAGATGATAGCTTTAATATGTCCTATGGTCGGGATAAGAGATTGGATGATAACTTCAATTTGCCCCATGGTTGGGGTAAATTATTAGATGATGATGTAACTTTACTCCATTTTGCTGTAACCTCAAGGATATTGAGATTTGTTACTTATTTGGATCTGACTCGCTGTAACTTCAGGGATATAGGATCTGGTGCTTTGTAGTAACTTTGAGGTATAAGATTCACCGTCACGATTTCAATCTGATCCTCTTTAGCTTTAGAGACGAAAAATTTGCCTTTGCATCTTCAATCTAGCTCTTTACATCTTTGAGATTTTACCTTTGTGGCTTCAATATGCTTCTTTACATCTTCAGGGTATAAGATTCACCGTTGCGGTTTCAATCTTTCCCTCATAATGTATAAGGTTCGTCCTTGTGGCTTTCACCTTTCCTTCTTCATCTTTAGTGTATAAGATTCGTTGTTGCAGCTTTAATCTTCCCCTTCACATCACTAAGGTATAAGGTTTGTCGTTGCAGCTTCAACCTTTCCCATCACATCTCTAAGGTATAAGATTCGCCATTGTAGCTATAATCTGTTCCTTTACATTCCTATGGTATAAGATTCGCCATTAAGATTCGCCATTGCGGCTTCAATCTTTCCCATCTCGTCTTCCAGGTGTAGGATTCAATATTTCCTCGGTTCATCTCGCCATTTCGTGGGAATGAAACCTGTAAAAATATGCTTTCTATGGACCTCTATGTAGGCCAAATTATTAGGATGCCATGATCGAAATGAGTCAAATGTTCTTAATTGAATGGGTATGCATGCAACATATCATATTTGTTTTTTTGGTCCTTAGGTTAACGTGGTTTTTCGTTTGCCTAAGTTTTATCACTGATGTCTCACCATTTTTCCTTTTTTGGTTTGGTGCTTTTGATATGAAATCCGAAGAGGTAGTCATAAACTGAACTATTTGTTTTAGGACCTTTCTAACCCTCGGGTCTGTTATTTCCAACTAGTGGTCCTATTTCAGGTCCCTATACTATCTAGAAACATTTCATAGCGATACTCATGGGTCCTTGTATGCTTTATATTGTTAGCCCATTATCTGTTATTTTTAATGCAAAATGCTTGAACAAGGTTGTGAAAGAATAAGGTTGAATTTTATTGAGGACAAAATTCAAAGGAAAGAGTTGTAAACATTTGCCAAAAAAAGTTCCCAAGTATAAGGAACAATATTAGGTGCCCTAGATATCAAAGCATGAGCTTCTCTGAGTCGAATTGACGAGGATCAATCTGGGCCTGATACGTGTCTAGAAGACTTGGAGTGCTTTGTTGATGCCTCAAAATTGTAAAGTTCCTTCGTATTATTACGTTTGAGGGAAACGATTTTTTTAAGTCCACTCTTGCTTCCAATTTGAGTCGCCCTTTTCAGGTTTTCAACTCAAAATCCCTTCAGTTTCAAGACGCCCTTTGTGGGTTTTCATCTTGACCTCTCATTTTTCTTTTCTTTTTCCTTTTCCTTTTCTTTTTTTTTCTCTCTCTTTTTTGGGTAAAATGCTTCTTTACCAAATCAGAGTTCACGGGGTTGAGCATGTGTTTGTCGTCCATTTTGGTTAAAATCAAAGCTCCATTACCTCATGGGGCTATTTCTAATCTGGCAATCACTTTCCCTGCAAATCCTTTTGTAGGCGAAATTCTTTTCAAAATTAAAGCTTCCTTATGGAATTCTCTAGGGCAGACCTTGTTGTCATAAGCCGACATCATTCGTTCTTAGTTCATCAAACCATGTTAGATAGCTTTCAGCCCCTTTTCCTCGATCAAGTGTAATTGATCATATTTGAATTGGCTGTATTCCGTTTCATCAATTCTAACAAAATTTAGAAGGAAGGAAACTCGAGTCCAATGGATAGGACTGCTTCCATTCCATAAATCAACGGGAAAGGTATTGCCCTAGAAAAGATGTTTAATAAGCGTAAGACAAATGATAATTTCTCATGCTAATCTTTGCAGGTCTCGATCTACCTCCATTGCCTCATTCATTTTTGGCAGCATGGAGCTAAATTTGTGATGTTTGCATTGACTACAGACCCTTGCTCTCATGTTATTGTTCAAATTTAGTGTGTTGTCAGATATGACCCTTTCTGGCATTGACATGTAGTCTTTTTCAAAAAATTTGCTCATTGTAGGTCTTGTGATATCAGCGTAGAAAGCAACTTTTACCAACTTGGTAGAGTAATCATTGATCACGAAGATGAATTTATGCTCATTGGAAACATTTGGCAAAATTGGCCCGATGATATCCATGCTCCAAATAGAAAAAGGTCATGACGTGAAGAGGCAAAGGAGATGACCTTTACGGGTTTTCATCTTGACTTTTCCTTCTTTGCTTTTCTTTTTCTTTTTTCTTTTCTTGGGTTTTAAGATGTCCCTTGCGAGTTTTTTTATCATCTCGACCCTTTTCTTTTTCTTTCTATTTTCTTTTTTTCTTTCTTTCTTTTTCCTCTCTTTTTTTGACCTCTTTTTTGATAACACGTTCGTCCTCATTCTTTAGAGTTTCTATTTGAAATGGATTGTATTTTCCTTTATGGGAGCCTATGCATCATGACATCAATTTCTTGAACCCGACATGCTTTGATAGGACCACGTGAAAACCTCTGGACTCTTGGAGTAACTCAACAAGATCTTGCATTGTTTCCACAGATGGTTGTCTCAATTATTATTTTTTCTTGTCTTCATTCCTTAAGCTTACAACTTCCACTGACTCTTTATAAGGTAAGATCTATTTTTCATCTTATTTCATCATTCTTAACAAATCGGGAGAAAAGTTACAATTTTGATCATCTTCAAAGTCCTGAAGTTCCTCTAAACATATATATTGCTCAAAATAAGACTTTAAGTCAACATCAGCCTCGCTTATATCTTTGATATTTGAAAACATGTCAAGGAAGTAAAAAGGGGCCAAAGAACAAAATAAATTTAAGGATGAATGATTGTATGGTATGAGTATGAGTGTAAATGTTTGTCAAATTAGATAAGAATGAATGTTTTAAAGAATGATCGATTGTGTAGCTTGAGTATAAACAAATTTGTTTGTTTAATTAGATAAGAATGAAAGAATAATTAGCAAAATTTTTTCCAAGAAGGTTAGAAAATGCATTTTCCATTAAAGATAACTAGATAATGATCATGGGCCATTTACAAAAAGATCCATATTGCTTTCGGGCCTAAAGCAATAGTTGTGTTTTGAGTATTACTTTGAAAAAGCCCTAAAAACTACAAGAAGCTCCTCCATAGTCTAGTTGTCCAAGACACTTCCAAGGGTGTAGGGACAAACTCTCGATAGGTTCCACTCCGTTCTCTTCTTCGGATATGACTTTCGCTCAAATTTTTTCCAACATTCCCCCATCATCTTAATTTTTCACGTTTTCTCTCAGTTTTTTATTTAGAGTTGTTAACACTCCCTTGACACAAACGTTTTAGATATGTGGGATTTTTATTTCTATGTATATAATGCAATGTAATGCTAATGAATGCATGTATGCATATGCAACAAAGGCTTTGATTCTTAGTTCAATTCTGTTAGAACAGCTTTACTAGAAAACAAATTTCTTTACATAAGCAGATACATATATAGTCGTGTCTTAATGCTTAAGGCCTTAATCTTTCTTAAGAAGCTAAGCTAAACATTTTGTCTCGATTCAACTCCGATTTCAGGCTCAAAATGTTGGCTTGAATGGTTAGGGCTCGCAAGTGGTTAGTCGCTTCTCATACTTGGGCCAAAGCCTTGCTCGTGACATGGCCCTTATCTCTGACCTCGTAGTTCACAATTCTGCAAGTGAGGCCTCAAGTTCTTCTACCCTTTTAATTTCTCATTCTTGGTTTGACTTACATTTCAACTTAGTCACAAATCTAAAATCGCATCATTTATATGCCCTAATGCCTTAGGGAAAATGATTGACCCATAAAAGGTTAAGGTAAAGACGTCGTCCTTTTTGCTTGTGTCAGGGTGTGCTAAGATTGAATCATGCAAGTTCTTCTAAATGGTACATTTATTATCTCTTTTCCTCTAATTCGAGTCACGATCCATTTCTCACTCATCTCGATTATGTTCATCAACCTCTTTAAAAAGAGTCGAAATAATAACGGCTTTAGAGTAGGCTTTATCAACTTGAATCCTCGGGCAACATGGTGAAGTGATGTGTTCTTCTACTGTAAGTACCATGTCCTCCTTTCCAAATGTGAAACTATTAGAAGTTGGATTTCAATACCACGTGGGATCTTGGAACCGATGCTTATTCCCCTTAACATTGAGTAAGTCACCATATTCGCGATTGGACATATGCCTCGTTTCAGCGTATTTATTTCTTTCAGCTTTCGTAAACTGTTACGAGTTACATTTATTTGAGTGTAAACCCAAAACTCTGATATGTGCCTTTTTGATGGGCTATCACCCTTTTCACGTTATTTTTCTTTGACCACATACACACGGCCATGTTGGCTTTTACCTTATCAAGAAATCTGTTTTCTTATGACCAGTTCTCTATTTAGCAATCAAACATGAATCAACACCCTTTTTTATATGGAAATGCAATGCAAATAGGTTCAAAATAAATAAGTTAGTATGATTAGTATGCGCATAAAACTTGAAAATAAATTGCAATTAGAAGTAAAGAAACAAGAATATTACCGTATCTTTTACCTTATTCGGGTAACCGCTAAATGTTTGGCACAATTCTACTTAAGGTAGGCTCTTAAGGCTCATTTCATGGAATTAAATGCATGTTAATAAAATATGATGCTTATGAATGCATGTTTGGCACAATTCTACTTGCATAGGAAAGGTATTGACTCATAATTCAATTCTATTAGAACAACTTTACTAGAAAACAAATTCTTTTACACAAGGCAAATACGTATATGGTCATGCCTTAGTGTTCAAAAGCCTTAATCTTCGTAAGGAAATCATCTAACTTCGCCTTGGTTTGACTCCGATTTTAGGTCCAAAATGTCAATCTTGAATGATTAAGTGATTAGTCACTTCTTGTACTTGAGTCAACGTTTGGCTCATTGTGCGATCTTCGTTTCCATCTTACTCATCTGGCAGACCATCGATTTCTTTTTCGTCCTTCTTTTGACCATATACGCACGACCATATTGTTTTCTACCTTATCAAGAAATCCGTTTTCTTATGGCCCGTTTTCTATTTAGTAATCGAGCATAAATCAACACTTTTCCTTATATGAGGATGTAATGCAAGCAAAAAAAAAAGCAAAAAGAAAAAGAAAACAAGTCAGTACGATAACAAAAAACAGATATAAAACAAGGAACCTAGGCTTGGAAAACTGCTAACAGTTTGGTGTAGTTCTATCCTAAAGCAAGCACTTAGGGCTCACTATATGCAGTTTAAGTTCTAGAGTAGAGGTACCTAAACCAACAGATTCCTCGATCCTCACCCATTACAGGCTCATACGGACGAGTTCAGTTTAGGGGGACACATTTCTCATATGTTTGCACGAAAGTGAAAACTTCATGAAAACATAGGTACGAATGTAATCCCGAAAGCGATTCACTATCCTGCACGGAGGTGAAAACCTCACGAAGGAGTAGCTTCTCACTTCCACTTAAAAGGCGTAGTAACAGATGCAAATGAATGCAAATCTATACTAGCAATATCAATACAATATCATCACAAAAAAATGCAGAGTCGCATATTAAATTAAACCGAGTTAAAAAAGATTTAACAAAAAGACCCAAAAATAATCGACTTTTGGCTTAACTCTATTTTATTTTAAAAATTTTACCTAGTGGAGTCGCCAAGCTGTCGAAATGTTTTTTTTTGAAAAAGAAAAAGGTCTCGAAAATATTTTTAGTCGAAGTACGGGAGTTGCCACCAATCTTTTTTTTATTTGGTGTGATTAGATCACCAAAAAATGTTTAAAATCCATTTTAAAAAATATTTTGGTCTTCGAAATCCAGAAAATGAGTTCGAGAGTCAGTTACGTGTAAGGAAGGATTAGCACCCTCACACGCCTAAAATTGGTACCATATCGACTATTTTTAGATCTTGATTGTCAAAAATTTGAAACCTCGAGTGAAGTTTATTTCGATAATTTATTTCGCATGATTTTCAAAAATTAATTTTGAAGAGAAAAATGCCCGTGTGTTTCGAATTTCTCAGGGAATTGAAGTCGTGTCCAACACGTTAGGGCACGACGTTCTCGAAATTTTGAAATTGAAGGACATTTTGAAAATTTTAAAAGAGGATATTCGATTATCCAAATTCTACGAAAAATCAGACCAGCACATTAGGGCATAATTCTTCGAAGTTTCACACGAAAGGATATTACCTCGATTTAAAATTATTTGTATTTAAAAAAAACGGAAAGCAATTTTAATTTAACTAAAAGTGATCATGTAAATTAAATACGAATGTGCAATTAATGACAAAATTAAATAGCATAAAGAAAGAATAATTATGCGGATAAATAAATAAACAAAAATAAACATAAGATTAATATAATAAGAAATATGAAAAACGCAAATCAAAATCATTGGAAAAAATGATTAATTTAAAATACGATGAAAATAGTTTAATTTTATATAAAAGAATCTAAAAAGGAAAAGAGAAAAAAATAGGGTAAAAAATGAAGTCTTGGAGAATTTCGGGGCCAAATTCGAATTTTTGGGAAGTTTAGGGTCAAATCTAAATTTTTAAGAAGTTTGGAGGTTAAATCCGAATGTTTGGGAACTTCAAGGGTCAAATCTAAATTTTTGGAAAGTTTAAGGGTTAAAACTTAATTTTTAAAAAGTTTAGGGGTCAAAACATAATTTTTAAATAAAACAGGAGCTTCATTGCTAATACACCCAAAAGTTGAACACATGGCAACCTCAGGGTCATTTTTGAGTTAATGACCAAATTGAAAAACATTTAAAATTATTAGGTGAATTTAAAATAAATTAAAAATAGCACTAAAGGACTAAATTGAAACAAATAAAAATGCAGAAAGACCAAAGGGGCAATTTACCCATTTTTAAAAAAAGCGGACCTTGAGGGTGCAGGTGGGTCGAATTTTGAGTTATGTCAAAACGACATCGTTTTGGTGCATTTATGCCATGCCCAAAATGACGTTTTGGTGGGCTATAAATACCCTAAAAAATTCAAAAACTTTTCATTTTTCTTTCTTTCCTTAAAAAAAACCTTTTCTCTCAAACTTTTCTCTCAACACCCTTTTTTTTCAAACCTTGCCCCTTTCGACCACCGGTGTTGCTCTCGTCGCCGTACACGGCGGCCCAAGGTAAAAAATTTCTTTTTTTTTTAAGTTTATTTTGCCTAAAACATAGATCAAGGCTAGATTGATCTAGCCTTAATTTTCGAAAAAAACCTTTAAAAATGATCCTTTTTTGTTTCTTATATTTTAATTTAGAAATCTATTTATTTTTTAGTTAAGGTTTTTAAACCCCCTTTTTTTATCTTTGCAGGTGTTGACCATCGGAGAACCAATCACGAACAAAGGATGTTCGCAGGGCTCCTTGACCACTGTCCGTGGCGACGACGGCGTGGGAAAAGATAAGACGAAAAACCCTAACCCTTTTTATATTTTTATATGTTTTTATATTTATTTTAGCTATTCTCAAAAATAAGAAATTGTAAAAAAAACGTATATACATATATATATATATATTATGTACAAATATATGAAAAATGATACCTTGCACAAATTTGATCTTTCGAATACTTGATAAAGAGTTCCTGTATTTTTTCTATTTATTTACTTTAAGTCTTCGTGAACGTTTACAAAAGTTTTAAAGTTCGACTTTATAGCCGATTACAAACATCATTCTTTTTTTTCAACTAAATTGCTGTCTTTTCTTCTTTGCAGGTGCAAATTCGACAGTGGCGGTGGTGCAAGTGGCTGGTGGTAGTGCTAATGTGGCGGTATTCGAGTGGAAGGGGCAGCCGATTGGCAGCACAAATTGCTGTAATTAGGGTTTGTGTTTAGGTGGGGTTTGGTCTTTTGGGCCTTTGTAATTGGGTTTGGACTTTGATTTGGGTAGCGATTTGTTGGATTTGTAATTGGACATTAAAATAATAAATTTTAATTTAAAATTTATTATTTTGTTTAATTTTGGAGTTGAGCTCGGATAAAATTGGGCTCTAACACTCTTTATGGAGGACATTTTGGTGGTGATAGGACTGCTGCAAAGGTCCTTCAGTCAGGATTTTACTGGCTGATTTTGTTTCGAGATGCCCATAATTTTGTTTAGCAATGTGATAAATGTCAGCGTACCGGATCCATACCTCGTTGTAACGAGATGCTTCAACAGCCTATCATGGAGGTTGAACTTTTTGATGTCTGGGGTATGGATTTCCTGGGACCATTTCTCAATTCTTTTCGAAATGTTTATATTCTAGTCACTGTCGACTATGTTTCAAAGTGGATCGAAGCAAGAGCTGTTTCCAAGGATGATGCTCGGATTGTGTTGAAGTTCTTCACACATACATCCTTACACGGTTCGACACACCTCGTGCATTAATAAGTGATCAAGGTATTCACTTCCATTGTAATTAAGTGGCGACAGCTTTAAAACGTTATGGTATGAAGCATCGTATGGCAACCACATATCAACAAATGGCCAAACTTATCCAATCGGCAAATCAAAAATATTCTTGCAAAGGTGGTTAATCCATCTAGACGTGATTGGTCTTCGCGACTAAATGATGCATTGTGGGCACTTCGCACAGCTTACAAAACACTGTTAGGGATCTCATCGTATCAGCTGGTTTTTGGTAAATCCAGTCACTTGCCTGTAGAACTTGAACATAAGGCCATGTGGGAAATTAAGCAAGTAAACATGAATTATGATGCTGCTGGGCAGAAGAGATTGTTGGACATTTCGGAACTAGAGGAAATTCGACGCAATGCTTACGAAAATGCTACCATTTACAAGGAAAAAACTAAGAGATGGCATGACAACATCATTTTGCGGTGACAATTTTCTGTTGGTCAGTTAGTATTTTTATTTAATTCATGTTTAAAACTGCATCTAGGTAAATTGCGCTCCAGATGGTTAGGTCCTTTCAAAGTTGTCGAAGCATTTCCACATGTTGCAGTGACAATCAAAGATTTAAATGATAGGCACCAATTTAAAGTGAATGGCTAACGATTAAAGCACTACCTCAACCCAGACACCAACAAACAAAACAAGACCATTAACCTGGTCACATTTTCTTAGAATGTCATTACAATTTTTCAATGTACTTCTGTATTTTATTTTCTTTTAATTCTCTTCTTTAGTTTTCTGCAGGAATAAAAGTTATCCTTTTTGTCGATGCACAGAAACTCAACTTGTCGACGCATTTACTTGCTGACTCATCGAAGCATTTCAGGAAAGAATCACGTCGATTGATTTACCTTTTTCCCTAATCGTTGGATCGATTCGAAAAAAGGACAATCTCTGTCATCGCATTTATTGGTTGCAAACACAGTGTCTCTTACAACAGTAGAAATCATCACGCCTTTTCGGTTTTGATCCTCTATAAAATATCCTATTATGTCGACTGTGTTCTTCACACTCACATCTGTCATTGTTGCTGTAATCTTTCCTTTTCTTCAAGTTACAAATTTTCTGCAATTTTGCACTTTCTTCTCTCATTTAACTATGGCCAGAACTCAAGGTTCTAAAACCCCTTCAAAACCAGTCGCTGAATCATCTACGGCGATGGTTTGTAATGTTGACCAAGCAACACCCAAAGAGTCAGTCCTGTTCTTAACCAAAGCGGCTAAAGACCGTTTTCATGAAGTTATACTGAAGCGAATCTGCCACCCTGAGCAGGGATTCCAGCTATCCCCACTACTAATGCTAGGGAAGCAAGTGGTCAGAACCATTTCGCACCTAGGATGAGAGAAGTTTTGCGACCATCCAGAGGGGTATTCTTTGTCATTGGTAAGAGAATTTTATGCCAACCTACTTGATCAGGACCAGAAGTTTATCTTTGTGAGGGATTGGTGCTATGGGACACTGACAATATAAATACCCTTTACAACATTGCCGAGGGGGAGGATAAGCATGTTAAGTTTCTGGAAAACTTTACAGAGGAAAGTGTTGATTTGCTGTTTAATGATTTATGCATCGCTGGTGCTGTTTGGATCGAAAATAATCCAAACAATTATACAATGCACTATCGTTTCCTCACAATCTAGAGCAAATTCTGATTTCACTTCGTCAATTACCGCCTCATGCCCTCTACTCACAGCACTACAGTAACACTGGATAGAATGTGTCCGATACATTCCATCATAAAGGGCCTTCAGATAGATGTCGGGGCAATCCTTCACCAAGAAATTGTAGAGTCTACCACGAAACAAACAGGTATCTTGTCATTCCCTTTTCTGATCATGCTGTTATGTCGACAGAGGGGCATTGTGCCTCGCAAAGGAGAAGAGTTTTTGGAGAATAAAGGCCCTATAAATGATGTCTTGATGGAGAGAATGACGAGGGGGTAGGAAACCCCTATTGTAAAGAAAGCACCATCGAAGAAAGAGAAAGGAAAGGCGAAGAAGAATGATAAGGAAACTCATGCGTCCACAGATCCTGAACTTTGGAGGAAGATTACTGAAATTGAGCAGCTCGTTGATCGAATGAGGGTGCGACAAATCAAACTTGTCGGCGCAGTGGAAGAGATGGAGTTCTCACAGAACTTATTCTATGCCTACATTAGGGCATGGAATACTGCCATTGTCAGTGCATTACGCAGCATGAGCAAGTAGCCCTTGCCAGAATTTCCAGTGTTTCTCTATCATCAGGGAGGCCACAGCATTAATAGAGAAGGCTGCTTCAGAAGGAAAGACTCAGTCTGTCCACTCTCCCTTCATGATTCACATTTCTGACGATGAGGACCAGGAAGTGCATTTTAGGGATGTGAAGGACTGTTTCCGCAATATCGCTAGCCTCTAAGGATAAGTTTTCAAATAGTTTGGGGGTGAATATGCCGGAGAAAGCAGCTGCTACTGCAGAAGAAGAGCACACAACCATGGCTTTTGTGGGTGCTGAGAAAGAGGAGGAAGAAGAGAAGAGAGAAGAAGCAAGAGAAAAAGAAAAAGAAGAAGAATTTGTAGTGATAAATTTATTTGAGGAATTTGTCGTCGCACCTGCCCATGTGGTTGCATCTTTTGAAGAACTGGCGCCATTTGGTGCGAGTTAGGTCGAGGCCGTAACATCCAGCAATTAGGATCTTAATCCTCTGGCTATTTGCCTTATGTGGCACCACTTGCTAAAATTCATCCTTCGGATGTTACTGTCGATGAAGCCAGTACCCAACCGAACTTGGAGGAGCATTCCACCGCCCCTGTTGAACCATCAGAGAAAAAGCGCAAACGTAAAGACAAAAAGAAGCGCAAAGAGGAGCACCCCAAAAAGAAGAAAAAGTCCAAAGCAGCTACATCCTCGGTTGTGACACATTGAGTTAGTTTTTACTTTTCAGTATTTAGTTTAGTTGCATGCATTTCATATAGTTGTCATTGCATTTTAACATTTTATTTGTCAGAGCATTTGCATTGTGGTTGCATTTCATTAATATTTGTATAATATTATCAGTGCATTGGGGACAATGCAGACTCTAAGTTTGGGGGGAAATATGTATGGCTTGGAAATGCAATTGTACCCACAAGTTTAGGAATTTATTTGTCTTTTTAGTTGAATGAAAGTATGCAAAGTTATGAAAAATGTGGCTACAATTTGTCATTTGATGATTAATTCTTGAATTATTTAAGATGCTAATGTGTGAATTGGATGAATGTGTTTGAATGTTGCATCCTTCTATTTTTGGATGAATGGTTGAAATTGCATTAGTAATAAATGAGTAGTATCATTATTTTAATCTTAAATTAACTTACCATTTTCATCTATGTATATAATTATATCTACTAATAAAAGACACTCCAATGTGGGTGCATTGTGACTTATCAAGGGGGAACACTCCAATGGAAGTGTTAGAAAAATTATCTAGCCAAAGGCTGTCACTGGAAGAGTGTGTGTCGGCGCAATTACATACTCCTTTGGGGGTTTGTTGCACCTTATCGTTACTGCCCAGGAACAAGGGTATAGTAATGTAATGACATTTCTCAGTCACATAAAAAAATTTGATAAAAAGAAAAAAAAAATATATATATATATATGTATAGAATAATAAATGATATATTGGTTAAGAAGATTTAAGATTTAAAGCATGATGTTAGCATTAGTGAAGTTGCAGTTTTGATTATTCATACCTATAAATTGTTGGCACAAATTTCTATCATATGAGTATAATTTATACATTAGGATCCTAGAGAATTTAAGTTGCTAGAATGATTATTGCGGTGACAAGAATTTTGATATGACTTTACTAGCTTTTATTTACTTGAGGACAAGTAAAAACTCAAGTTTAGGGGTGTGATAGCATTAGAAAAAACCATTAAATTCTCCCTAATTAGACTAAAATTTGTTTCCTTTGTATCATATTTGGCATACATTTTCAGCATTTTATACTTAGTAATTACATTTTCTAAGTCAGTGTTGTATGATCTTATTTTCTTTCATTTTATCTCATTTGTGCTACTAATGTTGCCGCATTTAGTATCAGTTTTTGCGTCTAAAGTGTTCAGATTTGATATAGAACTACGCCCAAATATGTCATCGCATGAATACTTCCAAATTGCAATAGGGACTTTAAGCTGCTAACATATCCAAAAGCATCAGCGCATGAAAATGTCAAGTTGTCGCAGCAAATAAAAATATATTTTTACGTCCAGTAATGTCGCGACAACCTGCAACTTCCTAACGCATAAACCAGAACTGCGTGAGTGTACAGCTGGAGTAACTAACTTGTACAGCTACAAAGAAGTTAGATCTGAGAAAAGGAGGACACCTATTCTTACCAATGAAGATAAGTAGAGGGGAGAGAGAGAAGAAGAGAGGAAGCTCGTGAAGAAATTAATTCATATTTTTCCGATTCTTTCTCAAGTAAGCTACCATGGAAGCTTAACTTTCCAAGAGGGTGATCTGATGCGACGAGAAGGCAACTACTTCTGACGAGGAGTGTCTAAGTGCGATGCAAGAGGAGCAATTACGGAAGGATTCTAGTAGGCTAGGAATAGAATGCTTCAATTTTTTCTTTAATTCCTCTTGAATATTGATAAATTCTGTTGACTTTAATTGTGTATGGAAGTACCTATTAATGTTAGATCTACTTTGATTTCTGCTTAATTTTTTTTGTCTTTGGATTTAATTGTTTTGATGACTTTAATTGTGTATGGAAGTACCTATTAATGTTAGATCTACTTTGATTTCTGCTTAATTTTTTTTTGTCTTTGGATTTAATTGTTTTGACCACGGAAGTGCGATTGTAGTCACAGTCACTGGAAGGTGCAGTGACAAAGTTAGATCAACAAGCAAGATAACAGAAGTTGCTTGAGGCAAGAAGGAATTCTGGCCACTTGTTCTCAAATGCAAAGCATTGCCAACACTGGAAGGTATGGCTAATGTGAGTGTTTAGGTCTTTGCTAAACAAAGAAGTCGAAAGTTGAGAGATCTCATAGAACTTAATTGCGGCGACAATTTATCTACCAGTTACCTTGTAGTCACATTTAGTATTTGCCAACTTGCCAAATCAGGGATCCCCCATTCCTTTATAATTGTTTTACTTATTTAATCCTCTTAATTTACATTCACAAAACATATTCAACATTCATTTCATCTTCTAATAAATTGCTCTGACAATCTGTATTACAGTTTTACAATATTTATGCTGACAGTTTTAACTTTTTTATTTATGCTGATAGTTTTAACTCTTTCATTTGTGTAGTCTTGACTTAATTGCACTGACATTACTCCTAACTATTTTTCTTATTTTAACTACTTTTCTTTGACAAATTTAAGTAACAAGAACTCTATCCTCGTGGGATTGATATTCGACAGACTCACATCTATCTATTATACTTGCATCGACAGTGTCCGCTAGCACGTTATTGTTGTGACATTTATACCACGATAAATGCTTGATATGTCAGAAAGTGAAGGCAGAGCACCAGGTACCATCTGGGTTACTACAACCAATTTCCATCTCGGAATGGAAGTGAGAGCGAGTTACTGTAGATTTTATCATAGGACTTCCGGTAACACCGAGAAAGAAATATTCGATTTGAGTAATTGTAAACAGGTTGACAAAGTCAGCTCACTTCACTCCTATCCGGGTATATTATCCAGTTGAGAGGTTGGTTGAGTTACATGTGTCCGAGATCATACGACTACACGGAGTGCCAACGTTTATTATCTCTGACAGGGATCCATGTTTTACCTTGAGGTTCTGGGGTAAGTTGCATGAAGATTTAGGAACCAAACTAAATTTCAATATTGCATATCATCCACAGACGGATGGTCAGTGAGAGCGAGTAATATTTATATACTTGAGTTTGAGGGAAGTTGGGAGAAATATCTGTCTCTGGTAGAGTTTGCATATAACAACAACTATTAGTCCCATATTAAAATGACATCGTCTGAGGCATTTTACGGTAGAAAATGCAGAATGTCTTTGTATTGGTCAGAGTTGAACAAACCTAAGTTGGTTGGAACTGACTTGGTTCGTGAGACCGAGGGTAAAGTACGGGTAATTCGTGATTGCTTGAAAGCAGCGTCTGATCGGTAGAAGTCGTACACAGATCTTAAAAGGAAAGATATAAAATTTACAGTGGGAGACTGAGTTTTCTTGAGAGTTTCACCTTGGAAGAAGGTGTTGCGGTTTGGTAGAAAGGAAAGCTGAGTCCACGATTTATCGAACCATATGTGATAGTCGAACGGGTTGGTTCTGTAGCTTATAAACTGGCCTTGCTTCCAGAACTTGAAAAGATCCACAATGTGTTCCATGTTTCAATGCTGAGACGGTACAGATCAGACCCTTCTCATGTGATTAGAGCTTGTGAGGTTAAGATACAACCATATTTGTCTTATTCAGAAGAACTGGTTAAGATTCTGGCTCGCGAGGTAAAAGAGTTGTGGAACAAAAGAATACCGTTGATGAAAGTATTATGGAACCATCACGGGTTAGAGGATGCAACATGGGAGATAGAGGCTTCGATGAGATCAGTACCCTAACTTGTTCACCGGTAAGAATTTTTTAGACGAAATTTTCCTAAGGGGGGAGAGTTGTAACAGCACGTTTTTCAGTGGTGTCAAAAATAGTGGTTTTGGGATCACAACTTCGATGAATCGAGTCGTAAAATTTATCATTTTAATATGTATGACGTTATTAACATTGTATTAAGATTTAGTTATGAAATTTTATCGTTAGGATAGTTAATTAGGAGAAAAGGGCTAAATTGTAAAAGATGCAAAACTGGAATTGTTTAATTAGAAAGGTCAAATCGATAAATTAACCAATAGAAATTAAGTAAGTGGGATTACATGGTATCAAATGATTATGGGTAAGGTTAATTAGAGTTAAAAAGGATTTATTAAGCTTGATGATGAAAGTCTCAAAAATTACAAAATTGCCATTTTGTATATAAGTTAAATTAATGAATTAAAATGAAAATTTTCATCAAATTTCAACCCATCTTCTTCATCCTCATGGGAAAACAAAAGAGAAAGCTAGGGTTTTCTTTGCTAACTTTGATCTTTGATTTGGGTATGTAAACCTTGATTGTTTTTAGTAATTTTTGTGTTTTTTAGTTCGTATCAGCTTAATCTAGCTTATATAAGAACTAATTTGTGAATCTGTCAAATGCTATAAAACTTGCCATTGCTGAAAATGCTTGTTCTTGAAATCTTATGATAGATTTGAATGTTTGATGCTTGGGTTAGATCTTTTTGTAAAGTGATTTTGAATGAAATTAGAGTTTAAGGACTAAAATGCAAAAAGGGAAGAAGTTGTAGGGATGAGTAGTTGAACCATGAATGTTCGGTTGGGATATGCTTAAAAGAAAATAAGGACTTTACATGCTTTGAGTAAGAAGGACTAGATTGAATAAATGAAAAATAATAGGGGTAAAATTATGATTTTTCTAAAAAGGACTAAATTGTGTGGAATGACCTGATTGTGTGATTTAATGTAAGAATTGGATGATTTGTGGATGTAGACTACGATCGTGTCTCAAATCGTGGAAAAGGGAAATTAACGAAGTAGTCTCTAAAGTCTAACCGTAACTATAAATTGATCCGATAAGTCCGTAATGTAAATTTTTACTTAACATTTCTTGTTTGTACATTATCATTGTTCAACAATTGGAATCACTTTGAATTGAAGAGATCAAAGAAATGAAACGAAAGAGATAGTAGGCTTTAAGCCGTTGAAAAGGTATCGACACGATGGCTAGGGTACCGCATATGTTGTGAGTCCTCAATAGCTCTTGTGAGCAGCATTATGATTCGAAAAAAAGATATGAATCCTAAATCGATTATAGACCCTTCGATGACTGGACTTATGCTTTATGCATACTCTCGACAGCTCGTGCGAGTAGCATCGTTAGGGAACAATTTACAGATAGACACCGTACCGATGGCTGGGGTACCGCATACGTTGCAAGTCCTCTACAGCTCGTGTGAGCAGCATTGGGTACTGGTAACAGAAAAGTTATAGACAGGAAAGTGAAATTTTATAATTGACTCGAGGAAGCAATGAGACTATCTTGGCTCGGTTGAGTTATAGCTGTTCTATACAAATGTTGGGTAATTCTTTAAAACTATCGAACTTACTAAACTATGAAGCTTACCAAAGATGTTGTTGTTTTGTAGATTATTTGCTGATTGAAGATCGGATCATCATCTCTCAGAAGTCACACTATCCAGAGCTCGTTGGTAGTTTTTACATCACTCGCTCTTATGGCATGTACTAGGATGATGTTATCTTTTGCTTTATGTAATTGAGATTGTGAAAACCTTGTTACGTTGATGAAATGATGAATGTAGTAATGCATGTTGTGCAAGTTGGAGTATAGACTTAAAAGTACTATGTAATGACTTGGAGTTTATGTATTTTGTGTTGGCTTAATGCATATTGAAGTCATGAATGTTTTGTGTTGATAAACTTGTGTTTTAGCGTGATTCTTGAGATTCTGCATACTTGTTTCGGTAGAACCCATGCAAGTATAGGTAGAAGTACAGGGTAGGAGAGAGGTTGTTCATTGACTTGGATTGTATCGGTAATTGAATAGCAGGTATCGTTAGTTATGTGTTTAGAAGTATTGGTAGTTTGTATACTTGTATAGGTAGAAGTAGCAAGGTAAGACTTTTAGCTATCTGGAGTTTTTAGTATCGATAGAAGTAAGACTTGTTTCGGTAGAAGAGTCACTTGTATCAGTAGAACTGTCACTTGTATCGGTAAAAGTCTGCACTAATCTTGAACTGTTTACTGACTTAATAACTAGTGATACTTGTCCAACAAGTACTGGTAGAAGTCTCCAAAAATATCGAGAATGATCTTTTTACCCTTGTTGAATTGTGTTTATAATCAAATGACGATATATGACGCGTGGAGTGCAAATTCTTAAATAAAATAAGACTAAATAACATGATGTTAAAGATGAGTGATAAATGAATAGTAAGACACCGGAATCCTAACCGACGACGGTTTACGGGTTTTGGGTGTTACACTCATAATTCACCAAAAAAAATAATACCTCTCTTTATACTTTGTTCAACTTTCTGTAATCAATGTAGAATCTCATAGTTTCAGCTTTCTTTTCACAAATAACATTGAAACACTCTAAGATGACATGCTTGATTGAATAAATCAACTGTCTAATAATTATTGCAACCTTGTTTTCAATTCTTTTAATTTTATCACCATTCTGTATGATGAAATCAAGACCGAAGCAGTTCTGAGTGACATTTTAATAACAATTTCAAATTTTCTCACCCTAGCAATAAACCTGACAATCCTTTAGGAAATACAATAATGCATTCATTAGTTGTCAAAGCTTGTTCCATCTTTGATTCTGATACTTCGGAATCTAAAATGCAGTCAAATACACTTTACCACCCTTTTCTATCAATACTCGGGCTAATATTGCTAAGATGATATTGGTCGAACAATCTGATCTATCAGTCTCCTTATTTATCGTTTCACTCTTTTGATATCTCACTAACATTCTTTATTTGTCTACGGTTGATTATAACATCATGCGAAGTTAATCAGTCAGTATTTATGATAATATCAATCAGCTATGGTTTCAGGAATTTTAACCTCTCCTTTAGCTCGAACAGCTTAAGCTCTAACTGGTGCAAGAACTTCAGATCTCAATGTCGTATCTTGAGTGTCTCTTTGACTGGTTCCTACGTTACTATTAATTCTCGATTTCTTCTTCTTTGCAATATTAACATCGGTTTAACAGTTTAATCACTAATAACATCTGATTTTATAGAGCAATCCTTCATTAGGTGTTTGGTAAATATAAATTTTAAATTATTAAAAAATATATTCTACATTTTTATCCTGAATTTTTAAACATTTCACTTTATTAGTTTTTATATGATAATATAACATTAAAATAGATAAAATATAATAAATTGAAAATATCATCCATTAAATGATAAGTAGTTCTTATCTACTTATTATTTTCTACATTTTTTTTTATAGAAAAGTTCTATCAAATTGTTTTATTTTAGATTATCAAACACGTGTAAAAAAATAAATCAATGAAAATATTAATTTTCAATTGTTTTAAATTTTGTCAATGATCTATCAAACAAGTCCTTAATGTATAATTGTTTTCAATTCTTTATATTTTATTTTATTTCTTTGAACATTATGTAATACCCAAAAATTAGGAGGTTAGAATTTTATAATTTACATAAATTAGATCCTAGCATTAGTGGTTAAGAGTTTAGTAAAATTTTTCTTTGGCATAATTTACAACTCATTGACTCTATTTGTTCCTTCATGGGTGACCTCAAGCTTGTCCCATATTTCTTTGGCATTGTTGCACAAGAAGACTCTATTGTACTCATTAGCACCAATAGCACAAAATATAGTGTGCATAGCTTTCGCATTAAGTTGCACCTCCTTAAGATCATTAGCATCCCATTCACTCTCTTCCTTTGGAACACTAACACATTCGACCCTCTTCATTGGAATGAATGACCCATTTGTTATTATCCTCCATACTTGAGAATAGTTGGCTTGAATAAATAGATTCATTCTTGTTCTCCAATATGAGTAATTGATGTCATTGAATAGAGGAGGCCTTACGGTGGAGTGTCCTTCTCCCACAAACGTTGATCCGGAAGTAGACGCCATTATTGTTGGATGACTTGTTGATTGTTTGAGCTTCTTCGAGGATCTTCTCTTGATTGTTAAACCATCTTTAGAGACTAGCTTTGATACCAATTATTAACTCGATGGATCAACTCAAGAATGCCGTTAAGGGAGGTTGAATTGACCTTTGAGATGTTGTGGTGGAAGCAATAAAAATTTGCAACAAAGAACACAAGGATTTATAGTGGTTCAGCCCCAAATGCTCACTCCACTACCTTAGCTTTCCACAACAAAGGATTTTCCCAAATCCACTAGATTTGTATACTTTTTTAGGACAAGGTTTAACCTTACAATTTCTCTTAAGACTTATACCCCAAAGTCTTAAGATGCAACTCCCTTAAGGTTTCTACCCAAACCTTAAATATAAACCCTCTCTCAAAAGAGAAACAAACAAGCCCACAAAGAAACAATCTTTACAAGATTAGGATGTTTGCCAATTAAGAACAAATACAAAAAAAAGAACACTTGAGCTAAATGAATACAATGAAAGCTAACAAGTGTTTACAAGAAAAGGTGTGAAAGAATTAAGTTCTAGGTTGTTTTTATTGATATTTAAGCTTTGCACATTGCTCTTCTTGTTTCGAGACCTTTGGAAAATGATATTTATATCCTCTAGTTAATTTTCAACCGTTGTGGTTGTTAGGAAAGTAAATATGGTCGTTGGGGATGAAATACCAGCTCATTAACTACACATGCAGCAACGAGTATCGATACCTGCTAAAAGGGTATCAGTAATTTTTGTAATAAATGTCGATACCTTAGAGAATATATAGATACCTTTACAAAAGGTATCGATACGAGATCGATACTTTCTAGGGTTTGATAAAATAGAATGCTCATTTGGTATCGTTTATCAGAGGGGTATCGATATCACATAAAATATCGATACTTAGACAAAAAGTGCTGACACTTTTTATCTTGGAGCAATTCTAACTTGTTTGAAAATGGTTAAAACATATTTGAAATTGTTTTACTTAATTGAAACCATTTCAACTTGATTTTATCAATTTGTTCAACTTTACTTTTATTCAAAAATACTTTAATTTGTTATATCAAAATATATTATACAATAGGGCTTAGTCTAATAGAAATCATGTATATTTGAAAATTTTTTCAAAGCAAAATAATAATAATAATAAATACTTAAGTATGATAATTTTGAACCATTAATTAGGTTCCTAAATTATTATTTTAGAAAATTTTTAAATTTTTAATATTTTTTAGAATTTTTTTAAAAAATATAAATTTTGAAGTATGTATAAATAATTTGAAATTTAAAAATTATTTTGAAATTTTGAAAATCATTTTGAATTTCTTTTTTTGTAATTTTTGTCGAGAGAGACCAATTTGCTTATTTTCAAATTCGACAGGCGCCAAAAAGGTATTTACAGTAATTTTTTATTCGAATTATGAAATTCAACTCAATTCAATTAACTCAAAATTCAAATTTTTTTTTAATTTTTTCGAATCGAATCGAGTTTCCTCACCCTTAAACCAATCAAAGACAGTAAGGTACAAATATAAGTATATATTATAAGAATATTTTATCTTTTTTATGAAATCTAAAAAAATAATTTAAACAAAAAATAAATCTAAAAAAGATGACTTAAACCTATGACACTAAAGCTTCCAAAGGCTCAACTTCGTCTTTTCAACCAAAATATCATTAGCTTTTTATTATTATAAATAATTATAGTTTTTACATAATATTTTTTTACCCAAGTTATAAATTTTTCATAGTCTAGTATCATATAGTATTGTAAATACAAATTGATTTAATTAAAGCCGGTTTAGATTCTCTTCGTTTTCTGAAATTGTAGACGATAGCATTTAATCTATATATAATATAAAACCAGCGTTTTTGAGAGCCATTTGCATTTAGAAGGGGTATTATAGTAATTTAAGTATTTTAAAAATATAAATACAAGCTATTTAAGTATTTTGAAAAAAATTAATTAAATATCTATAATTTGATAATCTCTATTAAATTTTCAATTCAACAATTGTTTTTAATATATTGGTGTGATTACATAGTAGTATCTGTTCATATTTTTTAACATTTTGACAATGCACACACAGATACTCGAACCCGAATCTTCTAAAATGAATATCTTCTTCTTTTTCACTAGAATGACTCATTGGGTTCAATTCAACAAATTCTTTTATTAGGAGTGAATATGGGAAGTTTGAGTGAATAAAATTTCAATTAATTATGTTTTCTGATTTTATTTTTTATATATATATAATCAAGACTAAGGATTGTAAATAATATTTTTTTAATTTATGAAAGTAAGTTTATTTGATTAATAAATGATAGATATATATTTTGTTGTTACATTTTTAATAATTATATTTTAATATTATTTTAATGAGTTTATAATTATTGTAGTTATTATTATTATTATATTGCTATATTTTTAATTTTCAATTAAATATTTTAATTTTTCTTTTATTTTTTTGTTTTAATAATGTTTTAATTACTTTTAATTTTTCTTTTAATTCTTTTTTTGGTGAATAATAGAATAAAATTACATCAAATCAAATGTTAAAAAACCCTAAATGCTTTGTCTTGTTGAAGAACTATAGATATAAGGAGGAACTTTGAAAATTTGTAAGCTTGTCTGTCATGTAAGACTAATCTTTGTCAGTTGATCCGTAATTAATTACAATCCTTGAGTATATATTTGATCTTCTACTATCCTTCAGAACTCCTAATTCGTTGAATCCTTTTGAGTAAGTTAATGCCCGAATTTACTGACTCCTTCATGGATAAAACTTTAACTACCTCTAGATTATATGTTTGAATTATGACTCTTTTATATCACTTATTTAATAAAATGAGAAGTTCATCCAAAATACCTCAAAATTAACCTCAAAAGGTAAGCAAATGTCAATATAATGATTAAAGCCCAATATATATTTTCCAAGCGAATCATGAACTACCTCGGCATCAAAAGCATTCCCAGAAACTTTGACCACTGCTCCATCAAATAAAGATCAACGAAGAAATTGACCTCATTTATCTTTACACTTTCATTATTTTGGCGTATTTTTAATATTTTTTTTATTTGTAAATTCACGGATATTAAAATAATTATATAAATTCAAAAAATAAATATAATAATTTATTATTACGATTAATTATTGATTATAAAATAATAGTAGTAATAGTAAATAGTACTACATATTTTATTCTATATTAAATAGGAAAATTTTGTATCTATAATTAAACTGGAACTAAAATTTTATTTAATTAATTGTTTTTAAAATTTTAATTTCATTTTTGGGTGAATAGTTTTATTGAGTATTTAGTTGGAATATTTAAGTAAAATTAGAATTAAAAATTAATATTTACTAAAATAAGATTATTTTAAAAGTATTTACGTTGAAAAAATATTTCTCACTTTATATATTTAATACTTAATAAATAATTATTTGGAAGATATTATATTTTTGTTATGACAATCTACTAATGTTTTTGTTGCTATAATTTAATATAAAATTTTTCTTTTCTTTTTTATTGAAATTTTGTTTTTATTAATTATTTTTATTTCTTTGAGATTACATTTTTAAACTCATCACATATATTTTTTTATACAATATTTAAAACTACTCATAATCTCTCCTCAATCTTTAAATAGGAGGATCAACACGCTCCAACTCATTTGAATCCACATCCTCATATATTAATAACAATATCAATGCTAACTGAACTAAAACTCAATCATTTATTTATTTTCTATTGCACCTAAATAAGTTTTTAAATTTAATTTTTAATTTCTATATCCAAATAAATTTTTAAGTTATAAATGGTGCCCAAATAAATCCTAATATGTAATTTATATCTAAATAATTTTTTAGCATATTATTTGAAATAAGACTTTATTTAGATACAAATAAATATATATATATATATATATATATATAAACTTGTTTAGCTACGCCTATCATAAAAGAAGTTTGATGTAGGACATAATTATAAGAATTTGGAGACACAAGAAAAAAATAGGCATATTGCAGTCTTAGTATGTTATATATATATATATATCGATGTCATTATAAATTCTGATTATATTTTTTTGATACAATGCTTAAAATTATACATAATTTCTTTTCAACTCATAAATAGAAAGATAATGCGCTTCAACGCACTTGAACTCACATCCTCTTGCATTGATATATATATGTTTTTTATGGAGATGTTAATAGATATAACAATATTTAGGTCTTGATTGAGTTATTCTCATGTCAATTAGGAAATGATAAAAAAATTCATATTAAATTATTAATATTTTCATTTTATGTCATTTTTTTATTTACATGGTTATTAAGTAGAGTATTTTTTTTATTTTAAAATATCACAACGATAAATTTAATAAAAAAATTAACAATATTCACATATGAACTTAAATTTTAAAATTTTAAAATAAAAAATTACATTCTTAAAAATAAAAATATAAAATTAAATTTTAAATTTTGGAAAAGTATAGAAAGTTAAGTATATATTCAACCTTTATATAATAATTGATGTATTATGCGAGTTTTACGGCAAAGTGTTAATGCAAGGCATGACAAATTGGATATTTTTGTTATTCCAACGACGCGGATTCGTATCAAAAGTAGCAAGTTTGTGCGAATCATGACTTATTGTTCATCCTCTTTTTTAATGACCAAAACACCCCTCCTTTTTCTTATATTTTTGCTGTCTTTTTCATTTAAAAACATTAAATGTTTAAATGTTGTCTCCCATGACATCTAAACTGATTATGAAAATGGAACGGTTGAAGTGGCACACCCACAAATATTCTATATATTATAGAACATAATTCATCTATTTAAATACTTGATGCGAAGTTCTGGCTTTATGAATCTACCACAATTATCAATGTGATGTATGTTGGAAAATATGAATATCATATATATAATAATGGTAATTACATGTTATTATTTATTATCATCATAATAGGTTAGTCCAAATTAAAAATGATCTAATTTGGTTAAGGTTTATTGGATTTTAATTATTAAATAAAGTATGGGTCAAATATGTGTAGATACTCTAATAACTAATTTCTAATTGATGATGGGCTGATTAGGGTTATGGTCCCCAAATTACACGTAACGTAACTTTTTTAATATCCCATCTTTAGAAAAGAGAGTCACATTCTCTAACTTACCTGTGTGCTAATTTGGAAAATCAAAACACCAAGATCTATAGATATCAAGAAATCGATAAATTCAGGTACGCTTCCGCATCTAGTTTTGTTCTTTATTTATTCTTGATGATTTGACATGACAGATCCTGATTTATGGTTTCTTAAGTTTATATCAAATATTATTTTACGGTTCTTACAAGTGGTATCAAAGTCTCATCATATCGAATGATTGAGAATGAATTGATTTTTTATTATTTTTAAATTAATCCGTGCTTGAGATTTTATAGATTTGATGTTTCGATCACACAAATATTAAATCACTTAAGAAATGATCCTAGTAAATGGTTTACACGAATGGATCAATTTTTTGAATTCCAAGGCACCATAGGTTCAGAGAAAAGACAATTGGTTTCCTGTCATCTTGAAGGTGAAGCAAACCAATGGTGGAGGTGGCTAAGGCACTCATACATGGCTGATGACAAGGAAATCACTTGAGAGCTTTTTGTCAAGGAACTATGGGCTCGATTTGGTCCTACGAATTGTGAGGACTTTCATGAAGCATTGTCCAAAATCAAGCAAGTTGATCCTTTGAGTTACTACAAAAAAAAGTTTGAACGGTTGGGTAATTGGGTGCAAGGATGGTCACAAAGGGCATTAGTCGACACATTCATGGGTGGTCTCAAAGTTGAAATTACTAATGGTATAAGGATGTTCAAGCCCAAAACCTTGAAAGAAGTTGTTAGTCTTACGAGGATGCTTGATTAACAATTAACATGTCAACGAAAATTTCAGTGACCTACTCATTTTATTACTGAATCTTCTTCACCAATGAAGCCCAAGGGTTGTGTTTCAATTGTGATGAGAAGTTTACAACAGGCCATAGTTGTCATGGGTCACAACTCCTGATTTTAGAAGGCAACAATGATAGTTATGAGGATGAGACAATAGATGATACATTGGAATTGCAAGTTGAGATTTCCTTACATGCACTCTCA
The DNA here is from genome assembly GCA_005610355.1 of Gossypioides kirkii. Classification (NCBI taxonomy): domain Eukaryota; kingdom Viridiplantae; phylum Streptophyta; class Magnoliopsida; order Malvales; family Malvaceae; genus Gossypioides; species Gossypioides kirkii. The sequence goes on from CP032245.1 coordinate 18,378,227, forward strand.
GCTTGGTCATCCCATAAAACAATGCGAGTGCTGGCTAAGATTGGTGCACATGCAATAGTAGTCTTGATTGATAGTGGGTCGACTCATAATTTTATTAGCAAAAATATGGCCGCGATGCTACAACTACCTGTCCTTCCAACTAAATCTTTCAATGTAAAAGTAGGTAATTGAGAGCCATTGCAGTGCCAAAGCAGATTCGAAAATGTTTCAATTGATATTTAAGGTATTCCTTTTGTACTCACTATATATGCTTTACCACTCAATGGGTTGGATTTGGTTCTAGGAGTCCATTGGTTGGAACAATTGGGGACTGTAGTTTGCATCTGGAAGCAATTAAGAATGGAATTCCAGTGGAATAACAAGACTCACAAGTTAGAAGGCTTGGATACAACATTCATTCAACCTGCAACAATGAAAGTCATTACCAAGGAAGCACGACAAGAAGGGTCTATGTTTGCCATTACTCAACCTCCCACTATTGATCCAAAAGCATCAACTGTTAATCCTGAAATGAAACAATTGCTAGAACAATTTAAAGATGTATTCCAAGAGCCAAATCAGCTATAGCCTACAAGAGACATTGCACATCACATTCATTTGAAAGATGGTACTGAGCCCATTAATGTCCGACCATACAGGTATGCCTATTTTCAAAAAGCTAAAATTGAAAAAGAAGTTCATGACATGTTAAAATTGGGGCTAATACGACCTAGCATGAGTCCATTTTCTTCTCCTATTTTATTGGTTAAAAAAATGATGGATCTTGGCTATTTTGCACAGACTATAGAGCACTTAATGCTGTAACCATCAAAGACAAGATTCCTATTCCTACAGTTGATGATATGCTGGATGAACTCTATGGAGCTACCTATTTCACCAAACTTGATTTAAAAAGGGGTTATCACCAGGTACGAGTGCATGAACCAAATATTCATAAAATTACTTTTCGTACGCATAATAATAGTCACTTTGCAAATTTAGTGATGCCATTCGGCCTCTGTAATGCACCCTTAACCTTTCAAGCCATTACGAATTTCATATTTCGTCCTTACCAATATGCCCTCTAGGGCACCTCAAATATGTTCTAAACAACCATAGGATCAAATACATCAATAAAATTCTAGCATTCAATATTACACTCAAACATCAACCAATGACTAATATAAACCTACCTTATTTCAATATGCCAACACATGCCAAATAAACCAATTTGTACTGAAAGATCCTAATTAATCATTTTATCATCAACATCACTATACTAGTTACTCAATTCAAAACTCATTTCATTAAGATTTCACCATGTCAAAGCAATTATTTATAGAAGTAACTAACCATACTTGATATCAATTATAAACATTTACACATCATTCAAAAAGATATATTATACATCCTATATACATAACATTCGCTTAATTTAACATGACCAAAATGACTTTTACATAACATCGACACCCTAGGTACATGCCAAAATACAAGAGAGATCATCACCGATGTTGAGTAAGGGACTCTTGTGGGATGCTGAGTTCGAATCTATTATTACCTAACCTGCAAATATAAGAACCAGATCACATTAAGCAGATTTCACTTGTTTAATCAAACACAAATGTATCCAAAGCACTTGAACTTATCTCACAACTTTATTGACATACTTCAATAATACATTATATCTTTCAATGATTAATTATATACATAAGTATATATAATTCCACCTTAGTAATGCTCATAACCAACCTTCTCCAAGGTCTATCAAACTTTGCTATATGATTTCGTCAATATATGGCACCCGGTGCCTAGCGGATAAACCGCGAAAGAGTTTGCACCTAAAGATAGTCAGATAAACCAACGATATTAAATGTGAGCCCAGCTCTAGTTGGACAAACCAACGATATTGCGCCCAACGCTAGTCGGATAAACCGACAAAAGTGTGCCCAGCACTAATCAGATAAGCTAATGATATTGTTAATGAGCCCAGCTCTAGTTGGATAAACCAACAATATTGCGCCTAGAGCTAGTTGGATAAGCCGACAAAAGTGTGCCCAGCACTAGTTGGATAAACCAACAATATTACGTCTAACGCTAGTCGGATAACTAAAAAATTGTAGATATTCATTTCCACCATTTTCTCATTTCGTAATATAGTATCATCATAAAATACATATATGAGATTATGTACATGTATCAAGTAATTAAGTAATGATTAACTAATTTAAATTTTAATTAATAATTGAATAGAAATATTAAGTTCGAGACTAAGAACTTACCGAGTTATGATAGCCTTTTAAATCGAGATTGATTACTCCGCAATCTTCTCCTTCCCACAATTATTATTCGTCCTACTCGTTTCTTGATCTATATACAACAATTTGGTTTAATAAACAACTTATAATCTTTATTATCTAATACTCACTATCATTCAATTAATCTATAATATATTTTCAAATTCATCACCAAATCCTTAACACAAGTATGCCATTTAACTTTCATGGAAGAACATAACTCCACAGCCAACCGAATCCGCAACCACATACACACACACACACACACACACACACACACATATATATATATATATTCTTTCCAAACGGTCCCCAAACTCTTGAATTTCTAGTTTTAATACCATAACATTTCAACTTTATAACAATTATATCCTCAAGAATTAGAACTATCTAAACTTACTACCAAAAGTATTTAAATATAAACAAATTCTATATATCACAACCAACTCCCCCCGAATTATTCATGAAAACAATCCATAAGTATATAAAAAATCTTTAATTAACACATGCTATTTTCATGTACAAGTCCCTAATTTCACCACAAATAACTTATAAAATACATATAATTCCCTATGAGCTTAGTAACTCATCAAGTAAATTCATAAGAACCACAACTATTTCCATGTCAATCCTCCAACCTTTTTACCTTTTTATAAAATAACCTTTAGAGAAGATAGACCAAACTAAGATGATTTCAAAAACATAAAAATCAATGGAAATAAGGCACATTTTACCTACCATGCAAAGACTTTCCGCCCTAGCCGAACCAATTCTTCAATGGTGGCTTCTTTTTATTTTTTTCTAACAATTCGATAATGGCTAGGAAAAATGGTCAACTCTTTTGTTTAATTTGTTTAGTCATTTATTATCAAATTACCTCCCTATCCCTTCTTAAAATCAAGCTTATTTCTTTACAAATTAACACCAAAACAATCCACTATTATTAATTAGGTGTAATTACTTCATAAATCCTTCAAATCTCATTACTTCAATATTTGATTCTTTTATTAATGACACATACATTAAATTTCTTTTTATAATTCGATCCTTCCTTCTAACTACTAGTTAATATTTTAAGCTTTTCTAAATCGATTTAAACATTGCTCTAATAATTAAGTAGACATAGCTTAATAAATGAATACTTACTCTTTTATCTTAAAATTAAAGTCCCGTAATTACAATTTTCTGACACTACTGAAAACAGATCGTTACAACTATCCCCTTCTAATAAATTTTCGTCCTAAAAAATTCTTACCAGAGAAAAGGTGAGGATATTTTGATTTCATCGTTTCTTCTGACTCCCACATCACTTCTTCGACCTTATGAGTACACCAAAGAACATTCACTAATGGAACTCGCTTGTTACGTAGCTCTTTCACCTCACGAGCTAAAATCTCAATTGGTTCTTCCTCATACGATAAATTAGGTTGAATTTCAACCTCTTTTGCCGAAATAACGTGAGATGGATTCGATCGATATCTCTTGAGCATCGATACGTGAAACACGTAATGCATTTTCTGTAGCACAACGGGTAATACTAATAGATAAGCATCAGGTCTTACTCTTTCAACGATCTCGTATGGTCTTATGAAACGAGGACTCAACTTTCCCTTTTTACCAAACCGCAATATTTTCTTCCACGGAGATACTCGTAAAAAGACTTTATCGCCCACTAAATATTCAATATCTTGACGTTTCAAATTTGCATACAATTTCTATCTATCCGATGCTACTTTAGTCTTTCTCATATCACTTTAACCATATCTTCCATCTCTTGAGTCAATTCTGTCCCCACTATCTTCTTCTCATTCAACTTCGACCAACAAATCGGTGTTCGACATCGACGATCGTATAAACCTTTGTATGGAGCCATTTGAATACTTGCTTGGAATCGATTATTATATACAAATTTTGGCAATGGTAAGTAACGCTCCCAACCTGACTCGAAGTCAATTACGCAAGTTCTAAGCATATCTTCCAATATTTGAATGACGTGCTCAGATTGCCCATCGGTTTGCAGGTGAAAACCTGTACTGAAGTTGAGTTTCGTACCAAGGGATTCATGTAGTTGCTTCTAAAATCTCGAAGTGAATCGAGGATCCCTATCAAATACAATCGAGATAGGTACACCGTGTAATCTGACAATCTCATGAATATAAATTTCTACCAATTTCTAGAGTGACCAATCGATTTTAACTGTAATAAAATACGCCGACTTCGTGAATTAATCCACAATCACCCAAACAACATTCTTCTTACTTAGAGACAATGGTAGTTCGATTACAAAGTGCATTATAATACATTCTCATTTCCATTCAGGAATCGAAATGGGTAGAAGAAGTCCCGTTGGAACTTGGTGCTCCGCTTTCACTCGTTGACATGTCAAACACTTACTCACAAATTCGATAATTTCCCTCTTCATCCCTGGCCACCAATATAATTCTCTTAGATCATGATACATCTTTGTTCCCCTCAAATACATAGTAAAAGAACTATCATGAGCTTCTTAGAGTAATACTCCCTTTAATTTAGCATTTTAGGGGATACAAATTTGTTTCTGAAACCTCAAACAATCATGGTCATCAATGCTGAATTTTTCAATCGAGCCACCTTGAACTCTTTCTCTAATTTTCATCAGTCTTGCATCATCTAGCTGAGCAGCTCTAATTGGATCAAACAATATTGGTTTGACTACAAGCTCTGCTAATAAGCTACCATCATTATTTATACTGAGTCGAGCAAACATAGCTGGCAACTCACAAGTTACCTTTCTACTCAGTGCATCAGCTACAACATTAGCTTTACCGGGATGATAATCAATGACGCAATCATAATCTTTTAAGAGTTCAACCCGACAACACTGTCTTAAATTTAACTCCTTTTGGGTTAGGAGATGTTTAAGACTTTTGTGATCGATAAACAAATGACATTTCTCACCGTACAAGTAATGTCTCCAAATCTTTAAAGCAAAGATCACCGCAGTAAGCTCCAAATCATGGGTCAAATAGTTACGTTCGCGAGTTTTTAATTGCCGTGATGCATACACTATCACCTTCCTTTCTTGCATCAGTACGCAGCCCAAACCATTCAATGATGCATCACTATAAACTACGAATTTTTTTCCTGACTCTGGTAGAGCTAAAACTGGTGCCTTTGTTAACAACCGTTTCAATTCACTGAATCTTTCTTGGCATTTCTTGCTCCAAACAAATTGCACGTTCTTTTAAAGGAGTTTCTTCATCGGCATAGCTATCTTTGAAAATCCATTCACAAAACGACAATAATATCCAGTTAAACAAATAAAACTACGAATTTTTAACACATTCTTTAGTGCTTTCCATTGAACAATTGCTTTTATCTTTTTCGGATCTACTCGAATACCTTCAGCTGATATCACATGACCCAAAAATACTACCTCCAATAACCAAAATTAACATTTGCTGAATTTTCCATACAATTTCTTCTCTCGTAAAACTTGTAATACAATCCACAAATGTTGCTCATGCTCGATTTTTTATTTTGAATAAATCAAGATATCATTAATGAAAATGACCATGAACTAATCAAGATACGATTGAAAAATGTGATTCATTAAATCCATAAATGCTGCTGGAGCATTCATCAACCCAAAGGGCATCATAAAAAATTCATAATGTCCATAACGTGTTCGAAAAGCCATTTTTGGCACATCACAATCCTTTACTTTCAACTGGTAGTATCCCGATCTTAAATCAATCTTGGAAAATATAGAAGCTCCCTTAAGTTAATTTCCAACACTTTCCCCAATGTCTTCTACCACAATGCTCACAACTCGGCATCTCGAAAGCTTATTCGGCCCTTTTACACTTCCCATAGAAATTGTAGGTTGACGATCTCGCATTCTGTTAAATGTAGTTGATCTTGCAACTGATTTCCCAAAGTCTCGTCATTCTTTACACCTCTTTGGTGCAAAGTAAGAACTAGTGTTCCCAAATGTTTCCCTTGTAACATGGAAAGGTTCAGATTTCTTGCTTGCCTCCAGGGATTATTCTACCATCTTTGCTCATTCTGACAAATCTACAAATTTTTTAATTCTTAATGCTATTAATTGAATTCTGATCTCATCACGCATGCCCCGTAAGAAACATTTAGAACTTTCTTCCTCTATAAGGATCAGTTCCTTTGCATACTTGCTAAGTAGCGACTACTTTCGTTCATAATCTACTACCGACATCTCTCCTTGCTTTAACATGAGGAATTCTTTTTTTCTATCTTTTAGATAAATTTATTCGATGTATTTATTTTGAAATTCCACTTGAAAGAACTACCGAGTTATGATAGTCATTTAAACTGAGATTACCTACTCCATAATCTTCTCCTTCCTACTATTATTATTTGTCCTACTCATTTCTTGATCGATATACAACAATTTGATTTAATTAACAACTTATAATCTCTATTATACAATACTCACAATCATTCAATTAATCTATAATATATTTTCAAATTCATCACCAAATCCTCAACACAACTATGGCATTTAACTTTCATGGAAGAACATAACTCTACAGCCAATCGAATCCACAACCACATATATATCTATATATATTTTCTTTCCAAACAGTCCCCAAACTCATGAATTTCTTGTTTTAATACCATAATATTTCAACTTTATAACAATAGTATCCTCAAGAAGTAGCACTATATAAACTTACTACCCATAATATTTAAATATAAACAAATTCTATATATCACAACCAGCTCCCCCCAAATTATTCATGAAAACAATCCATGAATATATAAAAATCTTAATTAACACTTGCTATTTTCATGTATAGGTCCCTAATTTATCATTTCACCACAAATAACTTATAAAATACATCTAGTTCCCTATGAGCTTAGTAACTCATCAGCTAAATTCACAAGAACCATAACCATTCCCATGTCAATCCTCTAACCTTTTTACCTTTTTATAAAATAACCCTTAGAGAAGATAGACCAAACTAAGATGATTTTAAAAACATAAAAATCAATGGAAATGAGGTACATTGTACCTACCATGCAAAGACTTTTCTCCCTAGCCAAACCAAGTTTCTTCAATAACTTCTTCTTTTCATTTTTTCTCACAAATTCTGTAATGGCTAGGAAAAATGGTTAACTTTTTTGTTTAATTTCTTTAGTTATTTATTACAAATTACCTCTTTATCCCTTCTTAAAATCAAGCTTATTTCTTTACAAATTAACACCAAAATAGTCCACTATTATTAATTAGGTGTAATTACTTCATAAATCCTTAAACTCTCATCACTTTAATATTTGATTCTTTTATTAATGGAACATACATTAAATTTCTTTTTATAATTTGATCCTTCCTTCTAAGTACTAGTTAATAGTTTAAGCTTCCCTAAATCGATTTAAACATTGCTCTAATAATTAAGTAGACATATCTTAATAAATGAATACTGACTCTTTTATCTTAAAATTAGAGTCCTGTAACTACCGTTTTTTGACACTACTTAAAATGAGTCATTACAAAAGCCTCTTAGCAACCTTTTAAAAAAGGGTAAATTTGGTTAGCACAAGGAAGCGGAAGTTGCCTTCTAGGAGCTCAAGATAGTCATGACTTCTCCACACCAACACTAGCAATACCCAATTTTAATGAATCAATTGTTATTGAAGAAGATGCATCAGGTATCTGTATCGGTGCAATTTTAAGTCAACATGGGCAACCAATTGCTTTCATGAGTCGAGCATTGGGCGTCTCCAAACTCTCCTTATCTGTTTATGAAAAGAAATGCTGACAATAATTCATGCAATTCGGATATGGTGACCATATTTGACAAGTAGCAATTTCTACGTTGAAACTTATCAGAGGAGCCTGAAGTATCTGTTGGACTAGCAGATTGGCACACCCGAGCAATAAAAAATGGGTGTCTAAGCTATTGGGCTATAATTATGAGATCAACTATAAACCTGGTCGAGAAAATAATGCAGTTAATGCACTATCTCAGGTAACTGGTTATCCTAGCCTTAATTCTTTATTTGTGTCTAATACTCAATTATGGGATACGATTCGAAATAACGCAAGTAACAATTCTTACATGAAAAAAATCAATCATATGGCAACTAAAAACTCAAGCAGTCCATATCGTTGGCATAATGGATTGATTTGTTAAAAAATCGGGTAGTTGTGCCTCCAATGTTATTAAACTACTTTTGAAAGAATTCTATGATTCTCCTATCGGTGGTCATTCTGGTGTCTTACGCATTTACAAGAGGATTTCACAACAGTTTTATTGGCTGTTCATGTATGAAACAGTGAAGAATTATGTTGCTTCATGTGATGTTTGCCAGCGTACAAAGAATGAAGCTTTATCCACAACTAAACTTCTCTAACCACTCCCAATTCCTTGTCAAGTATGGGATGATGTTACAATGGACTTCATTGACGTTCATCCACTTTCGAATGGTAAAAATAGAATTCTTGTCGTGGTTGATCGGTTGAGTAAATCAATGCATTTTTGGCACTTTCTCACCCGTATACAGTAAAAATGGTGGTTGAAAAATTTATTGACGGTATCGTTAAACTCCATGGCATGCCACGATCCATCATTAGTGACCGCGATCCTATCTTTATCAACCATTTTTGGCAAGAGTTTTTTAAGATGTCGAGAGCTTAGCTGAAAACGAGCTCTGCTTATCATTCGTAAACAGATGGTCAATTCGATGTTGTCAATCGTTGCATTGAGAAATATTTTTGGTGTTTTGTTCACCAACAGCCTTGTAAGTGGCACTCTTTTCTTCCGTAGGCTGAATTTTGGTATAATACAACATATCATATCTCTACGAGAATGACCCTACTTCAAGCTCTATATGGCAGACCCTCTCCAATAATACCTCATTATCATGAAGGTCACTGCCTAGTTAATGAAGTCGACAAGAGCTTAGTTGCTAGAGATGTCTTACTACGACATCTTAAAGAAAATTTGTATGCCTCCAACCACAGGATGAAGCAACAAGTAGACTCTCGTTGGAGGGACATTTATTTCCAAGTTGAAGATTTGGTATTCTTGAAAATACATCCCTACCGTCAATAACCTGCACTTAAATGAGCATACCAAAAGCTTGCGAGTAAATTCTATGGGCCATATCGGATTGAAGAAAGAATTGGCAAAGTGGCTTATAAGCTCACACTTTCTCCTACTACTCGCATTCACCTTGTGTTTCATGTGTCGCTCCTAAAAAAAGAAAGTGGGTTATGCCACATCTGTTAGCCTAGATTTACCACTTGTGGCAGATGATGGACAATTAATAATGGAACCAAAAGCAATCTTGGACACCCGTTGGGTCCACAAATGATCCAAATTCATCGAAGAAAGCATGACCAAATGGAAAAGGCTACCAGCTAAAGATGCCACGTGGGAAAATACCAAAGATCTCAATAATAAATTTCTTAATCTCCACCTTGAGGACAAGGTTCATGTTCAAGGGAGGGGTATTGATAGGTTAAGAAAGTGTCTAAGATGAATCCAAAGTATTTGGATTAAGAAGCCATCCTGTAACACCCACGTAAGAGTAATCAGGAAAGAAGTCCAAGCCATGGATCCACTAGCTGCTGAAGAATATGACATGATCAGATTCACTAGCTGCTGAATAATAAAACATGTTTTAATTTCTGTTATTAATATTAGTTGGTTATTATTTTATTTGTTATCATTATCCTATTTTTAGAGAAATGATAGGATAATTTGGAAAAGTTCTTATTTGTCAAAGTTATTTAAATTGCTGGAAGTAAAAAAATAAAGGCAGCAAAATTCAATTAAACTTTCTGTGGTTTGTTCTTACCCAAAGTAGAACGTTAAAAAAATTCCTAAAGCTTTGATCGGGACCTATCATTATTGTTATTATGAATCTTGGCCAAAGATGTTTTAGTTTTAATAAAGTTGATGATTGTATTAAAGTGTATATTAATTTGACTTCTCATTATTGTATTTCACATTCTGCAAGTTGAATGTGAATTAATATGGGCGATTATTATTACTTTTCTTTTCGCAAAGTTACTTTGCAAATTTGAGCAGAATTGCTTTGGTGCTTTGATGATTAGCTAGATGAATTGTTGCATTCACATTTTAATTAATTTGCATAATTTGGGTTGTTTCAAGTTTATCAATATATTATTTGTTAAGACCGAAATACACCAAGAGGGTGGTTAATTGGTGTTTTTAAAAGGTTTTTAGTAAATTTTAGAAATGCAAAAGAATCAAGTATTTATAGTGGTTTGGCCTCAATTGCCTACATCCACTACCTTAGCTTTCCTCAACTAAAGATTTCCCAAATCCACTAGATTTGAACCATTAAGGGCAAAGTTTAACCTTACAAATCTCTATATTTTTAAAGGTAAGATAGAACCACTACCCCTTAAGGTTTTCTACCCAAAACCTTAAGTAGCACCTCACAAAATAAGAGAAAATAAGAATGAATAAGAATATACCTCCAAAAGGTAAATGATCAACAATTGAGCACTCTCACACAAAGTTACAACACTTGAAAGAATGATTGAAAACTTAACCCACAAGTGTGTACGAGAAAAGTTTGCTAGAAGATTGATGAAAGATTGAAAAATGAGTTTTTTGCAGTTAAGCACTTGTTTCTTGTCTTTGTTGACTTCAATGGGGAGCCTTGACCTTGTATTTAAGTCCTCTAACAACTTTGTGGACGCTTGTAGCCGTTAGAAATAAAATAGAGATGTTGTAGCCATTAAAACTAGCATTTAATGCAGATAGTAGCTTCGTTATTTCGATAACAGTAGACTTGTATCGGTAGAAGCCTTTGCAAAAAGTGACCGTTGGAGTCGTTGTATCGGTAGATCCCACCTTGTATTGGTAGAACACTGAGGGTTTCATTTGGTATTGGTAGAAGCTTTTAGAGTATCGGTAAAAGTGCAGGGGATGCTGAACTTTGGCTACTGACTTGACTTGTTTCGGTAGAAGCCTTCTAGGTATCGGTAGAAGTCCCAGGCTACAACTTATTTGCTCTTTGGAGTTTGTTCTATCGATAGAAGTCTTGGTTGTATCGGCAGAACCAAGACAAGTATCGGTAGTTTGTCTTGTTCTACCGGCAAAAGTCTAAAGCATTACAAAGGTTTTTTTACCTTGAGTTCTACCGATGCTTTTCAACTAAGTATCGATAGAAGTCTTCCAGACTTCAAAAATTTGACAAAAACTAAGTTATTTCAAGGCTTTTTAAAACTTTATTTTGTCCAACACTTTGAAAATAATTTTAAGGACTTATAAACAATTTTTGCAAATTTAAGTAGGGATTTTTAATGTACTTTTTGTTATATCAAAATATTTAAAAAACTAAGGCTAACAAACTTCCCCTTTTTGATATGACAAAACATTTTGAAAAAATTTGCTAACTCCGCCTATCTTAAACATTATTTTCAAAATAAGCTCCCATAAAAATTTTAGATGTTATTTCATTTAAATTTCCAACTTGAAGAATTTTGCTTTAAAAGTTAAGTTGAAAATTAATTTAAGCAAATTTTACATTTATGTCCCCCCTTTTGTAATATCAAAAAGAATAGAAGCCTTAAGAAAACTAGGGCAAGTAACACACAATACTTGAACCAAAAGAATAATAAAAATAACAAGAGAAGAAGAATTATGCATAAACAATTAGATAATATGAGCTAAAATGGTAGTACTGTTGAACAAAAAAAAATTCAAACATAATCAAAGTAAAAAACATCCCAAAGCAACCAAACAATAAAAATAGAGATCCTAAGACAAACAACCAAACAATTCAAAGTAGAATCCAACCGAAAAGCATGTATAATTCAACCAAAACATGATGTCTTAATCTTTCGATGGAGGAAATCTAGAGGCCAACTCATTTAAACGTTCGTCGAGTTGATTGTAGCGATCATCGATGTGGGCAGTCAATGCATTAAATCATGCATTGACTTGCAATGACAGTCCATTGATCGCCTCTAGTAGGCGTACGGTGTGTGAAGATGGCGAAGGGAGGAGAGGTGGATGTTCCTCATGTGAAGATGGAGGAGCATTGGAAGATGGTGGATCTACCGATAGAACCGTCAATCCTTGAGTTGCTAAGGATTGGCGATCAATCTTTCGAACCCAATTCCCTTCATCATCAAGCTTCCAATTACAGCTATGTACGGTCGAGATGTCGATGAAAGAATTAATGGCACGATCGAGGTCTACACTTACGTTAATACGAAGAGTACGAAAGATATGGGAGAGGAAAGTACCGTAACGTAAGGTTTTGTTGCTAGACACTAATAATTTAAAGATCTTCATAAGATTTAGAAAAATAATGGAAGCTAAGTTTAGGGGATTATCGGTTCTAAAGCAATACCACATCCAATAATCGGTGTGACGAAAATCGAAATGTTTGTTGATTGGGGCAATGATCCATGTGAAAATAAGGTGTAGGATACGGTCGTGAAGGTCCATGTTGTTGCCTACATAGTCATTTGGTCTAACTAAGGAGTGGTCATATGGGTCGGTATGACGATCATCACCCTCATTGGTGATAGAAATATACGTAGAGAGGGTGTCGACCGAGATAGTAATCTCTTGGCCCATAACTAAAGAGGTGATAGAGGTAACTAAGTGAGTGTTCGGGTCATGTTTAAGTTTAGTGTTGGAGTAAAACACTCGAACAAGATTGTCGTAGCATGGACCCTTAAGTTGGGGACACTCTAGCTGACCCCAATCGTGAAGTTGATCGAGGTATTTGAATTTAAGGTTGTTGGTTACGAAGTTGAGATCAACAGGACGAGATATTTGAATTGGACGGGTTACAAAATAGGTGTTGAATTTTTCGAGAGCATCGCTATCCTCAAAACATTCAATTACCGAAGGATGATCTAAGGGATCGAAAGAGGATTCACCTCTAGCGCGTTTAGAGGCTGGACGCTTACGGGATGTACGGGGAGGCATGTTATCTAATGAAGGGTTAAACTAAAGGGTAATGGGTCGGGTAAAAAATGGACCTGCAGAAAAAAATACGAACAATTTATATCCCTAATAGCAGCAGATGCAATTTTGAAATATGAGACAGTGATGTTATATAAAAAAATAAGTCAGAAACGTATATATAAATATATAAATAGAAAACTGGTTTATATAAAAAAGAATTGTATAACAGTATATATATATATATATATGTAAAAATAATGTGTAAATATAAAATAGTGTATATGTGTGTATATATATAAATGTGGATATAAGATTGTATATATTTAAAATAATATATATGTATATAAAAAATGTATAAAATATACAATTTAAAAAAATGTGTATATAAAATTACTAATCTAAGTTCTTTTAAAACTAACATTATGTATAAATTTGAAAATAAAATAAAATAAAAAGTTAGGTTTTACCTTAAAAGAAATGTGGGAAATGGGGAAAAAGTGACCTTTTTTGACTAAAATCCTTCTTGAGAATGAAGTGGAAGTACGTGGAAGACAAGATTTAGTGAAAAAAATAAGTGACAATGGTGGAAGGTGGGGATCGAAAATGGGGATGGTGGTTTGGGGAAGAAGATGACAAAAAAAATTTTAAAGTTAGGTTTTCTGTAAAAAAAAATGCTGCTAGGGTATATAAATGCCCGTAACTACCGATATCTTAAGAACGTAAACCCAGAAATGTCATTTTGGCACAGAACTACCGATACATCCTATGTACTATCGAAACAGCTATTTAGAAAATGAAAAGTTAAAGAGAAAGAAGTACAAAACACACAGATAACATACATAAAACAATAAAATGCTATACTTAAACAAATATTACTAGAAAATCAAGTAATATATATATATACACAAAACATACATAAATCAAAACTAGTTTCCAAGAATGTCAATATATATATATATATAAGAAGCTTAAGAAGGCATGTTCATTAGTTCTAGCTCTCCCCTAATTGTCCAAAATCTCTCCTTATCTAAAGGCTTTGTAAAAATATCAGCCAGTTGAGGCAAAGTATTTACAAACTCTAGAACTATCACCTCGTTGCACATGATCTCTAATGAAGTGATGTCTTATTTCTATAAGCTTTGTTTTAGAGTGTTGGATGGGATTTTTGGTTAAGCAAATAGCACTAGTTTTATCACACCTTATAAGAATGTGATCCATGCCAATTCCATAGTCAACTAATTGTTGCTTCATCCAAAGAATTTGAGCATAACAACTACCTACGGTAACATATTCAGCTTCGATTGTGGATAAAGCCACACTATTTTGTTTCTTAGAGAACCAAGATACAAGCATGTTGCCTAAAAATTGATAAGTTTCAAAAGTGCTTTTTCTATCCAACTTGCATCCACCAAAATCAGCATCGGAGTAAGCATGCAAACTAAATGATGAATCTTTAGGATACCAAAATCCTAGGTTTGGAGTGTCCTTAAGGTACCTAAAGATTCTTTTAATGCTTGTAAATGTGATTCCGTAGGAGATGATTCAAATCTTGAGCATAAATAAACACTAAACATTATATCCGGTCTACTTGGGGTAAGATAAAGCAATGATCCTATCATAGATCTATAAAGTTTAGTATCAACACATTTACCTCCTTCATCTTTATCAAGATTTATTGAAGTACTCATTAGTGTTGATTGAGGCTTCAAGTCCTCCATTTTAAACTTCTTGAGCATTTCCTTGATGTATTTGACTTGATTGATGAATATGTCATTTTGAGTTTGCTTGATTTGGAGCCCCAAAAAGAAGTTGAACTCACCTATCATGCTCATCTTAAATTCACCTTGCATAATCTTAGAAAATCTTGACAAAGAAGTTCATTAGTAGCACAAAATATAATATCATCTAATAAATTTGTATTACTAAAATGTCTTTGTCTTTAGTCTTTATGAACAAGGTGGTGTCTACTTTGCCTCTTCTAAACCCATTTTTAATTAAAAATTTGGAAAGCCTTTCATACCAAGCTCTAGGAGCTTGCTTTAAACCATATAGAGCTTTAGACAATTTGAAGACAAGATTTGGAAAATGTGGATTTTCAAAACCGAGAGGTTGTTCAACATAAACTTCTTCATTTATAAGGCCATTTAAAAATGCACTTTTGACATCCATTTGGAAAAGTTTGAAATTGTTTGAACATGCAAAGGCTAATAACATCTTAATTGCTTCTAACCTAGCTACTGGTGCATAAGCTTCATCATAGTCTATACCTTTCTCTTGGCTATATCCTTTGGCAACTAATCTAGTCTTGTTTCTAACAATATTACCATTTTTGTCAAGTTTATTTCTAAAGACCCATTTAGTTCCTATAGTTGGATGATCACTAGGTCTATCAACAAGATTCCATACTTGATTTCTTTCAAATTGATTTAGTTCTTCTTGCATAGCCATTATCCAAAATTCATCATTTAAAGCATCATCAATGTTCTTAGGCTCTATGCAAGAAATGAAAGCAACATAATTACAAGTATTTGTAATTGAAGATCTAGTGATTACCCCTTTAGATGGATCACCAATGATGTGTCCATACTTAACATATGAAAGCTCTCTTGGGTGGCTAGATTCTCTTTCAATATGAATTGGTTCTTGAAGTTCATCAATTTTGAGTTCTTGAACCAAATCACTCATGCATTGATCTTCATGTGATGCTTGATTTTGCTCAATTTGATATATTTCTACATCATCAAAATCAATAGATTCCTTTCTAGAAGGAGAGTTAGATTCATCAAAAATAACATGTATAGATTCTTCCATAACAAGGGTTCTCTTGTTAAAAATCCTATAAGCTTTAGAATGAGTGGAATATCCAAGAAAAATACCTTCATCACTTTTGGCATCAAATTTTCCTAAATTTTCTTTTCCATTATTCAAAACAAAACATTTACAACTAAAAGGATGAAAATGGCTTATGTTAGGCTTTCTTCCTTTAAAAAGTTCATAAGGAGTTTTCTTCAAAACAGGCCTAACCATAGCTCTATTTATAATATAGCAAGAAGTATTTATGGCTTTCGCCTAAAAATATCTTGCCAAATTATTTTCACATAACATGGTTCTAGCCATTTCCTCTAAAGTCCTATTTTTCCTTTCAACAACTCCATTTTGTTGAGGAGTTCTAGGTGTTGAAAAGTTATGACTAATACCATGTTTATTACAAAAATTATCAAAGCCAAGGTTTTCAAATTCTTTTCCATGATCACTTCTTACACTTAAAACCGAATATCCCACTTGGTTTTGAATCATTTTATAAAAAATAATAATTTTTTCTAAAGATTCATCTTTTGAAAACAAAAAGAAAACCCATGTATATCTAGAATAGTCGTCAACAATAACAAATTCATATTTTTTACCTCCTAAACTTATAGTTCTAGTTAGTCCAAAAAGGTCAATATGAATAAGTTGGATTACTCTAGATGTAGAAACTATTTCTTTAGATTTAAAAGATTCTCTCCTATGTTTACCTTTAGCACATGCATCACATATTTTATCAAAGTTAATAGAAAATTTAGGCATGCCAACAACAAGTTCATTTTTAATAAGCTTTGAAATAACAATTATGCTTGCATGACCTAATCTTCTATGCCATAGCCAACACATATTTTCATTATTAGCCACAAAACAAATATTAGAGGAAGATATGTCATCAAAATGTAAAATAAAAATATTACCTACTCCATGTCCTACAAATTTTTTTTTTTATTTACAATGTTTACAACTTTGCATCCATTGGACTCAAATATTACTTTGAATCCCTTGTCACAAAGTTGACTAATGCTAAGGAGGTTATGTTTACCTATAGAACCAATACCTTCAATAAGTCCTTTGGAGTTATCACTAAATGAAACTTCTCCTCCATACTTTGGTGTTAGTTCCATGAAATGGTTTTTGTCACCGGTCATGTGTCTAGAGCATCCACTATCAAGGTACCAAGAGTTCTTCTTAGAGTTGCTTGCCTTGAAGCAATGCTCTTCCTCCTACAAACACAAAGTTAAACTTTGGATTTTTGTATCCAAACTTTCTTGGGTCTATTTGCATTAGTCCTAACAATTTCTGTTCCCTTAGGAATTCACTTCTTTAAAGCTTCCTCTTTTTGAGGTGTGTTTAATCCTTTTGGACTCCACACACTCTTAGTGAGTTTACTTCTAGATGTGAGTTTCCTTAAAGAAGAAACTTGCCTATCATGTCCTTTTTTATGATAATGAGTGCATACAAGTGAGGCATCATAAATATAGCTTGGTTTCTCAAAGAAATTTCTAAATTTACTTTTCTTTTGTAAATTTACAAAACCTAATCCACTCTTTTCAAAGAAAACTCTTTGAGAATCAAGCATATCATTTAACTTTTGCTGCCTTATTTGAAACATAGAAAATGAATTATGCAAGTTTTCATTATTTAAAATCAAATCATCAATTTGAGCTTGCATATCATTAAATTTCTTTTCCGTTTCCTCTTTAACTATGATTAGAGACTTATTTTCCTCCTTAAGTTTTGAAATCATTTTCTTATGTTTGGAGTTCATAGTCTCAAAATCTATAATCAATTCATCGAATGCATCTTGTAACACTCCGAAAGTATATTCATTTAATTCACTAGAGTTTAGAGTTAACTTTTGTTCTTCAATAGTCATAAGGCATAGTTGAGCAACTTCATTTTCTTCCTCCTTATCGGATGAATCACTATCGCCTCAAGTTGCCATCATGACTTTCTTCTTTTGTTTTGATTCCCCTTTCTTCTTCAATTATGGACAATCAAATTTGATGTGACTCGGCTTTTTACATTCATAGTAAATGATTAAGTCCTTTTCCTTTTTGCTTGATTCACCCTTGATGATGTCTTTTCTTGGAAATCTTTTGGCTTTGTTGAACTTCATGAATCTTTTGACTTTCCTTACCATCATAGTCATCTCTTCCTCATCATCATCATCATCATTGAAATCTTCATCCTTCTTACTAGTTGTCGATTTGAAAGTAACTCCCACTTTCTTTGGCACTTCATTGGTTACTTTTGTATGGTGGTTGATCTTCATCTTGTATGTCAACAAGGAACCAATGAGCTAATCAAGGGAGAGTACATTGAGAACCTTTGACTCTTCTATTGCCGTCACTTTTGGCTCTTAAGATGTTGGAAGACTATTCAACATCTTCTTCACCATCTCTTTGTTGGGATAGATCTTCCCAAGAGCTTTAAGACCATTGATAATGTTGGTGAAGCGATCGGACATCTCTTTGATTCCTTCATCCGGTTTTACCTTAAATAATTCATAATCAAGGGTGAGAAGACTTATATTTGATTCCTTGACTCTACTTGTTCCTTCATGGGTGACCTCAAGTTTGTCTCATATTTCTTTGGCATTGTTGCACAAGGAGACTCTATTGTGCTTATTTGAACTAAGAGTACAAAATAGAATGTGCATGACCTTTGCATTCAATTGTACCAACTTGATATCTTGATCATCCCATTCATCCTCTTCTTTTGGAATAACAACACCTTCGACCCTCTTTATTGGAATAGATGGCCCATTTGTGATTATTCTCCAAACTTCATAGTTGTTGGCTTGGATGAATAACTTTATTCTTGTTCTCCAATAAGAGTAGTTAGTGTCATTGAATAAAGGAGGCCTCACGGTAGAGTGCCCTTCTCCCACCATGATGAATTTTTTCTCCGATGCCATGAAGCGCATCTCTTGACTTGTGATCTCCATCTTGGATAACTTTCAAATCTTTTCTCTTGGTTGTAAGATTGTCTTTAGAGTTCTAGCTCTGATGCCAATTGTTAAGATTGAAATACACCAAGAGGGGGTAAATTGGTGTTTTTAAAAGGTTTTTAGTAAATTTAAGAAAAGCAAAAGACTCAAGTATTTATAGTGGTTCGACCTCAATTGCCTACGTCTAGTACCTTAGCTTTCCTCAACTAAGAATTTCCCAGATCCACTACATTTGAACCTTTAAGGGCAAGGTTTAACCTTACAACTCTCTATCTGTTCAAAGGTAAGATAAAACCACTACCCCTTAAGGTTTTCTACCCAAAACCTTAAGTAACACCTCACAAAATAAGAGAAAATAAGAATGAATGAGAATATATCTCCAAAAGGCAAATGATCAATAATTGAGCACTCTCACACAAAGTTACAACACTTGAAAGAATGATTGAAAACTTAACCCACAAGTGTGTACAAGAAAAGTTTGCTAGAAGATTGATGAAAGATTGAAAAATGAGTTCTTTGAAGTTAAGCACTTGTTTCTTGTCTTTGTTGACTTCAATGGGGAGCCTTGACCTTGTATTTAAGTCCTCTAACAACTTTGTGGACGTCTGTAGCCGTTAGAAATAAAATAGAGATGTTGCAGCCATTAAAACCAGCATTTAATGCAGACAGCAGCTTCGTTGTTCCGATAGAAGAAAACTTGTATCGGTAGAAGCCTTTGCAAAAAGTGACCGTTTGAGTCGTTGTATCTGTAGATCCCACCTTGTATTAGTAGAACACTGAGGGTTTCATTTGGTATCGGTAGAACCCTTCAGAGTATCGGTAGAAGTGCAGGGGATGCTGAACTTTGGCTACTGACTTGACTTGTTTTGGTAGAAGCCTTCCAAGTATCAGCAGAAGTCCTAAGCCACAACTTCTTTGCTCTTTGGATTTTGTTCTACCGATAGAAGTCTAGGTTGTATCGGTAGAACCAAGACAGGTATCGGTAGTTTGTCCTGTTCTACCGGTAGAAGTCTGAAGCATTACAAAGGTTTTTTTTACCTTGACTTCAAAAATTTGTCAAAAACTAAGTTATTTCAAGGCTTTTTAAAAGTTTATTTTGTCTAACACTTTGAAAATAATTTTAAGGACTTATAAATAATTTTTACAAATTTAAGTAGGGATTTTAATGTACTTTTTGTTATAACAAAATACTTGTAAAACTAGGACTAACATTATTGTATTTTTAAATAGAATTCAACATATTAGTTATTTATTTATTTTTAGTATGTAGTTGAGTTCAATACCAATTGTATATTTGTGTTATATTTAACCTTGATGTATTTTGTTTTGGGAAAAAAAAATATATACTAGTATCTTTTAATTTGACAAAAAGATGAAATTAAAAGAAATATTTTGAAACAAATAAATTCAGATTTTGTCTTTGGTAATTAAGGGTGTCTAATATTTTAAATAGATTAGTTGAAGCAAAATACCACCAAAGTGACCTCTTTTGCACAGATTTGTTTATTTAAAATATCAAGATGACTATATGTTTTTGTGATTCATGCATTTATTAATTGACCCAAAGGTAAGTTAATATTTGATAGAATTTCAATGATAACTATGAGAATAAATGTGTGACAATTATAAGGTACTGTATGTGAGTAATATGTTAGTCCAAAGATTAATTCATTGTTTGACATAATTTATTATCAGGGTTTGATTACTACAACAAGAGTATCACTTACAGTTAATATAACTATCCAAAGACTATATTTATATTGTGTTTGGTATCTTGAGATGGGATTAACCACTATTTTGAATTTATTGTTTACTTTTGAATTTTTATATGAGCTTGTTTTTATCTATTTTGTTCTATATTCAACTAGTTCATCTTTTGCTGCAACAATATCTACTAATATAAATTATATACACATGTTTAATGGAACTAATTTCAAGGAATGGAAAAGGCACTTATAGTGTTTGGTTGTATGGATATGGACCTTGAATTAAGCGAAGCACAACTCATACCTTTCACTGCAGAAAGCACCCCTTATGTTAAAAGGGATTTTGAGATGTGAGATCGTTCAAATTGCATGAGTCTAATGATCATTAAGCACAACATTCCAGAAGCTTTTAGGGGCACAGAATCTAAATAGATTACTTAGGTCAAGGGTTTCCTTGACGAAATTGAGAAATGTTATAACAACCCGATTTTTAGTGGTATCGAAAACAGTGGTTTTGTGACCATAAATCTGACAAGTCGGGTCATAATTTTATTTATTTTAATATTTATGATGTTATTAGAGTCATATTAAATTTTGGTTAAAGAATTTTATCGTTTGGATAACTAATTAAGTAAAAAGGACTGAATCGTAAAAGGTGCAAAAGTGAATCCCATTGATTAATGGTATTATAGGATAATTGGAAGATTAGTAAGGGCACTTAAATGGTAATTAGACCATTTAAAAAGAGTGGACGATAATGGCATTAAAGATTATCAAATTTGTTTTGTTTAAACAAGGGTAAATAGGTAATATGGTAAATAAGGCATAATAAGGAAAACATTATGAAATTTGGTTACCTTCTTCATTTTAGCTAAAAGAAAGAGAGAAAACCCAAGGAGAAGAAGCTTGAGATTCGGCCAAGCTAGGAATAACATTTGGTAGGTGATTTTCACCTATTTTTAGTGATTTATATGTTTTTGAATCCGTATTAACTTAATCTAGAAAACTCGAGGATTGATTTGTGATTTTTTCAATTTTTAAAAATATTACCATTGATGAAAAAGGTTTTTCCTTAAAGCTTATAGAAGTATTGTGTGCTTGGTTGTTGGATTTAACGATTTTGTAAAGTGATTTTTGATGATTTTAAGGTTTCGATACTAAAATGTTAAAATGATGAAATTTCATGTACTTGATGTTAAATAATTGGTTGAAGGGACTTGTATGAATGCTTTGAACATCGACTAGGGTTGAGTGTGGAAAATAATGGTTATTTTGCTTGTTTAAGGCCTAACGACTAAATTGAATAGAAATGAATAGTCAGGGGTAATTTCATAAATTTCCCAAAAAGGACTTATGTGTATTAAATGATTAAAATTACATGATTTAATGAAAAAATTAACTATTTGTTGTGATAGATCAAGATCGAGCCACTGATCGTGGAAAAAAAATTACAGAATAGTCCCTAGAGTTTCACTTAAACTGCAATTTCGTCCGGTAAGTTCATATTATAAATCCCTATATTGTAGTGACCTTTTTTCATTCTACTGTTATTGTAGCAAATTAATTGATTTTCGTTCTAGGTAAAAATTTCTTCAAGAACGTTCTCCTACCTTACTACATCAAGAAATACATAAAAAATTAGGAGTTTCAATCTTTTCTTTCCGTTTCAATCCTTCTTACACTAACAATTTGCGTTTGATTCTTCTTCCTGTCAACTAATTTGTTGACATCATTTTCTTTTCAGATTACATTTTTTTAGAGCTTTAGGGTAGATCTGCAACTGGAACAAACTGCGATCCTATTCCGCATGCGTTCCTTATCAAGATCCATGAGAGGCTAAATCTCTAAGAAGATTAACGAGTGGATGGTGGAGTAGTTAACAGATGGATTAAGGTTTCTCGAGAGGAATTAATTGATTTTAAATTATGTGTGCTTAAACCCTAGGAATGACGACCATAAGAAGTAATCTAGGATAAATGAGGTTGGGAGATAAGTTTACCAAGTAAATCATAATTTATCTCAATAGGAAAAGTGAGGTCAGGAAATAAGTGAGTACCAGTCGATTAATTAGTTAGTAGAGGCCGGGAGGTAATACTAGTTAATTAATAGTTAGTTTCACCTAAACCTTAATTTTGAAGTTAATTACGACCATTGAAACGAGTTAATCTTCTGCTTAGTATTTTAATTTGGTTGTTTGATTATTTTCTGTTAATTCAATTTAGTTAATTTAGTTATAATTGATTTCTATTTTATTGTTCATCGTAATATAATTTTTAATTATTACTATTTATACTCAATATTGTAGAAATATATTTTTGGTTTAATTCATCCTCCATTGGGTACGATCCTCGGAATACTTCTCAGTGTTTAGTTGTAACACATCTATACTATAAATTGACCCGTACGCTTGCAGACACCACTGATCTAATTTTGGTGTGGTATTTATACTCTAGATGATAACACATTTAGAAGAGGTCATATATACAAACAATTAAATCTATCTCGAATCATAAAGGTACAAACCGTAAATCTCGTGTCACTCATCGAAAAATCTCGCTTTTCCTTTCCTTCTCGATGGCTCAACATTGTCTTTGGCTACGTACAATCATACAATAGATAAACAGTATCAATTCTCATCTAAACATAAAATTAAGTATATTTTACATTTTATTCTATTTGGTCCTTAAACTCAAGACAAGCATAACTCTCGATTCCTAGCTTTGGATTGAAATTTGATTTCACATATTCCCATTAGGGAACTTATACTTCCTATTTCTAATGGAATTCATGAAAATTTTTATATTTGTTCAATTTGGTCCCTAATGTAACAAAGCTAACAAACAAGCTAAATTAACTTTACAATCTATCATTTTCATAATCTAAGCTTAAAATCTATCAATTTCAATCCTAATTCGTCAAGTAATCAACAATGAAAACTTTTTAAAATTTTAAAAACTAATCAAATTGGTTCATGGGTTAGCTAAATTAACTCCCATGACCATAAATCCATAAAATTACATGAAAAAGGCATGAATTACCTTAGTTTTTTTAGCTTGGCCGAATGCAAGTTTCAATGGCGTTTTTCTCTCCATTTTTTCTTCTTCCATATTTGGTGGTTGCTTGAGAAAGATGACAATTTGTTGTTATCCCACTAACATCACCATTTATACTAAAATTATATGCTAATTAACTTTATTTAATTAGTTTAATTGTTGAGTATAGCTCATATTTCAGTCAAATTTGAGAATAATCTTCTAGTTAAACTCTATTTATTTGTTTCAGTCAAACTCTAATTAGTCTATATTATTTTATTATTAATTGAACTACGAATTTAGCCTATAAATAGGCTTTTTTACAACCTTAGAAAACACACCCATTAAAGATTAGAACTCATAACACTTTTTGGAGAATTTTGTGTTTACGTTTTGAGGATTCTTTGTTTTTGGGTTTCGAGGTTTTGTTTTTATCTCTATCTTTTCTATTCTTCGTTCTTTTTTCATTATAGTAAAATTATCTTCACCAGTGGTTTTTTATCCTCTTTGGAGAGGTTTTCCCACGTTAAATTTGTGTGTTCAATTTCTTAATTTTTTCGCTATTTTTACTTGTCCGTTGCTTAATCAGGTCGATACCCAACAAGTGGTATCAAAACAAGTTTAATTTTTGTAGATTAACCTATTCAGAGATGACAATAATAAGGTTTGACATTGAGAAATTCGATGGTGTCACAAATTTAAATTTATAGCAAGTTCAGATGACAAAAATTCTAGTTTAGATCGACCTGAAAAAGTTCGTTATTGGGAAAAAGCTTGAGAATCTAGATCAAGCATAATGGGAAGAGCTTGATGAAAATGCCCTATTTGCAATCCAGTTGTGCCTCATAAATAGGGTATTGTAGGAGGTATTGATGGAGAAAACCTCATCTGCCTTGTGGAAAAAGTTAGAAACTCTTTATGTGACTAAGTCTCTGGCTAACCGTTTGTGTTAAAACAACATCTATTTACATTTTTCATGGATGAAGGTGAGCTTCTTAGAGATCACATTGGTCAATTCATTATCCTTTTAAATGATGTAAATAACGTTGAGGTTCAGATTGAAGATGAAGATCAAGCTATGCTGCTATTGTGTTCTTTACCCCTTTCATACAAGTCTTTCAGGAAGATCCTGATTTATGGCAGAGACAAACTCTCATTCGAGGATGTGAAGGGTAATTTGTTGAGTAAAGAAAAACTCGACAATGAGTTTGGTTCAGATAGCAAGGCAGATGGACAAGCTTCCATTTTGATAGCATCAAAGAAGCGATACAAAAAGTATTACTATCGTAAGAAGTTAGGTCATGTCGAAGTAGATTGTTATAAATTGAAAAATAAAAGGACTACTGAGAGTAATGAGGAAGGTGTAGTTGGTATTACTTTGACCGATGAAAGCGATGATGATTTCTTGTTAATGTCAACGAGCGATAGCTCCGAGCTTAAGTCCGAGTGGATTCTAGATTCAGGATTTTTTTTCCACATGTGTCCCAACATAGAATGGTTCTCTACATACAATTCGGTTGAAGGTGGAGTTGTGCGCATGAGAAATAATTCATCTAGTAAGGTAATCGGTATTGGTACTGTTAAAATTAGGATGCATAATAGGACGATTAGGACACTCTCAGATGTCACGAATGTACATGATTTATGAAAGAATATCATCTCCTTAAGTATTTTAGACTCGAAAGGTTGTAGAATCAACATCGAGTCAAGTGACATTAAGGTATCTCGTGGGGCTGTCTTTTTGTTAAAAGTTAAAAGGTAAAAGGACCAACAGTCTTTATATTCTAGAAGGTTCTACAGTGGCATATGAAATTGGACATCCCTCGTCAGTTACGGAGTCGAAGTCAACTCGTTTGAAGCAGAGACAACTTGGTCATAGGAGGGAAAAAGGTATGACCATTTCCTTGAAGAAAAGTTCTCTTTTGGAAGCAAGTTTTGAAAAGTTAGGGCACTATGTTCATGAAAATCAAACCCGGGTTAGTTTTGATTTAGTAATGCACAAGTCGAAGGCTAGAAGTTTTCCAGCTTCTAAGCATAGATCCGACTCAGTTAATTTTTTACATAGTTCAAGATAGGCTCGTGGCGGGCTTTGGCAAAGATGGCATTGTGGAAATACGAGTCAAAGTGGAGATTTGTTGAGTATACTTCATATTTCAGTCAAATTTGAGAAATAATCTTCTAGTTAAACTCTATTTATTTGTTTCAGTCAAACTCTGATTAGTTTAGATTATTTTATTATTTGACGTACGAATTTAGCCTATAAATAGGCGCTTTTACAATTTTAGAGAACACACCCATTAAAGATTAGAACTCATAACATTTTTTGGAGAATTTTGTATTTACGTTTTGTGAGTTCTTTGTTTCTGGGTTTAAAGGTTTTGTTTTTATCTCCATTTTTTGTACTCTTTGTTCTTTTACCATTATAGTAAAATTATCTCTGCCCATGGTTTTTTAACCTCTTTAGAGGGGTTTTTCCACATTAAATTTGTATGTTCAATTTCTTAATTTTCCGCTATTTTTACTTGTTCGTTACTTAATCAGGTCGATCCCCAACATTAATTAAGTTTTAATTTTAATAATTTTTCATTAATTAAGCTAAGTGGTATACAACATCATCATCCAGCATCCACCATTTACTATTGGTTTATTTACCATTTTGATCCTTTAGATAATTACCATATAGGTCCCCAAATCTTTTCTTAATTAAAGCTCAAAAGTGATTGAACTTTTACAATTTATCCCTGAACCTTAATCAACCACTATTTCAGCTAAATTATTTAAATGAATTTCAATATATATTTTTATAACAACTCCGTAAATATTTTTATTTTATATTTAAGGACTCGATTTACGAAAATAAAATTTAAAAACTACATTTTTCAACCTCATTTAATTTCGAATCATTAAAATTATCATTAAATAACTTGTTATAATTCATATATATATATATATATATATATATGTGTGTGTGAATTATCACGAGGTCATATTTTGATCACAATCACCTACGAGTTCAATTCATACTACCATATTCTATAACTCAATTGCGTGTAAGCATAACTTTAGTCCAAACATTACAAGATTTCAATCATAAATCCATTTCCCCCTTTTAATGGTTATCATGGTTGGCTTTATTAACAATTAGCTAACATCTAAATATCATAATCGATAATTCAATTTTCATATAATATAATCTCATATCATTTATTTCAAGATTTCAAGTATAAGTAGTAATTTACCGTATCAAACACATATCATCAATTATCATCATTTTACCAAAGTTTTGGGAAAAGTAAAAAATTTGGGGTCTAGGGTAAAAATGTAAAATATTATAGTTTAATATTCAGTTTATTTGAATTATTTGAATTATTCGAATTTGAAAACTCAACTCGATTCGAATTTGAAATTCGAAAAAAAAAATCGAGTTGACTCGATTAACTTGATTTGTTTAATTCGAAATTCAAAATAATTTTCGATTTTTTCGAGTCGAATCGAATTTTACTTACCTCTACCAATAACCAAAAATGATTCTACACTTTTATAAGTAAGTCCCTTTTTAACCTTAATGTTTGAAATGTTCGTATCTCATTATTTACTAGATCGAATTAGACTTCGTATTTATTCTCATAAGGCCTCAAACTATCAATCTATAACATTTACTTTCAACAGCCTCCACTCTCTTCAATTTTGTCCCTAATGACACAATACTGGTTTCCTTAAATAAAGGTTAATCAAATTCGATCTCAACAACATTCACTAGCTACTAACATGCTTTTACTTAAACCAAGCTTAACCATTAAAATTCAATCAAAAGCTTTTCACCTTTTTCAAATAGGTCACTAAAAATCAATCATTAACCATATAACTTGATTAATCTTTATTTATACTTACCCAATTCATCTTTAGCATGCTTCCTCATGAACCAAGCTCAACATCCAAGCATTCAACGATTTCAAACTCAATCCAATTTTAGGTTTTCTAAGTGTTCAATCATGATAACAAAAACAACACTTAACCATGTAAAAATCTGTGTTGGCCTATAATTAATTAACATACTAAGCTAAGAATTTGAAGTAAAACAAAACCCTTCGAAGTACACGGCATCCATGGGAGAAATGTGAAGCTTTTCCTTCTTTTTTTCTTTGGTTTTGGTTTAGCCGAATGTAGAGGTGTTTATGAGTCAAATCAGATCTAAGCATTATATTAACATATTTTATACTTGTCCAAGCCCGGCCCGACCTAAAATTTTGCTCAAACCTGCCTATATTTACAAAAGATTAACCCAAACCCATTTTAGGCCTACCCATATTATTTTTTATTTTTTTAAAAAATATCTATTTTATTTTATTTTAATATTTAATAATTTTATATATTTTTTAAATATTAATTTTTTATATAGTCATCTTGACATTATTTAATGTTTACGTTAAAGTAGTATATTATATATTTAGTATATGTTTATTTTTTTAGAGTGTTATAAATTACATAATTAAAAAAATAATATAAAGTATTATAAACTTAAAACAGATTGAGTCGGGCCGAACTCGGGCTCGAATGTTTAAGCTCAAGTCCAACCTATATTTTAAAAGGGCCTAATTTTTTTGTACAAACCCATTTTTGAGCCTAATATTTTTGTTCAAACCCTCCCAAATTTCGAGCGATCCTTTAAACCTGGTCGAGTGACCTAACTCATGAACAGGTCTAGACGAATGTGAAAGAATGAAAACAATCTAAAACATGTTTTCTATCTCCAAAGGTATGTATATATTAACCCATTTTCATTTTTTTTTTCTAATTTTTAAAACCAATGGCCATCATATAACATGGCAATTACTAATGGACATCTACGGTAGAGATCAAGGTTCTCCACCTAGAATAATGAGGCCATGGTTTAATTATCATATAGGTACTTGGTTAAATATAAGTCAAGTCCCTCATAATATGTTCTAAATTCCCACAATTTAATCTTTGGTTCAATTGCTACTTTAGGCCTTGCAATGTTCTAAATCAATTACCACTTGTTTTGGTCACTGTAAAATTTAGTCCATATTCTATATTTAGTATTCTACTTAATTAATTATTAAAAGAAAACTTTATTTCTCATCTAATTACTAATATTTCTATTTTTTTTTAATTCCGCTCTCTTTTCGTAATTGCTTCCGTCATTTTTCCACTTGCAAAGCTTTCATTTTTTAGAACAATGGTGTCGGCATGAAGTGAGAAAGTTCATGTTATTTTGGTTGAACGAAGATATGTGGCGGAGCTAGAAAATATTTTTGAGATCGGAATTAAATTGTATATTTTTGTGATAGTAAAAATGTATTTTTACTAATTTAATAATCTATATCTTTATATTTTTTATTATGTTTAGGGGAATCAAAATACGATTTTATTATTACTAATTTAAATTTTTATAAATTATAAAAAGCTTAAATGAAAATTTTCCAGAGACCGGGGCGCTGCCTAACCCTTGGCTACGCCACTGATAATGGAAGGAAGGTTTTTGGCTTAGACTCCAACTCATACTATTGCTTTTGTCATTACATATTTGGTTTATGTTTCTCTTTTGGTTGAACGCTACATTAATTATTTATATTATATTTTTAATATTTTTAATGATTTTTATTTTTATTGCTTTTATTTTTTTAATTGATTTTTTTATGATTTTAAGATTTTAAATATTTTTTGTACTTTTCATAATTTTTTAAATATTTTTTTTAGTTTGTTTTGAATGATGACATTATAATTTAACATGTAACACTTTTATGATTGATTGATATTTCAATCGTTATTTTTTGACATCCAAGAGATTAAACTGGAAATGACTATTAATGTTAGAAATTGAAGTGGGTAAAAAAAACTTTACGTACTAAAGTGAGAAAAATGGTATACTTTATAGACTAAAGTACATTAAACCTTAAAAAAAGTTCACCCTATTGAGCATTTGAGCTGTCAATGGCCGAAAAAACAATCAACTAGGTCTTTCCATTAACGGAAACTCTCAGTTCACTATTTTATTTGTTAATGACACTAACAAGGAGAAATTATTCCATGGACCCTTTTCACCACCTCATATATGATCCCACCCAATCATATTATGCCACATCAACATTTTTTCCAACTCAAATTAAAAGGATTAAAGTCAATTTCCACATCACATTTAATTTTGTTCACTTTTTTTTCTTTTCATCAGACGTGAGTTTTTCCCCTCTCTCTCATTGTCTCTTCACTGTTAGAAGAAGAGGATTTTGGGTTAGGTGGTTTCCTTATTTTTTTCTTTCTTCTCCATCTCTTCATTGTTAGAAAAAAGGGATTTAGGGTTTTGGTCACTAGTTTAAGAATTAGTTGAAAAAATGAATTTTTTTGGAAGCTTTAAGGCATATTCTCGATTGGTAAAGGTGGAGAGTTGAATTATAAAATTATGGTTTTGTATTCTACTCCATGAAGCCTTTACAACGGTATATCATATGTTCAAAATGGTTGAGTGATGAATGAGAAATTAATGCTCAAAGTAAGCCACTTGTGAATAATGTTGAGTAAATAAAAGGCATAGATCTCACATTGGTTAGATACCAAGTTTGAAGCTCTGCCTTGCGTGCAGGGGGTGCAGATCCAAACCCATTGGGGTTGGGGGTGCATCTACACGACGTGGATGACGTAAAATGTTCGAATGATCAGGCCCTTTCTGGGCCTATGGATATTTTAGCTCAATACATAATTTTTTTAATAGTAAAAGAGGCATTACAATGCCTTATTAAAAATTACTTATTCAACATGTCTATCAGAACAATCAAACGTTAACAACTTGCAAGTAGGAAAACATGGAATATCAATAATGCGTATATCAGTATCAGCAGTATTGCAATTTCTTGCCAACCAGTTCGCCACTGCGTTGCTATCCCGGCATACTAATTGTAATTTGAAACCCTCAAATTGCCGAATAATGAGAGAAATTTCCTTAACTACAGTGTCCACAGGAGCCCCATCCAAACTTGCCTAGATCAATCCTAATGCCATAGAGCAATCGCTTTCAACAACTATCTTCAAAAAGCCTCGAAGCTGTGCAACTTGTAAACCATGAAGGATTGCCCAAAATTCTGATGATAAAGTCGTTCCGTTGCCCACGTACCTTTGGTAGCCAATAATCCATCGCCCATTCGAGTCTCGTAATACCCCAACGGCCGCTACCCAACTGGCATCCCTACTCGCAGCTCCATCCGAGTTGATTTTCATCAATCCAGGGTCTAGTGGAAGCCATTTTTCCCTGTTCTCAATACGTAATTATTTTTTTCCTCAACAAATCCTATCCAAAATCTGTTTTCAAAAGGACAAATATTAAATCGATTTGATTTGATTCAAATTAATTTAAAGGTTCCTTTAATGCATATTTGTATTTTTATTTACAAAAATTTCCAAAATTCCTCGATATTGAATGCCTATAAAAGCCGAAAGAATTCTACAGAATTTTTTACACACACTGAAACACAATTTCTTTTTCTCTCTCAAAATTTTTATCTGCCAAATTTCATACGTATTTTTCAGTGATAGAAGAAGGCAAGGTTCTGTTCGTTGATCAATGTAGTTGTGCTACTGCCATGTTCACTTTATTGTTGTATCCTAGGAGAAAGTTGACCAACATTTCTCCAAGCACCTAAGGAACGGTCGAATCTGTCTTAAGGAAACTATGAAAATAGACCTCAACTTCTAGTAAAATTCCATTATTGTATTTTCAAATTTTCGATTTCAGATCTATATCTATATATATATTTAAATTATTTTGTTCAGATCTTGTGTCTTACATAAATATTTATATTATTCGCTAACGTGTTTTGTCTAACAATCTTAAGACAGATCTATTATTTTACAATTTTCTAATCCGAGACGAACGAGACTCCAAGGCGAAAACGTATTCTGTTTGTGAATAGAAATTAAAATTGAATAATTTTGTTTCGGGATTTATTCATGTCGTTGAACAGAATTTATTCTTTTTTTTCAAACAAGAATTAATTAAATAATTTTGTTTTAGGATTTATTCCTGTCGTTCAACAGAATTTATTCTATTTTTTATTTCCAAACAAGAATTAATTAAATAATTCTGTTTCAGGATTTATTCCTACCGTTCAAGAGAATTGATTTTGATTTTGTTTCAGAATTTTAATTATGTCGTTTAACAAAATCGAAGGGTAGTATAAACTGGAAATTAAATTTTCTATTTATTATTAATTGTGATCTTAATTGTGGTTTTAAATTGTGAAACTTAAATTTTAGCTTCCAATTGTGACATCAAAGAAAAAGAAATTTATCAACGGTTTATTAAAAGTTAATATGAGAGTGCATGTCTAGGATTGGTTCTTTGAAAGACTTGGTATTTAAGCGTGCCAAGTGCACTACCTCTCTTTCAAGGTTACCTACTTGGTGCATTGTTATTATTGTGTTTTCTATTAGACCCTGTAAACTTTTATCTCAGGTTTTATTTTATTAAATTACTGTTGTCTAACAAATTTGATAGTTTTTTGTAATTCTAGTTATGTTTCTGAAATCTTAACAAAAAAATGGAAACTCTCACCAATGTTGTGGAAGATATGGACTTATGTGTTGTGATTTTTGAAGTCAACATAGTTGACTTAAATCCAAGAGAATGGTGGCTTGATACTGGTGTCACACGTCATATCTGCTGCGACAAAGCCTCTTTTTCTGAGTTGGAGCCTTGTGACAAAGGGGAGAAGCTCTATATGGGCAACGCTGTAACTTCCAAGATCAAAGGGAAGGGTATTGTGGTCTTGAAGTTGTCTTATGGTAAAGAACTCAAGCTTCAAAACGTGTTGTATGTGCCAAACATATGAAAGAACCTTGTTTCTGAGACACTCCTAAGTATACATGGTTTTAGGATGATGTTTAAATCCTAGAAGCTAGTTTTGTCTAAAGGGGGAATGTTTGTGGGAAGTGGATACGTATTAAATGACATGTGAAAACTTAATGCAATCTCTGTAAAATCAAAGACAATAAATAGGAATTTCGTTTCTTCCTCTGTTTATATGCTTGAGTCATTTGATTTATGGCATGGTAGGCTTGGACTCTAAAGGAAATGATGAACGCATTGCTAGGAAGCTCTAGGTTATCACAGAACATGTGGGGGGAAGCTATTCTATCAGCTAATTACGTTGTAAATAAGGTTCCCAGTAAGGAAAATGACAAGAAACTATATGAATTATGGAAAGGTAGAAAACCTTCCTACAACTACTTGAAAGTGTGGGAGTGTTTAAGGTAACAGTTACTAAAACAAATGAAAATAGGTCGTAAAACAGTGGATTGTATTTTCATTGGCTATGCAAATCATAGCAATGCATATCGGTTTCTTGTGTATGAATCAAAGAATCCTGAGATTCGTAAGAATACAATATTGGAATCAAAGAATGCATCATTCTTTGAAAACATCTTCCCTTATAAAACTAGGGAAGTTTATTCAAGTTCAATGAAATGAACTTCAGAGACTATAAATGAAAATAGTCAAGATGGTCAACGAGAGGTTGAAACTGAGATAAAGTCAAGAAGGAGTAAACGAGCAAGGGTAAAAAATTCTATTGGATTAGATTTTTTAACGTTTATGTTAGAGAACAAACCTCAAACGTATAATGATGACATACGACCATCTGAAAGCACCTTATGGAAAGATGCTATTAAAAGTGAAATTGACTCCATCATGAAAAATCATACCTGAGAATTAGTGGATCTTCCTTTGGGAATTAAACCATTAAATTCTAAGTGAATTTTCAAATGAAAACATATGGAACAATTGATGAGTACAAGGCCAGATTGGTTATAAAAGGTTATATAGACAAAAGGAAGGGCTTGACTACTTTGATACTTTATCTTCAGTGTCCAGGATAACTTCTATAAGGATGATACTTGCAGAATCTAAAAGTTCATCAAATGGATGTTAAAACTGTTTTTCTAAATAGAGACCTTGATTAAGAGATTTACATGGAACAACCTAAGGGTTATGTAGCTCTAAGACAAGAAAGGAAAGTTTGTAAATTAGTGAAGTCATTGTATGGACTTATGCAAGCACTAAAGCAATGACATGAAAAGTTCAATAATTTCATAATGATAAATAGCTTTAAGATTAATGAGTGTGACAAATGTGTATATGTCAAAACTACCAACATTGGATATATAATCCTATGCTTATATATCAATGACATACTCATTGTTGGAAGTAACAATGAAATGGTAAAACGTACCAAAGACATGTTAAATTTAAGATTTGACATGAAAGATATGGGACTAGCAGATGTGATTTTGGGCATCTAAATTAAGAGGTCATTTGAAGGTCTCATATTAACTCAGTCACATTATGTGGACAAGATTCTTGAAAAATTCAGCAAGGATGATTCTGGTATAGCTAGAACTCCAATAGATACAAGCCAACATCTGTCTAAAAAAAAGGTGAAAGTGTTGACCAAGTGGAATATGTAAGGGTCATAGGCAGTCTAATGTACCTTATGAGCTGTACTATACCAAATATTCCTTTCACTATGAGTAGTTTACGTAGATTCACAAGCAATCTTGGGGAAAACCACTGGAAAGCAACTATAAGGGTACTGAGATATCTCAAATATACTCCGGACTATGGACTACATTATTCCAGAGATCCTGCTATTTTAGAAAGATTCTCCGATGTCAGTTGGATATCTAATATTCAAGATACCAAAGGCACAAGCGGATATGTTTTCACTTTAGGAGGAGGAGCTGTGTCATGGAAATCCTCAAGACAAATGATTATCACCAGATCCACAATGGAATCTGAGTTTGTGGCTCTAGATAAATCTGGAGAAGAGGTTGAATTGCTTTGAAACTTCTTGGAGGATATTTCTGATTGGCCAAAGCATATGCCCACAATATGCATACATTGTGATAATCAAGAAATAATTGGTAGAGCACAGAATGTAATGTATAATGGTAAGTCGAGACATATGTGTCGTCGACACAATACCGTTAGACAACTGATCTCAAACAGAGTTATCTCTATTGATTTTGTAAAATCAAAAGATAAAATTGTAGATTTGCTAACTAAAGGTTTAAATCAAGATCAGGTTGATAAAACATCAAAAGGAATGGGACTAAAGCCTATGAAAATGAAAGGCACTATGCGAAGGAAAACCCAACCTAGTTGATTGGAGATCTCAAGATCTAGGTTCAAAGGGACAACCTACTTACATAGACCTTGTGAGGTCATTGTAGGGGTTCTTATCTCAAGTTCGTTCCTATGATGTAAACGGTGATTAAAAATGGGATAGGTTAAGTAATGCTTTTAATTACCATTGTGTGTTTCGGTGAGCCGAGCAACATAAGTCACCTATGTGAGAGTAAAGTAGGGTTGATTCGAGGAGACTACTGGGGCATAATTCTCTCAAACTCCTGTAGAACCAGGAGATGTTCACGACAATATGAACAAACTAATGAAAACTAAAAACCTTGCCAAGGAGGTAGTTGTGTGAGGTATATCATCGTTTACACAAATGGCAGAACAGTTCAAGGACATCACTTCTACTGGTCAGTTAGTAAAGTAAATATATTTTCACAAGGGAAGGTTCAAGGGTGAATGCCTACCTATCCTATGCAACTACCGATCATAGATTCTATCACCACATCGAGTCAATGTTTTTCATTAAAACTATCATTTTCATTCATGTGGGGGATTGTTGAAAAAATGGATTTTTTGAAAACTTTGAGGCATATTCTTGATTGGTAAGGGTAGAGAGTTGAATCATAAAATTATGGTTTTGTATTCTACTCCATGAGACCTTTACAACGGTATATCATATGCTCAAAATGATTGAGTGATGAATGAGAAATTGATGCTCAAAGTAAGCCACTTGTGAATAATGTTGAGGAAATGAAAGGGTTGGATCCCACATTGGTTAGATACCAAGTGTGGGATGTGTATATATATGAGAACCCATTAGGAGGCATTAAATGACTACACCTGAAGCTCTGCCCATACGCGTCGGGGGGTGCAGATTCAAACCCGCCAGGGTTAGGGGCACACCTGCACAACGTGGGCGACTCGAAATGTTCGAACCGATCAGGCCCTTTTTGGGCCTGTGGATATTTTAGCCCAATACGTAATTATTATTTTTCCTCAACAGATCCAATCCAAAATCTGTTTTTAAAAGAACAAATATTAAATCGATTTGATATTATTTAATTTTATTCAAATTTATTTAAAGGCTCCTTTAATGCATATTTGTATCCTTATTCATGAAATTTTTCAAAATTCCTCGATATTAAATACCTATAAAAGCTGAAAGAATTCTACAGAATTTTTTACACACACTGAAACACAATTTCTTTTTCTCTCTAGAATTTTTTCTCTGCTAAATTTCATACGTATTTTTCGGTGATAGAAGAAGGCAAGGTTCTATTCGTTGATCACTACAACTGTGTTACTATCGTGTTCACTTTGTTGTTGTAGCTTGGGAGACAGTCGACCAATATTTCTCCAAACACCTAAGCGGTCGAATTTGTCTTAAGGAAACTTGAAAACAGCCTCAACTTCTAGTAAAATTTCATTACTGTATTTTCAATTTTTCGATTTCAGATATATATATATATATTTAAATTGCTTTGTCCAAATCTTATGTTTTACATAAATATTTTATATTTATGTTATTCGCTAACGTGTTTTGTCTAACAGTAACTGCACACTGTTATGAAATAGTTATTTTGTCCCACAATTCTAGCACAGTATTTTTTTAACTTGTATAATGTACCGGTGTTCCCAGTTCTTGATTCATATAGTAATCGTGTTTTGTCTTTTAATAAATCAATTATCCTTCTTGTAAATTGCTCTAATCTGATTACCTTTTTCATGAACTCCATTGATTTTGTTGAGGAGCTATTCTTCTTTGGGTTTTCTTATTTGAGAAAAAAATTGAATTTTAAGTTTGATTGATGGAAGGAATCAAAGCCATTTACTTGCCGTAAGAATTTTTGAATTTGTGTGGCTTTATCTTCTTTAGGTTTTTTTAACAGAAAAATTAGTTTGGACCCTTTCTATAATTTTCTCTATTTTTGTCGATTCATTGAAGACGACCCATATTTATGCAAAGGTTTAATTTTCTATAGCTTCAGCTTTTTTGTCAAATCGTATCCTTTTATTATTTAAGTTTCTATCATTTCTTCTCAACTTATGTAATCTCAACAATGGTGGGTGGTAGTTTTTGTTTTCTTCTTTATACTACTTCTCCTGATTTTTATTCTTGATTTTAATGACAATAGTAATGGATAGTCTCTTTGTTTAAGTCGTAATTTTAATTTATTTTCTATTTGTAATTAAGGAAATTTGAGGGAGTTTAAGCTTGCTCTTTTCAATTCAATACTCTTTTTTTGTCTCTAATTTTTCTATCTAAAACTTTCAACTTTGTTCTTTAATTTTTCTTCCTTTTTGTATTTAGATCTCAAATACTAAAAAAACTCTTTTTCCCCTTTTTTTTTGGAAGATATTGTATATTTTCTTATTATCCAAATAGAAAATCTGGGTCTTTTTTGTTATTTTATGATTTATAGCCTTTCATTAGAAAATTGGTGAAATCTAATGTTGCATTTAAGAATTTGGTGAAATCTTGCACTATCTGATGATCTTGATAATTGAATATTAGTTTCTTTAACATTTCGTATGTATATATATTGCAAATGTTTTAGTATGAAAGTGAAGTTGAATTGTAGATTTTTTGTTTCAATTTCATTCGTTAACTAATGTGTTATGTTTGTAGATATGTACAAGAACCAACTGCAAGAGTTGGCTTAAAGAAGTTGCTTTAATCTGCCATCTTCTTATTCATGCACCTGAGAAGGATCGGATCATGCTCCTCTATTTAAAGCTAATGTCAGTTTTAATGGAGAGACTTTCGAAAGTGTAACACCCAAAACTCGTTACCGTCACCGGTTAGGGTCCCAAGGATATTTTCGATCATCTATCGTGGATTAACTCTTAATATTTCTTCATTTTAATATATTTAAATAGATAATACATCATACACGACATAAATAAAAAATTTAATATCAATACAACACAATAAGGGCAAAAATATCATTTTCACAATTTTGAGAGACTTCTACCAGTACCTGTTGGACAAGTATCGATAGAAGTCAAGTCAGTAAATAATTTAGAAATAGTTGCAGTTTCCTACCAATAGTTGTGATGGTTCTACTAGTACAACGGTGACTTCTACCGAAACAATGTTTGCTTCTACTGATACTAAAAACTAAAAAGAGCTAAGAAGTTTTACCCTGCAACAAGTACTCAAACTACCAATACTACTATGAATAGAACTACTGATACTTCTTATGTTACTACCAATACAATGTAATTCAGTAACCAACCTCCCTCATACTCTATGCTTCTACTGATACATGCAAGATTTCTACCGAAACAAGTATGCATAATTCAAATATTCACACAATTTCTCAAGTTCATCAAACAATCTACATTGCATAAGCATAAGATACAATAAAAACAACCCAAGTGTTCATAAACACACATAACATTACATTTTAATGCATAATGCCTACTTTCAACCTTAAGCAAACATTCAAAATAAGTTCAACATTCAACTAAGGTTTCATCAATGAACCCACCAATCAAAATCAAGTATTATACAAAATAACATCATCATAGTACATGTCATATAACCAAGTGATGTAAATACTATCAAATGAGCTCCCAATACGGTCCTCTAGACAAAATTGTCTCTATTACTAGTATACAATGCTGCTCACACCAAGCTGATGAGGACTCGTAACATATGTGGTACCTCAGCCATCGATACGGTCTGTTCCCTAACGATGCTGCTCACACCAAGATGATGAGAATATGAAAATCAAGCATAAATCTCAGCCATCGTAGGGCCTATAATCCATTTTTTGATTCATTTCACTTTTTGCCAGCTTAAAGTCTAATAACTCTTTCTTTCTTTGCTTTCCTCTTTCTCGATTCCAAACCATCGTAACACATTTGCAACATTTATAGAGAGAATAATAATGTACAGTTTAAATAAGAATTTAATGTTACGAACTTATCGAGCTTAATTGCAGTTACAAATAGGCTCTAGGGACTATTCTGCTAATTTCTTCTTTCCTTGATCTGTGGCATGATCGTATTCTAAATTAACAAGTCATCCAAATTTTCACATTAAATCTCGTAATTAAATCATTTATCACAATTTGATCCTTTTGGGAAATTTACAAATTTACCCTTAACCTTTTATTTTTATTCAATTTAGTTCTTAAGCACAAAACATGCAAAATAACCATTTTCTTTTCAAACCTATACCAGCCAAACATCAAAGGCTATAAGCTCACACCCTACAAACACTTATTCATATCAAATACATGTAATTTCATCATTTTAACATCTTGGTACTTAAACCCTAATTTCATAAAAAATCACTTTACAAAAAGATCCAACCCAAAATCAGGCATTCAAATCCATCAAAAACTCTCATGAACAAACATATTCAACAATGGTAAGATTTATAACATTTAACATATTCACAAATTAGTCCTTAGGTTTGCTAGATTAAGTTAATACGGACTCAAAAACATAAAAATTACTAAAAACGAGCCTCATTTACTTACTCAAATTAAAGCTTCAAGCTTGAAATGAAAAACCCTAATCTTCTCTCCCCCTTAGCCGAATGAAGGAGATGAATTAGTGAAAATGAGACAAATTTCCACTTTTCTTTCTTTTAATTTCATATATATTAATGGCAAACTTGTAATTTTTGTGACTTTCTTTATGAAGCTTAATTAATCATTTTCTTTAACTTAATTAATTACACTATATTCATGTAAACATCATGTCATTTCACTAATTAAATACCTATTGGCTAATTTACTTATTTGGTCCTTTTACTTAAACAATTCTGCTTTTGCACCTTTTACGATTT
Source organism: Gossypioides kirkii (assembly GCA_005610355.1). Classification (NCBI taxonomy): domain Eukaryota; kingdom Viridiplantae; phylum Streptophyta; class Magnoliopsida; order Malvales; family Malvaceae; genus Gossypioides; species Gossypioides kirkii. The sequence continues at coordinate 18,417,874 of CP032245.1, forward strand.
AATCCTTTTTACTCAATTCACTATTTAGACATCAAAATTTCATAACCAAATTTTTAATATGAAGCTAACAACGTCTTAAATATTAAAAATAACTAATTTACGACTCGACTCGTCGAAGTTGTGGTCCCAAAACCACTATTTCTGACACAATTGAAAATCGGGCTATTATAGAAAGCCTTACTTTTTACTCTACTTTGAGACAAGCCAAACATGCTGCAGCTGAAGTAGCTCTAAATACGCTTGCCAACACAGGCCCTTCCAAAGCATTGCATATTTTCTTGAGAGCTTATATGCTTTCTAATTATTTCTTCGGATTGTTGTTTTGTTTGTTATTGAGAGTTGATATTGTTCCAGAATTGTTACCTATTGATTTAATTGTATAGTAATTTCATTAATGAAATTATACATTTTACCTTTCAGAAATAGGAAAATAACTCATTGCAAAAGATCTTGATAAGATCAAAACATGAGACATAAGAAATTAACATCATAATATAAAATAAGAAATTAACCTTAGAATATAAAATTTAAAATTAACATTTGAATATAAAACAAATCACTAGCAAAAATTTCATTACGGAACACCAAAGAAATGTAGCTAAAGAATTCAACACTTGATTAAAGAACCTTAAATAACGAAGTGCATAGATTCACAATCACACCATAGAACATTCAAGTCTTTTATACATTGAAATTGTCATATTAACAACCATGTACAAAAAAAAACATTTAGTCTAATATCAACTGCCATTAAACACCAAATCTAAACTTTTTGTAGTAATATAGCTTCACCTTAATATGCAACTTTTTTACTTTTAAAAAAACAATCTACGGTTTTATCCTACATCATTAGAACAAATACAATAAAGAAATTATATACAAGTATAATTCATTGATAAAAGAATAAGCATTAGTATGAAATAAACTTGTGATTACTAGTTAGAACATGAATATCCTTGCTTACTGTAACACCAAAACCCAACACCATCACCGGCTAGGGTCCCGAGGATTCCAGACCAATCACAAAAGATAACAGATAATAGTTTATTCTTTATTTCAACTAAACTACATCCAACAACATAGATTTCAATACAATTATGAATCTCACACATTTACAACCATCCAAAATTTATCAAGGACTCGGTTGAATCATAATTAAAATAACTCGCAAAATGGTCAAATTTCCAAAACAGGGATCACACAGCCATGTATCTCAAACACACGCTCGTGTGCCTTGTTGAACACACCGGTGCCTTAGGCTGTGGGCACACTCGAACCACCTTCACACAGTCGTGTCACAAACTGTGTGCCAGGCCATGTGAGCATGCGAAATTACCCTACACGCCCGTGTACGAGACCATGTGCTAGACCGTGTGTGGTTGCGAAATAGGGCCACACGGCCTTGTCTCAACCCGTGTGAGGCCTGCACCTAATTTTCCAAGGCACACACCCGTGTGTTGGCTCGTGTTCCAGGCCATGTGTACTTGCGAAATGCCCATTTAAACATGCAAAATTTTATGCAACTAACTCGACATGTACTTAGCTTATCACAATTCAATTGCCTATAAATATGCATCATAATTCAAGCAAAACATACTCATATAAATGTCATACCAATCACATTCTTTAATTTATCTGAAATAACTCATTACCATTTCATAAATACATATCAAATATTTAAGTCACAACAAGCATTCATATCAACATAATTCATCCTTCTACACTATCTTCATTCTAATGGTTTTAGTTAAACTTAAGCAAAATACAATTTATCATCCTAGTACATGTCATATAACCAAGTGATTCAAAAACTACCGAACGAGCTCCCAGGATAGTGTAATTCTTATTGAGGATTCGGTCTTCAATAGTAAAAATGAAATCTACAAAACAACAAACAGATACATAGATAAGCTTACAACGCTTAGTAAGTTCGTAACATTTAACTTATAGAATAACACATTCGATTATAAAAAGAGTAGTAAACATCTTCGTAGTTCCTTGTCATTAGGATCGAGTTGATCCCTTCGGATCTTCCAGAAATTTAGCTCATATGAGCCCAGATAGAGTTTAGCTCTTACGAGCCCATACAAAATATTGCTCTTACGATCCAAACAGAATATTGCTCTTACAAGCCAGACGGAATATCACTCTTACGAGCCAGAGTTCAAGAAATTATTCCATTGAGCCAAAATCTAGAATATTCTTCAGTGTCTTCCATCTCATTCCAATTCAAGAATATAACCAAAACAATGAAACTATAAATATCAAATATAATTTAAATATACGAACTTATCGAACAAAATTGTAGTTAAGGTTAAACTCTAGGGACTATTTTGCTATTTTCCCTTTTCCTCGATCCGCGGCATGCTCGTGATCTAAATCAGTGAATAACTCAATTGTCTCATTAAATCATGAATTTTAAATCATTTCTTAAATTTAAGTTCTTTTTTGGAAAATTACAAAATTACCCCTAACCTTTTATTTTTATTCAATTTAGTCTCCTAAACCCAAAACAAACAAAATAACCATTTTTACTTCAAACTCATACTAGCCGAATACACAAGGTACTTCCCCAATCCCTACATGCAATTTATATCACACCAAGTACATGTATTTTTATCATTTTAGCAATTTAGTCCCCAAATCCTAAAATCATCAAAAATCACTTCACAAAATCAACAAATCTAACAACCAAACTTCCAAAACTATCATAAACTTTCAAGAAAAACCTCATTCATCATTGGCAAAATATTTAACATTTGACATATTCACAAATTAGTCCTTAGGTTATGTAGATTAAGCTAATACAAACTCAAAAACATAAAAATTACTAAAAACGGACGAGATTTACTTACTCAAATCAATGGAACAAGCTTTGAAGAATGCCTCCTATGGTATTTTACGGTTTTGGTTGGAAGAAAGAAAGAAGATGAAAATAATTTGTTTTGCCATGTATTTTAGGTTAAAAATTATTCTTTTCCTATTTACCATTTTACCCTTAGTTACATAACTATTTCTTCATATTTTCTAAAACCAAAGCAGTCCACTAACATATCATATGGGCTAATAACCATATTAGCCCTTCCACTTAGCTTCCTTGAGCTATTTAATGCCTTTAACTAATAGAACTCAATTTTGTACCTTTTACGATTTAGTCTTTTCCACCTAATTAACTATCTAAATGATAAAATTTCTTAACCAAATTTTAATATAACTCTAATGACATTATAAATATTGAATAATTAATATTTATAACCCAACTCATCGGAGTTGTAGTCCTGAAACTATTGTTTTCGACACCACTGAAAATCGGGCTATTGTAGTTATGTGTAAGTGATTCCTATAATTAATTGATTAAATAATTAAATTCACAAAAAATAAATTTTTAAAAAGTTTTTTAACGAAAAAAAATCACTTGAATATTTGAGGTAAAATCAAACATACTATATATCTACAAATAAAATAAAAAAATGAATACTTGAAACGAATTTAGAGCTATTACACCAGTACTTTATTACATGCTATTATAAGGTAAATTTGAACCACTTAAATACCAACTGCTACTTGGGGTCTTAAGAAAATAAATAAATAGTTTTATTTACATGGAATTCTAAGAAGATATAGATATAACATAATTAAAGATTGTGGTTTCCATGTTGAAAAATTGCATTGAATTTTGACATAGATATTTATTGATATTATTTGTTGGCATCATCATTGAAGGAATGACCTATAATGTTGACAAAAAGGAGTTAATAATGTATAACAACAATAAAAATACTTCTATGTAATATGTGACTAATAAATTTTATACTTACAAAATTTTTATAACTTAGAGTAGAGCCAATGGGTACATCTAAGGATTCTTTTTTTGCTGATTACTTTCTTTTTTCTATATAAAATTTATTAAAATAAATATAATTAGAAAAATAAATTTACCATAAAGTGTAACTTTATAATTTAATTACTTACCCAGCTTGTGCAATTGGGATGCTTTTGGTTTTCTTTTCTCAAGGTGACCTTTAAGTCTAGAATTAGAAACCCCTTCAACTTAACACATGGTGGATCTAAGATTGGAGAAGTTTTACTGTCACCTTGTTTTACAACATTATCATCATTGCTCAATAATTTTTCAATTATTAACCTCTTCACATTTTTTAAATTAAAAATAAAATAATCATCACTTATGTAAGAAAAACATAAAGCATTTAAAATTATTAATTATATAGATAATTTTCTAAATTGAATGCCTACTCTTGTATTTGTCCCATTCTCTTTGAGTTCATAATTCTTAGAGACACATAACTTTATCAATTCTTTCTTAACTTCTATAACACCCAAATCCCGAGCACCATCGCCGGTTAGGATTTCGATGTCTTCTATTCATTTATTACTATTTATCTTTTTCAAATATCCGACTATTTGCATCTTTATTCAATTCAAAAATCATTTCTCGTAATTTTAAACAATATCTAAATTTAACACAATTTTATCAAGGGCAAAAATGGTATTTCTAACATTTTAGGGGACTTCTACCGGTACCTGATGGTCAAGTATTGGTAGTAGTCAATTCAATGAACAATTTAGAACTATGCAAATTTCTACCGATACCTGTACTAGTTCTACTGATACAAATATGATTTCTACCGATACAAGTCATGAAACTACAGATACTAAAAACTCCAGAGAGCAAAAATCCACACCCTGCAACTTCTACCAATATATGCTTATAAACTACCGATACATCAGTACCATGAACTACTGATGCTTGCAAATCAACTATCGATACAATCCAAGTCAAAGAACAACCTCTCTCCTACCCTGTACTTCTACCGATACATGAATTAATTCTACCGACACAAGTATACATAATTTTAAGAATAATGCCAAGACACAAGTTTAATGCCTCAAACCCAATCAATATAAGTTATGCATTAAAACATCACAACACACACATAACTTCTAAGTCTTTACAAGCAATATAAGCATAAGCATCTAAGTTATACTTCATGCATTTACAAGATCAAAATAGTAAGATTTCAACATCTTTAATTTCATATCAAAGGTCAATAACATCCTAGTACATGCCATAGACCAAGTGATGTAAAATCTACTGACAAGTCCGCGATAGTGTGACTTCAGGTGCGATCGATGATCCTATCTTTAGTCAGCAAAATGATCTACAAAACAACAACAATAATTGTGGTAAGCTTTATAGCTAAGTAAGTTCGATAGTTAAGCAATACCACATGGTAATAAGCAACAATGACTCATTCAAGCCAGCGTAGTTCCATTGCTATTTAAATATTTACAATTTCTTTTCTTGTTCATAGCTTTCTATTACCAGTACCCGATGCTGCTCACACTAGCTGTCGAGGACTGGCAACGTATGTGGTACCCCAACCATCGGTACGGTGTCTATTTGAACTGTAAACTATGTCCTAACGACGCTGCTCACACGAGCTGTCGGGAGTATACTATAAGCATAACTCCTAGCCATCGTATGACATGTCCATATCTTTTTTTGAGTCACGATGTTGCTCACACGAACTGTCGAGGACTCACAACACATGCGGTACCCCAACCATCGTGTCAGTACTATTTCAATGGCATAAAGTCGACTATCTCTTGCGTTGCATTTCTTCGATCATCTTCAATACTGAATGCTTCCAATTTGTTGTACATTAATAATATATACATAAACAAGGATATTAAGTAACATTTACACTACGAACTTACCGGACTGGATTGCAGTTTAGGAAAGACTTCAGAGATTAATCCGCTAACTTCCCTTTTCCATGGTCGGTAGCACGATCGTAGTCTACGTTCAAAAATCATTCAATTCTCACATTAAATTACATAATTTAGTCATTCAACACAATTTAGTTCTTTTTGGGAAAATTACAGTTTTACTCCTAATAGTTTTCTTTTATTCAATCTAGTCATTTCGACTTAAAACATGAAAAACAACCATTCTCTCACACAACTAACCATAGCTGAATTCTCTTAGGTACCTATCCAGCCCATTCAAATATCTATTTTCACAATAATACATATAATTTCACCCATTTCACATTTTAGTCCTTCAACCCTAATTTCATCAAAAATCACTTTACAAAAGGATTTAACCCAAGTATCAAACATTCAAAAACATCAAAAGCTTTCAAGAACAAGAAATTTCAACAAATGGAAAGTTTTCTAACTTTTGACATATTCACAAATTAGTCCTTGCATAAGCTAGATTAAGATAATACGGACTCAAAAACATAAAAATTACTAAAACTGATTAAGGTTTGCTTACCCAAACCAAAGCTCAATGTTTGAGTTTCAAAAACCCTAGTGTCTTTCTCTCCTAGCCAAATGAAGAAGATGGTCAAGTGAAAATGATAAAATTTTCACTTAAAAATTCCTTTAATTAATATATATACTAATGACAATTTTGTGATTTTTAAGACTTTCATCATTAAGCTTTAATTAACCCTTTTTTAGTCTTAATTAAACCTATTTATAATTAATATAAATCATGTCAATCCACTAACTAATATTCATTTGGTTATTTTATTCATTTGGTCCTTCTAATTAAAAATCTATGATTTTACCCTTTTTATGAATTAGTCCTTTCTATTAAATTAACTATCTAATCAATGAAATTTTTGAATCACAATTTACACGATGCATTTATCATCAGAAATATCTAAAATAAATGAATTTACGACTCGACTCATCGGAGTTGTGGTCCCAAAACCACTATTTTCGACACCATTGAAAATCGAGCTGTTACAACTCTCCCTTTAGGGAAATTTCGTCCCGAAATTTCTTACCAGTAAACAAGTTAGGGTACTGTGATCTCATCGAAGCCTTTGTCTCGCAAGTGGCTTCCTCTATTCCATGACGATTCCATAATATTTTCACCAATGGTACTTTCTTATTCCTCAATTCTTTTACTTCGCTAGTCAATATTCTAACGGGTTCCTCTAAATACGACAAATTCGGTTGAATCTCAACTTCCATGGGTGTAATCACATGTGAGGGAACTAATATGTACCGTCTCAGTATCGATACATGAAATACATTATGAATCTTCTCTAGTTCTGGTGGTAAAGCCAACTTATATGCCACAGGACCAACCGTTCGATAACTTTATATGGTTCGATGAACTGTGAACTCAATTTTCCCTTTCTACTAAATCGCAACACATTCCACGATGAAAATTTTAGGAATACTCGATCACCAACAGCAAATTCTATATCTTTCCTCTTAAGATCTGCGTACGACTTTTGTCGGTCAGACGCTGCTTTCAAACAATCACAGATTACCTATACTTTGTCCTCAGTCTCATGAACTAAATAGGTTCCAATCAACTTAGACTCGCTCAATTCTTACCAGTACAGAGGTGTTCTACACTACCGACCAATAATGCTTCGAATAGTGCCATTCTAATGCTAGATTGATAGCTATTATTATATGCAAACTCCACTAACGGCAAATACTTCTCCTAACTTCCTTCAAACTCAAGTGTATAGCATCGAAGCATATCCTCAAGAATCTGTATCACTCGCTCTAACTGACCATCTGTTTGTGGATGATATGCAGTACTAAAATTCAACCTAGTCCCTAAAGCCTCATACAACTTACCCCAAAATCTCGAGGTAAAACGTGAATCCCTATCAGAGATTATAGAGGCTTATACCTCGTGTAATCGAACTATCTCGGACACGTATAGCTCGGCTAATCTCTCAAGTGGATAATCTACCCGAATGGGGATAAAATAAGCGGACTTCATCAATCTATCTACAATTACCCAGATTGAATCTTTTTTTCTCGGTGTTACTGGAAGTCCTATGACAAAATCCATTCTGACTCGTTGCCATTTCCACTCCGAAATGGAAATCGATTGTTGTAATCCGGATGGCACCTGGTGTTCGGCTTTCACTTGCTGACATATAAGGCATCTAGTTACAAATTCTAAAATTTCTCGTTTCATACTTGACCACTAATACAATTTCTTCAAGTCGTTATACATTTTCACACTCCTCGGGTGTATGGAATAAGTGCTGCTATGAGCCTCTATCAAAATGTCTCGTCTCAAATCTGAATCGTTTGGAATATATACCCTGCCTTTGTAGTACAACATATCATCTGTATCAACTGTAAACTCCATAGTGGCATCACCTTGTATCTGTTCTCTTTTAGCTATAAGCTTTGGATCCTTTCTTTGTAATTCTTGAATCCGATGTAGGAATAACGGTCTCGCCCTAAGCTCCACGGTGATAGAACCATCACCTTGTAATGAAAGTTCGGCATTCATTGCTCTCAATGCAAATATCGATTTTCGACCCAGGGCATCAACTACAACATTGGCCTTACCCGGATGATAATCGATCACCAAGTCATAGTCTTTTAACAGCTCCAACCATCGGCGCTATCGTAGATTCAACTCCTTCTGTGCCATCAAATATCTCAAACTTTTATAATCTATAAATATATGGCATCTCTCCCCATAAAGGTAGTGTCGTCAAATCTTCAATACAAAAACTACTGCAGCTAACTCCAAATCATGAGTCAGATAATTATTTACATGAGGTTTCAATTATCGAGAAACATAAGCTATCATTTTACCATCTTGCATCAAAATACAACCCAATCCACTTAAAGATGCGTCACTATAAACAACGAACTCTTTTCCCGTCTTTGGTTGCGTCAAAACCGGAGCTTCAGTTAACAACTTTTTCAATTGGTCAAAACTTTGCTGACACTTTTAAGACCATACGAACTGAATGTTTTTCTGTAGCAATCTCGTCGTCGGCAAGGCTATAATGGAGTAGTCTTTCACGAACCGACGGTAATATCCTGCTAATCCCAAGAAGTTGCGTACCTCAGAGACATTCTTCGATATCTTACAATCGAAAATAGCTGAAACTTTGCTCGGATCAACACCTCTCTCAAATGTTGAGTATGCTCTGATTTTGTCTTGGAGTAAATTAATATATCATCAATAAACACAACCACAAACCTGTCCAACTGAGGCTGAAATATTCTATTCATCAGGTCCATAAATGCTGCGGGGGCGTTAGTTAACCCAAATGGCATAACTAAAAACTCATAGTGTCCGTATCGGGTCTTGAATGTCGTCTTTATTATATCACCATCTTTCACCCGCATTTGATTAGTAACCTGATCGAAGGTCTATTTTGAAGAACACGATTGCACCTTTTAACTGGTCGAATAACTCATCGATCCAAGGCAACGGATACTTGTTCTTGATCATCACTTTATTTAGCTGCCTGTAGTCTATACACATCCGCATCGAACCATCTTTCTTTTCCACGAATAATACGGGCGCACCCCATGGTGATACACTGGGTCGTATGAATCCTCTATCTAACAATTCTTCCAGCTAAACTTTTAACTCTTTCAGTTCAGTCAGCGCCATTCTATACGATGGAATAGAGATTGGAGCGGTACCTGGTAACAAATCAATATTGAACTTTACCTCCCTAACTGGCGGCAAACCCAGTAATTCTTCCGAAAATACATCTGTATACTCTTGAACAACTGGTACCTGATCCAATTCTATTTTCGAGCCCCGAGTATCAAGTATATATGCCAGGAATGCTTTACAACCTCTATGAACCATCTTCTATGCTGAAATAGCCGAAATCACTCTGGTTTCGCTATTCAATCTGTCGGATTCCACTTTAATTACTTCACCTGTCGAACATTTCAAACTAATTTGTCTTTGCTTGCAATTAATTATGTCCTGTTTATATTTGATATATATATAAATATTTGAGACATTGAGTAAGTACTGGAATGTATGAACTGATATTTGTCTTGCATCCGCATAGGGTTAGGTTTATGAGCCAAAGGAAGTGGTTGAACTGTTACGGTGGTTTAACCACTTGAGAATATTTATTGAACTAGCAGTGACACTGTAAACACTGAAAAATTACAATTGAACTGGCAGTGACACTGTAAACACTACAAGAATACCACTGAACTGGTAGTGAAACTGTAAACACTACAATGTGTCAAATTGACACTCTATGGTGTACAGGGTTGGATATTGGTGTGTTGGGGGTTAGACGGAGATGGTGTGCAAGGGTCGGTATGCATAACTGTGATTGTATTTGTAACTGTACCACTAAAATGCGATACAACTGCCTATCTGACTAAGATTTGCTCTCTATGATTATGATAATGAAACTTGTGAAATATCATTATATCTTGCACTGACTTACTTAATGGTGTTTCAAGGTTTTCCTAGACTTGACGGCTGGTAGACGAGGAGCTCGGTCATTCTAGGACTCTTAAGGCTTATAACTAGTTTATTAGTATGCTACGATGGAAACTTAAGTGTGGAACTTTTGAATTTGTGTTGATGCTTTTAACTTGCTGTTGAACTTACTTTCCGTATATGACATAACTGCGTGCTTGCTTTTAATGTGTTATGGTACTTTTCTCTGTGATGACATTGTGACATTCTTGACATAGTTGTTTCATCTAGGTCGGGTTTAGGGTGTTACAATACAACTTTAGCTTTTGTATTATACGGTTCTGAAAACTTAGCTACATTACCACCATACATGTTTTTTTTTTTGCATCTTTAGTCCATCTTCAAGAGATATACCGATCAGAAATTTTCTTGACATTTTTAACATTAAGAATCCGTAAAGCATAAGAGAAAAGATAGGCACAAAAATAAAACTTCTTACAAATACAATGAATCTCCATGGTGACTGTGTTAAAATGGATCGTTCGAACTCTTGAGCTATTTGCATCCATCATTACTTCAAAAGTATAAGATGTATCATTTTGTGCAACTTTTCTCCATATCAATGGAACACCATCAAGAAACTCTTTCTGAAAGCACTTGTATATTTCTTAAGTATAAACTTTCGATACATGAGACAAAATACCACAATTTTTAATTGCAAACGTGATTGAGCCATTTTTACACTGAAAATCCTTCTCGATTTCAGAAGAACACCATCTTGCCACTAAATTTTCGAATTCAAAAAGAAATTCAGTAAGAGAAGTAGTGGCTTTAAAAATACCATGCAAAATATTATTTTTAACCTCAAACCTTTGAGAAGATTTAATTTGAGAATAAAATATATCGATGCTAAAAGTAGTGTAACCCCTTATACCCGGCCCAAAAGATACGATCAGATCTAGAAGATTATTTAAGTAATTTACCCACACCTAACTCGACAATCCAAAATCATTCACATTCTTTCTCAAAAATAAACATAAATATTTATATATGAAATTTTAAATCCATAATTAATAATAAAATAAGTTAATTAAACTCCCAGAAATAAAATATCAAAAGTCTCAAAATAAATTGTATTTACAATCCAAAACGAATAGTTACTAAAAAAGTAAATTAATTATCCAAAATCAAAGTAATAATAATAAAATAAAATAATATACATTTGTAACTAAGCCTCCGAATACCAAGTCACCTAATTCTTGATTACCTGTAAAGAACTGTGGAGGTATGAGCTATAAAGCCCAGTGTGTCTCTAAAGTATATACAACCTAATGCATTTATAAATCAACATAATAATTTATATCACAAAAGGGTAACCACAAATCATATTTCATACACAAGCACAATTCAATGAACCCATACTCCATCACACCAACAAAGTGAAAAGGTTCCCCAAAACCCTTTCCCAACCAATCGTCACCAATTGCAGTGTGGTTTTAGTATCAACCTTAAAAACAAATGATAACCACTTCTTCCACCTTTCAATCTCACCCCATGAACACACAATGGTATGATCACATGATATATATATATATGTTTCCTCAATCTCAATCTCAATTTATAAATCATATACCGCAATCACAAAAGAATAATCACATTAATTATCTGCCACATGCTCAAGGTACAAATATATATGCATGACATTATCATCAAAATTTTCAGAGCTCAAACAATCATACCATTATCATTTATCACAACACAAACATCTCAATAACAACATTCCTCAAACAGCATGAAATCACATAATCTCCATAATATCACATACATTAAGGTATATTACAGTTAGAAACACACCTAAAACAAATAAAACTCTAGCGACGAGGAGGTCGTCCGCCACGCACTATACGAGTTCCCGGTCTAACGGAATTATATCCTACAAATACAACTAAATATAATTACAAATCTAGCCACCACTTAAACACAAAACTAAACTAAAGTAACTTACGTGTAGCTCTCGGAATCGATGCAGGAACAGGTTGAACAGGTGGAGGAGGTAAATTGTTCGCCTCAGAATCGTGATCACCTAAACACGAATATTTTATGTTAGTAAACCCCAAATTAAAACTCTAAAATAACTTAAAGTACACAATTTAAGATAAAACTATTAAAACGAGACTTTCAGGTTAGAATTTGGCAAAACGGACAGCGGAATCAGACTCAGGATGTCGAAAAATGGCAAGGTAGGGTTTTTCAAAAAAAAGTCAACGATCAAAGTCAATTGTCAACAGTCAAAGTCAACTGTCAACGGTCAACTATCAACTGTCAAGGTCAACGGTAAACGATCGGTCAACGGTCAGACTTGGTTTGGGTTTGGACTTGGTTCAATTGGGTTTGGTTTGCTTTTTAAAGGGTTTGGGTTATTGGGTCTAAGTTTGGGCTTAAGGATTTACTAAGGGTTTAAAAGGATTTGGGTTATTGGGTTTTTAAAGGATTTGGGTTGTTGGATTGGTGACAATTAAAAATGGGCTAGTAACAAAGACCCACTTCAACATCTTTCGCCACTAAAGGAAAAATTAGGGTTTGAAGACCCTAACGATACCGTCACCGTCACCTCCTCCGCCACCAACGTCCGCCCACCAAGATTCCATAAGAACAACCCCAAAAATACAAACCACGCCCGATTTTACAACTTACCCACACCAAATTCGATGAAACAATGGAGCAAAACGAGATCCAAAGGTCGAAAATCCCTTATTCCACAACACACGAACGACTGCGACTAAGGACACCAAATGAGAGGGGTTTTGTTCACACAAAAGCAAGGAGAAGATTGACATTGGCGGTGTCGAACAAGCACGGAGGGAGGGCTTCGTCGAAGGTGATCGAAAAAGGGAAGAAAAGAGAGCTTTTGGAGAGGTTTCGGCAGCAACAAAAATAAAGAAGAGAGGAAAGAGGCAAATGGTGAAAAAGTGTGTTTTATACTCAACTAAAATGGAGTATTTATTTGGAAATCCCTAAAATATTCTAGGGTTTTGGAAAAACCCTAAAATTTCTTAAAGTTCCCAACTAAGTCCTTAATTAAAAGCTAAAGTGTTACAACTCTCCCCCCTTAAAAGAAATTTCATCCTTGAAATTTACATGGAACAAAAAGATGTGGGTACTAGGCCTTGATGACGGATTTAGGCTCCCAAGTAGCCTCCTCATAACCATGGTTGCACCACAAGACCTTAATCATCTTAATGGTCTTCCTCCTAAGCACCTTTTCATCTTGAGCAATGATCTCAATCGGTTCCTCCTCAAAACTCAAGTCTAGACGAACCTCAATCTCCTCAATAGGCACAATGTGAGACAGGTCCGACCGATAACGCCTCAACATGGAGACATGGAAGACATCATGAATCCGTTCAAGCTCGGGTGGTAACTCAAGCTGGTAAGCAACTGGTCTCACTCGATGAAGTATCCCGTAAGGACCAATAAAACGAGGACTCAACTTGCCTTTCCGTCCAAACCTAAGCATCTTCTTCCATGTAGACACTTTCAAGAAAACCTCATCTCCTACACTGAACTCAATATCAAGACGCTTCAGGTCGGCATAAGACTTTTTCCGGTCAAAAGCAGCCTTAAGCCTCTCACGAATCAATTTAACAGTCTCCACAGACTCGTGAACCAGATCTGGTCCTAACAATCGATACTCTATCAACTCAGTTCAACCGATAGGGGTACGACACTTGCACCCATACAAAGCCTCATAAGGAGCCATCTTAATACTGGCTTGATAACTACTATTGTAAGCGTACTCAGCCAATGGTGAAAAATCCTCCCAACTCCCTTGATACTCAATCACATAACCCCTCAACATGTCCTCCAAGACCTGAATCACCCGCTCGGATTGACCATCAATTTGCAGATGGTAAGCAGTGCTGAAGTTTAACCGAGTACTTAAAGCACGGTGTAAGGATTCCCAAAATCTCGAAGTAAACCTCGAATCTCGATCAGAGATGATAGATAACGGTACCCCATGAAGATGAACTATCTCCGAGATGTAGAGTCGAGCTAACTTACTCAAAGGATACTTGACCCTCACTGGAATGAAATGTGCGAACTTAGTGAGTCGGTCCACAACCACCCACACAGAGTCTTTCTTGAACGGTGTTAAGGGCAAACCACCCACAAAATCCATAGTCACCCTTTCCCATTTCCACCAAGGAATCTCAATCGGTTGCAGTAATCTCGAAGGACACTGATGCTCGGCCTTAACTTTCTGGCAAGACAGACACTTTGACACAAAATCCACAACATCCCTCTTCAAACCCTTCCACCAATACCTGTCACGAAGGTTTTTATACATCTTATCTCCGCCAGGATACATGGATTAAGGGCTATCATGAGCTTCACGGAGAATAGTCTGCTTAATCTCAGAATCCCTCGGAACACAGTATCGACCACAGAAGCATAATAAACCATTTTGATCTACAGAGAAGTCCGCAGATGTACCCTTATTTACCTCCCTCATACGGTGCTCTAGATAAGGATCATTAGCTTGCTCAACCTTAATCTCCGAGCGTAAAGTGGGAATAACTTGGTGTTCAGCCAAAAGACTAGCATCCTCAAACAAACTCATTCTGGCAAACAACGCCCTCAGCTCAGTCACAGCACTACGACTTAAGGCGTCTACAACCACATTAGCCTTACCTGAGTGATACTCGATCTCACAGTCATAGTCCTTAAGTAGCTCCAACCAACGACGTTGCCTCAACTTAAGTTCCTTCTGAGTAAGCAAGTACTTCAAGCTCCTATGATTAGTGAAGATATAACACTTCTCCCCATAGAGATAGTGTCTCCAAATTTTAAGAGCGAAGATTACCGCATCAAACTCAAGATCATGAATACGGTAATTAATCTCATGCGGTTTCAACTGTCGAGAGGCATAAGCCGCGACCTTTCCCTCTTGCATTAGCGCACATCCCAATCCAGTGTGAGAAGCATCACTGTAGACAGTGTAAGCTTTTCCAGGCTCAGGTTGGATCAAAACTGGTGCTTGAGTTAACACAGACTTTAGTTTCTTGAAACTAGCCTCCTAAGCCTCGGTCCAAACAAATGGAACATTCTTCCTCAATAGCTTAGTCAACGGAGCTACAATAATCGAGAAACCCTCAAAAAACCTTCAATAATAGCCAGCTAAACCCAAGAAGCTACAAATCTCGAAAACATTCTTGGGTTGCTTCTAGCCCATAATAGCCTCAATCTTCTTCGGATCTACACGAATACCCTAAGCAGAAACTATATGACCCAAAAACATCACCTTAGATAGCAAAAATTTGTACTTGCTGAACTTAGCATAAAGTTGCTTCTCCCTCAAAGTTTGCAGCACAACTCTCAGATGTTCCTTATGCTCAGCCTCAGACTTAGAATATACCAGAATGTCATCTATAAACACCACCACAAATTGATCCAAGTAAGGTTGAAACACCCTATTCATCATGTCCATAAAAGCAACAGGGGCATTAGTTAACCCAAAGGGCATTACCAAGAACTCATAGTGCCTATAGGGAGTTCGAAAAGCTGTCTTGAACACATCTGAATCTTTCAGCCTAAGCTGATAATATCCAGACCTCAAGTCAATCTTAAAAAACACAGTAGCTCCCTAAAACTGATCGAATAGGTCATCAATACGAGGCAAGGGGTACTTATTATTAATCCTTAGCTTATTCAGCTTCGATAGTCAATGCACAACCGAAGTGTTTCATCCTTCTTCTTCACAAACAAAACTAGAGCTTCCCAAGGTGAAATACTTGGTCGAATAAAACCCCTATCCAACAGCTCTTGCAACTGTACCTTCAACTCTTTAAGTTCCTTAGGTGCCATTCTATAAGGTGCCATAGACACAGGAGTCGTACCAGGATAGACTTCTATGCCAAACTCAACCTCATCACGCTTAGGTGGCACCCCAAGCAATTCTTCCGGAAACACATCGGGAAAGTCCTTCACCATTCGAATCTTGTCAATCCCGGAATCAGATTGCCTTAGATCAAGAATGTAAGCCAAATAAGCCATGGATCCCTTTCTAATTAACTTGTCGGCTTTAAGGGCTGAGATCACATTGGACAGAAACCCTCTACGTTCACTAACTAGGGTTATCTGTCGGACATCAGTAGTTCTCAAAGTTACCCTTTTCTACTCACAATCTAGATTAACTCGGTGCTTCGAAAGCCAATCCATATCCAGTTTAAGGTCAAACTCACTGAATGCCAACTCCAATAAATCGGCAAAAAAGATTTCCCCTTGAATCTCTAAAGGATGGTTGCGATATATTCTAGTAACCTCCACAGAGTTACCCATCGAACTTTGAACAGTTACCGCAGACTCAACATTTTCAGCAGTAATCTTAAGACCTCAAGACACAGTACTAGCCACATAGGAATGTGTCGAACCATTGTCGAGCAAAGCAAAATAAGGAATGGAATGAACAGAGAAAGTACCTGCTATGACGTCAAGCTCATCATGATCCTCATATCTCCTAGTAGCATATACCAACCCAGGCTGTCTCGCCCTAGATCTAGAAGCGCCTCCACTCTGAACCGGCCTACCTCTAGTAGCTAAACCCGAAGCAACCAATTTAACCTGCCTTCTACCTCTAGAAGGAGCTTGAACCGAAGCCTAAGACTGACTCTACATAAACGATCCAGTAGGAGGATGGGGATAATCTCTAAAGAAGTGCTCCTGTAAATCGCACCTAAATCAAGCCCAGATCTTTCTCCAACACTCACCCCCATGTCTTTTATTACAGTAAGAACAGAGATGCATGGGATGAGGTCCAGTAGAACCACTAACACTACCCATTGGAGCTGCCGAAACTACAGGCCTCACTCTCAAATAACTAGGCTGAGTCGTCTCCTCTCTAGGGCCTCTTAACAGAAAGACCACCCGTAACAGGCTGAGCTAATGTGCCCATTGGCTTTTTACTACGCTCCCAGTCTTGAACCCTCTGAGCCTTGTACGAGCCTTCAAACTCTCGACAGGTCTAGTTCGACTAACCAGGTCACTGAATACTCTGTCGTGGTGCATATTGACCCCAACCTGTAGTGAAAGTCGTAGTCCTTTCCTAAACTAATCACATTTTTCTTTTTCGTTTGTTACCAGCCCAGATGCATAGCGGACCAACCTCAGAAACTCTATCTCATAATCATTAACAAACATGTCCCCTGTCTCAAGTTCATAAAGTCATCCCTACACTTGTCGAGAAACTCCTCACCCACATAACGATCCTGAAAGGCCTCTCTGAAATAATCTCATGTAATCCGACCAGCAAGAGTAGACTCCTCCACAATGTCCCACCAAGTTTGGGCCTCACCCCTCAGTAAAGAGACAGTAACTCTAACCTTCTGTCCAGTAGGGTAATTCATCTCTATAAACAATCTCTGTAAATCCTTCAGCCAGTACTCAGCAACTGAAGGATCTGTACCAGTCCTACCCTCAAACACTTTCATCCCAACAGTGATAAAATCAGCAGAAATGGGCCTCCTCGAACCCTCAGACTGAACCTCAGTGGATTCACAAAGTAATCTCAATAACTCTCGATTAACCGTGGCACTGTTTAACTCCACGGTCTCACTATCCCCTGTATCGGGCATATCCTCAACAAGAGCCTCCTCTACAGGTAAGTCTCCTCCAACAGCTGGCTGACCCTCAGCACCCATAGGCAGCCCATCCTTGGTAACATGAGGCAACTCATCTACATTTGCCTCAGGCTCGAACATAGGAGTAGGGTTGCTAACGGCCCTAGCCTCAACCTTGGCCGCGACCAGTCGTAAGTCTAGCACTCTTACGTGGCGGCATACTATCTATCTACATAAATTAAGAGCACTAAAGTAAGAATCGATATCGGAGGTTTAGAATAAATCATTATATCTATATGTAACATAAATTATTAGAACTCATCAGTTTATTCAAAATCCCCATTTAATCCCGAAAATTTTTAAAACCAAGTCTAGAGAGCTTCACAGTCCGTGGGTTAAAATTGACTCTAATACCACTAAATGTAACCCCTATACCCAGCCTAAAAAGTACGACTAGATCTAGAAGATTATTTAAGTAATTTACCCACACCTAACTCGAAAATCCAAAATCATTCACATTCTTTCTCAAAAATAAACATAAATATTTATATATGAAATTTTAAATCCATAATTAATAATAAAATAAGTTAATTAAACTCCTAGAAATAAAATATCAAAAGTCCCCAAAAAAATTATATTTGCAACCCAAAACGAATAGTTACTAACAAAGTAAATTAATAATCCAAAATCAAAATAATAATAATAAAATAAAATAAAATAATATACATTTGTAACTAAGCCTCCAGATACCAAGTCACCTAATTCTTGATTACCTGTAAAGAACTATGGAAGTATGAGCTATAAAGCACAGTGTGTCTCTAAAGTATATACAACCTAATGCATTTATAAATCAACATAACAATTTATATCACAAAAGGGTAACCACAAATCATATTTCATACACAAGCACAATGCAATACACCCATACTCCATCACACCAACACAGTGAAAAAGTTCCTCAGAACCCTTTCCCAACCAATCGTCACCAATCGCAGTGTGGTTTTAGTATCAACCTTAAAAAGGAATGATAACCACTTCTTCCACCTTTCAATCCCACCCCATGAACACACAATGGTATGATCACATGATATATATATGTTTCCTCAATCTCAATCTCAATTTATAACCCATATACCGCAATCACAAAAGAATAATCACATTAATTATCCACCACATGCTCAAGGTACAAATATATATGCATGACATTATAATCAAAATTTTCAGAGCTCAAACAATCATACCATTATCCTTTATCACAACACAAACATCTCAATAACAACATTCCTCAAACAGCATGAAATCACATAATCTCAACAACATCACATACATTAAGGTATATTACAGTTAGAAACATACCTCAAGCAAATAAAACTCTAGCGATGAGGAGGTCGTCCACCACGCACTGTACGAGTTCTCGGTCTAATGGAATTAGATCCTACAAATACAACTAAATATAATTACAAATCTAGCCACCACTTAAACACAAAATTAAACTAAAGTAACTTACGTGTAGCTCTCGGAATCGATGCAGAAACGGGTTGAACAGGTGAAAAAGGTAAATCGTTCGCCTCGAAATCATGATCACCTAAACACGAATATTTTATATTAGTAAACCCCAAATTAAAACTCTAAAATAATTTAAAGTACACAATTTAAGATAAAACTATCAAAATGAGACTTTCGGGTTAGAATTTGGCAGAACGGACAACGGAATCGAACTCAGGACGTCAAAAAATGGAAGGGAAGGATTTTTTGAAAAAAAGTCAACGGTCAATGGTCGGTCAACGGTCAGACTTGGTTTGGGTTTGGACTTGGTTCAATTGGGTTTGGTTTGGTTTTTAAAGGATTTGGGTTATTAGGTCTAAGTTTGGGCCTAAGGATTTATTAAGGGTTTAAAAGGATTTGGGTTATTGGGTTTTTAAAGGATTTCGGTTGTTAGGTTGGTGAAAATTAAAATTGGGCTAGTAACAAAGACCCACTTCAACATCTTTTGCCACCAAAGGAAAAATTAGGGTTTAAAGACCTTAACGGTGTCGTCGCCGTCACCTCCTTCGCCACTAACGTTCGCCCACCATGATTCCACAAGCTAAACCCCAAAAATACAAACCACGCTCGATTTTACAACTTAACCACACTAAAGTCGACGAAACGATTGAGCAAAACGAGATCTAAAGGTCGAAAATCCCTTAATCCATAACACACGAACGACGGCGACTAAGGAAACCAAAGGAGAGGGGTTTTGTTCGCACAAAAGCAAGGAGAAGATTGACGTTGGCGGTGTCGAACATGCACGGAAGGAGGGCTTCATCGGAGGTGATCAAACAAGGGAAGAAAAGAGAGCTTTTGGAGAGGTTTCGGCAACAACAAAAATAAAGAAGAGAGGAAAGAGGCAAATGGTGAAAAAGTGTGTTTTATTCTCAACTAAAATGGAATATTTATTTGGAAATCCCTAAAATATTCTAGGGTTTTAGAAAAACTCTAAAATTTCTTAAAGTTCCCAACTAAGTCCTTAATTAAAAGCTAGAGTGTTACAAGTAGTACTCCATTTTTCACGACATTTGTACAAACCTTTCAACCATGAATGATCTTGAAGATTTTGATCATTTATCATTTTTCCCAAGTCCTCTCAAATTCTATTTCGAATTCACAACCATGCATGCACTTATGAAAAAAGCATAAAAATATGCATTTCCATTGAGATTACCAAGATGTGAAGGGGCATTCCTAGAAATATGCCATAAACATAATCTATCACATGAATTATGAAAAATTTATCCTATTTCTTTTCTAATTGCATAATCCTGATCAATCATTATAGTCTTTGGTGATTGATTACCCACTGATTGCAAGAAAGACTTGAATAACCATGTAATGGAAGCAGCAGTCTCATCTAACAAAAATGGACACTCAAACATTATTGTTTGTCGATGATGATTAATACCCACAAAAAGAGCACATATTAGATTATATCTATTGGTACGATAAGTTGTATCAAAAACCATAACATCTCCGAAACAATCATAATCAATTATTGATCTACCATCTCTCCAAAAAAAAGTTTGTCATTAGATTTTCTTGATCCACTTGAACTGTGTAAAAAAACATTGGATCTTCACTTACTTTAACCTTGAAATGGTTAAGTAAGCTTTGACCAACTTTGGCTTCAATCATCATCATCTTTTGTTTGTTAATGTAATTATAACAATCTCGTT
The DNA here is from genome assembly GCA_005610355.1 of Gossypioides kirkii. Taxonomy (NCBI): domain Eukaryota; kingdom Viridiplantae; phylum Streptophyta; class Magnoliopsida; order Malvales; family Malvaceae; genus Gossypioides; species Gossypioides kirkii. The sequence continues at coordinate 18,438,918 of CP032245.1, forward strand.
TTGTAAACCCAACATTTTTAGTTCAACCAACTTCATTTGACATGTAAGAGTAAACATCTGTAGGACGCATATCAACACTAACCATTGAACATAAGCTTTAGCTACAAGAACTAATCGAGCTGACCTGAGTAGATGTCTTTTTGAAGGAGTTGCTAACTCATGATTATGCTCAGAAATAAAGTGAGTGACTTTCCACTGATCATCTTCTACTGTAAAGCGAATCATTACCGAACATCCAGTTCTTGTTTTCAATTTGTTATTTTTTTATCCGCAACATCTTCAAATTCTTTGAAACGTTGTTTGGAACAATAAAAGTCTTTAGTGCGAATAATTTTTGTGCCAGAAAGATATCTATTTTTCCCTTTTTGAACACTAAAACCAATGCGATGGTCATAATCTATATACAAATTATAAGCTTCATCTTCACTATTCACTACAAATCCCTTCAAATTGACATTATCAGTTTCTATTCTTTCTATGTAAGTACAACTTTGAGAATTTTCCTCATCCATGTCATGAAGCATATCTGCATCAAACTAATTATATAATTATATAGAATAATTATAAAATCTAAAAAAATCAAATTACTCAAATTAATAGCAGGTAATGACAAAAATAAAAATATTAAACTTAAAACCACAATATATTCTAAAATAAAAAATACCATGAAAATCTTGTCTTTTAGCAATGATAGAAATTTTTTCAGAAAAACAAAAATATTGTAAATTTATATATCATAGCCCAGTAGGAACCTTATAGAATCCAAAACAAATAATACCAAATTTCTATTAACCAATGTGCAGTTACGAAGAACAATATTCTTAGCAGACTAGATAATCTGTAGTCATTGAGGACCACACAGAGACACTCTGTTTACAACAGCCAGAAGCCTCTAACATTTAGATCACTTCGAATAATCCTGATTTATAATTCCTTTTATGAGTAAAGATTTCACAAATTGTGAAACACTCTTTCCTAAACAAAAGAAATATTGAATTGGTTATGTCTGCATATTTACAAATTTCTCAGGGTACACTTTTATTGCACCTGGATGAACTAACTATATAGCAAAACTTGTTCTACCGGTTGGATCAAAATACATAAGAAAACATAGCAATTATAGTGAAAGATAAAGAACCCCATCAAATTTTATCGTGATTTAAATATAGTCATTCGAGCTGAGTAAGAGGCTAATAAAATAACGCATCTTGACAACAAAAGCAGACTTCACATAAGACTTTAAGTGAATCATAGCATGCCATGCAAGTCTCGAGCTCCATTAACAACTCATCTCTTAACTAAAACCTTTATGAAGTAAATAATTGAAAAACTCATCCTCAGCTAATTCTTAAACTGGTGACCAAAGATGAAACTAACCCTCCTTCTTACATATACAACCCGTATTGTAAATTAAAAGTTCTTTCCAACGAGGATCTAAAATGTCATCTTCAAATAAGCCCACAATTTGAATAAGACCAAATAATTCACACTCAAAACCTCATGTTGGTTTAATCTTTCTCCCTCAGAAATTTAAAATGGTGTTTCGACGAAACTTGCCCACTCACTTAATCCACCCATGTTAATGCTAAGCAACTGTAATACCCTTTTCAATATTTAATAAAAAAAAGTTTCAACAATTCTGAGGACCCTTCAATTAGACAAAATAACTATTTCATAGTTGAATGAAAAAATTAAAAATCATTGATTTTAATTACTAGAAATAGAAACGAACTTGATTTTGTAATTGTTGAATTATGACTCCTATTTCAAGTCAAATTTGAGAAATAATCTTTCAGTTAAACTATGTTTAATTGTTTCAATTAAACTCTATTTATTTGTTTCAATTAAACTCTGTTTATTTGTTTGAGTCAAACTCTTATTAGTCTAGATTATTTTATTATTATTTGACCTAGGAATTTAGCCTATAAATAGGCTCTTTTACACTTATTAGATATACCCATCAAAGTTGAGAACTCCTAACACTTTTGGAGAATTTAGTATTTACGTTTTGAGGGTTCTTTATTTTCGAATTTTCGGGGTTTAGTTTTTATCTCTATCTTTTGTATTCTTCATTCTTTTGTCATTATAGTAAAATTATCTTTGCTTGTGATTTTTTATCCTCTTCGGAGGAGTTTTTTCACGTTAAATTTGTGTGTTCAATTTCTCAATTTCTTCCGCTATTTTTAACTTGTTCGTTGCTTAATCGGGTCGATCCGCAACAAGTGGTATTAGAGCTAGTTCGATTTTCACAGATCAACTAGTCAGAGATGACAACAACAAGGTTCGACATTGAGAAGTTGGATGGTGTCACAAATTTCAATCTGTGACAAGTTCAGATTATAGCAATTCTAGTTCAGCCTAGCTTGAAAAAGGTCATTACTAGGAAAAAGCCCGATAATCTAGATCAATCAGAATGGGAAGAGCTTGATGAAAAGGCTCTGTCTACAATCTAATTGTGCCTCGTGAATAGGGTATTACAAGAGATATTGATGGAGAAGACCTCATCCACATTGTGGAAAAGGCTAGAAACTCTTTATGCGGCTAAGTCTCTGGCTAACCGTTTAGTGCTGAAACAACGTCTATTTACGTTTCGCATGAATGAAGGTGAGCTTCTTAGAGATCACATCAGTCAATTCATTACTCTTTTGAATGATTTAAATAATGTTGAGGTTCAGATTGACGATGAGGATCAGACTATGCTATTGTTGTGCTCTTTACCCTTCATACAAGTCTTTTAGGGAGACCTTGATTTATGGTAGAGACAAACTCTCATTCGAGGATGTGAAGGGTCATTTGTTGAGTAAAGACATACTCGACAATGAGTTTGGTTTAGATAGCAAGGCAGATAGGCAAGCTTCCGTTTTGGTAGCATCGAAGAAACGAAACAAAAGCTGTTGCTATTGTAAGAAATTAGGTCATGTCAAAGCAGATTGTTACAAACTGTGAAATAAAAGGGCTGCTGAGAGTAACGAGGAAGATTTAGCTGGTGCTAATTTGGCCGATGAAAGTGGTGATAATTTCTTGTTAGTGTCAACGAGCAAAAGCTCGGAGCTTACGTCTGAGTGGATCCTAGATTCAGGATGTTCTTTCCACATGTGTCCCAACAGAGAATGGTTCTCCACATACAATTCGGTTGAAGGTGGAGTTGTGCACATGGGTAATGATTCATCCAGTAAGGTAATTGGTATTGGTACTGTTAAAATTAGGATGCACAATGGTACGATTAGGACACTATCAGATGTCAGGTATGTACCTGATTTACGAAAGAATCTTATCTCCTTAAGTATTTTAGACTCCAAAGGTTGCAGAATCAACATCGAGTCGAGCAGCATTAAGGTGTCTCGTGAGGCTCTAATTTTTTTAAGAGGTAAAAAAACCTACAGTATTTATATTCTAGAAGGTTTTATAGTGACCAGTGAAATCAGACGTCCCTCGTCCGTTACGGAGTTGAAGTCAACTCGTTTGGAGCGGAGGCAACTTAGTCATAGGAGGGAAAAATGTATGACTGTTTCGTTGAAGAGAGGTTCTCTTTTGGATGTAGGTTTTGAAAAGTTAGGGCACTATATTCGAGAAAATCAGACCCGGGTTAGTTTTGATTTGGCAGTGCAGAAGTCGAAAGCTAGAAGACTTCCAGCTTCTAAGCACAGATTCGACTCAGTTAATTCCCTGCATAGTTCAAGATAGGCCCGTGATGGGCTTTGGCAAAGATGGCATTGTGGAAATACGAGTCAAGTATGACTCCTATTTCAAGTCAAATTTGAGAAATAATCTTTCAGTTAAACTCTGTTTAATTGTTTCAATTAAACTCTATTTATTTGTTTGAGTCAAACTCTTATTAGTTTAGATTATTTTATTATTATTTGACCTAGGAATTTAGCCTATAAATAGGTTCTTTTACACTCATTAGATATACCCATTAAAGTTGAGAACTCCTAACACTTTTGGAGAATTTAGTGTTTACGTTTTGAGAGTTCTTTATTTTCGGGTTTTCGAGGTTTAGTTTTTATCTCCATCTTTTGTATCTTCATTCTTTTTCCATTATAGTAAAATTATCTTTGTCTGTGGTTTTTTTATCCTTTTCGGAGGAGTTTTTCCACGTTAAATTTGTGTGTTCAATTTCTCAATTTCTTCCGCTATTTTTAACTTATTCGTTGCTTAATCGGATCGATCCGCAACAGTAATCTCTTTATTTTTTTGCTCAACCTATAATCTTTCCATTACTGAGTTTTAATTGTCTAAAACCCTAAATCTTTTCCTTCTAACAATGAGAGAGGGTGAGAGGGAGGGGAAAAAGTCACGTCTGATGAAAAAAAAGTGAACAAAATTAAAAATGATGTGGAAATTGACAATAATCCTTTTAATTTGAGTTGAAAAAAATGGTTGATGTGACATAATATGATTAGTTGGAACCATATATGAGATAGTGAGAAAGGTTCATGGAATAATTTTTCCACTAACAAAATTGACGGTAGGCACCAAAAGATGCCACATGGCAAGATACTAGTATGGCATGCCACGACAGCAAAAAAATTGAAAGTTATAAATAATAAAAAAGTTATTTTATAAATTAAATAAACATGAAAAATCATTTGTCCAGATTCATTCTATATGAGTGTAAAACTAAAAAGAATAAATTTAAAAATATTATAACATTTCAAATATGAAATATTCAATCTTTTTTTTTAAAAATAATTTATAAAAATGATTATATGTCCAAAAAGCCCTTAAGAAAATGTAAAAAAAATCAATTAAGTCATTGTATTAAATTTGCACCCAATTAAGCCACTGTCGTTAACTAAAATAATCAATTAAGCCCCTCCATTAACAGTTTCTATTATTGACCACGTTGACTGTTCAAATAAATTGACGAACTGATCAAATGGTAGCACGTGATAACTTTTGATTTAATCTAATATTTTCCATTAAAAATCAAAATAAAAAAATAATAAAAATTATAAGAATTATTAAATATTAAAAAATATTACAAATATAAAAATTAAAATAAAATTTTAAAAAATATAAATATTATAAAAATATAAAAGAATCTAATAAATTATAAAAGATTATAAAATTAATAAACCATATTCAAAATTTACCAAAACACATTAAAATTCTATAAAAATCATAAAAAATCATAAATATTATAAAAAGATATAAAAAGTATTAAAATTGATATAACCTTATAAAAAGTATAAAAAAAGTCATAAAAACTTGAATTGGATCAAATTAGTCGGTTGGACTGATTAGATCGAAATCAATAAGAGTATTGGTTTGAAGAAAGTCGTTAGATCAGTTGACTTGGGAACCAAACAATAGAATTGATTTTTTTTTAATTTTTTTGATTTTTTAATATTTTATTTAATTGAATTGAACGGATCAGTTGAATTGACAAATTAATGGCTTGATCGGTTTGACCATCGATTAAGTTTTGAAAATTTTGGTTAGAATATTTCATTCTGACATATGCTAATAGTTGGATGATGAAATTTTGGTTTGATAAAAAAATTAAAAATAAAAAATTGGTTCAACTATTCGATTTTAGGTCAATCAGTCCAATGGTTTTCCCTAGATCAGTACCCTTTTTGATTTCGGGTTAAATAGTTTTGTTCAAGTTTTTCTGATTTTTTTATAATTTTTAATTTTATATCAATTTAATATTTTTATTTTTTAAGAATTTTAATACATTTTTTAAAATTTAAATATTTTAAATAAGTTTTACTAATTTTATAAATTTTTTTAATTTATTAGAATTTTTATATTTTTATAATATTTATAAGTTTTTATATTTTTATTAAGTTTGTGTGAATTTTAAAATTTTAATTTTTTAATATTTAATAATTTTTTATAATTTTTATGATTTTCAAGGGAAAAATATTAAATTAAACTATAAATTACCACGTATTATCATCTGATTGGTCCATCAATTTATTTTAATGTTCAACGTTATCAATGACGAAAACCACTAATGGAGGAGCTTAATTTATTATTTTAATTAACAAAAAGGGCTTAATTGAGTGTAAATTTAATATAAAAACTTAATTGATTTTTTTTTTGCACTTTCTTAAGGCTTTTTTGATATAAAAGCCTTATAAAAAATATAAAAATTAATAGAATGCACATTTAAAATGAATCGGAACAAATGATTGTCCAGATTGAAGTAAACTAGGATAAATTATTATCTAGATTCATTTTGATTTAGTGTAAAACTATTAAAAATTATAAATGATAAAAAATAATAATTATTAAAAAAATTTAAACTCCCTTTAACATCTTTATTTCAAGCACCAACAATTTTATAACACAAATCACAAATGAAGGGTTAATAAACTTAAATTTTATATCGAGGGTTGAGATAAAAAAACAAAAATAAAAAATATTCAGGGTTGTAAATTATTTTTTATTAATTTTAAGTATAAAAATACAAAAATTTAAAAACTTTCAAAAAAAGAAACCGAAAGGCAAAGAGGCCGATGCCTTGACCAGCCTTCTTCCTACGTCCGTACTTGATATACTATATCTTATATTTGGGTAAAAGTGTTAGGAAAGCCCCTATATACTAAAAAAATGACAAATTATCTCTTATACATTTTGAAATATGCAAATTAACTCATATGTTAAATTTTATCTATGAAAAGATGATGTGGAATGTTAAATTCATGAAAATTATTTTTTATTGGTCAATTGTAAAAATAGTTACCCAATTATGCCTTTCATTCTATTTTAGTCACTCAACAATTATTTTTTTTTGATTTAGTCATTAAAATTTTCAAAATTAAATATTTTAATCACTCTAAGTTGATATGAGTTTTTTTTATTAGTCTAATAACAAAATTAACCCTATAATGCTTACAAGTTCTATCAGTTTGATACTTAATATAAAAAAATAAAAAAATTTAGCCCTCAATATTTACACAATTTATCATTTTAGTTTTAATTCTTAAAATATTCAATAAATTTTAACCTCAATATTTACAAAATCTATCAATTTAGTCCTAACTCTAAAAATTTTAAAAATAATTATTTAAAAAAATATTTTTTAACCTTATATAACTCATCGACTAACCCAAGTGAGATATTAAAACTAAGAAAAAGAGTACTTTTATGTCAAGTTTAAGTACTAAATGTTGTATTAATCTTTTTAGGCATAATGACAAAATTAGCCCTTAAAATTTGGGTGTTTTGTCACTTTGGCCCTTATCGTTTTTTTGGCTCACTTTCATACATAACCTTTTTTTTGTCAAATTGATCATTTTTTAACGGTCTTGCTGACGTGACCGTTAAGGGACTAACGACACTAATGTGGCAAATTTTTTTCTAACTGGGCGCATCTGTCACGGGCCAAAGTTCGCAGACCGTGACCATCGCACACAATGAGTCCCATGGAGGTCTATCATTGACATTGGGATCATTTAGCCCACATGAGCTGGCCCGATTCAGAGAGCTGTTGGTCAAGCCTATCAGATTGAAGCCTGGGTGGCCCAATGATGAAGCTTTGTCAACTTAAAGCATCTTGGCAAATATGGGAACTAATCCTAGAAGATAAGAGAGAATCATATCTTTAAGATTAGATAGGATTTGATTTGAATATAATCTTGTAAATCCCATAATTTAAGGGATAGGCCAATCTCATCCGTCGATGTAATTCGATCTTGACCGTCTATTGTGGGGGAGCTCAACTATAAATAGAGAGCCTCCACTCATTTGTAAACACACTCCAAAATACTCCATCTTGTATTGTTTCTTTGTGAATATAATAGAGAGCATTTACTCAAACTCTTCTCTCGTGTTCTTGTTCTTGTGGCCTTTCTGTTGTCTTTTGAGCCTTCTTTTGGCTAAGTCACTTCCGCTATACAAATTTGGTGCCTTAGAGGAATTCTCTTAGTGAATCCTCATCGTGAAAATCAAGCTTACTTAGGCGTTTTGCGATCAAAGAAGCGTCTAAGGTCGCACGCTCTAAGATTCAAGTTCTAGGGACGTGACAAAGTGGTATCAGAGCTAGTGTTACGAAGGCACCGTTCGTGATGTCGAAAGAAGATTCCAAACAAAAGTTACCTTGGAGATCAATGAGGGACATGCTGTCAATTATAGAGGATCGAGTGGGCAAACTTGACGAGTCCATGAAGGACGCAAAGGAGTCCATCAATGGAGTTTATGATCTCATAGATGACTTGAGAGAACAATCGAGGGACTATGTGAGCATAAAACTCAACTGAACTAGGGATGAGGTACAAGAGTTACTCAATTCCCATAGGTCTAAGCTGACAGAAAGGAGCGATGCTCTCGAAGCCATGCTGGTGGCTTTGAAGGAGGAAACAATGGCCACGACGAAGGCTTTGAGCATAAGACTAGAGAAGCTCGAGGGAGAGCTTGCCTTGTGTCAAGCAGCCGTGGGGAATGGAGGAGTGTCAAGTGCAATACTCAGTGATGTCCCAAAGCCGAAAGAGTTTACGGGGACAAAGTCTGCATGCGATGTGGATAATTTCTTGTGGAGGATGCAGAACTACTTCCGTGCCAAAGGCATTGAGGATGATGCGAGTAAGGTAAATATTGCTTAAATGTTTCTTACTGATAGTGCGCTTTTATGGTGGCGAGATAGGACCACAAATAAAAGGCATAGTGAGATTGAAACGTGGCAAGAGTTCCAAGATGAATTGAAGGGACAATATTACCCGGATGATGTCGAGGACGAAGCTCGAGCAAGGTTACGATGGCTAACGTAATGAGGCACAGTTGAAGAGTATGTTCGAGAGTTCAAGGAACTCATGCTCCGAGTTAAAGATGTGACCGAGAAAGAAGCATTACTTGTCTTCAAGAATGGATTAAAGCCGTGGGTCAGACAGGAATTGGAACAAGGAGGTGTCCAAGAGCTATCAAAACCCATGACGGTAGCGGAATCCGTGGTCAAGCTTGGTCTAGGGAAAGACAAGCTTGGATCTTCTAAGTCCGATGAAAGGGGCGCATGTGAAGGGAATCACAAGGAAGATAATAATGGCGAAGGCAACGGCGACAATGGTAGTAATGGGGAACCACGAGTTGGGAAGAAGAAACCCAACAAAAAGCGAGGCAAGTTAAAATGTTTTCTTTGCGACGGTCCACATTTACTGAAGAAATGTCCAAGGAAATCCGAATTGTCTAAAAGAGGCAAGCCAGAAGGTAAGGCCGCGAGACTTGGTTCGAGCGCAAGGGGTGTCGAAGCCAAGAAGGTCGAAAGCGAGAAGAAGCCAGTCGAGTGTTTCTTGTGTCATGGTCTGCATAGGTTGCGAAAATGTCCGAAAAAGTCTGTCACTGATGAGACAGACAAGGTGCCCAAGAAGCTTGGTTCGAGCGAAGCCAAGGGGGTAAAGAGGAGCAAAAAGAAGCGAGTCAAGTGCTTCTTATGCCGTGGTTCGCATGAGTTGCGGAACTGTCCAAAGCAACAATCCGTGAGGGTCAAAGAAAAGGCAACATCGGAGCTTGTTAAGTCATCAAAGGGGCTTCCACCTAAAGAAGAGGTGAGTTTGTCATCGGACTTAATGAAGAAAGCCGCGATGAAAACAGTGAAGCTGGGACCAATAAGGCTCAATTCGAGAAAAGCGACGGAGTTGGCCGAGTCATCGGCGAGGCTTCAACCCATTGAAGGGGTGAGTTTGGCATCAAACTCAAGGAAGAAGTTGCGATGCAAACTTGGAAGCTAGGTTCAATGAGGCTCATTTCTATTGACACATCGGAGGAGCTTCCACTTATGGGAAAAGTGGGTGGTGCATCAAAGTTTGCGAGAATGACGATGCAAGCTGGACAGTTGACCAGAGTAAATGCGAAGAGTAAGGTACATTCGGAACACTTTGATAGTGTTTTGCATTCTAACTTGGTTGCTTGGCAAGAATGTAGAGGCCCTTTTAGAGTTCTTAAGCAAGAAGGCCAATGGACTATGGGTGATTTGAGGCAAAGTGATGTGAATCAAGTGGATTCCGATCAAAGCGAGTCAGAATGTGGGCAAGTGAGTACGAAGACTTCTTGCCAACCTGATGTACCAACATGTGAGACGGTTCGAGTTAAAAGGTGACGTAAGCCGAGGCAAGTTTCGAAAGAGGGGACTACCCGATAGTGAGACTAATCGGGATAATGCTAAGGCAACGAGACGAGACCGAGGCGAATCAAGTCAGTGCCATTCTGGAGCCACAACGAGGGCGTTGTGAGAATGGGTGGGGGAGAATGTCACGGGCCAAAGTTCGCAGCCCATGACCATCGTACACAATGAGTCCCATGGAGGTCTATCATTGACATTGGGATCATTTAGCCCACATGAGCTGGCTCGATTCAGAGAGCTGTTGGTCAAGCCTATCAGATTGAAGCCTGGGTGGCCCAATGATGAAGCTTTGTCAACTTAAAGCATCTTGGCAAATATGGGAACTAATCCTAGAAGATAAGAGAGAATCATATCTTTAGGATTAGATAGGATTTGATTTGAATATAATCTTGTAAATCCCATAATTTAAGGGATAGGCTAATCTCATCCGTCGATGTCATTCGATCTTGACCGTCTATTGTGGGGGAGCTCAACTATAAATAGGAGCCTCCACTCATTTGTAAACACACTCCAAAATACTCCATTCTTGTATTGTTTCTTTGTGAATACAATAGAGAGCATTTACTCAAACTCTTCTCTCGTGTTCTTGTTCTTGTGGCCTTTCTGTTGTCTTTTGAGCCTTCTTTTGGCTAAGTCGCTTCCGCTATACAAATTTGGTGCCTTAGAGGAATTCTCTTAGTGAATCCTCATCGTGGAAATCAGGCTTACTTAGGCATTTTGCGATCAAAGAAGCGTCTAAGGCCGCACACTCCAAGATTCAAGTTCTAGGGACGTGACACATCCACGTAAGCATATGCTGATGTGGCATATAAGACAAAAATATACCATATCAATAAATAATTTTAAAATTATTAAAATTATTTTTAAAAATATAAAATTATTAAAATTATTTTTTGAAATAATAAAATTATTAGATAATTTTAATTTCCAATTTCATCATTTTATTCTCCATCATTTTAATTTACAGATTTTCTTACCTTTCTCAACTGCCAAACACCCAAAAAAAATTTATTCTTCATCATATTCTCTTCAACAATGGCAGCAACTTCCTTAACCCTCTCAAGGTTCTTCTCATCGACCGTTGCGATTTCATTATCCACCACCACCAAGCTGTCCTCTAAATCCCTTCCTTTAAAGCTCTCAACTGTTTCTCCCCTTTCCTTCAATCTCCATCGCCACCGCGTTTCAAAACCCATTTCCTTTTCCACCAAAACAACCCAAATCTCCGCCACTATCTCCGTCGGAGATAAGCTTCCTGATGCAACACTCTCTTACTTCGATTCCGATGGTGAACTCCAAACCACAACGATCTCTTCCCTTACCGCCGGCAAAAAAATCGTCATCTTCACCGTCTCTTGTGCTTTTACCCCCACTTGTTCCCGAAAACACCTCCCTGGGTTTGTTGAGAAATCTAGGGAACTCAAAGACAAAGGGGTTAACACCATCGACTGTGTTTCGGTGAACGATGCATTTGTGATGCGAGCTTGGAAGGAAAATCTGAGTATCAAAGATGAAGTCCTTTTGTTATCGGATGGTAAAGGGAATTCACTAAAAAATTTGAGTGTGAATTGGATTTGATCGATAAGTCTATTGGACTTGGTGTCCGTTCTAGAACGTATGCTCTCTTGGCTGAAGATAGTGTCGTTAAGCTTCTTAATTTAAAAGAAGGTGGTGCTTTTATTCAGCGGAGTTGAAGAAAATTGACCAGAATCTGAAAACTTTCTTACGAATGAATGATATTTTCCTTTGAATCTTTAGGTTTTACGTGCTGCAATGATGATTCTCATATATATATATATATATAAGAAATTTTGACTATACATATATATGAAACAACTACATCTTTCTTTGAATATCAAAAGAGAATATGATGGAGAATAATTTTTTTTTGGGTGTTTGGTTGGTGGGAAAATGTAAGAAAATATGGAAATTAAAATGATGAAGAAGAAGATGACGAAATTGGAAATTAAAATTATTTAATAATTTTAATAATTTTATATTTTAAAAAATAATTTAAAAAATTTTATATTTTAAAAAATAATTTTAATAATTTTAAAATTATGTGTTGATATGACATATTTTTATCTTATATGCCACATCAGCATATGATTATGTGGACGCGCTCAGTTGGAAAAAAAATTGTCACGTCAGTGTCGTTAGTCCCTTAACGATCACGTCAGCAGGACCGTTAAAAAATGATCAATTTGACCGAAAAAAAAAGTTATGTATGAAAGTGAGTCAAAAAAAAAGGACCAAAGTGACAAAACACCCAAATGTTAGAAGCTAATTTTGTCGTTATGCCATCTTTTTAATAAGAGATAAATCTCAAACGTATATATGAACTTTGATTTAATGTGCAATTGTATACATAAACTTTAATTTGGTGTAATTATACACGTGAAACTCTAATTGTAGTTCAAATATATACTTGAAATTTTGATTTTGATTTAATCATAAATGTTTAAAGAAATAAATACATTAATTTATTTTTATATTGGATAAATATAATTATTTATGTATTCAATATATAAATATAAAAGGATGTTATATCAATAATTATATTAATAATTTACAGGAATTAAATCAAATCAAAATTTCATGTATAAATTACACAAAATCAAAGTTCATGTATAAAATTGATATTTATCCCTTTTAAAATAAAATAGATTATAGAAAGAGATTTGCAAAATAGAAAAAAGAAAAGCAACTCATGTAACGGATATAGCAGGCCTATGTAATGTTGAGATAAACTGGAGACGCGGGGTATCGAACCCCGTACCTCTCGCATGCAAAACGAGCGTTCTACGTTTGAGCTACATCTCCGATTGCCTACGAAGAGGCTTAATATATATATATTTTCTAAAGTGAACTCAATCTATAAAATGTTTCCGCTCAGAAGAATTGCCGTAGAGAAATTTCAGTCTCCATTCCAAGTTTCCCGCCATGGAAGTCGACTCGCAAGAACAGCTGCAGAGAAAACAATCCACTTACCTCTCTTTAGTAACTCTCACCTCATTTTCTTCCCTCTCACAATATCCTAAAATCTCTTCTGATTTTGTAAAACTATAATCCCCTTTTTCTTTGTGTCTTAGGATGAGACTTTCGAGATTCAGAAGGAAGTTTACAGAGGCCAACAGTACAGTCAAATTTACTTTGCTCGTCTTCACATGATGAGAACTTTGCTTTACTCCCTTGTCACCAACTGGAAATCCCATCTCCCCGGTAACTTCTCTTACTTTAAAAAAACAATCTAACTTTTAAATTTTAGCTTATTTCGGGAGATTTCCAAAATTGTTTATTTTTTTAATTTGTTAACTATGGTACCCTTTTTTCCCTCTTCTTATTATGGGTTTTGGGTTTTGAAGCAAGCAGCAGCTTTGGCGAAGTCATTTTTGGCTGCTTTGTTACCTGCGTTTGGCGTTAAGGAATTTTTGTAATTTGCAGTGTCTGGGGCTCTTAGGGTTGGCAGTCAATATAAAAAAAGTCTTTGGTATTAGCTTTTGATTGGTTGTGTCCTTACTCTGTGATTATTTGGATTCCATTCTAGAGGTTTTACTGATTAGCATGGAAGGTTATGTTTGAAATACTTGCATTGTGATTAAGAGTTACTATTGGTACTCATACTCGTTGGGGGCTAGTCTGATCTATGTTGCTCGGACTTTTCGTTCTTCTTGAAGTACCCTTGTCCGACATTCATTTCTGACACATGAGAATTTGATCTCCAAGGATTCTCCAAAAAGATGGAAAAACTTAGAAAAATCTTACAATACACGTAGGATACACTTGAGTCCAAGTAACATAGACTCTGATAATAATGTATTTCTACTTTCAAGTGTGGATTTGTCATTCAAAAGCTTTCTTCAAGGTGACAGGTTCTATTTTGAAAAAAAAAATGCACTAGATATTGTTGCTCATATTTCTGATGAGTTTGTTGTTAGTATAATTTGTGCATCTGAAATTTTGTTGCCTCTGTTAGTGTCCTTTTTCACTTTAGAATTTTGAAGTACCACAACTTTCCAGTCTTCTTATTGTTTGCGGCTAAAAGATAATGGGGATTCAAATAAATTAGTAGTTTGATTGAGTTTTTAGTTTCCATGGAATAATTTAAAAATGTTCTTTCTCTCTCTTTTGTAGTTTGTACAGTTTTAGAGCTCGAAGAAGGCAAAGAATGCATCATTGTTGGTACTCTTTACAAACATATGAAACTCAAACCTTGCATTCTTGATGAATACTCTAAGGAGGTAATATGGTTGTTAATGGATGTATTTTATTGATTAGTTTATTTCATTTTGTATATTGAACTCTATGTTGGAAATTCAGTGTTATTTGACTTTGAATGTTCTGTGTATAATCTTTTTATGATTTACAGAGATCTGTTGCCCCTCTTATAAAACCTCATAATTTTATGCATCAAGATGACTACTTGGTTTTGGAAGATGAAAGTGGACGAGTGAAGCTTGGTGGTACTAAGCTTTCACCCTCAGTTTATATAACAGGTCTATATTGCTATCAATTCACTATACATATTTGGAATTTCTGTTCACAATTGACTTGTTTGTCAACCCATTGGAAATGACTGCATTTGTTGCACTTAATTGCTTCAAAGCCTTGTTTATAGATTACCATGTTGAGAAATTATCAGACTATAAATTGCATTCATGCCTTTAGCTTCTAGATGAAATCATATGAGCTTATTGAGGGTCTCAACTATTTGGTTCATTGCATTCAATTTTACTCACTCTTATCATTTTTAAACTTTTCTTTTCTTTTCTTCCCCTTGTTTTTAAACACAAGCTTCTATGATCTATAGATATGCATGCCATTGAGTGATATGCAATAACTTACTGTTTATGCACTATCAAGGCTTCAATTAGTGGAATTTATGGGCTCAAACATTACTCTAATGAAACATGCTGATTTTTCACTCACGTTATGCGTTTGATAGGTGTTGTTGTTGCGTTGCATGGGAAGGAAACCAGTGCAGGAGCCTTCTTTGTTGAAGATGTTCTCGAAGCTGGCTTACCACCTCAGATTGAACGACTGATAAAATCAAGTATGATCTGATTGCCCTTCTACCTCCGAATTTATGTTCTTCGCTCTAAAGTTGCATCAACTCTGTAAAGGAGCCACTTCTCTATCGGATATAAACATAATACTCATCTTACCTAATCTGCATACAGTGTTTATCCCTGGTTAGATTAATACTATTATCTAACTTGCTAAGAAAACTACAGATGGTTACAAACCAATTTTTTCTTGCTTTTTTTGCTAAAATAGAGAAATTACTAGAACAATTTATCAATTCACCATGTATAAAATTAAAGGTGTTGCCACTTTGACTAAGGAAATGATATGACTCATTAGTCTTGAAAAATATTCATGCGTTAAAGCTGCAAATTTCTGCAGATTCATAAAGTGATTTTCATTCATCAAGAGTTGACAAGCAGAGCTCTCTTTCTCTCTCTATCTCTGTATCTCTCTTAACCTGAGATTTCAGGACATGAGATGCTAGTATGTCCAAGCATTCTTGACTAGCTGCACCTAGATTTGTCTTGTGTTTGTTGTTATAGATTTTCTTTGTTGGGCTTTTTGAAGAATCACATCTGCTACTTGTTTCTTGTTGGTTTTCTCCATGAATACAGCAGCATAATGGATTGGAGTATTAAGAATGGTAGGAAGAAAATTAGCTTGATAATGTATTGTTGAATTTTTCTTAAATATTCGGCCTTGATTTGTCTCATGAACCTTAGGCCTTTCCATTTTATCTCAGTAGATGTAGCCTGTATCTTAAAGTTCGGCCATTCTGTCTTGTAAACAAGGCCTCAAAGTCTTCAAATTTTGACTCTGGACAGGAGAAGACAAGTATGTTGTTTTTGTCTCTGGGCTTACCATCGGGAGCAGCTCCTCTAATCCCCTTCAGTTTCAGCTTCTTGTTGATCACATAACAGGGCATCTAGGAGATGAGGAGGTTCTTGCCAATTCTGTTATATTTTTTTTTCCAGCCATTCTACCATGTCTCATCAACTGTTACAGTTTTCTTACTTCATAATATTGATGAATAGGAACAAGGACTTGCAGCAGAGATAGTTCATCTTGTGATTGTTGGGAACTCTGTTGAAATTTCTCGTGGACTTCTTAATGGACAGGTAAACCTTTTCTTTTATTTTTAACTTAATCTATTACTATGGAAAGGCTGTCAATATTATGCTTTTCTTCTACAATTATGATCAATAAAAAAGAATCATTGGCTTTTCTTTTTAGGATCTCTCTTCAGAGTAGTTTGACAATAATAATAGTCTCATGGATGTAGCACTGACTTCCTTTCAAAATTCTCTAATTGAACAATAGCCACAATTTCTGTATGTCCCCTCCATTTCTACAAGAGAAAAAAAAATCGAACTTTCCATTTAACTTAATTTTTCCAGGCAAAGGTCTTGCTGTTGTAGTAAGTCCATATGATGTTGACAATATAAATCACCATTCTTGATGGGTGATAATCTGTAAACTCTGGACACATCTTATACTGACATTTGAATGATAATCTTTGGGCAGAATTTAGCTTCAAAGGATCAGTCAAGGTTGTCTGAGCCATTTAAAGAGCTGGATATTCTGTTAACTCAGGTTCTCTCTTCTCACCATTGTAATGATCAGCACTTTAAGGTTAGCCTCCTGAAGTTTCTGTACTGCTCTTGTTGCTTATCTATTTTCACCCATGTTCAGATTGCTGCAAGTTTGCCATTGGATATCATGCCAGGATCTAGTGACCCTGCAAATTTTGCCTTACCTCAGCAGGTTTTACGTTTGCTTTATAAGTTGAGAGTATGTAAGTTACAATTGCACTTGTGTTGTTTCTAATATATTGCTCCTTTCAGCCTTTGAACAGGTGCCTTTTCCCAGGGTCAGCAACTTATAACACTTTTAGGTCCTGCACTAATCCTCATTGTTTTGAGCTTGATAGCATCAGGTAGGTAATACATGGATATAACTTATTGTAAGTGGCTCAGCCTAATTAAATGTATGCTGCACGCTGAATTGTGCTCCTTTATTTTCAAGATTTCTTGGAACATCAGGTCAGAATATAGATGATCTCACTAAGTACTCGGAGGCGAAGGATAAACTTGACTTCTTGGAAAGGACTTTAAGATGGAGGCATCTGGCACCAACCGCACCGAATACTCTTGGTAAAACTTTTTATATATTCATATATATGCACCTTTGTGCGTTTAGTCATTTTTATAAGTAAAATTGTTCGTTAACTTGGAAATTTGAGAGGCTTAGCACCCGTCAGTAAGTCATATAATCTTCAAAGGAAAATGGAAAAAGACTTAGTTTATGGAGAAGGCTCCTGATTTTGTAAAATAAAGATTGATCCTGAGCAATGTCAACATTAACATGCTTCAGAAACCAAGTAGCTGGAAGATTTATATCCTGAGCTTAGTCAAGTTTACTGCTTTTGTTGAATGACAGGTTGTTATCCTTTCACTGATCGGGATCCCTTCCTAATTGATAGCTGTCCTGATGTTTACTTTGTTGGTAATCAGGAAAAATATGAAACTCGCTTGTTAAAAGGTGATTATTCCAAGATTTTCCCTTAACTATTGAATATTAACTTTAAGCAAAAGCAACAACTAAAGCAGCATCATTATTTCATTACCAGGCTGTTAAAGTCTTCTTACTATTAACTGGTGCAGGGTTGGAAGGGCAATTGGTAAGACTTATTTGCATCCCTAGATTCTATGAAACTGGAGTTGCTGTTGTGGTAAGTGTTTTTCACCTTCCAGGATGTTGAAACCTGAAACTAGTAGATAAATTTACCATGTTTGTACTAATTTGAGGAAATGCATGTCTGTGTTATTCATTACCTAAGACCTAAGCTATAATTGTGGAAATGGAGGTTTGTGTCATTCCTACAATATGAACAATGTCTTCAATCTATTATATGGTGCAATAATACTTTTAAAGCAGTCGAAATCTTGTTCTGGTGTGTCCTCTATGCAAATATATCCCTCTACTAAGTAAATGACAAATAATCAGATGTTCTGTTTGTCAGCCTGTTTAAAAGACAAGAAACATTCTAGTCATCTACCAAATGCTTGTGTATAGAAGTTATTGTAATACAATCTAGGACTCTTCTTCAGAGTCAGTAAGGGAGAGAAAGAAAAGAGAAATGGTAAGGAAGGGGAAGTGTGGATTGATAACATAGAAGTTGCTCTCTGGTTGCATGCTTCCCTTTTGGTGCCTTATTCTGTTTTAGCATATAAAAACAAATTCCTCTGAGTTATAGGTTGTAATTAATTTAAGTTTCCATAGTGAAATGTTAGCGTGCAAGTGAAAAATCAAATCTATGGAGACTTGGCTTTACTAATCATATACCCATAGTGCTTAAATATAAGAAGAAAAACATACTTGTCAGTTGTCATACAGCCACCTTTTTTGTAAATTATAATAATCAGATTAAACCCAGATCTCAAGGCATATATTTTACTTGAGTTTAACACCAATAACCACCAACCTCTGTCTCCATAAAGAAAGTAATTGCGGGATGGTCCAAAAAGTTGATAATAAGCTTCCATGACATTGTGCTACTCTGTCTCTTCAGTTTGATTTGCTATTTTTGCTCCATTTGTCGGTTACTGGAGTTCTCAAACAAAAAATGTAAAGATATAATAACCTTGTATCACTTGAATTTTAGAGACACATCGTCCTTAGGTGTTTAATTTTAGCTGGTAGTTGTCTTTTTCCTCTGGAACACAGGTTTTACTTGTTACATCCTTTAGTAAATAGTGAGTAGAGGGAAATGATGCAATTAGTAAAGTTTTTCTCTAGACTATATTGGTTGCACTCAGAGAAGTAAAGGTTAATAGATATTTGGTAAATCCTTCGTAGGTTTAAAGACATTTGCATGATGATAAGCTTTCTCTGTATAAGAAGCACTATCCATGCTAATTTTTGTTTTGTTTTCTTTTTCCCAATTTGCAGCTGAACATGAGAAATCTAGAATGCCATGCACTAACTTTTGGGACACAAATCAGCTCATAACATGGTATGTAGTTTAAATGCCAAATAACTTATCAGACATGCTGAATTTTTACTTAATGAACTTTTCTTGATTGATTGCATTTTGTATATGCATCCTGCATTGAACAAAGAAAACTATGGTTGTTCTTCCCTTAGTTAACCAAAGTACATGACTGATGTGTTAAAAATGGAATACGAGGTTTCGTATGTGATCTTCCTCCATGATTAACAGGATGGTGCTTCACCTAGCTGCCATCATTTTTTTTCTTCTTAAAGTTCTACTTCTTTATTATTATTATTATTATTATTAGATTTCTAGATTCAGTATTCCAAGCTTGAGCCCATCTTGCCCATTTTTAAGTTTATAATATGTTTTTTCTTTGTGCTCGATTGGCATCAACAATGTTGTCAAAATAAGAAGATTGGGTTTGAACATATTTATCCTCTAATTAAGGGTGGGAAGAGATTATAGATAGTTTTAAGCATTGTATAAAATAATAATAAATAAATGTAATAGTAAAGGATGCATATCTTAAATATTAAATAAAAAATTACTAAATGTTAAATAGATATTATATATATTAAAAAAAATCATAATATTGAGTTCAAAGAAATTTGAATTAATTATTTTTAAACAAAAATAAGTTGGGACAAAATTTAAGGTTTATATTACATTGGGTGTGAGCAATTATGTATGATGCTGATATTGTATACAAGTTCAATCCGAACTTGATTTGACTTGATTAACGAACACTTATATGTTTGTTTTAAATGTTAAAAGCTCTTATGCTTTAATTTTGAGATATTTATTAATCTTTATATATTTTTTACTTTAATTGAGAAATTGAGTCGGTATTTTTTTCTATTAAAAGAACTTAATTCTTTTGTCAAATTTTGTAATTATAAAAAAAGTGGAATAATTTTTTTAGCTTTCAATGTTTATAGGTTTTTGTCAATTTGATCTTTAGTTTTTAAAACTACATAAAAATTGTAAAATAAATTAAAAATTTTATATTTTCAATGAAAAATCCTAAAATTTTAAAAATTGATCATTTAAAAATATATAAAAATAGAAAACGAATTTCAATTTTTTAAAGATAATATGCTATTTACTTTTTAAAAGGTAATAAGGTATTTTCAAAATTTAGGTTATTCATTTAGTCAATATTAGATCGGGTTTTAATATAATTTTTAAATTAAATAAAAATTATTGTTAAAATCCGATTTTAACAATATCAAATAAATAGGTTAAATTTTGGAGATATTTTTTCAAAGAGTAAACAACACATTTTTGGAAATTTTATATTATTTTATAATTTAATGAATTTTTAAATGAATTCATTAATTTTTATTTTTTTTAATTTAAAGATTTTTCTTAATTTTTGGAAAAATTTTAATTTTTTATAACTTCTTATTGAGAATATAAGAACACTTTCTGTTATTTTTATATGCCTTTAAAGAGTAAGGATCAAATTGATAAAAATGATAAATGTTGAGGGTTAAATTTTTTTTATCTTTTTAAAGAAATTATAATTTTTAGATAAAAGTACAAGAATTCAATGTCAAAATTAAAATAAAAGGGTTAAATTTAAATTTTTAAAAAGTATGAGGACTTTTAGCATATTTTAAAGATTCGGGCAACAAGGCCTAAGCATCTATAAGCTTAAATTTATAGTTATGGGATACATATTGAAAATGAGCTCTTCCACTAGGCTTAATTTTAATCTAAGGGTACAAAATTTTCTTTTTATATATTTTTAAGGTAATGTTTGGAAAGACATTTAATACATAGATTTTTATGTAATTACTCGTAATTACATAAAAGTTGCATGTTAGCGTAACCATTGAAATTGATGAGCTCAATGAATTTGTTGTAATTAAAATACTTAATTATATATTTCAATTATTAGGAAGGGTGAGAATTAAAGTAATTTCACTCAAATCTAATTACTTTATGACTTTTTAAATACTCGTACATGATCTAATTTAAAAAATATTTTTTATAAGTTATAAAATTATATTATAAACATAAACACATACGAGTGTTTGAAATGGTTATAACAAAAAAATTTTAAAATTATATTATAAGTTTAAAAAAAAAATACAATTTTAAAAAAAATTATATTATAAAAATAATTTGTATATTTCATAAAGTTATAACCAATAATTATATTATTTAAATCTTAAAAAAAAATTAAAGTTTTAGTCAAAAAGTATGTTTTAAAAAGTAATTTACATGTTATAAAAGTATCATAATATATTTATTTGTAAAAAAGTTATGTTAAAAAAGTATGGACACAATTTATTTACAAGTAGTGGTGGAGCCAAGGGGCTGGCAGGAGTCCTGACCACCTTAAAATAGAAAATTTTTCATTTAGACTCTTTATAATTTATAAAATTTTAAATTAATAATGATAAAATTACACTTTAATCCTCCAAAAAATGATAAAAAATTGATTTAATTTTTTAAAAATTATATAGATATAAACTATTAAAATAGTGAAATTGTATTTTTACTATCGTAAAAATATACAATTTAATTCCAATCCCAAAAATAATTTTCTGGTTCCATCACTATTTACAAGTTCATGCTATATATTAAAAATATATTTATTTATATACAATAAGTTATAATTCTTTACCATAACTTATTTATGAAAAATAACTTTTAAAGTTATAGAAAAAAATATTATTTATAAGAAGTGTTATAAAAATTATTAGACATTTTATAGATTTTTTTTATAAAAGTTATATATTATAAATTTTATATTATTTTTAACTTAATTTACATATTATAAAAAGGGTTATAACTTAACCGAAGATTTTTTCTAAATTAAGTTTATTTAAGTTTTTATAATTAAAGCTACAAATTGTTTACACAGTGAATCAAAATATCATGTGGTAGATGCTAGTTTTTCAAATACAAAAAGTCTTTTTACACCATATTATTGGATACGATACTATTTGAGACGCCGAAGCCAAACATAAGCACTAAAAACGACTCACAAAGTCTTAAATTTGTGACATTTAGAGCTTTAAATTGTGGTTGAGAAGACATTTGTTTTTCTAAATTTTTTTATATTTACAAATTCATCTGAATATAACATAAAAATGATTAGATTGTAATAGCATGTTGCATACTTCATAACCTCATTTGTAGGGTAAAATTGGGATGTTTTATACTTTGAAGAGTACATGAAAGGAGTTCTTGATAATATGAATGATATAAATTTAAATTCAAATGATGAGAAACTCGGTTAAAGACCAATAGATGATGATAATGAGTATACGTTAAATGTTAAAAAGTGAATAGCCCAATAAATATAGAATGCTAGTGCAATTAGATAAAAATGCATAAATTTTTATTTTCTTATTATTTTTATTAGTAATAGTATTATCAACTACTTTCTTGGACTAATATATTACATATGGAGACTTGATTTTAATTTTTTTTACTCGTGTTAGGATCAATAATCACCAAGAGGAGGGAAATTGGTGTTTAAAAAAAATTTAAGTTAGATGATAGAATAGAGATTGACTCAAGAATTTATAGCGGTTTCATCTCAATTGCTTATCTTCACTACCATAACTTACCAAAACTAAGAATTTGTCAAATTTACTAGATTTGAACATTGTAAGGATAATGTTTAACCTAAGGTTTAATTTTTACAATCTCTATCTTTTTACAAGGCAAGATAGGGTCACTTCCTCTTAAGGTTTTCTACCCTCTCAAAAATGGAAAATAAAGTTTGGAAAGAATTATCACCTCTAGAAGATTAATATATAACAAATAAGACATTTTCACACAATAATACAACACTTAAAAGAATGAATCACAACTAAACCCACAAGTGTGTAAAAAAATGAAAATAATAATAAAAAATGGTTAGAATTAAGCTCTTGATCTTTATTCACTTGTTTCCTAACTTGTTTTGAGTGTTCTTGTACTCAATTTATACACTTCCATGGATTAATAGTCATTGGAAGGCGGTAGAAATAAACTGGAGACATTAGAGGTTTTAATTGCAGCATTAAATGCTTTTGTAGGTCCTTATATATCGATACCCTAACCATAGGGGTTCGATTCCTTTGATCAAAAAGTGATTGTTGGGGCCACGAATACCACACCTTAGTTGGGAGGGGTGCGATAACTCTTCATGGGGGTGTGATACTTGGGAAATAAAATGCCTTGAGGAACTAGTTGGGGTGCGGTACCTCTACATCCAATTTGCTTACTGATTTTTAGGTACCGCACCCTTTTTCAAAAGGATCTAGTACTTGTGAGTCACTTTGAGGGTAACACACTTTTTTTGTTAGGGTATTGCACTTGACTTGGTGCAAATTAAAATTTGTGTTTTTCATTTAAAAAATTAATTTGAAAATAATATCTTAAAAATCTATTTTATCAAATTTGATTTAGAGACGATTTATATCTTGTTTAAAATTTTTGTTATCGTATTAAAATTTTCTTATAGTAATTACTTTTTAAAAAAATATATATAAATTATGTACATAATTACAATTTGTACCAGTAGAAAACTTAAATAATTTTAAAGGAGTTGGTATTTATTTTTGTTAAATGTTATTTATAGTTTAAGAAAGTTAATATTTTCAAAAATTTTATGGTTCTGCGAAATCTTTTGTTCAAGGTTGAACAGCAAATTAAAAAAAAAACATAATGAAAAATTTAGCTTTTAACATTTAAATATTTTGTCAATTTAGTATTTATTTATTTATTTTAATTAAATTTAATTCTCAACCTTTTAAAAAAAATTGAATTTGATCATTTACTTTTTAAAATAAGTCGAATTATTATTTTTATTTTTTAAAAAATAATACTAACAAAACTTTTGTATTCAATTAATACAGTTGTTCAGAATTATTTAATATGGTTTTTCCGTTACTTGAATATTTGTTTAGTATCATAGTTTGTATTTATAAAAAATAACAAAATTTTGTGTAATATTAGTTTTTTAACCATTTTTAATATTATTAAAAACATTATATCACAACTTCTTTTATTATTCTCGATTTTATATTGATTCGGATGCATATAAAATTTACAAACTTATGAACAATAAATTTTTTTATAACTTAAAAACAACTCCTTCCGTTTTTATCATAGAAATATTTACATTACAAATTACTCAAAAATTTATTTTTCTCTACAATTGTCGTTTTTTACAAAATTTACCTAACTAATTTAATAATTTATGAAAATTCTCCAGGTGTAATAATACTAATTAAATTTGGATTAATCAAACTACACAGTTTTTTAATGTATTTTTTTCTCCAGCAAATTCATATTTTACTTGAATCAGTTGCATTCAGTAATATTAGGTTCGGCCGCCCTCTATCAAATACACCAATGTTGCTTAATATTACGTTCGACCGTCCTCTATCAAATCGCAACGACTTCTGTTATCCGAGCTTCCGACCAAGCAACGCTGATCTGAGCTTCAAATGGCTCTATCGAGAATCTCGTGCCCCAAGTTTGGGGTTTTCATGATACAAGTTTCAGTTCGAGAAGATTGCCACCAACTTGTGTAAACCATAACCGATATCTCTGACCTTTGATAGCATAACCTTTGTGGTTGTCATGACAGTATATAATTCAACCCCGTTAACACGTGACTACCAATACATAATAGAAGTCTCCAATTAATGGTACACTTCACAAACAGATAAAAAAAAATTTCAATCTCTCTCCCTCTTTTTTTCTCTTTAGCAGGACATTCTCAACAATTTTTTTCCTCAATCCCTGTTTCATTAGATCCCAAAGTGCATCCATGGCTGGTATATATAGCTTATTGGTGTCGGCAAAACAAAAAAATATTTAATTTTTTTACTAGGGTGTTGGGCAATAGAAACATAACACCCAAAAAAATTAGTTTTTATTGATGTGGTGTGTCGGCACCAATAAATACAGAAAAAAATTATTGGTGCCGACCAATAGGTTCACGAGAATAAAAAAATGTGTCGACAACAAAATTACCAAAAAAATTTTAAACTATTTTCGCGGTGTTGGCCACCTGGATACTGGCACCTAAAAAAATATTTTTTTTATCCGGATAATACTCGAATTTTTAAAAATACGGTTGACAGAATACATATGAGTGTTGACCATTACAGTGTTGGCACAAATTTTTTTTTTGAATCTTTCCAGCAATCATCAGGCAATGATTGCCAAAATTCTGACATGGGTGTCGACCATAGGGTGCCAACACCGGTGTGCACTATTATTTCTTTCAGACCATTCCCGTAATTATTTTTGAATATGGATCATTCTTGTAAATATTAAATTTTTTGGATTAATTTGATAAAAAAACTGCTAATTGGTTATCCAATTCCTTCTTTCTCACTTCTACTGTAAACTTTTTCCGTGGATTACATTTTTATATATTCGGTGGAGTTCTTTTATATCTAGTTTGTGATGTCGTGAATTGAGGTATTAGGCAACGAGTTGTTTCCATGATACCTGCCTTGCATCCTCACCCTATCTTTTCTTTTCTCTTCTTTTGCTTTGTGTTGTACTCTACTTCCTAGCTAATCACTCAATAAATACCTAATTTAACACATATAGGCATGTGTCTTTCTAACATTGCAAAAAGCTCTCTATTTAATTTTTTTTTCTCTTTTAACTCTTGAATTTGTTTTTTTTCAAATCTCCTTAAAATAGATGAAAAAGTTAATAATTTGTTAGCTTTGTTGATGCTTACATGTGGATTGCCATATAGATGACATGTCAACATTTAATTATTTTTTTAAAATATTTAAAAATATATCTATACTTTTTAAATAAATTTAATTTTTAAAAATAATGTTTATAATTTTTTTTAAAAAATTTTAAAATTAAAAATAATCAATTAAATGAGGACTCATTTGCCCGTCTTCTCTTAATCGTCCCCCCCTTTTTTAAAGGAGAACATTCTTCGTTAAAATCTCTTAATACCATCCATGATAAACTACAATTTTTCCTTAGTTGTCTTAAGATGTTTCATGAATCCTTCCTTTGACTCTCCACTGGGGAATCATAGAATCCAGTAAGTCGCCACAAAGCCTCTCCATCCCCCTCATTCACTTCAACATCTATATGTGAATGGGAAAAACTTTTTAACTCAACAGATATCCCTCCTTCCATTCTAAAGGCAAACCTCCTCTCGATCCTTCTACCCCTACATCAATTTTGTTCCCAAAACCACATTTCTTCTTTATTCTTTCCATACTCCTAACGCTAACTTTTGTCTCTATAAGAAACAAAAATTAGGGCTTGATTTGTCTTAGCTTGTGCTTGAGACGCCTAACAACTTGTGGTTGCCCCAGACCATGGACATTCTAACTTAACATTTTCATTACGACCGGTCGGCCTACTTACTAGAGACCACCGGTAAATCATAGTTTGTCTTCATGTTTAACAAGCTAACGTTGCGTTAGGTTAGAGTTCCCACCTGATGTACTCTCTGCCTCTTTTTTCCATCTATCAAACTGATTGGTCTTTCCTCTATATCTAAATTCGAATCCTCTGACAATGCTGAGGTACCTTCTCTTCCATGTCTCCGCCTTATACCCATATTCCCCCCGTATATGCTTCTTGCGCTTTCGTCTCCCTTTGATCCCCTTTCCCTTTTATGATGGCCTTGATCATGAAAAACCTCTCCATGCTTCCTCCCTCTCCTATTTTCCTCCCCATCCATTCCTGATTTTCCTACGTTTATAGGGTCTTCCCGTAACCACTTATTAGCGACTGGTGTCACCCTCCTTGGTGTGGCTCTTCAAGAGATATCCCATCCAAATACTGCTTCTTGTGACCCCAGAGTCAATTAAACTGGGCAAAAGATTTTCCTATGCCCTAGTCTTCCACAAAGAAAATAGAATAGTGTTAGTTTCTCATATTGAAAATTCACATATGTAGAGCTATCTTGTTCGTATATAAGACGCTTCTTCCTCTTTAGTGGTAATCGGAAACCTAGATGAATTTTAATTCGCATGAAATTTCTAACCCCCTTTGCTATTAATGCAACATCATATTCTCTGAATTGCCCGATAAAATTCCCAAACTACCTTGCCAATCCTTCTGACATGAGACCCAATGACAGATTATGGATTTGTACCCAAAACGTTGTATAATCCAAAAGAACTTGTACATGATCTTCTCCTTTTATTAAATAATGAAAAATAATGAGATGTCTGTTGAAGAACCATGGCATGTCATCCAATAGCCTTTTCAGATCTACCTTGTTGTAAAATCGTAATAGAATTCTTTTTTCTTCAATCTCCGTGATAAAAACCCCTCCTATTGGATGCCATAATTCTGCTAGTAAGTTTCTCATTGATGGAAAGTGAACTACACTATCCATTAATACCTTTCCTACCAGACAAAAATTAAATTCGTCTACTCCGTCCTTATCTTATGTCGTTTGTACTGGTTCTTCTTCTTCGTTGGTAATATTGAGATCTACCAACTCCTCTTCCATTGGTATCGCTATGAACAAAATAACTTTTTCTTGTCGAAAACCCTAATTTGTAGAAGTGAAAATGCCTTCAAAACATACAACTATCAACAGACTTTTATCTCACTTATAAAATTAAAAATATATATTTAATAAATGATGTTATTTAATAAGAGTATTTGAGTGCAATAATCAACTGAATCACATGTAGAGTGACAAAAAACTTATATTCAAATTTTTAATTGATACTAGTTTCAAATTCAATTTCTCAAAAACGATTATATCCTATTCCATATATGTAACTAAGTGCAATAATGTCTAATGGACATTAGAAAGAATAACCAAAGTGACATTAAAATGATTAGTTAGCCGAACCCCATGTGATGTTCTGAGGGTCAAAGGTGTTCACCGTCCCAGGTGTAGCCTGGGTTAGAATCGCGCTGGTCGCGTTTGTTGTTCGGGCTTTACCCTATTGTCAAACGAAAAGAAAAAAGTCTCGAAAATATTTTTAATTTAAAAAATGGGAGTCGCCACCAATCTTTTTTTTTTGGGTGTGATTGGATCACCACAAAACGTTTTAAATCCGTTTTGAAAAATATTTTGGTCTTTGAAATCAAGAAAATGGGTCCGGGAGTCGGTTATGTGTGAGGAAGGATTAGCACCCTCACATGCCCAAAATTGGTACCATGTCAATTATTATCCAGTCTTGGTTGTTAAAAATTTGAAACCTTGAGTGAAGTTTAAAATACGATCCTTGTACATATAACTTATTTCACATGATTTTCAAAAATTAGATTTGAACAAAAATGCCTGCGCGTTTCGAATTTCTCGGGGAATTGAAGTCGTGTCCAACACGTTAGGGCACGACGTTTCCGAAATTTCGAAATTTGAGGACATTTGAAAGATTTAAAAGACAATATTCGATTATGCAAATTTCACGAAAAATCTTACCTAGCACATTAGGACATAATTTTTCAAACTTTTCACACAAAAGGATATTGCCTCGATTGTAAAATTATTCGTATTATTTTTTAAAAAAAGGGAAAACAATTTTAATTTAAAAATGAGTGTAAATTAAATACGAATGTGCAATTAATGACAAAATTAAATAACACAAAGAACGAACAATTATACGAATGAATAAATATACAAAAATAAGCATAAGAATAATAAAATACGAAATACAAAAAAACGCGAATCAGAATTATCGAAAAAAACAAGATTATTTTAAAATACGAAGAAAAATAATTTAATTTTATTTACAAAGAATTAAAGAAAAGAAAAGGAAAAAAGGGGTGGAAATTGAAGTTTTGGAGAATTTTGGGGTTAAATATTAATTTTGGAAAAATTTGGGGGTCAAATGTAATTTTTAAATAAAATAGGGGCTTTTTGCATAATAAACCCAAAAGGATTGACACGTGGTAGCTTTTTGGGTTCCCAAAGGTAAAAGGACTAAATTAAAAAAAAGAAATAAATTAAAAGGGCAGTTTCAAAATAATTAAAAATATAAGAAATGACCTAATTGTAAAAATTAAAAAATACGGAAGGACTACATGGGAAATAACCCATTTTGTGAAAACACATGGATCCTGATCTTGGAGCGGGTCGGATCTGGGTTAGGTCTTGGATTATAAGACAAAACGACGTCGTTTTAGGCCATGGGCAGAAGGTTCAAAATGGCGTTGTATGGGATCTTTTTATAAACCAAAAATCAGACAAAAAAAATTCATTTCCACAACCCTTTTTAAAAAAAAATCTTTTCATTCTCTTTTGTTCTCTGTTCTCTCTTTACCCCTCTTTTTCGATTCTTTCTTCGACCCTAAGGTTCCATCGTGGCCACTGTCGCTCCGCCTGCCGCCATTGAGCTCCACTACTGTCCACGGCAGCGCCTAGGTAAAAAAACTGCCCTTTTCTTATTCTTTTTCTTTTAAAACATAGATCGGGCTCGGATCTTTCAAGATTGAGCCTAGATCTTCGAAAAAATAAAAATGGTTTATGTTCTTTATTTATTTCGAATTTGTTTGTTTTTTTGTCTTTCTTTTCGTTTCTTTTAAAAAAAAATCTAGATCTAATTAGATCTTTACAGATCTTTAAAAAAGGGTTTGGATACTTTTATTTTTTCTTTTTAAATCTGTTTTTATTATATTGATTATTATTTCTTTCTTTTTTTTGAATCGATGAAGCACTCTCCTTCATCGGAATCCCTCACGAACACGGTCGAGTTCGGAGGGATTCCGTCCGGGGACACGACTCTGACCGTTCAGATCCAGGTACAGCCTTTCAACTTTTTCCTTCATCAATATTTATTTAAAACGTTTCGAAATAAATACTAATAAATGACAAGAATGATAGAATAAATAAATATATTTATATATATTTATTACCTTGAAGAGAAAAATTGAATGCTTGGTAATCTACTCTCTTTTGATATTAATTGCTTCGTGTACAATTCTATTGATTTTTGAATGCTCTCTGTGTAACCCTTACAACAGATTTTGAATTCGGCTTTATAGCCTAGATTACAATGATGATAATTTGTTTTTTCCAACTAAATGTAGGTCTTTTCTTCTTTGTAGGTGCAGACTCGATAGTGGCGGTGGTGGCAAGTTGGCTAGTGGCGGTGCTGACATGACGGGAGCTGAGTAGTCAGGGGCAACGGTTGGCAGCACGAGTTGATGCCATTACGGTTTTTTTTAGATTTTTTAGGTTTGGGCCTTTTGGGCTCTTTGAGTATTTGGGTCATGTAATTGTTGGGTTAGGGTGCATTTTTGGGTTTAATTTTGTATTGGACATTTTAAATTTAAAATTAATTTAAATTTAAAATTGTATTATTTTGGGTTTCAAGTTGGGTTTGAGTCGGGCCCGGACAAATTGGGCTCCAACAACTGCCCCTCTTTGCTCGTTGTCGTGTAATGGAAACAGAGCAAAGACTAAAGGGAGGCCCAATTTTGTCAGATCTCATTTCTTTGATGCTCTTTCTTCAACTAACCCACCTTTCGCTTTATTGGTCGTTCAACTTCACTGCATCCGCTTCTCTACAACTTTTAGGAAGGAAGGATTTAATGTCGCGATTTTACCTTGCCCTAAAACAAAATTTACTATTGCAGCTTCACTCAATTCCACTTGCAACTTCAGGTGTTTGGTGTTTGTAACTTCATCTTTTGGTCTACTTCTCTGTATCTCATCAAGAAGATGACAACTTTATTACTTTGACCCACTTCTCTGTATCTCATCAGGAAGATGGAATTTGAAATTTCTCTTGCATTGAACTTCGCTTCATTGATTTGGTCTACTTCTCTGTATCTCATCAGGAAGATGACCACCTCATTGTTTTGATCCACTTCTCTGTATATCATCAAGAAGATAGGGGTTTGAAGTTTTACTCACATTTGAGCTTCGCTTCATTGTTTGGTCCACTTCTCTGTATCTCATCAGGAAGATGACCGCCTCATTGTTTTGATCCACTTCTTTGTATCTCATCAGGAAGACGGATTTGGTCTACTTCTGTGTATCTCATCAGAAAGATGACCGCTTTATTGCTTTGATCCAATTCTTTGTATCTCATCAGGAAGACGTATTTGGTTCACTTCTCTGTATCTAATCAGGAAGATGACTGCTTTATTACTTTGACCCACTTCTCTGTATCTTATCAGGAAGATGGGGCTTGAAGTTTCACTGACATTGAGTTTCGCTTCATTGATTTGGTCTACTTCTCTATATCTCATCAGGAAGATGACTGCTTCATCATTTTGATCCACTTCTCTGTATCTTATTAGGAAGATGGGGGTGTGAAGTTTCACTCACGTTGAGCTTTGCTTCATTGTTTTGGTCTACTTCTTTGTATCTCATTAGGAAAATGACCACTTTATTGTTTTGACCCACTTCTCTGTATCTTATCAGGAAAATGGAGTTTTGAAGTTTCATTCACATTGAGCTCCGTTTCATTATTTTGGTCCAGTTCTCTGTATCTCATCAAGAAGATGACCGTTTTATTATTTTGACCCACTTCTCTATATCTCATCAGAAAGATGGGGTTTGAAGTTTCACTCGCATTAAGCTTCGCTTCATTGTTTTGGTCTACTTCTCTGTATCTCATTAGAAAAATGACCACTTCATTATTTTGGTCCACTTCTCTGTATCTTATTAGGAAGACGAATTTGGTCCACTTCTCTGTATCTCATCAGGAAGATGATCGCTTTATTGCTTTGATCCACTTCTCTATATCTCATCAAGAAGACGGATTTGTTCCACTTCTCTGTATCTCATTAGGAAGATGACCGCTTTATTACTTTGACGTACTTCTCTGTATCTCATCAGGAAGATGGAGTTTGAAGTTTCACTTACATTGAACTTCGCTTCATTGATTTGCTCTACTTCTCTGTATCTCGTCAAGAAGATGACCGCTTCATCGTTTTGATCCACTTCTCTGTATATCATCAGGAAGATGGGGGTGTGAAGTTTCACTCACGTTGAGTTTCACTTCATTATTTTGGTCCATTTCTCTATATCTCATCAAGAAGATGATCGCTTCATCATTTTGATCCACTTCTCTGTATCTCATCAGGAAGATAGAGGTTTGAAGTTTCACTCACGTTGAGCTCCACTTTATTATTTTGGTCCATGATATCATTACAAATGACACATATTTTCTCCCTAAATTGGTGTTTTAATTATCCCTTTTGTACCTTATTTAGCATGCATCATAAGCATTTCATATTTAGTTTTTATATTTTCTAACTCATTATAGTTTAGTTTAAATTTTTGTTATTTTTATCTCTTTTTGTATTAATATTGCCGCAAGCAGTCGATGTATTGCACCTTAGAATTGTCAGCGCAGGAACTCAGCTTAGAAGATCAATGTGGAAGAATAATGCAGCCACAAGATCAGCTTGGAATTGCAACCAGAGATGTCGCCGCACAGAACCTGAACCGCGAATGAGTAAGCTCAAGTTGAATTCACACGTGGAAGCACCAGCATAGGAAAATCACAAGTTGTCTCCGCAATTAACGATATCAGATTGTGCCTAATAATGCAGCGACAACCTGCAGATCTCTGAAGAAAACATCAAATATGCATGAGTGTACAACTGTACTGTAACTAACTTTGACAGCTGAAAAATTTAGATCTGGATCTGAGAATAGAGGAGGGTGAAACCTACAACTTTTGAAGACTATAAATAGAGGAAAGAAGAGGAGGAAAAATCATCAAGAGGTAGAAGAATTAAATTCTGCAATTACTTTGTGTTTTTAGAGATTTAAGCTGGAACGATGAACTGATGGAGCAAAAGAGCAGTCACTTCTGACGAGGAGTGCTCGATGCAACACAAGAGGAGCGATTAAAGAATAGTCCTAGTAGTCTAGAGATAGTAAGCTTCGATTGTATTCGTTAATCTCTCTTTTATGCTGATGGACTCTAATCACATTTGAATGAATACGAGAGTATATTTCATTGTTAGATTACTTTGATTCTTATCTAATGCCTTTTATTTGTTTATTCTTGGATCTAACGCATCAAACACGAGAGTGGCTTTGCAGTCTACCGACATCGAGAGATGCTGTGACAAGTTAGGTTAACAAGAAAGACGACGATAGTTGCTTGGGATTAGAAGAGATTCTAGTCACTTGTTCTTGAGTGCACAAAGTAGCTCACACCAAGAGTTGGGGTGATTGTGGGTACTTGAGCCTCGAGTAAATGGAGGACTATTATTGGTAAGAATTCATTGCAGTGTCATTGCTGCGGCAATTCATCTATACAATACATTATCGGTGCATCCAGCGTTGCAACTTAGTAAAATCAGTGATCCACTCCAATCTTTTCCACTTGATAACATTTACATTTTCTGCATTTAAATACTCAACACTTCAACACATTTTGATTTACTTTTAGTTGTTTTGATATTTGACCTTTGACATTTAACTCTAATTGCATTGACAGTATTAACAATTTTACTGTGAAGATCTGATTTTATTGCGCTGACATCTTTACTCACATTAACTTTAATTTTAGTTTTAATTGCTTCGACATCTAAACATCAAGAACCCATTCCCTGTGGGATAGCTATCCGATAGAATTGTCTATCAATTATACTTGCATCGATGTGTGTTCGCTTGCACATTACTGTGACATTACAGACGAGATCAAGTTTTGGCGCCGTTATCGGGGAATGGTGTTTGTCTGATGTTTTTTTTGTAGTTGCAATTGATTTTACTTACTTAATTTCTAATATTTACTAATATGTTTACTTTTCTGTTGTTTTATTTTAATTATAGGTATTGCATGTCCACAAGCAGAAATCTTAAGGATATTTCAAGCTTTGATCCTGAACTTGAGAGAACACTTAAAAGGAAAAGACAAGAACAAAGAAAAATAGCTGGTAACAACAAAAATAATTTACCACCATTGCTGCCACAAGATGGAGTTCCTCTAGTGCTGCCATAAATTGTTAATGATATACCACCACCGCTACTACAAGCTGAACAAGTGCAAAATAGGACAATAAGAGATTTTGTTGTGCCTATCCTTGATGATTTACAACCAGGGGTTGTGAGACCAGCTATACAGGCTGGTAATTTCGAGCTGAAATCGATGATGTTTCAGATGCTTAATTTCAAATGGGCAATATTAGGGTTTGCCTCATGAAGACGCAAGAGAACATTTAAAATCATTTATACTTATTTGTGCATCCTTTAGTCAATAAGGTGTCCCTGATGATGCCTTGAAAATGCAATTATTTCCTTATTCATTGCAGGGTAAAGCGAGAACATGGTTCTTGGGATTGTCGGTTGGATCTATTACATCTTGGAATGTGCTAGCAATGCAGTTTGTTTTGCGTTTCAATCTGTCGACAATGAACGCAAGGTTACGAAATGATATTACTGCATATCATCAGCTGGATGATGAGAACTTACGTACAACTTGGGAGGGTTACAAGACATTGCTTCGACGTTGCCCAATGCATGGTATTCAGCAAGAGACCTAGATTGAAATGTTTTACAATGGTTTGAATGCCTAGACAAGGAATCTTGTCGACGCATCTGCTAATGGTCCCTTGTTGGATTGTACATACAATGAAGCTATAAGAATTCTAGAGAGGATTGCTCAGAATGATTATAAATATCCAATCTCTCGTTCTGCACAGGTAAAAACTAAACCTGGTGTTCTTGAATTAGATGCCATTACTGCTTTGAGTGCATAGGTATCCTCGTTGGCCAATATCATAAAGAATATGAAGGGGATAAGTGACGTTGTTCTTATTCAAGTGGCTCAACAATTGGATGCACCGAAATTTTCTTGTGAAATTTGCGGCGATAACCATAGTTATGAGGATTTCCCACAACACACAGAAAATGCATTCTATGTCAATAACATCAGAGGGGGTTCATATGGTAACTCATACAACAACCGAGCTCAACAACCTTGGGGGAATCAAATGCTTTCATGTTCAGATATGAAAATTCCTCAAATCAAGGGGGTTATAGACAAGGGAGTAACAATAGCAACCAACAGTAGAATTATAATCAGAATTCTCAAGTAATTTCTCATTTTAAACAGATGTAGGCACATAGCCAGATGCAACCACAATCTCGATTACAGCCACAACAGTCTGTGCTGCCACATATGCAAGGACAGCACAATCAGCATCAACAGCAGCAGTTTTCTCAACCTAACTCAGATCCTATGGCTACTCTTGAGGCATTGATGCGCGAGCATATCACGATAACTGAAGCAATAGTGCAAGACAACTTTTCTTCCATCCGAGCATTGGAAGCCCAACTAGGATAATTGGCTTCTAATATGACTTTCAGGTCGTCAGGTAATCTACCTAGTGATTTTGAGAACCCAATGCAGAGAGGGAAAGAGCATTGCAAGACTATTACGCTGAGGAGTGAAAAGTAGACGGCTGAACCAAGTAGTTCTAAGTAGGACCATGTCGACGCATCTGAACCACAGCAACAAGAAGAGGATGCAGCTAAAGGAAGCTAAACAGAAGTAAATGAAGAGGAACAAACTGTAGTGCCATCTATGCTTACAGTTTGCCCAACAAAGTTATCGATGCAACTGCCAATGTCGACACCACCAAGTTTGTCATAACAACCTACTGCTATAATACCTTTACCATTTTTGCAAAGATTTAAAGAGAAAGTCCATGATAAAGAGTATCAAAAGTTTGTTTCTACTTTGAAATAATTACACATTAATATACCTCTTGTCGATGCTCTTGTGCAGATACCCAAACTATGGGAAATTTATGAAGGAGCTATTGTCAAAGAAGAAGAAATTATTTGAAATCGAGACGATTGTGCTTACAGAGGGGTACAGCGTTGTGCTTACAAATAAGTTACCAACCAAGATGAAAGACCCTGGCAGCTTCAGAATCCCATGCTCCATTGGGAATCATTATTAAGGTAAAGCTTTATGAGATTTTGGAGCAAGTATTAACCTTATGCCTTTATCTACTTTCAAGAAGTTAGGGATAGAATTGATGAAGCCCACTGCGGTGACATTACAACTTGCGAACAGATCCTTAGCACAACCTGAAGGTCAAATTAAAGATGTCCTTGTCCAAGTTGATAAGCTCGTGTTCCCTACTGATTTCATAATCCTAGACTACGAAGTAGATAAGGAGGTGCCCATTATCTTGGGCGACCATTTCTAGCAACGAGAGTTACACTTATCGATATGTTCAAAGGAGACTTATCATGTGACAAAACAATGAGCATGTAACCTTCACTGTGTTTGAGGCATCCCCGTTTAGAACTAAAGAGCAATGTCATCACATTGACGTGTTGGACGAAATCATTATGGAAGAATTCAATGCGAGAAGTTCAGCAGTGTTAAATGAAGATGCAACGACATCCACCAATGAAATCCTAGTTTAATGTATCGACAAAAAAGAGGTTAATAATTGTGAGCTAAGACAGAATTGACAATTGGAATATTTGGATTTGTCGAACAGGACAATCCCGGTGTTTAAACTATCTATTGAGCAAGCTCTTACCTTGGAGTTAAAGCTTTTGTCGACGCATTTAAAGTACGTCTTTCTTGGTGACAATGATACATTACCAGTTATTGTCAACGCATCCCTCGACGCAACGCAAGAAGATAAGCTCATCGCGATTTTGAAACAGCACAAAAGAGTTATAGCCTAGAGCATTACAAATATCAGAGACAGTAGTCCCTCTTTTTGCATGCATAAGATAAGGCTAGAAGACGAAGGGAAGTAATCAATTGAGCAACAACGAAGACTTAATGAAAAGATGAAAGAAGTAGTGAAGAAGGAAATTATCATCTATCCCATTTCTGACAGTAATTGGGTGAGCCCCGTCCAATGTGTGCCAAAGAAGAGTGGTTTCATAGTCATGGCCAATGATAAGAACGAGTTGATCCCTACTTGAATTCGACTGGTTGGCGAGTATGCATGGATTATCGTCGACTGAATGCGGCCATAAAGAAGGACCATTTCCCACTACCTTCCATTGACTAGATGCTAGATAGGCTAGCTAGTAAAGCCTATTATTGCTTCTTAGATGGCTATTCTAGGTACAACCAAATTGCTATTGCATCGGAAGATCAAGTAAAAAAAACATTCACATGCCCTTTTCGAACCTTTACCTTCCGACGTATACCGTTTGGGTTGTACAATGCGCCAGCAACATTCTAGAGGTGTATGATGACGATCTTCTCGAACATGATCGAGGACTCTCTAGAGGTATTCATGAATGATTTCTTTGTTTATGGATAAAATTGAGTGAGCCCCGTCCAATGTGTGCCAAAGAAGAGTGGTTTCATAGTCATGACCAATGATAAGAACGAGTTGATCCCTACTCACATTGCAATTGGTTGGCGAGTATGCATGGATTATCGTCGACTGAATGCGGCCACAAAGAAGGACCATTTCCCACTATCTTCCATTGACCAGATGCTGGATAGGCTAGCTGGTAAAGCCTATTATTGCTTCTTAGATGGTTATTCTGGGTACAACCAAATTGCCATTGTGCCGGAAGATCAAGTAAAAACGACATTCACATGCCCTTTTGGAACCTTTGCCTTTCGACGTATGTCGTTTGGGTTATGCAATGCGCCAGCAACATTCTAGAGGTGTATGATGGCGATCTTCTCGAACATAATCGAGGACTCTCTAGAGGTATTCATGAATGATTTCTTTGTTTATGGATAAAATTTTGACCAATGCGCTAACAACCTGGTAAAAGTTTTGAAAAGATTCGAGGACACAAATCTAGTTCTAAATTGGGAGAAATGCCACTTCATGGTAATTGAAGGCATTGTCCTTATCCATCGCATATCATGCCAGGGTATTAAAGTTGATAAAGCAAAGGTTGAAATCATCGAGAAATTACCACCACCCACAAATGTCAAAGCAATAAGAAGCTTTCTTGGACATGCTGGTTTCTACAGAAGATTCATCCGTGATTTTTCCAAGATTGCAAAACCATTATGCTCATTGTTAGAGCAAAATAAAAAGTTTGTGTTCGATGATGCCTATCTGGAAGTACTCATGACAATAGAGAAGCAGCTGGTATAAGCTCCGATTATCGTCGTACCGGACTGGACGCAACCGTTTGAATTAATGTGCGATGCAAGTGACTTTGCTGTGGGAGCTATATTAGGCCAACGAAAAGAGAAGGTATTTCATTCTATTTATTATGCTAGTAAAACTCTAATTGAAGCACAGGTTAATTATACAACCACTGAGGAGTTGCTAGTAGTGGTCTTTGCATTTGACAAGTTTTGTTCATATCTTGTCGGCGCAAAGATTACAATGTACATAGACCACTCCTCATTGAGATATCTTTTTACAAAGAAAGACGCCAAATCAAGACTAATTCGATGGATCCTACTCCTTCAAGAGTTTGATGTTAAAATCAAAGAGAGGAAGGGATCTGAAAATCAAGTAGCTGACCACTTGTTCTCAATTGGAAGTTGGAAGTGAAGATGGATAGATATCTCAAACTGTCGAAGCATTTCCAGACGAGTAGTTATTCTTTGTCGACACATCGCCTTGGTATGTCGATGTTGTCAACTACCTTGTGTGTGGGAAGCTACCACTAAGTGCTACTGGTCACAAAGAGATCAGGTTTCTGCGTGACGCTGCAAAATACCGTTGGAACGAGCCATACCTATTCAAGGTATGCATCGACAATATTATCCGTCGCTGTGTACCTAAAGAAGAAATGACTTTAATCTTGCGACATTGCCATGATGCCCCTTATGAAGGCCATTTTGGTGGTACAAGGATTGCTGCAAAGGTCCTACAGTCAGTATTCTATTGGCCTACAACTTTGTACAACAATGTGATAGATGTCAACACACTGGTTCAATATCTCGACGTAATGAGATGCTTCAACAGCCGATTATGAAAGTAGAGCTCTTCGATGTTTGGAGTATAGATTTCATGGGACTATTCCATAACTCCTTTGGGAATGTGTACATCTTAGTTGCTGTTGACTATGTCTCAAAGTAGATCGAGGCAATTACGGTGCTAAAGGATGATGCTCGGACGGTGTTAAAATTCTTTCACACTTACATTCTTACAAGGTTTGGAACACCGAGAGTATTAATAAGTGACCAAGGAACTCATTTTCATAACAACCAAGTGGCGATAGCATTAAAAAGATATAGTGTGAAGCATCGTATGACCACTACATATCACCCACAAACCAATGGTTAAGCCGAAGTATCTAATCATCAAATCAAAAGCGTCCTTGAAAAGGTGGTTAATCCATCTCGAAGAGATTGGTCTTTGCGGCTACAAGATGCATTGTAGGTGCTTCGCACTACATATAAAACCCCGCTGGGAATTTCACCATATTAATTAGTGTTTGGTAAGTCTTGCCACCTGCCAGTTGAGCTTGAACATAAAGCCATGTGGGCAATCAAGCAGGTAAATATGGATTATGATACTACCGGAAGAAAAAGATTGTTGGACATCACTGAACTGAAAGAAATACGCTGACATGCTTATGAGAATGCCACAATATACAAGGAAAAGACCAAGAGATGGCACAACAACATCTTGCGTCGACAATTTAGCCTTGGTCAGTTAGTTCTTTTATTTAATTCTTGTTTAAAATTACATCCAGGAAAATTGCGATCAAGACGGTCAGGCCCTTTCAAAGTTGTTGAGGAATTCCAGAGTGGTGCAGTGACAATTGAGAATTTAAACGATGGACAACAATTCAAGGTGAATGGCCAACAGCTGAAGCACTATGTGAGC
This sequence comes from Gossypioides kirkii, assembly GCA_005610355.1. Lineage (NCBI taxonomy): Eukaryota > Viridiplantae > Streptophyta > Magnoliopsida > Malvales > Malvaceae > Gossypioides > Gossypioides kirkii. The sequence goes on from CP032245.1 coordinate 18,478,688, forward strand.
CTAGATGTCAAGGAACCAAACGAGGCCATCGATTTGGTCACATTTAAATAATGTCGATGCATTTTTACATTTTCCTTTATTTGTTTCACTTTTACTTGTTTTATTTTATATTCCTTGCAGAAATAAAAATCGTCTTTTTATCGATGCATCGAAGCACAAATTGTCAATGCATTCTATGATGAGTCAACTAAACTTTTTCAGCAAGAATCGAGCTGATTGATCTCTCTTCTATCCCAGCCGTTAGATCAAATGAAAATGTACGATTTGCAACCTGACAATTAATGACTACAGACACAACGTTTCCCTATAACCTTTGCAATCATCACGGTTTTACAACGCTTAAGTTTTAAAATCCCTTTTCCCTGCAGATTTATTTTACTCACAGTCTCCATTGTTGCTACATCTCATCTTTTCCATTGCTTTTATTTTCCTTACGTTTACAAGTTAACTTCTTTCTACAAGTTTTTCTCACTTTCTTTTTCAGTCACCATGGCAAAAAACAGAGCATCAAAGAACACTTCCAAAACTCCTTCAACTTCAACCACTATGGCTCCAACCACAACTCCACCACCGTCTTCAGGGTCGATCCTATTTTTGACGACTACAATGATCATTTTAAAAATTGTCATGCTGAAGCGGAATCTTCACCTATAGTAAGGTTTGCAATTATCCACGCATTAGACCTTAGGAAAACACGTTGCCCGAACCATCAACCGTCTAGGATGAGAGTTCTTCTGTGAACATCCCGCTAGCTACGCTCCCACACTGGTAAGAGAGTTCTACGCAAACCTCATTGTTGCTGAGCAAGAATTTATGTTTGTAAGGGAGGGGTTCATTCCGTGGAGTGCCGCCCAAGTCAATGTGTTGTTACGGATCCTTGAGAGGGTGGACGGCCATTCTCCGTTTATACATCGAATGGATGACGAAGTCACTACTCAGATTATGAAGGATCTCTGTGTTGAAAGTGCCACCTGGATAGGTAATGGGTTCCACAACTACACTATGCATAGGAGGTATCCCACAACTTTTGGCAAAGTATGGTTCCACTTCATTAATAGCCGCATTCTTTCGTCCACTCACAGTACTACGGCAATACTAGACCATATGTGTCTTCTCTATTCTATCTTATAATACAGACACATCGACATTGGAGAAATCATCCACGACTAAATTGCGGAAGTCGTTTCCAAACAGACTGGTATACTCTCATTCTCTTTTCTGATTATGTTGCTTTGTGCATTGTGCCTAGGGATGGCAAGGAGGTGTTAAAGAATAAGAGTCTCATCAACGACATCTTCGTTGAAAGGATGACTCGCAGCCAAGAGACACCAGTGGCAAAAGAAGCTTCAACAAATAAGGATAAGGGTAAGAAAAAGAAGAAGGAAGCACAAACTGATGCGCCTACAGATCCTTAAGTAGCAGAGAGACTGGCTATTTTGGAAGTTCACACTGATCGTATCGATACGCATACAATCCGCAGTCTAGGCGTATTAGAAGATATGGATTACAGACAACATATCTTCTACGCATATACAAAGGCATGGAATGTAGTCATTGTCGTCGCACTGCACAAAATTAACACCGGACTATTGCCAAACTTCCCAGCTTTTCTCAATATTTTTCGCCCAATGCAAGCCTCCTGCTTTGACCAGCCTACTCCTAATGGTAGGCCTACCCATCCACCAATAAGGATTCACATATCTGATGATGAAGAACAAGAAGGGCACTCCAATGCTGAGGAGGATTGTCATCGCACCTTTGCTAGTCTGTTTGAAGAAGAGCTCTCCAATAGCCTAGGTGCAAATATGGCTGAGCGTGCAATTATGGTGAAGGAAGTGATTACCCCGATTATACCATGGGTGTAGACGCAATGGATGAACAGCATGCGGATGAAGGTAAGGACCAAGAAGATAATCAGCATAAGGAAAAGGAAGAAGAAGAGAAAGAAGAAAAAGAAAAAAAATGAAATGAAGGAACCTGCTGGAGTACAGGAGGAGAAGGAAGAAAAATACCACGACAACGATCGCTGAGGATGTTGTCGGCACAACTGAGAGTGTGAAGGTATCAAGCACTGATAAGGCTTGACCTGATTCGAGCTGTGCTAAGATTGTTACTAGTAGCATCGAGGAACTGAATCCTCTCGCCATTGTGCCCTATGTGGCACCATTTGCTGAAATCCACCCATCTGAAGTAACAACCGATGAGGCCACCACCCAACCTGCTGAGGAGGAGCAATCCATCGATCCACTTGGTTCGACGGATTAAAAAGGAAGAGGTGCGAAGATAAAAAGAAAAAAAAGCACAAGGAAGAGGATGAGTTCCCAAAGAAAAAAAAGAAAACAAAGGCAGCCTCTGCATCGACTGCTGAGAAATAAATTGGTACACTTTTTTGTAGATAGTTTTCCATGCATTTTTATTGTTACTGCATTTTCTTTTGTCATTGCATTCATTTTGCTAGCTTAGTTGCATTGTCGTTGCATTTCCATTATATCTGTATAATATTGTCAATGCACTGGGGATAATGCAGACATTAAGTTTGGGGGGAGATAATGTGAAATGGAAATGCAATTACACCCACATATTTGAATTCTACTTGTTTCTTTTGTTAATGAGAATATGCAAAATTTCAACAGAAATGTGCCCACAATTTTTATTTTTATATGTAATTCTTGGATTGTTTGGATGCTGATGTGTAAATTGGATGAATATGAATGAATAGTGAGTCTGCTATTTTTGAATGAATGATTGGAATTACTTCAGTAATAAATGAATAGTATTGATGTGTGAATCTTGAACTAACTGACAAATTGCAGTGACATTGTATGAATAAAAGACACTCCAATGTGAGTACACTATGACTTTTCAAGGGATAACACTCCGTTGCTGGTTTAGAAAAATCATCTAGCCAAAGGCTGTCACCGCAAGAGTATGTGTCGGTGCAATTACATACCTCCTGGGGTTTGTTGCACCCCATCATTACTGCCCAGGAATGAAGGTAAAGTAATGCAATGACATCTCTCAGTTACTTGAAAAAGAAAAAAAATGAGAAAAAGAAAGAGAAAAGAAAAGAAGAAATTTTTTTATTGCTATAAATGTTGAATTGGTTCAAGGAAGATTAAGATTCATTTCATAATACTTACATTGATGCAGTTGTAGTTTTAATTATTCATGCCTATAAATTATCGACGCATTATTCTATCATGTGAATACAATTTGTGCATAAGGATTTCAAAAAATTCAAGTTGTGAGAATAATGATTGTTGTGACATTTTTTATTGTGACTTTGCTAATTTTTGTTTACTTGAGGACAAATAAAAACTTAAGTTTGGGGATGCGATAGCATTACAAATGATATGTATTTTCTTCCTAAATTGGTGTTTTAATTGTCTCTTTTGCACCTTATTTAGCATGCATCATAAGCATTTCATATTTAGTTTTTATATTTTCTAACTCATTGTAGTTTAGTTTAAATTCTTGTTATTTTTATCTCTTTTTGTACTAATATCGCCGTAAGCAGTCGATGTATTGCACCTTAGAATTGTCAGCGCAGAAACTTAGCTCAAAAGATCAATGCTAGAAGAAGAATGTAGCCATAAGATCAGCTTAGAATTGCGACCAGAGATGTCACTGCACAGAACCTGAACCGCGAATGAGTAAGCTCAAGCTGAATTCACACCTGGAAGCACCAGCACAGGAAAATCACAAGTTGTCACAGCAATTAACGATCTCAGATTGTGCTTAGTAATGCAGCGACAACCAGCAAATCTCTAAAGAAAACATCAAATATGCGTAGTGCACTGCTGTATTGTAATTAACTTTGACAGCTACAAAATTTAGATCTGGATCTGAGAATAGAGAAGGATGAAACCTGCAACTTTTGAAGATTATAAATAGAGGAAAAAAGAGTAGGAAAAATCATCAAGAGGTAGAGGAATTAAATTTTGCAATTACTTTGTGTTTTCGGAGTTTTAAGGTGGAATGGTGAACTGATGGAACAAATGAGCAGCTACTTCTGACGAGGAGTGCTCGATGCATAGTAAGAGGAGCGATTAAGGAATAGTCCTAGTAGTCTAGAGATAGTAAGCTTCGATTGTATTCGTTAATCCCTCTTTTATGTTGATGGATTCTAATGACATTTGAATGAATACGAGAGTATCTTTCATTGTTAGATTACTTTGATTCTTATTTAATGCTTTTTATCTATTTATTCTTGGATATAATGCATCAAACACGAGAGTGGCTTTACAGTCTACCGACATCGAGAGATGCGGTGACAAGTTAGGTTAACAAGCAAGACAATGAGAGTTGCTTGGGATTAGAAGAGATTCTAGTCACTTGTTCTTTAGTGCACAAAGTAGCTCACACCGAGTGGTGGGGTGATTATGGGTACTTGAGTCTCGAGTAAACGGAGGACTGTTATTGGTAAGAATTCATTGGAGCGTCATTGCTGTAACAATACATCTATACAATACCTTGTCAGCGATCTAGCATTGCATCTTAGTAAAATCAGTGATCCACTCCAATCTTTTCCACTTAATCACATTTACATTTTCTGCATTTAAATACTCAACACTTCAACACATTTTGATTTACTTTCAGTTGTTCTGATATTTGACCTTTGACATTTAACTCTGATTGCATTGACAATATTAATAATTTTATTGTGCAGATCTGACTTTATTGCGCTGACATCTTTACTCACATTAACTGTAATTTTAGTTTTAATTGCTTCGAAATCTAAACATCAAGAACCCATTCCCTATGGGATCGATATCCGATAGAATTGTCTATCAACTATTCTTGCATCGACGTGTGTTCGCTTGCACATTACTGTGACGTTACAAACACGATCAGTCCACTTTTTTGTATCCCATCAAGAAGATGATCACTTCATGTTTTGACCCACTTCTCTGTATCTCATCAGGAAGATGATTGCTTCATTGTTTTGACCCACTTCTCTGTATCTCATCAGGAAGATGAGGTTTGAAGTTTCACTCGCATTGAGCTCTGCTAAATTATTTTGGTCCACTTCTCTGTATCTCATCAGGAAAATGATCGCTTCATCATTTTGATCTACTTCTCTGTATCTCATTAGGAAGATGATCACTTCATTTATTTTGATCTGACCCACTACAATTTAGGGGTATAGGATTTTGGTGCTTCATAGCAACTTTGAGGTATAAGATTTATCGTCGCAGTTTCAATATGCTCTTTTTTAGCTTTAGGGACGTAAGATTCACCTTTACAACTTCAATTTAGCCCTTTACATCTTCGAGATTTACCTTTGTAACTTTAATCTATTTCTCTATAGTTTTAAGATTTGCCTTTGTGGCTTCAGTCTGTTTCATCTTCAGGGTATAAGATTCGCAGTTGTGGCCTCAATCTTTCCCTTCACATCTCTAGGGTATAAGGTCTACCATTGCGGCCTCAACCTTTTTCTTCACATCTTTAGGGTTTAAGATTCGCCATTGCGGCTTCAATCTGGCTTTCTTATTTCTAAGGTATAAGGTTTGTCGTTGCGGTCTCAACCTTTCCCTTCACATCTCTAGGGTACAAGATTCATCGTAGTGGCTTCAATCTTTCCCTTCGTATTCTTAATGGTATGAGATTCACCGTTGCGATCTCAATCTTTCCCTTCACATTCCTAGGGTACGAGATTCATCGTTGTGGCCTCAATCTTTCCCTTCACGTCTTTAGAGTATATGATTTGACATTTCCTCGGTTCATTTTGCCATTTTGCGAGAATGAGGCCTATACAAATTTGCTTTCTATGGACCTCTATGTAGGCCAAATTATTAGGATGCCATGATCGGAATGAGTCAAATGCTCCTAATTGAATGGGTGTGCATGATATTAGCATGGATGCGACATATCATATTTGTTTTTTTTTGTCCTTAGGTCGGCATGGTTTTTTTTTGCCTAAGTTTTATCACTGATTTCTCACCATTTTTCCTTTTCTGGTTTGGTGCTTTTAATATGAAATTCGAAGAGGAAGTCATAAACTAAACTATTTATTTTAGGACCCTACTGACCCTCGGGTCAGTTATTTCCAACTAGTAGTCCTGTTTCAAGTCCCTATACTATTTTAAAATTTTTCAGAGCGATACTCATGGGTCCTTGTATGCTTATATTATCAGTCCATTATTTGTTATTTTTAATGGAAAAAAATTGAACAAGGTTGTGAAAGAATAACGTCGAATTTTATTGTGGACAAAATTCAAAGGAAAGAGTTACAAACATTAGCCAAAGAAAGTTGTCAAGTATAAGGAACAATATTAGGTGCCCCAAATATCAAATCATGAGCTTCTCTGAGTTGAATTGATGAGGATCAGTCTGGGCCCGATATGTGTCTAGAAGACTTGGAGTGCTTTGTCGATGCCTCAAAATTGTAACCATATTGTTACGTTTGAGGGAAATGATTATTTCAAGTTCACTCTTTGCTTCTAATTTGAGTCGCCCTTTTTGGGTTTTCAACTTAAAATCCCTTTGGTTTCAAGATGCCCTTTGCGGGTTTTCATCTTGACCTCTCCTTTTTCTTTTCTTTTCTTTTCCCTCTCTTTTTTTTAGGTAAAATGCTTCTTTACCAAATCAAAGTTCACGGGGTTGGGCATGTGTTTGACGTCCATTTGGTTAAAATCAAAACTCCACCAAAAAAGGCTTTATTTCTAATTTGGCAATCCTTTTCCTTGAAATCCTTTTTAGGCGAAATTCTTTTCAAAATCAAAGCTTTCTCATGAAATTTCTCTAGGGCAGACCTTGTTGTCATAAGCCCACATCATTCGTTATTAGTTCATCAAACCATGTCAAATAGCTTTCAACCTCCTTTCCTCGATCAAGTGTAACTGATTATATCTGAATTGGCTTTATTCTGTTTCATCGTTCTAACAAAATTTGGAGGGAAGGAAACTTGACTCCAATGGATAAGACTGCTTCCATTCCATAAATCAACGACAAAGGTGTTGCCCTAGAAAAGATATTTAATAAACGTAGAGCAAATGATAATATCTCATGCTAATCTTTATAGATCTCGATTTACCTCCATTGCCTCATTCACTTTTGGCAACATGGTGCTGAATTTGTGATGTTTGTTCTAACTATAGACCCTTGCTCTCATGTTGTTGTTCAAATTCAATGTCTTGTCAGATATGATCCTCTCAGCATTAACATGTAACCTTTTTCAAAAAAAATGTCTTGTGATATCAACGTAGAAAGTAACTTTTACCAACTTGGTAGAGTAATCATCGATCACGAAGATGAATTTATGCTCATTGGAAACCTTTGGCAAAATTGGCCCGATGACGTCTATGCTTCACATAGAAAAAGGCCATGATGTGAAGAGGTGATAGAGATGCCCTTTGCGGGTTTTCATCTTGACTTTTCCTTCTTTTCTTTGCTTTTCTTTCTCTTTTCCTTTTCTTGGGTTTTAAGATGTCCCTTGTGGTTTTTTTATCATCTCAAATTTTCTTTTTTTCTTTGCTTTCTTTCTCTTTTCCTTTTCTTGGGTTTTAAGATGTCCCTTACGATTTTTTTATCATCTCGACCCCTTTTCTTTTTCTTTCTTTTTTTCTTCTTTCTTTTTTTTCCTCTTTTTTGACCTTTTTTTATAACACGTCAGTCCTCATTCTTCAGAGTTTCATTTTGAAATGGATTGTATTTTCCTTTATGGGAGCCTGTGAGTCATGACACCAGTTCCTTGAACCCGACATGCTTTGATAGAACCAGCGAAAACCTTTAGACTCTTGGAGCAACTCAACAAGATTTTGCATTGTTTCCACAGAGATGGTTGTCCCAAGTATTATTTTTTCTCGTCTTCATTCCTTAAGCTTACGACTTCCACTTGACTCTTTATGAGGTAAGATCTGTTTTCATCTTATTCCATCATTCTTAACAAGTCGGGAGAAAAGTTACAATTTTGATCATCTTCAAAGTCCTGAAGTTTCTCTAAACACATATTTTACTCAAAATAAGGCTCTGAGTTAGCATCAGCGTCGCTCATATCTTTGATATCTTAAGACCATCAAAGAAGTAAAAAAAGGCCAAAGAACAAAATAAATTTAAGGATGAATGATTGTATTGTATGAGTATGAGTGTAAATATTTGTCAAATTGGACAAGAATAAATATTTAAAGAATGATCGATTATGTAGCTTGAGTATAAACGAATTTGTTTGTTGAATTGGATAAGAATGAAAGAATAATTAGTGAAATTTTTGCCAAGTAGGATAGAAAATGCATTTTCCATTAAACATAACTAGATAATGAGCATGGGCCCTTTACAAAAAGATTCATATTGCTTTCGGGCCTAAAACAATAGGTGTGTTTTGAGTATTTCTTTGAAAAAGTCCCAAAAACTACAAGAAGCTCCTCCACATTTTAGTTATCCAAGACACTTCCAAGGGTGTAGGGATGAACTCTCGATAGGTTCCACTTCGTTCTCTTCTTCGGATATGTCAACATCCCCCATCATTTTGATTTATCATGTTTTTCTCAGTCTTTTATTTAGAGTTGTTAACACTTCCTTGACACAAACGTTTTAGATATGTGAGATTTTTATTTCTATGTATGTAATGAAATGTAATGCTAATGAATGCATGTATGCATATGCAAGAAAAGGCATTGATTTTGAATTCAATTCCATTAGAACAACTTCTCTAGAAGATAAACTTCTTTACATAAAATGAATTACATAAACGGCTTTGACTTGCTGCCTAAAGCTTTGATCTTCCTGAGAAGTCCGACTAATTTTTGTCCAGGCCCCTATTTTGATTCATATTGCATGCTCAATATATCAGCTTCAACGGCTAACACTTGCATGTGATCAGCTACTTCTCTCATTTGGGTGAGTGCTTTTCCCATTACATAGTTTCTATCTTCAACTTGTCTCTAAACCTGTCAAAAGTGCCACTCATTTGCTTCTAGATTCCTTTCGAGGATCTCGATTCGAATATCATTATTGTGGAGTGAAACCTCAAGTTCTTGCACCCTTTCCCTCATCTCCTTACTCTCGGCCAGACTTGCCTTAAGTTCCATGACAGAGTTTCGGTTACGATGTTTATGTAGAGACCCTTTTAACTCCATTACTCTAGCTTCTAGCTTGGCTGTTTGGGCTTTCAGTTCAGCCTTCTCGACTTGACATTCCAGGAATTCTCCTTCTATGGCTTTCTCTCGAGCTTGACCATCTTGGAATTTCCTTTTCCATTGTTCCGATTGATCTTTTTTCTTCTGAATTTCTTGCCGCCATTGTTCTGATGTCTTGCCTAATCCAGCAGTTCTCATGGACAGACGAAGTTTCTTATAATCCTTTTTCAGGTCTTCTAAGTCTTTTTCGGCTTTATTTTTTCCTTTCCTTAATTTTTCGGCCTTCAACTTATGGATATCTACATCCAATCCTAACTTCATCTTTTCTTCTTCCAAAACCTCTATTATCTTTCTTAATTCTGAGCTCTTCTTCTCAAAGTCTTGTTTTATAACGTCTATCTTTGAAGGAACCTCCTGAAAATATTCCCCTATTGGCCGAACATATTCAAGATTTGGTGCTGGAGTGTTGTCATTAACCCTTTTGTTTCTCTACCAATCATAGTTCGACGTTGCCAACGAGCTTGCACTAAACTTTTTCATCCTATGTACTTCTTTCCATGCGTTCGCTATCTCTCTAACCCTTTTCTTGTAATCATTCCCTTTGTAAGTGAATTTGCATTGAGTCAGGGCTTGTGTCACCGGGATCAACTACCTCGTCTTGTATTGCCTTAATACGAGTAAAAGAGCGTATCCTATAGCTTCTCATACCTCGAGTAAAGGAACCTAGTTGAAATTGCCACAACGATAGAGAATCTCATCAGGGATAAACCAAGGCACACGCCATTCAACATCCTGATCCCGAAGGTTTTGAAGGATAGCTATCCACTTTTCCTCAGATATATTATGCTCCCTTTGTGTGACAAAGAATTCCCTCAAAGGTGAGAAATCTGCTAAGAATACTTTGTATGAAAATTTCTCTACCTTCCAAAAATGACTATGAAACCAAGCCATTAAAAGTGGTGCACAATTGATGAACCTCCCTTCTCCTTCTTTTCGACAAGTGTTTAATGATCTAAAAGTCTCGACGAGGATAGCTGGGACCGCAGTGACTCCCTTGCTAAGCTGATCAAAAAGACTCGCAACTGCATCTTCTACATGCCCAATGCTTTTGGGAAAATGACTAGCCCATATATGCCTAGAGCAAAAATGTCGATTCATTTCTTCACATCTGGGTATGCCAATATTAGATCTTGTAGATTTTTCCAATTGATACACGTATTATCTCCTTTTACTTTGATCCGAGATGCAACCCACTATTCACTCATTTCGATTAGGTTCATCAATCTTTTCAAAAAGGTTGAGACACATGCATCTTTCGAGTATGCCTTGTCGACTTAAACCCTTGGGAAGCGAATCAATGCGGTGTATTCTTCCACTGTGGGCGTCGTGTCGAAGTTTCCAAAGGTGAAACAGCTATATGTAGGATTCCAGTGTTGGGTGAGAGCTCGAAAGAGGTGTTTGTCTATCTTCATCTCGAGTAAGTAGGGTAAGTCTCCGTATTCCCTATAAAACATTTGCTTCATCTCATTATCCCACTGACCACAAATGTCTTTCAACTATTACAAAATATTTTGAGTCACGTTTACCCGAGTATGACCCCAAAATTCTGATAAATGCCCCTCTTTCAGACTGTCTCCCTTCTCACGCTATCTTTTCTCTGACCATAAGCGCACGGCCATGTTATCTTCCACTCTATCAAAAAATCTGTTTTCCATGACAAAGCTCTCTATTTGGTAATCAAGCTTAAATCAATACCTTTTCTTGTATGATGATGCAATTCAAGCAAAAGAGACAAAACAGAACAAGTTAGCAAAACATATCAATATCAATATATAGGTATAAAACTAAAGACCTAAGAACTTGTCTTGGATAGTTGCTAAAAGGTTCGATATAACTCCTTCTAAGGCAAGTACTTATGGCTCATTATATGTGGTGTAGGCTCTAGAGTAAAAGGTACCCAAACCAGCAGATTCCTCGATCCTCACCCATTACAGGCTCATACGGATGAGTTCGGTTTAGGGGAACACATTTCCCACATGTTTGCACGAAAGTGAAAACTTCACAAAAACATGGGTACGGATGTCATCCCGAAAGCGATCCGCTATTTGCACGAAGGTGAAAACCTCACGAAGTAGTAGCTTTTCACTTTCACTTAAAGGGTGTAGTGACAAATGCATATGAATGCAAACTTATACTAACAATATCGACATAATATAGCATCACACAAAAATGCAAAGGATCGCATATTAAATAAATCCGAGTGTTTAAAAATTTTTAACAAAAAGACTCGAAAATAATTGTCTTTTGGCTTGACTCTCTTTTATTTTAGAAAAATTCCCAGCGGAGTCGCCAAGCTGTTGAAACGTTTTTTTTCGAAAAGAAAAAAATCTCGAAAATATTTTTAATTTAAAAAATGGGAGTCGCCACCAATCTTTTTTATTTGGTCTGATTGGATCACCACAAAACGTTTTAAATTCGTTTTGAAAAATATTTTGGTTTTCGAAATCTAGAAAACAGGTTCAGGAGTCGGTTACGTGTGAGGAAGGATTAGCACCCTCACACGCCCAAAATTGGCATCACGTCGATTATTATCTGATCTTGGTTGTTAAAAATTTGAAACCTCGAGTGAAGTTTAAAATACGATCATTGTACACAAAATTTATTTCGCAAGATTTTCAAAAATTAAATTTGAAGAAAAATGCCCGCGTGTTTCGAATTTCTCTGGGAATTGAAGTCGTGTCCAACACGTTAGGGTACGACGTTCCCGAAATTTTGAAATTTAAGGACATTTGAAAGATTTAAAAGAGGATATTCGATTATGCAAATTCCACGAAAAATCATACCTAGCACGTTAGGGCATAATTTTTCATAGTTTTCAAAGGATATTGCCTCGATTGTAAAATTATTTGTATTATTTTTTAAAAAAAATGGAAAACAATTTTAATTTAAAAATGAGTGTAAATTAAATACAAATGTGCAATTAATGACAAAATTAAATAACACAAAGAATGAACAATTATACGAATGAATAAATATACAAAAAATAAGCATAAGAATAATAAAATACGAAATACAAAAAAAGCGAATCAGAATTATCAGAAAAAAAGGATTAATTTAAAATACGAAGAAAAATAATTTAATTTTATTTACAAAGAATTAAAGAAAAGAAAAGGAAAAAATGGGGTCGAAATTGAAGTTTTGGAGAATTTTGGGGTTAAAATGTAATTTTGGAAAAGTTTAGGGGTTAAAATATAATTTTCAAAAAGTTTAGGGGTCAAATTGTAATTTTGAGAAAGTTTATGGGTCAAAATGTAATTTTAGAAAAATTTAAGGGTCAAAATATAATTTTTAAATAAAACAAAGGCTTTTTGCACAATAAACCCAAAAAAATTGACACGTTGCAACTTTCTGGGTTCCCAAAAGTAAAATGACTAAATTAAAAAAAAAGAAATAAATTAAAAGGATAGTTTCGAAATAAATTTAAAATATAGGAAAGGACCCAATTGTAGAAATTAAAAAATGCGAAAGGATCGCGTGGGTAAATAACCCATTTCACGAAAACACGTGGATCCTGGTCCTGAAACGGGTCAAATTCGAGTCAGGTCTTGGATTATAAGACAAAACGACGTCATTTTAGACCATGGGCAGAAGGTTCAAAACGGCGTCGTATGGGGTCTCTTTATAAACCAAAAATCAACCAAAAATCAGCAAAAAAATCATTTTCACAACCTTTTTTTAAAAAAAAAACTCTTTTCGTTCTCTTTTTTTCTCTGTTCTTTGTATACCCCCCTTTTCTATTCCTTCTTCGGCCTTAAGGTTCCGTTGTGGTCACCGTCGCTTCGCTTTTCGCCACTATTCACGGCAGCGCATAGGTAAAAAAACTCCCTTTTTCTTTTTCTTTTTCATTTAAAACATAAATTGGGCTCGGATCTTTCAAGATCGAACCTAGATCTTCGAAAAAAAATCAAAAAGCTTTAGGTTCTTTATTTTTTTCAAATTTGTTTGTTTTTTTACGTCTTTCTTTTCGTTTCTTTTTTTAAAAAATCTAGATCTAATTAGATCTTTACATATCTTTAAAAAAGAGTTTGAATACTTTTATTTTTTCTTTTTAAATTTGTTTTTATTATATTGATTATTATTTCTTTCCTTTTTTTTTGAATCGATGAAGCACTCTCCTTCATCGGAATTCCTCATGAACACAATCGAGTTCGAAGGGATTCCGTCCGGGGACACGACTCTGACTATTCAGATTCAGGTACGACCTTTCAACTTTTTCCTTTATCAATATTTATTTAAGACGTTTCGATATAAATACTAATAAATGATAATAATGATAGAATAAATAAATATATTTATATATATTTATTACCTTGAGGAGAAAAATTGAATGCTTGGTAATCTGCTCTCTTTTGATATTAATTGCTTCGTGTACAATTCTATTGATTTTTTGAATGCTCTTTGTGTAGCCCTTACAATAGATTTTAAATTCGGCTTTATAGCCTACATTACAATGATGATAATTTGTTTTTTCCAATTAAATGCAAGTATTTTCTTCTTTGCAGGTGCAGACTCGGCAATAGCGGTGGTGGCAAGTTGGTTGGTGGCGATGCTGACGTGGCGGGGACTGAGTGGTTAGGGGCAACAGCTGGCAGCACAAGTTGCTGCCATTAGGGTTTTTTAGATCTTTTAGGCTTGGGCCTTTTGGGCTCTTTGAGTATTTGGGTCATGTAATTGTTGGGTTAAGGTGTATTTTTGGATTTAATTTTGTACTAGACATCTTAAATTTAAAATAAATTTAAATTTAAAATAGTATTATTTTGGGTTTCAAGTTGGGTTTGAATTAGGCCCGGACAAATTGAGTTTCAACACTTATTATTATAATTCAACAAAAAAAAAAATGCTTTGTTGGCCAAAACTTAAAAGTTTGTATCATAGGTTATATCATTTGGATTTAAGAGGAGTCTCGGATGGGTATATTTTGTTTTCATATATACAAATGATGATAGCTTATGTTTAGATTTGAACATGTAAATGGAATAAACTATAACTAAACAGCCGAATATCCAAAGCATGGGTCTTTTAGATACATAAAGATTCGAATATGTATGGGATATAAGGGTTAGTAAAAGCCCAAATAAGAAAGGGCATGGACAATGAAGTGTAGATGAAAAAGATGAAGAGTCTATTTCTAAAATACAACTACTCTGTCATTTCATGACTCAAATAAACAAACAAATCTAGTTGGTGCTAAAACTTCCGAGCTATCACATCAAAATAAGAGAATACACATACTATTGATAATGTAATTAGGTTTTTGAGCCATCACATTACCAACATTTTGGAAATTCTGTAAATGAGATATTGGTATTTATAAATTATTCATTCGACTCGAAAAAATTTAAATTTTATTTAGTAATTATCAAATTCGAGCTATCAATTGAATCGAATTCGAGCTTAATAATACTTGACTCGAATAATTTACGAGTCTTATCGACCTTTTATTCTTATATTATTAAATTATATTATTGTCCTTAATATATTATTAACTTTAACTTTAATTATCGAATCGAGTTCGAGGTCAAACTTGAATACAAAAATTGATAAAGTGCTTTTTGAGTAGCTCAATTACATTTTGAGTTCAAACTTAAAAGTAAATGTTCGATCGAGCTCAAATGGAATATTAAGCTATAAATTTCGAACTGAACTCAAAGTCAAGCTTTATAATATTTAGACTCTACTCAACTCGATTACACCCTAGTGTGATCAATGGTGAAGATTCGGAGCACTCACACTTGGATTCACTTGTCCATTTGATATTTTGACAACAACAATGAGGAAATCAGCACCCTCTGATTGAATGACTGGTGGGGTGGGGTCCAATCAAAGATTGGTGGTGGTGGAGTCTGTAGATTAAGATGGAGATGATTTTATAGGTAAAGCGCTTAAACACAATCACAAGCTTGTGTTGTTACTCCAAAAAAAAGAGAGCTTAGTTTCACATGCCATAAGGTCACATGATTTTAGGTCTTTTTAGTTTTCGAAAATAACATTACTCTACCACCGCAACAACATTTCCCATTTCGTTTCTCCCAATCGTTAAAGTTGACTCATCTAACCATTTTGATTTGACATTTTAACTTGATAAAGCTTTATATTCCTTTATAATCTTTAAAGGAGTCAATTTTTTTTTTTGAGGAAATCAAAATTAAATTGTATATTTTTATAATAGTAAAAATATAATTTTATTATTTTAATAATTTATATTTTATCATTTTTAAAATATTAAATTAATTTTTTATTTTTTGAGAGGTCAAAATACAATTTTATTATTATTAATTTAAAACTTATAAATTATAAAGGGTTTAAATTGAAATTTATCATTTTAAGAGAAGCCATGGCCTTTAAATTTTAAAGTTAATTTATATCCATGCAATATATACTTTTAATTTCATATTATATTATTATTTTATATTATAATCTTTATTTGGCAGTTAAATGATATGCATTCAAATTTTATCATCCCCTTCCCTTCTTTAATATTATAACGATAAAATTTTTAATAGAAAATAATAAATATCAATATATTTTTTTATCTTTTATTATTTTTATGTAAAATGTTTATTCAAAACATCTAAAATTAAATATCTAAGGATTGAAATTGAGACCGATATTACATGTAATCTATAATTCAATTGTTAAATATTTTTTATAAATATATTTTGAATCTTTTATAAATATATTTTTAATATGAAGTTTTTCTTTCATCAATGACTTAACAAATCTAGTATTAGCTAAATTTTTATTTAGAATGATACTTTCGTGTTAAATATAGTATCAACATACGAGTTTCTATGTAACTAAATCTATATATAACTTAATATAATAATTTAAGAATGTTTTATAAAATATTTTTTTATTAAAATTTGATTAATTGGAAAGTTGAATAAACTAAAATTTATTAAATCTACTTTGTCCAAAAAAAAATTATATTTTAGAAGAAAAGAACTAAGCTAAAAAAATAGAAATTGAATTTGCAAGTAATTTTTTATTTAAAAAATTAAGAAACTTAAAATACCCCTAATTA
This sequence comes from Gossypioides kirkii, assembly GCA_005610355.1. Taxonomy (NCBI): domain Eukaryota; kingdom Viridiplantae; phylum Streptophyta; class Magnoliopsida; order Malvales; family Malvaceae; genus Gossypioides; species Gossypioides kirkii. Next base: position 18,494,849 of record CP032245.1, read on the forward strand.
TTATTATATTTCAATTTATTTTTTTATGATTATAACACTAATTCCATAAAAAAATTTATATACTAAGCTAAATTATGGCACACTTACAATGTTGGTGAAAAAATTTGTGTATTAAATATACTTTATTACAAATTTACATAAAACTAAATGATGCCTTGGTTGTATCAATAAAATTAAAAGTTTATTATGCATGAGGCCTAAATATAAATCTCATTATAGTATTATTTTATTAAAATAACATGAAAAGACAAAAATATCATTGTATTCATATTTATTACTTTTCACGTAAAAGTGTTTAATAATATCCTATTTGAACTGGTGTCTAGTTCACTTGTAGCATCAATTCAAAAAAAAATTTAAAGTTTAAGGTTTAGGGTTTAAAATAAGTATGGACTACAATCCTTTATATAAATCTTCTTTGTCTTAAAAAAGATTCCAAGCACTTAACACCTTACCAAAACTTTACCCAAACCTCTAAATCTCTATAACTTCCCTTAATGGCTTTCAGTATATTAATGTGAATCGCATCCAACCATTACCTTCAAATTTTGTATCAACAAAATTGGTGGTGCTTGAGGGAAGATAGTTAGAAACTACGTTTCTACCTAATGGAAACAACCCAAATGTACAAAAATAACAGATTTCAATGAGTACTAGTAACAATACGACTCAACTATTTCATCCATGTCTTTCCATGCCAGCAACTAAACCCAACAGTTAGGCCAAAGGTTCCAAACTCTGTTGATGTACAGTTAGAACCCCTAATACAAATATTATTGATGCAATAATCTATATTACGCTAGTTATCACCAATATGATCCACAAATTTACACATAGCCTCATCCTCAATATTACCATGGATATCAAAACCAAGCTCTATCTCCACTATCCAAAATCCAACCCTAAATAAACAATAATATTTCGACCTACAAGCTTAGCTCAAAATTCTTCGAAGCCAATTTGAGCAATGATAAGAGTTGCTACAACAAAATGCTCAGGTCATCTAAGAGCTCAATGTTGGCTAGAGTAACCCTCCCTAAGAGGACTACCCTTTCCCCAAAGGGAACCTTCTATTAAGTAGGAAGAAGTGCTTCTCAGCCCCCAAGTTGACCTTGCAACCAACGAATGATTGAACCAACTTAGCATTCATCTCTAGAGGAAACCATGAACACTTGTGATATGTACTGATTGATGACAAATTCGAAACATCGTTATTCTTCTAGGGAAAATGTAACACCTTTACCCGAATCGATTGTCAGGTTTAGGTATCGAATGCTACTCTAACTCGAATGACTTAATCAATACTTTTATTTCTGATTTAATTACATACTTTAACAACTTAAATTTTGAAAATCTAACTACTATTAAAACTAGTACAAAATTGGTGAATAATTCGTACGACCTTGGTTCCAAAATTTATTAACAATCTTTAGATTAAGACTCGAAAAAGGAAATAATCAACTTAAACCTTGAGGTGAGGCCTCTACGGGTGCCCCTCTATATACATAAATAGCTACCGCGCACCACTCAACTTTGGTGGAGTTTGGCTTGGTCCCTCTTGATTCCCAAGTCTTTATCTAACCTACATTTAGGCAACAATTTTACAAGTTCTGAAGAACTTAGTGACATCTGCACATAACTTTTTGTAAATCTACATGAATCTTGAGAAATTAAAGTGTCTGGCTCAGAACTAAACTCCCTGAATTTTGTAGGAGAATTTGCGAACTTAGTTGGCAAAACCAATGGCTTAGTCACTCTGAGTTGTTCATTGACGGACATGATCCCTAATATGGCCATAACCATGATTTCTCATTGGGGCCTCACCCCATTTATCACTGATCCATATCCTTAATACTCATATTCATTACTCCTAACTGATGACGCTCAGTTTTACCTAATTAATTGTCATAAATGTAGGTCCTTACTAGGATATGATCTCTTCCTAATATTCTCTTTTCCTTGGGAAACTAGTACCCTAAATGTAACCCTCGTAGTACTCGTCTTTTCAGTCCATTCCTTAAAGAGGCTTCATTAGACCTGCGGTTTCTACCTTTGGTAGATTAACTAGATCTTTACCTTTTATTGAGGTCTTGACAGACCTCTGCTTTTCACTATTCTCTAAAGGACCTTATTGGCCATTCGGCCTTGAGCAAGCATTTTCGCCCACGAAGATTCTTAGCGGCTTACCCAATCTTCTGACCGACCCTTTGTCATCTTACAAATCATGATTGTATCTTATTATAGCCTATATTGTATCGGTTGAAACCATTCGAAATGCGCAACTTCCTTGGTGGATTCATTTTGAAGTACATTACGTGTATCTCCTTACCTAAAGAGTCTCTTTATCTTTTTACCCTAACTAGTTTGAGACGTTTCATTTGCCTTACTCTTCATTGCCTTTGGTGAATTCTCTCCTTACCTCGATGATATATGTTCCCCCGACACACCAAACTCATTCGTTCTTGTGACTTATCTCATCAGCCACATCGCAAACTCACTTTATACCATGGCGTTTATCCTGGTCTACTAAATTGTAGACTTCTCGCATGTGTAACCCCGTGGTTTACATCCTTACAGACTTTCTCGTATTTATTGTCTCGACGAACTCTACTAGTTGCCATAGCCGAGCTATGGTCTTACACCTTATGATCACTATGTTTATTATCCCGATACACTCTATTGGTTACCATAGCCGAGCTATGGTCTTATACCTTATAATTATTGTATTGACACTATTGGTTGCCATAGCCAAGCTATGATCTTATACCTTATACCTCATTGAGGTGTCGCCTCGAAGGACCTTATCGCCATCGTGGTGTCGTCCCATAGAGCTTACTGATCGTCATCGCGATGTTGCTTTATGCAACCTAATAACCGTCGATATCGACTCATCTCATATCTAACCATGATGCTCAGTTTATAAACATGATTGCAATTTATTTCTTTGCTTTCAGTTTAATTATTATGACTTAATTTTGTTAATGCTAAAATAGTTATGATTCCTTAGCTTGAGTTATTAATGCTTTGCTAGTGATGTTTGGTGCATTTGGTTGTTTACTTATTCAATTAAATATCATGATCATGCTTGTTAATGCATAAATAATGTTTATAATTATATGAATTAATTTTATCAATCTAAGAATATGGTAATCAATTGACACACTACTTGAATGATGCATGTTTGATTTCTTAATAATTGAATTAGTAATGGTTTCGAGAGATATTATTACCTTGCATAACCCCTAGGAATGGTGCCTGAAAATGTAACCTTGAAGTTACTTAGACATAGATATATGCAAAAGAAACTAAAAGGTTAAACACGAGACTTCAAGAGAAGCCTTGCATAGTCCTTATGATTGATGCCTTAGAAAGTGATCTTGAGGTTAAATTGGTATAAACATATGTTAATATAACTAAAAGATTAATGTAGGACTTCGAGAGAAGCCTAAAACTTATAGATCTGGGTTAGTAAACCACCAATTTACCACGGGTCCACTGTAACAGTCTTTAGCATTGTTTTTAATGATTACGAGTTATGGGGGAGTAATTATTCTAACCCTTCATGTCATTATGATTAAATCTTGTGTTAGTGTTTGTTGCTTTACACACTTAGTTAGTTTTAATTAGAATAATTAGTTAACTCAATTCACTCTATTTTTCTTCATCACCAGATTGCCAGTTGTTAATTTTGCCATATAGTCCTTATGGAGATGATAACTCATTTACTCACTACTTTATTACTTGTTGACGACTGTGTACACTTGCACATCATTCAGTAATCTCATAACAGCGAACCTCATCTTTGGGTTTGTCATCAAACCCATTGAAGTGAAAGGTTCCATTACCTTGTCGATCACCATGAGAGACGACAAACACATTACCATAGAGATCTTGAAATTTTTAGTTGTTGAACAACTATCAAGTTACATGCCATCATTCATCAACCATTGATGAAAAACACCTAGCTACTTTTAGTGACCATTTGTTTGAAGGTGAAGTTCCTTACCCAACAAGAATGGAATAGATGTAGTCCATCCAGTTAATTACATGACATTACCATGTCACTTCTCTTCAATTGACCCAATAGAGTTGAAACTTTACATCAATGAAGTCATTTGGAGAGAATAATAAAAGGTGAAGCCAAGATAAATTAGTAAAAAAGTCCCAATTTAATCTAATTTATAAATGTATGATGAACCTTGAAAGCCTAGATGTCAAAACAGACATGAATAAATTCAAATCTAAGATTTCAGAGGAAGCATAGCTTTAAAATTGAATTATAATTATATGGAGAGAGCTACACAAATATCTTTAGCTTTGCTAAGATAAGAAAAATAAGCATCATGAAGCTCCTTAGAAAAAATGTGAATATATTTACTTGGATTGCGACTATTATGTTACGCATTGATCCCATTATCATAACATACTTCCTTAATGTCGACCTCACTACATAGCCTATCAAACATACAAAAAGGTGTGTACTAGAGAGGGTTCATACAATAAGAAAATAGGTTAATAAACTTCTATTAGAAAAGTAAATAATCGTAAATGTCTCTCTAACAAAGTAATAGTCAGAAGCACAATGGGAAGTTGTGTATGTGCATTGAATTCATGGATCTCAAAAAGTCTACTCAAATGATAGCTTCCCTTTCCTATTGATTTGAAAGGTTGGTAGATTCATTAGTAAGTCAGAGCTTTATGAATGTTTTTTATGACATAACCACATTGTCATGCTCTGGAGACCAAGAAAAAATAACTTCCATCATAGAAGATGTCTTATTCTTTTATAAGGAAATGTCTTTTGGTTTGAAATGTTGGAACGTCGGTACGCCTTGTGGCATAGTGGAAAAATTATTCAAATAATCAATCATGGATCCATGTACGAGGAACGAATTTAGGTTGAAACAGGGTAAAAAAATATACCTTTTCGATTTGATTCCCTTCCACAATGTCGATCTCAAGCCACAACAAAATCGTCTCAACTCTACGTAGTCCACTCAATCGAAGAACGAACAACAAAATTCTCTTGAACCTTCAATAGAGTGTTTCAAAAAACGGCTGCTAGACCCTCAGTCTTATTTTTCTTGGTAACCTATGCACATATAGGGATTCACATCCTTTTTTATTTTTCTTTAATATCACATAATCATAAAAACGAAATCATTCCCTTATTTTTAGACAAACATATGGAACGTATTAAAAAATATATTCTTTCCAAAATAATATCAACTTCCGTTTCTTTTTATATTTGACTGAAATTATTATTATTATTATGGCTATTTATTTTAATAATTTTGATAAACTATATTCAGTTAATATTTTATATGAATCAAATTCATATATTAAATTTAACTATGTTCTCTATTTGTGTACAACAAGTTTGTACATATAATACGTTCAATATTTTACTGTCAAATTAAATTAATTCAATAATTAATTTAATTCATGTGACAATGAAACACAATACCATTTGTATTTGTATTCTGTTCGCTTCAATCATAGGGTGTGACCCTGTAGGCTCTTGTAATGTTAGCAGTAATACTAGAATATTTCTAATATTAGAAGCAATAAGTGGCATCTAGCAATGCATCATTGGTACCCAAGTTACAAGAAGTAGTGATTCGACATAACCTTTTTATGATAAATTTTTCATGTATTATATATTTTTATCATTTATATCTAGATTGGACACAAGTCATCGAAGAGTCATACTTGTATGTTGAATCTCATATTTCTTGATATTTTGAGTAGACTACAATAAACAAATAAGTGTGATATCTCATATCAACTTATTTGAACATGACCATGCATTTCTAGTCTCACTTCATCAAGAAGTCTAAGATATTACTCCCATTATGTAGGAGGGACAAATCCTATCTTGAGCAATCATATCCTACTACATAGATTATAGCATACCCAACATCAATTTTTATAGTACAATCTGTTACGGTAGACGTTTGACTGTATCAAAATATATGACTCACGATGTTGGGACAATGATGATCTCCAGTTTGAGGATCGTATACATAGTTATCACTATGAGTAATGTTGTGACTATTACATAATAATTTAAGAAACATACTCATAGCGGGTCAGTCCAATATATTGTTCTTTAACACATACTCATGTATTGATTTTGACATCCCTATGTCAATGGAAACACTTTGTCATCAATTAACTACACATTAGTCTTAATGCATTATTATTGTCAAAGCCCACAATAATACTTGAATAGGGACCTTTTAAGAATAATCATATTATTCTCAGGACTTTATTATTAATCAGTTTATTTACACACAGAAAAAGAAACTGAAAAAAAATTAAAATGTCTTATATTAACAAACAAGGTAAAATGAGTATGTGATTACAATCATCTCATGATTGGTCTTTGGACATACTCTAACATGTAAAATGTAAAGGTAACATATCATCTCCTTATTAACAGAATATTTTAAAAATCAAATAAAAAAAAACATAAAGGTTTATGTTGATGATATGCTTATGAAAAGTTTCTTAGACAAAAGGCAGTATATAAAAATATTAATATAATTTAAATTTAATAATAAATTTAAAAACAAATAACAAGTATACTTTACGTAATATTTGTAGATGGATTGTAAATAGAAATTCTTGAGGCCTGTATGAACAGTCTCCTTAAGACAAATTCGCTCTCTCATGGGTGCTAAAGAACTTTGGACGTCTATCTCCCAAGATACAACAACGAACACCCACTAAAAGCAGCACAACTTTCAGTGAATAGGTGAATTCTAACCAAGCCTCCTCTATCACCAAGCAAAAGCAGTATTTGGAGAGAAAACTAAGAACATGAATTTGAAAGAGATCTTTTTCTTTCTCTTGATATGTAAAAATGAAAAGAAGAAATGGATATTTAGAGTGAAATTTCATGAAACGGTTAAATGAAATTTAAAACAAACATAATGAGGACATTTACAAAACATTATGATGAGAGTTACAAACATAATGTTTTTTAGGTTACTAACATGGTGAGTTACAAAAAAAAATTAAAACAAATAAAGCTATGTAACTGCCTTTAGAACACCAAAGAACAGTTCTGTTGAAGAGGAAAAATATTGGTTAAAACTTTCAATAGGCCTAGTAAGGCTCAACCAATCCGAACATTTCACATCGCCCACATCGTGTGAGTGTGACCCTAACCCATTTTTTTTGATTGACACCCTCCTAAGGGAGAGCTTTGGTACATATTGCTTTTAGCTTATAAACCTTTCCCATATACTACACTTTTAACAATGTAGGATATGAGGTTTTAAGCACCATTTTTCCTCAACAATTATTTTCATGTAGCTTACTTTGAGCTTCAAATTCTCATTCATTACTTAACCATTTTGAGCATATTATATATTGTTTAAAGGTCTCATGGAGTAGAATATAATAATAAAATTTATTATTTAAAAACTCCAATTTTTCCTATAAATAATATGTCTCAAAGTTCCCTAGTAAACATTATTTTTCAACAAAGTTCCTCTATGGAATAATACATTAAGAACCAAAAGAAAAATTTTGTAGTTTTAAAAAGCTATATGAGGCTCCACCTCAATAAGTGGCACTTTCTATTGGTGTCAATAAGTTTTTGGGGTTTAAGGTATCAATAGGGACATTGAGGTGAACCTAGAAAATTTATGGCCATACTAGAACTAAGCACCATAAGAACACCAAAAAGATTCAATGACTAACATAAGAGTGATTGTTTTGAATAGATTTATTTCAAAGATGGAAGAAAAATGCTCACTATTTTGTAACGCATAAGAAACTATAAACCGTTATGAATGGATTGAGAACTACCAAATGACATTCGACCAAGTAGAGACATATTTTAGCTCCTTTCCATTACTAAGAAGATGTTGTAGAATGGCTTTATCTACTACACAAGGCTAGAAAAAAATTGCATTCTCTCTAGTAACTACTTTACAAAAGTTATGCCAATACTTTCAAGTGCACCCCATTGTTGTCCTATCAAATCAACCTTTCGAATATATTTTTCATAAAGTTGGTACTTTAGGAAGAATGATTATATGGTGTATCAAGGTCAGTGAACTTGTCTTATAGGTTTTTCCCTTATGGATTTTGTTGCTAAATGTATATAGACTTTTTCACCAAATGATTGTGGATGCAACAATCAAGGTGAAAATTAAACAACTGGGTGAAACAGGTCTTTTAACCATGGTGAACCCCATGCTTGGAGATAGTGGACTCTATATGTTTGCAATATGTTTTATTGTTTTAGTGTAAGAATCTTAATAACGAACCGTATGAGAAGCAAATGGCAATATGTATTATTGTTTAGGTTAAACACTTTAAACAACGCGAAAAAGCATGAATTGGATTGAAAGGAGTATAATTTGTGAGAACTAGGCTTGACCAAACATCACAAGTTGGCTAGAAATATGCTCGAACGCTTGACCAAGCCAAATTCCAGTTGATCTTTAGAGCTGACAATGAAAAGAAAACTCATTCACCAAGCTTACCTCGTTGCTTGAAGTTTAATAGCAAGGTAAGATCTTACTTGATCACAAGGCTTGCCCACTCTATGAAAAACATCCATAAATCCTTTGCATCTCTAATAAGCCTATGTGGCTAATTGTTAGGATTTGTGCCCTTAGTGCAATGATTTTGTCATGACTACATGAATATTATCTAGATTGACAATACATTAGCCCAAGTTGAATTTATCATATATCTGTTTATGAATTTATTCACTTATGATAATCATGTTGTGGCTTACCTAAATCTTAAGTAAGTGAATGACCATGTACGTGTAACACATGGGCTTTGATATATTTGAAACTTATGCTCTCATGGTAATGGGCCAAAAGTTAGTATGTTGGGTATATGACTTATACATGGCATAGCCTCACTCATGATAGTGGAATTATAGCTCGATTAAAAGGGTAAATGATATCATCTCATTGACATTGTATGAATTATGAAAATAGATCTTGGCCACAAATCATTTTCTTTGAAGAGACTAAAGACCTCAATGAGATAATATTAACTACTCATACCCAACATGTAGCTTGGTAATGTAACTCAAAGTCCGTAACTAATAGTTTTAAGTTAGGGACTTGGTCGTGTATAACACTGAAGCCATTTTTCTTGCAACATGATGAGGAAAAATAACACTAAATTGGCATACACCCTATAAGGTCATCATGAAAATCAACTATGGAGCTTACTAACTAGCACAAATGGATGGAAAGCCCATTCCAAGGATGAGGAATACGATGCATTTGAAGAAATATTGTGTTTGAGTCTAGCCATCTTAAGCACATTACTTTTTAGGCATAGCATTTTCAAGCACCTTACCTTTTCATGAATGAACTTTTCAAGCACCCCACGTCGTAAATGGCAAGTTGAAGGGGAAATAAACATGAACACTTTAAGAGACGTTCATTCTTATGACAAGTCAAAGGGGAAATCAACATTAAAACATTGCAAATAACATTTAGAAGAGACATTCATTCTTATAATCCTTGGTTTCTTCTTCACAATGTTGAATAAGAGGCATCCATACTAAGAATATTTTACTAATGAAACTTGCCTCTTTGCTATTTTCTTCTTCAAGGTGGATGATAAAGCCTACTGAGCTCACTAGGTCAACTTGGAAGGCCTCCCACTCAATGCCCATTAGATAGTGTATGTTGAAATTGTTAGAAATATCTAAAACAATACTCAAATTTGCCTTTTGCAAAACCAAAGGGCCATGGGTTACCTAGATACTCAACATTGTCAAGTCCTGAATGTATCAAACACTAGAATCTAGCTCAACAGTAGCCTTCACCTTAGCTTCCTCCACAACCTTCTAACACTTCTTAGCTCCTAGCAAGCTGTGCCTCCAACTCCTTATCTTGGCTCCTAAATCTACTAATTATTTCTTAAGGTTAAAGATTCTATCCTTCTCCCCTACATTAACCTTTTCTACTGAGGCCATCCTCGACCTTTTAACCTTGCACTTAATATCGACTTCCTTCATGCTTTAAGTTACCTATTCACTTTCCCCTTATAAACCTCATTGGAGGACTTAAGCTTTCGGAGATCCCACCAACTTCTGGTTAGCCTCTTTTCAAGCCTTAATCTTATCCTTCACTTCTTTCAACTTGGCATTAGCCTCATCTTTAGTATTTGGAAAGCCGCCATCCTTTCAATGTCATATCTTCCTAAAGAATATTCTTGAAGTATTGATTGAATAGACTATATCATCTCAATGCGATGACCCTTTATTAACATTGTGTGTGTCTTAAATGAAGTAAACATTTTTGTCATCATCCGAGTTTTATCAACGTGCAAAGGGTATTACCCAACATTAAGATGTTTTAACAATGAGAAATAATGATGGGGGCTTTCCTTAGAACCCACTTGTGAACCCAAAACCTGCTTCCATTTTTCCATTTGTAGCAAAATGAAAGAAGGGGCACTTTACGAGCTGCTTGGAGAAGCTAGGTAAGGTAGGCTTGGAAAGTGAAATAGAAAGGACCTCTGTAGGAGAGAATATAGATAAAATATTTCCTTTATAACTCTTTTGAAGGTGCACATAGATAAAATCCTGCCTTTATAACCATTTTTAACGAGTGACACTCTCTTATATGAACCCTACGAATCCCCTTCAAAAGCATCCCTCAAGATGCAGGACTCCCTTTCCTTACCTAAAGTCTCCTTTTTCTTCAACTTCTTTGAAACATATTATTAGTGAGAAAAAGAGGACCTCTTAGAGTAGCTATACATCAATTGCATGATATGATCATATCTTTTACCCTTGTACCTCCACTTTTCTGTCTTTGTTCCTTTCCAACAAACAAACCTTCTACAAAACATAAAAGATGTTAAGTACGCCACAAGCTTCAATGTATCAAATCACAAAGTCAAGGTCAAGGTTTACAAGCATAGTGTTGACCCGTCGCCTTGCCATCTCCTTATGCTCACACCTACTTTTTAAGCTCAATATCACAAGCTCACCTTTTCAGGCTCATCAATTATTGCACATTACGCCTCCTCCTAAAATGGGCACCTCGTCCAAAAGCATTATCTCGAGGAATGTCTCTTTAAACCTCCCCATCAGTTGAGGGAAAATTATTATGCCTAGCCACCTTGCCTAAAGGTCTCGCCAGATCAACCACTTTGATAAAAAAAAGCTAGTTCGCCAAATTCCCATGTGCCCCTCATGTGGGTGATCATCATGTCATATTAAAGTCCACTCATAGGCTTCCTTGGTTATATCACATAATGCCTTCCAAAACTCTACAATTGACTTCAAAAAGTAAGGCCATGCCTTATACAATCACATTCTAGTACAACACTCCAAGGCTCTACTAGTAGTACTCCGTTGTCCTACATCCTGCCCAAAAGGGATCCACACCAAGCTCATTTGTATAAGCCTTCTCAGTATCTAAGAAAATTCTAAGCATTCCACACACACAAGTTTCAACGACCCCTAAACCTTTGGAACTTCTTTTAATGACTATTCACTCATCATTATGAACCACATGCAACCACTGCCTCCAAATCTTATATGAACAAATCTATAGATATAAAATTTAAATTTTAAAGCATTAATCGTTGTTAAATAATTAATAGGTTTTAATTAGTAGCGATAAATTTCAACGCCTGAGAGGCCGGTCCCAGATCTAAGGCCATTACCTCATCTTCAAATTAATGGCATCATCGTAATTCTCAGTCAAAATAATAAAAAAAATGACAACTTTCAGTTTTCTTAAAAGAAAAATGAAATAAATAAAATAAAGAAGCATTGCTATTTGGTATTTGCTATTGCTTATAGGATTCGTCAACTTTTCTTTCCCTCTGAAAAGAGGAAAAAAGAAAAACAAAAAACAAAAGAAAAAGGAAAAATGTTAACTTTTCCTCTCTATAACTCTCACGGTCACCCCACTTTCTCTCTGTTTCTCTGATCCATCAAAGTGTTTTTCTTTTTCTTTTTTAATATTTTTTTTTGTTTTACATTTCTTCTGCTTATTTGATTTATCACTCTAACTATTACCCTTTTCAAGTCTTTCATACTTTCCTCACTACTTTTCCAACAAACCCAATCTGAAATTCACTTCTTTTGATCAAAACAATTTGGTCCAAAACTTCAAGTAGCCAAAAACCTCAGGAATCCCATTGTTTTCCTTTTTCCATTTTTTGTTTGTTTCTAAGGGAAATGAGGGATGTTTTCATGGTTGGCAAGGATAGCTCTGGCTTGTTGGAGACCAGTGAGTCGATATGCCCGTATGAACAAGGATTACAACAATAGCAATAGTGATGAACTTGAAGAAGATTCTTCTTCTTTACGTGACTCGCTTCTTTGGTGTAGAGACCTTGAAAAACACTCTTGTGGTGATTTTTCATTTGCTGTTGTTCAAGCCAATGAGATCATTGAAGATCATAGTCAAGTTGAGACTGGCAAAGATGCAATTTTTGTTGGTGTCTACGATGGACATGGTGGCCCTGATGCTTCTCGCTTTATCTCTGATCATCTCTTTCAAAATTTGATTAGTAAGCTCCCCTTTTTACTTTTTTCCTTTTAAAGTTTGTCAATTTCTTTTCCTTTTTAAGTGGATGCTTCATTGAGTTGTTTAGGGATTTCAATGATTTATGTTCTTTATTTATCTGTACTGAGTTGAGCTATTGGGGATTTTTTCACCCTTGATTTTAACACTTCCTTGTAGTTTTCTTTACATACGGTGGTAAAGCTATTAATTTTTGACTTTCTTCTTTAGTCTCAATGTCTTCAGCTATATTCTTTCAATATAAGCCTCTTGCATACATCTTGGACTGTTATTTCTTTATTTATCTATTCATTTCTTTTTCCATGATTGTTTGAATGTAGTTTATGTTGGTAGCCACATTTTTGCAGTCGGCTGTGATAGATGCTGGTTTAAAGCAATGTTATATGAATTTGTATTTTTCTGTTTGTCTATTTTCTTGGTGCTTTACTGCAGAAAATAAAAATAAATACTGATGTGATATCACAGTGAGTTGGATTTTATCTGGAATTCTAAATTTGGTAAATGAAAATTTGTTTTTAATGGAAACATGTTAGGGCTTAAAAATAATGTCAACTTGTCTACAAGCAAAGTTGACTCTGGAAACTCATCATTTAGTTAACAAAGTTGAGAATTAAGACTCGCATTTTTTCATTGGACTGTAATTAGAGTGTAAAGGGAGCTCTGATACAAAAGATTGAACTGTATGATTGTGTTCTTCATTCCAGAGTAAATGGATGCTTTCCTTTGTATTGCTTTTTGGTAATTCATTGTAGAAACTATCTTACATATATCATTTAGCAGGGCTTGCTCGAGCAAATGGAACCATTTCAGAAGATATTCTTAGAAATGCTTTCTCCGCAACCGAAGATGGGTTTCTCGCGCTTGTGCGTAGGTCATGTGGAATAAAACCATTAATTGCTGCAATCGGATCTTGTTGTCTGGTTGGAGTTGTATGGAGGGGGACATTATATGTCGCTAATTTGGGTGATTCTCGAGCAGTAATCGGGTATTTAGGTAGGTCAAATAAGATAGTTGCTGAGCAGTTGACTAGAGATCATAATGCAAGTATAGAAGAGGTGAGACAGGAGCTCAGGTCGTTGCATCCGGATGATTCTCATATCGTTGTTATGAAGCATGGAGTGTGGCGTATTAAAGGCATCATTCAGGTATGCTCGTTTTTGTTCATTTGTATATATATTGTTTTCAGGTGGGATCACTACTAGACCACACAAAAAGAAGGCTTACTTTTCTCTTTACGAAAGCGATAATGGAGCATAATTTGCGTGCATATGTTTTAAGGTTGTTTGGAATGATATTACACCCCTGAACAGATAGATATATACAAGCTGTTCAATGATTATCAAAGGATTGAATGAATAGTGTGGTCCTATGGCTATAGAATCTTCTAATATCAGATTACGAGTCAAAATGTCAATTTGTTTACTGCCTTAATCTATTTCCTTTGACTTCATTGCGTAGATAACCTCTTATGTCATTCAGTGTCAATTTCTCTCTGAATCTTAAGGATTCACTTTGAGGCTTATTGTTGCTATATGTACGTTTACTCGTAGCCGTCCTGTTTTTGTTTACCCTGCTTTTGTTCATATATGACGGATATTTGTAGCTATATATTATGGATGGCCAGAACTGTTTTTTGTAATGGCAAAATGCTCCAACTTCTGTTGATTCGTAGCTATTACTGGTGCGGTACGATAAACATATTCAGCGAGCTGTGCATTGTAGTTGGTTCTTGATATGAACATATTTATATTCAAAAGTTGTGGTTTTTTCTTTTACATGGAGGTCAGTTTGATGTTGGTTTGCATGCATTTGTGTTTTGACTGTGCATTGTATGTTGTTTGGTGTTTGCCTATGAACTGGTACACCAGGTTTCCAGATCCATTGGAGATGCATATTTGAAGAGGCCTGAGTTCTCTCTCGATCCTTCTTTCCCACGGTTTCACCTCTCTGAACCCATTCGTCGACCTGTGCTAACAGCAGAACCATCGTTGTGCACCAGGGTTTTACAACCTAGTGATAAGTTTCTCATTTTTGCATCGGATGGACTTTGGGAACACTTGACGAATCAGCAGGCCGTCGAGATTGTTTCCAACTCTCCACGAGCAGTAAGCGCTAACTTTCATTGCATGTGTTTACATCTTCTTGTACCATGTTATCTCACTGTCAACTCACTCCCGGAAATGTCAGGGGATTGCAAGAAGGCTTATTAAAACAGCTTTAAATGAGGCGGCTAGGAAAAGGGAGATGAGATATGATGACCTGAAGAAGGTAGATAAAGGGATAAGGCGGTTTTTCCATGATGATATTACAGTGGTTGTCATCTTTATAGACCAGGAGTCGCTGAGTACGAAGATGCCTGTTCCGGAGCAGTCTGTAAAGGGGTTCGCCGACTCCATTGGACCATCAAACTTCAACATTCTTTAAGTCTTGAGATGCAAGCACATGTGGTCTATCATCATCTGAATTAATAGGTTGCCACGACAAATAATCAGTGGGGTTTCTGTATGGATTTTACTTTCTTTTTTTTTTCTTTCTCCTTACCAAGCAAGAAAAGTTTGAACTAATTTTGATTTTACTTGTATTACTTTGATTCCCAACTTTATGATGATAACCCCTTTTTAAGAGAAGCTACATTTTTCTTTTCTTTTTCTTCATTTTCCATTAACCCTTTCATATGCACAATTCGTATGTATGAAAATTTATATTAGAGTTGTGTAATCTAAATTTTTGTTAAAAAAATAAAATATAAATGGCAAAATAAAGAGATTTGTGAGGATGAAGATCAAGAGTTGCAACTTGCCACATATTCCCATTAAGCATAATATTGGATTAAGGTCGCAATTGGGACCCCTGTGGTACGATATAGACTGTACAAATGAAATCTGTATAGAAGTATATTTTTACTATTTGTTATAAATAGACGTAATCATTTCTCTTGTAATAATTCAATTTTTGATATTAATGAATTATTTCTTTTTAACCATTATTTTTTCTTGAAAAGATTTTCACATAAAATCAGTGTATTCTTTCTCTTTTTCGTTTTTTTACAATGTCGCGGTCAATTTTTACATTTCATATTTAGCAAGTACTGAAGTTTATACAACATTGCCCAAATAAATTAAAGAAGAAACGAACCCTACTCAGTTTTTATGTTTTAGAATGATCTATTACTTGTTAATTAACATATGGTAATAACATCCAATAAATGTATTGTAATCTCTTTAAAACAAGAGTAAAATAGTTCTGTATATTAGATAAAGGCTAGTGAAATCATGATAAAAAGAATTTCTGATTCAATCCAAAACCATATCGGTAACAAATCAATCAATACACCACCTCTTCTACACTGAAATATTAATGTAAAAAAAAAGAAAAAGAATCCCTCCATAAAGCAACACTGGAAACCAACTCAAAGAAGGCAAAAGAAAAAAAAAAGGGAAATAAATTAACAGAGCAGAAAAGAAAAGAAAGCAACCACTTGATTTATAAGCTTTGCTGTGATACAAAACATGTACTGTATGTATAGCTCTTCTCTAGAAGCATTTCCTGTGCACAATTGATGGCCCAGACTCGTCGTACTCTGCCTTTGAAATCCACATCTGCCAAAGTATCACCTTCTTTTAATATCTTAGAAGTACACTAAAAAATGCGACAAACAAACATTGTCTAAACCATTCTCCATCAGCCATTAGTTTAATTTAAAGTAAGGGACATAGCCCTTGTATTTAAGTTGTTTATAAGCATATTTATGTAGAACATAAAGATTGTGAAAATTTGTGAAGGAACCAACCAAGATATGAGCGAATAAGGATAGTGTACCTGCTGGAAGGTGCTGAGGGATGCCAAAATGGAGCCTCCTATCCAAACACTATACTTCCTCTCGGGTGGTGCAACCACTTTAATCTTCATGCTGCTTGGGGCTAATGCTGTGATTTCCTTGCTCATCCTGTCGGCGATTCCAGGGAACATAGTGGTGCCACCACTGAGGACAATGTTTCCGTAGAGATCCTTCCTAATATCCACGTCACACTTCATGATAGAGTTGTATGTCGTTTCATGAATGCCAGCAGCTTCCATCCCGATCATGGATGGCTGGAAGAGGACTTCTGGACAACGGAATCGTTCAGCCCCAATGGTAATAACCTGTCCATCAGGTAGCTCATAGCATTTCTCCACGGCAGAGCTGGTTTTTGCTGTCTCCAACTCTTGTTCATAGTCAAGAGCAATGTAAGCTAGTTTCTCCTTCATGTCTCTCACAATTTCCCGCTCAGCCGTAGTTGTGAAAGAATAACCACGCTCCGTTAATATTTTCATGAGAGCATCAGTGAGATCACGACCAGCTAGGTCGAGACGCAAGATGGCATGTGGAAGAGCATAGCCTTCATAGATAGGGACTGTGTGGCTCACACCATCCCCAGAGTCCAAAACAATACCTAAACAATTAACCATGAATGTTACGCTAAGAGTGACTACGGAACATATTTGTTCAAATGTACAATCACTATTATTCTATGACAAGTCAAAATAAACTTGGTAATGAGACCAAAGTAACTTTTGAACTAGAGGAATATAGGATTGCTGCTAATATTTTTTTTCATGTTTTCGATACCAGATATTCACACAAGCAAGTTGTTGCAAGAGAAATATGCATGTCTGAAATGTAAAATGATATGTTTATATGGGCTTCTATAGATCTTGATTTACGATGCTTGATCATGACAAATGAAGTTAGCAAATCTGTTTTCTAATAAGATCCAGGCAACAATATTTCCAATTTTGCATGGTACCTAAATTTTGTTTTAGCACTTTTCAGACATAAATCTTATTAAGCTATTGATGGATGGATATGAGTTTCACATGCATAATGTTGAACAATCAAGAGAAAGTGCGTACCGGTTGTACGGCCACTGGCATACAAGGAAAGAACAGCTTGGATAGCAACATACATAGCAGGGGCATTGAACGTCTCAAACATAATTTGAGTCATTTTTTCACGATTGGCCTTGGGGTTAAGAGGAGCTTCTGTGAGGAGAACCGGATGTTCCTCAGGGGCAACTCGAAGCTCATTGTAGAAGGTATGATGCCAGATTTTCTCCATGTCATCCCAATTGCTAACAATACCATGCTCAATTGGGTACTTCAAAGTCAAAATACCTCTTTTCGATTGAGCTTCATCTCCCACATAAGCATCCTTTTGGCCCATACCGACCATCACACCTGTGTGACGTGGGCGACCAACAATGCTAGGGAATACAGCTCTTGGAGCATCATCTCCAGCAAATCCAGCCTGAAAAGTTGGACATCAATCAGCATCTAAATAAAAGACTGATCAATAAAACCAATGTGCTTATTCCAGACTAATACTACACTACTATCAACATACTGCTATAAGATGAAATGGACATCATCTAAATACTTACCTTGACCATTCCAGTCCCATTGTCACAAACAAGAGGCTGAATTTCTTCGTTTTCTGCCATTTTCTATTGCCTGTTTCATAGACAACACCAACAATCATATATATTAATAAATGATCTCATATCAGAATCATCGCCAAAAGCTATTTCTAAGATACGGCACTATTAGCATCCCAATTCGAAAATGATCATTCAAAATGAATTATACACGCATTATTTTCTCCATAGTAAACTTCAATCGAAAAACCTTTTATTAAACTCTTAATCTAACTCCAAACCAATAAATTCACATTCTATGAGATGATAAAGCAGCAGAATTAGCAAGAATTAAATGCAAAATAAGTGAAAAAGTCAGCATTTAACATTAAAAGATGCTGAAGTTGAAGATCTAAGCATCGAAATCCGATCTAATTAGTGCCTAAAATTGATAGATGAAAACAGAAACGAAATACCTTTGCTGGTCGATTCCCTCCCTTGCGATTTCAATTTGACGGAGCGTTGAAGCTGGTGGAATTGTGCAGTTAAAGGTACCCGCCCTCTTTATTTTAAAGAGGGACAACACTGCAAATGAAACTCCATTTTCAAATATAAATTCGTCTTAAATTCACATGAAATTCAAATTCCTGATGATCTTGGCCGTCCATTTCCACTCTTGCCCATCTACGGACCCCATTTCTCGTCACGTTCTTGGTGGAAACAGCTGGCTTCCTTTCGGTACCTCCACTCTCTCTCTCTCTCTCTCTCTCTCTCTCTCTCTCTCTCTCTCTCTCTCTCTCTCTCTCTCTCTCTCTCTCTCTCTCTCTCTCTCTCTCTCCATCTTTAAAATATTAATTAAATATAAATAAATTGCAATTGGCTTCGAAAATAAATTTTGAATTTTTTTATTGAAAATGCATCAATGAAAAATTAATTTAGTAGTTACGTGATATATCAAACGTTTCTTTTATCTTAATTAATTGTCGAGATTCAATTTTTTGTCTTAAATATGAAATAATTTTAAAATTTGTGATCAATATTCACATTTTTAATAGATTTATAAGATACGAAAAATTAATTATTAAATTTATTCTGATAAATATATTAAAAAATAAAAAAAATAATTTCAAGTGAATGAAATCATGTCAAGTTCACAATATTTTCAAAAAATAAATTTATTTTCTAAAAGTATTAGCAATATTTATATCATAAAATGTCTATAATTATATAAACTAGGGGCTTTGGGACAATCTCTTTTAGGACATAGCTGTTAAAGCAGAATTCAATAAAGGGGGCAATTTAGTCCTATAAAGGGCCCTACTAAATAAAGAAATTTTTTCTAAAATTAAATTCCTTTTTTGATTACTTTAGTGGTGGACTAATTATAATCATGAAAATGAAAAAAAGAAGCAATATGCCAACTCTGCAACCGTCTAAAGTTGTTGATTTCAACTTTATTATTATTAAGTTAAATTTATAAGAGTTCCTATATTATAGATATGATCATGAATCAGATTATTCGTTCAGATTCGAAAGTCTGTTCGAAATTTGAGAGTTTGGACAAAAATATTAAGCTCGAAAAATGGGTTTGAACAAAAAAATTAGATCCATTTAAAATATGAGACGAGCTCGGGCCTTTAACCTTCAAGGCCCGAGCAAGGCCCGAGCTCGGCTCGATCCGACTCATTTTTAAGTTTATAATTTTTCTATTATGTTATTTTTATATATTATATAATTTAAAACACACTAAAAAATAAATCTATACTAATATATAGTACGTACTCTAATGTAAACATTAAAATAATATTAAGATGACAATTTTAAAAATTCAATAAATAAATATGTATAAAATTATTAAATATTAAAATGAAATAATTTTTTAAAAAAAATTAAAAATAGTTCGCAAATATGGGACGAATTTGAGTAAAATTTTAGACCCATATTTCGGATTTGATCGAGCTTGAACAAGCATAATAATTTAATCCCTTTTACTATAATCTAATATTTTAAATGGAATGTTTATTTTCAATCTTGAAACCAATTTTTTATTAATTTCATTAAATATTTGACATCAATTATTCTTAATTCGGGGTGATGTAGCTCATACATTTTTTACCGCTTGACGAATATCATAAAAAAATTGTAAAGATTATATAAAAAAGTTAAAAATTTAAAAAATTTCTAAAATAATATTTTTGGTCGCCTAAATAAGTTAAATAATTATTCAAGTTTATAATACTAAAGTATATTTTTTATTTTGTTTTGAAAAAATTTCAAATATATATGGTTTTAAATTGATGTATTCTAATATGAAATTAGTTATAATGTAACAAGATTTTAATTTGTCATGTTTAATTTTTAAAATTTAACTTGAACAATTTCACTCGATTCAATTCAACTTAAATTTCATTTTACTTAACTTAATTCGAAAAAATTTCAAACTGAATTAAAATAATAAAATAAGACTCGTCAACTCGATTAACTCAAATTTTTTCACTATAATCAAATTGAACACTTACTCTTAATAAAAACTACTTAATTGAATTTTTTTAATGAAAAGATGTTAAAAATTATAAGTAGATAAAATTTACTTATCACTCAATAAAAATTATATTAAGCTTCTTTTATTTTATTCAATAACTATATTATCTTTTAAATGCTTTTATAAAAGCATAATTTGTTTCTAAAAAACTAGGATAATAAATTTAAAAAAATCATAATTTAAAATTTATATTTATCAAAAAATTTAATTATATTTAGTATTTAATTTTAAGTAATATACTAAACATATATTATATTATAAATTCAATACTTTATTTTTGGTCACTTAATTTTTTTAGTTTGGAAAATAATACCTAAATCTATAAAAAAAATAGTTTAATGACAATTTTGGCCATTAACGTTTGCATGTTTTGTCAAAACGGTTCTAATTGTATTTTTAAATCTTTTTTGGCCATCAACTTTTGTTCGTTTTTTCAATATGTTTTTTCTAACAGATTTAATGAAAGTTAATAGGGATGACGTGGAATATTTTTAATGAGATGTAATTTATTACTTAGGTAACTCAATAAGATAATTACATGTGAAAAATAATAAAATAAATAATCCTTAATTTAAAGAAAATAAATGTAATTATTTAAAAAAGTTAACTCAGTAAAAAAACTTTTTAGTAAACAAACGTATGAAAGATTGAAACTTTTTGAAAGAAAAAAAAAGATTGAAATATTGAATTTATTGATTAAATCTGTTAGAAAAAGTAAATTAAAAAAAAAGTTGATGACAAAAAAAAACTCAAAAATATAATTAATACTATTTTGACAAAGCAAATAAACGTTAATGATTAAATTTATCATTAAGCCAAAAAAATATATAGACCTTTTATAGAATTTGATCAAATTTTATTAAACTATGAAACATTAATGATGGGGTGAATTTTTTTTTATTTTAAAATATATTTATTAAAATTTTATATAAGAATTAAATAAAAATTTAATTGAAATAATAAAGTGTAAATATTTATTGATTTTCTATAAAAAATTAAAAGATTAAAATACTTTACAATGATATAATTTGTTTTATAAAAAGAATAAGTTTTTTTTAATATACTGGTGTGATTACATGATAATATCTGTCTATACTTTCTTAACTTTTTGACAACGCATGCACACCGTGTACATACAAATGCTTGAATCCGAGAATCCTAAAATGAACAACATTTTTTTTTTCACTAAAATCATTTGTTGAATTCTCAAAAAGAATAAATTTTTAATTATTGATTCAGAACACTCAAATATAATATAAGTTATTATTCAACTGCTGCGAATTCCAGCTGAACTTGTCTGATCCGGCTATATTTTATCGTCTCCATGAGATGCCGGATCAACGTTGATCATGATGACGTAGACATAATAGAACGGGTGTTGTAGGAGTTTCATTTTTTGCAATCAGTGTATAAAACGTGCGATGCATTACCGTTAAAAAAAAACAGACAACGTGGTCTGTCATCCCCCTCGAACACCGAGGTTTAGACGTTTGACCACGTCATTTCTTCATTGAAAAATATAATTGCCTTTAAAAATAAAAGAAAAAGGGCCTGTTATATTATTCTTCTCTTTCTCCTGTTCAATTAAGGTTGCTCTTATTGATTTTCTTTCTCTTCTATATGTTTTACTTTTAATGTTTTTTGCATTATTTAAATTTTAATTTGAGTTATTGTCATGAGTTAATCAAATATTAATTCAATTTAGAAATTAATAAAATATCTTTTCATATTTAAAATAAATTATATTATTACGACAATATATTTATCCTTTTTATATTTTTAATAAAACCAATAAAAATGTTACATATGTTGATATATGAACCCATATCACCAACATTTACAAAACTTTACCTTTACCGTTTCAAATAAAACTTTATTTTGATTTTTATATATTTTAACATTACACAAGCTTTTCACCTACGTTGTTTGTATATTGTTGATATGTGAGATCAACAAGATAGGAGACATGAAAAAGGAAGTGGTTGTGTAGGTGGAGGCCGGTTCACCTAGTTTGAGCGAAAAGCTAAAGGTGGTAGTGAGCAAGGAGATTGAGGTTGCTAAGGAGTATGCTAGAGGTTGTAAGGAGGCTTGAATGCTTCAGGATCCAACCTTTCTTCATCCCATCGGGGGGGTATATATAGGAGAGGTTCCATGTTAGGTGGCATTAATGTGACAAGTTCGCCATCAGGCCATCATTTTGGGGAGTGCATAGGAGGGATGTTTGTGATGGATGCATTTTGTCATTCTTTTTGAATCATGGTGCAGAGTGGTTAAGCCCACGTGGGGTTCGATGACCAAAACAATCACATTCCCTAACAGAAGAGCAAGTGCCCTGAAAGATAAGTGGATGGAAACCTTTTTTGTAGAAGCGGGTGGGTAACAGTTTATCTCTCCATGGGGAATGAGAGGTCGACTAGAGATAGGTCTTCTGAAGCGCTAGTCTCTTAGTGGCTAGTCAGTTGGTGTTGGATAAAGGGGTGCTCATTGGGTGGTTTGCTGTGCTGCCAAGTGTCTGCGGGGCTATAGAGGGTATAAATAGTCCCCCTCCTTAAGTCGAGAAGCATGTTACCAAGTGGCTTGCCTAAAGACAAACTTCGCCTTTTCCATTCACGAAAGGGGCCACAGTGGGTGGCTGGAGATGATGGTGCGAGCTATACAGGAAAGGATGAGTCTTTGTGAAATATTTTAAAATGTTTGTCATAAATATTATTTGGGAACTATTTCTAGGGAATCGAGACAATGATGAATCTTAGCTTGTGGCGACATGTGTTAAGTGGCTATTGATTGCTAAAACTGATGATGGAACGATGCATTGCAAGGACGTCCTTATATATCCCTTTGTGTATCATGTTCTCTGTGTTCTACGTTTCTGCTTGATTTCTATAATGATTTCTTGTTTTGAGGCGTTTTTTCTTCGATTTTTAGTGTATTATTGCTTTTTTAGCCTTTTTTCATCATTTTCAATGCTTTCAATGCGAAGTCATAGCCAGAGAAAATGTTAAGTCTAGAAGAACTCCATTTAGAGGTGGTAAAAGATCTGTAATTGCTTTGTCGATGGAGGTGGTAAATGAGCGAAAGGTCATTATCAAGCAACCCAAGAAAACAGAGGATGAACCAATGGCAAGCCTCAACTATCTGTGTAGTACAACTGTTTCGTGTAAAATGTTATAGCAAATGTACAAGCATACACGTCCTACAAGTAATAAAAGTGATAAGTAGAGTATTGTCTCCACAGGGATCAGTTTTCAGTAAAACTTGTATTATGTTATTGGCAAAGTAATGTTTTGGGAAAAAAATAAAGGAATAAAGTAATGGCTAAGTTACGAATAAAATATATAATGAACTTAACAAATTAAATGGAATTGATTGGCAAGATCTTGATACAAGACTTAGTTGTTGAATGAAATGATTGGGATTCTTTAGACTTTACTTTTAAATTTATAAATGCTATGTCAATTCCTACCTTGCGCACTACTTAGAAAAGGATTGGTTGTGCTCTATATGAATTTTCCAGCACAAACCTAATTCAATTCTATATGAATGTGCTCTATGTCTAGAGTCTCCTACATGTAACACCCTAAACCCGTAATCATCGTCGATCTAGGGTCCCAGAGTATTACAAGACAATTTATAGTCATTAATACAGTTCTAACAATTATTCAACTATCTATATATATATGCTACTCACAAATACAAATTAAAATAAGCTAATAATTACCTATAATAACTCAATTTAACATACAAAATCATATACAAGAATTTCAAGCAATTAAGGATCAAATTAAAACACATTAAAGCTTTTTTAAAAGAAGACTGAAAATTTTCTCAAAACAGGGGTCACATGGCTGTGTGTCTCAAACACATGCCTGTGTGCCACATCCACACGCCCGTGTCCTTAATCGTTGTCCAGACTGTGTGTGTACTCGAAATGTAGTCACACGACCATGTCATAGACTGTGTGACAAGCCGTGCATCTATATTGACTTGTAGCACACGCCCGTGTGATGTACCATGTGCTAGACTGTGTGTCTATACGAAATTGGGCCACACAATCGTGTCCCAGCCCGTATGTCTGTCCATGTAACCTGCATTGCACCTACAAACAGCACACGACCGTGTGACAGCCCGTGTGCACCTTAATTTTCTTCCGAAACAAGTCATAATTTCATCCATTCTTGTCTAAAAAGATACCATAATAACAGACCTAAATTCCACATCCTTAAACACATACTAAGTATCCATTCCTAGTCAAAACATCAACAATCCTAAGGCTAACCAATATGCCATTCAAATGCATCTCAACTAAGTTCATTACAATCAAATTAGTCAATTTGCATTTAAGTAATATCTAACATTTACCAATACACTCAAGAGTTAACCAAATAACCAAATGCAAACAAACATTAATTCAATATATCAATACATGCCAAATTAACCAAATATTACTCAATGATCTTAATTCAATCATTTTATCATCAGATATCACTATACTGATTACTTCAATACAAAAACCATTTCAATAAGAATTCTCTATGACATAAAAATCATTTATAGGATCAAAATAACTATACTTTGATTAACAAATATTTACACATTATTTTTAAGTTATACTATAATCCTTATACACATAGCATTCACTAAAACCTATCATGACCAAAAGATACTTAATCAACATAAACACCCTAGGTACATGCCAAAATGCAAGAGAAAACATAACCGATGTTGAGTACGAGATTCTTGTAGGATACTAAGTCTGAGTCTACTATATACATAACATGCAATTATATGTATAACAGCCAAAACTCGACACCGTCGCCGGTTAGGGTCCCAAGGTCTTTCTAATCATTTACCATTGCAAACCCTCATATCTCATAATTTTCAATATTTCCAAAAACGTATATATGACAAGTTATATGCTTTTAATAACAATATAAATAAATAAGAGTAAAATTTTCATTTTACAAAATCTGAGAGACTTCTACTGGTACCTGTTGGACAAGTATCGGTAGAAGTCAAATCAGTAAGCAATTCAAAAATAATTGCAGTTTTCTACCGGTAGTTGTGAAGGTTCTACCGATACAAGTTTGGTTACTAGCGATACTTCAGAGACTTATACCGAAACAATGCAAGTCAGTAACTAAAATTCAAAAGCTCTGTATTTCTACCGATACATGCATGAGTTCTACCAGAACAAGTAAGCAAATTTCCAAATCTACATATAATTTTCTCATGGAAATAAAGCAAACATACCAAATATTCATGGTTTCACAAGACATTATACCTCATACATATATGCATACTTGATACATTAACAAAACTTACAAAAACCTAAGTTCAACATTCAACCAAATCATTATCATTTCACATCTCATTCATAATCAAATACTATAAAAGATGACAACATCCTAGTACATGCCATATAACCAGGTGATGTAAATACTACCGAACAAGCTCCCAAGATAATGTGATTTTCTTCGAGATAATCTGATCCTCAACTAGCAAAACGAAATTTACAAAACAACAATAAATCACAAGTAAGCTTTCTAAGCTTAGTAAGTTGGCAAACATTATATTTTATCACATATTTAAGTCTTGTAATGACACAATTAATCCAAGTCTCATTTACAAAATATCAATCCTCCTGAGCTGAATTAACCTATGCTCCCACCGAGTCATAAGTTCTTCCATTTACAATAATCTTATACTCTTACTGAGACATAAGTTCTCCCATTTACAATAATCTTATGCTTTTACCGAGACATAAGTTCTTCCATTTACAATAATCTTATGCTCTTACAGAGACATAATTTCTTCCATTTACAATAATCTTATGCTCTTACCGAGACATAAGTCTTCCATTTATACATAATTTCATGCTCATCTCGAGACATGAGTCTTCCATTTATATATAATCTCATGCTCATCCTGAGACTTGAGTCTTCCATTTATATATTAAGTCTTTATTCATCAAGTGAATCAAGAACTTCCATGTTAAGCATTAATTAGCAGTTCAAATATGAAATTTAACAAACAAACTTACAGGATTAATTTGTAGTAACGGCTCAAGTATAGGGACTACCCGTTAGTAAGACATCCAAGACTAGCTCCCGAATCTGTATAGCCCCTAATGACATGTCCTTTGTGTCTCAATTATTCACGAAGTTCATATGTGTCATATACCATGTCTATTGCAATTAACTTTCATCACATTATACCATTTTGAGCAAACAACCATATAATCCTTATTTATCAAACATAATATCGAATTAACTAACAATGTCATTTAGTTCAATTTACTATTTTTCATATATCAATCAGATTAATTCATTCGTAACATGAATAGTAACTAACACAACACTTAATCATTTAAGCGTTTCATTGTCAACACTTATTTACAATTTAGCCTTAAACTAATTAGGACTAAATGAATAAATAACCCAAAAGTTAGTGGATGATAATCATATTAGTGGATGATAATCATATCCACCACCATTTGGACTTTTTACCAGGGTTTAATTACCAATTTGATCCCTTTACTATTTTTCAATCAATAGCAATTAACTTTTATCACTTTTACAATTTACTCCTTTTTCTTAATTATCAAAATTACCCAACCAAACTTTAATTCATATACAATAAGACTTTGTAAATATTTAATAAAAATATTTACAGCCCTAAATTTCATAAACGAGTTCTCGATACTTCATTTTCTAAAACCACTTGACTTTTGAACCAAACCACTTATACTAACCTTTAATTCAATAATTAAAATTCACCAATTTAAAAATCCATATAAAAATTATTATTGACTTATATTATTTAAATACTCATTATACGAATTTACTTATCGGGTTTGTGGCCTCAAAATCACTATTTTCGACAACACTGAAAAACAGGCTATTACAATATGAAGCAAATCACATTAAGCAGACTTGATTTATTTAATTAAACACAAGTATAACCAAAGTACTTGAATTTATCTCTCAACTTTAATGTCATACTTCAATAATATATGTCATGTCTTTCAATGATTATATATATATATATATATATATTTTTTTTTTTCTACCTTAGTAATGCCTATAACCAACCTTTTCCAAAGTTTCATCTAACTTTGCTGTATAATTCCGTCAATACATGGTACCCGGTGCCTAGCGGATAAACCGTGAAAGAATTTGCGCCCAACGCTAGTCGGATAAACCAATAATATTAAATGTGAGCCCAACTCTAGTTGGATAAACCGACGATATTTGCGCCCAACGCTAGTCGGATAAACTGAAAAATGTGTGCCCAGCACTAGTTAGATAAACTGGCGAAATAATTAGTGAGCTTAGCTCTAGTTGGATAAACCAACAATATTTATAATTATTCACTTCCACAATTTCCCCATTCATCAATTAACACCATCATTCAAATATATATATATATTCATAAGATTGTATATCGAGTATTTAGATACATTAAATAGAATAATTAATCAAATAATTAATAGGAAAAATTAAGTTTGAGGCTACGAACTTACCGAGTTAAGATAGTAGTTTAAACCGAGATTGACTACTTCGTAATCTTCTCCTTTCCACGATTATTATTTGTCCTAATCGGTTCTTGATCTATATACAACAATTTGATTTAATTAACTTATAATCACTATCATCCAATACTCACAATCATTCGATTAGCCTATAATATTTTGCAAATTCATCACCAAATCCTTAACACAACTATGTCATTTAACTTTAATGAAAGAAAATAACTCTACAACCAACCAAATCCACCCTCACACATATATAAATATATATTTAATTCCAAACAGTCCCTAAACTCATGAATTTATAACTTTAATACCATAACATTGCAACTTTATAACAATTACATCCTCAAGAATTAGCACTATCTAAACTTACTACCCAAATTATTTAAATATAAACAAATTTTATATTTCACAACCAGCTCACCCCGAAATATCCATGAAATAGTCCATAAGTATAAAAAATTCTTTAATTAACACATGCTATTTTCATATACAAGTCCCCAATTCACCATTTAACCACAAATAACTTATAAAATACATCTAAATCACCAATGAGCTTAGTAACTCATAAACTAAATTCACAAGAACCATAACCATTGTAACACCCGTAACCCGACACTGTCGCCGGTTAGGGCCCCGGCTATTACTATACATATCTATAAACAATCTCAAAGTCATAACTTATCAATATCAAGTTTCCGACATTTACAACACATTCATTTGATTCATCATTCATCATTCATCATTTATCATCATCACATGCAAGGGCTTAATTGAAATACAATTGAAACTTCGCTTGAAACTTCAAAATTTTAGCGAAATAGGGGTCACACGATCGTGCCCTATGTCGTGTGCCCGACCTTGTGCCTATATGAAACACCCATGCACGATCGTACCACTGTGTGACAAGCCGTGTGAACCTGCGAAATGACCTCACACGCCCGTGTGTCCAACCATGGGCTAGATCGTGTGTCATCTTAAATTAGGGCCACACGACCGTGTCCCAGCTTGTGCATAGCCAGTGTGTTCCCTGCATCTATTTTTCCATAGAGCACACGCCCTTGTGCTCTAAATCAACAAATCATCCAAATTTCCACATTGAATCACATAATTAAATCATTTAACACTATTTTATCTTTTTTGGGAAATTTACAAAATTACCCTTAATATTTTTATTTTTATTTAATTTAGTCCCTAAACACAAAACATGCAAAAAAACAAGTTTCCTTTTAAACCCATACCAACAAAATGTCTATAGTTCTCATATAAGTCCGCACCATTCATTTATTTCGCACCAAGTACACACAATTTCATCATTTTAACATTTTAATCCTTAAATCCTACTTTTATGAAAAATCACTTTACAAAAATATTAAACCCAAACATCAACCATACAAATCCATTAAAAACTTTCAAGAACAAGCATATTCAACAATGGTAGAATATTTAACATTTGACAGATTTACAAATTAGTCCTTGGGTTAGCTAGATTAAACTAATATGAACTTAAAAACATAAAAATTACTAAAAAATGTCAAGGTTTTCTTACCCAAATCAAGGCTCAAAGTTCACAAATGCAAACATAGTTCTTCCTTGTTTAGCCGTGAAGAAGAAAGAAGAAGAGATGAAAAATGATGAATTTTCTATTTTTAATTCATTATTTTAATTTATATACTAAATGACAATTTTGTAAATTTTGAGACTTTCATAATTAACTTAATTAATCACTCATTAACCTTAATTAATTCTATTTATAAACAATATGTGTCATGATAATCCACTCACTTAAACACTTTAGGTTAATTTGCTCATTTGATCCTTTTAATTAATCAACTCTACTTTTGCACCTTTTATAATTTAATCCTTTCTACTCGATTAACTATCTAAACATTAAAATTTCATAACCAAATTTTAATACGATGCTAATGATGTCATAAATATTAAAATAAATAAATTTACGACTGGACTCGTCGGAGTTGTGATCCTGAAATCACTGTTTCTGACACCATTGAAAACTAGGTTGTTACAACTCTCCCCTTAGGGAAATTTCGACCCGAAATTTCTTACCAGTGAACAGGTTGGGGTATTGTGATCTCATCGAAGCCTCTGTTTCCCATGTGCCTTCTTCTAGCCTGTGTCGATTCCACAATACCTTCACAAACGATACTATTTTGTTTCGTAGTTCTTTTACCTTGCCAGCCAGAATCCTAACTGGTTCCTTTGAATACGACAAATCTGGTTGTATTTCAACCTCACAAGGAGTAATCATATGAGAAGGATTTGCCCTGTACAGTCTAACCATCGAAACATGAAACACGTTATTGATCTTCTCAAGTTCCGAAGGTAAGGCTAGCTTATAGGCTACAAGACCCACTCTCTCGAGTATTTCATACGGCCCAATAAATCGCAGGCTCAACTTTCCTTTTCTACCAAAACGTAACACCTTTCAAGGTGAAACTCTTAGGAAAACTCGATCCCCGATTACGAACTCTATATCTTTCCTCTTAAGATCTACGTATGACTTTTGTCGATCAGATGTCGCCTTTAAGTAGTCACATATTATTTGAGCTTTATCTTCTATCTCATGAATCAAATCAGTCCCAATCAACTTAGCTTCACTCAGTTCTGACCAATACAAGGGTGTTCTACACTTCCTACCATATAGTGCCTCAAACGGTGCCATTTTAATGCTGGACTGATAACTATTATTTTAAGCAAACTATATTAGTGGTAGATATCTTTCCTAGCTACCCTCGAACTCAAGTATACATCATCTCAGCATGTCTTCTAAAATCTGTATCACTCGCTCAAACTGACCATCTGTTTGCGAATGGTATGCAGTGCTAAAATTCAACCTGGTTCCCAAAGCATCATGTAGCTTACCCCAAAATCTCGAGGTAAAACGTGGATCCCTGTCAGAGATAATAGATATCGGTACCCCATGTAGTCGTACAATCTCAGATACATATAACTCTGCCAACTTCTCAAGTGAAAAATATACATGGATAGAAATGAAATGAGCTGACTTGGTCAATCTGTCAACTATAACCCAAATCGAATCTCTCTTCCTCGGTGTCACTGGCAGCCTTGTAACAAAGTCCATAGTAACTTGTTCCCACTTCCATTCTGGAATGGTAATAGGCTGCAACAATCTAGACGGTACTTGATGCTCAGCTTTTACTTGCTGACACACCAAACATCTAGTCACAAACTCAGAAATCTCCCTTTTCATACTTGGCCACCAATACATTTTCTTCAGGTCATTATACATTTTAATACTACTCGGATGAATAGAATATGCGCTACTGTGAGCTTCTGTCAAAATGTCCCGTCTAAAATCGGAATCGTTAGGAACACACTCTCTACCTCAGAAATACAACATACCATCAGTATCAATTGTAAATATAGTAGTGGCATCATTCTGCATATATTATTTCTTAGCTATAAGTTTTGAATCATCTCTCTACAACACTCGAATCTACTTTAGAAATAACGGTTTCATCTTGAGCTCAGCGGTGATAGAACGATCATTCTCTAGTGACAAATGAGCATTCATTGCCCTCAATGCAAACAATGATTTTCGACTCATGGCATCAACAACAATATTAGCCTTTCCCAGATGATAATCAATCACAAGGTTATAATCTTTTAATAGCTCCAACCATCAACGCTATCGCAAATTTAGCTCCCTCTGTGTCATCAAATATTTCAAACTCTTGTGATCGGTGAATACATGACATCTCGCACCATATAGGTAATGACATCAAATCTTTAATGCAAAGACTATGACAGCTAATTCCAGATCATGTATCGGATAATTCTTTTCATGTGGCTTTAACTGTTGGGAGGCATAAGCTATCATTTTCCTAGCTTGCATCAAAACACAACCCAAACCATTCAAAGACACGTCATTGTAAACGACAAATTCTTTCCCCGACTCAAGTTATGTTAAAATTGGAGTTTCTATTAATAGTTTCTTTAACTGTTCAAAATTTTCCTGACACCTTTCTGACCAAGCAAACTGGACATTCTTTTGTAACAATTTCGTCATCGACAAGGCTATGATGGAGAAATCTTTCACAAATCGACGATAATAACGTGCAAATCCTAGAAAACTACGTACCTCAGAAACATTCTTAGGTACTTTCCAATTGAGAATAGCTAAAACTTTGCTTGAATTAACCCATATTCCTTTCGAAGATATCACATGACCCAGAAAACCAACCTCTCGAAGCCAGAACTCACATTTGCTGAATTTTGAGTACAACTATTTTTCTCGCAAAATCTGCAACACCTCTCTTAAATGTTAAGCATGTTTTAACTCTACTTTAGAATAAATCAATATGTCATCGATAAACACCATTACAAATCTATCCAACTGAGGCTGGACCACTCGGTTCATTAGATTCATGAATGCTGCTGAGGCATTAGTTAACCTGAACGACATTACTAGAAACTCATAATGTCCATACCGAATTCTGAATGTTGTTTTTGACACATCACAATCTTTCAATTGCATCTGATAGTAACCTGACCGAAGGTCTATTTTGGAAAATACAGTTACACCTTTCAACTGATTAAATAACTCGTTAATACGAGGTAAAGGATATTTATTCTTGATTGTCACCTTATTCAGCCGCCTGTAATCTATACACATTCTCATCGAACCATCTTTCTTCTTAACAAACAACACATGTGCACCCTAGGGCGATACACTCGATCATATAAAACCTCTATCTAACAATTCTTGCAACTGTGCATTAAACTCTTTCAACTCAGTTGGTGCCATTATGTACGGTGGAATTGATATCGGTGTAGTGCCAAGTATCAAATCAATGCCAAACTTCACTTCTCGGATCGACGGTAAACCTAGTAACTCTTTTAGAAACACATCTGTAAACTTATTAATAACCGACACCTGTTTCAATTCTGTCTCTCAATTCCGGGTGTCAAGTATATAAGCCAAAAATGCTTCACAGCCTTTACAAACCATTTTCTACGCTGAGATAGCTGAGAACACTTTGGTTCTACTACTTAACCTACAGGACTCAACTGTAATCACTTCACCAGTCGGGCATTTGAAATCAATCCATCTTCGCTTGCAATTTACCACTATATCATACTCAAATAACCAGTTCATACCCAAAATCACATCGAAATCGGTGAAAGGTAATAACATCAGGTCAACAAGAAATTCACAGCCTTGGATTTTCAGTGGATATTTACGACACACCAAATTAACAATGACAGTATGACCTAATGGGTTTGTGCCTTTTATATCAAATTCAGTCAACTCGATACACAAAACTTTATTAGTTGCTAATGCAGTACAAATATATGAATGAGTCGATCTTGGGTAAATCAAAGCACACACAATATCATTAAAAAGATAAAATATACCGGTCACAACATCGGGAACGGTAGCCTCTTCTCTAGCTTTGATGGCATATGTACGTGTAGGTGATTAAACCTCAAATCTGGTTACATTATCTTTGTTATCTCTGCGATTTCCACCTGCACTACTGCTCTATCCTAGGCGTTTGCCTTTTTGCAGTGTAACAGGAGGTTTCACACTCCAATCCTCTTTCACTTTGAAAATCGTTAGACAGTTTTGCATAAAATGATATGTTCCTCTGCATCGATAACAAGCTATTTTCATGTTTCGACATTCGCCCGAATGGTTCCTTCCACAATACTCGCATGCTGGATTAGGTGCATTATGAACACTAGCCATATTGTCTGTAAGCCGGTTCTAGAATCTAGGCTCTAGTGGCCTTGATCTGCTCCTACTCAGAAACCCAAAAGAGATTGGCCCACGAGTTTCATTTTCTCTGAATTTCTTTTACGGTGGCATAAAAAAAGTCCTAGTGGGATTCTTCTTTCCGAACTCCTGGAATCTCTTCTCTTTGTCTCATATGATTATATATTTTTTTCCATTTTTTGTGCTCTATCTATCAAAACCATAAATGGTCGTAATTCTAAACCACCTACCATTATCTTGATCTCATCATTTAGTCCATCTTCAAAACGAACGCACATGGCCTCAACTATCGGTACAATCTCTCTGGTATACTTGTTGAGTTGTACAAATTCCTATTGATATTCTGCCATTGTCTTGTTCCTCTGTTTTAACTCTAAGAACTCTTTCTTCTTTCGGTCTAGGTACCTTTTGCTAACATATTTCTTTTTGAACTCACCCTGAAAGAATTCCCAACTAATCTCATTCTCAGAAACCACAGGTAGGATCGTCGTCCATTAGCTATAAGCGTCGTCTTTCAATAACGAAGTTGCACATCTCAAGGTGTTTTCTAACCAATATTCGGCCTTGGATGGATCATCCACTGTACTTCTACGAAATTTTTCTGTCCCATATTTTTTGACCCTATCTGTCAGAATACGATGCCTTTGCTCTATCAGCGGGGGAGGTGGAGGCACTACCAGAAGTGCTATTGGTCGGGCAGTAGGCTGTGCAACAGGTGGTGGGGGTGGTGCTTGTAACGCGTAGGTTTATGCAAGTGTACACAGTCGTTATCAAGTAATAAGTAAGTATCGAGTTATCGTCTCCATAGAAATTGTATTTGTGTTAAATCAATTAATTGTAAAATTATATTAACAATTTGGTAAATTTAAAAACCACAATATGATTTGAGAAGTGATGATTAAAATTAAATGTATTAAACTAAATGCAATGACCCCTAATGCAAATTATCCTAAGTATGCAAACTATATGTATGAAATAGATTTTAGCAAGATTAAACACAATTCACAACAATTATAACATAAATAAACTAGGACAATTACTTTAATTAAACTCAATTTATTATCATCATGCTTAATAATATTCGAAAAAATATTCCATGGCAACTCGATCTTAAATGAGTTTGGAAACCAAATTAGGTTCTTTCGGAATCCTTTACTTAGTAAATATGCATTTTACTGATCCTTATTTACTAAGGGTTTTTTAGTATTCATGTGAGGTAACAGGGACGTGTCAGGTTTGAAATAGTTTAATCACACAAATCTAAAAACTATACAGATAATAGAGCTTGGTCAAAGTTGCTATGAACCTACAATTTAATCGGGTCAGGATCTAAATTGAGCATGCACATTTCAATTATGTGTCCACTAGCCGTCGTTTGGTCAGGATCGCTCAGCTAATTCAGGTGCATTGTAATCACGTATGAACGAAATACAGACTTGATTTTAATTGAAAACATGACTTATTGAGGCACAAACATCATAAGTATGAATCAAATAAATATTATTTAATCAAAGTAATTATCCTGGCTTAAATAAAATTAGGCTAACATTGTTGTAAATAAGAACAAAGAACACATAGCAAACATTTAAGATTAAATTAAAGAAAAGAAAGATTAAACCCAAATCAAAGTGGCTATCACCTAAGACTCTGATCGAAGAGGGCTCCTTCGTTCCTTCGCTTCGCTCCTTTGCTGATGGCTCTCGGAGGTGGCCGACCAAGGGCTCTTTAAGAGGCTTAATTGCTAAAATCTCTATGAAGAGATGATGCTAGGCATGGGAAATGGGAAATGCTAGAGAGAATTGAGAGAAAAGAGAGAATGTTGAATGTTTGAGGGATGAGGGATGATTTGGAATGGTGAAATGGGGTCTTATTTATAGGTGAGAAGAGGAGAGTAGTTTGCTAAAAATAGAGAGGTTTAGTCTCTTCAAGCTTCTTCAATGGGTGGCCGACCATTAATAGTGTAAGTTGAATGAAAGTTTGCTTGATTTTAAAGCAATTTAAATGCCATAGCAACTAAGGACTGAGACTCGGTCAACTGTAAACCTTCGAGCCAATCTCTAATTTCTTCAATATTGCAAGGACCTTGTGCAATTAAACTAAAAAGTGGTTTATTTAGGCAGCCATGTGTAACCAAAATTGGGTTGACTTGGTCTTCAATTTGGATGGTTTTGTGATCTAGAAAAGTTATTAGACTTGTCCAAAACAAATCAATTAATTAAAGGACCAAAAAATAAAATTAACCCAATTTAAATAATTAATTAAACCCAATTAATTAAAAGACCAAAAAATAAAATTAACCCAATTTAAATAATTAATTAAACCCAATTTATTAATGAAATATTTTATATTTAAATTATTAAATATAATTTTATATTTTATTATTTAATTTAATCATGCATGTCCCACTTTTATGTCTTAAAAATATATTATGTTCAAATAATTATAAAATAAGCCATTTTATGCATGAAAACTATATAAATAAGGATAAAATCACATTTTAATACTTTCTATGTCCTAATTTCATATTTTCACATATTTCATTAATTTATTAAACATCTATTTAGTTTTAACAATGAATTTAAGTCAAAAGGTGATAAATTACATAGGAAAAAACCTACATATTTTTCAGTTTACACACCCCCAAACTTAAATCATTGCTCATCTCGAGTAATGTTCATGCACAGCAAAAGGTCTTGCTAAGAAAAAATTGCTAGATGTGTAAGCAGCATCAATCTTTGTCCCATAATCATGCATCAATAAATTCATGTTCATAGATCTTCTTTATTAATAAGTAATTCAAATGTAAACATTATTCCAAATTTTATACTAAGTTTCAAAATTTGTCGACATGAATCATAGTTTGTATGCATGTCACAGTCATAGATAATATTCTTCATTCAACATTATTTCTTATCAATCTAAACAAAACAATCATAAGACTTATTTATGATCTTCATATGTTGAACTTAGTACTCCCTCTCCACTAATGTAGGTGACATAATCATCAAATCAATAGGTCTTTTATAAGGTTGTAATGGGGCTCAGTTAAAGGTAGGGATTTTAAGAGATGAGAAATTTTGGTTTCAAAATCTTAACCTTTAACTTTGTCTTGGATTTCTTGAAATACAACCTTTTTCTTTAAGTGAATCTTTGGAACACCCCCAAACTTCTTTTGAACTCATGCTCATACATTTTTCTTTTCAGAGACTGAGCAAACTTTTCTTCGCTCTTTCTTCCTCTGTTTTTTTTAGCATGAGCACGTAATCTTTATGAAATTTTCCTCAAATGTTGATCACCAAGACAACTTTAGTTAAGATGGGTGCACAAAAATAGGACAACTTAAAAAGATGGTAATGTGGCTTATAATGTAGGTACATTGTAATAAACAGGCCTTTAAGTTCAAAATTACAGTTTCAAGGGTCTAATATCATAAGGTTGGCTTGAAAAGGCGCAAACGATCTAAAGAAATAGTGCCTATATCATTTTAGATTTTTATGTCTCCTAGGATTTCGCCTCAAGAAAGTTACTAAGTCAATTCTAAAGATATAAACCTTCATGCATGTCTAATCTGAAGAGAAACTAAGTTTTCATGGTAAACATTACCTAAGACTAAGATCATACAAGCATTTCATTCTTCATGATAACATACATTCACTCAGATAGAATCATCATTCATGCTTGCATACAAATTATCTTATAAACAAAAATTTTCTCCAAACATTCATTTAGTAAAACATACTTATGAAAAAAAATAAAATTGAAACATACTTGAAAATTTTCAAAAATTTGAGCAATTTATTTGCTTAGCCTCCTTTAAAAAGAAGCAATGTCCTCATTGTAAGAACAAAGTAATGAATGAAAACTGAACACCAGGTAGGGTTGTAAGAAAAAAGAGGTGTGTCATTAAGACTGCTTAAATACCAAGTCTTTCTTAACAATCCAATCCTAGACATGCTAATTCCCATTACCACATCACTTAGTCTTTTTCTTTCTAAAGAGATGTTAAGTTTATTCATGCTTGCTATGTTTTATTCTATGGAAATAAAATCCTAATTACGAAAAGAAATGCTTAAATATTTAAGAAAAAGAATTTCCCCCCTTTTTATTTATTTTTGACATCCCCTTTTTCCGAGATTGCTGCAGCGTGGGGAAATGATGCTGCGGCGAAGGGAAGAGGCAACAAGTGTTGGATATATTTCTCCTCATCACTATTCTAGGCCTCAGCCCAAAACTGTGAAATTTTTATTACTTGCACATAAATAAAACTTGACAAAAATAAACTGATTAAAGCTTGGGTCAACTTGACCTCTTATTGAACATACAAATGAAAATAAACTTAAAGTTGAAAACAAAAATTCCTTTTAGGCTAATTAGAAAATTTTTCTCAGAAAATTACATTAAATTAAGTTCCTAGGAAAGGTTAGAGGGGTCACAAATGGTCCCGCTTAAGTTCCAATCTCCTTAGAGAGAATTAATTTAATGTACTAATTCAAGAAAATTTTTCTAGTCATGCCATTCATTAAAATGAATGAAAATAAAACTGAAAATAAATTAATGGCAGAGGGAGTGAAGAGAACTCCCTCAATGTTATTGGTGATTGTCACTAAAAAAGGCGATGTCGAACGACCATTTATCATACCAATCGTATCCATCTAGAAAGAAAAGATAAGGTTGCCTAACAATTGCATTCAACATTTGATCAAAAAGTAGCAGCAAGAGATGGTCTTTCTGTGTTGCTTTGCTCGACTCCCTATCATTAGTACAAATATGCCTACCCGTGATGATCCTCAATGGAGTCAGCCTATCATCTGTGAGATCTTCTTTCTTTGGTACAAGTTCCACCCACTGAATGTCATAGATGGGATCCATGAACTTTGCTTTTAACCTTTGAGACTCGAGTTTCCCAGGATCAAATACTCGAGATTGACTTACACTATTTTATCCCTTGATAGAACTCTTTTTAGTATCTAATGACCTTTTCAAAACTGGTAAGTCTAACTCGAGTGGTTTTTCTCTTAATGGGTTAGGTTGCTTGTACTCATGTGCTTTTAGCTCTAAAGATTCGAGCTAAACTTTTGAACTGAATCCTTTTGAGTTGGCTTTCAATAAGGCTAAATCTATATCGTCCTCATCTTGATGTGAATAGTCTGAAGAAACACCTTCCAACGGGTCATTGAATTCTAATTTTGTAGGAACCAGCGGATTTGCCTTGGAGATAGCAGAACAGTCTTTAACCTTATCAAGAGATCTTACGATATTGAGTACATTAAAGGTCACCTATTCATCTTGAACTCGCATGGTGAGTTCACCTTTTTGTACATCGATTATCGTCCTGCTAGTTGCTAAGAAAGGTCTTCCTAGGATGATTGGTACTTTTTTATCTGCTTCACAATGTAAGATAATAAAGTCTACAGGAAATATGAATTTATCAATACGTACCAAGACATCCTCGATATTTCCTTCTGGGTATGCCAAAGATCGATCCGTAAATTGGGGTGTAATTGTAGTCGGTCTAGCCTTTATACCTAATCGTCTAAACACAGACATAGACATTAAGTTGATACTCGATCCCAAATCGCACAAAGCCTTACCATTATAGGATTCTCTAATATTGCAAGGTATGGTGAAATTTCCTGGATCCTTCAACTCAGGTGGTAACTTGTTCTGAAAGAATAAGCTACATTCTGTAGTAAGGGCTACAGTTTCAAATTCCCCCAACTTTCTCCTTTTAGATAGAAAATCCTTTATGGATTTCACATAATTCGGCATTTGCTCCAAAGCTTTTATCAGCGGAATGTTGATACGGAGCTGTCTCAACACATCAAAAATTCTCCTAAATTGCATATCTTGCTTATGTTGCTGGAGTCTTTGAGGATATGGAGGTTGCGGAACCTTGGCTTGAGCTGGACAGCTCTTTCGAGGTAATGTCTCTGTATCTGACATAGATGTTAGATTTTTAGAATTGGCAAGTTTAAGGTTTACCTCATTGGAGTTTTCAAAAGTTCGTTCTTGTGGCATGAGAGTTTCAACTTTCGATTGAACCTCTTCTTTTTCTTGAGCATTAGTGGACTTATTTTCGACCTCAACAACATTAGGCTTTAGTGTTCTTCCACTTCGTAAGGTGACTGCTTCGTAATTCTCCTTGCTTAGTTTTCTTAGGTTCTCCGTGTCATTGGGCAAAGCTCGTTGTGGTCTATTTCGAAGTTCATTGGCTATCTGCCCCATTTGGTTCTCCAAATTCCTCAAAGTGGCATCATTCCTCTCCATGTATGCCTTCAATATGTTCTCAAGATTACCAAAAGACTTGGCTGATGGAGGATTTTCTATGTTGCTTGGTGAAACACCTTGGGATTTTCTTCTAAGCGCATTAGTTAATTGTCCCACTTGATCTTCTAGATTCTTCAATGTTGTTGCTTGTCCATGTATCAAGGCATCATTTTTAGTAATGTATGCCTTCAACAAATTCTCCAAATTATAGGACGGTTCAGCTTGTAGTGGTTGAGCTGCAACATGATTGAAACTATTAGTAGTAAACTGTTTCAACATTGAAGAAATAGAGGATACCTGAGTTAATAGTGAAGCAAGGGAGTCTACTTCATGCATTCCGGCTACTCATCTCCTGAATTTGTTTGATTTGTTGGCCACTGGTAATTGTTACTGGCTATTCTCTCAATGATTTCGTAAGCCTCATTATAAGACTTCGACAAGAGAGCACCATTCGCCGAAGCATCTACAACCAACCTTGTGTATGCATTGAGACCATTATAGAATGTCTCCAACTGATGCAATGTGGAATCTCGTGGTGAGGGCACTTACGAAGTAACTCTTTGAATCTCTCCCATGCCTCATACAAGGACTCATCATCCAATTGCTAGAAAGTAGTGATCTCGATTCGCAACTTAGCATTTTTGCTAGGTGGGAAATACTTTACCAGAAAGCATTCAACTAATTCTTGCCAAGTTGAAATTGAATTAGGTGGCAACGAATTAAGCCATGCTCGTGCTTGATCTCGTAATGAGTACGGAAACAACTTCAATCTCAATGCGCCTTCAGTTACACCAACCATCTTAAAGGAATCGCTCACCTCCATGAACAATCGAAGGTGAAGGTGTGGATCTTCTATGGGCATTCCACTGAACTGGCCTATTGTTTGAAGCATCTGGAACATCACATGCTTCAATTCAAAATGCGGTGTCTCAATCTTCAGTCTCTGAATTGCCGGATTTAGTTCGTTAAAAAGTGGCACAGCATACTGCCTTATAGCACGATCCTTATCATCAGCAATAAGGATTGGATTTTGAACATTAGCGACTCCATTCCCTTGAACATCATTTCGATTCTCAAGGTCCATCTTTGCTTGTCTTTAGGCTTGACTTTCTCGTCTTCTCTGTCTAAATGCCTACTCAATTTCAGGGTTGATAGGGAGTAAATCAATGATTCGATCAATACCCATAACCACATGAAAAGATAATAAATTAAATTAAATTAAATTAAAGAATTAGTTAGTAAATAAAGAATAAAAAAATAGATAAATAAGTAAAATAAAATAAAAAACAAAATTGAAAAAAAATGAAAAGAATAAATTAGTAAGTTAGAAATAAATAAATAAAATAAAATAAATCCAAATTGAAAATAATAATTTCACAAAAAATGATTAAAACAACAATTAACAATCCCCGACAACGGGGCCAAAAACTTGTAACGCGTAGGTTTGTGCAAGAGTACACAATCGTTATCAAGTAATAAGTAAGTATCGAGTTATCGTCTCCACAGGGATTGTATTTGTGTTAAATCAATTAATTGTAAAATTATATTAACAACTTGGTAAATTTAAAAAGACAATATGATTTGAGAAGTGATGATTAAAATTAAATGTATTAAACTAAACGCAATGATCCCTAATGCAAATTATCCTAAGTATGCAAACTATATGTATGAAATAGATTTTAGCAAGATTAAACACAATTCACAACAATTATAACATAAATAAACTAGGACAATTACTTTAATTAAACTCAATTTATTATCATCATGCTTAATAATATTCGGAAAAATATTTCATGGCAACTCGATCTTTCATGAGTTTGGAAACCAAATTAGGTCCTTTCGGAATCTTTTACTTAGTAAATATGCATTTTACTGATCCTTATTTACTAAGGGTTTCTTAGTATACATGTGAGGAAATAGGGACGTGTCAGGTTTGAAACAGTTTAATCACACGAATCTAAAAACTATGCAGATAACAAAGCTTGGTCAGAGTTGTTATGAACCAACAATTTAATAGGGTCAGGATCTAAATTGAACATGCGCATTTCAATTATGTGTCCACTAGCCGTCGTTTGGTCAGGATCGCTCAGCTAATTCAAGTGCATTTCAATTACATATGAATGAAATATAGACTTGATTTTAATTGAAAACATGATTTATTGAGGCACAAACATCATAAGCATGAATAAAATAAATATTATTTAATCAAAGCAATTATCCTAGCTTAAATAAAATTAGGCTAACATTGTTGTAAACAAGAACAAAGAACACATAGCAAACATTTAAGATTAAATTAAAGAAAAGAAAGATTAAACCCAAATCAAAGCTGTCACCCAAGACTCTAATCGAAGAGGGCTCTTTCGTTCCTTCGCTTCGCTCCTTTGCTGATGGCTCTCGGAGGTGGCCAACCAAGGGCTCTTTAAGAGGCTTAATTGCTAAAATCTCTATGAAGAGATGATGCTAGGCGTGGGAAATGAGAAATGCTAGAGAGAATTGAGAGAAAAGAGAGAATGTTGAATGTTTGAGGGATGAGGGATGATTTGGAATGGTGAAATGGGGTCTTATTTATAGGTGAGGAGAGGAGAGTAGTTTGCTAAAAATAGAGAGGTTTAGTCTCTTCAAGCTTCTTCAATGGGTGGCCGACCATTAATAGTGGATGTTGAATGAATTTTTGCTTGATTTTAAAGCAATTTAAATGCCATAGCAACTAAGGACTGAGACTCGGTCAACTGTAAACCTTCGGGCCAATCTCTAATTTCTTCAATATTGCAAGGACCTTGTGCAATTAAACCAAAAAGTGGGTTATTTAGGCAGCCATGTGTAACCAAAATTGGGTTGACTTGGCCTTTAATTTGGACGGTTTTGTGATCCAGCAAATTTATTAGACCTGTCCAAAACAAATCGATTAATTAAAGGACCAAAGAATAAAATTAACCCAATTTAAATAATTAATTAAACCCAATTTATTAATGAAATATTTATATTTAAATTATTAAATATAATTTTATATTTTATTATTTAATTTAATCATGCATGTCCCACTTTATGTCTTAAAAATATATTATGCTCAAATATATAAAATAAGTCATTTTATGCATGAAAACTATATAAATAAGCATAAAATCACATTTTAATAATTTCTTTGTCCTAATTTCATATTTTCACATATTTCATTAATTTATTAAACATTTACTTAGTTTTAACAATGAATTTAAGTAAAAAGGTGATAAATTTCATAAGAAAAAACCTATATATTTTTTAGTTTACAGTGCCATCGGATTGTTTCTCATGAATTCTAAGAACCACTGTCCCATTAATTTGAAGAACATATTCTTTGCTTCATTTTCCGTTATTGATAATATTGGTACACCGTGACTCGCCCTTGAATCATTCGTCAGTACAACTGTTTACCTTATTTATTTCATCTCTTTGTGAATCAAACATTGATAGTATTAGAAAAGACCATTGATTTCTCCTTACTTAGGTTGTAATTTGTTCCCATTTTATCATTTTTTAGCATGTACTTT
Organism: Gossypioides kirkii; assembly: GCA_005610355.1. Taxonomy (NCBI): domain Eukaryota; kingdom Viridiplantae; phylum Streptophyta; class Magnoliopsida; order Malvales; family Malvaceae; genus Gossypioides; species Gossypioides kirkii. The sequence continues at coordinate 18,538,409 of CP032245.1, forward strand.
TTACATTTTTAACTTTGTAACTGCATTTTCTAATTCAGTGATGCTAGGTTTAATTTTCTTTAATTTTATCCTACTTTTGCTATGAATGTCGCCATAATTAGTGTTCAGTATTGCATCCAAAGATGTTAGTGCAGGAGTTTGTCAGGAAAGATCAACGCATGAAGGTATCCAGGGTTGTCGCCACAAAATAGAATCCAAAATTGTGCCTAGAAATGTCGCCATAATCGACAATTGTCTGATGAACACACCAAATCTGCGTGAGTGTACAGTTGGTATAACCAACTTGAACAGATAGAGGAAGTTGGATCCGAAAGAAAGGACACCTGTACTTGGAAATGGTTGATAAATACTAATGAGGGAGAATCTTCTTCAAGATTCATCCTCCAGATTTCTTTGATGCTAAAAAAATTATTCCTTCAACATTTTCTTAAGCTAGCTTCCATGGCAGCTTAACTTCCTGAAGGGTGACCTGACTGTGACGAGAAGGAAAATTTTCTCCTGACGAGGACCATTCCTAAATGCGACGCAAGAGGAGTGTAAGGGAATAGTTCTAGTAGACTAGGAATAGAATGCTTCAATTATTTCTATTATTCTCTCTTTAAACGCTGATGAATGTTTAATTATTTGAGTTTGAATGGAAGTACAATTTTATTCCAGGTCAAATATGATATCTACTCGATCTTTCCTTCATTGTTATCTTTGGATTTAATTGCTTGACCATGGCAATGTAATTGCAGTCACTGTCACTGGAAAGTGGAGCGACAAATTAAGTTAACAAGGAAGACAATGGAAGTTACTTGAGGATCGAAGGAATTCTATGCACTTGTTCTTGAATATTTTGCATTACCAGCACTGGAAGGTATGGTTAGTGTGAGTGTTTGAGTCTTTAATAACAAGTCGAGGTTTGTAAGATTTCATTGAACTTAATTGCAGTGACAATTTATCTATCATTTACCTTGTGGCCACATTTAGCTGTTGCCATCTTTTCAAGTCAGGGAACCTCATTTCATTGTTACTGTTTTTACTTCTTAATTTTTTTTATTAAAATTGCTTTGATAGTTTATTCTCAAACCTTTACTACATTTTCTTATTAATTTGCTCCGACATTATTCATCACAATCTCTTTAGTTTTAACTTCCTTTGCATCGACAATTATAAAAATAAGTACCCATCCTCTTGGGATCGATATCCGATAGATTCACTTCTGTCTACTATACTTGCATCGACAGTGTACACTTACACAATTTGCTGTGACGTTTCAGTATGATCAAGTTTTGGCGTTGTTGTCGGGGATGACGTTTTTTTAATGTCTATTCTTGTTCTTGTAATTATTTTTCATTTTGTTAGTTTTACCTGTTACTAACTTGTTTTACTTTTTGTTGACTCTTTCTCAATTTTTTGTTTAGGTGTTTTATGACCAGGAGCAATTCTGAAATTGTTGTTGGCTTAGATTCGGAAATCAAAAGAACTATTAGAAGGAGAAGTCAAGAACAAAGGAATATGGCTTTGCTTGGAAATGATGCAATCATAGCTCCATTGCCACCACAAAATCTATTCCCTCCGATATAGACACAAAATATAAATAATCCACCACTGCCACAAGAAGAACAAGTACAAAATAGAATGATTCGAGACTTTGTTGTTCCTGCAGCCAGGGGTTGTTCGGCCAACTATTCAAGCTGGCAATTTTGAGTTAAAATCAGTTATGTTTCAAATGTTAAATTCGAATGCAAGAGAGCATCTTAAATCTTTTCTACTAATTTGTACTTCTTTTAGTCAGCATGGCGTTCCTAATGATGCCTTGAAGATGCAATTGTTTCCTTACTTATTGCAAGGACGGGCTCGTACTTGGTTCCTTGGATTACCTGCTCGATTGATTACATCATGGAATGCACTTGCGACTCAGTTTGTTTTGTGATTTAATCCACTGACAATGAATGCTCGATTGAGGAATGATATCACTGCATATCATCAATTGGATGATGAAAATTTGCACACCATATGGGAGTGTTACAAAACCCCACTTCGACGCTGCCCCATGGATGGAATTCAACAGGAAACGTAGATCGAGATCTATTACAATGGGTTGAATGCCCAGACAAGAAATCTTGTCGATGCCTCTACGAATGGTCCTTTGTTGGACTGCACCAATGGTGAAGCTGTGAGAATTTTAGAGAGGATCGCTCAGAATAACTACCAATATCTGATCTCTCGAGCTGCTCAAGTTAAAAAAAACCCTAGAGTTATCGAGTTAGACGCTATATCAGCTCTGAGTGCATAAGTATCTTTGTTAGCAAATATGATAAAGAACATGAAGGGGACAAGTGAAGTTGCTCCCATCCAAGTTCCCCAACAAGTGGATGTCCCGACATTTTGTTGTGAAATTTACGACAACAATCATAGCTATGAAGATTGTCCACAGCATGCAGAGAATGCGTTTTATGTTAATAATATCAGAGTAAATTCTTATGGTAATTCCTACAACAGTTCAGCTCGAAACCAACAGCCTTAGGGAAATCAAATTGCAACCACATTTAGATATGGAAATTCTTAGAGCCAAGGAAATTTTCAACAAGGGAATTATAATCAGCAGTTGTAAAATTTCAATCAAAGTCCTCAGATGCATGTACATCAAGATCAGTTGCAGCCACATACTCGTGTGCAGCCACAACAATCTTCAATGTAAAATCTGCATATGCAAGGACAACAACAACAACAACAGCAGTATTCCCAACCACGAGCATTGGAAGCACAAGTAGGACAACTAGCTTCAAATATGAGCACAAGACCACCAGGTGCTTTACCCAGTGACACTGAAATCCAAATCAAAAGGGGAAGGAGCATTGCAAAGCTATTACTCTTAGGAGTGGAAAGCAACCTGTTGAGCAAAGTAGTAGCTCTAGTACAGCACCTATCGACGCAAGTGAAGCAGATCAAGAAGAAAAAGTTGTACCTGAAGAAGAAACAGATGAACCAAATAAAGAGGAGCCACTAGTTGTTACTCCCATGCCTACCATTAGACCAACAAAATTCTCGAAGCAATCACCGATGTCGACGCAACCGGGTTTGTCACGACAACCTGATGTGTCAATACCTTTGTCATTTCCACAAAGATTTAAGGAGAAGGAGAATGATAAAGAATATCAAAAGTTTCTGGCCACGTTGAAATAATTGCATGTCAACATACCTCTTGTGGATGCTCTCATACAGATTCTCACTTATGAGAAATTCATGAAGGAGCTATTATCTAAGAAGAAGAAGTTGACCGCGATTGAAACAATTGCGCTCACAAAAGGATGCAGTGCAGTGCTGACAAATAAGTTGTCACCTAAGATGAAGGACCCTAGAAGCTTTACAATCTCATACTCAATTGGTAATCATTATTTGTGTGTGACTTAGGTGCGAGTATCAACCTAATGCCACTGTTTACATTCAATACATTGGGAATTGGTCACATGAAGCCCACTGTAGTGACATTGCAAATGGCAGATAAGATATTGGCGCAACCTGAAGGACAAATTAAGGACATCATTGTTCACGTAGTCAAGTTTGTATTCCCTACTGATTTCATTATACTTAATTGTGAAGCCGATAAAGAAGTACCCATAATCTTGGGACACCCATTCTTAGTTACAAGACACACTCTCATCGATATGCACAAGGGGGAATTAACAATGCGTCATAATGGGGAGCATGCCAGTTTCAGTGTCTTCAAGGCCACTCCCTGTCGCGACAAGGAAGAATGTCACAACATTGATGTGTTGGATAAATCATTTAAAGGAGAATTCAAGGAGCATAGCACAAGATTTATTGAAAAATTTATGGTGACATCGTATAAAGATGTTCTACTAAACTGTGATAGCAAGGTTGAGGCGAATAAGATTGAGATGAAGCCAAGCTGGTCTATACAACCTTATCTGTTGACTAATAGAAGGAACCTAGCTTTGAGATCATCTATAGAGAAAGCTCTTACTATGGAATTACAACCATTGCATACTTTTCTGAAGTCCAAGTTCACTCTTTTGTTAGTGCATAAATATATTATTGTCACAGCATTTCGTCTGCTGACTCACCAGAGGATCAAAACATATCAGAAAAGAAATCATGACGACTCATCCTTTCAAAACCAACCGTCAGATTGGTTTTAAAAAAAGGCAATCTAATTTGATGCATTTATTGAGAGTAGACCTACTAACCCTTCTTTGCAGTACATACAAACAAGCCTTCTCTCTCTATTAAGTAATTTTTCTGCCCCGATTGTTTCACTCACAAACCTCTATTGCTATACTTAGAAATTTGCTTCAATTTCTCATCCTTCTTAATCTACTTTTGCGACCACCAAATATGGTTAGAATAAGAGGAGCAAAGACATCAACAAGGTCTGTTCATGAATCATCCTCTGCTGCGATGACTTGTGAAATAGAGCAGCAACTCTCCAATGACCTAGTGATGTTCATAACTAAGGCGACTAAGGAATGCTTCCAAGACAATATGATGAAGAGAAATTGCCATCCAAAATAAGGTTTCAACTTGTCAAAGTGAAGAGACCTTGGAAAGCAAGTAGCTCGCACCATCGCGAGAATGGGCTAGGAGACATTCTGCAGCCATCCTGGGACTTCTTCCCCATCTATGGTGCAAGAATTATAAGCCAATCTTACTGACCAGGAGTCCGAATTTATATTTGTTCGTGAAAGGTTAATACCATGGGATGCCATAACCATCAACACAATACTGCCATTGATAAAGATGAGCATGCGGAGTTTATTGAAGAATTAACTGAAGAAGGGACCGAGATGTTGCTAAGAGACCTATGTGTCGAAGGTGCTATGTGGACGGGTTCAAAATCAAGTAACTACACCATGCACAGGAGATTTCTGTCATTGCAAAGTCAGGTGTGGTTTCATTTCATTAACAGTCGTTTAATGCCTTTTACGTACAATACAACAGTTACCCTTGATCGAATGTGTCTGATACATTTGATCATAAAGGGTAGAAAGATAGATGTCGGTGAATTGTTGCATCAGGAAATTGTCGAATGTGCAGAAAACCAGACATGTATATTGGTATTTCCCTCTTTGATAACATGATTATCTCAACAACGGCGTATAGTGCCTCAAGAAGGAGAGGAAATCCTAGTAAACAAGGGCCCAATCAATGACTCGTCAATTGAGAGGATGGCTCATGGTAAGGAGACTCCTATAATGAAAGAAGTAGATATCAGGAAGATGAAGAAGAGCAAGAAAAAAGTGGCAACAGCAGTACGCATGTGACTGCAGACCCAGCATTGTGGCGCAAAGTTAAGGAACTCGAGCAAATTGTCGATGCTATTAACATTAGACAAATAAAACTTTTCGCCATAGTTGAAGAAATGGAGCATTCATAGAATCTATTCTATGCTTACACCAGGGCATGGAATAGTGCCATGCTGACCACCATGAGGAGAATGAGCACAGCACCTCTGCCAGAATTTTTGATATTCCCTCCGATCATCAGGGAAATCGAACCTTCAATTAATGAAGTTGATTTTAGAGAGAAGGAACACTCCACAGCTTCTCCACCAATAGTGTTTATTTCAGATGAATAAAGAGTGGCGGAATCAAAGAAGATAGAGGATTGTTTGAAGAACATTGCTAGCTTATTTGAGGAGGATTTCCCTGCTAATTTTGAGACCGCTGATGTTGCTGAAGAAGAAACTCTTACTAAGGGAGAAGCCGCACCCATTTAAGAAATGAGACAAGAGGAGAAGAAAGAAGAAAAAGAAGAGGAAGAAGCCTGAGCAAATTCATCAAAGGAATTTGTCCCTGCACCAACAGTTATGGGTGCAATTAGTGAAGAATTGGTGCCATCTGTTGCGAGTCAGGAAGAGGCTGTGACAACACCAACTGAGGATCCAAATCCATTGGCCATAATAGTCTACACAGAGCCAATGGCGGAGATTCTTCCTTCCGATGTCATAGTCGATGATGTTGAGGCTCAACCTAATTTGGTAGAGCAATCCAAGGATCAAGCTAAGCAAAAAACAAAGGAAACGAAAGTGCACCAAGGATAAAAAGAAACACAAGGAGGAACACAATAAGACGAAGAAGAAAACCCATGCAGCCACATCCTCAGCTGCAGCACACTGAGTTAGTCTTTATGTTTTAGCACTTAGTTTTGATTTCATCCATATCATGTAGTTGTAATATCATTGTCATCACATTTCTTTGGTCTCTATACTTTCATTGTCACTGCATCTGCATTTGTCATGGCATTTCCATATATATATATTTGTACATTAATGTCAGTGCATTGGGGATAGTGCAGACTTTAAGTTTGGGGGGAATGTATATGGATTGGAAATGCAATTGCACCCACATTTGAATTTTTTCCCCTTTTGAATTTAATGAAAGCATGCAATATTATGGGAAATGTGATTGCAATTATTTTTTTCATCTGATGCTTAATTCTTGAATCATGTGAAATGCTAATGAATGGGTTGGATAAATGCAATTGAATGTTGTACCTCTATTTTGGGATGAATGGTTAAGACTGCATTAGTAATGAATGAGTAGTACCATTATTTGAATCTTGAATCAATTTTCCATTTACAACTACTTATATATAAGTATAATTATGAAAAAAAAGCACTCTAAAGTGGGTGTATTGTGAATTGCAAGGGGGAACACTCTAATGCAAGTGTTAGAAAAAGTAATCTAGCCGAAGGCTGTCACTGCAAGAGTGTGTGTTGGCGCAATTACATACTCCCTAGGGGTTTGTTGCACCCATCGTTACTTCCCAGGAACAAGGGTACAGTAATGCAACGACATCCCTCAATCACATATAAAAAAAGAGAAAAAGAAAAAAAAGAAAAAAAATTATATTAGTGTACAATAAATGCTGTTTTGGTAGAATCAATTTAAGATTTAAAACATTTTGCTAGCACTGATGAAATTGTAATTTTAGTTTTTCATACCTATAAATTGTCGGTGCAATCTTCTGTCATGTGAATGTAATTCATACATTAGGATTTTAGAAGATTCAAGTTACTAGAATGACTATTGCTTTGACAAAACCTTTTGCTATGACTTTACTAGCTTTTGTTTACTTGAGGACAAGTAAAAATTCAAGTTTGGGGGTGTGATAGCATTAGAAAAGACCATTGATTTCTCTTTACTTAGGTTGTAATTTGTTCCCATTTTATCATTTTTTAGCATGCATTTTTATCATTTTTAACTTGGTAACTTTATTTTCTAATTCAGTGATGCTAGGTTTATTTTTCTTTAATTTTATCCTTTTTTTGCTATTAATGTCACCACAATTAGTGTTCAGTATTACATCCAAAGATGTCAGTGTAGGAGTCTATCGGGAAAGATCAATGCATGAAGGTATCCAAGGTTGTCGTTGCAAAATAGAATCCAAATTTGCGCCCACAATTAATCTATTAATGTCTGATGAACACACCAGATCTGCATGAGTGTACAACTTGTATAACCAGCTTGTACAACTAGAGGAAGTTAGATCCGAAAGAAAGGACACCTGTACATGGTAATGGTTGACAAATACTGATGGGGGAGGATCTTTTTCAAGATTCATCCTCTAGATTTCGTTGACGCTAAAAAAATTATTCCTTCAACATTTTCTTAAGCTAGTTTCCATGGTAGGTTACTTCCTGAAGGGCGACCTAACTGTGAGGAGAAGGTAAATTTACTCCTGACGAGGACCATTCCTAAATGCGATGCAAGAGGAGTGTAAGGGAATAGTTCTAGTAGACTTGGAATAGAATGCTTCAATTATTTCTGTTATTCTCTCTTTAAACGCTGATGAATGTTTAATTATTTGAGTTTGAATGGAAGTACAATTTAATTCTAGATCAAATATGATATCTACTCGATCTTTCCTTCATTGTTATCTTTGGATTTAATTGCTTGACCACAGAAGTGTAATTGTAGTCATTGTCACTGGAAAGTGGAGTGAAAAATTAAGTTAACAAGTAAGACAACGGAAGTTGCTTGAGGATTGAAGGAATTCTGTCAACTTGTTCTTGAATATTTTGCATTACCAGTACTGGAAGGTGTGATTAGTGTTAGTGTTTGAGTCTTTGATAACAGGGAAGTTGAGCTTGGTAAGATTTCATTGAACTTAATTGCAGCGACAATTTATCTATCATTTACCTTGTGGTCACATTTAGCTGTTGCCATCTTTTCAAGTCAAGGAACCCCATATCATTATTACTGTTTTTACTTCTTAAATTTTTTTATTAAGATTGCTTCGACAGATTATTCTCAAACCTTCACTGTATTTTCTTATTAATTTGCTCCGACATTATTCATCATAATATCTTTAGTTTTAACTTCATTTGCATCGACAATTATAAACATAAGTACCCATCCTTGTTGGATCGATATTCGACAGATTCACTTCTGTCTACTATACTTGCATCGATAGTGTACGCTTGCACAATTTGCTGTGACGTTTCAGCGCGATCAGACATCCTATGGTTATCTGCAAAATCTGTAGTTAGGTCGGATCCATCTTATCAAACTATCAGAGGTTCATATGACATGTACTTCTAAATCATTTAAGCAGAGTCAATACAATCCAAGAAATAGCTAAATCGTAACTCTAATACCACTAAATGTAACACTCGTAACTTGACACCGCCGCTGCTAGGGCCCCGACTGCTACTATACATATCTATAAACAATATCAAGTTTCTGACATTTACAACACATTCATTCAATTCATCATTCATCATATATCATTATCACATTCAAGGGCTTAATTGAAATACAATCGAAACTTTGCTCGAAACTTCGAAATTTAAGTGAAACAGGGGTCACACGATCGTGCCTCAGGTCGTGTGCCTAACCGTGTGCCTATACGAAACACACATGTATGGTTGTACCATAGACCGTGTGACAAGCCGTGTGAACCTGTAGAATTACCTCACATGCCTGTGTGTCCAATTGTGGGCTAGACCGTGTATCATCTCGAATTAGGGCCAAACAACTGTTTCCCAGCCCATGTATAGCCCGTGTGTCCCCTGCACCAATTTTTCCATAAAGCACACGACCGTGTGTACCTTCAAAGATAGAATTTTAACAAGAAAAAAACATGCAATCCAATTCACAAGCACCTATGACATCAACCTATGGAACTCCATTAATTCACATCTCAAAATATACCATTCCATAAGAAGAATAGACAAGACAACCAAGTTTCCATGAGATTACAAACCATTACATTATCAAGCATATATACCACACTACATTACTAAGCTAACAACACAATAAGGTTCATCATCCATTTTGGTCATCACCTAAGTACCAAACAAGTCCATAATCATGTAATTCAAAAGATATCAATTCCCTAGACATGCCATGAGATCAAGTGATGTAAATACTACCGAATGAGCTCTCGAGATAGTGTGATTGCTTCAAGATGATCCGATCTTCAAGCAGCAAAAATAGAACCTACAAAACAACAATAATTTCCACAGGTAAGATTTCTTAGCTTAGAAAATTCGTAGGGATAAATAAATTACCGAATATCAAGTGTTGTACAATCTGTAAATTAATCGAACTAGAACAGAACTGTGCTTCAGTAAGCTTTAATCAGAACTCATCCGTTTTGACCAATGTCATTTCTGTTACCAGTATACGATGTTGCTTACACTAAGCCGACGAGAATATGCAAATCAAGCATAAATCTTAGCCATCGTAGGGCCAATAATCCATTATTGAATTCATTTCACATTTAGTGATTCACGATGTTGTAGAGAATCCGCAAAAAATATAGGATCTCAGCCATCGAACCAATTTCAATTTTCGGCTCAAAGCTTGATAGCTCTCTTTTCTTCGTTTCCATCTTCCTCGTTTTCAACCATCATTTCCCATTTGCAATAGTTGTAGAATAATACAATAATGTGCAATTTAAATAAGAATTTAACATTACGAACTTATCGGATTGAATTGTAGTTACGGATAGGCTCTAGGGACTATTATGCGAATTTCTTTTTTCCTCGATCCGCGACACAATCGTAATATAAATAAAAAAATCATCCAAATTTACACATTAAATCACATAATTAAATCATTTAACACTATTTGATCATTTTTGAGAAATTTACAAAATTACCCCTAATATTTTTTTTTATTTAATTTACTCCCTAAACACAAAACATAAAAAATAACCATTTTCCTTTTAAACCCATACCAGAAAAATGTCTATAGTTCTTATATAAGTCCTCACCATTAATATATTTCACACCAAATACACACAATTTCATCATTTTAACATTTTAGTCCTTAAATCCTAATTTCATCAAAAATCACTTTACAAAAATATTAAACCCTAACATTAACCATACAAATCCATCAAAAACTTCTAAGAACAAGCATATTCAACAATGTTAGAATATTTAACATTTGACAGATTTACAAATTAGTCCTTGGGTTATCTAGATTAAATTAATACGGACTCAAAAACATAAAAATTACTAAAAACGATCAATGTTTTCTTACCCAAATCAAGGCTCAAAGTTTACAAATGCAAACCCTAGTTCTTCCTTGTTTAGCTGTGAAGAAGAAAGAAGAAGAGATGAAAAATGGTGAAATTTCTATTTTAATCATTTTTTTAACTTATATACTAATTGACAATTTTGTATATTTTGAGAATTTCATAATTAACTTAATTAATCACTCATTAACCTTAATTAATTCTATTTATAAACAATATGTGTCATGATAATCCACTCACTTAAATACTTTAGGTTAATTTACTCATTTTATCCCTCTAATTAATCAACTTTACTTTTGCACCTTTTAGAATTTAATTCTTTCTAACTCAATTAACTATCTAAACATTAAAATTTCATAACCAAATTTTAATACGATGCTAACGATGTCATAAATATTAAAATAGATAAATTTACGACTCGACTTGTCGGAGTTGTGATCCCGAAAACACTATTTCTGACACCATTAAAAATCGACTTGTTACAACCATTATCATGTCAATCCTCTAACCTTTTTACCTTTTTATAAATTAACCCTTAGAGAAAATAGAATAAACTAAGATGATTTCAAAAACATAAAAATCAATGGAAATTTTACCTACCATGCAAAGACTTTTCTCCCTAGTCGAACCAAGCTTCTTCAATGGCTTCTTCTTTTAATTTTTTTTCTCACAAATTTGGTAATGGCTAGGTAAAGTGGTCAACTCCTTTGTTTGTTTAATCTTTATTTATTAATTTACCTCTTTATCCCTTCCTAAAATCAAGCTTATTTCTTTACAAATTAACACCAAAATCGTCCACTATTATTATTTAGGTGTAATTACTTCATAAATCCTTCAACTCTCATTACTTCAATATTTGATTCTTTTATTAATGGCACATACATTAATTTTTTTTATAATTTGATCCTTCCTTCTAACTTCTAATTAATATTTTAAACTTCTCTAAATTATTGTAAACATTGCTCTAATAAATTAAATAGACATTACTTAAGAAATGAATCCTGACTCTTTTATCTTATAATTAGAGTCCTGTAACTACCGTTTTCTGACACTACTGAAAACGGGTCGTTACACCTACAGGTATCTTTCGAATTGCCTGCTCACAACACTTGGTTTTGCCGCAACAAATCTAACCTTTTTAGTATTAGATTATGCACATGACAAACAACTACCTATGTCTAGGATTTTGCAAGCATGTAGAATTCAAAAACAAAACTCAAGTGAAACAGTTAGCAAAAAAAGATTGAAAACATAACAATCATAAAATTAGAGAATATCATCCAAAGCATCCAAACCCGATGAGTGATTAGCTCATGGGTGTCAAAATAAACTATCAAATTTCAACTTCAACCATAACAATACAAAGAACATTAAAATGAACCTAGGAAAAACATCAGGTTCGCTTCACGATTCAGCCTTCATAACTACCGTAGAAATGTCTTGCGCGGTGGAAGCAATGGCATCACCTTGGCTTTGTTCTTAGTGTTATGACTATATTGTATGCGCAAACTGTTCAAGTATACACGTTGCTCAAGTAATAAAGTGATAAGTGAGTTATAGTTCTCCACAGGGATTGGAGCTGTTAATGTGTTTTAATTCAGTTATTGTCAAGGCAAAATAATGTTATGGTAAAGTCAGTGTATGTTAATGTCATGACTCTAAAATTATGTCAAGGCAAAGGTTAGTAAATACCATGCTACGAAAAAATAATATATATGTATACTTATATAAGGAATCAAAATATAATAAGTGTTAGAGATATATAAAGAAGAGAAATATAATAAGTAATTGAAAAATAATACGTATAAAAACATATATAAAGAATAAAGATTAATAAAATACTTAAAATATATAAAGAGTAAAAATAAACTAAATACGGTAAATAGACATATAGAATAAAAAAAAGAATACTTAAAATATATTTATAAGTGCTGGAATTTAAAGGATAAAATTGCTGGTTGTTTTAGTGCGAGAAAAGTAAATGCAGAAATTTAAATGTGACAAAGTAAAGTGCAAGAAAATAAATTGCAAGAAAAGTAAATTACAAGAAAGTAACTGCAAGAAAGTAAATTGGTAAATAATAAATGGGAAGAGTTGAACATCGGTGGAAGTCTTGACAAGATAGCAAGGGGAGATAGTTTATGAATAATAAGCTCGAATAGATTTGGAGTATATTCTTATATCCTAAAATGTCATGGCAAATCTCCAATACTTATACTACTCTGTCACGCAATTCTTATGGCTGTGATCACAAACATTCAAACTTCCATCGTATCAGTGAGAAGTGCATTGTGAAAAGTCCACTTGAATAAATAGTAAAATATCAGATTAACCATTAATTAAAATATAATAAAAATCATCCAAATCAATTAAGAATAAAATCATTCTTAAATCATCTTAACAAACCCAACAGAATAAAACTAAGGGAACTGGAAAGAAACAGAAGTTGCTGTCACTAGACTCCTTCGTCACCGGCGCTCGAGCTAGATCTAGTGGGTAGAACGTCTTCTTCCTCATGCTTAGCCCTTCCATGGAGTCGTCAGCTTCATACCCTGCTTGCCTCGAAAATCCACTCGTGATTTGCGCATTGGTGGTGCTTGATGTGCCTCAATTCACTCAAAATTTCCCCTATATTGGTCACACCTTTCATCATCGTCTCCACGAGTATTTATAGGAGGGAGGTAGGCTGGTGTTTCCTTGGACAGCTCAGCGTCTATACTACTTCTAGAACTCTGGCAGATTCACACCTTCAGCGTATGTTCTAGTGCATTCTCCCAGGTCATCATTGTCCAGTTGTCCCCTTCTAGAAGCTACTGAGTCATCACTCTATTTGATTGCCGTGGCTATAAGCTACCCTAGGATTGCCATGACAATAAAATTATGTCATGGCATAATCCTGCATCTTGGTTTCCTCTCTTTGCCCTTCATATGTTCCTGCGTCTGTGTCTGCACCTTCACCTTCACATGCACCATATCCTACCACCGTACCTTTCCTTCCAAACTTAGAGTAAAATGCAAAAAAAATTCCAACCAAGCTTTTACGCATGAATGTATGAAAAATACTAAAATATATCCTAAAATGCCTAATTTCTCCTAAGTTCAAGCACTGTCCCAAGTTTAGAAATGCATAAAAGATAACTCTTTTCGAGAGTTATCACACCCCCAAACCCGAGTTGTTGCTTGTCCTCAAGCATAAATGCATGAATGCATGAAAGCTTTGTCATGGCATCATTAAGAAATCTAAAGTCCTATAGAGCATACCTCAGTGTTTCCATTCACAGAATGTCTCATAAATCTAGAAACTTAATCAAGTCTCATAACGTTACTAAGCAAAAGAAATGCAAAAATTTTGTCAAATCAGAATAAAAAGTTTTATTTATCAAAGCAATTTTATTTATAGCAGACTTCTTTTAATGACTTAGTCTATTTTCTACTTGTTTTAGTTTTTACTCAAGCTAAGGATTCATTTCGTCACACAATTTTATGTTCTTGATAGCTTCAATGGAGAAAACACTAAATTGCCTAGAGTTTTGCCATGTCACAATTTGAATTAAAATACACTCATATAGCTAAAGTTTTTCCCACTTAAAAGATAGATGGAGCAAACAACTATCTCCTCATTATTTGCTATAGTGGAGTGCCCTAAAAGTTTATTTATTTATTTATTATATATAATACTTGTACATAGCCTATTTTTCTAATCAACAATACAAAAGAGCATACAAAGTATTGTTGTCCTACTTCATAGTTCAAGCATTGAAGTGTCTTATGACATTTTATTTATTTACTATGCCTTTACAAAACTTTTCTTTCTTTTGGGTACTAATTTTTTCGAAAAATTTTCTAAATCTTTTAAAAAGAATCTACTTTAAATAAATCTCTTTAATAAACAAAAATTTTCTATTATAAAGAAAACTCAATTTTTAACAAATCTTTATACTTAACCTACTTACTCAGCTATCAAAAGTCCTAAGTTATCAAAGAATTTTTAATCTCATCATTAAACATCACCAAAAAAAATAATATGCTCTAATTCATTCACATTCTCAATTATGGCATGGAAAAATGCAAAAATGGTAATGTCGTGACATAAAAATCAAGTCATTGTATAATGCAATTATACTAATATCATGGAAAAGATAAAAATGAAAACTATATGCAACTAAATGTAGTACAACTGATCGCACTATGAACGTCATAGCAATTTGTGCAAGTGAACACTATCGATGCAAGTATAATAGATAGATGCAAATCTATTTGATATCGATCCCACAGGGATGGTTGTTTGTGATTACAATTGTCGATGCAATGAAAGTTAAAACAAGATAGATTGTAACGACAGATGTTAGGGCAATTAAAATAAAAAATCCAGTAAAAGAATGAGATTAATTTGTCGAAGCAATATTGAAAGATTTAAGAAGTAAAGTACTGATAATAAAATAGGGGTTTCCTGACTTGAAAAGTTGGCAGAAAGCTAAATGTTATCACAAGGTCAATAACAGATAAATTGTCACTGCAATTAAGCACAATGAAATCTTACCAACCTTAACTTCCCTGTTTATCAAAGACTCAAATAATCACACTAACCACACCTTCCAGTGTTGGCAATGCAATATACTCAAGAAAAAGTGGAATGAATTCCTTCGATCCTCAAGCAACTTCCGTTGTCTTGCTTGTTAATTTAATTTGTCACTGCACTTTCCAGTGACAATGACTGTAATCACACTTCCATGGTCAAACAATTAAATCCAAAGATAAACAATAAAGGAAAGATTGAAATAGATATCATTCAGATTTGAAATGAAATTGTACTTCCATACAACTCAAATTGCAAAACTTATCAGCGCTAATCAAGAGAAATAACAGAATAAATTGAAGTATCCTATTTCTAGTTTACTTGAATCACTCCCTTACACTCCTCTTGGATTGCATTTAAGGTGCTCTTCATCAGGAGCAAGCCTGCCTTCTCGTCAACGTCAGGTTGCCCTCAGGAATTTAAGCTTCCATGGATGCAAGCTTGAAAAAAATGTTGAGGAAGAAATTTGTTTCCACTCAAAAGTCCAGCAGAAAAAAATGCAGAAAATCTTTTCTCTTCGGTATTTAACATCCACTGCACAGTACAGGTGTCCTCCCTTTCAGATTTAACTTCCTCTAGTTGTACAAGTTGGTTATACCAGTTGTACAACTCACACAAATCTGCTGTGTTCATTAGACAGTTGTCAGGTGCAACGACGGTTCTAGGCGCAAATTTGGATCCTATTTTGCAGCGATAACTGTGGACACCTTTATGCACTGATCCTTTAGGACAAGTTCTTGCAGTGACATCTTTGGGTGCAATGCTGAACAACTAATGCAGCGACATTAGTAGTAAAAACATGATAAATTTAAAGGAAATTAGGCCAAGCTTCACTAAGTTAGAAAATACAATAACTAAGTTAAAAAGACAAAAAATGCATGCTAAAGATGATCAAATGGGAACAAATTATACCATAAGTAAGGAGAAATCAATGGTCTTTTCTAATGTTATTACACCCCTAAACTTGAATTTTTACTTGTCCTCAAGTAAACAAAAGTTAACAAGGTTATAACAATTTTTTAAGGCAATGATCATTCTAGCAACTTGAAGCATCTGGTATCCTAATGCATGAATTACATTCAAATGACAGAACATTGCACCGACAATTTATAGGTATGAATAACTATAATTGCAACTTCATCAATGCTAGCATCGTGCTTTAAATCTTAAATTCTTTCTACCAAAACAACATTTATTGTATAATAATACACACACACACATATATATATTTGTATGTGACTGAGGGATGTCATTGCATTACTATTCCATTGTTCCTGGGAAGTAACGATGGGGTGCAACAAACCCACAGGGAGTATGTAATTGTGCCGACACACACTTTTGTGGTGACAGTCTTTGGCTAGATTACTTTTTCTAACACTTGCATTGGAGTATTCCCCCTTGACAGTTCAAAATAAACTCACATTGGAGTATCTTTTATTTATAACTATACTTATATACAAGTAGCTGTAAATGGTAAATTTATTCAAGATTAAAATAATGATACTATTCATCCATTACAAATGCAATCTAAATCATTCATCTAAAAATTGAATATACAACATTCAATCAAATTCATCTAACTCATTCATTAGCAGTTCACAAGATTCAAGAATTAAGCATCAAATGAAAAATTTAAAGCACATTTTCAATAACCATGCATGCTTCATTAGACTCAAAGGATAGTTTTTTTTAAAATGTGGGTGCATTTGCCTTTCCAGTCCTATGTACATTCCCCCCAAACTTAAAGTTTGCATTGTCCCCAATACATTGACATTAATTTACAACGACACATGGAAATACAATGACAATGCAGATGTAGTGACAATTAAAATGAAATGATAATGGAAATGTGGTGACAATTAAATTACAGCTACATGATATGCATGAAAACTAAACTAAGTACCGAAAATAAAAACTAACTCAATGTGCTGCATGGGTCTTCTTCTTCTTGCGCTTGCGCTCCTCCTTGCATCACTTCTTGTCCTTGACGCGTTTTCTCTTCCTTTCTTTTGTCTTGGTCGGATCCTCGAATTGCTCCTCATTAGTGATAGTCACAGCCTCTGCCTGACTCGCATCAGGTGGCACCAAGTCATCAAAAGATGCACCAATAACTTCAGGTGTAGTGACAAATTCCTCATACAAATTTCTCGCGACATCAGATTCTTCTCTTCTTACTTCTTTTCCTTCCTCTTCTTTTTCCTCTTCTATCTCCACAAGTTCCAAGGGCGTGTTACATTCATCAACATTGGCCTCATTTTCAGCCATAGTAGCCTCTAGGCTGGTAGAAAAATCATCCTCAAAAAGGCTAGTAATGTTTCAGAGGCAATCTTTGACTTCCTTCGAATTCAGCTCGCGTTCATCATCAGAAATATGGACCATCTATGGAGATGCTACTGATTGGTCCTTTCCTTCTGATGCAGCCCTGTTAGTTGAAGGAGCAGCTTCTCTGATAATTGGAGGGAACATAAGAAACTTGGGCAAAGGTGCTTTACTCATACAGCGCAATGTAGTCACAATGGTACTATTTTATACCCTTGTGTAGGCATAGAATTGGTTCTGAGATCTTTCCATTTCCTCGATTATGCCGACAAGTTTGATCTATCAAATGTTGATGGTATCAACAATCTTTTCTAACTCTTTAACCTTATGCCATAAGTTAGGATCTATGGCGACATGAGCCTTCTTTTCTTTCATATTTGCTTTGCCTTTTTTCTTCTTGGCTTCATCTTCCTTCACAACAAGAGTGTCCTTCCCCCCAGTCATGTGCTCAATGGAGGCATCATTAATAGGTCCTTTAATGTCCAACATTTCTTCTCCCTCATGAGGCATCACTCCTCGTTGTTGTTACAATTGCATGATCAGTAAAGGGAATGCTAAAATACCCGTTTGCCTTGCAGCATAGTTTGCAATTTCTTGGTGCAAAATTGCACCAACATCAATTTGTCTCCCTTTGATGATCGAGTGGATTAAATACATCTGATTTAAAGTGACTGTTGTGCTATGAGTAGAAGGCATGAGATGACAGTTTATGAAGTGAAACCAGACCTTACTTTGTATTGTAAGGAACTAGCGGTGAATTGTGTAGTTGTTCAGATTGTTGCCCGTCCACACCGCTCCGTCAATGCAGAGGTCTTGCATCAAAATGTCAACCCCCTCTTTTGTGAGTTATTCTAGGAAGGCCATGTGCTTGTCTTCTTCGACTGTGATGTTGTAAAGAGCATTAATGTGGGGGGCACCCCAAGGCACCAACCCTTCACGAATGAAGACGAACTCTTATTCCCTGTCAATCAGGTTTGCATAGAACACTCTCACAAGTGATGGTGAATATCCCCCAAGATGGGTGCAGAAGGTTTCCCAACCCATTCTCGCAATAGTGTTATTGACTTTCTTCCCCAGGTCTTGATGTTTCGACAGTTGGAAGCCTTGTTCAGGGTGACAGTTACGCTTCAGCATGTTTTCTTGGAAGCGGTCCTTCGTAGCCTTGGTCAGAAACATCACTGGTTCTCTCGATGGGTGTTGCTTTGTTTCTCACACCACTGTGGTGGAGGAGGATTCTACAGTAGATTAGGACTGTGTTTTTACGCCTCGAGTTCTGGCCATATCTTTTTTGTAGCAAAGATAGTAGAGAGCAAGAAAGGTGAGAGCTTTGAAGTAAATTTTAAGCAGCAATGGAGGTTTTTCAGAGGCACACCATTGACACAGTGAATCACTTTATAAGGAATGAAACGTGAAGATGGAAAGTCGTTCTCTTTTCCACTACAGAGAGAGAACAGTCAGTCTGCATCCAATAAATGCGTCGACTCGGATTGTCCTTTTTCAAACAGATTCAATGGTTGGGGAATAGGTGCTTGAAATGTCACGATTTGTTTCTTGATCTGTTTCGATTTTGTAGTGAGCCAGTAGATAAGTTATGTTGACAAGGAATTTTTTCATGCGTCGACAAAAGGAAGAACTTTATTCCTGCAAAAAGACTAAGAAAAATAACTGAAATATAAATAAAATAAACTAAAAATAAATGATAAAAATGTAAAGAAAGGTTAGAAAAATGTGACTAGGTTAATGGTCTCTTTTTGGTTGTGATCATCCTGACTAAAGTAATGCTTCAGCCGTTGGCCATTCACCTTAAATTGGTGTCCATCATTTATGTCTTTAATTATGATCGCACCATGATGAAATGCTTCGAAAACCACGAATGGACCAGACCATCGTAAGGGCAATTTACCTGGGTGTAATTTTAGTCACGAATTAAATAATAGCACCAATTGACTTGTAGCAAATTATCGCTGCAAAATAATTTTATCGTGCCAGTGCTTAGTCTTTTCCTTATAAATTACGGCATTTTCTTAAGCATTGCATCGAATTTCTTCTAGTTTAGTAATGTCCAACAGTCTTTCTTTCCAGCAGCTTCACAGTCCATGTTCACTTGCTTGATTGCCCACATGGCTTTATGTTCTAATTCCATAAACAAGTGACATGCTTTACCAAACACAAGTTGATATGGCGACATTCCAAGTGGAGTTTTATATGCTGTGCGTAACACCCACAATGCATTATCCAGCCTAGAAGACCAATCCTTCCTTGATGGATTCACCACCTTTTCAAGAATATTTTTGATTTGTCGATTGGAGACTTCAGATTAGCTATTGGTTTGTGGATGGTATGTGGTTGCCATTCGATGGTTAACTCCATACTGCTTCAGTGCGGCTGCAACTTGATTACAGTGGAAGTGAGTGCATTGATCACTAATCAATGCCTTAGGTGTGCCGAAACGAGTGAGTATGTGCTTGTGGAAAAATTTCAGCATTGTCTTAGCATCATCCTTTGGGACAACAACAGCCTCCACCTATTTTGACACATAGTCAACAACAACTAGGATATAAACATTTCCAAACGAACTTGGAAATGGTCCCACAAAATCTATACCCCAAACATTAAAGAGCTCAACCTCCATATTTGGCTGTTGCAGTATCTCATTGCATTGAGATATTGATCCAGTGTGCTGACATTTGTCAGATTGTTGCACAAAACTGTTGCATCTTTAAACAACAAAGGCCAATAAAATCTTGATTGAAGCACCTTACCGGCAGTTCTTATTCCACCAAAATGACCTCCATAAGGAGCATCGTGGCAACGCTTCAGGATTTAAAGCATTTCTTCTTCTGGAACATAACACCTAATAATATTTTCGTTGCATACTTTGAATAGGTATAGCTCATTCCAGTAATATTTCTCGACGTCGCGAAGAAATCTTTCCTTCTTGTGGCCTGTTGCACTCAAGGGTAACCTTTCACATAGCAAGTAATTGACTACATCCGCATACCATGGGGATGCGTTGACCGCAAATAATTTCTCGTCAAGAAATGTGTCAATAATTTGGAATGTATTTCCATCTTCACTTCCTACTTCTAGATGAGACAAGTGATCTGCCACTTGGTTCTTCGATCCTTTCCGATCCTTTATCTCTATGTCAAATTCTTGTAATAATAGGATCCATCGTATCAATCTTTGTTTGGCATCCTTCTTTGCAAAGAGGTATCTCAACGCAGAATGATCAGTGAACACTGCAACCTTTGCGCTGACAAGATATGAGCGAAATTTGTCGAAGGCAAAAACTACTGCCAACAACTCCTTCTCTGTGGTTGCATAATTAATCTGCGCTTCAATGAGAGTTTTGCTGGCATAGTGATAGCACTAGAAATGACACTTAATTTCTCCTTAATTTAGTGTATAATTTGTTCCTTTTGTATCATTTCTAGCAAGCATTTTTAGCATTTGATACTTAGGATGTGCATTTTCTAACTCAGTGCTGTTTCTTACTTTCTTTCATTTTATCCATTTCGTGCCACTAATGTCACTATATTTAGCACTAGTTTTGCGTCTAGAGTTGTCAGCGTAGAAATCCAGTTGGGAAGATTAGTGTTGAAAAGTGTTCAAAGATGCAGCCACAAACTTAATCTGGAATTACGGCCAAAGATGTCATCGCATGAATACCTCTACCTCGTACAAGTGAATTCACGCTACAAACATACCTGGAAGCACCAGCGCAGCAGAATGCCAAGTTGTTGCCGTAATTAAAGATCATGAATTGTGCTCAGAGATACCGCGACAACCTGCAGATGCCTGATGAATATACCAGATCTGCGTGAGTGCACAGTTGGAAATAACCAACTTGTACAACTGCCAAAGAGGTTAGATCTGAGAAGGGAGGAGATCTGAAATTCCTAGAGCTTATAAATAGGAGGGAAAGGAAGAAGATGGATATCAAGTTGTGAAGATTTCAATTCTAAATTTTTCTCATCCAAAGCTGCCATGGAAGCTTGATCAAGAGGACGGTGATCTGATCCAGCAAGGGCGCAACATCTTCTGACTAGAAGAGCTTGATGCGACGCAAGAGGAGCGGTTAAGGAAGAATCCTAGTAGCCTTGGAATAGTATGCTTCGATTTGCTTGTTAATCCCTCTTTTGATGCTAATGATTTTCCATTGACAATTGATTGTACACGGAAGTGTTTCTTTTAATGTTAGATTACTTTGATTCTTATTCAATTTTACTCATCTATTTATCTTTGGATATAACTGTTTTGACCACGAAAGTGCAATTGCAATCACAGACACTGGAAGGTGCGGTGACCAGTTAGATTAACAAGCAAGACAACGGAAGTTACTTGAGATTAGAAGGAATTCTGGTCACTTATTCTTGAGTGCAAAGCATTATCAGCACTGGAAGGTGTAATAATTGTGAGCACTCGAGTCTTTGATAAATAGTGAGTTGATATTAGTAAGATTTCATTGGAGCATAATTACGGTGACAAATTCATCTATAAGAAACCTTGTAGTCACATTTAGCGTTGCCACATTGGAGCACATGGGTGAGCTTGGTCCAATGTGTGCCCAAGAAGAGCGACATCATTGTGGTGAGTAATGATAAAAATGAGCTAATCCCTACTCGCATTGCTACAGGTTGGCAAGTGTGTATGGATTACTGTCGTTTAAATTCGGTCACAAAGAAGGATCATTTCCCATTACCATACATTGATCAACTGCTGGATAGGCTAGCTGGTATGGCCTACTACTGTTTCCTTGATGGCTACTCTCGGTACAATCAGATGGCAATTGTGTTGAAATATCAAGCAAAGACCACGTTCACTTACCCATTTGGAACCTTTGCTTTCCGATGAATGCCATTTGGTTTGTGTAATGCTTCAGCTACATTCCAGAGGTGCATGATAACTATTTTCTCTGACATGATTAAAGATTCATTGGAGGAATTCATGGATGATTTCTCTGTATATGGCCACAATTTTGACCAATGCGCTGCAAATCTAGAAAAAGTATTGAAAAGATGCGAGGACACTAACTTGGTGCTGAACTGGGAGAAATGTCATTTCATGGCAACCGAAGGCATTATTCTTGGCCATCGCATATCTTGTCAGGACATTGAAGTAGATAAAGCAAAGGTGGAAATCATTAAGAAGCTACCTCTACTCACAAATGTAAAAGGAATAAGGAGTTTTCTTGGTCATGCTGGATTCTATAGAACATTTATCTTAGATTTCTCCAAGATAGAAAAACCACTATGCCCTTTATTAGAGCAGAATAAAAAGTTTTTGTTCGATGACGCATGTCTGGACGCATTTGTTAGAATTAAAAAGCAGCTAGTACAAGCTCCCATTGTCGTCGAACCACACTGGTCGTAACCGTTCGAGGTGATGTGTGATGCGAGTGACTTTACTATGGGAGCTGTGCTTGGACAATGCAAGGAGAAGGTATTTCATTCAATTTACTATGCTAATAAGACCCTAACTGAATCGCAGGTGAATTACATGACTACTGAGAAGGAGTTACTAGCAGTAGTTTTTGCATTTGACAAGTTTCGTTCATATCTTGTCGGCACAAAAATTACAGTGTACATAGATCACTCTACCTTGAGATACCTTTTTGCTAAGAAAGATGTCAAACCACGCCTGATCAGATGGATCCTACTTTTATAAGAATTTGATATTGAAATCAAATACATGAAAGGATCTGAAAACCAAGTAGCAGACCACTTATATCGCTTGGAAGCTAGAAGTGAGGATGGGAATAAATCCCAAATTGTTGATGCATTTCCATGTGAGAAACTATTCTTTGTCGACGCATCTCTATGGTATGCAGATGTTGTCAATTATCTTGTTTGTGGGAAGCTACCATTGAGTGTCACTGGTCATAAGAAGGTCATATTTATGCGGGTCGCTGCAAAATATTATTGGAATGAGCCGTACCTGTTCAAGGTATGCACTGACAACATTATTCGTCGTTGTGTTCCTGAGAAAGAGATGTCTTCTATCCTGAGGCATTGCCACGATGCTCCTTATGAGGGTCATTTAGTTGGTTTTAGTACTGCTGCAATGGTCCTACAATCAGAATTTTACTGGCCCATATTGTTTCGAGACGCCCATAGTTTTGTGCAGTAATGTGATAAATGTCAATGCAAGGTTCCATATCTGGACGCAATGAGATGCTCCAACAAATTATCATGGAGGTTGAGTTATTCGATGTTTGAGGTATAGACTTTATAGGACCATTTCCAAACTCTTTTGGAAATGTGTATATTTTAGTTGCTATTGACTATGTCTCCAAATGGATCGAAACAATTGCGGTTCCGAAAGATGATGCTCGAACAGTGTTAAAGTTCTTTCACACATACATTCTTTCAAGATTCGGAACACCTTGAGCATTGTAAGTGACAAGGCACCCATTTCCATAACAATCAAGTGGCGACAGCTTTGAAGCACTACAGTGTGAAGCATCGTATGGCAACAATATACCATCCCCAAACGAATGGACAAGCGAAGATCTTCAGTCGACAAATTAAAAGTATTATTGAAAAGGTGGTTAACCCATCTCGACAAGATTGGTTCTCGCGATTATATGACGTGTTATGGGCACTTGGCACTGCTTATAAAACTCCGTTGGGGGTGTTGCTATATCAGTTGGTGTTTGGTAAATCATGTCACTTGCCAATTGAACTTGAACATAAAGCCATGTGGGCGATCAAACAAGTGAACATGGATTATGATGTTGCTGAGCAAAAATAATTGTTGGACATTTCCGAGCTTGAAGAAATTCGACACAACGCGTATGAAAATACTGCCATATATAAGGAGAAAACCAACAGATGGCATGACAATATCATCTTACGGCATAAATTTTCTCCTGGTCAGTTGGTACTTTTATTTAACTCACGTTTGAAATTGCATCCAGAGAAATTGCGCTCAAGATGGTCAGGCCCTTTCAAAGTTGTCGAAGCATTCCAACATGGTGTGGTGGCAATTGCGGATCTGAATGATGGTCACCAATTTAAAGTAAATGGCCAACAGTTGAAGCATTACTTGAGCCCAGACGTTAGAGAATAAAGCGAGACTATTAATCTTGTTACATTCACTTAATGTCATTGCAATTTTTACATTTACTTTTTGTTTTTTTTTATTTTCATTCGTTTCTTTTCAGTTTCATGTGGGAATAAAAAAAATCTCCTTTTTGTCGACGCACTGATAGCACGACTTGTCGATGCATTCTGTGATGACTCCACAAAGTGTTTTGGAAAAGAATCGTTTCGGTTGATTTCCAATCATCCTCAACCATTGGATTAACCCAAAAAGGATGATTTGTGCCTTAGCATTTATTAGCTACAGGCACAACGTATTACAACGCCAACAGAGATAATCACGTCTCTTCACCATCAAAGTTTATAAAACCCTTCTTTTGTCGACTCTACTCTCACACTCACAATCTCCATTGCTACTGTATTCTTCTTCATTAATTTTTCTACAAACTACTCTCACTTTCTTTCCTCAAAAATCATGGCTAGAACACGTGGAGCTAAGACTCCATCCAAGTCACTTGCGGAATCATCGACCATCGTGGTTAGAAATGCTGAATAATCACCACCGAGAGAGCATGTCCTTTTTCTTTTAAAGGCAGCGAAAGACCGATATCATGATGTGATGATAAAGAGGAACTGTCACCCTGAACAGGGTTTTTAGTTGTCCCCGTATCAGACATTGAGGAAACAAGTTGCTAGAACAATTTCTCAACTGTGATGGGAACAGTTCTATGACCATCTGACCGGTTACTCCCCAATCATGGTAAGGGAATTTTACGCTAATCTGGTTTATTCCAAACAGGAATTTGTTTTTGTTCGCGAAGGCTTGGTGCCCTAGAGTGCTAATCACATCAATGCGCTTTTTCATATTACTGAAGGAGAAGACGCACACACTGAGTTCTTCGAGAACTTAACTGAAGAAAGCGCTGACATTATGTTGCAAGACTTATGCGTCGATGGTGTAGTATGGACTCACAACAATCCCAATAAATACACGATACACAGATGCTACCTAACCACTCAAAGCAAGGTGTGGTTCCATTTCGTTAACTGTTGCCTTCTACCGTCTACCCACAGAACCATTGCGACGCTGGATCGCATGTGCCTCTTACATTCTATACTGAAAGGACATCACATTGATGTCTGCGCAATCCTGCATGATGAAATTGCTGAAGCTACAAGCAAGTAGATAGGTATCTTACCTTTCCCCACTCTAATAATGATGTTATGCAAGCAAAGGGGCATTGTGCCTCATGATGGTGAAGAAGTTTTGGAGAACAAGGGGCCTATCAATGACATCTCGGTGGAAAGGATGACCAGAGGGAAAGAAACTCCTTTAGTGAAGGAAGTGCCCAAAAAGGAAGAGAAAGACAAAGGGAAGAAAAAGGTGAAACAAGCAACTGCGCCCACGGATCCTCAGATGTGGAAGAAGTTGACTGAAATAGAACAACTTGTTGACTGCACGGATATACGACAAATTCGACTTGTCAACGTATTGGAGGAGATGGATTATAGGAAAAATCTCTTCTATGCTTATACAAGGGCGTGGAACAATTCTATTGTCACCACATTAAGAAATTTGAGCCCCAACCCCATGCCAGAGTTCCTTGTTTTTCCCCTTATTATTAGGGAAGCCCCATCGTCAACCGAGCAACCTATTTCTGAAGGTAGGCCTCAGCCCATCCCATCCCTAACTATGATCCATATCTTCGATGATGAGGATCACGAGGGCACTCCAAGGTTATGGAGGACTATTTCAGACCATCACCAATCTTTTTGAGGATGAATTTTCAAATAGTCTTGGGGCCAACATGGTAGAACGAGAGGCTACTGCTGAGGAAGTGTGCACACTAGTGGTTTCTGTGGATCTGGAAGCCGAAGCAGGAGAAGGAAAAGACAAGGAAAGCACAGAAGAGAAGGAGAAAGATGAGCAAGAGAAAGGAAATGAAGAGGAGAAGGACGAAGACAAAGAAGATGCCCCGACAAATCTAGAGGAGAAATTTGTCGACGCACCCACCAGTGTAGGGGCATCTGTTAAAGACTTGGCTACAACGGGGGCTAGCTGGGCCGAGGCCGTCGTATCCGAAATTAAGGATTCTAATCTTCTTGCTATTGTGCCATATGTGGCACCATTAGCTGAAATCCGTCCTTCGGATGTAACAGTTGATGAAGCCAATATTCAACTGGCTATGGAAGAGCAAACTGCTACACTGATTATACTAGCAGAAAAGTGACGCAAACGGAAGACAAAGAAGAAGGCTAAGGAGGAGCGCCTAAAAAAGAAGAAGAAGACTAAGGCAGCCACTTCATCGATGCAACACATTGAGTTAGTTTACTTTTCAGTAGTTTGTTGCATGCATTTATTTTAAATTGTCATTACATTTTTATTGTCTCTGCATTTTATTTTAGCATTTGTATTGTAGTTGCATTTCCATTATTTTTGAATAGTATTGTCAGTGCATTGTGGATAATGTTAACATTAAGTTCGGGGGGAAGTGGATTGGAAATGCAATTACACCCACAAGTTTAGGAATATATTTGTTTCTTTAAGTTGAATGAAAGTATGCAAAGTTTAGAGAAAAATGTAACCATAATTTTTTTCATTTGATGCGTAATTCTTGAATTATTTGGAATGCTAATGCATGAATTGGATGAATGTGATTAAATGTTGAATCCTTCTATTTTTGGGATGAATGGTTGAGATTGCATTAGTAATAAATGAGTAGTATCATTCTTTAAATATTGAATTAACTTATCATTTTGCAGCTATAATTATATGTATTAATAACAAACACTCCAATGTGGGTGCATTGTGACTTAAACAAGGGGTAACACTCCACTGCAAGTGTTAGAAAAATTATCTAGCCAAAGGCTGTCACTGCAAGAGTGTGTCAGTGCAATTACATGCTCACTAGGGGTTTGTTGCACCTTATCGTTACTACCCAGGTCCAAGAGTATAGTAATGCAATGACATCTCTCATTCGCATAAGAAAAAAAAATGAAAGAGAAAAAGAAAGAAAAGTTGATAAAAAGAAAGAAAAAGAAAGAATATATATATTATTATACAATAAAGGCTGCATTAGGTTAAGAAGATTTGAGATTCAAAGCATGATGCTAGCATTAGTGAAATTGCAATTTTGATTATTCATGCCTATAAATTGTCGGCGCAATATTCCAGCATATGAATGCAATTTATACCTTAGGATTCCAAAGAATATAAGTTTCTAGAATGATGAATGTGGTGACAAAAATTTGATATAACTTTGCTAGCTTTTATTTACTTGAGGACAAGTAAAAACTTAAGTTTGTGGGTATGATAGCATTAAAAATGACACTTAATTTCTCCTTAATTTAGTGTATAATTTGTTCCTTTTGTATAATTTCTAACATGCATTTTTAGCATTTCATACTTAGGACGTGCATCTTCTAACTCAGTATTGTTTGATCTTACTTTCTTTCATTTTATCCTGTTTGTGCCACTAATGTGACTATATTTAGCACTAGTTTTGCGTCTAGAGTTGTCAGCACAGAAATCCACTTGGGAAAATCAGTGCTGAAAAGCGTTCAAAGATGCAGCCACAAATTTAATATGAAATTGCAGCCAAAGATGTCACCACATGAATACCTCTACCTCGTACAAGTGAGTTCACACCACAAACATACCTGGAAGCAGCAACGTAGGAGAATGCCAAGTTGTCACCGCAATTAAAGATCATGAATTGTGCCCAGAGATGCGACGACAACTTGCAGATGCCTGATGAATATACCAGATCTGCGTGAGTGCACAGTTGGAAATAACCAACTTGTACAGTTGCCAAAGAGGTTAGATCTGAGAAGGGAGGAGATCTGAAATTCCTAGAGCTTATAAATAGGAGGGAAAGGAAGAAGATGGATATCAGGTTGTGAAGATTTCAATTCTAAATTTTTCTCATCCAAAGCTACCATGAAACTTGATTCAGAGGACGGTGATCTGATCCAACAAGGGTACAACATCTTCTGACGAGAAGAGCTTGATACAACGCAAGAGGAGCGGTTAAGGAAGAATCCTACTAGCCTAGGAATAGTATGCTTTGATTTGTTTGTTAATCCCTCTTTTGATGATGATTTTTAATTGACAATTGATTTTACACGGAAGTGTTTCTTTTAATGTTAGATTACTTTGATTCTCATTCAATTCTACTCATCTATTTATCTTTGGATTTAACAGTTTTGACCACGGAAGTGCAATTGTAGTCACAAACACTGGAAGGTGCAGTGACAAGTTAGTTTAACAAGCAAGACAATGGAAGTTGCTTGAGATTAGAAGGAATTCTAGTCACTTGTTCTTAAGCACCAAGCATTATCAGCATTGAAAGGTGTGGTAATTGTGAGCGCTCGAGTCTTTGATAAATAGTGAGTTGATATTAGTAAGATTTCATTGAAGCATAATTGCAACGACAAATTCATCTATAAGAAACCTTGTAGTCACATTTAGCGTTGCCACTTGTGAAGCCAGTGATCCTCTCCACTTCTTTACACTTGATCCATTTACTTTAAGTTCTGAACTCACTTTACAACATCTCAACAATCCATTTATTTTCTACAATTTGCTTTGACACTTAACATTCTGATTGCGCTGACATATTTACTTCTTAACTTGTATAACTTTAACTTAGTTATGTTGACATAACTCTTGAAAGATCTTTTCATTTTAACTCAAAATGCTTCGACAAATTAAACAATAAACATCCATCTCTGTGAGATCGATATCGATAGATTCATTTTTATCTCCTATTCTTGCATCGACAGTGTACGCTTGCACATTATTTGCTGTGATTTTCATAGCATGATCACATAGAATATCACATGAAACACTTTTTCTTTGCGTTGTCTAACATGAAATCCACTGCATAATCACTCGCATCACACATTACTTCAAATGGTTGCGACCAGTCTAGTGTAACAACAATAGGTGCCTTCACAAGTTGTTGCTTTATTTGCATAAATGCATCCAAAGATGCATCATCAAACAAATTTTTTTTATTTTTCTCTAACAAGGAGTAGAGAGGTTTTGCAATCTTGGAGAAATCACAGATAAATCTTCGATAAAAACCTACATGATCAAGAAAACTCTGAATACCTTTTACATTGGTTGGCGGGGGTAACTTCTCAATAATTTCAACTTTTTCTTTATCCACTTCAATGCCCTGACACAAAATTCGATGACCGAGAATAATGCCTTATGTTGCAATGAAGTGGCTTTCTCCCAATTCAACACTAGATTTATGTCCTCACATCGCTTTAGAACTTTGGCCAAATTGTCAGTGCATTTATCAAAAGTTATTCCATAGACAGAAAAATCCTCCATAAATACCTCCAATGAGTCTTCAATCATGTTTGAGAATATTGCCATCATGCACCTTTGAAATGTGGTCGGTGCATTGTAGAGACCAAATGGCATTCGGCGGAAGGCAAAGGTGCTAAAAGGACAACTAAAGGTCATTTTTGCTTGATCCTCCGACGCAATCACTATTTTATTGTAGCCAGAATAGCCATCGAGAAAGCAATAATAGGCTTTTCCAGCAAGCCTGTCTAGCATTTGATTAATGAAGGGAGGTGGGAAGTGATCCTTCTTTGTGGCTGCATTCAAACGATTATAGTCCATGCACACTCGTTAACCCGTTGGAATGCGAGTAGTTCATGCTTGTCGTTACATACCACTATGATACCACTTTTTTTAGGAACACAGTAGACTGGACTTACCCACGTGCTACCAAAAATTTGGTAGATAATGCCTGTATCTAACCACTTAATTATTTCCTTTTTAACAACCTCCATTTTTTTCATTTAATCTTCTCTGCTGTTCAATGGACTATTTTCCCTCATCTTCTAATTGGATTTTGTGCATGCAGAAAGAGGGACTAATGCCTCTAATATCTGCAATACTCTAGGCAATCGCACGCTTGTGTTGCTTCAGTATATGGATTAATTTTTCCTCCTGACTTGCGTTGAGAGTTGTAGAGACAAGTACTGGCAGTGTATCGTTCTCACCAAGGAAAACATACTTCAAATGGGTAGGCAAAGGCTTCAACTCCAAAGTAGGAGCTTTCTCAATAGATGGCTTACATACTAGAGTCGTTCTATTTGTCAAATCTAAAGATTTTATTTGCCATCCGTGTTTAAGCTCAACATTATTTGCCTCAACCTTGCAGTCACAATCAACTAGAAAATTTTCTTCTGTTGTCATCGTAAATTCTTTTGAGACTGCTATGCTGCGCTCATTAAATTCCTCTTCAATTTATTTGTCCAGCACATCAACGTGGTGACATTCTTCTTTGTTATTATAGGGACTTGCTTTGAAAACACTGAATGTGACATGTTCATCATTATGTCGCATTGTTAGTTTACCTTTGAATACGTCGATAATAGTGCGGCCAGTGTCAAGGAATAGACGTCCTAAGATTATGGGCACCTCTTTATCTACAGAATAAAGATAATGAAGTCTGTTGGGAACATAAACTTATCTACGCTGTTCGTCGTTATGTCGCGTTATCAGTTTGCCTTTGAACACGTCGATAAGAGTATGGCCAGTGGCAAGAAATGGGCATCCTAAGATTATGGGTACCTCTTTATCAGCTTCACAATCAAGGATAATAAAATCCGCTGGGAACACAAACTTATCTACTTGAACTAGAATGTCTTTAATTTGCCCTTAGGTTACGTTAATGATCTATCTGCCAACTACAATGTCACTATAGTGGGCTTCATGTGACCAATCCTTAATTTTTGAAATGTTGATAACGACATGAGGTTGATTCTTGCTCCTAAATCACAGAGAGCCTTTCCCAAGTAATGATTTCCAATTGAACATGGAATTGTAAAATTGTTAGGGTCCTTCATCTTTGGTGGCAATTTATTTGTCAAGACTGCGTTGCATCCCTCTTTGAGCGCAATTGTCTCGATATCAATCAACTTCTTCTTCTTGGATAGGAGCTCTTTCATGAATTTCCCATAGCTAGGAATCTATACGAGAGCATCCACAAGAGGTATGTTAACATGCAGTTGTTTCAATGTGGCCTGAAACTTTTGATATTCTCTATTATTTTCCTTCTCCTTAAATCTTTATGAAAATCGCAAAGGTATTGATACATCAGGTTGTCGTGACAAAACCGATTGCGTCGACATCGGTAGTTGCGTCAACAATTTTGTTGGTCTAATGGTAGGCATGGGAGTAACAACTAGTGGATCCTCTTTATTTGGTTTGTCTGCTTCTTCATCAAATACAACTTTTTCTCCTTGATCTACTTCACTTGTGTCGACAGGTGCTATATTAGAGCTGCTAGTTGGCTTGACAGCTTGCTTCCCACTCCGAAGAGTAATAGCTTTGCAATGCTCCTTCCCCTTTTGATTTAGATTCTCGGTATCGCTGGGTAAAGCACCTGATGGTCTTGTGCTTAAATTTGAAGCCAATTGCCTTAACTGTGCTTTCAGTTCTCGGATGGAAGATGAGTTTCCTTGCACAATAGCTTCTGTTCTTGTGATATGATCTCGCATCAAGGCTTCAAGGGCTGCTAATGGATCAGCTCATGGTTGGGAATACTACTGTTGCTGTTATTGTCCTTGCATATGCAGATTTGGCATTGAAGATTGTTGTGGCTGCACACAAGTGTATGGCTCAACTGATCTTGATGTACATGCATCTAAGGACTTTGATTGAAATTCTGCTGTTGTTGATTGTAATTCCCTTGTCGAAAATTGCCTTGACTAGAGGAATTGCCATATCTAAATGTGGTCGCATTTTGATTTCTCCAAAGCTGCTGATTTCAAGTAGAGCTGTTGTAGGAATTACCATAGGAATTTCCTCGGATATTATTAACATAGAACGCATTTTCTGGATTATGAGGACAATCCTCATAGCTATGATTGTCACCACAAATTTCACAACAAAATGTCTGGACATCCAGTTGTTGGGCAACTTGAATGGGAGCAACTTCACTAGTCCCCTTCATGTTCTTTATCATATTTGCTGACAAAGATACTTGTGCACTTAAAGTTGATATAGCGTCTAAATCTATAACTCTGGGGTTTGTTTTGACTTGTGCAACACGAGAGATCGAATATTGGTAGTTATTCTGATCGATCCTCTCTAAAATTCTTACAACTTCATCATAAGTCCAGTCCAATAAAGGACCATTTGCAGATGCTTCGACAAGATGTCTTATCTGTGCATTAAACCCATTGTAAAAGATCTCAATCTGCTTTTAATTTTGAATTCCATGCATGGGACAACGTCGAAGCAAGGTTTTGTAATGCTCCCATGTAGTATGCAATTTCTCATCATCCAACTGATGATACGCAGTAATGTCATTCCTCAATCGAGCATTCATTGTTAGCGGATTAAATCACAAAATGAACTGAGTTGCAAGCGTATTCCATGATGTAATCGATCCAACAGACAATCTAAGGAACCAAGTACGAGCCCGTCCTTGCAATGAGTAAGGAAATAATTGCATCTTTAAGGCATCATCAAGAACACCATGCTGACTAAAAAAAGGAAAAATTAATAGAAAAGATTTAAGATGCTCTCTCACATCCTCATGAGGCAATCCAACATACTGCCCATTTGAATTCAGCATCTGAAACATAATCGGCTTTAACTCAAAATTGCCAGCTTGAATAGCTAGTCGAACAACCCCTAACTGCAAATCATCTAACATAGGAATAACAAAGTCTCGAATAGTTCTATTTTGTATCTGATCATCTTACGGTAGCGGCAGATAATTAATGTTTTGTGGTTGTCTAGGAGGTATAATAGGATTCTGTAGCAATAATGGTGGTATGGCTGCACCGTTTCCTGGCAGGGCCATGTTTCTTTGTTCTTGTCTTCTTCGTCTAATGGTTCTCTCAATATCAGGATCTAAGCCAACAACGAATTCAAGATTTCTCCTGGTTATAAACACCTAGAAAGAAAATTAAAAAGTAGTTGACCAAAAACAAAAACAAGTTAGTAACAAGTAAAGATTAGGAAATAAAAAATAATTGCAAATACAAGAATAAATATCAAATAAACGCCATCCCCGATAACAGCACAAAAACTTGATCGCGCTATAAACATCACAGTAATTTGTGCATGCGTACACTATCGATTCAAGTATAGTAGATAGATGTAAATCTATCGGATATCGATCCCACAAGGATGGCTGCTTATGTCTATAATTGTCGATGCAAAGAAAGTTAAAACTAAAGAGATTTTGATGAATAATGTCGGAGCAATAAAATAAGAAAATGTAGTAAAAGTATGAGAATAATTTGTCAAGCAATTAAGAAAATTTGAGAAGTAAAACAGTGATAATGAGATGGGGTTCCCTGACTTGAAAAGTTGGCAAAAAAGCTATATGTGATCACAAGGTTAATAATAGATAAATTGTTGTCACAATTAAGTACAATAAAATCTTACCAACCTTGACTTCTCTGTTTATCAAAGACTCAAATATTCACACTAACCACAGCTTCCAGTGTTGATAATGCTACATATTCAAGAACAAGTGGACTGAATTCCTTCAATCCTCAAGCAACTTTCGTTGACTTGCTTGTTAACTTAATTTGTTGCTGCACTTTCCAGTGATAGTGACTGCAATCACACTTTCATGGTCAAATAATTTATCCAAAGATAAACAATGAAGGAAAGATTGAAATAGATATCAAACTTGATATGAAATTAAATTGTACTTCCATACAACTTCAAATTCTCAAAACTTATTAGCGTTTAAGCAAGAGAATAACAAAATAAATTGAAGTATCCTATTCCTAGTCTACTTTAATCATTCCTTTACACTTCTCTTGTGTCACAATTAGGATGCTCCTCGTTAGGAGCAGTGTTGCCTTCTCCTCAATGTCAGGATGCCCTCAGGGAATTTAAGCTGAAATGGATGCAAACTTGGAAAAATGTTCAAGAAGAATTTTATCCACCGAAAAGTCAAGAAGAAGATGAAGAAAATTTTTTCTCCTCAGTATTTAACATCCACTGCTAATTACAGGCATCCTTCCTTTCAGATCTAACTTCCTCTAGCTGTACAAGTTAGTTATGCCAATTGTACACTCACGCAAATCTAGTGTGTTCATTAGACAGTTATCAGTTGCAGCGACAGTTCTGAGGGCAAATTTGGATATTATTTTACAGCGATAACTCTTTACACCTTCATGCATTAATCCTTCAGGACAGATTCCTGCAGTGACATCTTTGGGCACAATACTGAACAACTAATGTAGCGACTTTATTAGT
Source organism: Gossypioides kirkii (assembly GCA_005610355.1). Lineage (NCBI taxonomy): Eukaryota > Viridiplantae > Streptophyta > Magnoliopsida > Malvales > Malvaceae > Gossypioides > Gossypioides kirkii. Next base: position 18,573,105 of record CP032245.1, read on the forward strand.
AAAAACATGATAAAATTAAAAAAATTAGGCCAAGCTTCACTAAGTTAGAAAATGCAATAATTAAGTTAAAAAGACCAAATATGCATGCTAAAGATGATCAAATGGGAACAAATTATACCATAAGTAAGGAGAAAACAATGGTCTTTTCTAATGTTATGATATGTCTGCTTGATACAAGCGTAAGTGGTTGTAATGCTGATAGTGTTATTGCTAATTTAGGTCTTAATCACTCCCACCGCGTTGAAGCCATTGGTTTTGCTGGGGGAATTTGGGTGGGTTGGAAAGATTCAATTAAGATGGAAATTATTCAAAATCACCCTCAGTTTATTCTTTTGTGGATTATCTGTGGCAATCCCTCAAAGTGCATCTTCATATTGTTTATGTATGGAAGTCCAGATAGGAGGAAAAGAAGACTACTTTAGGATGACTTGAAGGCTTCCATACCTATTAGGAATTCTCCTTGGCTAATCATGCGTGACTTTAATGCCATTCTCTCACCTAATAAAAAGAAGGGTAGTCCCATTATGGGAAGGCGTTGCTCTCCTTTTAGCAATTTTTTTGAGACAATAGAGTTACACGACTTGAGGTTCATAGGTCCATCATTCACTTGGTAAAGAGGCAACATAATCGAAAGACTAGACAGGGCACTGGCTAATGATGCTTAGATATCAACGTTCCCAAACTGTATAGTCTCCCACCTCCCACGAATCAAATCGGATCACAGACCTACTCTCCTATCCATGAGACCTGAGGCTAACCTAGCTAGAGGAAGGCCTTTTCGATTCATAGTCGAATGGATAAAGTGTTAGAGTATGCCCAAAGACCAATCATGAGATGATTGTAATCACATGCTCATTTTAACCTTGTTATTAATAAAAGACATTGCCATTGTTATTTCAGTTTCTTTTTTTGTGTATTTAAATAAATTGATTTATAATAATGTCTTGCGGATAATATGATTATTCTTAAAAGATCCTTAGTCAAGTATTATTGTAGGCTTAGACAACAATAATTCATTGAGACTAATATGTAGTTGATTAATGACAAAGTGTTGTCATTGACATAGGGATGTCAAAATCAATACATGAGTATGTGTTAGAGAACGACATATTGGACTGACCCGCTATGAGTATGTTTCTTGGATTATTATGTAATAGTCACAACATTACTCATAGTGATAACTATGTATACAATCCTTAGACATGAGATAATCATTGTCCCAACATAGTGAATGATATACTTTGATACAGTCAAACGTCTATTGTAACAAGTTTGACTATAAAAACTAATGTTGGGTATGCCACAATCTTTGTAGTAGGATATGATTGATCAAGATAATATTTGTCTCTCCTACATAATGGGAGCAATATCTTAGGTCTCTTGATGAATTGAGACTAGAAATGCATAGTCATGCTCAAATAAGTTAATATGAGATATTACAATTATTTGTTTATTGTAGTCTACTTCGAATATCAAGAAACATGAGATTGGACTATGCAAGTGTGACTACTGCATGACTTGTGTCCAATCTAGATATAATGGACAAAAGGATATAATACATGCGAATTTATCACAAAAAGGTTATGTCGAACCACGACTTCTTGTAACTTGGGTAGCAATGATGCATTTCTAGATGCCACTTATTGTTTGTAATATTAGAATCGTTCTAATATTGTTGCTAACTTTACAAGAACCTACAGGGTCACACCCTATGGTTGAAACGAACGAAATCCAAACATAGTTGGTGTTATGTTTAGCTATCACATGATTTAAATTAATAATTAAGTTAATTTAATAGTTAAATATTATACACATTATGTGTACAAACTTGTTGTATACGAATAAAGGACATGGTTAATATTAATATATATGAATTTGATTCATATAAAAGTTTAATATTTACTGAATATAATTTAACGCAATTACAATTATTAATTATAATGATTTCATTAAATATTAAAACATGGAAGTTAATATCCTTTTGGAAAGGATATAATGTTTTAATAAACCTTCCATAATTTAACGTGATTATAATTATTAATTATAATAATTTCGTTAAATATTAAAATATGAAAGATAATATCCTTTTGGAAATGATATAATATTTTAATAAACCTTCCATATATTTCTTTAAAGGAATATTTCCATTTTAATATAAGATATTATATAAAAGAAAATTGAATATTAAAAACATGAAAGATAATATCCTTTTGGAGAGGATATAATGTTTTAATAAACCTTCCATATATTTCTCTAAAGAGATATATATTTTTATTTTAATATGAGATATTAAAATAAAAGGAAAGATAGCAGAATTGTGTGGTTGATTTTTTTAAATCATAAAAGAGGGTCTAGCAGCCGTCAAAATATTCTCTGAAAAGTTTAGAGGGTATTTTTTTGTTCGTTCTTGATTGGGTGGACTGCGTAGAGATCGAGACGATTTTGTTGCGGCTTGGATGGACAACGTGCAAAGGAAGATTTCACAGCAACGTTTCCAGGGATTTTCCAGATTTAAAAGGTATAATTTTGAACCTTTCTTTCTTGATTCGTTCCTCGTACATGATCCAAGGTTAAGGATCACTGGAATAATTTTTTTACTACGTCACGAGGCGTACCGACGACTCAACAATGGTATCAGAGCTGGTTGTACGATACGGATTCTGAATTAAATTTAATGGTTGACGTTATTTTATGTTAAGCATTTTTTCAATATGCTTGATCTGTTATATATATGTTTGAATGCATATAATCTATTTGATTAAAAAAATAATTTGTTAAGAGTTAACGAATATGTTTGGAAACAATGATTGTTCTAGTAAGAAAAATCATCGGATTACTATATGATAATTAATTTAATAATAATAATATGATATTTTAAAAATACAAGTATGTTGTATGTTTTGATTGATATGCACGGTGTTTGGAAATGCATGGTTATAGCCCGATAGCCCATTTAGTTTATAAATTTCAAAGATTGTAATTTTATAAATACGGCCTGCATGCCGTGACTTTCTATAGTTCTATTGTACTTCTCTTCTCATCTTACTCCCTCGTATGTAAAACGAGTTTCTATAATTTATAAAAATTTTCGAATTGCTTCGAACTCAAGGAGATGAAGGTGGAGCTATCTAATGTGGAAAAGAAGCTTGAGAAGCGACTTGTACCCATAAGATCTCTTTCGGTTCACCCATTGGCTTGGGAGGAACCACATTAGTTTTAATGGGCTATAACCATTGATTCCATTTAATGCTTTATATTTTCATGTATGAGACACAATGAATTATATATTAGCATGTATGTTAATAAATCGATGAGATCTATTAAAATATTAATAAGCCAAATTATTTATAAATGATGAGATTATTATTACTTAAAAACCCTCAATAAAATATTAAGTTAAGATAGCCTTCCAATATTTACCCTCGTTAAAGCCTCGATCGATACAATATGAGTTTTGCTAAAGCGAAGTACTTGCATCTATCTTGGTCAAACGCGAAGAATAAGCAAGTGATATTCATCAGTTATAATATTGGTTAATAACTTAACTAGGTTACTCTAATAGGACTAGAAACCTAGAGGCAAGAGATTTGGATTATCATTAGATGATCGGAACAAGAGTTGTTCACCAAATATTAAGGAGTTACATATGATGTAATTAGCAAGTGTTGCTTACCTAAATAACCATAATCTTGAGAGTAAAGCTAAACCTGACTTAAAGATAAAACATGGGGGTTATTAATTTCTGAAATGATTATAATAAACTTGGTAAATTTACTTATGCAAATATTTCATTCATATAGATTTATTATGGAAAATAACACAAACTCATTATCACTACGATCCGTCCTTGAGAAGGACAAGTTGAATGGTGATTGTACTAGAAAGAACCATTGTTTTCTCCCTACTTATTGGTTAAGTTGTTCCCATTTAGTCATCTTTAGCACATATTTTAGCACTTTTTAGTTTAGTTTACTGGATTTTCTAACTCAATGAACCTTAGCCTAGTTGCCCTTAATTTTGTCATATTTTGGTACTAATGTCGCTGCATGAGTGTTTTCAATTTACGTTTAGGATTGTCGCCACATCTGACAGCTGTCTAATCTGGTATAACCAACTGGTACGACCATAGACAGCTCAATTCTAATGAAAGGACACCTGCACAATTTGGCTAAATATAAATGCTCAATAGAAAAGAGAAAAAGGGGTTTTTATGAGGGTGAATTTTCTTCTTCAACCTAGCTTTTGAAGCTTGCGGTTATGGAGGCTTAAAGCTCACACGGGCGAACCGAAATGGGAAGGATGTAGAACAGCTCCTGACGAGGAGTCCTAAGTGCGACACAAGAAGGAAATCGAAAGATTAAGTGGAGTTCTTCTAGGAATAGTATCCTCCACTTGCTTATTTTACATTTCTTCTCTAAAATGCTGGTGATTACTGTTTATTTCATGTTTGTATGGAAGTACACATGATTTCTAGAATAAATGTTATTTTATTCAATCTTGCTTCTAGTGTTTAATCTTTGGGTTTGAATGTTTTTACCACGAAAGTGTTATTGCAGTCACTGTCACTAGAAGGTGCAGCGATAGTTTAAACTAACAAGTAAGACAATGAAAGTTACTTAGGGATTAGAGGAATTTGATCCAGTTGTTATTAATTGTGTTGCATTGCCATCATCCGAAAGTGTGGTTAATGTGCATGTTTAAGTATTAGATTGAATAGAGAAGACAAATTGGGTAAGATATTCATTTCACTTTATTGCAGCGACAATCACCTATCTTGAAAAAACTTGTGAGCCACATTTAGTATTCTGTTGAACATTCACATTGGGGACCCCAGTTTATTATTATCACAGTTTATTTTTAATTTCACATTATTGCTTCAACAACCACTCTAACAATTTATCACATTTTATTCACTCATTGCATTAACATTAATAGACAAAAGACAACCATCCTCATGGGATCGATATCTGATGTATTGACATATATCTACTATACTTGAATCAACAGTGTACGCCTGCACATTATTGCTGTGACATTAACAGTTGATCAAGTTTTGGCGTCGTTGTCGAGGATGGTGTTTGTTTGATGTTTATTTATTTTTTGCACTTTATTTTTATTATTTAACATTTAGTTGTTACTAACTTGTTTTCTTTTTGTCGTCACTTTTACATTTTATATTAGGTGTTTTATGAGCCGAAGCAATTTGGAGCCTATTGCTGATTTTGATCCAAAGATTGAAAGAACAATTCAGAGGAGACTTCATGAACAAAGAAATATGGCTTTACCAAGAAACAATGCATCCATACCCCTGATACCGCCACAAAATGCTGAAGACCCACCGCTGCCGCAAGAAGATCAAATACAAAACAGGGCTATACGAGATTTTGTTGTACTTGTTTTGGATGGTTTTCAACCTGGAGTTGTTAGGCAAGCAATCCAAGCTGGGAGCTTCAAACTCAAGCCAGTAATGTTTCAAATGTTGAATTCTAATGGGCAATATGCTGGACTGGCACATGAAGATGCACGAGAGATCTCAAATCATTCTTATTGGTTTGTGCTTCCTTTAGTCAACAAGGCATTCCTGATGACGCTTTGAAAATGTAGTTATTTCCTTATTCGTTGCAAGGAAGAGCTTGTACCTGGTTCCTTGGGCTACCTGCAGGCTCAATTACTTCATGGAATATACTCGCCACACAGTTTGTTTTGCGCTTTAATTCGTCAACAATGAAAGCTTGTCTCCGAAATGATATTACAGCTTATCATCAGGTGGATGATGAGAATCTTCACACGACATTGGGACTATTATAAATCTTTGCTTCGACGTTTCCCAATGCACGACATTCAACAAGAAATATAGATTGAGATATTCTATAATGGGCTAAATTCACAAATGAGGAATCTTGTCGACGCATCAACCAATGGACCTTTGCTGGATTGTACTTATGATGAAGCTGTTCAAATTATTGAGAGAATTTCTCAAAATGATTATCAATATCGTATTTCTAGAGCTGCACAAGCAAAAGCTACTATAGGAGTTATTGAATTGGATGCAATATCTGCACTTAGTGCTCAAGTTTCTTCCCTCGTGAATATGATAAAAATATGAAAGGGACTAGTGACGTTGCACCTATAGAAGTCGCTCAACAAGTTGATGTTCCTACATTTTGTTGTGAGATTTGTGGTGACAACCATAGCTATGAAGATTGTCCACAACATGCAGAGAATGTTTTCTATGTCAATAATATCCGCAGTAATTTTTATGGCAATTCTTATAATAATTCTGAACGCAATCAATAGTCTTAGGGAACTCAGAATGCTGGACAAAATGCTACAATATTTCGATATGGGAATACATCTAATCAAGGTAATTATAACCCAAGAAAAGGCAATTACAGCCAATAGCAGTAGAATTACAATCATCATAATTAGATGCATCCACAGCAAAGTCAGATGCATCCACAACAAAGCCAGATGTAGCCACATCAGAATCAGATGCAACCACACCAGAATCGGATGCAGCCACTACAATATGCAATGTAAAATCAGAATGTTTGAGGACATTGGAACAACAATACACGCAAGCTTCCCCATTTGATCCGTTAGTAGTAGTTGAAGCCTAAATGCGGGAGCATATCACTCGCACGGAAGCTATTGTGCAAGGGAATTCATCTTCTATTTGGACGTTAGAGACACAATTGGGACAACTTGCTTCAAATTTAAATACTCGACCACTAGGCACATTACCTAGCGACACGGAAAATCCCAATCCGAAAGGGAAAGAACATTGCAAGGCTATCACTCTTAGCACCTCAAGACACTAGTGAAGTGACCCATGGTGAGAAAGTTTAATCTGAAGGGTTTGTCGATATACTAGACAAAGAAGTTCCACAAATTGTCTCTCCTATGCCTAATGTTCGACCTTCAAAATTGTCAATATAACCAAAGGTGTCGGCATAATCTGATGTATCTCCACCTTTACCTTTTCCTCAAAGATTCAAAGAAAATTAGCATGATAAACAGTATCAGCAATTCCTGAACATACTAAAGCAACTTCATGTTAATATTCCTTTAGTGGACGCTCTTGTGCAAATTCCTAGTTATGGGAAATTTATGAAGGAGCTCTTGTCCAAGAAGAAGAAGCTCAGTGATATTAAAACTATTGCACTCACAGAAGGCTGTAGTGTTGTTTTGACAAATAAGCTGCCACCCAAAATGAAAGATCTTGGGATCTTCACTATCCCATGTTCAATCGTCAACCATTATTTGGGTAAAGCTTTATGCAACTTGGGAGCTAGCATCAACCTCATACCGCTATCTACTTTCAAAAAGTTAGGAATTGGTCACATGAAACCTACTATAGTGACATTGCAATTAGCAGATCAATCCTTGACTCAACTTGAAGGGCAGATCAAGGATATTTTAGTTTGTGTGGATAAATTCATTTTTTCGGCTAATTTTAGTATACTTGACTGCGAGGCAGATAAGGAGGTTCCCATAATCTTGGGACGACCATTTTTAGCCACCGGACGCACTCTCATCAATGTGTACAAAGGAGAATTGACCATGCGACTTGATGATGACCATGTTACCTTCAGTGTTTTTGAATCTATTCCATGCAAGGACAAAGAAGAATGTCACAATGTCAATGTGCTGGATGATTTAATTGAGGAAGAATTCAATAACCAAAGCACATTACTTTCTTAAGAATTTGCAGTGACATCTGATGATGAATTTTTAGCTGATTGTGATAGCATGGTTTAAGCTAATAACATTGAACTCAAGCACGGATGGCAGATTGAATCTTTAGACTTAGCCAACAAAATGGCTCCAGTTTTTAAGCCATCTATTGAAGATGCTCCTACTGTGGACTTGTAACCACTGCCTGCTCATCTTAAGTATGTTTTTCTTGGCGACAATAGTACTCTCCCAATTATTGCAACACTAGATGCAACTCAAGAAGAGAAATTAATCCATATTCTTAAGCAACATAAACGAGCTATTGGTTGGAGTATTGCCAATATTCGAGGCATTAGTCCATATTTTTGCATGCACAAAATCAAGTTGGAAGACGAAGGTAAGCAATCGATTGAGCAACAAAGAAGATTGAATGAGAAGATGAAGGAAGTTGTGAAGAAGGAAATTATAAAGTGGCTTGACGCATGCATTATTTACCCTATTTCTGATAGCAATTAGGTAAGTCCAGTGCAATACATTCCCAAAGAGAGTGGCATCACTGTGATATACAACGACAAAGATGAGTTAATTCCTACTCGCATTCCTACAAGATGGCGAGTATGTATGGATGATCGCAAACTTAATGCAGCCACAAGGAAGGACCACTTCTCACTTCCCTTCGTTGATCAGATGTTGGATAGGCTTGTTGAAAGAGCCTACTATTGCTTCTTAGACGGTTATTCTGGCTACAATAGAATTGTCATTGCACCAAAGGATAAGGCAAAAACAACTTTCACCCATCCCTTTGGCACTTTTTCTTTTCGTCGTATGTCACTTGGTCTTTTCAATGCATCAGCCGCATTTCAAAGGTGCATGATGACAATATTCTCGAATATGATCGAAGATTCTTTAGAGGTCTTTATGAATGATTTCTCAGTATATGGGAATAATTTTGATCAATGCGCTTATAATTTGGATAAAATCTTGAAGCGATGTGAAGACACATCTTGTGCTAAGTCGGGAAAAATGTCACTACATGGCAATTGAAGGCAATGTGTAAGGTCATCGCATCTCTAGTCAACGTATCGAAGTGGAAAGAGCTAAGGTGAAAATTATTGAGAAGTTACCTCTGCTGACAAATGCGAAGGGTATCCGTAGTTTTCTTGGGTACGTAGGTTTTACCGATGATTTATTAGAGACTTTTCAAAAATTGTAAAACTCTTATGCTCATTGTTGGAACAAAATAAAAAATTTCTCTTTGACAATGCATGTTTGGATGCATGCATTCAAATAAAGAAGCAGCTAGTAAATGCACCCATTTTCGTTGCTCCAGACTGGTCTCAACCTTTTGAAGTTATGTGCGATGCAAGCAACTTTGCTGTGGGTATTGTCCTAGGACAACGTAAGGAAAAAATATTTCACGCAATCTATTATGCTAGCAAGACTCTTACAAAGGCTCAAATCAATTATACAACTACAGAGAAAGAATTGTTGGTTGTAGTCTTTGCTTTCGAAAAATTTTGTTCATACTTTGTCGGTGCAAAGGTTACCGTATTTACTGATCACTCGACATTGAGATATCTTTTTTCGAAGAAGGATGCAAAACCATGACTAATATGTTAGATCCTACTGTTGCAAGAATTTGATATAGAGATCAAAGTCCGCAAGGGTTCAGAGAATCAAGTTGCAGACCATCTATCTCATTTGGAAGTTGGTAGTAAAGATGGAAACATACTTCTAATTGTCGATGCATTCCCAGATGAGAAGTTATTTGCTGTAGACGTAACCCATTGGTATGTAGATTTGGTTAACTACATAGTTTGTGGAAAAGTACCCTTGAGTGTCACGGGCCATAAGAAAGAAAGATTTCTTCGTGAAGTAGTGAAATACCATTGGAACGAGCCGTATTTATTCAAGGTATACAATGACAATATCATTTGGTGATGCGTTCCGAAGGAAGAGATGCTTTCAATCCTGAAGCATTGTCACGATGCTCCTTATGGAGGACATTTCGGTGGTATGAGAATTGCTACTAAGGTTCTTCAATCAGGATTACATTAGCCTTCACTATTTAAAGACGCCCACAATTTTGTGAGTCAATGCGATAGATGTCAACGCACTGGTTCTATATCTTGACCCAATAAAATGTTACAGTAGCCAATTATGGAGGTTTAACTATTTGATGTTTGGGGTATGGATTTTATAGGACTATTTCCAAGTTCATTTGGAAATCTTTATATACTAGTAGCTATTGATTATGTCTCAAACTGGATTGAAGCTGTTGCAGTCCCAAAGGATGATGCAAAGACAGTGCTGAATTTTTTTCACAAGCATATACTAACTCGCTTTGGCACACCAAGGGCATTGATCAGTGATCAGGGTACACACTTTCATTGCAAAGATACGAATTTAACCATAGAATGAAAACTACTTATCATCCGCAAACCCATGGACAAGCTGAAGTGTCCAATCGACAAATTAAGAACATTCTTGAGAATGTTGTAAACCTTTCAAGAAAAGATTTGTCCTCCAGGCTTGATAATGCATTATGGGCATTACGCATAGCATACAAAACTCCATTTGGGATGTCGCCGTATCAACTAGTTTTGGGAAAGCATGTCACTTGCTAGTTGAACTGGAGCATAAGGCAATTTGGGCAATTAAACAAATAAACATGGATTATGAAGCTGCTGGAAAGAAAAGGTTGTTGGACATCACTAAATTAGAGGAAATTAGGTGAAATGCCTATGAAAATGCTGCTATTTACAAGGAAAAGACCAAACGATGGCATGATAGAATCATTTTGTAGCAACAATTTATCGCGCGTCAAGAAGTTCTATTATTCAATTCTAGGCTGAAATTGCACCCAGGTAAATTGCGCTCACATTGGTCTAGACCTTTCGAAGTTATCGAAGCATTTCCTCATGATGCAGTCACAATTAAGGATTTACATGATGGGCACCAGTTTAAAGTAAATGGACAGCGACTAAAGAATTATCTTGGGCATAGTGATCAAAAGCAGAAATAAACCATTAAATTGGTTAAAATTTTCTAATTTTTCTTAAAATTTTTATCATGTAACTTTTTTTTTGTTTTTGTTTAAGTTCATTTCACTTCGTGTTTTTCTTGTAGAATAATTCGATTCCATTGTCGACGCATTCGACCTTCCTTGTCAACGTAATTCGTACGTCTGTACTACAATTGCTAACTCATTAAAAAAATCAGAGCATATCAAGGAGCAGATCCCATAGTTTCATCAACAGGCACCCAGCCGTTAGATCTGTTTGAACGGATGTAATTCCTATTGGATGCATTTATTCCCGCCAGACTTTATGTCCTTTCCTCTGTTACAGAAAAAACACGCCTTTCCATCTTCCTTCTTCACTCACTATAAACACCCTTCTTTGTGCCGACTGTAAAAATGACAAAGAAACCATTTTTATTCACAATCTTTCTTAAAACTTGCACCTTTACGCATTAAAAACTTCTCTACTTACAAAACTATGGCAAGAACTCGAGGAGCAGTTAAGAAAGCAACCAAATCTATCGCAAAACCTTCATCCTCTACAACAACCATCCGTGAAACAGAGCCTTCCACGTCAAAAGATCTGGTGATATTGCTTACGAAAATGGCCAAAGACCGTTTTCAAGAAAACATGCTGAAAAGAAATTGTCACCCAGAACAAGGCTTTCTCCTATCGCGACAACAAGATCTAGGAAAACAAGTCTACTAGACCATCGCAAGGCTAAAATGGGAAATCTTTTGCACTCACCCTGGTAGCTACTCTCCATCTCTAGTACGTGAGTTCTATGCTAACCTTACTGATCATAAGTCAGAGTTTGTCTTTGTTCGCGAAGTATTAATCCCTTGGGACGCTGAACACATCAATGAGTTATTCAACACCAAGGTGGATAGGGATGAACACGCTGCTGCGTTCATTGAAGAAATCACTTATGACAAGATAAACCTCTTGGTGAAGGATCTTTGTGTTGAATGAGCAACATGAACGGGTTCAAATCACAACAACTACACCATGCATAGACGCTTCTTAACGCTGCAAAGAAAAATCTATTTCCATTTTGTAAACTATAGACTGAAGCCTTTTACGCACAGCAGCACAGTCACCCTTGACAGAATGTGTATGATACATTTCATTATCAAAGGAAGGAAAATCGATGTCGGGGCAATACTTCATCAAGAAATTGCTGAATGTGTTGCAAGGCAAACGGGCATCTTGGTTTTCCCATCACTAGTGACGCAACTGTGCCAGCAAAAGGGAATCATACCCCTAGATGGAGAAGAAATCCTGGAGAATAAGGGCCCAATCAATGAAGCCTCGATTGAGAGAATGACTCATGGTAAGGATACACCCACAATGAAAGAGATAGAAGCAAGTAAAAGGAAGGGCAAAGCAAAAGTAGAAAAACAAAGAAACAAACATGACTGTAGAGACATTATTGTGGCGCAAAATGAAGGATGTCGAGAAGTTAGCCGATCCATCAGCATTAGGCAGATCAAGCTTGTCGCTACAATAGAAGACATGGAAAGATCTCAAAATTTATTCCACGCCTATATACAAGGGTCTGGAACAGTTCTGTTTTAGCCACATTAAGGCAACTGAGCAAAGCCCCACAACCAGAATTCCCAATATTTCCACCAATCATCAGAGAGTATAAGCCCTCATCAAAAGAGGCTAACTTAGGGGATAAAGACCAATCGGTGGATTCCCCTCCCATGGTGCATGTTTCTAATAATGAAAAGGAAGTGGAATCAAGGGATGTCGAGGAATGCTTACGAAAAATTAGGAGTCTATTCGAAGATGATTTCTGATCGGCCTATAAATACCACAAAAATTATGTGCAAGCGGACACTGTTGATGTAAATATAGTAGATAGAGATGAGTCTATCAGATATCGATCCCAAGAGGATGGTGTTCTTGTTGCTTAAATTTGTAGAAGCAATTAGAGTTTAAATGAAAAGAATTGTTAAAAGTAATGTCAACGCAATTTAGTTAAAATTGCACAAATCAAAGAGTTAAATCTGTCAACGTAAATATAACATAAAATGTCAGAGCAAATTAATAGAAAATGAATTGTTATGGAAGATGTTGTAAATGTAAATTCAGAGAATTAAAAGAAATAGATCAAGTGTAGAGAAATAGGGTGGTACCTGACTTATCAAGTTGGCAACGCTAAATGTGACTACAAGGTAACTGACAGATGAATTGTCGCCGTAATTAAGTTCTAAAGAGATTTTATTGCTATGAACATCTCTGTTTAACAAAGACCCAAGTACTCGCAATTACCACACCTTTTAGTGCTGGTAATGCTTTGCACTCAAGAACAAGTGGTCAGAATTCCTTCTTGCCTCAAGCAACTTTCGTTGTCTTGCTTGTTAATTTAACTTGTCACCACACCTTCCAGTGTCTATGACTGCAATCGCACTTTCGTGGTCAAAATAGTTAAATCCAAATATAAATAGATGAGAAGAATTAAGTAGAAATCAAAATAGATCTAACATTAATAGATACTTCCGTATACAATTAAAAGTGAATAGAATTCATCAACATTCAAGAGGGATTAAAAGATAAATTGAAGCATGCTATTCCTAGTCTACTAGAATCCTCTTATAATCTCTCCTCTTGTGTCGCACATAGGCACTCCTCGTCAGGAGTAGTCGCCTCCTTTTTTGCGTCAGTTTACCCTCCTAGGAATGAAGCTTCCATGGCAGCTGGCTTTGAGAAAGAATGAGGAAATTTGTGGAATTGAATTCTTCACAGCTTGATACTGATCTCCTTTCTCTTCCCTCTATTTATAATCATTCCACAGCACAAGTCTACCCCTCTTCTCAGATCTAACTTCCCCTTTTTTACAACTGTACAAGTTTGTTATTGCCAGCTATGCACTCACGTAGATTTGGTTTGTGCATTTGGCAGTTGCAGATTGTCGCGATATCTCTGGATGTAAATTATGATTTAAATTTGCTACGACAACTTGGCATTCTCCTGCGCTGGTGCTTCTGAATGTGTTTGAAGCGTAAAATCCCTGATAAAATGTAGAAGCATTTATGTGGTGACATCTTTGGCCGTAATTCTAAATCAAACTTGTGGCCGTAACTCTAAATGCTTTCCCATTCTGATCTTCTAAGGTGGATTTTTGCGCTGACAACTTTAGATGCAAATCTGATACTCAATATAGTGACATTAGTAGCACAAAAGGAGTAAAATGAAAGAAAGTAAGACCATACAACACTGATTTAGAGAATGCAAATACTAAGTGTGAAATGTTGAAAATGTAGGCTAAATATGAGACAAAAGGAACAAATTATACACTAATTCAAGGAGAAATTAAGTGTCATTTTTAATGCTATCACACCCCCAAACTTGAGTTTTTACTTGTCCTCAAGTAAATAAAAGCTAGCAAAGTTCTATCTAAATTCTTGTCACCACAATCATCATTCTAGCAACTTATATTCTCTAGAATCCTAATGTATAAATTGCATTCATATGCTGGAATATTGACCGACAATTTATAGGCATAATAATCAAAATTGCAACTTCACTAATGCTAGCATCATGCTTTAAATCTCAAATCTTCTTAACCAATACAACATTTTTATATGATAATATACATACATATATATATATTTTTTCTTTTTTTATCAAATTTTCTTTCTTTTTTTATACATGACTAAGAGATGTCGTTGCATTACTATACTCTTGTTCCTAGGCAGTAACGATGGGGTGCAACAAACCCCCAATGAGCATGTAATTGCGCCGACACACACTCTTGCAGTGACAGCCTTTGGCTAGATAGTTTTTCTAACACTTGCAATGGAGTGTTCCCCCTTTTTAAGTCACAATGCACCCAGATTGGAGTGTCTTTTATTAGAAGATATAATTATATACAAAGTTGCAAGATGGCAAGTTAATTCAAGATTCAAAGAATGATACTATTCATTTATTACTAATGCAATATCAACCATTCATCCAAAAATATAATTATTCAACATTCAATCACATTCATCCAATTCACGCATTAGCATTCCAAATAATTCAAGATTTAAGCATCAAATAAAAAAATTATGGTCACATTTTTCTTAACTATGCATACTTTCATTCACTAAAAAGACAAATATATTCTTAAACTTGTGGGTCTAATTGCATTTCCATTCCAAACTTCCCCCCAAACTTAATGTTTGCATTGTCCCCAATGCACTGACAATACTATACAAATATTAATGGAAATGCAACTACAATGCAAATGTGAGAACAATTAAAATGCAGAGACAATAAAAATGTAATGACAATTAGATGAAATGCTTGCAACTAAACTAACTAGTAAAAATTGAACTAACTCAGTGTGCTGCAGCCGAAGATGTGGCTGCTTTGGACTTCTTTTTCTCCTTAGGGTGCTCCTCTTTGCTTTTCTTCTTTGCCTTTCATTTGAGCTTCTTTTCTTTTGGATCAACCGGTGGAGTTGATTACTCCTCCATTGCTAGTTGAGTGTCAGCTTCATCGACAGTTATGTCCGATGGATGGATCTCAGCAATAGGTGCCAAATATGGCACAATAGCTAGGGGATTGAAATCCTCATCACCGGATGTGACTGCCTCAACCCAGCTCTCCCTAGATGGTGCCAATTATTCAATAGATGCATCCACACTAATAGGTGCATCGATAAATTTCTCTGATAAATTTGTCGGGGTAACGTCTTCTTCTTCTTTTTCCTTCTTCTTTTCTCTTATCTTCTTCTTTTGCTTCAATACCCTCAGAAGTAATTGGTGTGTGCTCTTCCGCAGTAGTAGTCTCTCTCTCCGCCATAATGGCCCCCAAACTGTTCGACAATTCATCTTCAAAGAGGCTGGCTATGATCTTCCATTTCCTTAGATTGCACCTCTTGATCCTCATCATCAGAGATGTGGATTCTATTTGGGGACATGACAGACTGAGTTCTTCCTTCTGAAGCATGTTGCTTTGATGATGGAGTGGCTTCATTGATAATAGAAGGGAACACAAGGAATTCAGGCATCGAATTTCTGACCATTGCAGCCAACGATTCAGCAGTGGATTTGGATGGGGTTTTCGCACCGCGAGTTCTCGCCATAATAACTAAAATAAAGAGGGTGAGAATAACTTGCAAAAAGATTGAAGGTTGAAGAAAAAGAAGAATACAGCAACAATGGTGGTTGTGAGTATGAAGATTCAATCGACACAAAAAGGGTGTTTTATAAAAGATAGAGATGAAGAGACATGATGATTACTGCTGTCGTTGGGAGTAACTTGTGCCTGCAACCAATACATGCTAGGACACAGATCTTACTTTTTTGGATTGATCCAACGGTTGGGTAAAGAGGTGAATCACTCGACGTGATTCTTTCCCGAAACGCTTCGTTGAGTGATCAATGAAATGCGTCGACAAGTTCTGCTTTTGTGTGCGTCGACAAAAAGGAGATATTTTATTCCTGCAAAACTAAAGAAACAAATTAAAGTAAAAGAAAAGAAAAAAATAACAAAAAAATTACAATGACATCCCAAAAAATGTGACCAGGTTAAAGGTCTAATTTTGTTCGTTGATGCCTGGGCTTCGATAATGCTTTAATCGTTGGCCATTTACTTTAAATTGGTGCCCATCATTCAAATATTTGATTGTCACCACACCATGTGGAAATGCTTTCACAACTTCAAAAGGTCTTGACCATCTTGAGCGTAATTTTCTTGGATGCAATTTTAAACGTGAGTTAAATAAGAGCACTAACTGACTAGGAGAAAATTGTCGCCGCAAAATGATGTTGTCATGCCATCTCTTGGTTTTTTCTTTGTAAATGGCAGGATTTTCATAAACATTGCTTCGAATTTCTTCCAGTTCTGAAATGTCTAACAATCTTTTCTTTCCAGCAGCATCATAGTCCATGTTCACTTGCTTTATTGCCCACATGGCATTATGTTCAAGTTCGACTGGCAAGTGACAGGATTTAACAAAAAATAGCTAATATGGCGACATCCCTAATGGTGTTTTGTATGCAGTGCAAAGCACCCACAATGCATCATTCAACCGCGAAGACCAATCTCATCGAGATGAGTTAACCACCTTCTCAAGAATACCCTTGATTTGTCAATTGGATACTTCTGTTTGTTTAATTGTTTGAGGATGATATGTGGTTGCCATGCAATGTTTCACACCATAATGTTTCAAAGTTGTCGCCACTTGATTGCAATAGAAGTGAGTGCCTTGGTCGCTTATTAATGCTCGAGGTGTTCCGAATCGTGTAAGGATATATATGTAAAAGAACTTTAACACCGTCCGAGCATCACCCTTTGAAACAGCGATTGCTTCGATTCACTTGGAGACATAGTCAACAGTAACCAGAATATACACATTTCCAAAAGAATTTGGAAATGGTCTCATAAAATCTATACCCCAAACATCAAAGGGCTCAACCTCCATGATAAGCTGTTGAATTTGTCGCACTGTTGAGCAAAATTGTGGGTGTCTCAAAACAATGTCATCCACTAAAACCCTGATTGTAGGACCTTTGTAGCAGTCCTAACACCACCAAAATAGCCTCCATAAGAAGCATCATGGCAATGCTTCAGGATAGATAGCATTTCTTCTTCAGGAACGTAGCGATGAATGATGTTGTCAGCGTATACCTTGAACAAATATGACACATTCCAATGATACTTTGCAGCATCCTGAAGAAATTTGACCTTCCTATGACTTGTTGTACTCAATGGTAGCTTTCCACAGACTAGATAATTGACGACACCTACATACCATGGAGATGCGTCGACAGAGAATAATTTCTCATCTAGAAATGCGTCGACAATTTGTGACTTATTTCCATCCTCGCTTCCAAATTCCAGACGAGATAAGTGGTCTGCTACTTGGTTTTCCGATCCTTTCCTGTCTTTAATCTCAACATCAAATTTTTGTAATAAAAGGATCCATCTAATCAGCCTAGGTTTTACATCTTTGTTAGCAAGAGGTATCTAAATGCAGAATGATCAGTATACGCTATAATCTTTGTGCCGACAAGATATGAACGGAACTTGTCAAATGAAAAAACTACTGTCAGTAACTCATTCTCAGTGGTTGTGTAATTCACCTGTGCTTCAGTTAAAGTCTTACTAGCATAATAGATTGAATGAAATACCTTATCCTTTCGTTGTCCAAGCACATCATCCACAGCAAAGTCGTTCACATCACACATCACCTCGAACAGTTGCGACCAATCCAATGCGATGACAATGGGTGCCTGCACTAGCTGCTGTTTAATTATCGGGAATGCTTCCAAAGAAGCTTCATCGAACAAATTTTTTTTATTTTACTCCATCAAAGAGTAGAGTGGTTTTGTTATTTTGGAGAAGTCTCGGATAAATCGTCTATAAAATTCGGCATGGCCTAGAAAACTCCTTATTCCCTTTACATTATTTGGTGGAGGTATCTTTTCAATGATTTCGACCTTTACTTTATCCACTTCGATGCCCTAACAAGATATACGATGGCCAAGAATAATGCCTTCAGTTGTCATAAAGTGACATTTTTCCCAGTTTAGTACCAAGTTGGAGTCCTCGCATAGTTTCATCATTTTTGATAAATTTTCAGTGCATTTATCAAAACTGTGGCTATAGACAGAGAAATCATCCATAAATACCTCTAACGAATCCTCAATCATATCAGAGAAGATGGCCATCATGTACCTTTGCATTGTAGTTGGGGCATTACACAAACCAAATGGCATTCATCGGAAAGCAAAGTTCTAAATGGGCAAGTAAAAGTTGTCTTTGCTTGATCTTCCGGCACGATTGCAATCTGGTTATACCCAGAGTGTCCATCAAGAAAAAAGTAATAGGCCTTTCCAGCTAGCCTATCCAACATTTGATCAATGAACGGAAGTGAGAAGTGATCCTTCTTTGTGGCTGCATTTAGATGACGGTAATCCATACACACTCGCCAACCTGTGATGCCACTCTTCTTAGGCACACATTGGACCAGGCTCACCCATGTACTATCCAAAATTGGGTAGATTATGTCTGCGTCCAGCCATTTAATGATCTCTTTCTTCACTACTTCCTTCATTTTCTCATTTAATCTTTGTTGTTTCTCAATTGACTATTTTCCTTCATGTTCTA
Organism: Gossypioides kirkii; assembly: GCA_005610355.1. Classification (NCBI taxonomy): domain Eukaryota; kingdom Viridiplantae; phylum Streptophyta; class Magnoliopsida; order Malvales; family Malvaceae; genus Gossypioides; species Gossypioides kirkii. Next base: position 18,591,914 of record CP032245.1, read on the forward strand.
CCCTAATTTTATGCATGCAAAAAGAGGGACTGATGCCTCTGATGTCCACTATGCTCTAGGCGATGGCTCTTTTGTGCTGCTTCAATATTATTAATTTTTCTTCTTGGCTCGCGTTAAGACTTGCACTGACAATCACTGGCAATGTATCATTGTCACCTAGAAAAATATATTTTAGATGTGTTGGCAATGACTTTAACTCTAGAGTCGAAGTTTTTTCAACCAATGGTTTAAAAACAAGGATCGTCCTATTAGTCAGATTTAAAGATTCCAATTGCCAGCCATGTCTAAGCTCACACACATTAGCCTCAACTTTGTGGTCACATTCAGGTAAGGCATTATATTTCGATGTCACTGCATATTCCTCTGGCACTGCTGAACTTCGTTCATTAAATTCCTCTATAATTCACTCGTCCAAAACATCAATGTGATGACATTGTTCCTTACTTCGTGATAGAGATGCTTCGAAAAAACTAAGGTTACATGTTCATCATTGTAACGCATGATCAACTCACCCTTGAAAATATCTATGAGTGTGTGTCCCATTACAAGAAATGGGCGCCCTATTATAATGGGCACCTCATTATCAGCTTCACAATCAAGTATGATAAAGTCGGTTGGGAACACAAATTTATCAACATGGACGAGAACATCTTTAATCTGTCCTTCAGGTTGTGCCAAAGATCTGTCCGCAAGTTGTAATGTCATCATAGTGGGCTTCATATGACCAATTCCTAATGTCCTGAAAGTTGACAATGGCATAAGGTTAATACTAGCTTCTAAATCATAGAAGACTTTACCTAAATAATGGTTTCCAATGGAGCATGGAATTGTGAAACTACCAATATCTTTCATTTTTTGTGGTAATTTATTTGTCAGTACAGCGCTACACCCTTCTGTGAATGCAATCGTCTCAATATCGAATAGCTTCTTCTTTTTTGATAGTAGCTCCTTCATGAATTTCCCATAGCTGGGAATCTGCACAAGATCATCAACTAGAGGTATATTAATATGTAATTGTTTCAAGGTAGATACAAACTTTTGATAATCTCTATCCTGATCTTTCTCCTTGAATCACTGTGGAAATGGCAAAGGTATGTTCACAGTGGATTGTTATGATATTAATGGTTGTGTCAACATGGGCAGTTGCGTCGACAACTTCGTAGGACGAATGGTCGGCATTGGTGTGACTACTGGTGGCTCATCCTCAATTACTTCTATTGTATCTTCTTTAGATGCAACTTCTCCTTGTTGCTTTGGTTTGTTTGCATTGACAGGTGCTTGGTTGGAGCTGCTACTTTGTTCAGCAGTTTGCTTTCCACTCTGCAATATGATTGCCTTGCAATGCTCCTTTCCTTTCTTATTTGGATTTTCAGTGTCACTGGGCAAAACACCTAGTGGTCGTGTGCTCATGTTAGAAGCCAGTTGTCCTAGTTGTGCTTCCAACGCTCGAATGGAAGACGAATTTCCCTATACAATTGCTTCTGTTTTGGTAATATGCTCACGCATCAAAGCTTTGAGAGTAGCTAATGGATCTGATCTTGGTTGAGAATACTGTTGTCACTGTTACTAATGTTGTCCTTGCATATTTGGTAGCACAATCTGTTGTGACTGCATTTGAGCTTGTGGTTGCATCTGATTATATGATTGCATTTGGTGCTGTGATCGCATCTGGTCAGGCTGTGCATGCACTTGAGGATTGTGATTATAATTCTACTACTGTTGACCATAACTACCTTGTCTAAAGTTACCTTGATTTGAGGAATTTCCGTATCTGTGTATGGACTCATTCTAACTCCCCAAGGTTGTTGAGTTCTATTTGAACTGTTATATGAGTTATCATATGAACTCCCTCGGATATTATTGACATAAAATGCATTCTCAGCATGTTGTGGACAGTCCTCAAAGCTATGGTTATCCCCGCAAATTTCACAATAAATGTCAGGAAATCCATTTGTTGGGCTACTTGAATAAAGGCAACATCACTCGTCCCCTTCATGTTCTTAATCATATTTTCCAAAGAGGATACTTGTGCAGTTAGGGCTGAAATGGCATCTAACTCAATAACTCCAGGATTTGTTTTCACTTGAGAAGAATGAGAAATCAGGTAATGATAATCATTTTGCGCAATTCTTTCCAAGATTCGCACAACGTCATTGTAAGTGCAATCCAACAAAGGAAATTAACAAATGCATCGACAACATTTCTTGTCTGCACATTTAATCCATTATAGAAAATCTCTATTTGTGTCTCTTGTTAGATTCCGTTCATGGGACAAAGTCTAAGCAAAGTTTTGTAATGTTCCCACGTAGTGTACAGGTTCTCATCATCCAGTTGATGGTAAGCCGTAATATCATTCCTCAGTCTAGCATTCATTACGGGTGGATTGAATCGTAGAAAAAATTGAGTTGCTAGCATATTCCATGAAGTAATAGATCCAACCGGTAAACCTAAAAACCATGTACATGCCCGTCCTTGAAAAGAGTAAGGGAACAGCTGTATGTTTAAGGCGTCATCAGGAACATCGTGTTGACTGAAGGAAGCACCTATAAGAAGAAATTATTTGAGATGCTCCCTTGCATCTTCGTGAGGCAAACCAGCATATTGCCCATTCAAGTTTAGCATTTGAAACATCACCGGTTTTAATTAGAAATTCCTAGCTTGAATTGTTGGTCTAACAACCCCTGGTTGTAAATCATCGAGCAAAGGAACAAAGAAGTCTCTAATTGTCTTGTCTGTAATTTGCTCTCTTTGTGGCAGCATATTATTGACTCCTTATGGCTGCATTGGAGGAACAATATTTTGTGGTAGATCATGGTTATTTCTAGCCATTTTTCTTTGCTTTTGTCTCTTCCTCTGAATTGTTCTTTCAATTTCCAGATCAAAACTAACAATATTATTAGGAGTTCTCCTTGTGGACTTAAACACCTAAAAAGAATTTAAAAGAAAATCAACAAAAGATTAGTAATCAATAAAAGTTCGAAAAAGAATAGTAAATGCAACTACAAAAATAAGCATCAAACAAACGCCATTCCCCGGTAACGGCGCCAAAACTTGATCAACTTGTTACTTCACAGAAATTATGTGCTAGTGGACACTGTCGATACAAGTATGGTAGATAAAGACGAGTCTATCGCATATCGATCCTATGAGGATGGTGTTCTTGTTACTTAAATTTGTCGAAGCAATTAGAGTTTAAATGAAAAGAATTGTTAAAAGTAATGTCAATGCAATTTAGTTAAAACTGCACAAATCAAAGAGTTAAATCTATCAACGCAAATATAACATAAAATGTCAGAGCAAATTAATAGAAAATGAATTGTTGTTGAAGACGTTGTAAATGTAAATTCAAAGAACTAAAAAAAATAGATCAAGTGTAAAGAAATAAGGGGATCCCTGACTTTACAAGTTGGCAACACTAAATGTGACTAGAAGGTAACTAATAGATGAATTGTCACTACAATTAAGTTCTAATGAGATCTTACTGCTATCAACTTCTCTATTTAACAAAGACCTAAGTACTCATAATTACCACACCTTCCAGTGCTGGTAATGCTTTGTACTCAAGAACAAGTGGCCAAAATTCCTTCTTGCCTCAAGCAACTTTCGTTGTCTTGCTTGTTAATCTAACTTGTCACGACACCTTCCAGTGTCTGTGACTGCAATCACACTTCTGTGGTCAAAACAGTTAAATCCAAATATAAACAGATGAGAAGAATTGAGTAGAAATCAAAATAGATCTAACATTAATAGATACTTCCATATACAATTAAAAGTCAATAGAATTCATCAACATTCAATAGGGATTAAAAGATAAATTGAAGCATGCTATTCCTAGTTTACTAGAATCCTTCTGTAATCGATCCTCTTGCGTCGTAAATAGGCACTCCTCAACAGGAGTAGTCGCCTCCTTGTTGCGTCAGTTTACCCTCCTAGGAATGAAGCTTCCATGGCAGCTGACTTTGAGAAAGAATGAGAAAATTTGTGGAATTGAATTGTTCACAGCTTAATATTGATCTCCTCTCACTTCCCTCTATTTGTAATCATTCCACAGCATAGGTCTATCCCTCTTCTCTGATCTAACTTCCTTTTTTTCAGCTATACAAGTTTGTTATTGCCAGCTTTGCACTCACGTAGATCTGGTTTGTGCATTAGGCAGTTGCAAATTGTCACGACATCTCTAGACGCAAATTATGATTTAAATTTGCTGCAACAACTTGACATTCTCCTGCGTTGGTGCTTCTGAATGTGTTAGCTGCGTAAAATCCCTGATAAAATGTAGAAGCATTTATGTAGTGACATCTTTGGCCATAATTCTAAATCAAACTTGTGGCCGCAACTCTAAATGCTTTCCCATTCTGATATTCTAATGTGGATTTTTGCGCTGACAACTTTAGATGCAAAACTGATACTCAATATAGCGACATTAGTAGCACAAAAGGAGTAAAATGAAAGAAAGTAAGACCATACAACATTGATTTAGAGAATGCAAATACTAAGTATGAAACTTTGAAAATGTAGGCTAAATATGATACAAAAGGAATAAATTATACACTAATTCAAGGAGAAATTAGGTGTCATTTCTAATGCTATCAATTTCACTGATGGTTAAGAGGAGTATGCTGCTGAAGAGAAAATTCCTACTGAAAAGGAAGACACCCATGTTGATGATGAGAAGGAGAAGGATGAAGAAAAAGAGGCTGAGAAAGAATCAGTGAAAGAAACTGTCACTGCACCCGAAGTTGTGGGTGCAACGACTGAGGACTTAAAGCAGGATGGAGTAAGTCAGGCGAAAGCTGCGAAGGAAACTAATTAGGAACACCACAATCCTTTGGCAATAGTGATCTACACTAGACCTCTTAAGGTGATCCATCCGACACAAGACGCAGCTGATGATGCCAGGGCACAACCGGATATTATGGAGCAATCTGAGGATCGAGCAAAACCCAAAGAAAGAAAGAGAAAACGCTCCAAGGACAAGACGTGTAGAAAGGAAGAGAAGAAGAGAAGGAAGAAAAAGTACCATGTAGCCACATCGACGGCTGCGAAAATCTGAGTTAGTTTTATTTAAGTTTGTAGATGTAGTATTCATGCATAGCATGCAGTTGTAATTTTTAGCTTGTTAGTAAACATTGTCATTGCATTTTAGTGTTAGTGCATTAGGGACAATGCAGACTTTAAGTTTAGGAGAATGTATATAGGGTTTGGAAATGCAATTGCACCCACATTTCAAAAAAAATCTTTTTGAGTTTAATGAAGCATGCAAGTTTACGAATGGTTAGTGCAAATGTGTTTGAAAATTTTTGTTACATTCAATGCTTAATTCTTGAATCATGTGAACTATCAATGAATGAGTTGGATAAATTTGACTAAATGTTGTATCTTTAATTCTTTGATGAATGATTTAGACTGCATTAGTAATGGATGACTAATATCATTCTTTGAATCTTGAATGAATCTACCCATTACAGCTGCTTAAATAAGAGACACTCCAATGTGGGTGTATTGTGAACTATTCAAGGGGAAACACTCCAATGCAAGTGTTAGAAAAATGAATCTAGACAAAGGTTGTCATTGCAAGAATGTGTGTCGGCGCATTACGTACTCCCTAGAGGTTTGTTGCACTTCATCGCTACTTCTCAGGAACAAAGGGTATAGTAATGCAACGACATCCCTCAATCACATAAAAAAGCAAAAAAAGGGGGAAAAGAAAAAGATATATGTATATATTATTGTACAATAAATGTTGTATTGGTAGATGGAATTTAGGATTTGAGGTATGATGCTGGCTTTGATGAAATTGCAGTCTTAGTTATTCATACTTATGAGTTGTCGGTGCAATATTCTGTCATCTGAATGTGATTCATTCATTGGGATTTTAGATGAATCAAGTTGCTAGAATGATCATTTTTCTTAGTGATTTTTTTGTGTAGCCTTGCTAGTTTCTGTTTTACTTGAGGACAAGTAAAAATTCAAGTTTGGGGGTGTGATAGTATTAGAAAGAACCATTGTTTTCTCCCTACTTATTGGTTAAGTTTTTCCCATTTAGTCATCCTTACCACATATTTTAGCACTTTTTAGTTTAGTTTATTACATTTTCTAACTCAATGAACCTTAGCCTAGTTGCCCTTAATTTTGTCACATTTTGGTCCTATGTCACTGCATGAGTATTTTCAAATTACGTTAAGGATTGTCACCACATCTGACAGTTATCCGGATAAGAACAGAAAAGAATGAGCTGTCCAGTCTGGTATAACCAACTGGTACGACCATAGATAGCTCAATTTTGATGAAAGGACACCTGCACAATTTGGCTGAATATAAATACTCAATAGGAAAGAGAAAAAGGGGTTTTTTTGGGGGTGAATTTTCTTCTTCAACCTAGCTTTTGAAGCTTGCGACTATGGAGGCTTAAAGCTCTCTAGGGCGAACTGATGTGGGAAGGATGCAGAATAGCTCCTGACGAGGAGTCCTAAGTGCGACACAAGAAGGAAATCAAAAGATTAAGTCGAGTTCTTCTAGGAATAGTATTCTCCACTTGCTTATTTTACATTTCTTCTCTTAAACGCTAGTGATTACTGTTTATTTCATGTTTGTATGGAACTACACATGATTTCTAGACTAAATGTTATTTTATTCAATCTTACTGCTACTATTTAATCTTTGGGTTCGAATGTTTTCACCACGGAAGTGTTATTGTAGTCACTTTCACTAGAAGGTGCAGCGACAATTTAAACTAATAAGCAAGATAACATAAGTTGCTTAGGGATTAGAGGGATTTGATCCACTTGTTCTTAAGTGTGTTGCATTACCATCATCGGAAGGTGTGGTTAATGTGCATGTTTAAGTCTTAGATCGAATAGAGAAGTCAAGTTGGGTAAGATATTCATTACACTTTATTACAGCGACAATCACCTATCCTGTAAAACCTTGTGAGCAACATTTAGTATTCTGCTGAACATTCACATTGGGGACCCTAGTTTATTATTATCCGAGTTCGCTTTTAATTTCACATTATTGCTTCGACAACCACTCTCACAATTTATCGCATTTTATTTACTCATTGCACTGTCATTAATAGACAAAAGACAACCATTCTAGTGGAATCGATATTCGAAAATTCACATCTATCTACTATACTTGCATTGGCAGTGTACGCTTGCACATTAGTACTGTGACATTAATAGCCGATCAAATGGCTTGAACTTCCTTGACTGGCTCCGTAACTTGAGGATTGTCCTCACGCAAAAGCAAAAATTATATGTCATTGAAGAACCCGTTCCTAATGAACCAGCAGCTAATGCCTCTAGAGATGAAAAGGATACTTATAAGAAGCACCTTAATGACATGGTTGACATAGGATGTCTAATGCTTTCTACAGTGACTCTTGAGCTTCGAAAGAAACATGAGGATATGGTTGTTTATGATATGATCTAGCACCTCAAGCAATTATATGAGGGGGAAGCAAGTTAAGAGAGGTACGAGACCTCCAAAGCTCTGTTTCGATGCAAAATGGTGAAGGGAAGTCTAGTGGGAACTCACGTTCTCAAAATGATAGGTTATATTGAAAGCCTTGAAAAACTTGGATTCCTTCTAGGTGAGGAATTGACCACTGATGTTATCTTATAATCATTGTCGAATAGTTTTAGCCAATTTTTCCTTAATTTCCATATGAATGAGATTAATAAAACTTTGCCACAGTTACTTAGCATGTTGCGAACTGCTGAAAGTAACATGTAAAAGGCTGAACCTAAGCCCATTCTGATGGTTCGCAAGAACAAGGGCAAATGTAAGCTTGAGGCTAAGGCAAAGCCTAAGGACAACGGCAAGGCCAAACCAAACAAAGGAAAGGTTGCATTGAAACCTAAAAGAGAAGTTGCTAAGGAAGGAAAATGTTTTCATTGCAATAAGATCGGACATTGGAAGAGGAACTGCTCTATCTACCTTGAAGAGGTGAAAAAGGCTAAGGTAAGCGGACCGTCCACTTCAGGTATTTATGTTATTGATATTAATTTATCAAAATCTACTTCTTGGGTATTAGATACTGGTTGTGGTTCTCATATTTGTACCTCTGTACAGGGACTACAAAGGAGTAGGAATTTGGCTAAAGGGGAAGTGGACCTGCGAGTTAGAAATGGAGCAAGGGTTGCTGCATTAGTTGTAGGAACACGTATTTTATCCTTGCCTAGTGGACTTGATTTTTGTTTGGAGGATTGTTATTTTATGTCCAGTTTAACTAGAAACATTATTTCAATTTCTTGTTTAGACAATTGATTTTGAGATAATTATTAAGAATAATTTTTATTCATTTTATCTCAATAATGTTGTCTATGCTTTGGCACAATTAGTTAATGGCCTCTAAATTTTGGATCAAGATATGCCCATTTATAATGTAAATACCAAAAGATCAAAAAATAAATGACACTAATCAAACTTATCTTTGGCATTGTCATTTGAGCCATATAAGTGAGAAGAGCATATCAAAGCTCCATAAAGATGGGTTTTGGGTTCTTCTGTTTTTGAACAAATTGAAATCTGTGAGTCTTGCTTGTTGGGTAAAATGACCAAAACTCCTTTTAATAGTAAAAGTGAGCGAGCTAGTGATTTATTGGGCTTAATACATAGTGATGTATGTAAGCCAATGAATACACAAGCTAGAGGGGGTTTTCAATGCTTCATTACTTTCACCGATGACTTCAATAGATATAGGTATATTTATCTTATGCGCCATAAATTTGAAGCCCTTGAAAAGTTCAATGAATTTAAGAATAAAGTACAAAACCAACTAGGCAAAAGTATTAAGGCACTTCGATCAGATCGAGGAAGAGAATACTTAAGCTTAGAGTTTGATGAGCTTCTAAAGGAGTGTGGGATTGTCTCACAACTTACACTTCCTAGTACTTCACAATGGAACGGAGTTTTTGAGAGGAGAAATTGAACATTGTTATATATGGTTCGATCAACGATGAGTCATTTTGCTCTTCTTACTTCCTTTTGGGGACATGCACTTGAGATAGCTGCCTTCACACTAAATCGTGTTCCATCTGAATCAGTTCAGAAGACACCATATGAGATGTAAGAAGCATCCTAGTATGAAATTTATGAAGAAGCGTCCTAGTATGAATTTTATGAAGATTTGGGGTTGTGAAGCTTATGTTAAACGTCAGATGTCTACAAAGCTTGAACCCAAATCTGAAAATGCATCTTTAAAGGATATCCTAAAAAAGCTAAAGGATATTATTTCTTCAATCCTACTGAGAACAAAAAGTTTGTTGCTCGGATAGGAGTCTTTCTTGAAAGATAATTTGTCTTTAGAGAAGGAAGTGGTAGAAAGATTGAACTCGGAGAAATTCGAGAAGAATAACAGATCACAGAACCAGGATTGAACAACAACAAGTTCCAAAGTTGTTGTCAAACAATCAACTGTTGTGGAAACATAACCACCGTTAAGATCCTTAAGAGAATGTCATGTACCTGAGAGATATGGATTTCTCATTACAACACATGTTGATGTTCTGCTTATGGATCAAGATGAGCCTAGGACTTATCAAGAAGCGGTGGCGAGTCAAGACTTTGAGAAATGGCTAGAGGCCATGAGATCTAAGATAGATTCCATGTCAGAGAACCAAGTATGGACCTTGGTTCACCCACCTAAAGGGGTTAAACCCATAGGGTGCAAGTAGGTTTTTAAAAAGAAAACCGACATGGATGGTAATGTACAAACATACAAAGGGTGATTGGTCGCTAAAGGTTTTTGCCAAGTTCATGGTGTCGACTATGACGAAACCTTTTCTCTTGTTGCTATGTTTAAATCCATCCACATCTTGCTCGCAATAGTTGCATTTCATGATTATGAAATCTAGAAGATGGACGTCAAAACAACTTTCCTTAATGGAAAACTAGAAGAGGATGTGTACATGACACAACCTGAAGGTTTTGTAGATCCAAAGGATGTTGGAAAGATATGCAAGCTACAAAGATCCATTTATGGATTTAAGCAAGCTTCTCGAAGTTGGAATCTTCATTTTAATGATGCAATCAAAGAGTTTGGTTTTATCAAAATGAAGATAAGCCTTGTGTTTACAAGAAAGTTAGTGGGAGCACTATTGTATTCTTGATACTGTATGTAAATGACATAATTATCATATAAAATGACATATCTACCCTACATTTTGTTAAAACATGGTTAGGACGTTGTTTTTCTATGAAGGACTTGGGTGAGGCCACGTACATTTTAGGAGTCAAAATCTATAGAGATAGATCAAGGTGACTCATAAGTCTAAGCCAAAGTACATACATAGATAAAGTACTGAAGAGGTTCAGTATGGAAGAATCTAAAGAGGATTCTTACCTATGAGACATGGTATTTCACCTACGAAGGAAATGTGTCCTTCAACTTCTTAAGAGAGAGAGAGAATGAGTAAGATTCCATATGCTTCGGCTATTGGGTTTATCATGTATGTCATGCTATGTACTCATTCAGATGTATCGTGTGCTTTAAGCATGACGAGTTGGTATCAAGTAGATCCCGGTGAAGGTCATTGGGTGGCAGTTAAGAATATCCTTAAGTACTTGCAAAGGACTAAGGATACATTCCTTATATATTGAGGTAAGGAAGAGCTAAGTGAAAAGGTTACATTGATGCTAGCTTCCAAACCGACAAGGATGATTCACGATCGTAATCAGGTTTTGCGTTTGCCTTAATGGTGGCGCTGTGAGCTGGAAAAGTTCAAAGCAAGGTATAGTTGTTAATTCTACAACAGAGGCCGAGTATATTACAGCTAGTGAAGCTGCAAAAGAGGCTATTTGGATGAAGAAGTTCATAACTGAACTAGGGGTTATGTCTAGCATATCAGATGCTATAGAACTTCGTTATAACAATAACGGAGCCATTGCACAAGCAAAGGAACCCAAATCTAACCAACAATCAAAGCATATACTTAGGCGTTTTCATCTCATTTGAGAAATTATTGATCGAGGAGATATGGAAATATGCAGAGTACCAACAGATGCTAACATCGTGGATTCGCTGACGAAGCCTCTAACACAATAGAAGCATGATCGTCACACTAAGTCACTTGGTATTAGATATATGAATGATTGGCCTTAGTGCTAGTGGAAATTGTTAGAGTATGCCTATCGAAAAGTTTTTTCAGAAAAAGTCTCAAATTTTATTTTAAAACAGAAAACAGAGTCGCTACCAATTTGTTTTTTACTTAGTGTGATTGGAGAACCTTAAAACATTTAAATTAATTTATTAAAACAATTTGGTCTTAAAAATCTAGAAAATAGGTTTGGGAGTCGGTTACATGTGAGGAAGGATTAATACCCTCACATGCCCAAAATTGGTACCTAGTCGATTATTCAATGTCTTGATTGTTGAAAATTTGAAGACTTGAGTAAAATTTAAAATGTGATCCCTAAATGCTTGATTTATTTAATGTAATTTTAAAAATTAAATTTTGTGAAGAAATGCCCTTTTGTTTCGAATTAATCGAGAAAAAGAAGTCATGTCCAAGACGTTAGGGCACAACATTCTCGAATTTTTGAACATAAAGGTCATTTGTTTAACCAAACATTAAATATTTTGATTTCAACTAGGGTATCCAATTTCATAAGTTCAACAAAAAAACCATACCCAATATATTAGAGAATAATTTTCCGAATCTCCTACGTAAAAGGACATTGCCTTATTTTTTGAAATAATTTATGTAATTAAACAACACATAATCTATTTTTTTTAAAAAAAATTAGAAAGCTTGAATGAATACATTTTTAATTTGCAAGTTAAAAAATGAAAAATAATAAAGATATACATGCATGGCATAAATTAAATGACACCAATTAAGTTTAAAATAAATAAACAATATATGAATAGGCAAATAAATTAAAATTAAGAATAATTAATTAATTAGATAAGGGGATTGAATTTTAACGAAAAACAAAATAAAACAGTAAATTTTAAAAAGGATAAAAATGAAAGAGTTAATTTTAAAAAGGATTTGCTAAAAATAATATGCAATAATTTAAATATATAAAAAAGAATAAAAGGGGTGAATTTTTTTTAAAAAAAATAAAGTTTGTGGAAGGTTAATTTTAAAAGAAACAAAACGATAAGGATTAAATTAAAATTAAAAATAAAATTTCAGGTAAAAAATGAGAAAAAACAGATAGGCAGGGTCAAAACCAAATTTCTGAAGAGTTTAGGGACCTTACGGGCAATTTTCCCAAGGCCCTACACGTGTCTGCCCAAAGATCAATTGATCTGAGGGTTAGATTGTAAAAAATTTAAAACTAATTTGTTAAATTTAAAAAAAAAACAAGAAGTCTAAATCGGGATCAAATTGGAAGAATTTTAAAACATAAAGGATTACAGAGACAAATTGCTCGCTTTTCAAAAACACGCGGACCCTGGATGGGTTCGGAGCAGTTCGAATCGGGTCGTCTTAAACGACGTCATTTTGAGCATGGATTGAACTTCAAAATGACATCGTTTGGTTCGGCAATAAATAGAAAATTTTTTGGTGAAAATTTCATTTCTTCATTTTGTTTAAAAAAACTTTCCATTCTCTCAAATTCTCTCAAAGCCCCCTTTAAGGGCTGGATTAGGGGTCCATCATGTGGCCACTATGCCCGTCGATTGCCGACGTTTGAAACCGCCACATACGACGGTCAAATATTCCAAAAAGGTCCTTTTACCCTCATTTTTACCCCGATTACAGATCTAGGGTTAAAACTACCTAGATGGAAACCAAATCCCCTAAAAAGCCAAAAACTTGTTCGGTTTATTGGGGTTTTCAAAAGGGGAAACCCATTTATTTATTTTTCAAAGCCCTCGCATGACCATTAATTGGTCCGGAGGGATTCTCAAACGGTCACCATGATGACGGCAATGTCCGACGGTAACCAGGTAATCTCTTTCCTTTTCTTTTTATTTGTTGTTTAGACTATTCTGTTTCGAAATGAAAAAGAAAAAAAATAAAATGGAATAGAAATATATGTAACCAAAATATACCTTTATAAAAAACTGATTCTTTTTATTTCGAGTCTGTGATGTTCGTAAACTGTTACAATGAAATTTGTTCGGCTTTTATAGGTACAATGCAATCACTTCATTTGTTTTTTCTATTTGTTTCTAGTTCTTTGTCGCTTTGCTTCCATCTTTATAGGTGATGATGGCGGCGTCAAAGGTGGTGGCAAAGGCGTGGAGCCGAAGCGTGTGGTGACATGGCCGGAAAGCTTGCGGCGTTGAAGACCCTTTAGCAAATTAGGGTTTCATGTTTGCTTAGTGTCTTGGGTCGTTTGGGATCTTTAGGTGTTGGGCTAGCTGGGTTAGGATCATGTAAATGAGTTTGGGTAGTTTTAGGTGTTGGGTTTGTAAACTAGGTATGGAGTTTGTGTTTGTAATGGATTTTGTTTTAAATTAAAAAATGGACTTTATATTTTAATTGGGTTTATTTTTATTTGTTTTTGTTGGGCCTGGAAAAATTGGGCTCCAACAACTGCCCCTCTTTGCTCGTTATCGTGCAACGGGAATGTACAAAGATTAAAATGAGGGCTAATTTTGTTTGGTCCCATTCAATTTGGCTTCTTTGGTGCTTCTTCTTCAAGCAACTTGCTCTTTTCTTCATTTGTTTTTCAACTCCACTGTATTCGCTTCTCGTAGCTTCACTCAATTCCACTGTAACTTTAGGGAGATTGAGATTCACTATCGTAGTCTTTGATCCGATCCACTAACTCTTTAGGGATATAGGATTTGGTGTTGTAGTTTCATCTTCCTCTATTGCAACCTTGGGGTATACGATTCACTTTTGTAGCTTCAATCTACCCCTCTACAACTTTGAGATTCACCTTTACGGCTTCAATCTGCTTCTTCATAGCTTTAGGGGTGTGAGATTTGCCTTTGCGGCTTCAATCTAGCCCTCTACAATCTTTAGGGTATAAGATTCACCGTTGCGACTTCAATCTTTACCTCCACATTTCTAGGGTGCAAGATCCGCCATTGCGGCTTTAATATTTTCCTCCATATCTCTAGGGTACAAGATTCTTCATTGTGACTTCAATCTTTCCCTTCACATTTCTAGGGTGCAAGATTTGCCATTACGGCTTCAATCTTTCTCTTCACGTCTCCAAGGTACAAGATTGGCCATTGTGGCTTCAATCTTCCCTTCATATCTCTAGGGTGCAAGATTCGTCATTGCGGCTTCGATCTTTCCCTTCACATCTCTAAGGTACAAGATTTGCCATTGTGGCTTCAATCTTTCCCTTCACATTTCTAGGGTGCAAGATTTTCCATTGCAACTTCAATCTTTCCCTTTACATCTCCAAGGTATAAGATTCGCCATTACGGCTTCAATCTTCTCTTCACATCTCTAGGGAACAAGATTCTTCTATGCGGCTTCAATCTTTCCCTTCACATTTCTAAGGTGCAAGATTTGCCATAGCGACTTCAATCTTTCCGTCTTTAGGGTATAGGATTCAATATTTCCTTGGGTTCATCTCGCCATTTTGTGAGAATGAAACCTGTAGAATATGTTTCTCTAGACCTCTATGCAGGCCATGATCGGAATGAGTCAAATGCTTGTTTTAGGTTTGGTTCTTCTTCTAGGTCTGCGATGAGACTTTGTAGAGTAATCTTAGTTCAAACTACTTGTTTCAAGTTTGGTTATTTTAACTAGTGGTCCTATTTTAGGTCCCTTTACCATTTAGGAAATTTCTAGAGTGATACGTATGGATCCTTGTATGATTTATAACATCAGTCCATTATCCGTTATTTTAATATAAAAATGCTTGAACAAGGTTTTGAAAGAATAAGATCGAATTTTTTCGAAGACAAAGTTCAAAGGAAAGAATTGAAAATGGAAAACATTGGTCAAAGAAAATTGTCAAGTATAAAATAATAAAAAACAATATTAGGTCTCCCAGATATCAAAGTAGGAGCTTCCCTGAGTCGACTTGACAAGGATCAATCTGATCCCGATATGTGTCTAAAAAACCTGGACTGCTTTGTCGATGTCCCAAGATGTAAATTTTCTCCATCTTGTTACGCTTAAGGGAAACGATCATTACAAGTCCATTCTTTGCTCCAAATTTGAGTCGTCCTTTTCAGGTTTTCAACTCAAAATCCCTTTGGTTTCAAGACGCCCTTTGCGGCTTTTCATCTCGACCCTTTTTTTCAAGTGAAATATTTCTTCACCAAGTTTGAGTTTACGGGATTGTGCAGATCTTTGCATCCATTTGAGTCAGAATGAGGGCTCCTTTAGAGAAAGCTTTCTTCACTACATAAGGTCCTTCTCAATTAGGCATCCATTTTCCTTGAAAGTCCTTATGTATGGGAAGTATCTTTTTTAGAACTAGATCTCTCTCGTGGAATTCTCTGGGATGGACCTTTTTGTCATAAGATCGCATCATTCATTTCTGGTACATTTGATCATGATAGATAACTCTTAATATCTTTTCTTCAATCAAGTTCAACTGATCATATCTGGCTTGGATCCATTATGCCTCATCCAAATTTAGCTCTGACAAGACTCGGAGAGAAGGAATCTCAACCTCAATAGGTAAAACCGCTTCCATTCCATATTCCAATGAGAACGGTGTTGCTCCAGTAGGAGTTCTGATTAAGGTTCTATAAGCAAAAAAGGCAAACGGTAACTTCTCGTGCCAATCTTTATAAGTCTCTGTCATCTTTGCAATGATATTCTTAATGTTTTTATTAGCTGCTTCCACTACTCTATTCATTTTTGGGTGATTAGGAGATGAGTTGTGATATTTGATCTTGAATTGACTACAAACTTTTGCTATCGTGTTGTTATTTAAATTTAATACATTGTTGGATATAATCCTTTCTGGCATCCCATATCGACAGTGATCTATTTTTTCAAGTATTTGCTAACTGCAGACTTCGTGATCTTAGCGTAGGAAGTAGCTTCTACCCACTTGGTGAAATAGTCGATAACCACAAAGACGAACCTATACCCATTGGAAGCCTTTGGTGAGATTGGTCCAATGACATCCATGCCTTGCATAGAAAAAGGCCATAGGGAAGTCATGACATGAAGATGCGACAGGGGTACATGAATTTCATCGCCATAGATCTAGCATTTGTGGCACGTCTTAGAATAATTGATGCAATCACCTTCCATGGTGGATCAATAGTATCCAAATCTCATAATTTTCCTGGCCATTGTGAAACCATTAGCAGGTGTTCCGCAAATGCCTTCATGGACCTCTTCCAGGATTTTTCTAGCTTCGATTGCGTCGACACATCTTAACAACACCTGATCCTTTCTCCTTCTATACAAGATTTCCCTATCTAGGATATATTTGTTTGCGAGCCTTCTTAATGTCCTTTTATCATTTTTAGTAGCTTGCTCAGGGTACTTGCGGTCTTTTACATACTAGAGGATATCTTGGTCCCAAGGGCGATCATCCTTTTCTTCTTCCATGATGTCATAGTAATGGGCTGAAGCCTCATAAATGCTCATTTGAATGGGTTTTGCATCTTCTGGCCTATTTACTTTAATCATCCAGGCCAGAGTAGCCAGAGCGTCAGCCATCTGATTTTTGTCTCGTGGGAGGTAATGGAATTTGACATCATCAAACTCCTTAATTAACTCGAGAACCAACTTTCGATAATCAATCATCTTGGAATCTCTCATTTCCCATTCTCCCTTGAGTTGATAGATCACTAGTACAGAATCCCCATATATCTTCAAAAATTTGATCTCTTATTCTATGGCTACTGGATTCCCATGATACATGCTTTATATTCAGCCATGTTATTTGTGCAATCAAAGTCGAGTTTACTAGTGAAAGGATAATGATCTCCTTCTAGTGATACCAAGATTGCCCCAATTCCATTACCCATGGCATTTGAAGCACCATCAAAATTCAATCGCGAAGGATATTCTATTGTGGTTCCCTCTTCAGTAGTTGCAACGTATATTAAATCCTCATTTGGGAAGGCCAAATTTAATGGCTCGTAGTCTTCTAGAGCTCTTCTAGCTAGGAAGTCTACTATTACACTCCTCTTTACTGCCTTCTGGTTTACATAGAATATATCGAACTCAGAGAGTAGGATTTTTCACTTAGCCATTCTGCCATTTAGTGCGGTCGACTCCATCATGTATGTCAAAGGATCTAATTTCGAGATTAATTGGGTTGTATGGTACAACATGTATTGCCTCAATCTTCGAGTAGTCTAAACTAAGGCACAACATAGCTTTTCAATTGGCGAGTATCTTATTTCACAGTCGGTGAACATCTTACTAAGATAATATATCGCTCTTTCCTTCCTCCCAGACTCATCATGTTGGCCTAGTACATATTCCATAGAATTTTTGAAAACTAACAATGGTTTATTAGGACTAGGCGGCATTAGGATTGGAGCATTGGACAAATAATGCTTGACCTTATCAGAAATCATCTGGAATTTGTCGTCTCACACACTTGGGTTGTTGATGGTATTACAAATGGCATATATTTTCTCCTTAATTTAGTGTTTTAATTGTCTCTTTTGTATCTCATTTAGCATGCATCTTGAGCATTTCATACTTAGTTTTTATATTTTTCAATTCATTGCTAGTTAGTTTAAATTCTTGTTGTTTTTCATTTATTTTTGTACTAATGTCGACGCAAGTAGCAGATATATTACGCCTTAGAATTGTCAGTGCAGGAACTCAGCCCAAAAGATTAATATGGGAAGAATGCAGCCACAAGATCAGCTTGGAATTGCGATAAAGATGTCGTCGCATAGAACCTAAACCTCGAATGAGTAAACTCAAGCTGAATTTACATCTAGAAGCACCAGCGCAGGAACATCACAGATGTTGCTACAATTACGATCTTAGATTGCACCCTACAGTACAGCGACATCCTGCAGATCTCTAAAGAGAACATTCAATTTGCGTGAGTGCACAACTGTACTCTAATTAACTTTGATAGCTGCAAAATCTAGATCTGGATCTGGGAATGAAGGCTGAACCCTACAACACTTTGAAGGCTATAAATAGAAGAACAAAGAATGAAGAAATCATCAATAACTAAGGGATTAAATTCTACAAATTCTGTGTGATTTTGAGATTTGAGCTGGGAATTGGGAAGTTGATGAAGTAAGTCTGCAGCAGCTTCTGATGAGAGGTGCTTTGTGCTGGGCAAGAGGAGTGATTAAGGAGTAGTCTTAGTAGTCTAGAGATAGTAAGCTTCGATTTTACTCTTTAATTTCTCTTTTGACGATGATGAATTCTAATGACATTCAATGAATATGAGATTATCTTTTGGTGTTAGATTATTTTGACTCTTATTTAATACAGCTTATCTGTTTATTCTTGGATCTAATCGCTTTAAGCACGAGAGTGAAATTGCAGTCTGCCAACATTGAGAGATGCGGTGACAAGTTAGATTAACAAGTAAGTTAGGTGAGAGCTGCTTGGGATTGGAAAGATTCCAGTCACTTGTTCTTAGATGTGCAACATTGCTCACACCGAGAGGTGGAGTGATTATGGGTATTTAAGTCTGGATTAAATAGAGAGCTGTTGTTGGTAAGAACTCAAGAGAGATTTATTGCTGCAACAATTCATCTAAACTTTACCTTGTCGACGCATTCAGCATTGCAACTTTGCAGAATTAGTGAACCATTCCTACCGTTTTACACTTGATCACTTTTACATTTCATGCATTTAAATATTCAGCACTCATCACTCAACACATTTGATTTACTTTCAGTACATTGACATTTAACCTGTAATATTTAACTCTGATTGCATTGACAATATTAACTATTTTAGTATGTAGATCTAACGTAATTGCACTGACATCCTTACTCACATTTTACTCATTTTCAATATTAATTGCTCCGACAGTTAACATCAAGAACTCATTTCCTCATGGGATCGATATCCGATAGAATTGTCTATCAACTATACTTGCATCGATGTGTGTACACTTGCACAATCGCTGTGACATTTCAGACGTGATCAAGTTTTGGCGCCGTTGCCAGGGAGATTGGCGTTTGTTTGATGTTTAATTTTGTAGTTGCAATTAATTTTACTTACTTAACTTTTAATCTCTACTGATCTATTTATTTTCTATTATCTTCTTTTTCAGTTTTATAAGTGTTGCATGTCCACAAGGAGAAATCCTAAGGACATTGTGAGCTTTGATCCAGAGCTTGAGAGGACACTAAGGAGGAGAAGGCAAGAACAAAGGAAAATGGCTGGTAACAACAACAACAACAATTTACCACCATTGCTGCCACAAGATGAAGTTCCTCCAGTGCTGCCACAAATTGTTAACTATATACCACCACCACGTCCACAAGAAGAACAAGTGAAAAATAGGACAATAAGAGATTTTGTTGTGCCTATACTTGATGATTTACAACCAGGGGTTATGAGACCAACTATTCAAGTTGGGAATTTTGAGCTAAAATCGGTGATGTTTCAGATGCCTTGAAAATGTAATTATTTCCTTATTCGTTGCAGGGTAAAGCGAGAACATGGTTCTTGGGATTGCCGACAGGATCAATTACATCTTGGAATGCGTTAGAAACACAATTTGTTTTACGTTTCAATCCGTCGACAATGAATGCGAGGTTGCGAAATGATATTACTGCATATCATCAACTGGATGATGAGAATTTACATACAACATGAGAGCGTTATAAAACATTGCTTCAACGTTGCCCAATGCATGGAATTCAGTAGGAGACCCAGATTGAAATATTTTACAATGGTTTGAATGCTCAAACAAGAAACCTTGTCGACGCATCTGCTAATGGTCCCTTGTTGGACTGGGCCTATAATGAAGCTGTAAGAATTCTAGAGAGGATTGCTTAGAATGATTATCAATATATGATCTCTCATTTTGCACAGGTAAAAACTAACCTTGGGGTTCTTGAGTTAGATACTATTTTTGCTTTGTCAGCAGAGGTATCCTTAT
Source organism: Gossypioides kirkii (assembly GCA_005610355.1). Lineage (NCBI taxonomy): Eukaryota > Viridiplantae > Streptophyta > Magnoliopsida > Malvales > Malvaceae > Gossypioides > Gossypioides kirkii. The sequence continues at coordinate 18,611,852 of CP032245.1, forward strand.
TGGCCAATATCATAAAGAAGATGAAGGGAACAAATGACGTTGCTCATATTCAAGTGGCCTAGCAATTAGAAGCACTGATATTTTCTTATGAAATTTGCGGTGACAATCATAGTTATGAGGACTGCCCACAACATGTAGAAAATGCTTTCTACGTTAAAAACATTAGGGGAAGTTCATTTGGTAACTCATACAATAATCGATCTCAACAACCTTGGGGGAATCAAAATGCTTCCACATTCAGATATGGAAATTCCTCAAATCAAAGGGGTTATAGACAAGGGAGTTATAATAGCAATCCACAGTAGAATTATAATCAGAATTCGTAGGTAAACTCTCGATCTAATCAGATGCAGTCACATAGTTAGATGCAACCACAATCTCGATTACAGCCATAACAGTCTATGCTACCACATATGCAAGGATAGCATCATCAACATTAACAGCAACAATTTTCTCAACCAAAGTCAGATCCTATGGCTGTTCTTGAGGCATTGATGCGCAAGCATATCACATGAACTGAAGCAATAGTGCAAGGCAACTCTTCTTCCATTCAAGCATTGAAAGCCCAGGTAGGGTAGTTAGCTTCTAATCTCGACACCAGGTCACTAGGCACTCTGCCTAGTGATACTAAGAATCCTACGTAGAAGAGGAAAGAGCATTGCAAAGTAATCACGCTAAGAAGTGGCAACAGATGATGGGACCAAGCAGTTCTGGCCAAGACCATGTCGACGCATTTGAACCACAGCAACAAGATGAGGATGCGACTGAAGAAAGTCAAGCCAAAGAAAATGTAGAGGAACCAACTGTAGTGCCATCTATACCTGTAGTTTGCCCAACTAAGTTGTCGATGCAACTGCTAATGTCGACACCACCGAGTTTTCCACAACAACCCACTGCTACAATACCTTTTCCATTTCTACAAAGATTTAAAGAGAAAGTCCAAGATAAAGAATATCAATGGTTTGTTTCTACTTTGAAACAATTACATATTAATATACCTCTTGTTGATGCTCTTGTGCAGATACCTAGCTATGGGAAATTTATGAAAGAGTTGTTAGGAAAGAAAAAGAAATTGTCTGAAATCGAGATGATTGCGCTCGTAGAGGGGTGCAGCGCTGTGCTTACAAATAAGTTGTCAACCAAGATGAAAGACCCTGACAGTTTCACAATCTCATGCTCCATTGGGAATCATTATTTAGGTAAGGCTTTATGTGATTTGGGAGCAAGTATTAACCTTATGTCTTTGTCAACTTTTAAGAAGTTAGGAATAGGTTTGATGAAGCCCACCGCAATGACATTACAACTTGCGGACAGATCCTTAGCACAACCTGAAGGCCAAGTCAAAGACATCCTTGTCAAAGTTGATAAACTCGTGTTCCCAGCTGATTTCATTATCCTAGACTGCGAAGTAGATAAAGAGGTGCCCATTATCTTGGGGTGACAATTTCTAGCAACGGGACGTACGCTTATCGACGTTTTCAAAGGAGAACTTCTCATGCGTCATATCGACGAGCATGTGACCTTCAGTATGTTTGAGGCATCTCCGTCTAGAACTAAAGAGCAATGTCACCACATCGAAGTGCTGGATGAAATCATTTTGGAAGAATTCATTACGAGGAATTTAGCAATATCAAATGAAGATGCGGTGATATTCACAGATGAAATCCTAGATGACTGTGTCGACAAAGAGGAGGTTAATAATTGTGAGCTGAGACAAAATTGGCAATTGGAGTCTTTGGATTTGTCTAACAGGACAATCCCAATGTTTAAACCATCTATTGGACAAGCTCGTACCTTGGAGATGAAGCCATTGCCAACGCATTTAAAATATGTCTTTCTTGGTGACAACGAGACATTACCTATTATTGTTAACGCATCCCTCGACTCAACGCAAGAAGATAAGCTCATTACCATTTTGAAAGAGCACAAAAGAGCCATAGCCTAGAGCATTGTTGATATCAGAGGCATCAGTCCCTCTTTTTGCATGCTTAAAATCAAGCTGGAAGATGAAAAGAAGCAATCAATTGAGCAACCAAGATGACTTAATGAGAAGATGAAAGAAGTAGTGAAGAAGGAAATTATCTAATGGTTAGATGCAGGCATCATATACCCTATTTTTTATAGCAATTGGGTAAGCCCTGTCCAATGTGTGCCTAAAAAGAGTGGTTTCATAGTTGTGACTAACGACAAGAATGAATTGATTCCTACTCGCATTGCGACTGGCTGGCGAGTATGCATGGATTACCGTCGACTAAATGCGGCCACAAAGAAGGACCATTTCCCACTGCCTTTCATTCATCAGATGCTAGATAGGCTAGCTAGTAAAGCCTATTATTGATTCTTAGATGGCTATTCTGGATACAACCAAATTGCCATTGCGTCGGAAGATTAAGCAAACACCACGTTCACATGCCTTTTTGGAACATTTGCTTTCCGACGTATGCCATTTGGGTTATGTAATGCGCCAACAACATTCCAAATATGCATGATGACAATTTTTCGGACATGATCGAGGATTCTTTAGAGGTATTCATGAATGATTTCTCTGTCAATGGACAAAATTTCGACCAATGTGCTGACAATCTAGCAAGAGTCTTGAAGAGATGTGAAGACATAAATCTAGTTTTAAATTGGGAGAAATGCCACTTCATGGCAATTGAAGGCATTGTCCTCGGGCATTGGATGTATTGTCAGGGCATTGAGGTTGATAAAGCAAAGGTAAAAATCATCGAAAAACTACAACCACCCACCAACATCAAAGCAATAAGAAGCTTTCTTGGAAATGCTGACTTATATAGAAGATTCATCCGAGATTTTTCCAAGATAGCTAAACCATTATGCTCATTGCTAGAGCAAAATAAAAAGTGTGTTTGATGACAACTGTCTCGACGCATTCATGATAATAAAGAAGCAGCTAGTACAAGCCCCAACTGTCGTTGCACCAGACTAGACGCAATCGTTTGAACTAATGTGCAACGCTAATGATTTTCCTGTGGGAGCTGTCATAGGCCAAAGAAAAGAGATGGTATTTCACTCTATCTATTATGGTAGTAAAACTCTAACTGAAGCGCAAGTTAATTACATAACAAATGAGAAGGAGTTGCTAGCAATAGTCTTCGCATTTGACAAGTTTCGTTCTTATCTTCTCGGTGCAAAGACTACAGTTTACACGGACCACTCCGCATTTAAATATCTTCTTGCAAAGAAAGATGCCAAGCCTAAACTTATCAGATGGATCATACTCCTTCAAGAATTTGACATTAAAATCAGAGGTAGGAAAGGATCTGAAAATCAAGTAGCTGACCACTTTTCTCGACTGGAAGTTGGAAGTGAAGATGGGCAGAAGTCCCAAATTGTCGAAGCATTTCCAGACTAGCAATTATTTTTTGTCAACGCATCGCACTGGTACGCCGATGCTGTCAATTACCTTGTGTGTGGAAAGCTACCCATGAGTTATACTGGTCACAAGAATATTAGGTTCATACGCGATGCTGCAAAATACCATTGGAACGAGCCATACCTATTCAAGGTATGCGCCGACAACATCATTCGTCGCTGTGTACCTGAAGAAGAAATGACTTCAATCCTGCAACATTACCATGATACCCCTTATGGAGGACATTTTGGTGGCCTAAGGACTGCTGCTAAGGTCTTACAATCAGGATTTTATTGGCCCACATTATTTCGAGATGCCCACAACTTCGCACAATAATGTGATCGATGTCAACACACTGGTTCAATATCTCGACGCAATGAAATGCTCCAACAACCAATCATGAAGGTAAAGCTCTTTGACGTCTACGATATAGACATCATGGGACCATTTCCAAGCTCTTTTGGAAATGTGTATATGTTAGTGGCTGTTGATTATGTCTCGAAATGGATCAAGGCAATTGTGGTGCAAAAGGATGACGCTCGGACGGTGTTGAAATTCTTTCACACATACATCCTTACAAGATTTGGAATACCAAGAGCATTGATAAGTGACCAATGGACTGATTTTTATAATAACCAAGTGGCGACTACATTAAAAAGATATGGTGTGAAGCATTGTATGGCTACTACGTATCACCCACAAACCAATGGTCAAGTCGAAGTATCCAATCGCCAAATTAAAGGCATACTTGATAAGGTGGTTAATCCATCTAGAAAGGATTGGTCTTTGCGATTACATGATGTATTGTGGGCACTTAGCACTACATACAAGACTCCGTTGGGAATTCACCGTATCAACTAGTGTTTGGTAAGTCTTATCACCTGTCAGTTGAGCTTGAACATAAGGCTATGTGGGCAATCAAGCAGGTGAATATGGATTATGATGCTATTGGAAAGAAAAGATTGTTGGACATCACGGAGCTAGAAGAAATCAGATGCCATGCTTATGAGAATGTCGCAATATATAAGGAAAAGACAAAGAGATGGCACGACAACATCATTTTGCGTCGACAATTTCACCCTAGTCAGTTAGTACTTTTATTTAACTCAAGTTTAAAATTGCATCCAGGGAAATTGAGATCAAGATGGTCAGGCCCTTTCAAAGTTGTCGACGCATTCCAGAGCGATGCAGTGATAATTGAAAATTTAAAGGATGGACAACAATTTAAAGTAAATAGCCAATGTCTTAAGCATTATGTGAGCCCAGACGATAGAGAACCAAACGAAGCCGTCGACCTGGTCACATTTAAATAATGTCGACGCATTTCTCTATTTACTTTCAGTTATTTTAATTTTACTTGTGTTGTTTCAAATTCTTTTGCAGAAATAAAAATCTTTTTGTCGAAGCATTGAAGCACGAATTGTCGGTGCATTCTGTCATGAGTCAGCATTGTTTTTTCAGCAAGAATCGTGCCGATTGATTTCTCTTCTCTCCTAACCGTTCGATAAAATGAAACAGTATAATCTGTAACCTAGCAATTAATGATTGCAGACACAACGTTTCCCCGTAACTCTTTCAATCATTACCCCTAGGTTATAAAACCTCTCTCTTGCAGTTTTCTTTTCTCCTCACATCTTCCATTGTTGCTACAACTCGTCTTCTTCATTGCCTTTGTATTTTCTTTCCTATTCACAGAGCAATCGGTTTCTGTAACCTTTTCTAACTTCCTTCTTCTATTACAATGGCTAAACCCGTGCCTCGAAAAACCCTTCAAAAACTCCTTCCAAGAGTACCCTGACAACTTCTACTGGGGCTCCGACCACAACACCACCTCTTTCTACAGGCCCAGTTTAATTATTAACGACTGCGGCCAAAGACAGCTACCAAAATACCATGCTAAAAAGAAACCTCCACCCTGAACAAGGTCTACAACTTTCTCCACACCAGGCTCTGGGAAAGCATGTTGTCCGCACTATCAGCCACCTTGGTTGGGATTTCTTCTACAAACATCCCTCTGGTTATTCTCCTACACTAGTCAGAGAGTTCTATGCCAACTTGGTGGATCCGAAGCAAGAGTTTGTTTTTTTCTGGGAGGGACTCATTCCATGGAGAGCTGTTCAAATAAACATGCTATTGAGGATTCCCAAGCGGGTGGACAACCATGCACCATTTATGCATCGATTGGGCGATGACTATATGGCTCAAATGATGCAAGACTTATGTGTTGATAGAGCTACTTGGACTTGAAACGAGTTCCACAACTACACCATGCACAAACGATACCTTACAACCTTTAGTAAAGTTTGGTTCCATTTCATTAACAGTCGGATCATACTTTTAACACATAGAACTACGGCGAAATTAGACCGTATGTGTCTTTTGCTTTCGATCCTGCACCACCGACACATTGACATCGATGAAATCATCCATGCCTAGATCGTAGAGGCAGTTGGCAAGCAAGCTGGTATACTCCGATTCCCTTCTCTAATTACGCTTATGTGTAAACAGAAGGGTATTGTGCCCAAGGATAGTGAGGAAGTCTTAGATGACAAAGGCCCGATCAATGACATTTTTGTTGAATGGATGACACATGGCCAAGAGACACTAGTGGCCAAGGAAGCCTCCAAGAAAAAAATGATAGAAGCTTTAATGGAAGTACACCTGGATCGCATCGACATGCGTTCAATCCATACGATGGCATATTGGAGGATATGGATTTTAGACTGCATAAATTTTATGCTTACACAAAGGCCTGGAACAAGGCTATTATTGCAACACTGCGCCAGATCAGCCCCACTCCATTGCCAGACTTTCCAACCTTTCCATCCATATTTCGGCCGATGCAATACTCATCATCTGATCAACTTACCCCTGATGGTAGACCTGCCCCTGTGCCAACACAGATTCACATATTAGATGATGACAAGGAAGAAGGGCACTCAAAGGCTGATGAGGACTACTATCGCACCATGGTCGATCTGTTTGAGGATGAGTTCTCCAACAGCCTTGGTACGAATATGGCTGAACGGGAGGCTATTGTGGATAACAGTGTCGACACAGTAGAATGCACTAATATTGGCTTAAATGAACCAGAGTAGCATGTGGCTGAAGGTCCAGACAAGGGAGATGATCAGCTGAAGGAACAAGAAGAAGAAGAGAAAACGATAAGAATGAAGAGAAGGACCCTGCTGAGGTGCAGGAAGAGAAAGAAAAAGATGCCCCGACAATGATCGCTGAAGATGTTGTCGGCACACCAGAGAGTGTGCGGGCATCCAGCTCTGATGAGGCTCGACCTGCTGTGAGCTAGGCTGAGGTCGTTACCAACGAGATTGAGGAACTAAATCCTCTTGCTATCGTGCCTTATGTGGCACCGCTTACAGAAATCCATCCATCAGAGGTGACAACCGATGAGGTCATCACCCAACCTATTAAAGAGGAGCAATCTGTCCAATCGGTTGGCACAAAGGAAAAAAAGAGAAAAAGGTGCAAAGATAAGAAGAAGAAGAAGCACTATGATGAGGGTGAGCGCCCAAAGAAGAAGAAAAAGAAAACAAAGGGAGCCTCTGCATCGGCTGCTGACGAGTAAGATAGCACATTTCTTTTTAGTTAGTTTTCATGCATTGTTACTGTCACTGCATTCCTTTTATTAGTTTAATTGCATTGTAGTTGCATTTCCATTATTTCTGTATACATATTGTTAGTGCATTGGGGACAATGCAGACATTAAGTTTGGGGGACATAATGTGAAATGGAAATGCAATTACACCCACACATTTGAATTCTACTTGTTTCTTTGGTTAAAGAGAATTGATAAAATTTTAATAGAAATGTGCCCACAATTTTTATTTTTATGCGTAATTCTTGAATTGTTTGGATGATAATGAGGAAATTGGATGAATATGAATGAATGATGAGTCTGCTATTTTTGAATGAATGATTAGAATTGTTGTAGTAATGAAATGATAGTGTTGATGTTTGAATCTTAAGCTAACTGACAAGTTGCAGTGACATTATATGAATAAAAGACACTCTAATGTGAGTGCATTATGACTTTCCAAGGGAGAAAACTTCTCTGCAGGTTTAGAAAAATCATATAGCCAAAGGCTGTCACTGCATGAGTGTGTGTCGGCGCAATTACATACCTCCTGGGGGTTTGTTGCACCCTATCGTTACTGCCCAAGAACGAAGGTAGAGTAATGCAATGACATCTCTCAGTCATTTGAAAAGAAACAAAATGAGAAAAAGAAAAAAGAAGAAAGAAATTTTTGATAAATGCTGTATTGGTTCAAGAAAGATTAGGATTCAATGCATGTCACTTACACTTATGAAGTTGTAATTTTTAATTATTCATGCCTATAAATTGTCGGCGCATTATTCTATCGTATGAATACTATTTGTACATTAGGACTTCAGAGAATTCAAGTTGTATGACTAATGATTACGATGACATTTCTGCTTGTGACTTTGTTAATTTTTGTTTACTTGAGAACAAGTAAAAACTCAAGTTTGAGTGTGTGATGGTATTACAAAAACTCAAGTTTGAGGGTGTGATCGTATTACAAATAGCATATATTTTCTCCCTAATTTAGTGTATTAATTGTCTCTTTTGTATCTCATTTAGCATGCATCTTGAGCATTTCATACTTAGTTTTAATTTTTTTCAACTCATTGCTAGTTAGTTTAAATTCTTGTTATTTTTCATCTATTTTTGTACTAATGTCGACGCAAGTAGTAGATATTACGCCTTAGAATTGTCAGGGCAGGAACTCAACCCAGAAGATTAATATTGAAAGAATGCAGTCATAAGATCAGCTTGGAATTGCGATAGAGATGTCGCTGCATAGAACCTGAACCTCGAATGAGTAAACTCAAGCTGAATTTACATCTGGAAGCACAGCGCAGGAACATCATAGATGTCACCGCAATTACTATCTTAGATTTCGCCCTGCAGTACAGCGATATCCTGCAGATCTCTGAAGAGAACATTCAATCTGCGTAAGTGCACAGCTGTACTCTAACTATCTTTGACAGCTGCAAAATCTAGATCTAGATATGGGAATGAAGGCTAAACCTAGCAACATTTTGAAGGCTATAAATAAAAGAACAAAGAATAAAGAAATCATCAATAGCTAAGGGATTAAATTCTACAAATTCTGTGTAATTTTGAGATTTGAGCTGGGAATTGGGAAGCTGATGAAGTAAGTCTGTAGCAACTTCTAACGAGAGGTGCTTTATGCTGGGCAAGAGGAGTGATTAAGGAGTAGTCTTAGTAGTCTAGAGATAGTAAGCTTCGATTGTACTCTTTAATTTCTTCTTTGACGATGATGAATTCTAATGACATTAAATGAATATGAGAGTATCTTTTGGTGTTAGATTATTTTGACTCTTATTTAATACTACTTATTTGTTTATTCTTGGATCTAACCGCTTTAAGCACGAGAGTGAAATTGCAATCTGCTGACATCGAGAGATGTGGTGACAAGCTAGATTAACAAGTAAGTTAGGCAAGAGCTGCTTGGGATTGGAAAGATTCTCGTCACTTGTTCTTGGATTCGCAACATTGCTCACACAGAGAGATGGAGTGATTGTGGGTATTTAAGTCTGGATTAAATAGAGAGCTGTTATTGGTAAGAACTCAAGAGAGATTTATTGCTGCAACACTTCATCTAAACTTTACCTTGTCGACGCATTTAGCATTACAACTTTGCAGAATCAGTGAACCATTCCTACACTTTTACACTTGATCACTTTTACATTCAAGCTTTTAAATATTCAACACTCAACACATTTGATTTACTTTCAATACATGGACATTTCACCTCTGATATTTAACTCTGATTACATTGACAATATTAACTATTTTATTGTGTAGATCTAATGTAATTGCACTGACATCCTTACTCACATTTTACTCATTTTCAGTATTAATTGCTCCGACAGTTAACATCAAGAACCCATTTCCTCATGGGATTGATATCCGATAGAATTGTCTATTAACTATACTTGCATTGACATGTGTATGCTTGCACAATCGCTATGACGTTTCAAACATTATCAGTTGTGCTTCCTAAAAAGACGAAAGATGGGGTCAAATTTCTAAGTTAACTATGAGATGAACCAAGCGATGTAATTTAATCTCCCTAAGAAACCTCGAACTTCTTTTTGTGTACGGGGTGGTGGTAACTCATGTATGTCCTTGACCTTATCTTGGTCGATTTTAATTCCTTTCTTGCTGACCATGAAGCCTAACAATTTGCCTGAAGTAGCTCCAAAAGTGCATTTTGCTGGGTTTAACTTTAGTTGAAATTTCCTCAATCTTAAGAATAGTTTCCTCAAGACCTTCACATGTTCTTCCCCTATTCAGAACTTTGCAATCATATCATCAACATAAACCTCAATTTCCTTGTGCATCATATCATGAAACAAAGTCAGCATGCCTCTCTGATATGTTGCCCCCATGTTTTTTGAGTCCAAATAGCATTACCTTATAACAAAAAGTTCCCAACATTGTGACGAACGTAGTCTAGCAATTAGGTGCGCCGATATTTTCCTATGAAATTTGTAGTGACAATCATAGTTATGAGGACTGCCCACAACATGCAAAAAATGCTTTCTACGTCAATAACATCAGAGGGGGTTCATTTGGTAACTCATACAACAACTGATCTCAACAACCTTCGAGGAATCAAAATGCTTTCACATTTAGATATGGAAATTCCTCAAATTGAGGTTATCGACAAGGGAGTTACAATACCAACCCATAGCTGAATTATAATCAGAAATCACAGGTGAGTTCTCAACAGATGCAGTCACATAGCTAGATGCACCCATAATCTCGATTACAGCCACAACAGTATATGCTGCCACATATGTAAGGATAGCATCATCAACATCAACAGCAGCAATTTTCTCAACCAAAGTTAGATACTATGGCTGCTCTTGAAGCATTGATGCGTGAGCATATCACGAGAACTGAAGCAATAGTATAAGGCAACTCTTCTTCCATCCGAGCATTGGAAGTCCAACTAGGACAGTTGGCTTCTAATCTCAGTACAAGGTCACCAGACACTCTAGCTAGTGATATTGAGAATCCTACGCAAAGGGGGAAGGAGCATTGCAAAGCAATAACGCTGAGAAGTGGGAAGCAGACTGTTGAACCAAGCAGTTCTGGCCAAGACAATATCGATGCATCTGATCCACAACAACAAGAAGAGGATGCGGTTGAAGGAAGTCAAGTAGAAGTAAATGAAGAGGAACCAACTGTAATAACATATATGCATGAAGTTTGCCCAACAAAGTTATCGATGCAACTACCAACGTCGACATCACCAAGTTTTCCACCATACCCTATTGCTACGATACCTTTTCCATTTCCACAAAGATTTAAAGAGAAAGTCCATGATAAAGAGTATCAAAAGTTTGTTTCTACTCTGAAACAATTACACATTAACATACCTCTTGTAGATGCTCTTGTGCAGATACCCAATTATGGGAAATTTATGAAGGAGCTACTATCAAAGAAGAGTAAATTATCCAAAATTGAGACCATTGTGCTCACAGAGGGGTGTAGCGTTGTGCTTACAAATAACTTGCCAACCAAGATGAAAGATCCTGGCAGCTTCACAATCCCATGCTCCATTGGGAATCATTATTTAGGTAAGGCTTTATGTGATTTGGGAGCAAGTATTAACCTTATTCCTTTGTCTACTTTTAAGAAATTAGAAAGAGGTTCGATGAAGCCCACTACGGTCACATTACAACTTGCGGACAGATCCTTAGTATAACTTGAAGGCCAAATCAAAGACGTTCTTGTCCAAGTTGATAAGCTTGCATTCCTTGTTGATTTCATAATCCTAGACTGTGAAGCAAATAAGGAGGTGTCCATTATCTTGGGGCGGCCATTTCTAGCAACTTTGACAGCTGCAAAATCTAGATCTGGATCTGAGAATGGGAGGTTGAAATCTATAACTTTTGAAGGCTATAAATAGAAGAATGAAGAAATCATCAAGAGTTGAAGAATTAAATTAGCAAATTACTTTATGGTTTTGGAATTTATTATTGGAGACCGGTGGCTGACTGAGCCGATGAGCAGCAACTCCTGATGAGGAGTGCTTGATGCTGAGTAAGAGAAGCAGTTAGGGGGTAATCCGAGTAGCCTAGAGATAGTATATTTCGATGTATTCCTTAACTCCTTTCTTATGGATGATGAACTATTATTAATATTTGAATGAATACGAGAGTATCTTTCAATATTTGATCTCTTTTATTCTTATTTAATGTTGTTTATCTTTTTATTCTTGGATTTAACTGCATCAAACACGAGAGTGGCTTTGCAGTCTATCGACATCGAGAGATGAGGTGACAAGTTAGGTTAACAAGTAAGTTAGGCGAGAGCTACTTGGGATTAGAAGAGATTCTGATCACTTGTTCTTGGGTACACAATGTTGTTCACACCGAGAGGTGGAGTAATTGTGGGTACTTGAGTCGTGACTAAACAGGGAATTGTTATTGGTAAGAATTCATTGGAGCTTCATTGCTAGACAGTTTATCTATTCAAAACCTTGTCGACGCATCTTGAATTGAGACTTAGCAAAATCAGTGATCCACTCCAGATATTCGCACTTGATCACATTTATATTTTCTACATTTAAATATTCAGCACTCAACACTCAACATATTTGATTTACTTTCAGTACATTGACATTTAACCTCTGACATTTAACTCTAATTACATTGACAATATTGACTATTTTAGTGTGCAGATCTGACATAATTGCACTGACATCATTACTCACATTTTACTTAATTTCAGTATTAGTTGCTTCGACATTTAAACATCAAGAACCCATTTCCTCGTGGGATTGATATCCGATAGAATTATCTATCAACTATACTTGCATCGACGTGTGTTGCTTGCACAATCATTTTGACGTTTCAAACGCGATCAAATTCCTACCAAATGATTAAGCCAGTTAGAGAAGTTAGGTAGGGGTGTCCTCTATCACCGTATCTATTTGTTTTATGCATGGAATGGTTAAGTCACTCTATCTGCTTGAAAATCAACTTAGGCAATTGACATCCCATCCGGTTATCAAGGTCAAGACTTGATCTCTCACACCTTTTCTTTGTGGATGACCTAGTCATTTTTAGTAAAGCATCCTTGGAGCAAGCAAGAGTTATGAAAAACGTTTTGCACCAATTCTGCAAACAATCTGGACATCAAATCAGTGCTCGAAAAAGTAACATTTTTTTTCAAATGGTACTTAAGAGAATCTTAACTCACAGATCAACCATCTACTTGGATTTCAAGAAGTTCAGAACCTAGGGACTTATTTAGGAGTACCTCTCTTCCATGATAGGGTCACCAAAAGCACCTTAAATTCTGTGGTGGATAAGGTGCAATGAAAGCTACAAAGTTGGGAAGCAAGGAAGCTATCCTTTGCTAGTAGAGTCACTTTGACACAATCCATTCTCCTCTCCATTCCTAACTATTTTATGCAATCCATGCTCATTCTTAAGTAAGTCTGTGCAGAAATTGAGTGAATAACTCATCAGTACATCTGAGGAAGCTCCAAAGGACATCCAAAAAAGGCTTTAGTGTGTCAACCTCGATCTCGTAGAGGTCTTGGTATTCGCCACCTGCAAGACCAAAACATCTCATTTTTCATGAAGATTGGTTTCAATTTAGTCTCCAAGAATTGTGCCTTATGGGTTAAATTTGTCCGAGCGAAGTATAGTATGAGAGAACAACTACTTGAATCCGTCAATTGAAGTCAAGGCTCTCATTTATGAAAGGTCCTTTCCAAAGCTTGGCCCTTAATCTGTGAAAATATTGCTTGGTCGATTGGTAATGGCTCGTGTATTCGATGTTGGAAAGATGTCTGGATCCCAAAAATAGGTCCTTTCATCTCTCTTATACCTACGAATGCCAACCTTGATTTAAATTGGCCCCTTACAAATGTTGTTGTGCCTAGTGAATGTTGGAACCTTGATCTCCTTCACATCTAGTTGTCTGATGAGGTCATCCAACAAATTGTTTGCATTCCCCTACCACATCCTTTGTTAGGCCCTTATAAGATTATATGGAAGCACACCTCTTCAGGATCCTTCTCGGTTCGTAGTGCTTACTGGTCTTTGAAAGAAAACTCTTGGAATCCCAAAGATCCATTCTGGAAGATGAGTTGGAGGTATCAAGGTCCCCAAAGGGTTAAATTCTTCCTGTGGTTAACTTCTAAACAAAAATTGCTAACTAAGGTAGAGTGCCTTAGAGGCGGTATTGGTCAAAATAGCTCCTGTCTTGTTTGTGGCAAAAATCCAGAGGATACTCTTCATGTTCTCATAGATTTTTCGGCAGTAAAGGAGATATAGAAATACATTATCCCAGACAATCAACTCTCCAGGTTCTTTTCTGGAACACTTGATAACTTTCTTAATACTAACCCTGATTTTCATGCGAGTTTGTCTACAACAGTGGTTATTTAGTCCTGCCTGTTCAGTCTCATAACTTGGAGAATCTAAAAAAACAGGAATTTGTTTATTTCCAAGGAATAACTTGGTCGGCACTGGAGATCGTCAAGGTTTCTTGTAGTTGGGCCCAATAGTTTGAATCAAGCCGGTGAAAATACCAACACACTTCTCAACCTTTCGAACCCGCTACAACTTCGGGGGAACGTGAGTGCACCTGTTCACCGATGAGGTAGTGGAAAATGGCAATGGTCACGCCTCTACTACAGGAGTCTTACGCGATCAGCATGGGAATTGGATTTTGGGTTTTTCGCACTACCTAAGGCGATGCTCCATTCTTTAGGCTGAATTACAGGGCATTTTAGATGGACTCCTTGTGCTACCCAGCAGAGACTTCAGAAGTGTAACAATCCAGTCTAATAACTGATAAGTGCCAAGAGTAACATGTTTAGCCTCATTCTTAAAGCATTTTTTGATGATTAGTCAATTTAAAATCATTAATTTTATGTTCTTAATCTTTTAAATTCATGTTTCTATACTTAGAAAAGCATTTAGGAGCAAAAGGAGCGGAAAACAAGTGAAAATCGGACAAAAAGAGCAGTTTTTAGGAGCTACACGGGCTGGATACATGGCCTTGTGAGCCACACGGGCTGCGCACATGGCCATGTGCCAAATCGTGTAGATTTCGCGAATTGTACACCAAATATGCGAAAAAGCATAATTTTTAAGGTTTTTGGACATTCTAAGACATATATATACCAGATAGGGTAAGAGGAGAGGAGGTCATAAGAGATTATTCAAGAAAACAACTAAGAAAACACCATTGAAGCCGTCTTTGAAGTATATTTCCACCAAGATTGAAGACCTCTTTTTAATTTCTTCTGATTTTATTATGAGTTTTTCTTCGTCTTACGATTATATTGTCTTTGAGATGTTTTTATTTGCTAGCATGAACTAATTTTCTAAATACCTAGGGGAGATGAACCCTATGATGAATTATGTCATTTGATTTCTATTTTTACGCAATAAATACTTAGCTCTTGTTCTCAATTGTGTGTGCTTAATTCTTGATTTAGTATTTTCGTAATTTTAATTCTTGTTTGATGTGCTTAAATTAAAGGAGGAATAGACCCTGTTTAAGAGTAGATCTTGCATAATTGAGTGGAGTTGCATGCAATCCTAGAAATAAGACGACATAAATCTATAGGATTAGAGTCGAACCTAACTGGGAGATCCATAGATCGAATTAATGTGACAATAAGGGTTTTAATTAGAAAGAATTTCAATTAATCAACCTAGAGTCAGTTGCTTTTATGCTTGAATAGAGGTATTAGCATAATTTAGGGATTTCTACGGATCAAGATACTAAGTGAATAAATTGCTTAATTCAGAATGATAATGATAGATGAAATATAGGTGGATTCTTTCCTAGGTATTGTTTCGCTTCTTGGTATTAAACATTTGTTATTTCTTGATTTATTCTTTGTCGCATTTTTAGTTTATTAATTTAGTTAATTTTAGTTATAAACAATCATCTCATTTTATCGGTTAAATAATAGGAATATAGCTATTACTAGTACTTTTAGTCATCGTAGAAACAATATTTGTGCTCGCCGTAACTATACTATTAATTGATAGGTGCACTTGCCTTAGTCATATTTTTAGTTAGTTTTGACAGCATCAAGTTTTTGGCACTGTTGCGGGGACTAAAATATTAGGAAAACTTTATTTCTATTACTTTAGCCATTTTTTATTTTTGTTTTAATATTTGTATTTTTAATTTAATTTTTATATTTTAATTTTTTTTCTCTTCTTATTTGCTTCTGACAAATTCTTTTGCTTTATAACTAGAGGAAACCCGTCGGGACCATTTCTATACAACCGTGAAATTGAAAAGACTGCTAAACAATCAAGTCTCAAACTCTATTTTGATGGCAATACTACTAATGAGAGAAAAGAGCTTTGACCTCAAGATCCACCTTAACCGTTTGCGTGAGAGAAAAGTTTCGCTTAAACTCTAAATAAGCGCTTCTCGGGAGGCAACCCTAGTGTTTTTATTTTTAATTATTTATTTTACTTTCATGTTATTTTTAAAAAAATGAAAAAATTCAAAAAAAATTCAAAAAATTAATACTTTTATTTTTATTTTCATTATTATTTTGATTTTGATTTTGATTTTTTATTTTTTATTTTTCATTTTTCATTTTTCATTTTTCATTTTTATTTTTATTTTTATCATGCACTATTTTTATTCTTATTGTTTTTCTTTTAGTTGTTGTCTCCCTCTTTTATTTGTGTTTGTCTATTTTCTTATTAGTTTGCTCAGAAAATTGCACTTCCTTTAGACTCGCAACATTCCTAGTTTTTCCCAATTCCGATGAAATCATCCTAATTCAAGGAAGTTTTAGTTCCTTTCCTTCTTATGATATTGTGTTTATTCTACTTATATCTATTTGTACATTGAGGACAATGTACATCTTAAGTGTGGGGAGGTTGATTGTGTATAATTGTGATAAATTTCTTGAATTATTTATTGTGTATAAGTAATTTTCTCATACCCCATTAGAGTGAATTTTTTCTATTTGGAATTTTTATTGATTTTGTTTTGAGTTTATTTGTAAATTTTTATGTATTGGTTGATTCAATCTTTAAGACATGAGAGAGTTCAACATGATCAATTATTTTCAGAGTTAAATATTTTAGGTTGTCTCCCTGAATTGAATTATTATATTCAAATTTTGAAATTACTTGTTTGAAATCAAAATCATAATTTTTGTGAGCTTTTAAGCCTATAGAGCATACATTTCTTCATGCTCATGATATTTTTGGTTGTGTATATGTTAACTTGATTTGTTATTTTAAAACTTGTTTTGATTATATATGTTGAAACCACATTATTGATTTGATATACTAATAGGATAGAGTCATTTAGGATTTACCCCCTTCAAAAAATAAAAAAATAAAAATACCCACACAATTAACCCCTAGTGAACTCCATTGAGCCTAACACCATTTTATTCATGAATCCGTTAATTTTAACCCATGACCTATACTTTCATTGCATTTTTATCTTTTTCATTGACTCCCTTTTGGTCGATATTTGATTTGGTTAAGTTGCCTAACTATGTCCCACTATCTGAATTACTAAATTTTATCGTTCTTAAAAAAAAGTCGAAAAGAGAAATTGAAAAAAAGAAGAAAAAGAAAAAAATGTGTGTTTGAGCTAGAATCATTAGTTCCATATATTGTTGAAAAGATCATGTTTATTCTTTATTATTCATGTTTATGTACTTTCTTTCAATTTAGCAACTGATTGTTTTTTCTAGTTTGGTAACTTATCAACTCAATCTTGATTTTAACCAATTCTTCTAGCCTTTTCCATACCCTTAACCTTGGCCCCATTACAACCTTGTAAAAACCTCTTGATTGGTGTGTCATTTCATTCTACAGTGGTGGAGATTTGATTTTCAAGCAAGCCTATGGTAATAATATTTCATGTTTGACTATTGAGTGCTTATTTCATGAACTTTAAGCACTTTGAGTGCTTTAAGTGTATCTTTAGTGAGGATGTCAATTCTTGTTGATTTTGAATTTAAGGTAATTAGTTAGATAAGGGGAGACACCTATATTTTTGTTCTAAAAATTTTGTAGCTAAGATTGCTTGAATCTTTAGTGTTCTTTTAGATGAATTTCTAATGCATGATTGTTTGCAATTTATCTTGAAACATTATTGATGAAAATGAAGAATTAAGAAAGTTATCTAGAATGTGGCTTGAGAATTTTGCTTGAGGACAAGCAAATGCTTAAGTGAGGGGGTATTTGATAAGTGCCAAAAGTAACATGTTTTAGCCTCATTCTTATTGCGTTTTTGGATGATTAGTCGATTTAAAATGATGAATTTTATGTTCCAAATAGCAAAAACTTGATGCTGTCAAAACTAACTAAAACTATGACTAAAGCAAGTGCACCTATCAATTAATAGCATAGTTACGGTGAGCATAGATATCGTTTCCACGAGGACTAAAAGTACTAGTAATAGTTGTCTTCCTATTATTTAACTGATAAAGTGAGGTGATTGTTTATAATTAAAATTAACTAAATTAATAAACTAAAAACGCGACAAAAAATAAATCAGGAAATAACAAATGTTTAATACCAAGAAGAGAAACAATACCCAAGAAAGAATCCACCTAGATTTATCTGTCATTATCATTCTGAATTAAGCAATTTATTCACTTAGTATATTGATCCATAGAAATCCCTAAATTATGCTAATACCTCTATTCAAGCATAAAAGCAACTGACTCTAGATTGATTAATTGAAATTTCTTTCTAATTAAAACTCCTATTGGTGCATTAATTCGATCTATGGATCCTCCTATTAGGTTTGACTCTAATCCAGTAGATTTATGTCATCCTATTTCTAGGATTGCATGCAACTCCACTCAATTATGCTAGATCTACTCTTAAACAAGGTCTATTCCTCCTCTAATTTAAGCACATCAAACAAGAATTAATATCCTGGAAATACTAACTCAAGAATTAAGCACATACAACTAAGAACAAGAGCTAAGTATGTATTGCATAAAAACATAAATCAAATGACAGAATTCATCATAAGGTTCATCTCTCCTAAGTATTTAGGAAATTAGCTCATGCTAGAAAATAAAAACATCTTAAAGACAGTATAATCGCAAGACAAAGAAAAACTTATAATAAAATCAAAAGAAATTAAAAAGAGGTATTCAATCTTGATGGAAATCTGCTTCAAAGACGGCTTCAATGGTGTTTTTCCAGTTATTTTCTTGAATTTTCTCTGACGGCGTCCTCTCCTCTTATCATATCTAGTATATATAGATCTTAGAATGCCCAAAACCCTTAAAAATTACGGTTTTTCACAAATTTAGAGTACAATTCGCGAAATCTACACGGTTTGGCACATGGTCGTGTGCCTAGCCCGTGTGGCTCCTAAAATCTGCTCTTTCTGTCCGATTTTCACTTGTTTTTCACTGCTTTTGCTCCCAAATGCTTTTCTAAGTATAGAAACATGAATTTAAAAGATTAAGAACATAAAATTCATCATTTTAAATCGACTAATCATCCAAAAACACATTAAGAATGAGGCTAAAACATGTTACTTTGGGACTTATCAATAACCTTGAGGTGGTCAAGATTCTACAAAATGAGGCGAAAATGGATTCAGAATCACTATACTTAGAAGGATACAACAGATTATGCATACTGAAGGGCAATGGCAGTTTAGGCACGTCCCTAGAGAGAACAACTTAGTAGCAGACTACTTGGCCAAATTGAGTTTAACATAAAGATCAGGTCTACAAATTTTCGACGTTATGCCAAATAAAGTTTTTAAGATTCTTCATCAAGACAAAACTAGTGGAGCTTTTGCTCAATTTAACATGATGTAACTGTTTTCTTATTTTTCTTACCAAAAAAAGTGAAAGAAACTAATATCCCCAAACTGCCTTTAGGACTCATTATGGACAGTACAAGTTCCTTGTCATGTCGTTTGGGTTGACTAATGCACCCGTAGGCTTTATGGACCTTATGAATCGTGTTTTCCAACCTTTCCTTGATTAGTTCGTCATAGTTTTCATTGACGACATCCTTATGTACTCTAAGACAGAAACTGAACATGATGAACATTTGAGAGTGGTTTTATAGATACTCTGTGAAAAGCAACTCTTTGCTAAGCTTAGTAAATGTGAATTTTGATTGAAGGAAGTGATGTTTTTGGGTCACATGGTATCAGTTGAGGGTATTCACGTTGATCCTAAAAAGGTTTAAGCCATCCTAGATTGGAGGCAACCGAGGAATGTCTCAAAAATTCAGAGTTTTCTAGGTCTTGCTAGATATTATCGAAGATTTATTGAGGGTTTTTCCTTGATAACAACCCCATTGACTAAGTTATTGAGGAAGAATACTCCTTTTCAGTGGGGAGATGAACAACAAGCCAGTTTTGAAAAGTTAAAAATCGTGTTGACTAAAGCTTCTGTTTTAATTCAACTGGAGTCTAAAAAAGAATATGTGGTGTATAGAGATGCTTCCCATGTTGGTTTGGGTTGCGTTTCAATGCAAGATGGCAAAGTGGTAGCCTATGCCTCTAGACAGCTTAGGCCACATGAATGTAACTACCCCACTCATGACTTAGAGTTGGTTATCGTTTGCTCTCAAAACTTTGAGACATTACTTGTATGGTGAGAAGTGCATTATTTACACTGATCACAAGAGTCTCAAATATCTCCTTACCCAATAGGAACTTTATTTGAGGCAACGAAGATAGATCGAATTGTTGAAAGATTATAACTGTACGATTGAGTATCATCCTAGAAAGGTCAATGTAATGGTCGACAACCTAAGCAGAAAAGCAGTGTCTGACTTGAGGTCTATGTTTGCTTGTTTGACTCTCTATGATGATGATAGTATTTTGGCGAAATTGCAAGTAAAGCCTACTTGGGCTCAGGAAATCAAGGATAAGAAGAGTTTGGATGAAACTTTAATATCACAGTTTAAACAGGTTAAGGATAGATCAACTGAGGACTTTGAAATTAATTTCGAAGGAATTTTTTGTTTTTGAGGGAGATATTATGTGCCTAATGATCAGAGTTTGAGACAATCTATACTTCTAGAAGCTCATAGCAATCCTTATGCTATGCATCCTAGTAGTACTAAAATGTATTAAGACTTGAGGGAAGTGTATTGATAGCTTGGTCTTAAATGAGAAGTGATCGAATTCATATATAAATGTTTGACTTGCTAGCAAGTTAAAGTTGAGCATCAATTTCCAACGGAGTTAATTCAGCCGATTTGAATTCCACAGTGGAAGTGGGAGAGAGTGACAATGGATTTTGTTAGTGGATTACCCTTAACACCTACTAAGAAAGATTCGATTCAGATTGTGGTGGATAGGTTGACTAAGTCCACCCACTTTATTCCTATTCGTACCGATTATTCTCTTCAAAAGTTAGCCAAGCTTAACATTCTAAGATAGTGAGATTGCACGGAGTGTTAGTATCGATTATTTTAGATCGGGATCCTAGATTCACGTCTCGATTTTGGAAGAAATTTCACGAGGCTTTGGGTACTCGATTAGAATTTTAGTACGGCTTTCCATCCACAAACTGATGGTCAGTCAGAAAGAGTCATTTAGATATTGAAAGATATGTTGAGAAGTTGTGTGATTGATTTCCAAAGTAGTTAGGAAGAGCATTTGTCGATGGCAGAATTCGTTAACAAAAATAGTGTTCAATCAAGCATCCAAATGGCATCTTACGAAGCTCTTTATGGTCGTAAGTGTCGCTCACCTTTATGTTGGACTGAGGTGAGTGAAAGAAAGTTGATTGGCCTAGACTTGGTCACTGAAACCAAAGATAAAATTCAGTTGATTCAACAGAGATTGAAGGCAGCTTCTAATAGACAGAAGTCATATGCTGATTTGAAACACAAAGACATTGAGTTTGATGTGGTAGATTTAGTTTTCTTGAAAGTCACTCCAAGGAAGAAAGTTCTAAGGTTTGGTCGAAAGGGCAAGCTAAGTCTTAGATCTATTAGTTATAAAGTGCTAAAGAGGGTTGGTCCTGTGGCTTACCAACTCGAATTACCTCCTAAGTTAGATCGTATTCACGATGTATTCCATGTCTCAATGTTGAGACGTTATCTATCAGATCCTCCGCACATTGTTTCAGTTGAGGAGATTGAGGTTAGTCTAGATTTGACATTCAAAGAGGAACCAATTCGAATAATAGAACGTGAAATCAAAGTGTTAACATAGAAGCAAATTTCGATAGTTAAAGTGTTATGGAGAAACCATGTAATCGAAGAGGCTACTTGGGAGCTAGAAGATACGATTCGACTTCAATATCCTCATCTCTTCGAAATAGGTAATTTCGAGGATGAAATTTCTTAAGGGGGTAGAATAGTAACATCCCAAAATTTAGCCCAATAAAAATGTAGGATTATATAAAAAATGTGATAATCAACCCTAAAATTAAAATTCTATTATTTTACAAAATAAAATAATTTTAGTAAATTCCCTTGTTTTAAATTAAAATTATTTTTAAGCTTTAATTTTAATCTAACTATATATACAACTTTTAACCAAAATAAGCAGCCCTAAAATCATTATTTCTTTCTCCTTGTGTCGTCCCTAGCCTCTCCTCCCTTTCCCAATCTTTATTTTTTTTTCTTTTCTCCTCCTTCCCCATTGTTGCCGCCACCTTCCTCCTCCTCTTTCACTTTGTTTGCCTTTCTTTTGCCACCAAAATCATCACCAATTCATCCCCTACCTTGCTATCATTTATTCCCATTGAAATCAACTTCAAATCTAAAATTTTGGGCGTCCAAGATCAATCCAAGAATTTCCAAAAAAGTGCCTATAACGACCCAAGTTGCAGTAGCATGGGAAATTGTGAAATCGAGACTATAGACTCAAATAATTTTTTTTTATATACTCTTTAGGTGATAACTGGTTAACTGGAAATGTAGCATAGAGAATCAAAGGTTTAATTATTAGAACTAGATTGTTCAAGTGACAAATTAAAATAAAAATGGATTTAATTGAATTTGTGAAAAATTAGTAGCTAGTGGTTAAAGGAGTTGATTATTATTAGAGTTATAAAGTGAGGCCCTTAAATGGCAATTGTTCAAAAATATGGTAAGTAGACAATGTTGGGCTTGAGGAAGTCAAAGTGGTATATTTATAAGTAAGGGTAGAAAAGTAAATAAATAAATCCTATTATAACTAAAACATAATAATGAAAATGGTCTTCTTCTTTCCTTGTTAGCGCCGAATTTGGGAGAAAAAATACCCATTGTTGTGAAGCTTGGTATTTGGTAGATAAAGAGTCTTGCATGTAAGTAATTTCAACTCCTTTGGATTATGTGTTTCCATGGAATGTGAAGCTTAGATCATGTTAAATGAAGTTCATTTCATGGTAAAAATTTGAGCTGGTGTTTAGCATTTGAGAAAGAAATCCACATTTTTCTAGATGGTTGGGTAATGTATTGTTAAGATAGTTTGAAAGCATGTTGTCTTGGTAAATGAGGGATTAGTTGTTGTAAATTTAAATATTTATGGGATTTTTAGTTGAAAATCCAAATGGTTGGGGAGTGGAAAGTAAAATTCCTAGTATAAGTTTTTCTATTTAGTTTAAAAATTATAAAGTTAATGATTTTTTAGTTGAGGGACTAACTCGCATGAGAAGTGAAATCTAGTGTGCAAATTTATAAAATGTATCAACTTGGATGATAGGAAATGGTATGTGAAAATATCATGTATAAAGAATTGTGGAGTTGAGTGTAACTAAATTAAATTGTTATTTAATTATTTAGATCAAGAGACAAGTACAGTTGTGGATAACTGAGGAAAGAGCAAGGTCGTTAAGTAGATATCTTCTAGTTTTCGTCGTGATTGGGAAGGTAAGTTCTTAACTTACAAGTCATTTTTGTTAATTAAATGCCCTTGAATTGTTAGTTTAAGTCTTAAATATGTATCTTTAATTCATGTATTGATCTATCTTGAGATTAAATATGGTTATTTGATGAAGAAAAAGATAGGATGTTAAGTTACGTTGAAAAGAAGTCAAGCTTCGGCTTAGTGGGCTACAAGCCAGTGATAGAATTCAAGCTTCGACTTAGCAGGCTACGAGCCGGTGATAAAATTCAAGCTTCGGCTTAGCAGGCTACGAGTCGGTGATAGAATTCAAGCTTTGGCTTAGCACGTTATGAGCCAGTGAATAAATTCAAGCTACGGCTTAGCAGGCTACAAATTGGTGTTAAAATTCAAGCTATGGCTTAGTAGGCTATGAGCCGGTGAATTGATTAGAAACAAAGGTGAAGTAATGGACAAAGAATGGTAAGAGAGTCATTTATAAAGAAGTTGGAAGGAAAGTGGATGAACATGAAATAGTTGGGAATGGTAAAAGGAGGCAATTATAGTAATTAGATGTATAAGTCCTTTTGGATATATACTTGAGGTTGAGTTTTGGAAGAATATTATGTAGTCTTCTAGACATTGTGGTAATGAGTTAATGTACTAGGTCTTTAAACTTAATGAGTTATTATTCGTACTTATGTTGTTGTTATTTCTATTGTGGTGTAGGTCATGGGATATAAATAGTAGATCAGACGGCTTGGAAGATCACACTATAGACTTCTTTTGGTAGCCTTTGTTCCGTATACTTTGGGTTAAAAGTGGCATGTACATAGGACTTTTGGTCAAAGCTTTTGGGTAGGAAATTAGTAAATACTTGATTATGGGATCATGTGTCTCCTTTTGGGTTGAATGACCAAATTGTGGGAAATTACTATATTACAAAACTTATGGAATCAAATGATGAATATATTTTGAGTGATGTTATGAAGTTTATAGTTGAGTGAAGGAAGGTACCTAACATTTTTAGTGAATTATTTCGTGCATAAGCTTTATGAAAACTCTTTTGATGCATACATATGTGTATATATATTTATTGAATGCTTGAAATGCTTTGGTTGATGTTTGTATTGGAGAATTAAATGATGTTTTACTCTTTTGGGCATAGCATGAGGTTTGTGTTTGCTTGTTGTCCAAGTTTGAGTTTAGTTTTGGCTTGTTTAAGGGGTTATCTTGTGACACACGACCTAGGACACAGGTTGTTACATGGCCGTGTGTGATTTTAAAATTGGATACAGGTTTTATTCATGTATACACACGGGCGAGCACACGGGCCGGGACACGGCCGTGTGTCTTTATTTCATATATGCACACAGGTGAACACACGGTCTGGTACATAGTTGCGTGTCCCTTTTTCGAATGCTCACACGACCAAGGCAATAGTCACACAA
This sequence comes from Gossypioides kirkii, assembly GCA_005610355.1. Taxonomy (NCBI): domain Eukaryota; kingdom Viridiplantae; phylum Streptophyta; class Magnoliopsida; order Malvales; family Malvaceae; genus Gossypioides; species Gossypioides kirkii. The sequence goes on from CP032245.1 coordinate 18,636,531, forward strand.
CCTGGCTACACAGCCGTGTGACCCCTGTTTTCAAAATTTACAACTTTCTTTTAAACACCTCAATTTGTTTTATTATGGTTTTGTATCGTATTTTAACTAAGATATGTTTAGAAATTTACATTTTAAAATGTTGTATGGTTGTTATTAAATGATTGGTTGAACTTGACTATGTGATGAGTAGTAAATTAATAAGTTGAATTAGAATCGTGTCAGATGTATTGTATGAGTTTGAAATGGGATTAGGGTGCTTCAGTACCGTTGTCGAATTCTTTTTCTAGCTTGTGTAAGTTCACTTTTCCCATGAATTTCTTGATTAATTGAGCCAATTGAAAACCATAATTTTTAGATCTAGAAACTAGGGAAATTTTAATTATTTTTAAGGTATTTTTCCATGTTTTAATGAATCTCAATTTGTTTTAAAAATTCAGCCCCAATCTTGGCCACCAAGGGAGATGTGTGTGCACCTAGGTGCAAGAAGGGGGTTGTTTTGTTTCTTAATTTTTACCAAATTAATCCCAGCCTTAATTTGAGTTTTTGAACACTCCTAATCAGTCTTTAATCATATGTTAATTAGGAAAAATTCGTTCTTGATCAATTTTTCATTCGGATCTCTCAAACTAGGAAGCGTAAGTGAGATTAAACGTTAACTAGTTTGTTGTTTCAACATAGTTGTTGGGTAAAGATTGTGAATTGATTAAATAAAAGAATTTAGTCAATATTAGCTACTTATTTTCCATTATATTAATATGTTAAGTGCTGACCCAAACGTCCCACATTAATCGTAAAACCGAAATACATTCGCTAGTGCGGTTCGCATCAAAATAAGGTAAGGAATTTGACTAGTTTGGTTTCGTAAATTGATAGTAATTTCGACGATTGGTTTGGACCCATAAATGGGAGTTTAGTTTTTGGTTAGGAAGTTTATTGAATGAATGTATACTGAATATTGGTCTAGGTTCATTTAGAAAAGTTACAAAGAAAGGGCAAGATTTGCTAGTGTATCACGAAAGGGTGAAAAATAAAGTGTGAGTTCTAAACTCTTAAGCTTGATTGAAATTGATAAATGTCATATTGAAAATTTTAATTAGATTGGTTATTGGGTTGGCTTATCAGCCAAAATATTGAATTTGTGAGTGGTCGGACCAGGTACATTTCAAGCCCTAGAAGACTGTTGTGGTAGCAAAGTGCTAGTTTGATTGTGTGAATTTTCTGATTAAGATTTGAATGCATAAATGAGACATGTCATATGAGAATGAATGTTTGAATAGCATGATATGCAGATATATTGGGTTTATGCATGATTTAAATGCATGTCATATTTGTTATGATATATGTAATGAAAATGATGCTTCATATGCATAATGAGATTCGTAAAAGAATGTGAAATTGAACAATATTGAAAGATACCATCATAATGGTAATTTGAAAGTTGGAACACCATTTCCTATTATTGAAAGTATGTGATTGATTGAGAGTAACATTGTTTCCTATTATTGAAAGTATGTGATTGATTGAGAGGAACATTGTTTCCCTATTATTGAAAGTATATGATTTATTATGAGCATGTTAAATATGCCAAAAGAATGTGAAAAGTACTGAAATGTGATTATGTATGATTTTGCATGACATCCTACATATGCATTGGGATGGGATTTTGTGGTTGACGGAGGAGTTTCATGGTATCGGCGCATATTAAGATCGCATTATTCATAGTCAGTGCACTGTATTTGGAGTATCGAGGGGATTGGCGATCTCTATCGCATTAAATGTTATCGACGATCTCTATTGCATTATTCATTATTTGGCAAACTTTTTGCACTATTGATTATTCGGTGGTTTTACCATATTGAGCTATGCTCGCATTCGTTAGAGTTTTGATAGATAGGTTCTAGAGAACTCGTGGTGTGTAGCGGTTGGTATGGGTAGGATCTCACATTTTCATCATGTCATGATCATATCCATTGAAATTGATATATCTATATTAAATTATGTTTTTGAATGCTATATGAATTTGTTTGTGATTGTGAATGTTTGTTTGATGATTGATTGTTTAGTCTCACATGGAGCTCGTTAAGCTCACCCCATTACCTCAACATTTCAAGTAATGAACAGACTTAGAACCGGCATTGGCATACTGATCTACTGGTTTCATACCTTACAGATTGAACTTATTTTCACATTTGATGAGCTTGAAATCGCGTAATTTCCTTTATATTTTATGCATTTTTAGTCTAGTTTTGTTTTCTAATAAAATGTGCTAAGAATGTTGTATTATTGCTTTTTAGGCCAAACAAGGCCTAAAGTTTAGCTAACATACTTCGTAAGTGCACAGGAGACTCGTAGCAGCAACCATAATGATATTGACCACTTCGTCACGACATAGAGAACTCTATGTCACAACATAGAGATCAGCAGCAAAGAATACCGGGACTACCTGTTACGTCGTGACACAGGTCCTGGTGTGTCGCAACATCAGCCTCAGACTCCAATTCTACATCCTGCGAGGGGCATTTTCATCTTCACAATGCAACTTAAACACGAAGGACGGTAGCTCACTTAAGGTTAAGGAAAAACGGCCATGTAAAGCTATAAATAAGGCCTTTAGCACTATGGTTTGGACACCATTACTTAGACTTTAGTTTTCAGTTTTCAATTTAGTTGTATTTTCAGTTTTCGAGATGAGATTGTAGAAACTCGCTTAAATGATAGAGGAATTTTTCCCCGACAAATCGCTTAATATAATTTCAATTTCTTTTTCATTCAATTCTTGATTTACATGTTTTCATATATTGTGTTATTGATGAATAAAGAAACCATGAGGAGCAAATTCCATTTTGGGAAAATAAGAAATGAAAGTATGAACAATTAATTGTTGTTTTACAAGGATTTTACCTTTCGGATCAACTGTTTGGGAAAGAAAGAACATCTAACAAACACTAGGCCTGAACCCTAGAAAGTCATCTAGGTGGGAATAAACCCAAAATTGGTATCGCCAATCCGTGAACACCTTTTCCCCAAACCAGATTAGATTGTGACATCTAGCGATAAGTAATCTATATCGACTTGTTATGCTGGCAAAAGATCGAGAGATCCAATTGGGGTAGTGAATAGTTGATTGGAGAAAAATCCCCAAAACCCAACAATTGAGGAAATCATACGGAAACGTCCTAATCTCCCCAAAGACGTTTATAAGAATTTCTACAACTCAATTTTACTTTATTGTGTTTTTATCTTTTTATTGTTTATGCTTTCAAATAACTCTCTTATTTTCCCTCATTCTATAAACCTTAAAACTAGTACTAATTAATTTGATTCTTTGTAGGGATTTTATTTACTATAGCCTTAAGCCTCTTTTGGCTACGATCCTCGAAATACTTCCAAGTGTTTCATTGTAAACACACTATATTTACAACCTGAACCGTATGCTTGTGAAAAGCCAAAATCTACGTCGAATGAGAGTACGTTCGGGGACGGTCACATACAGACGTACGATGGACTTCAGACATCATTCGGACTCTATTTGGGCTTTCATTTTAATTACTATTATTTGATTATTATTACTTGGTTTTGGACTGTAAAGTTATTTAGACTGTGGTTTGGGATTGTTTTTATTTTGGAACTATTTTCAATTAGGGTTTTCACACATGCATGACATTCATATTTAGGTCTGATTTTTCATGATATTGAAATTTTATTATGCATGCTAAATGGCTAAGTATAAGATATTGATTGATATTGATAATTGTCGCTGGTAAGAGACCTATTAAGATGCTTTGAATATATTATGTCGAATGTTAGGTTTTTACTAAAGCTACACCTAATTTGCTAATCTAACTTAAGTATAACTGATATAATCAAATGGACATTTTCTAAAGTTGACAAACAAAAGCTACGGATTTTACAAAAAGGAAGTATTTGAAGGTTTGACCGTCATAGGTATAGGTTCGATACTTAAGTGTCCCATGTGGCTTCCACAATTCGGCCATAACGTCTAGGTTGGGTTGGAGAGGTTACACTGAAGCTATCCGGGTTATAGGATTTCTTCGTCCACACAGAACAAACCAACGTTGGATTCACTGAAGGCTCCACTCGTGAACTCTTAATCGTTTTTTTAATATACTTGTGTGACTACATGGTAGTATCTATTCATACTTTCTTAACCCTTTGACAACACACACACACCTTGCACACACAGGTGCTCGAACCCGGGTCTCCTAGGATGAACAACATCCTTTTTACCATTGGAGCCACTCATTGGGTTCAACTCTTAATTGTTAATTGCACCAATTCTTCCACTAAGAGGGAGATCTCATCTCTCCCCATTGCTCAACACCACCACCCTCTTTCAACCCAATCACAACAATCACTGTAACTCTAAGAAACTAAGAAAGATCACTCTCGACATTTTTTGTAATGTGTATTTTTCCTACCTATACACTCTTTTAGATCATCAAAAGAAATAAAATCATAAAAATAAAACACTTTTGTGAATGAGAGAAGTTACTTCTTTAACAGTGGTATAAGAAGTAAATGACATTTTATATTCATTATAAACACCATAAGTTATATTGCACCATTTGTAACGGTTTAAGATTTTTCTTTGTGAAAAACATTTTAAATTTTATCATAGCTTCGTTGAACATCACTAATTAAATTTTAGCTCCCTGAAATAATTTAAATAAATAACAAATATTTCAAACATAAAAAATAAAAACTAAAACAAAAAATTTTAGCTTTGGTGAGAATCATTCCAAAAAGGTAAGGGATGTTTGGAATATTAGAAAAAAATAAAATAGTTAATGTAAATAATAAAAATTAAGCATATTTTTATATTACCTTATCATTAATGAAAATGATTTTTTATATCTCTTTAACACTTTTGTTAGTTGAATATGATTTGATATTGTTTTTTTGAAGAATCATTGTTTTAATTCTTCATTATTTTTTAGATAATTCTAATTTATTAATACTAATAATCTCTATTATTTTTACTGACAATTTTTTAAATGTAACTTAATTAAATATATCTAACTATTGAATGTTATTTATAAAACTAAATTTTAATTTTAATAATATATAACTATTATAAAATAAAGAGACAGGGAGTAAATAACAAAGAGAATAAGAGAACGAGAGAGTGTAATTTTATTGATCAATAGAAGTAATTACAATGCTTCTTCAAAGTCTCTATTTATAGACATAAGAAGTATAAATGAAGTAGAGATCTATTTCTAATAACTATTAGAGTTTAAGGTATACCAAACCTTATCTTGATCTTGATCTTTATCTTGATGTTGATAGACATCTATTTAAAAAAATATTCATAACACTCCCCCTTGGATGTCCATTTGTAGATAATGTGCCTTGTTAAAACCTTATTAGGAATAACCCTGTGGGATAAAAATCTAATGAAGGAAAAAGAGTACATTATCTTCTATTACAAGCTACCTCGTTAAAAACTTTTACCAAGAAAACCCATGGGGCAAAACCTCGGTTAAAGGAAAAGAGTACAACTTATTTTAGACTCCCCCTAATGGCAACATTACATTACATCTTTGAGTCGATGCATTCCAATCTTGTGTAGTAGTCTTTCAAATGTTAAAGTGGGCAATGTCTTAGTAAAAAGATCTGCTAAATTGTCAGTAGAACGGATCTGTTGAACATTCATGTCATCTCTTTTCTCAAGATCATGGGCAAAGAATAATTTTGGTGAAATATATTTCATTCTGTCACCTTTGATATAACCACCTTTCAATTGAGCTATACATGCTGCATTATCTTTATATAAGATAGTTGGCATCTTTTCTTGTAAAGGCAAATTGCATATCTTCTGGATTTGTTGGGCCAATAACCTTAGCCAAGCACACTCTCGACTTGCCTCATGCATTGCAATTATTTCTGCATTATTTGAAGAAGTGGCAGCTAATGTTTGCTTTGTTGAACACCATGATATGGCAGTACCCCCACAAGTAAATAAATATCTTGTTTGGGATCAACCTTTATGTGGATCTGATAGGTATCCAGCATCAGCATAACCAGTTAATAGGGATTTTGAAACACTTGAATAAAATAATCTCATATCAATGGTCCCTCTAAGATATCTAAATACATGTTTAATTCCATTCCAATGTCTACGTGTTGGAGAAGAACTAAATCTTGCTAACAAGTTTACAGCGAAAGCTATATCAGGTCTTGTGTTGTTTGCAAGATACATTAATTCCCCTATGGCACTTAGATATGGCACTTCAGGACCAATAAACTCTTCATCATTTTCACAAGGACGAAATTGATCTTTATCCACATCTAACGATCGTACAACCATCGGGGTACTCAATGGGTGTGCTTTGTCCATGTAAAATTTCTTTAAAATCTTTTCCGTATAAGTTGATTGATGAACATGAATTCCATCTTTTAAATGCTTAATCTGTAAGCCAAGATAAAACTTTGTTTTTCCAAGATCTTTCATCTCAAATTCCTTCTTTAAACAATTTGCTATATTTTGGAGATCTTCAGGAGTTCCAATAATATTTAGATCATCAACATAAACAGCAATTATCACAAAATTTGATCCAAACCTTTAATAAATACACATCGAAAAATCGGATCATTTTTTTAACCTTCCTTTTTAACAAGTATTCACAAAGACGACTGTACCACATACATCCAGATTGTTTTAATCCATATAGACTTTTCTTTAATTTGATTGAGCAATTTTCTTGAGAAACTCTATATCCTTTTGGGATTTTAAATCCTTCAAGGATTTAATATAAATTTCACTATCAAGTATACCATATAGATATGTTGTAACAACATCCATTAGATGCATGTCAAGTTTTTCACGTACTACCAGACTAATAACATATCTAAATGTAATTGCATCCACCACAGGAGAATATGTCTCTTCATAAACAATGCTAGGCCTTTGCGAAAATTCTTGTGCTACAAGTCGTGCTTTATATCTTACGACTTCATTTTTCAATTCGTTTTTGCAAAAATACCCATTTATATCCAACCGACTTTACACCTTTAGGTGTTTGGACTACAGGTCCAAAAACCTTATGTTTTGAAAGCGAATTTAATTTTGCTTGAATTGTATCTTTCCATTTTGGCCAATCTTTTCTATTTCTACATTCCTCAATAGATTTAGGCTCAGGATCATCATTTTCTTTTTCTACTTCAATAGCAACATTATATGCAAAATTGTTGTCGACAACTATTTTTTTTCGATTCCATCTTTTCCTCGAAGTAACATAACTTATTGAGTTCTCCTCATTATCATCATTTTCAGGTACCTGAATCCCTTCTGGGATTTTATGATTATGATTAGTTATATCATTGGCCTTTTTTTAGGGATTTGTCTCCATAATATAATCACCTTGAGTATTTGCTCCTTTTCTTTTACGAGGATTTTTATCTTTGGAACCAACTGGTCTTCCATGTTTCAAGCTTGGATTACTTTCGTTTGCATTAACAGTTTGCCCTATTGGGATATCAAATCGTACTAAAGCATTTTCAACTGGTATGTGAGATTTTGTAATTCTCTTTAGGTCAGTAAATGAGTCTGATAGTTGATTGGCGATGTTTTGCAAATGTGTGATCTTTTGAACTTCTTGTTCACATTGACTCGTACGAGGATCTAATTGAGATAATGATGATCCACTCCATATAATTTCTTTTACCAGCTGTATTTTCTCTCCCCCTAATGTTGGGAATATTGTTTCATTAAAATGGTAATTAACAAATCATGCAGTAAATAAATATCCCGTTAATGGTTCCACATACTTAATTATAGAAGGAGATTCATAACCAACATATATTCCCAACCTCCTTTGAGGATCCATCTTTGTTCGTTGTGGTGGAGCAATTGGAACATATACTGCACATCCAAAAATTCTAAGATGGGAAATATTTGGCTCCTGACCAAAAGCCAATTGTAATGGGGAGTATTTATTATAACTTGTTAGCCTAATGCGCACAAGTGTTGTTGCATGCAAAATAGCATATCCACAAGCTGTAACAAGGAGCTTTGTTCTCATAAGCAATGGTCTAGCTATTAGTTGGAGGCGTTTGATAAACGATTCGGCTAAACCATTTTGTGTGTGAACATGGGCCACAGAATGTTCAACTTTTATCCCAATTGACATACAATAATCATTGAAAACTTGGGATGTAAACTCACCAGCATTATCAAAACAGATAGTTTTTATTGCATAATCTAGAAATTGTGCTCTTAAGCGAATCATTTGAGCAAGTAATCTCGCAAATGTCAGGTTGTGAGTCGATAATAAAGATACATGTGACCATCTACTAGATGCATCTATCAATACCATAAAGTATCTAAATGGTCTACTTGGTGGATGAATGTGCCCACATATATCACCTTGAATACGCTCCAAAAATGCGAGAGATTCAATCCCAACTTTAGTTAGTGATGGTCTAATAATAAGTTTACCTTGAGAATAAGCATCACAAGAGAAATCTTTGAATTGAAGAATCTTGTGGTTTTTCAATGGGTGCCCAATTGAATTCTCAATTATTTTTCGCATCATAATAGATCCAGGATAGCCTAACCGATCATTCCAAATAGTAAAAGTATGTGGTTCTACAAACTTCTGGTTTGTAGTAACATGTGCCTCAATTGCACTAATATGTGTATAATATAATCCTGATGAAAGGCAAGTAGTCTTTCCAACACATATTTCTTTCCACATTCAACTTTTGTAATATAAAGATATTCAATATCTTTCTCATTCGTAGTCTTAATATGGTATCCATTGATATGAATATCTTTAAAACTCAATAAATTTCTCTAAGACTTAGTGGAAAATAAAGCATCATCAATGACCAATTTTGTACCTTTAGGTAACAATATAATAGCTCTTTCAGAGCCTTCAATAAGTTTTGAACTACCCGATATTGTATTAATATGAGCATCACTTATTGTTAAATGAGAAAAATATTTTCTATCTTTGAGTATCGTATGTGTTGTAGTACTATTAGCAAGACACATGTCTCCATTAATTTTGGATTCAACAAGATTTTATTGATCATTCACATTCTTCATAAAAAAAACATAACATTAGAAGCGTTGCAAATGTTTATTAAATATGTATAACTTATTCTTTATGCAAGAAATAAAAAAATACCTAAATAACATCAACTTTTATGCAAGAAAATGAAACATACTTAAAAGCAACATAAAATGCTAAAATAACACCAACTTTTCTAATGATTCCCAAAGAAATCTGCCACATCGAGGTGAGTTTCATCATTAAGGCCATGAATTACATTACCCTCACCTTTTGCCTCCATAGCATCCTTTTGAGATATAAAATTTGACTCAATATTTTTCTTCCCTTTAATGGATGCTTGATAACGTTTCATTAAATGTTCAGGCGTACGACAGAGACGTGCCCAGTGTCCCTTCATACCACATCGGTGACATAAACTCTCGATAACCTTTGAAGGATTATTTTGACCACCTCTTTCTTGTCATTCATTTCTACTCCTTTTTTGGTGGTTAGAAGTACCACTATTATGTACACCATGATAACGGTTACTAGTACGTCCTCATCCACATCCTCTACTACGTCCACGACCATGACCATGTCCACGATCTCGACCTCTATATTTTTCATTTCCATATCTATAGTGTACTGCAACATTCACTTCAAGGAGTGGTGCAGTACCAGTGGGACGAATTCTGTGGTTTTTCATCAACAATTCATTATTTTGTTCAGCCACCAAAAGGCATGAAATCAATTCTGAATATTTTTTAAAACCTTTTTAATGATATTGTTGCTGCAAGAGCACATTTGTAGTATGAAAAGTTGAATAGGTTTTCTCTAACAAGTCTGTATCTGTTATGTTCTCCCCCCATAACATCAGTTGAGAACTAATTTTAAAGAGTTTTGAATTATATTCACTTACAGTCTTAAAATCTTGCAATAGTGCATCCAATCATAACAAGCTTTAGGGAGGATCGCCATTTTCTGATGGTCAAGTCTTTATTTCAGATTTTTCCATAACTCAAGAGGGTCTTTCATATTGAGATATTTCACTTTTAATCCTTCATGTAGATGATGATGGATGAAAATCATTGCTTGTGCCTTTTCTTGGTTAGATGCTTCTTTATTTGCTAATATAGTATTCCCTAGCCCTTTAGCATTTAGGTGAATTTCAGCATCTAACACCCATGACAAATAGTTCTTGCCTGAGATGTCCAAGGCGGCAAATTCAAGTTTGGCAAGATTTGACATTATAATCACTAAAAAAAACTTAAAAAAATTAGTGAAATAATAATGTATTGAAAAAATGAAAAAAAATGAAATAGTATAAAACAATTTACGATAGAAAAATTTAGAATTACCTTAAGTTGAAAAGAAGCTAAATTTGATTCCTCAATTTGAAACCCCTTTTTCCGTCAATGTTAGGGTAACCAAGCAACCAATCTGAAATGCTAAGTTAGAGCAAATAAATTGAGAATCGTGCTGATAACGTATTATAAAATAAAAAGACAGAGAGTAAATAACAAAGAAAATAAGAGAACGATAGAGCATATTTTTATTGATCAATAGAAGTAATTACAATGCTTCTCCAAAGTCTTTATTTATAAACATAAGAAGTATAAATGAAGTAGAGATCTATTTCTAATAACTATTAGAGTTTAAGGTATATCAAACCTTATATTGATCTTTATCTTGACGTTGATGGACATCCATTTAATAAAATATTCATAACAATAACGCTAATATTTTTTCTATATTATACTTAAAATTCTATTCAGAATTACGTTCAAGAAATAGACTCAAGAAGCTTTATTTTTACTAAATTATTATTTAAATTACATTAATGTGTTTCCTAGTAATTAAAAAAAAGTAGCTAATGCCTTTAAACATTAACATGACTATTATTAAAAATATGACGCAATTATTATTAATAAAAAATATGAATTACGTGATTATGCCTTCAAGAACTTGAAATAGACTCAGTTTTGATAATAAAAAATGTAACATCCTCATTTGTCTCGACGACGAGTACGGACAAGCTATCAGAACATGTACCAGTGAAAAAACTAGGATTTGTTTAAGTGTATAACATTAAAAGCATTTTCATAAAATCATGAAATCGTTTTAGACAATTAAAAAAATTTAGTGATGATTTAAAATCATTTTGAAGTCACTCATGGATGGTCGGAGGTGTTCCGAACTCAAAATAGACCCTAGAAAGTCAAAATGAGTCAAAAGTGTGCAATGGCATGAATATGGGGCACTTGTTGCGACACAAGTCCCCACTTGTACTGATTCAAGTGCCATATACTGTAGTTTTTTGCATTCTGTCTTACTTGTATCGATACATCAAGGCCCAAGTTCCGAAGCAACTATGCTAAGGCCCAAAAATCACCTTAAAAATCATTTGTTGTAGCACCTAGAAGCTTGTTATCAAAACTAACACTTGGAGAACCTGAAAACCAAGTTTTAGACATAAAAAACAACTATCAAAACACCTTGAAATCTAGTAAACACAAAACAACTTTCAAGTATATTTTGAAGATATTATGAAAAACTATTGAAATATATTTCAAAACTTTTACTTTGGTGAAGGAAGAGGATATGAATACCAACATTAGGATATCAAAATGAATGAACATGACCATTAAGCCTGTAACATATCACCACATCCTCAAGCTACTTAACAATCCAAGTAACAAATGGACCTAGCATGATAACAAATAGCACAACTTAAATACATGCCACAAGTTGCAAGTACATAAAGTTCTTACTCTTGATAGTTTGTTGATAATGTGATGCTTCGAAATTGATACGGCTTCAAGGATCCAAGAGTAAGAATTTGCATGCATGAATAATGGTGCGCAAGCATATAATTGCTTAATAAACTCATTTGACAAGTATTATACTTACCTTGCTAAGAAGACCTACATATTCTAGGCTCAACAAATCTCATTAGAATACAAGTCACATGTCATATTAACAAGATTCAAACATAATTGTTCATATGAACTGGATGCCATATTAATATGCTTAAACATAATTAATAAGCTAACTTCGTTTTTCCTTGTTCTTAGGCATTTACTTATGTTGACACTCAATTTATCTTAATTACTCAATTCATTCAAGATTATTATTAACCTTATCCTTATATACATGTAATTCAATTTAGTCTTGATTTATCATAATGCATAATGAAATTTTGTTGTATTAAACTTATAGTACACATTTCATATTCACTTTCATTTATTAGTCTCATATCTTATAAGCTTTTCTATCCAATGCAAACTTAGTAAAACATGACTTGGACACACGGGTGAACCACACCACACCAATATAGCTCAATAGAGCATAACTACATCATACTAAAGCACGTAAGTGCAAAGCTCAAAGGTTACATAAACATATACATATACATAATTGTCTCTCCACTACACTGAAGTCTCTAAAGAGACAATGCACATAAAATAATCTGCAACAAATGCTAGACCATTGATTAATGTAATAGAACTCTGTATTAATATTAGACCCGTACAAATGCACATATGACCCTATTGACATGTCAACTATTTCCTAACCTTTCTATCAAGTTACATGGGCACAAATAGCTCATTCATTCGTATCAAATGCCATTAATGCTACTTTGACATCACATTTCCATAATACAACACTTTGCTCTTATAAATTGAGAATCTTATCCAAAGATCATTAGACCACATTAGTGTATAACAAGCCTCATTTATTTTACCATAGCCACTTTATCAAAATTATGTTATGTCCTTCCACAATATTTAACACTTTGACTTCATACCCCAATATAACATAACAAACATAGCCATTTAACAATTAATTAACTTATTACCACAGTTCATTTAGCATATTTAGTAATTATTTCATCCATTTTAAACATAACCTATCTAGTTTCTTATAGATCAAATTTACACTACAGACACAATAAGCATAGTAAGTTTCAAGTGAACTTATCTCTTTCACAACAACTAAAGTAAATAGATAGCTTCTCAAATCCATGTTCCTTTGTTTAAGCTTTCTCTATTCACTCATGACCTACTCAAAATATTCAAACACATACAAATACATCACTAACAATTATATTTGACTTAAAAGGCCATTAATTGACCAACAAATTAAACAATTGACCATGAAAACATAACTTATTTGCACTTAGTTTCTAATATCTGAAATTGACATAACTCTTAATCCACACTTTCAAATTTAAATTTGAATTTAGAATATCTTTTTAGAATTCTCAAGCTATCCAAAAACACATATTTTCCCCAAAGTTGTCTTTATTCTCTCACTAAACTTCATTAAGCTCAACCATGGTCGTTAACCTATACCTTAACAAAACCAATATATATGCACACTCAAGCTTAAATTTAACCAAACCAATATAATGGCCTTAATGCATCCTTGAATTAGTTAGTGGAAAATGATGGACTAGTGTCACAGGTCGTAGTTCAAAGCCTGTGAACATTGCACAAAATGCGTCCCATGGAGGTCTATCAGTTAAATAGGGATCATTTGACCCACAAGAACTTATCCGATTCAAAGAACTGATGGAGAAGCCTGGGTGGCCTAATGAAGCAGATATGGAAAATTAGGCTACGTTGGTAAATAAGGAAACTAATCTTAGAAGATTGAGGAAAATAAAATCTGATAAGATTATATTCGATTTGATTGTGTAAATCTTGTAAATCCCTTAATTGTAAGGATAGGTTTCATCTCATCTGTCGATGTAAATTTAGCTAGACCGTTGGATTTGGGAGAGCTCAACTTTAAATAGAGAGCCTCCCCTCAGTTGTAAATCACCCATTGTATTTAATTCTTTAGTTGTGGATACTAAATTGAGAGCATTTACTCAAACACCTCTCGTGCATTGTTTTTCTCTAGCTATTTTATTCTTTTGAGCATTCTTTTAGCTTTAGTTGCTTCCGCTATATAAATTGGTACCTTGGAAGAATTCTGTGAGAACCCTCACTTTGTGGAGTTAGGTTGACTTAGTCGTATTTGAAGCGAAGAAATCACCTAAGGCCGCACGGACTGCGAAACTAAAAGTCTAGCCCTGTGACACTAGATCATACTTGTCCACTAATTATATACTAGTGAAGGTTTTATTACACTTTTAGGATCTTGATTAATCTCCCATTTAATCCTTCAAATCTAGTTGCTTCACAATTTAGTTCATTCACTTTAATTACTAACTTTTAAATCAATTACTAATTTCCTTAATAATTCCCTTAATGATCCTACTCTCTATTCTCGACTTTGTTTGAACTTATCAATTTAATAAAAAATTTCAAAACAACTTGATTTGAAAAATTCCGTCTCAAAACTGAATTTTTTTATTACGGTAAAAAATAAGTCATTACATAAAAATATGATGTGATTATTATTAATAAAAAATATGACCAGATTGTAAATAATTTATTTAAAATTAAATTATAATGATAATTAGATTTTAATTTAATAATATGATAGGAAAAAAAGTGTTGTCATTGATTTAAAAGTTTTTTCAAATTCGTGCTTTTATATGTATTATTTATAGATGTTATAAAATAAAGAGAAAGAGAGTAAATAATAAAGAGAATGAGAGAGCAAGAGAGAGAGCGTATTTTATTGATCAATCAAAGTGTATTTATAATGTTTCTCCAAGGTCTATATTTATAGACATAGAAAGTATAAATAGAACAGAACTCTAATTCTAATGACAACTAGAATTTAAACTTCATCCAAACTTATCTTGATCTTGATGGACATCCACTTAATAAAATATTCATAACACTCCTCCTTGGATGTCCATTGGTAGATAATGTCCCTCGTTAAAACCTCTTGGTAAGATAAAAACCCTGTGGGAAAAAAATTTTCCTAGTGAAGGAAAAAGAGTACACATATCTATAATACGCATAACATGTTGTCTCATTAAAAACCTTACCAAAAAACCCAATGGGAGAAAACCTCGATTAAGGGAAAAAGAGTACAATGCATATTTACTCCCCCTCATAAAAATATCACATGATATCTCATATTTTATGTATTCAATCTTAAATACTAGTCTTTCAAATGACTATTTGAATGTATCTGCAAAGCATTTATATCACCATTCTTTTGAAAGTCATGAGTGAGGGAAATTTTGGGGGAAATATATTTTGATCTCTTCAGGAGTTTCAACAATAATTATAACAAACTTTAATCATGATTCTTCTATAAAAACACAAATAGGTATTTTGAATCATTTTATAATCCTCCTTCAACTACTATTGACTAAGTCAAATTTACCATATGTTCAATTATTTCAAGTCATATAAGTGAACAATTTTTCGATAATTTCAATATGCTTCCGGCATTTCAAATCCTTCAAGGATTTTAATATAAACTTTACCATATAGTGATTCACAAAAGTTGTAACAACAATCATGAGACGCAAGTATGATCTGTCAATTTAATAATATATCTAAAGGTTATTACATCCACCACAAAATAATATTATATCTTCTCATAATCAATACCAAGACTTAGCGAAAAACTTCATATTTTTATTTCGCCTTTGCAAAACTACTTCATTTGTACCCTTACTGCTTTATACCTTTAAACATTTGGACTACTGGTCCAAAAACTCCACGAATTTAATTGCATTTGAGTTGCATCTTTCTATTTTGGCCAATTTGTTCCATATCTATATTTCCCAATAGATTTATTCAATATCCTCATTTTATTTCATTATTTCCACAATAATATTGCAGCAAAACCATTGTCGACCACTTTTATTATTGGTTCGACATTTTCTCAAATTGACATAACTTATCGAGATATCTTATTTTCACTATTTTAATTTTCGGTTTCAGGTACCTGAATCTTTTCTTATTAGTTATGTCTTGGGTCTCTTCTAGAGCACCTGCCTTCACTATATGACCATCTAGATTTTTTTCTTTTATGAAAATTTCCATATTTAGAACTTTAATGAGTTATCCTTGTTGAACTTTTGGTTCAAATTACTCTCCCCTTAACTCATTACAAGTTATTAGTTCTCTCTCCCTAATTTCAAAAAAACTATCAAATCAAAATAGTAATCATAGTCATGTCATAATTGAATCTCCAATACATTTAATATATCATAATAAAAAGGAGACCCATAATTAATATATATTTCCAACTTTCTTTGAAAATTCACTCATCTTTGTACGTTGTGGTGGAGCAATTGGAACATTTACGCACATACAAAAATTCAAAGATGAGAAATATTTAGCTCTTGACCAAAAATCAATTGCAATGGGGAGTATTTAAAACTTATTGGCTTGATGCGTACAACACGTAAATCAACATAATCCCATGTTGAAAGAGAAAGTTTAGTTCTCATAAGTAATAATCAGAGGCGTTCAATCAATAATTTCTCTAAACCATTATGCGCATAAATAACAAACTTTTACCAAAGTTTTTCAAACTCAATCAATAAAAGACTGAGATATAAACTTATCGATATTAGCAAGATGAATTGTCTTAATTGCATGATCTGAAATTAATTATTCAAACAATCTTGCAAATGACAGGTTGCAAGTTGATAATACATATGTATTTATTTTGTAGATGCATCTACCAAAATCATATAATATCAAAACCATCCACATGGTGGATTAATGGGCTCATATTCACTTCAAAAATGCAAGACATTAAATCTCAACTTTAGCTAGTGAGTTTTTAACAACCAATTTTCATTGAGAACAATCAACAAATAAGAATTCTTTAAATTAAAGAATCTTCTAGTTCTTTAATTTAGCATCATCTATGATCCAGGATGGTCTAATTGGTCATGCAAAGTAGTAAATATATTTGTACTAGTAAACTTCTGGTTTACTTTAACATGCATTTCAATTTGAAATAAATTGTAGCAAATTGACAATTTTACCATCATTCCTTTCACTTTGTATCCACATACAAGTACCATTGTGACATTTACTACTGGAAATGTCTAAATCAATGTGAAGTTTATAATGACACTAAGTCATATAATATAATTTCTAAATAATTATATGCAATATTCGCTTCAAGGAATTTGCCAAAATCTTCACATATCCAAAATCTTCATAATTGTTATGAATTGCTACTTTCATTTCTGGGAATGGAGTAGAACTGGTGGAACAAATAACTTGTTGTTTTGTATAGTCATAAAGAGCTATGAGATCAATTCAAAAAACTTTTATAACCCTTTTGCATAATCAATTTTACCACCAAGAATAATTGCCTAGGTCATGTATAGAAACAAGTCTATATTAAATATATTAATAAAAGTCACATATCAAATATAAAAATATGACATGATGAAAAACTAGTAATTTTCTCTTTCATAACCATCATCATAAATATGCATGAAATTTAATTCAATATCCAACCATTCAAGCTCATAAAACTTTTCATTTACAATTGTTTATGTCATTTCTCTAAATAATTAACAAACAGAATTAATATAAAATGTATGAATTGCTACCTTTAACAATTCTTTGAATTAAATCAAATCTGAATAACCATAAAATTCATTGGTTTGTTAACATAAATTTGCATGCTAGATATGTTTTAATCAAATATATTATTTAATTATAAAACTTACTATAAGAATATAAATAAATCAGTTAATATTCATTTTCATGAATAATGAGATGCTTAAAACAATATGTAACCCATAGAATCAAAACTTAAAAAGATCATCTCAAATATTTAAACCATATATCAATTATAATATATAAAAATGTACCTTTTTCATTTTACGTTTATTCTTGAAGATAAGAAGTAAACAAATTAAACTCCAATAGTAGATTTTCAATCCAATAAAAATTTATTAATAGCAAACTTTAAAAGTGGATCTTATTTTCCAAGTGTGCAACAAGTACATAACCAATAACTTTTCATGCATAAATTGCCACTCTTCTTACAGAGTTCTTGGAAATTTGTAGTCTTTCTTGCTTTCTTCATTTTTTAACTTTTGGTGAGGAGAAAAATTATTACGACCATCCCCCATGACTATTATTATAGTCCAATTTACTACATTCATATCAAAAATTACATCCTTCGAATTTATCACATAATATTACATTCTCTTTAAGGAATTGTTAGGTTTCGTGATTAAAAACTTTTGTTCAACTATAAGTAAATTTTTTCATGATATTGCTACTATAGAAGCACATTTGAATCATAAAAAGCTGAATAAGTTCTCTCTTGCAAGGTTCTCATCAATAATATTTTTCACGTAATTTTAATTGAGAACTTATTTTAAATACTGTAAAGTTATACTCATAGTTTTAAAAACTTGCAACTTCAGGTGCATCCAACCATTTAAGTAGATATTTCAGAGTCAAATATTTTAACTTCAACCCCTTAATGGGGATAATAACAAAAGAATATCATAAAGATAATCACAATCAATTCAATATAAATCAATAACTCAATCCTCTTTTGATTCATATGAAATATAATCTTTTCCTCATTCACAATCTCAATATGAGATCCATTATGAATATCTTTTAAAAGTAATGGATTAACCATCACAAGATATTAATATATTAACTCTTCTAGAGCTTTCGACCAATTTTGTACTACCAAATATTGGAATGATATTGGTTTGTTTTAGTACCAAATAAAATAAATATTTTCCATCTGTAATGATAGAATTCATTACTACATTCTAATATCATTCCTTAAAGAATATTAACAAAAAAAAATATTTGGACATACGTCACATATGTGGCCAAAAACCTTTCATATCACATTGATAACATAAGCTATCTTTGCCTTTTGAAGAGTTATCTTGAGAACTCTCATTGTTCTCTTATTCATCATTATGTTCCCACTTTTAGTGACTCATGATTATATCATTTTCTTTATGTTTGCATTCACTTCTGGGAATGCAACAAATTTAGTAGGACGAACTTATAAATGTCCCAATAAATTATTTACTCCATACTTATCATCGCAAACATGCGTGGATTTCAAATGATAATCTATCTATTCATGTTGTCATGATTAGCTTTAAATTATAATAAACATGATATAATAAACAAATCATAGTAAAATATACCTGAAGATCTTTAACATCATCGTTATCACCCTGGCTATTATCATAAGCACTGAGAGGTTAAAGGCTCTAGTGATTACCCATAATGCATCAACCTCAATTAACGACTGAAAAAAAATAATTAAATGAGAATCGTGCTGATTAAAGAGACAGAGAGTAAATAACAAAGAGAATGAAACAGCAAGAGAAAGAGCAAGAGAGAGAGCGCATTTTATTGATCAATCGAAGTGTATTATAATGCTTTTTCAAGGTCTATATTTGTAGACATAAAAAATATAAATAGAATAGAACTCTAATTCTAATGACAACTAAAATTTAAATTTCATCCAAACTTATCTTGATCTTGATGGATATCCACTTAATAAAATATTCATAGCAATAGATATATTATTATTATTTATTTATTTATTTATTTGTTTTGATGACCAAATCAGCACAATGTTGAATTTAATTTCTTCTTAAATTCAAATGTCGTGGGCTTGAGATAAAGCATTTCTGAAACAGTATGAGATCCATTTAATTGCTCGAAGAACCCAAAACAAGGGAAGACCTTTAGCCCACGCGTACAAGGCCTGTAAGAAAATAAGGATAAAACCCCCCATTTTGCAATAACAAGCGTTTTAGGTTTCTGCTCTTATCGACTTTTCCCAACCAAGAAGAGCAGCCGCCGCAGAGCAAAGGGTTCAGAGAGGAAATGGCAGCAAAAAGGAAGACCCCTGTTAAGACTCGAAACCCAGATCTTATACGTGGCGTAGGCAAGTATTCCAGGTCTAAGATGTACCACAAGCGCGGCCTTTGGGCTATCAAGGCCAAACACGGTGGCGTCTTCCCTCGCCATGACCCCAAGCCTAAAGCACCCGTCGCCCCCGAGAAGGCTCCCAAGTTCTACCCCGCTGAAGATGTCAAGAAGCCGCTACTTAATAAGCGCAAACCTAAACCCACCAAGCTCAGGTTCTTTTCTGAAATGATTATTTGGTTTTTTATTTGTAGACTTTCTGAAATTGTGTTCCTCATTGTTGGGTTTCTTTGTTATGTGTTCAGAGCAAGCATTACTCCAGGGACGGTCTTGATTTTGTTGGCTGGAAGATTTATGGGGAAGAGAGTTGTTTTCTTGAAGCAACTTACTTCCGGGCTTCTTTTGGTTACTGGTGAGCTTTTATATTTCGTATTCTGTTAGTTTCTAAATCATGCATTTTTCATAATTTTACTCCTTTCCCTCCTTGGTTATTAACACTGTTCATTTTTGCTGAATGCTTCTTTGGAAATTTTATTTATCGATTGAAAGTGCTAAATTTGAAAACGTAAATTTAAAGCAGTTGCAGCTCATATTTTAGCAATAAAGAGTGATATCAAAAATGGTGATAAGCCTTTATTCATTCCTCTATGCCACAATATGGATTCTCAAGTGTCTGCCTTCAGCATTGGGATGGATGCTTAGATGAATTGTATGTTGATATGGAAGAGGCATATGCTGCATTACATTTTCATTCTTGTGCCTATTTATTTTAGCATTGTGACACAAACTTGTTTGACATTCAAGAAGTTGGAGATTGACTAATGTGGGCCTGAAAAACATTGCTTTTTATTCATATTTCATGCGTATTTTTAGTAGTATACAAGTATCTATTTTCACCTCCTGTGGTTTATAGGGCTATACTATCACCACGCAATAGCTGTTCATCATAAATTAGTTTTATTTTTCATGGTTTTTGCTAGTTTTTTGCTTGTATTTCACTTCCATTTGCAGCATATGCATTTGCTTCTTGTGGCTTATGGGGATAGGCTATCACTATGTGTGTTGGCTGTTCATCATGAATTCATACTTCTTCCATGATCTTTGCTTAAATTTGGGGATTTCATTTCAATGCAGGACCATTCAAGATTAATGGTGTTCCTTTACGGCGTGTGAACCAATCTTATGTCATTGCTACTTCCACCAAGGTTGATATCTCAGGAGTTAATGTAGAAAAGTTTGATGACAAGTACTTTGCCAAGGAAGTAGAAAAGAAGAAGAAGGGTGAAGGAGAGTTTTTTGAAGCTGAAAAAGAGGTTAGTTAGTTTTACTGCATTTCATTACAAGTTAAGCTGACTGATATGATTCATGTTCATCTAATGTAATGTGCTAATGTTCTATTCTTGGAACTTTTTTAAATGTAGGATAAGAAGACATTGCCCGGGGAGAAGAAAGAGGACCAGAAAGCTGTTGATGCATCTTTGATAAAATCAATTGAGGGAGTCGCAGACTTGAAGGCATACCTTGCTGCAAGATTTTCTCTAAAGTCGGGCATGAAACCTCATGAGCTTGTTTTCTAGAGTGTATGCTATACTTTGGTATTTGCTTCTTTTTTGGTTTAGGGTTTCCATTATCAGATGGTTCATTGGGCAAAAACCTCAATTTGTGTTAACTCAGTTTTGTTATGCAGTACTCTAGTTTTCCTTTGAGTGAGCTATTTTCATTGAATTAATTTTCCTCTCGCAAAGGATAACAAGAAAGACTACGGGGATCCATCTCCAATGTTAGCCAGGAAGCTGTTGGCAGACAGCATTTGTGGACTTTAATTTGTGATCCCAAACTTGCCATTTGAGTCCTTGTGCAAGTAATCCCTTCCTCCTTGACCCCAACAATTTTAGACGTCCATGAGGCAGGATATCTGTCTGCTTCCAAAGAAGTCTTAACTTGGATTATGCTTCAGAAGAACCTCATAAATCGTGGATGACAGTTTCGACTGACCATTAATTTCGATTATCAAAATTGATCTTCAGTTGGGAGAGTTGAGCAGATTTTTCTAGTATTTCCTTCCTAAAGCTTGAAAGAAAATATAACTATCATCTGCGAAAAGATGCGTGGAGGATAAGGTGAGCCTCGTTCAAGGCTAATGAATCTAACGAGTATCTGGTATAGTTTGAACAAGGCATGTCCATGGGTCAATTTATCCGTTCATGTCTGAAGGTTTATTCGAAATATAAGAGTGTTTGGATAAAAATATTATGTTTGAAAATTGAGTCTAGGCAAAAGAATTAAACTTGTTTAAAATATGGGTTGAGTTTTAATTTAAACATTTAAGTTCGTTTTAATTTATTTTTAAGTTTATAATATTTTATATAATATTATTTTTATATATTATATAATTTAGAATATATTAAAAAATTTTTTATAGTAAATATATAATATTATTTTAATGTAAATATTAAAATAATGTTAAGATAATTATATAAAAAATTTTAATAAATAAAAAATGTATAAAAGTATTAAATATTTAAAAATATATATATAAATATTTTTTTAAAAATTAAAAAATAAAAAGTGGGTTTAAAATGGGTTCGAGTTATTTTTGTAAATATAAATAAATTTAGACAAAATTTTAGGTCTATATTTTGGGTCGAATCGGATTTGAATAAATATAAAATATATTAATATTATGCTTAGATCCGATCTGATCCGACTTATGAGCACTTTCAGTTTGAACACATTTCATTATGATGCTAGTCTAGTATTATTGGAAGCCACTTAAAACAACCAGAATAGTCGATCATGCACTTCATTCATGACTAGTTTCTGTTCTCCAATAATATGATTTTCTTTTTGTATCATCTGCACCAATGAGAATATTTAGTGAAGACATCCTAGAATTGTGAGTTGAGTGTCAATCATAGATAATGATTTTATAAACTACATTGCAGAGATTAGTCAGCCTATATGAATTATCATGTTTTGGTATAAGGGTTATTTTCCTTTTTTAAATTCATCATATCTAAGGGGTCTATGTGATGATATAAATATGTTTAAAATTTGCTCATACATATTTTAAATATCGTTGACGTTAAATCCAAGCTAAAATTTTTTATGCACAAGTTGACGATTAGAGTAACAAAAAAATCTAATTGATATATTATCGATAATTTTAGGATTTGTGATCTAATTTAAAACTTAGACCATAATTTGGAAACTTTTGGTGAATTAACCCTTTCTTTTGCATCCAAATTTTATTTAACAGAGATGTCAAACTTTCATTAAAATATGGACAATGTTAAGGTTTGATTGGTTCTTGTTTTATTTTTTTTATTATTTGAAAATTGGAAAACATGCTTACTTGCTTAGTCAATATAACTAAATATTTGTTTTTCAATACTATTTTCTTATAATAAAAAAACATGATAAATAAAACTAGAAATTTTATTATATGTGTATGCGTGTGAATATCATGTATTTAGGATAAAACCGTGTTTAAAAATAACATTCAATAAATAATGAAATATATGGTTTGAAACTAATTAGTAATAAATATGAAATATCTACGATATTAAAATAAAAAAATTAGATTAAATTGTGAATAAAATAAAATTTAAACACAAAAATACATCAAATTAAGAATCCTTAATCAATCCAATTGTTTATCCTAATCTTGTCATTAATTTTGAATTGGTGTCGAGTTAATTTGAGATACTAACTTAGTAAATATATATATATATATAACAAATTATATTTATTAAAGTTTCATATAAAAACTAAAAATTTCTTTAGTTCAAATGGTAAAAAGAGAAAGTTTTATATGTATGATGTCTTTAGTTTAATTTTATAAACTTTTTTTATTTATAAAAATATAAAAAGTCAAGAACACTTACATAATCATATAATTTTGCAAACAATATATATATATATTTCTAATTTCATATCTGAGTTAGGACTCTGTTGATAGGTGACGTCAACTCACTAAACGGCTTTATAAATAGAAATTGTAGATATACAAGTCTATAACAAATTTATGTAATAAATATACTTATTAAAATTTCGTATAAAAATTTAATTTTTTTTTAGTTGAAATGGTAAAAGAAAAAGTTTTATATGCATGGCTTGGTGTCCTTGGGTCAATTTTCATTATGGGCATTTTTATTCATTTATAAAAATATAAAAAGTCACAAACACTCACATAATCATATAATTTACTTTGCAAATAAAATAAATTTTTGGTAATTTCTTAACCAAGTTAGGACTTAATTGATGGGTGACACCAGCTCAATGAAAAGTTTCATAAGTAATATAAATTATTAAAAATATAATAATTAAATTAATCAGATAAAATAAAATAATAGTATAGATTAATAAAAACTATAAAATAATATGTAAAGTTATGAAGTTTAAATACAATCCGAACTCGACTAGGACTTGACTAACAAAATATGGTTACAATAGGTTCAAAATAAGTTATACTATCTATTAAGTCTTTTACTGAGTTAGTATCACCCATCAACCGGGTTCCAAATCAGTTAAGAAAATTACGAATATGACCTTGTGTATTTAAAATAAGTTATATTATTTGAGGGTATTTTAATCTTTTTAATTTTAAAAAACAAAAAAAATATACTTATAGTGGATTTCAAATCCATGCTAATTAAATTAGTTAAATCTTAAATTTACCAATAAACTAAAACTTCATTTTGATATTTTTTTATAGATTTTTATTTTATTATTCACGCTTTATTACCTTCATCAGTTGTATATATACTCACAATTTAATCTAATTTTTTTATTGTAACCCCCTTTACATGCCTTAGAAGATATGATCAGATCTAGAGGGTCACAGTTGTAATTTCACCCTCAAGAAAACCATTTGAAACTTAAAAACATTATATTTTGTAATATCGAAACAGTAAAGCAAATAATCTTCCATTATTTTAAAGAAACTCAAAAGTTTATAAGTTTGAACGTAACAAAACAGTTTATTAAAAATAATCTGTATCAAATCTATAAATGCAAGTGAAAAATATATCCAAAATATTAAAATCCCAAATTTGAATTTACATCACAATTCCCAAATATTTGATAACAAATTAATCTGAATAACGAAATAAAGGTATAAAAACGTGAGATCCTCCGAGTACCAAGTCGCCTATGTCCAAAAATATCTGAAAGGAAAATTGAGGCAGAATGAGCTCAAAAGCCCAATGTGTCTCTAAATTTCATACAATCACAACACAATATCATAGAAGTTTTCTCAAAACATTTTAAAGAAGCATACAACATGTCAGAACACAAATGCAATAAAATCACAAGCATAATGCAATACACCCAATCTCCAATACATCAACACAGTGGAAAGGTTCCTTAGAACCTCTCCCCATCTAATCATCACCAATCGCAGTGTGGTTTTACTATCAGCCGTTTGAAAGGGTAATAACCAATCCATGAGCACAAAATGGTATGATAGCACATATAACTCAGTCTCAATCGCAATCTCATGATAACATATATTAGCGTACACAATATAATAATCACAATATTTAAATGTCCACAGACTAATAGTTATGCATGCAATCTCAACATGAGATGACACAGAACAGAACACGATCATACCATTATTACAACACAACATATCATCATACTGATATCACAACTCAAAATCATCACACAAATAACTCAACAAAGAAAATTAACACACAACGAAGAGTAGCATAGATAGAAACACACAATAGCATGTAGCACAAATAGAGACACACCTCAAGCGACAGAAGCTCTAACGTCATGGAGAACATCTCCCACGCTCAACTCTAACTTCGGGTCTAGCTGAATTAGAACCTACAAGAATACCTCTTAATTAAATATCTATCACTATGCCACCCACTAAACACAACACTAAATTGAATACGAATACTCACGTGTAACTATCGGAGTTTGTGCAGGGACAGTATGCACAGGTGGAGAAGGTAACTCGTCGTTCTCAAAATCGTAATCACCTACACAAAATATCCCAAGTCAAAGCTCTTATTCATTTTTCTTAGAAATTACTGAGTTCAAAATAATTGCAAATAGCTAAAATGGGGATTTCGAGTTTGAATTTGATGAAACAGACTGCGAATTCAGAATCAGGACGTCAAAAAATGTCAAGTCAAAGTTGGTAAAAAAAGTCAACGGCCAACGATCAATGGTCATCGATCAACGGTTAACGGTCAACGATCAATAGGTCGAGTCAATGAGTTGATTAACGGGTCGGGTCGAGTCAACGGGTCGAGTAGTGGGTCAAGTCACAGGTATTGGTTCGGGTCAGGCTCACTGGTTTGCATCAAGTATTGTATCGAGTCGATGAGTCATGAAAAATGGGTATTTGGTTTTTGGGTTGCTTCAAGTAGGCTCAAGGTTTGGATTTGGTTGTTTTAGGTCTTAGGTTGGGTATTAAAATGGGTCAGGTATTGGGTCCAAAATTGGGCTATCAAGTTTGGGTCGTCTCACACTAGGGCTTGGTTTTGGGTTCACTAACCAAGCGGCCCACTTCCATTCACACTTAGAAGCAGAAGCACTAACGTTTTCCAACCCTCTCTTGATAATGCCTCCCACAAACGACATACATTCGTCGAACATTTAGAGCAAAAGGGATCAAGAAATGACCTCAACACAAAGTTCCATGACTTACCAATGCCAAAACAAAAAGGAGCGACAAAGCAACATGGAGGAGGCGACGACGAGGGAAAACCAAGTGCTCTCACACGCCATTCTCACGAATGATCGATAACGAGGGATGTTTGAGGGGCAAGGTTGTTCGCACGATGACAAGGAGTGCGATGGCGGCGACGGTATGGCGCACGAACGATAGAAGCGGGTTGAATGACATTGATAGGAAAAGCGAAAAGGTTTGAGGGTTTGAGAGGATTTCGATTAGGGAAAAAAGAAAGGAAAATAACAAATGGCAAATGAAGGGTTTGAAAAAAGAAGAAAATGAGGCTTAAATACCTAGGAAAATGGGAAAATTACTTGGAGGACCTCCAAAAAATTAGGGTTTTCACATTAGACCCCAACGTTAACCTACTTCACAATTAAGCCTAAAATTCCCAATTTGGCCACAAAATTCTAATTAAAGCACAATTTAGTCCTTAAACTTCACTACATTTACGAATCAGTCCATAAATTTCATGAAATTTTTTATTTAATCCTTAAGTTTAACTAAAATCATAATTTGGTCTTAATCTGAAATTTGGGTTGTTACAATTCTCCCCCCTTAAAAGAAATTTCGGCCTCGAAATTTCCCTACAGAAAAGAGGTACGAATATTGGCCTTGACGACAATTTTGGGTAAAATAAGGGAAAATAAGAAATAGAATAGATAAAGAGAGTATTGACTAAAACATCTAGCTCATCACGATCCTCATGCCTCCTAGTCACGTAAACCAATCCCGATTGTCTCTCCCTAAATCTAATTGCACTCCACTTTGAACTGGTTTACCTCTACTAACCTGCCAGAAGTAGCAGGTCTACCCTGTCCTCTACCTCGAGTAGGAGTCTGAACTAATGCTTGAATCTGACTCTTGCTAAATGAAACTGTGGAAGGATGTGAACAATCCCTTAAAAAATGTTCATGTGAGCTATAACCAAAACATGCCCTTGTCTTCCTTCTACACTCATCGCTATGCCTCCTATTACAATAAGAGCATAGTTGCAAAGGGCGAGAACCAGTTGAACCACCCACACTACCAGTAAAAACGGTAGAAATTGCAAGTCTCACCCTTGGATAACTTTATTGATCAAACTCTTCTCTAGGCTTCTAAGTAGCATGACCAACAAGACTAGGCTGAACTATTGTGCTCGGTTGCTTCCTACCTCGTTCCTTATCTTGAGCTCTCTGGTTTCTCTTAAGAGCCTCTAACCTCTCAACTGTCCTAGCTCGACTAACTAGGTCGCTAAATACCTTATCATGATGCATGAAAACTCCCTCTTTTATCGAAAGGTGAAGTCCCTTCTTCTCTTTCTCATTAGTAACCAACCCAGAAGCATATCGAACCAACCTCAAGAACTCAATCTCATAATCATTAACTAACATGTCGTTCTGCCTCAAATTCATAAAGTCCTCTCAACACTTTGCAAGGTACTCTTCACCCACATATCGATCTTGAAATGCCTCTCGAAAACACTCCCAAGTGATCTGACTTGCAGGAACAAACTCCTCTACTGTCTCTCACCAATTCTGCGCCTCACCTCGCAGTAGTGAAACGACGGCCCACAACTTTTGATTGGCAGGGTAGTTCATCTTAACAAATAGTCCCTGCAAGTCATTCAACCAGTACTCAGTAACCGACGGATCTATACCAGTCCTACTCTCAAAAACCTTCATCCCAGCAACTAGAAAATTAGAAGATATGAGCTTCCTTGGACCCTCTGACTATCCCCCAATTGAACTACGAAGCAACTGCAACAACTCTCGACTCACAATAGCACTATCCATCTCTATTGTCTCACTATCCTCAGCATCAGGCAAGTCATCACCACGAGTTTGCTGAGCAGGTGGGTTTCCACCTCTAGTCTGTTGGTCCTCAGCGCCAGTGGGCAGCTCATCCTCCTCAGCATGAGGCAACTCATTCAGATTCTCCTCCAGTTCTACAAGAGGCATAGGATCACTAACAGCCCCAGTAGTACGGCCTCGACCTCGACCTCGACCTCAATTGCGACCAGCCGTGAGTCTAGAACTCCTATGTAGTGGCATAATAAATATCTACATAAAGCAAATATTACTAAAGTAACATTTGGTACAGTAGTCTCGGATTTAATCTTAACTAAAAATTTCAAATAAAAAAGATAAGTTATAAAATAATAGGTTTATTAAAAATCTCTGTTTACCCCAAAACCTTTCAAATGCACACAAAAATTTTCAAAACTTTCAAAATCGACTGTTGTGAGCCTCTTAGTTCAATGGTTGAACTCGACTCTGATGTCACTAAATGTAACCCCTTTTACCCAACCTTGAAGATATGACCAGATCTAGAGGGTCAATTGTAATTTCACCCTCATGAACCATTTGAAACTTAAAAACATTAAATTTTGTAATATCGTAATAGTAAAGCAAATTATCTTCCATTATTTTAAAAAAACTCAAAAGTTTATATGTTTGAACCTAACAAAACAGTTTATTAAAAATAATTTATATCAAATCTATAAATGCAAGTGAAAAAATATATCCAAAATATTAAAATCCCAAATCTAAATTTGCATCACAATTCCCAAATATTTGATAACAAATTAATTCGAATAACGAAATAAAGGTATAAAAATGTGAGATCCTCCGAGTACCAAGTTGCCTATGTTCAAGAATATCTAAAAGGAAAACTAAAGCGAAATGAGCTAAAAAGCCCAGTGTGTCTTTAAAGTGCATAAAATCACAGCACAGTATCACAGAAGTTTTCTCAAAAAATTTTAAGGAAGCATACAACATATCAAAACAGAAATGGGTAAACTATAAATATAGTCACTTTTATTTGTCTCAAGTTACATTTTAGTCACTTATGTTTGAAATGTTATGTTTTAGTGACTTATGTTATTATTTTGTTACGAAGTGATCACTTTGCCGTTAAGTTCCGTTATCTCCCTAATGATAATCCTACGTGGCAGTTCAACTAAATTTTAAGTGCGAACTTGAATTTTTAAATGGGTTGAGAATAAATTTTTAATTAAATAAATTTAATTAATTAAAATTTTTAAACCCTAAACCTCAATTGAAAAAACCATTCATCTCCTCTCTTTTTTTTTAATTTTCTTTTCGTCTCTTCTTTTTTTAGTTTTCTTTTTCTTTTTATTGTGGATTTTTTATTCAACACTGAAAAACAAAAGATGGATTCAATAGAAGTTCCAGGTATGTCTTCTTTGCTTCCGTCTATTTCTTTGCATCCTAATCATTATATTTTCCTGTTCTTTCACAGTTCTTGAATAATTGATTTCCCAATCCGATTTTTTCTTATCTGAATCGGCTTGTTTGCTTACAATTCATTTGTGGGCATTCCAGATTTTTCTTTCTTACTACTGATTTTGTGCTAATTAATATCCTATCAACCCTTTGGTTGTAAATTAGGTTAAAAGTTTCTTGTTTTATTTTCCTTACTCACTTTTCTATGGTTGTAGCCCCCTTCGACTCTTCTCCTCTAAAGTATGCTCTTTTGTCAGTTTGTTTATTCCTTATTTGCTATGATAGTTAAAAAATCTCAACTTTGATACTGCCAAGTGATGATTTTTGGGAAAATTGCACAAAGGCTTTGAGCTCCTTCGATGCGAAACCAAAATGGGACTTTGAAAAAAATGTTTTAAATACACGTTCCCTCTGATGACATACTGGGAACCTTCATTGAATCCATCTTTTGTTTTTCAGTGTTGAATAAAAAATCCATAATCAAATGAAAAAGAAAACTAAAAAAAGAAGAGAAGAAAAGAAAGCTAAAAAAGATAGGAGATGAATGGTTTTTCAGCTAAAGTTTAGAGTTTAAAATTTTTAATTAATTAAATTTATTTAATTAAAAATCTATTCTTATCCCATTTGAAAATCCAAGTTGCCACTTAAAATCTAGTTGAATTGCCATGTAGGATTACCATTTGGGAGATAACAGAACTTAACGACAGAGTGATCACTTCGTAACAAAATAATAATATAAGTGACTAAAACATAACATTCCAAACATAAGTGACTAAAATGTGACCTGAAGCAAATAAAAGTGACTATTTTTGTAGTTTACCCAAACACAAATGCAATAAAATCACAAGCATAATGCAATGCACCCAATCTCTAGCACACCAATACAGTAGAAAGGTTCCCTAGAACCCCTCCCCATCCAATCATCAACAATCACAGTGTGGTTTTACTATCAGCTGTTTGAAGGGGTGATAACCATGTCTTCCATCGTACAACCCTAACCCATGAGCACACAATGGTATGATAACACATATAACTCAGTCTCAATCGCAATCTCATGATAACATATATCAGAGTACACAATATAATAATCGTAATATTTAAATGTCCACAGACTAATAGTTATGCATGCAATCTCAACATATGATGACACAACACAGAACATGATCATACCATTATCACAACACAGAATATCATCAAATTGATGTCACAACTCATAATCATCACACAAATAACTCAACAAAGAGAATTAACACACAACAAAGTGTAGCACAGATAGAAACACATAACAATATGTAGCACAAACAGAGACACACCTCAAGCGGCAGAAGCTTTAACGTCATGGAGAATGTCTCCCACGCTCAGCTCTAACTTCGAGTCTAGCTGAATTAGAACCTACAAGAATAACTCTTAATTAAATATCTATCACTATGCCACCCACTAAACCTACAAGAATACTCACGTGTAACTATTGAAGTTTGTGCAGGGACAGTATGCACATGTAGAGGAGGTAACTAGTCATTCTCAAAATCGTAATCACCTACATAAGAATATCCCAAGTCAATTCCCTTATTCATTTTTCTTAAAAATTACTAAGTACAAAATAATTGAAAATAGCTAAAACGGAGCTTTTGGTTTCAAATTTGATGAAACGGACTGCAAATTCGAAATCAGGATGTCGAAAAATGTCAAGTCAAAGTTGGTAAAAAAAACGGTTAAAGTCAACAGTTAACGGGTCAGGTCAATGGGTCGCTCAATGGGTCAGGTCGGGTCAGTAGGTTGTGTAGTAGTTGAAGTCATGGGAACGGGTTCGGGTCGGGCTCACTAGTTTGGATCAGGTATTGGGTCGAGTCGTTAGGTCATGGAAAATTGGTATTTGGTTTTTGGGTTGCTTCAAGAGGGCTCAAGGTTTTGATTTGGTTTGGGTTTGGTTGTTTTGGGTTTTAGGTTGGGTATTAAAATGGGTCAGGTATTGGGTCGAAAATTAGGCCATCAGATTTGGGTCTTTTCACACTAGGGTTTTGTTTTGGGTTCACCAACCAAGTGGCCCACTTCCATTCACACTTAGTAGCAGAAGCACTAGGGTTGTAACACCCATAACTCGTAATCGTCGTTGATTAAGGTCTCGGAGTATTACCGTATTTCATAAATTCATTAAATCATTTCAAAGTACTATTCAAATTTAGTTTAAACAATTCTCACAACACATATAAATCATTCATTAAACATGTAATATACTCTAATTTAATCATACATATCATGTACTAACATCTCACAACGTCATGCTTCAATACGAACTTTGATAAATAGTTCAAATTCATACAATACATTTCAAAATAGGGCACACGACCGTGTCCCAGCCCGTATATCTACCCGTGTGTCCTATACTGCACTTACTCTCAGTACTCGCCCATGTGACAGCCCGTGTCACTGGCCATGTATACCAAAATTTTCTTCCTAAACAAGTTAACTCTTCAAGATGCATAACCTAATAAAGTGAAACTTCTTTCTTCAACCTACCATTCAAGCATCAATCTAAACCAAAAACTAAAGTGTTCATTTACCTATTTTCTACCCAAACCATTCATCAAGCATATCAAGCATACAACATCACAACCAGTATACATATTTATGCACCATGCACAATTTAATGCATTCCATTAGAGCTAAACATTTACATACTCATAATTTATCAAACTCAATATATATATATATATATATATGTTTTTAAACAACATCCAAACCAAGTTTACATCAAAACAACTATATAGTAACAATTCCTACTAGACCCTTAAACATATATTAGTCCTAGGTACATGCCAAAATAACCGAAAGAGGAACCTAATTGGCTTTGCGCTCAAGATTCCTGCTTGATGCTGAGTTGTAATCTACTTGTTAAATTAACCTGAAATCATGGAAGATTCAATTACATTAGCAAATTCATTCACTGCATAACCATTCATATGGATATTTGTATTTAAAAATTTAGATACTTCTACTTGACATATTATAGTTCCCTCCTCAACATAGCAGATAATGCAATTAACCAACTATGTACAACGCTTCCACACATTATATTTCTTACTCCATATGTATATATACACCACTTGATAATTCTTCCCAAAACTGATCTTTTTCCATTATAATTTCCGTCAATTCATGGCACCTGGTGCCTAGCGGATAAACAGCGAAAGTGAGCCCAGCTCTAGTTTGATTGACCAACGGTTTGAGCCCAGAGCTAGTCGGATACTCTGACGATTATGGCACCCAGTGCCTAGCCGATAAACCGCAAATGTGAGCCTAGCTTTAGTTGGATTAACCAACAATATCAGTCAAATCCTGGCACCCAGTGCCTAGCGGATAAACCGCAATTGTGAGTCCAGCTCTAGTTGGATTAACCAACAATATCCGTCAAATCCTGGCACCCAGTGCCTAGCGGATAAACCGCAATTGTGAGCCCAACTCTAGTTGGATTAACCAATAATGCCAATCAAACAACCAATTTCTCAATTCGCAATATACATATATTACCATTAAATCATATACATGGGACAATACATAAGTATCAAGAATTCAATTTCGTATTTAAATATGATTGAGCTTAAATAAATAAATGGACAATAATGCTAAGTTTGGAAGTACGAACTTACCTAATTACATAATCAACAATTTCTCATTTCATGATTCAACCATTTAACAACAGATGACTATGAGTAATTCTTGGTCTATTCCATAATCACACATGTATGTTTATATATTTCCATAATTCTCCATTCAATGGGATTTTCCAAATACTCATATAAGAACATAATTAAAACCAAATAACATAACTCAAATAAACTGACAAATACATAAATACATCATTCCACCTTTCATCACATCACAATTTAAATCTTTTGTATCATTCTATGATACATTTCTTAATCATTTTTATATTTACTCAATCAATCATTTAAATATATATAATTGGATATCAACTTAATTAATAACATAACTGATTAAATAATTAAAGTTCGAGTTTTAAGGACTACGAACTTACTGAGTTACGATGCTGCTTAAAATCGGGATTAACTACTCTGCAAACTTCTCCTTTCCACGATTAATATTCATCCTACTCGTTTCTTGATCTAGATACAATAATTTAATTTAATCAACCAACTTATAATTACTATAATTCAATAATCATAATCATTCAGTTAACTCTTAATATTTTGTATTCATACCATCAAATCCTTATCACAACTAGTAAATTCAACATTCATAAAAAGAATCCTTCAGCCAACCGAATGTACAAAAATCTATAGCTTAATACCATAACATTTCAATTTTTATAATAATTATATTCTAAAGGATTAATACTATCTAAACTCATTACCGAAGTAATTAAATAAAAAGATATCATGTTCAAATCTAATATTCAGTTAAATCACTCAACTTATTATCCATGAACTCATATCCAAATCTTTCCATACAACAGCCATGCAAAGAAATCTACTAACAGACTTTGAAACCTTCAATTTTCATTAATGGCATCTTCGAAAATATTTAATAATTTTATGAATTAACACTCGGGTTAGCTAGTTAGAGTAAAGACGATCCTAAAAATATAAAATTCATGAAAAATGGATCAAAATTTACTTACTTGCATGCACATTCATAAACGGAACCTCCAAGCTTCAAAAATGGTTCTTCTTTTCTTTTATTTCGGCCTAGACATGAGGAAGAAGACAAATGAATTTATTTTATTCTTTTATGTTTTCTCTCATTATTTACCTAATTACGTGATTACCCTTACTTTATAGCTTAGCAATTAATCCATCTTAGTCCATTATTGTCCATTAATGTCTTTCATGGTTTATTTATAACTTAAGACCATTAACTCATTATATACTCATTATTTAGTATTTTTAATCGATGAAGCTAACTTTTCAAGCTCTTACAATGAAATCCCTTGTTATTAAATTAACTAATTGAACATCAAAATTTCTTAACCAAATTCTAATACGACCTTCACTTATATATATATATTTAATAACACACTGACTCAACCATCGGAATTGAAAATCTCGAAATTATCTTTTTCGATGCTATTGACAATGGGTCGTTACAAGGGTTTTCCAACCCTCTTTTGATGGCACCTCCCATAAACGGCGTACGTTCGCCGGATGTTCGGGGCAAAAGGGATCAAGAAATGATCCCAACACAAAGTCCCACTACTTACCAACGCCAACACAGAAAGGAGCAACGGAGCAACACAGAGGAGGTGGCGAGGAGGGAAAATTGAGTGCTCTCACACGTCGTTCTCACGAAGGGATGTTTGAGTGGCAAGGTTTGTTAGGACGATGACGAGGAGTGCAATAGCGACGGCGGTGTAGCGCACGAACGACAGAGGAGGGTTGAACGACGTTGATCTGAAAAGAGAAAAGGGTTGGGGGTTTGAGAGGATTTCGACTAGGGAAAGAAGAAAGGAAAAAAACAAATGGAAAATGAAGGGTTTGAAAAAAGATTAAAATGGGGTTTAAATACTTAGGAAAATGGGAATATTACTCGGAGGGCGTCTAAGAAAATTAAGTTTCACATTAGACCCCAAAGTTAACCTGCTTCACAATTAAGTTCTAAAATTCCTAATTTGACCATAAAATTTTAATTAAAGCACAATTTAGTCCCTAAACTTCACTACATTTACAAATCAATCCATAATTTTCATGAAATTTCTGATTTAAACCTTAAGTTTCATTAAAATCATAATTTAGTCCTTAAGTTTCACATATAGATTTTATTATCATATATATTATTTTATGTGTTATTATGATTAATTAATTTCAAACCATACATTTTATTTTTAGTATATATTATCTTTAAACACATATCTATATTTGTTAAACCAAGCTTTACTTGGGAAATAATTTTGATATAACAAATTTTTTGTTTTGAATAATCCATTTCAAATGACATCTAAAAACAAAAATGGTTGAGCTTATACTTAAAAAATATTTTAAGGTTAAGTTGTTAAACAAACCTTCAAACATTTTTTTTCAAACATGTTTAAAATTGCTCCAGTCCAAAAAGTGTTGATACTTTTTGTCAATTATCGATAAATTTAAATGAGTATTGATAGTTTCACAAATTTATAGATACATCTTTCGGTACCGATACGAAAATGACATTCTGTTTTCCAAGTATCAATCCAGTATTGATACCTTTTACTTGGTATCTATAAATTTATTTAAGTATCGATAGAAGTATTCCTTTATCGATACTTCCTTTAATATTGATACTAAATTGACATTCTGGCCTTCAAAGGATTCATTAAGTATCAATATGATATTGATACCTTTTGTTTGGTATCGGGAAAATTCTTTTGATATCGATGATTTTGGTTCCAATGGTCACTAAATTAGGCACTAAATGCTATTGGTGTCGATACTAGTAGAAAAATATTGATACTTGTTATTGTAGGTGAAATTAATGCATTGGTATTTTCATCCCAACAACTCTATTCAATACGCCAATAACCATAACGGTTGGAAATCAATTGAAAGGTATAAAAACCAGCTTCTAAAGGTCTTACAACAATACGAGAGATTATTAAAGCTTAAAGATCAATCAAACAACCTTTGTGCTCAATTTTTCTTTTTCTTACATACACTTGTGAGCTTCGTTGTTTTTCTATCAGCTCAAGTGTTTTTATTTGTAATTGTGCTTAATTGATAAAGACTTTGATCTTGTAAGGGTTACTTTTTTGTTTGCTTATTTGTTTCTCTTTGAGAGGGTTTTGAGTCTTAAGATTTGTGTAAAAATCTTAACGAAGTTGTAAGGTTAAGCATTATCCTCAAAGGTTGATCAAATTAGTGAATTTGAGAAAATCCTTAGTTGTGGAAAGCTAAGGTAGTGGGTTAAGCAATGTTAGAGTGTGCCCAAAGACCAAACATTAGATTATTGTAATCACATACTCGTTTTTCCTTGTTTATTAATATAAGACATTGTCATTATTATTTTAGTTTTTTTTTGTGTATAGAAATAAACTGAATTATAATAAAGTCCTAAGAAAATATGATTATTCTTAAAAGGTCATTAGTCATGTATTATTATGGGCTTGGACAACAATAATGCATTGAGACTAACGTATAGTTGATTGATGACAAAGAGTTGTCATTAACATTGGGATGTCAAAATCAATACATGAGTATTTATTAGAGAACAACATATTGGACTGACCCACTATGAGTATGTTTCTTGGATTATTATGTAATAGTCACAATATTACTCATAGTGATAACTATGTATATATTTCTCAAACTTGAGATCATCATTATCCCAATATCGTGAGTCGTATATTTTGATACAATCAAAACATCCACCGTAACAGGTTGTAGTATAAAGACTGATGTTAGATAAATCACAATCCATGTACTAGATATGGTTGATCAAGATAGGATTTATCCCTTCTACATAATGAGGGCAATATCTTAGGCCTCTTGATGGAGTGAGATTAGAAATGCATGGTCGTGCTCGAATAAGTTGATATGAGATATCATACATATTTGTTTATTATAGTCTGCTTAGAAAATTAAGAAATATATGATTGGACTATACAAGTGTGACTGTTCCATGACTTGTGTCTAATTTAGATATTAAAGATAGAAGGATATAATATATGAAAAGATTATCATAGAAAGGTTTTGTCGAATCACGACTTCTTATAATTTTAGGGGCAATGATGAATTGCTAGATGCCACTCATTGCTTTGTAATGTTAGAAACGTTCTAGTATTATTACCAATGTTACAAGAGCCTACAAAGTCACACCCTACAATTGAAATAAACATAATCCAAATACATTTGGTATTGTATTTAGTTGTCACATGAATTAAGCTAATTGTTGAATTAATTTAATTTGATAGTTAAACATTAAACACATTATATGTACAAACTTGTTGTACACAAATAGAGAACATAGATATAATTAATATATGAAATTGATTCATACAAAATATTAATAATATATATTTTACCAAATTTATTAATATAAACAATTATATTAATTAATTTCGGTCAAAATATAAAAGACATGGAAATTAATATTTTTTTGGAAAGAATATAATTAATATATAAATTTGATTCATACAAAATAGTAATTGTATATATTTTACCGAATTTATTAATATAAGTAGTTATATTAATTAATTTCGGTTAAAATATAAAAAACATGGAAATTAATATTCTTTTGGAAAGAATATAATTAATATATGAATTTGATTCATACAAAATATTAATTGTATATATTTTACCGAATTTATTAATATAACAGTTATATTAATTAAATTTGGCAAAAATATAAAAGACATGGAAATTAATATTCTTTTGGAAAGAATATAATTAATATATGAATTTGATTCATACAAAATATTAATTGTATATATTTTACCGAATTCATTTATATAAACTATTATATTAATTAATTTCGGTAAAAATATAAAACACATGAAAATTAATATTCTTTTGGAAAAAATATAATTAATATATGAATTTGATTCATACAAAATATTAATTGTATATATTTTACTGAATTTATTAATATAAACATTTATATTAATTAATTTCAGTTAAAATATAAAAGACATGAAAATTAATATTCTTTTGGAAAAAATATAATTTCTTTTTCTAACTTTCCATTTACCTTCTCTATTAATAAGGGAATTGAATAATCCTATATTCTTTTGGAAAGAATATAATTTGTTTTTCTAACTTTCCATTTTTCTTCTCTATTAATAAGGGAATCTTAGTGTGTTAAGGTTACCCAAC
Source organism: Gossypioides kirkii (assembly GCA_005610355.1). NCBI lineage: Eukaryota > Viridiplantae > Streptophyta > Magnoliopsida > Malvales > Malvaceae > Gossypioides > Gossypioides kirkii. Next base: position 18,675,081 of record CP032245.1, read on the forward strand.
TTAAAATTTAAAGGTCTAGGAGCGTTTTTAATTCTCTTTGAAATTTTCAAGAGAAAGTGGTTGTTACGGGGTGGACCATGTAGAGGATAGGACGTTTTCATTGTGGCATGGAATCAACATTGAATCAGCAGCATCCTTTCAACATTTTCAGTAAAGAAGGTATATTTTCAACTCGATTCGTTCATCGTATATGGATCCATGGTTGATAATCATTGGAATAATTTTTTCTGCTGCGCCATAAGGCGTATCGACGATCCAACAGGAAATTGGGTTTGAACAACTCTAAATCATTGTGTTAATTGTTTCATATTCATTCATTGCTTCCACCAAATTTTTAAAAGGCCAATTCACCCCCTTTTGGCTATTTCGATTGAGTTTTCGATCTATTATCGAGCTAACAATTGGTTTCAGACATAGTCTCTAAAAGACGGTTTAACAACCAAGAGAAGATCCTCAGGAAACATCTTCAAACATCAACTCAATCCACAAGAATGACATCTAGTATCGGTTCAGTTTTATATGGAAAATCTCAATCTATGTCCAAGCCTTTTTATTTCAATGGTGCAAATTATTCTTATTGGAATATGAGGATAATGTTATTCATTCAAGCCAGTGACCTTGCGGCTTGGATATCATCATGGATGATTCCTCTATTCCACTTAAACAACAAGGGGAGCTTCTAGTTCCAAAGAGAAAGAAAGAATGGAATGAGGAAGATAGATGGAGTATTCAACTAAATGCCAAGGCCATGCATACATTATTTTGTGCACTTGGTCCAAATGAATATAGTAGAGTATCTTCTTGTTCCAATGCCAAGGAGATATGAGACAAACTAGAAGTCACTCATGAGGGTACAAGCCAAGTTAAGAAGTCAAAGGTGGGAATCCTTACTCTCAATTATGAAACTTTCAAAATGAAGTCGGAAGAGGATATTAAAGCAATGTTCGATAGATTGATCATCATCATCATCAATGGGATTAAATCCTATAGGAAGACATACCTCAACGAAAAACTGGTAAGGAAGATGCTTAGAAGCTTGCCAAAGTCTTAGGAAGCTAAGGTAACCGCTATAGAAGAAGCAAATAATTTGGAGACCCTTTCTCTAAACGAGCTGATCGGTTCTTTGCTCACTCATGAGATGAGACTCAAGGGAGGGGTAGATGAAGAAAAAAGTTGTGAATAAAAAGGTTGGTGTTGCCCTTAAATCCACCACAAATGAAGATAGTGAATTAAGCAAAGAGGAGATGAAGACAAAGAGATGGCCATGTTTTCTAAGAGAATCAAGAGGTTCATGAAGTACAATAAAGGAAGAAGATTAAAAAAGAATGAGGGATTGAAGCTTGAGTCCACCAAAGAAAAGGGTCCCATTATTTGCTATGAATGCAAAAAGCTAGGACATATCAAATTCGATTGTCCCCAATGGAAGAAGAAAGGATCAAGCAAACAAAAGCTTAATGCTAATGTTGCTACTTAGAGTGACAAAGATTTTTCCAATGAAGAAGATCAAGAAGTAGCCAACCTTTGCCTTATGGTCATTGATGACTCTAAGGTAATTTCTAACTTATCTAGTTCAATTTATTATTCATTTGATGAGTTATAAGATGCCTATTATAAGTTAGGCTTGAAGTTTGAAATTATGTTTTCAAAATATAATAAAAACATTTCAAAATTAAAAGATGAAAATAGTTCACTCTCCAAGGCCAATCGTGAACTTGTAAGTAAGCTAAATGACAAGCAAACAATTATAAATGACTTTGAGAAAAAAAATTCTAACTTGTATAATTTACTTTCAAAAGTTCATGATGATCATCAAAAGCAACTTGAGTTGCTTGAAAAAGAAAAAGCTTTATCTAACAAAGTTTCTCCAAAAAAAAATTGAAAAAGGAGAAAATTCAAAAGCAAACTTTATTAAATCAAGCTTTAATTAATACAAACATTGAAGTCCCTCAAGATTCTACAAGAGAAAACTTGTAATATCTAACAGATAAAATACTAATTTACTATAATGACAATGACAAAAAAAATAATATAGCATATAACATATTTAAGAATTTTTAATAATATTGGTAACATAACATTGGCTAAAGAAACAAATACATTGAGTTACAGTAATGAGTGGTTAATTAAAAGAGTTTTAAAATATTTTCATAGGTTTATGATTTGAATGTTAAAAGGGATGAGATGATAGGGAAGAAGGAGTTACAAGTGAGAAGTTGGATGGAAAAAATTTGAAGTGTAATCTCGATATCTATGAGTGTCAAGATCAAGCTAGCTAATATTCATATTAGCTTAAGTACAAAACTTTTGAGTTAATTTTTGAAAATGATAATGATTTCTGTTAGGGATTGATTTGTATAAACGAGTAAAAAAAGTAGAGAAGATCGAGCGCACAAATTTTACGTGGAAAACTCCTTCGAAGAGGATAAAAACCATGGGTAAAGGAGATTTCACTTAATGAGAAAATAATGAAGAGTACAAGATAAAGAAAATAACCTAAATAAGTAAAAACTCAAAACCCGAATACAAAGCTCTCTAAAAACTTTTCCCAAAACTCTTCATCAAATCTTATGTAAGAGATATTTTGCCAACTCTCTAAATAAGGTTACAAAGACCCTTTAAATAGGCTAATATTGTAACACCCAAAACCCGAAACCGTCGTCGGTCAGGGTCTCGGTGTCTTATTGTTCATATATTATTGTTCATTTTTTTTCATTCAATCTTATTTAATAAAGATATGCACCCAACACATCATAAATCATCAATCGATTATAATCACAATTTAGCAAGGCAAAAAGGTCATTTCCATAATTTTTGGAGACCTCTACTGGTACCCTTGGACAAGTATCGGTAGTTGTCCACTTAGAAAACAGTTTAGAAACAGTGCAGAGTTCTACCGATACTCAAGATGGTTCTACCAATACATGTGACACTATTGCCGAAACAAGTCATGCTTCTATCGATACTAAAAACTCTAGAGAGCTAAGAAGTTCTACCCTACCACTTCTACCAATACAAGTTCACAAGTAACCGATACTTCTATGAGTGTAACTACCGATACCTATCTTCTATCTATCAATACAAATCAGGTCGGTGAACAACCTATCGCCTACCTTGTACTTCTAGCGGTACAACCCTTGGTTCTACCGAAACAAGTATGCAAATGCAATTATATACATAAATTTCTAAGTTTGCACAATAGTCCATAGCATTTACCAATTTCTCAAAATCATACCTATATAGACATTTTATATTGGTATTTAATTCTTCACATAACAACAAAGAATACATATTAAAACATTCATCAAAATGTTACCATGCTATTTAATCATTACTCCAAAACAATTCAAGTAACACAATCCTAATACATGCCATATAAGCCAAGTGATATAAAGACTACCGAACGAGCTTCCGAGATAGTGTGATTTTCTTCGAGGTAATCCGATCTTCAACCAAAAAAACAAAATCTACAAAACAACAATAATAAACAGGTAAGCTTTTTAAGCTTAGTAAGTTCGCAATCATTGTATCACAACACAGTATTAAGCCTTGCAACGATATTTAACAACCGAGTCATAGAGCTTCCTCTTAAACAATCTTATGCACTATCGAGTCATAAGTCTTCCTTTAAATATAATCTCATGCTCATCCCGAGTCACGAATCTTCCTTTAATATAATCTCATGCTCATCCCAAGACATGAGTCTTTAGTGTATAATCTCATGCTCATCCCGAGACATGAGTCTCCCTTTAATTTAATCTCATGTTCATTTTGAGTCACGAGTCTTCCTTTAATATATTCTCATGCTCATCCTGAGACATGAGTCTTCCTTTAATATAATCTCATGCTCATCCCGAGATATGAGTCTTCCTTTAATTTAATCTCATGCTCATTTTGAGTAACGAGTCTTCTTTTAATATAATCTCATGTTCATCCCGAGACATGAGTCTTCCTTTAATTTAATCTCATGCTCATTTTGAGTCACGAGTTTTCCTTTAATATAATCTCATGCTCATCCCGAGACATGAGTCTTTCTTTAATATATTTAAAGTGATTCGAGAACTTCCACATTAAGCAGTAATTAGCATTTTAGCAGTTCAAATATGAAATTTATCAAATGAACTTACAAGATTAATTTGAAGTAACGACTCAAGTACAGGGACTGCCCTTCAGTATGACATCTAAGACTAGCTCCTGAAACTGTATAGCCCTTAATGACATGTCCTTTGTGTTCTAGTTGTTCACGAAGTTCATATGTGTCATATACCATTTCCAATTCAATTAACTTTCATCACATTATACCATTTCGCTCAAACATCTAAATAATCCTTATTTATCAAACATAATATCGAATTAACTAACCATGTCGCTTGGTTCAATTTACTATTTGTCATATATCAACCAAATTAATTCATTCGTAACATGAATAACAATTAACACAGCACATAATCATTTAAGCATTTCGTTGTCACTTGATTTAAACTATATCATTTCGTTAGTTTCAATCATGCTCCTCAATAAAATTTCATTTCAACTTAATTCAAAACCCCAATTTAATATTTACTAAGGAAACAAATTTAAATACAACATTCTTAAATTATTTTAATAATTTACAAATAGAAACTAAATCAATTATTTTACTGTACGAACTTACCGGATGAAATTGCAGTTTGGCTAAACTTTAGGGACTATTTGCTAATTTTCCTTTTCTGCGATCCGTGGCACGATCGTAATCTAAATCAACAATTCATCCAGATTGCACATTAAAATGCATAATTAAAGCATTTAACTCAATTTGGGGGAAAATTATAATTTTACCCTTAATACTTTCCTTTTATTCAATTTAGTCTTTTAGCATCAAACTTGCAAATTAACCATTTTTAAACAAAATCAAGTTTAGCCGAATACTATAGTACTTCAATACAGTCCACTTTTGCAATTGTTTCACCTTTAGTCCTTGCAAATTTATCACTTTAACATTTTAGTCCTTAAACATTAAAATCATCAAAAATTACTTTACAAAATAATCCTATTTAACAACCAAGCTTAATAATCATCCACAAAACTTCAAGAATACTCAAAACTCATCAATGGAAATATCCATAATCTTTAACTATTTTGAAAACAAAGACACGAGTTAGCTGGACCTAGTTGCAGCGATCTCAAAAACATAAAAATCATAAGAAACCGGTTAAAATCGACTTACCAAATTGAAGGACAAGCTTGACCAAAGCTTCCCAAGCCTTAACAATGGAACTTCGGCTTTCTCTCAAGAAGAAACTAAAAGAAAATATCTTATTTCATAAGTTTTATGATTAAAATCATATTATAATTTGTTTATTTACAATTTTACCCTTTATTCACGCCTAATTTCAACCAAAATTTAAGCCAAAGTTGTCCACCCAAGTCACTAATAGTTATATTACCATTTAAGTATCTTGACTTACCTTTCAATTAATAAAATTCAACTTTTGTACCTTTTACTATTTAATTCTTTTTACTTAATTAACTACCTAAACGATATAATTTCTTAACCAATATTTAATACTATAATAATGACCTTGTAAATATTAAATAATTAATATTTTCGATCAAACACATCAAATTTGTGGCCTTGAAACACCATTCCCAAGCATACTAAATTAAACTAATTAGTAAATCCTCATTTTATTAGGATTTAATTGCAATTTATCAAAATCTAAAGAATTTCATATCATTTCTATTATTAGACCATTTAAAGAGGACCCAATTTCATAATTGGTCCTTCAATTATATTAAATTTTAATTAAATAACTTGTTTGCAATTTAGTCCTAAACTAATTAGGACTTAATGAATAAATAACCCAAAAGTTAGTGGATGGTAATCATATCCACCACCGCTTGGACTTTTTGACCATGGTGTAATTACCACTTTGGTCGCTTTTATTTTTAATCAATAGTAATTAACTTTTACCTCTTTTACAGTTTACTCTTTTTTCCTTAATTAAGCAATTCAATTCACATATAATAAGAATCAGTGAACATTTAATAAAAATATTTACGACCTTTAATTTCAAAAACAAGATCTCGATACCTCATTTTCTAAAACCACTTGACTTTTGAACCAAACCACTTACTAACTTTTAATTCAATAATTAAAATTCGTCAATTCCAAATTCCATATAAAATTATTATTGATTTATTTAATTTAAACACTTATTATAAAAATTTTCCCGTCGTGTTTGTAATCCCAAAAACCACTGTTTTTGACACCACTGAAAAACGGGCTGTTATAAATATTAAAGTCCTAATATATATTCCTAAATTAATTAGAGTTTAATTGGGAAAAGATAGCAGAGTTTAACTAGGAGAAGAAACTCGGTATTTGTGGGAACACATTGCCACATTGCGATGTTGTCTTTGCTTCATTGTTTCAACATTGTCATGTCGGGTCTATTTTAGGCCTTCTTCGATTGCTCGTCGTTCGTCTTTTTAAGTGCCTGAAAGGAGTCCAATAAATGCGAGGCACACCCCCAAATCTCCACCTTGACTCATATTTAACATGCCTTCTTTGCCAATGCCCGTCACGGGCCTAACTTGATCTTTGTAGGATATTAATCGAGTCTAAATAGTGCTTGAACTTTGAAATTGGAAGACTTTTAGTTTTCTAAACTGTCAAATCAAAGTTGACTTGTGTCTGCTTTCCATAAACATAATGCTTTGTCTTACCAACTCCTACATCCGGAAGAGAACCTCTGTTATTCAAAATGGTCATACATGCTTATATGACCTCTCATCAGAACAAGAGTTTCACGAGACACCTTAATACCGCTTGACTGGATGATGATCTTACAACCCTTTGAATCTAAATTTCCCTAGGAGATAGTATTCTTCTTTAAATTAAGCACGTCTGACATTTGATAGTTTCCTAATGATTCCTTCATGCATCCCGATCTAAAAGGTACCAACATCGATTATCTTACAGGGTGAGTTGTTCCCCATAAGCATAACTCCACATTCACTGGACTATATGTGGAGAATATGTCATTGTTTGGACACATATGGAAAGAGCACCCCGAATCCAGAATCCACTCAGACGTAAGTTTAGACCTTTCGGTTGTAGACACCAACAACCAATCATCACCATTATCCTCGCTTCACTATTATCGGCTACCTTAACCTTTTATTCCTCATTGCTCTCAACAACCCTCTTGTTTTTATTTTTCAACTTATAGCATTCTGCCTTTATGTGACCCAACTTCTTGCAGTAGTTACATGTCTTGTCATGATTCCTCAACTTTGTTCTTGACCTAGATTTGTTCTGACCTAAATTATTTGACTGTTGCCTACCTCTAGCAACCAAAAACGAGGCTTGACTACAAGACTCGCTACACGAACCTAACTCATTATCGAGTTTTTCTTTGCTCAACAAGTTACCCTTCACATCTTCAAATTTGAGTTTATCTCTACCATAATTTAAGGTCTCCTTGAAAGTTTTATAGGAAGGGGCAAATAGCACAATAATAACATAACTTGATCTTCATCATCTATATTAACCTCGACATTCTTCAGACCATTCAAAAAAGTAACAAATTGATTGATGTGACCTCTAAGGTTTTCATCTTCGTCTATATGGGACGTGTATAATAGCTGTTTCAATACCAAGCAATTTGCGAGAGACATTGTCATATAAAGGGCTTTTAATTTTCTCTATAAGCTTGTTCTCGTTTTCTCTATAAGGACCTCCTGTAATACATTATTCATGAGGCATAAATGATTGTTAACAGTGCCTTTTCATCGAGCTCCTCTCATTCTTTCTGATTCACATTCATGGGCATTTTCCCTTTAACGACCTTTTTCTAACCGTTATGGACCAGAATTGCTGTCATCCCAACTTGTCACAAACTGAATTTTTTTATCTCGTCAAACTTCTTGATTTTGAATCTCATTGTTGCCATCTTGAACGAGTCGATCTGCGGAAATTGAATTAGGCTCTGATACTAGTTTGTTGAGGATTAACCAATATAAACAATGAGCAAAAAAAGTAGAGAAGATTGAACACACAAATATTACGTGAAAACTTTTCCGAAAAAGATAAAAACTACAGGCAAAAGAGATTTCACTTAATGAGAAAATAAACAAAGAGTACAGGATGAAGAAAATAACCTAAATAAGCAAAAACCCAAAAGCCAAATATAAAGCTCTCTCAAAAACTCTTCATCAAATCTCGCGTAAGAGGTATTTTGTAAACTCTCTAAATAGGGTTACAAAGACCCTTTACATATGTTGAAATTAAAGTATTAATATGACTAAAATATTTCTATACTGATAAGAGTTTAATTAGGAAAAAAAATCTGATATTTGTGGGACGCGATGTCGAGAATGGCCTTGTCACGACGTTGTCTCTGCTTTGTCATTTCAACGTTGTCGCATCATTCCGATGCTCCTCGTCGTGACGTCAGGCCTTTTTAGGCTTTCTTTGATTGGTCGTCATTTGTCTTTTTAGGTGCCTATAAAGAGTCCAATAAATACGAGGCATGCCTCACAAATTAAATATTTATGTATGTTGAGATTCTGTTATGATCATTTACTTATACCTTAAATGATGAAAGCAACACCTCAACACTTATAAATATTGAATTCCGTTCAAAAATTATTGTGAAGGAAGTAGATGTTGAAATCATTTAAAATTAAAAGAAAACACATTTTTGAGAATTAACCACAAAACATTTGTATTTTGATAAAAATAAAAAATAAAAGAGAACACTACAACAAATATCGGAGAATCCTAAAATTGTAGTGAAGAACGCATCAGATTTCTTTATATGTTTATTTGATCTAAGCAATGATAGGATTAACCCTTTAGCACATTCTCAACGATGAAATGAATCTTTAATATAAATTGTTAATTACAACGAGTAATTGAGTATAAAGATGCTCATGGGTTGGATTGGGTCGGGTTGGGTCAGGTTCGGGTTGTGTCTAAGTATGATATTAATAAATATTATGTTTGCTTAAGTCCGGCCCGACCTGAAATCTAAGCCTAAACTTTTGTTCAAATTCGCTCATATTTGTAAAAGATTAAGGGCTAATTTAGCAATGCTTTTTAAAAGTACTTTTGAGCCAGAAAGCACTTTTGAAAAACAGCTAAAATTTTCTCTACCTCTTTTTGGCAAAAAAGAGCTTTTCCAAAGCATTTTTGGTGTCAAAAGCACTTTTGAAAAACTCAAAAGCATTTTCATTTAGTAATGTTTTTATCTCAAAAGTACTTTTTGTCCCAAAAATGCTTTTGAAAAGCAATGCTAAACAAAGCCTAATCCAAACTCATTTTAGGTCCGATCATATTATTTTAATTTTTTTAAAAAATATTTATATTATATTATATTATATTAATATTAATAATTTTATAAATTTTTTATTTATTGAAAATTTTTTATATACTCATTTTAATATTATTTTAATGTTTACATTAGAGTAATATTATATTTAGTATAAGTTTATTTTTTATGTATTTTAAATTACATAACATATAAAAATAACATAATATAAAGTATTATAAACTTAAAACGGGTCAGATTGGGCTGGTCTCGGGCCTTGAATGTTTAAGCCCGACCCATATTTTAAATGAGCCTAATTTTTTTACCCAAGCTCATTTTGAGACTAATATTTTTGCCTAATCCCTCCCGAATTCTAGACGGATCTTTTGGCTTGAATGAATAAACCCGACTCATTAACAGGTTTAATTGAATATATAATCACCACTAAACAAAGAGGATAGAAGAATTTCAACGTGGAACCCAACAAATGGCTCCAGTGAAAAAGAGGATGTTGTTCATTCTAGAGGTCCCGGGTTCGAGCGCTTGTATGTGCAAAGTGTGTGTTGTCAAAAGATTAAGAAAGTATGAACAAGTACTACAATATAATCACACCAATACATTAAAAAAAATTAACGTAAATACTATAATTACTATAATAAATGAAGTTTCTAGATAATTAACTAATCCAAGTACTGTAATGTACAATTGCCCCACAAATTTTCTTGATAAATCCGGCTCCCTCGAAATTTTTTTTCTTTTAATTTTTATAATTTACGAAATTTTAAATTAATAATAATAAAATTACACTTTAAACCTTTTAAAAAAAATTAATTATAAAAATATAAATTATTAAAATAATAATTTTATAATTTTATTATAATAAAAATATACCATTCAATTTCAATTTTATGGCGTGGCCTTGTTTGTATTCTTGCTTTTGAGGCTCTATGTTTTTTGTTCCTTGGATTTAGATACAAACATCAGCATTTACAAGAGAACTTGGAATATTCTAGTGTCAATAAATTATTTATATACAAAATATTGGATAGCACATGTGTTAATGGGTATGATTTGATTTTTATGTACTTCAAAGATTTTTTAAGGTGACATCTTATATGACATAGTGGATATATACAGGCCGGCCTCAGACATTGCCAGATAATAAGTTCTGAATCCAGACAAGACATAATAGATGAAAACTAAAAACCTTGTAATCAATAACGTGATGCTTGTGTCCATTAATAAACAAACTGAGAAAACACATTAAGGAAGAGAGCAATTTCTTCAGTTTTTCCCTCAATCTGACACCTCCCCTTAATGCACACTCTTAGGCAAGTTATAGATACAATTAGAAAGCAAAATTTTGTTTAATTAACAAGTATTAGAGATGGAAGCAGTTGAGGAGCCTATGTATCACCATTTCAGCCATCACCATCCAATGGTACGCACTACCAGTTTGATTTCGACCGGGAATGTTTTCTGTTCCGGTTGCAAGCTGAGTATATTGCCAGCTAAAGGCTATTACACATGCAAAACCTGCCCTTCCTACCTTCACCAAGTATGCTACAATATGCCGAGGAAAACTCGACATCCGAGCCACCCCGATCACCTTTTAACCCTCAATGTTGTGCCTTTGTCGAGCGACAGAACATTCGAGTGCAATGCTTGCGGACATGGTGTCAATGGGTTCTACTACAACTGTGCTGATTGTTGCATTTGCTACCATATCTTATGCTCAGCATTGCCACTTTCAGTATCCATCGCTTCCCACCTTCATACATTGAAACTAGAATTTTCATCTCCTAGTGATTTACAATGTGACATATGCAAAAAATTGGCTTCCTATAATGGGTGGCTTTATAGGTGTCAAATTTGTGAGTTTGATGCACATCTAGCTTGTGCCATTTCCAATCAAATAACACAATCTTTCCGGCATCCAACCGCACCATTACCGGACTCTTCGATGAGAAAGACGAAGAATTCTTCGGCATTACTAATGGAAATGAAAGAAAGAGTAGATTATATTAACGAAGGCACTGAACTGATGCAATTGGTATCTCTGGGTGTCACTACGAACATGAGTGACAACACAGTACAAGAAAATGGTATTAAAACAGTACTTGGATTGGATGAGAAATTGCATAGTCCTAAAAGAAAACTTACAACAGGAAATGGGCAGGATGAGCACTTTGGATCATCAAGTTTCAAACCAGATATGGCTAGCATTTCTCCGAGTCTGTTTTTGTCGGACTTGAGCACCGCGCAGAGTTACCAGTTCAGCGACGGATGTTTTTCGATTGACTTGGCAGGATCTTTTTCAAGTTTAGATCAATCAAATCAGGCAAGAAGCGAGTCTAAACATTCCGATGCTACAGCTCTCCAAAAAGTTAAAGAAACAAGACTTGAGAGGAATAACATTATGCTTGATAGAATTACAAGCAACTTTGAACCCACAAAACAAGGAACTATTTATGTTAAGAAGGAAAGTTTTGACAGCAGGATGAGTGAGGCTTTCTTAAACCCAAACTCCACTCATTCGGAGAAGCAAAGGAATCCAAAGAAAGTGTCAAATGAATCCAGGAACGTGTCTGAAAATGTAAGTTCTTTTTTTCTTTTTTTAAAAGGGTGAACTGAAGATTAATGCATGATATTATATGATATGATGATGTTAATTTGTAGGGAAGACCAGAGTTTTCATCCTGGTGGAACCGCTTCCAATGTTGCTTACCTAAAAAATATGAGAGAAGTACTATATCTTTCAGCGGTGGAAGAAGTTGAAAGGAAGAAATGGGAAAATTGATTCAAAGTTTTTAGCTTTCATAATAATAATAATATCATTTCCCTTCAATCTGATTCAGAGTTCCATTATGGTTTGTTTTATACTTGGCAAGCATAATAATGATGAACAAATGTAAGATTTACCTAACCTAGATCTTATACTTTTAAGACCTTCCTATTGCTAGGTTCAATAGGATTGAATAGACTTTGCAATGTTAAAAGACATAATTCATTTTCCAAAATCTAGATATAATATAAATTGATTTTTTTAATATTAATCTCATTATAGGCTCTTATCATATCTGGTTTCCCTCCCAACCTTTAAATAGAAGCATAATACATTTCAACGCACTCGAACCTAAGATTCAATCGACATATAATTTAAATTATTAACTATAAGATATCTTAAATATAATTATGAGATAATAAAATATAGGAAAATAGCACGAATCTAAAACTAAAGTATAATGTAAAGTGAAACTCACAACTCAAGCATTTAATCCAAGTAGCTAATTTAATGGAACAATGTTAACCTTAATATTACCTTCCATGTTGAAGTAGGGTATATTGTGATTGAATGTTCATACCTTGCTTGAAAGTGATGATAAACCTTACCATGTTTGTATGTGTGTACTAAAGTCCTTTGTAAACTTAGCTTTTGGTATGCTATGTGATCGCGCTATGAACGTCACAGCAATTGTGCAAGTGAACCCTTGTTGATGTAAGTATAGTTGATAGGCTTAAAACTATCAGATATCGATCCCATAGAGGTTGTTGTTTATGTTTATAATTGTTGATTCAATTAAAGTTAAAATAAGAGAAACCGTATGAATAATGTCAGCGCAATTAAAATAAAGAGTGTAGAGATGAATGAATTAAACTGTCAGAGCAAATATTGCAAGATTGTAATAAAATATGTCAAAGCAAATTAATAAGAAATGTAGTGAAAGTTTGAAGATAATTTGTCGATGCAATTTAAGAAAATTAAAGAAGTAAAAACAATGATAATGGAATGGGAGATCCCTAACTTGATAAGTCGGCAAACCACTAAATGTAACCACAAGGTAAAGAATAGCTAAATTGTCACCTCAATTAAGCTTAATGAGATCTTACCAACTTCAACATTCCTGTTTATCAAAGACCCAAATACTCAAATTAACCATACTTTCTAGTGCTGGCAATGCTTTGCATTTAAGAACAAGTGGCCAAAATTTCTTAGTTCACCAAGCAACTTCCATTGTCTTGCTTGTTAATTTAATCTGTTACTGCACTTTCCAGTGTCAGTAACTGCAATAGCACTTCCGTGGTCAAGCAATTAAATCCAAAGATAAACAGATAAGAGAAAATTGAGCAGAAATCAAATTAGATCTAAAATTAAAAGGTACTTCCATAAACATTTAACTTCATCAGAATTTATTAGCGTTTGAGAGGAAATAAAGAACAAGTTGAAGCATTCTATTCCTAGCCTACTAGAACTTTTCCCTAATGCTCCTCTTGTGTTGCACTTTGGAACACTCCTCGTCAGGAGTAGGAATTACCTTTTCATCGCAGTTAGTTCACCCTCCAAGAAACTAAGCTGCCATGGAAGCAAGCTTAAAGAAAAGATGAAAAACCGAATTGATTCTTGTCACTAGCTTTCCGATCCCCTTCTCTCTCCTCCTTTCATCAATATTTATCTTTAATGCCAAATACAGGTGTCCTTCTTCTTCAGATCTAACTTCCTTACAGCTGTACAAGTTAGTTAATTCTGGTACATTTAGCAAGCAGTTAAAGGTTGTCGCGACATCTCTAGATACAAATTTAGATTTTAATTCGCTGCGACAGCCTTGATATTCTCAAGCATTGGTACTTCTGGATATGTTCATGCGGCGACAGGTTTGGGTGCAATTTTGGATTCTAAATTGCGATGACAACTTTGGACACATTCCTGCGTTGATCTTTTGAGACAGATTCCTGCATTGACATCTTCAAATGCAAAACTGAACACTAAATGTGGTGACATTTGTAGCAAAAGTAGGACAAAATTAAAGAAAATTAAACCAAACATCACTAACTTAGAAAATGCAATTACTGAATATAAAATGCTAAAAATGCATGCTAAACATGATATAACGGGAACAAATTATACTTTAAATAAAGAGAAATTAATGGTCTTTTCTAATGCTATCACACCCCCAAACTTGAGTTTTTACTTGTCCTCAAGTAAACAAAAGCTAGCAAGGTCATAGCAAAAGTCTTGTTGAAGCAATAATCATTCTAGCAACTTGAATTTTCTTAGATCCTAATGTATAAATTACATTCACATGATAGAAAATTGCATCGACAATTTATAGGTATGAATAACCAAAACTGCAACTTCACTAATGCTAGCATCATACTCTAAATCTTAAATTTTCTTGACCAACACAGCATTTATTATGTAAACATATTATTATTATTATTATTATCATTATTTTCGATTGAGGGATGTCGTTGCATTACTATACCTTTGTTCCTGATAAGTAACGATAGAGTGCAACAAACCCCAGGGATTATGTAATTGCGTCGACACACACTCTTGCAGTGACAGCCTTTGGCTAGATTACTTTTTCTAACACTTGATAAGTAACAATGCACCCACATTGGAGTGTCTTTTATTAGTAGTTCTAATTATATGTACATAGCTGTAGATGGCAAGTTATTCCAAGATTCAAATAATGATACTACTCATTTATTACTAATGCAATTTCAACAATTCATTCAATAATAGAGGGATACAACATTCAATCACATTCATCCAATTCATGTATTAGCATCTCACATAATTCAAGAATTAAGCATCAAATGAAAAATTTGTTGCCACATTTTTCATAACCTTGCATACTTTCATTAAACTAAAAAGGACAAAAAAAATTAGAAATGTGGGTGCAATTGCATTTCCAATCCATATACATTCCCCCCAATTTAAAGTCTGCATTGTCCCCAAAGCACTGACATTAATATACAAATATACATGGAAATGCAACTACAATGCAAATGCGTCGACAAATAAAATGCAGAGACAATTAATATGTGATGACAATGCAATTACAACTACATGATGTGCAACTAAATTACGTACTGAATAAATTAAAGACTAACTCAGTGATGTGTAGCCGAAGTTGTGGCTGCTTTGGTCTTCTTCTTCTTCTTCTTCTTCTTGTGGCACTCCTCCTTATGCTTCTTCTTATCCTTGCGCTTGCATTTTCGTTCTGTTGGCTCAACCGGGGCGGCGGATTGCTCCTCCACATTTGGTTGTGCATTGGCTTCATCGACGGTGACATCAGAAAGTTGTATTTCAGCAAGGGGTGCCACATAAGGCACTATAGCCAGAGGATTGAAACCCTCATTGCTGACTGTCACTGCCTCGGCTTGATTCTCATCAGGTTGTGCCAGTTCCTCATCAATTGCACCCACATCTTTGGGTGTGGCGATAAATTCTTCGAGCAAATATGTCGTGGCAAAAATTTCTTCATTCTCTCATTATTTTCCTTCTTCCTTTTCCTCCTCTTTCTCTTCTTCTTTCTCTTCCTCAATACCCATAGATTGCACAGTTGTGTGTTCCTCATCAGCATTGGCTTCCTTTTCAGCCATATTTGCTCCTAGGCTGTTGGAAAATTCATCTTCAAAAAGGCTAGCAATGTTGTGGAAGCAATCTTCAACATCCTTCAAATTCACGTCCTGGTTCTCATCATCAGATATATGGACCATTTGTAGAGAAGCAGCAGATTGGTCCTTCCCTTCCGAAGCAGTTCTTTCAGTTGATGGTGTTACCTTCCTGATGATAAGAGGAAACACTGAGAATTCTGGCAGAGGATGCTTGCTAATGCTGAGTAATGAGACGACAATTGCACTATTCCATGCCCTGTTTTAGGCATAGAATAAATTTTACGAGTGCTCCATGTACTTAATTGTGGCGACAAGTTTGATTTACCGCACACTGATTCTGTCAACCAACTGCTCGATCTCTGCAATTTTCCTCCATAATTGAAGATCTATGGGGCTACGAGGTTGTTTTTCTTCCTTCTTTGCTTTTCCCTTTCCTTTCTTTGGGGTAGCTTCTTTCACCATAGGGGTCTCCTTCCCCCTTGTCATACGCTCTACCGACACATCGTTGATTGGTCACTTATTGTCCAAGAACTCCTCTCCCTCACGAGGCACAATACCTCGTTGTCGACACAATTGTATTATAAGAGAGGGGAATGATAAAATACCTGTTTGTTGGGATGAGCATTCTACAATCTCCTAATGTAGGATTGCACCGACATCTATTCTACGACCTTTAATAATCGAATGGATGAGACACATTCGATCTAATATCACCGTGTTGCAGTGAGTTGAAGGCAATAATCGATAATTAATAAAGTGAAACCAGACCTTGCTTTGCACGGTGAGGAATCGAAGATGCATGGTATAGTTATTGGGGTTGTTACCTGTCCAGATGACACCATAAATGCATAAATCACTCATTAACATGTCAGTGCCCTCTTCAGTCAGTTGCTCTAGGAAGGCGATATGTTCATCTTCCCCAGCATCAATGTTATACAGGGTATTGATGTGTGCAACACTCCAGGGCACCAGTCCCTCTCGAACAAAAACAAACTCTTGCTCCTTATCAATCAAGTTAGCATAAAATTCCCTAACGATGGATGGAGAGTATCCTTCAAGATGGGTACAAAACGTTTCCCACCCAAGTCGCGAGATGGTCCGGTGGACTTGTTTACCCAGAGTGAGAAGTGGTGATAGCTGGAACCCCTCTTTTGGATGATAGGTCCGCTTTAACATGATATCATGAAAGCGGTCTTTAGCAGCCTTAGTAAGGAACAAGACTGGTTCTTTGATCGACGGCTGCTCATTATCGTGAACCACCATAGCAGAAGATTCAACAGTTGATTTGGGAGGGGTTTTGGATCCTCTCGTTCGTGCCATGATTTTATGATATAAAGAGAATAAAAGTTACAGGATATTTGAAAGCTTAAGAATAGAAGTTTTTGCAGCAACAATGAAGATTGTGGTTGTGGAGAACACCGTCGGCAGAGTGGAGTGTCTTTATAAGAAATGAAAAACAAAGATGAAAAGGGGTGTTCGTAGACACTATAGGGATAGGACCCCGTGTCTGCATCCAATAAATGCAATGACATGGATTATCCTTTTCCAAATCGATCAGACAGTTGGGGAGAAGGGTGAATCAAACGTTATGATTTTTTCCTGAAATGCTGCACTGTGATGAGTCAACAATTAATTTGCGTCGACAAGAAGGATTTTCTTTGCGTTGACAAAAAGAGTAGCTTTTATTCTTGCAAAATAACTAAAGAAGATAATTGAAATAAAATAAAATATGAAAAGTAAATGGAACAAATGTAATGACAAATTAAGTAAATGTGACCAGCTTAATGGTCTCGTTCTTCTCGTGGTCGTCTGAGCTGAGATAAGTGCCCATCATTTAAGTCTTTAATTGTCACCGCACCATGAGGAAATGCTTCGACAACTTCGAATGGCCCTAACCATCTAGAAAGCAATTTTCCAGGATGCAATTTTAAACGCAATTAAATAAAAGTACCAATTGACCTGCAGAAAATTGTAGCCGCAAGATGATGTTGTCGTGCCATCTCTTGGTTTTTTCTTTGTATATGGAAGCATTCTCACAAGCATTTCGTCGAATCTCCTCTAATTCAGAAATGTCCAACAGTTTCTTTTGTCCAACAGCATCATAATTCATATTTACTTGCTTAATTGCCCACATGGTTTTATGTTCAAGTTCCATTGGCAAGTGATAGGATTTACCAAACACAGGCCATTATGGAGACATTCCTAGTGGTGTTTTATACGTTGTACGAAGCGCCCACAATGCATCATTGAGCCTTGAAGACCAATCTCGTCTGGATGGATTCACCTTTTCAAGGATATTTTTAATTTGGCAATTGGATACTTCAGTTTAGCCATTCGTTTGTGGATGATATGTGGTTATCATTCAATGTTTAACACCATAACATTTAAATGTGGTCGCAACTTGATTGCAATGAAAATGAGTGCCTTGGTCACTGATTAATGCTTTAGGTGTGCCGAATCGAGTGAGGATGTATGTGTGAAAGAATTTTAACACTGTTCGAGCATCATCTTTAGGGACAGCAATTGCTTCGACCCATTTGGAGACATAATCGACAATGACCAAAATATAAACATTTCCAAAAGAATTGGGAAATAGTCCCATGAAATCCATACCCCATACGTCGAAAAGCTCAACTTTCATAATAGGCTATTGCAGCATCTCGTTGCATCGAGATATTGATCCAATGCGCTGACACTTATTGCATTGTTGAACAAAGTTGTGCGTGTCTCGAAACAACGATGGCCAATAAAATCTTGACTGAAGGATCTTTGCAGCAGTTCTAACACCACCAAAATGACCTCCATATGGAGCATTATGGCAATGCTTCAGGATAGGAAGTATTTCTTCTTTAGGGACACAGTGACGAATAATATTGTCAGTGCATACCTTGAACAGGTATGGCTCGTTCTAGTAATACCTTGCAGCATCTCGAAGAAATCTTGCCTTTTTATGACTAGTTGCACTCAGTGGTAGTGTAACACCCAAAACCTGACGTTGTTGTTGGCTAAGGTCCCGGAGTTACTCAATCATCTACCACTATTTTTCCTTTAAAATCATGTCATCCCTTCCTATATTATTAAAGAAATACACCCAACACATCATAAGTTATCATTTACTTATAAATACAATTCAACACGGGTAAATAGGTCATTTTCCAAATTTTTGAAGACTACTACCGCTACTTGTTGGACAAGTATTGGTATTAGTTAAGTCAATAAACAATTATGAAATTATGGAGACGTTACGTATACTTGTGATAGTTCTACCAATACTAGTATAACATCTACCAAAACTAGTTATGTTTCTATCGATCTAAAAACTCCAGAGAGCTAAGAAGTCCTACCCTGCAACTTCTATAGATACAAGTATTCTAACTACCAATACAAATATGCTCAATACTACCGAAACTTGAATTTCAACTACCAATATAACTCAAGTCAGTAAACAACCTCTCTCCTACCCTGTACTTATATTGATACAAGTAGGAGTTCTACCAAAACAAATTTGCAGAATTCTCAAATTTATACAAGTTTATCTATAAAACTTCATTCATAGACTTAAGGTGCAAGGAATAACAATTTTGTGTTTAAGTACAAGACTTAGCATAACATCTAAGTACTAGTTGTCACATACAACATTGATTAAACATTCAAAACTTATCATTTAACCAAAATACTACAAGTATCATAATCTCAAGTAAGCATTTACAAAATATAACATCATCCTAGTACATGCCATATAACCAAGTGATGTAAGAACTACCGAACCAGCTCTGGGAAAGTGTGATGTCTTCGAGGGAATTCGATCTTCAACTAGCCAAAACGAAGTCTACAAAACAACCAAAATACACAAGTAAGCTTTCTAGCTTAGTAAGTTCGTACATAGTGAATCATTACTCAACATTAAACTTTTTAACTACAATTAACATCAGAACGCAGAATTTTCTCTTCAAACAACCTTATGCTCTATCGATTCATAAGTCTTCCTTAACCATATTCCCATTCTTATCTCGAGACATGAGTCTTCCTTAATCATAATCTCATTCTCATTTCGAGACATGAGTCTTCCTTATTCATAATCTCATTCTC
The DNA here is from genome assembly GCA_005610355.1 of Gossypioides kirkii. NCBI lineage: Eukaryota > Viridiplantae > Streptophyta > Magnoliopsida > Malvales > Malvaceae > Gossypioides > Gossypioides kirkii. The sequence goes on from CP032245.1 coordinate 18,694,868, forward strand.
ATCTCAAGACATGATTCTTCCTTATTCATAATCTCATTCTCATCTCGAGACATGAGTCTTCCTTATTCATAATCTCATTTTCATTTCGAGAGATGAGTCTTCCATTTATACAATTTCTCATGCTCAACTCGAGACATGAGTCTTCTTTTTTATACACCAAGTATTCCAAGCACATTTTCATTAGGTAATCAATAGTTCAAATAAGAAATCTAACAATGAACTTACCAGATGATTTTGCAGTTCAGGCGAAACTTCAAGGACTATTCTGTGATTTTCCCCTTTCGCGATCTATAACCCGATCTTGATCTATCACAAAATAAATTAATTCTCCCGTTAAGTTAAATCATGTAATTTAATTAATTTACACATATAAGTCCTTTTTCAAAAAATTACAAAATTACCCCTAAACTTTGCATTTCTATTCAATTTAGTTCTTAGAACCAAAACATGTAAAATAACCATTTTCATTTAATTTTATAATAGCCAAATATCCATGGGTATTCATCCAACATCCCCATTCAACTATTTCACAACAAGGATATGTATTTTCATCATTTTTACAACCTAGTCCTCAAACCTTAATTTTAACAAAAATCACTTTACAAAATCAATGAATCTATTCATCAAACATACAAATCTATCCATAACCTTCAAAAGAAAGCATTTTCATCAATAGCAAGTTTTACAACATTTGATAGATTCATAAATTAGTCATTGCATAAGCTAGATTAGATAGATTCATAAATTAGTCCTTGCATAAGCTAGATTAAGCTAATACGGACTCGAAAACATAAAAATTACTAAAAACGATCAAGGTTTGCTTACCCAAATCAAAGCTCAAAGATCGAAATGAAAAACCCTAAGTTTTCCTTCTTTTAGCCGTGTAGAGAAGAAGAAGAAGAAAGAAAATGTGAAATTATCATCTTTCTTTCTTTAATTTAATATATATACAATGGCATTTTTTTTTATTTCTTAGACTTTCATAATTAACTTAATTAATCATATTTTTAACTTTAATTAATCCTATTATGAATCAATATTTGTCATGATAATTCACCCACTAACAATCCTTTAGGTTAATTTACTCATTTGGTCCCTCTAATTAACCTATTCACCTTTTCACCTTTTGCGATTTAATCCTTTTTACTCAATTCACTATCTAAACATCAAAATTCCTTAACCGAATTTTAATACGATGCTAACGACACTATACTTATAAAATAAATGAATTTTGTGACTCAACTTGTCGGAGTTGTGGTCCCGAAACCACTATTTTCGACACCATTGAAAATCGAGCTGTTACAACTCTGCCCCCTTAGGGAAATTTCGTCCCGAAATTTCTTACCAGTAAACAGATCTGTACTAACGGTTCCATAGAACCTTTACTAACGGTACTCGCTTGTTTTGCAGCTCTTTTACTTCACGGGCCAAAATTCTAACCGGCTCTTTAGAATACGACAAATCTGACTGTAATTCAATCTCACAATGTGTAATCACAAGAGTGGGATCTGATCTGTACAGTCTCAGAATTAAAACATGAAATACATTATGAATCTTTTCAAGTTCTGGGGGTAAAGCTAGCTTATAAGCTACAGGCCCAACTCTCTGAAGAATCTCATACGGTCTAATAAACCGCGGACTTAACTTTCCTTTCCGACAAAATCGTAATACTTTCTTCCAAGGTGAAACTCTCAAAAACACTTAATCTCTAACGATAAATTCTATATCCTTTCTCTTAAGATCTGCATATGACTTCTGTCGATCAAATGCTGCCTTTAAACAATCACGTATTACCCAAACCTTGTCTTCAGTTTCGTGTATTAAATCAGCCCCAATTAACTTAGGTTCACTCAACTCTGACCAATACAAAGGTGTTCTACATTTTCTACCATATAATGCTTCAAACGGTGCCATTTTAATGCTGGATTGATAGCTGTTATTATAAGAAAACTCTATCAACGTTAAGTATTTATCCTAGCTACCCTCAACTCGAGTATACAACATCGTAGCATGTCATCCAAAATCTATATCACTCGCTCCGACTGACCATCTGTCTGCGGATGATATGTAGTGCTAAAATTCAGTTTGGTTCCCAAAACTTCATGTAGCTTACCCCAAAACCTTGAGGTAAATCGTGGGTCCCTATTAGATATGATAGATGTTGGCACCTCGTGTAGACGTATGGCTTCAGATACATACAACTTTGCTAACTTCTCTAGCGGATAATTTACTCGAATAGGAATGAAATGAGCTAACTTGGTCAATCTGTCAACTATAACCCAGATGGAGTCTTTCTTCTTTCGGGTCAACGATAATCCTGTAACAAAATCCATGGTGATCCGCTCCCATTTCCATTTTGGAATGGTGATGGACTGTAGCAATCCAGATGGTACCTGATGTTCGACTTTTACTTGCTGACATACCAAACATCTAATTGCAAATTTTGAGATTTCCTGTTTCATACCTGGCCACCAATACATCTTCTTTAGGTCGTTATACATTTTCACACCACCCTGATGAATGGAGTAAGTGTTATTATGAGCCTCTGACAAAATATCCCGTCTTAAATCGAAATCATTAGGAATACACACTCTACCTCGAAAATAAAACATTCCATCCTTATCAACAGTAAACCTAGTAGTGGGGTCTCTCCGCATCGGTTCTCCCTTAGCTGTAAGCTTGGGATCCTTTCTTTGTAACTCTCGTATCCGTTGTAGGAAGAGTGGCTTTTTCTTAAGTTCAGTTATGATAGTACCATCACTTTATATCGATAAACGAGCATTCATGGCTCTCAACGCAAACAATAATTTTTGGCTTAGGGTATCAGCAACAACGTTAGCCTTTTTAGGGTGATAATCAATCACAAGGTCATAATTCTTCAACAACTCTAACCATCGTTGCTGTCTTAAATTCAATTCTTTTTGTGTCATCAAATACTTCAAACTCTTATGATCTGTAAAGATATGACATCTCTCACCATATAGATAATGTCGTCAAATCTTTAATGCAAAAACAATGACTGCTAACTCTAAATCGTGAGTCGAGTAGTTCCTCTCATGCAGTTTCAGTTGTCGGGAGGCATAGGCTATCACTTTCCCTATTTGCATCAATACACAACCCAACCAATTCAATGACGTATCATTATACACCACAAATTCCTTTCCCGTCTCAGGTTGCGTTAAAACTGGAGCCTCTGTTATCATTTTCTTCAATCGATCAAAACTCTGTTGACACCTTTCTGACCAAACAAACTGTACATTCTTCTGAAGCAACTTTTTCATCGGCAAAGCTATAGAAGAGAAATTTTTCATGAATCGACAATAATAACCTGCCAGTCCCAAGAAACTACGTAATTCAGAGACATTCTTTGGTACCTTCCAATTGAGAATAGCTGAGACTTTACTCGAATCAACCCGTATTCCCTCCGAAGATACTACATGTCCCAAGAGTCCAACCTCTCGAAGCTAGAATTCACATTATTGAATTTTGCATACAACTATTTTTCTCACAAAATCCGTAACACCTCTCTTAAATTTTGCGTATGCTCTGATTTAGTCTTGGAACAGATCAATATGTCATCAATAAGCACAACCACAAACCTATCCAACTGAGGCTGAAATACTCTGTTCATCAAATCTATAAATGCTGCAGGGGCGTTAGTCAACCCAAATGGCATAACCAGAAACTCATAATGACCATACCGAGTTCTGAATGCCTTTTTCATTATATCGCAATCTTTCACCCGCATCTGGTAGTAACTTGATCGGAGGTCTATTTTGAAAAATACAGTTGCACCCTTCAGCTGATCAAATAACTCATCAATCCGAGGTAATAGATACTTATTCTTGATTGTCACTTTATTTAGCTGCCTGTAATCTATACACATCTGCATCGATCCATCTTTCTTTTTCACGAATAACACGAGCACACCCCAAGGATATATGCTAGGTCATATGAACCCCCTATCCAATAATTCTTGCAGCTGAGCTTTCATTTCTTTTAACTCAGTCGATGCCATTCTATATGGTGGAATAGAGATCGGAGTAGTACCCGGTACCAAATCAATACCAAACTCTACTTCCCTGATCGAAGGTAAACCTGGTAACTCTTCAGGGAACACATTCGTGAATCTTTAATGACTGGAACTTGATTAAGCTCTATCCTTGACTCCAGAGTATCCAAGATATATGCTAAGAATGCTTCACACCCCTTTTGAACCATTTTCTGTGCAAACATAGCTGAAATCACATTTAGATTACTGTTTAACTTACCAGACTTAATAGTAATCACTTCACCCGTCGGACATTTCAACTCAATTTGTCTTTGTTTGCAATTAACCAATGCATCATGCTCGGTCAACCAGTCCATACCCAAGATCAAATCAAACTTGTAAAAGGGAAGTAGCATCAAGTCAGCAGGAAATTCACAATTTTGGATATTCAGTGGACATTTACGACACACCCGATTAACTATGACACTATGACCCAAAGGGTTGGTAACTTGTACATTAATTTCAATCGCCTTAACAGACAACCTTTATCTTTTTCCAACAGGGTACAAATATAAGAGTGAGTCGACCTTGGATCAATCAGTGGACATACAATATCATTAAAAAAGATAGAATATACCAGTAACAACATTAGGCGTAGCAGCTTCCTCTTTGGCACGGATAGCATATGTGTGTGCAGGTGCCTGACCTTCAGATTTGTTTGCACCTTCTTTTGCTTCACTTCAACTTCCAATCATACCATTATTCTGACTCAGTCATCTATACTTTTGTGGTGTAATCGAGGGTTACACACTTCTGTCTTCATTTGCTCCAGGTGCCATTGGACAAAATCAAATAAAATGATTTGTGGCTCCACATCTAAAACATGAGTTCTTCCTCAATGCGCACTCTCCAAGATGGAACTTTCCACAGTGTTCACAAGCAGGTTTTGATACATTATGGACATTGGCAACACTATCCGCTGATCAATTTTGAAATCTCGAATCGGGCTGCATCGACCTATTCTTGCTCTGAAATCCAGACATTGTAGTTGACCGATTCTCATTCTCTCTGAATTTCTTCAGTGGCGGCATTGGAAATGGTCTAGGAGAACTTTTCTTACCGAATTCTCGAAACCTCCTTTCTCTCTATCTTTTATGGTTATATATTTCTTCCATCTTTTGAGCACGATCTGCTAAAATAACAAATGGTCGCAAATCCGAACCACCTACCATCATTTTGATCTCATCGTTCAGCCCATCTTCAAATCGAATGCACATATTTTCATCAGTCGACACTATCTCCAGAGCATATTTACTGAGTTGCTGATGTATTTCTTCTTGAATTTAGACTGAAAGAATTCCCAGGTAATTTCATATTCAGGAACTACAGCTAACAAGGTAGTCCACCAATGATAAGCTTCATCCTTTAATAATGACGCAACACATCTCAAATAATCTTCAAGAGGACAAGCCATTTAATTGAGAACTCTCAACATGTTCTCCAACCAATATTCAGCCCTAGAAGGATCATCATCAATACTGCCCCTGAATTCCTCTGCACTGTACTTCTGCACTTTATTGGTTGGAACTCGTCGTCTTTATTGAACCATTAGGGAAGGTAGAGGCCTGACAGGTGGTACGGGCGATACTGCAGGTCTTACGGTAGGCTGTGCCATAGAAGGTGGAGGTTGTAGTGCCATCGGGCTATTTCTCATGAATTCTGAGAACCATTTCCCCATTAAGCCAAAGAACATATTTTTGGCTTCGTTTTCTATCATCGGTAATATTGGTACTCCGTGACTCGCTTCAAAATTATTTGTCGAAACATTACTATTTACCTCATTTGTCTCATCTCGCTCTAAGTCTGACATTTTTCAATTATCTGCAAAGTCTAAAGTTAAATCAGATTCACCAATATCACACTATCACAGGTTAATATGACATGTATTTATAAACTTTAAATTTCACGCTATGCAGTTGATCGGTGTTTTTACGTCACAGCAATGTGCAAGCGGACACACATCGATGCAAGTTAGTTGATAGAACAATTCTATCGGATATCAATCCCACGAGGAATGGGTTCTTGATGTTTAAATGTCGAAGCAACTAATACTGCAATTAAGTGTAATGTGAGTAAGGATGTCAGTGCATTTATGTCAAATTTGCACGCTAAAATAATCAGGAATGTCAACGCAATTAGAGTTAAACTTTAGAGGTTAAATGTCAATGTACTGAAAATAAATCCAATTGTGTTGAGTGTTGAGTGTTGAATATTTAAATGCATAAAGTGTAGAAGGGTAGAAATGGTTCACTGATTCTGCTAAATCGCAACACTGGATGCGTCAACAAGGTAAAATATAGATGGAATGTCACTGCAATGAAGTCCCTTTGAGTTCTTACCAACAACAACTCTCTACTTAATCCCGACTTGAATATCCACAATCACTCCACCTCTCGGTGCAAGCAATGATGTGTATTCAAGAACAAGTAACTGGAGTTTGTCCCAGTCTTAGCAGCTCTCGCCTAACTTACTTGTTAACCCAACCTGTCACCGCATCTCTCGATGTCGGTGCACTGCAATTTCACTCTCGTGCTTAAAGCGGTTAGATTCAAGAATAAATAGATAAGCAGTGTAAAATAAGAATCAAAATGATTTAACATTAAAAGACACTCTCGTGTTCATTTAATATCATCAAAATCCATCATCGTTTAAGAAGAATTAAAGAGTACAACGAAGCTTACTATCTCTAGACTACTAGGCCTACTCCCTAATTGTTCCTCTTACTTTGCATCAAGCACCTCTCGTCAGAAGTGGTTGCAGACTTGCTTCATCAGGTCCTCGAATTCCAACTCAAATCTCCAATTCACACAAAATTTTCAGAATTAAATCCCTTCGCTCTTGGTTATTTCTTCATCTTTTGTTCGTCTATTTATAACCTCCAAAATGTTACAAGTTTCAGCCTTCATTTCCAGATCCAGATCTAGATCTTGCAGCTGTCAAAATTAGTTAGATTATAGCTGTGCACTCACGCAGTTCTAGTGTGTTCTTCAGAGATCTACAGACTGTCCCTATATCGCTGGGCACATTCTAAAATCATAATTGCAGCGACATCTATGAAATTCTTGCGTTAGTTCTTCCAGCTGTGAATTCAGCTTTATTCTATTCATTCGAGGTTCAGTTTCAGTTGGGTGACATCTCTTGGTTGCAATTTCTAGCTGATCTTGTGGCTGCATTCATCCAGCATTAAGCTTCTAGATTGAGTTCCTACGCTGACAATATTAAGGCGCAATATATCGGTTGCTTGCGTCGATATTAGTACAAAAATAGATAAAAATAACAAGAATTTAAACTAACTAACAATGAGTTGGAAAATATGGAAACCAAGTATAAAATCTAATGATCCGTGCTAAATGAAATAAAAGAGACAATTAAAACATTAAATTGGGGAGAAAATCTATGTCATTTGAAATACCATTAACAATCTAAGAATCGGCTAAACCATAAGTTTTGATACCATTAAATGTAACACCCAAAACCCGACATCGTCGCCGGCTAGGGTCCCTAAGTCACTCAATCATCTATCACTGTTTATCCTTTAAAATCATGTCATCCCTTCCTATATTATTAAAGAAATACACCCAACACATCATAAGTTATCATTTACTTATAAATATAATTCAACAAGGGTAAATAGGTCATTTTCTAGATTTTTGGAGACTTCTATCGATACCTGTTGTATAAGTATTTGTAGTAGTCAAGTCAATAAACAATTATGAAATGATGCAGACGTCTACCGATACTTGTGATAGTTCTATCGATACTAGTATAACATCTACCGAAACTAGTTGTGCTTCTACTGATACTAAAAACTCCAGAGAGCTAAGAAGTCCTACCATACAACTTCTACCGATACAAGTATTCTAACTACCGATACAAATATGCTTTGTACAATCAAACCTTGAATTTTAACTACCGATACAACTCAAGTTAGTAAACAACCTCTCTCCTACCCTATACTTATACCGATATAAGCAGGAGTTTTACAGAAACAAATATGCAGAATTCTCAAATTTATACAAGGTCATCTATAAAACTTCATTCATAGACTTAAGGTGCAAGGAATAACACTTTTGTGCTTAAGTACAAGACTTAGCATAACATCTAAGCACTAGTTGTCACATACAACATTAATTAAACATTTAAAACTTATCATTTAACAAAAATAATACAAGTATCATAATCTCAAGTAAGCATATACAAAATATAACATCATCCTAGTACATGCCATATAACCAAGTGATGTAAGAACTATCGAACCAGCTCTGGGATAGTGTGATGTCTTCGAGGGAATCCGATCTTCAACTAGCCAAAACGAAATCTACAAAACAACCAAAATACACAGGTAAGCTTTCTAGCTTAGTAAGTTCGTACATAGTGAATCATTACTCAACATTAAACATTTCAACCATAATTAACATCAGAACGCAAAATTTTCTCTTCAAACAACCTTATACTCTATCGAGTCATAAGTCTTCCTTAACCATATTATTATTCTCATCTCGAGACATGAGTCTTCCTTAATCATAATCTTATTCTCATTTCGAGACATGACTCTTCCTTATTCTTAATCTCATTCTCATCTCAAGACATGAGTCTTCCTTATTCATAATCTCATTCTCATCTCAAGACATGGGTCTTCCTTATTTATAATCCCATTCTCATTTCGAGACATAAGTCTTCCATTTATACATTTCTCATGCTCAACCCGGGACATGAGTGTTCTTTTTTATATACCAAGTATTCCAAGCACATTTTCATTGGGTAATAATCAGCAGTTCAAATAGGAAATCTAACAATGAACTTACCAGATGATTTTGCAGTTCAGGCGAAACTTCAAGGACTATTCTATGATTTTCCCCTTTTCGTGATCTGTAACCCGATCTTGATCTATCACAAAATAAATCAATTCTCCCGTTAAATCATGTAATTTAATTAATTTACACATATAAGTCCTTTTTCAAAAAAATTACAAAATTACCCCTAAACTTTGCATTTCTATTCAATTTAGTCTTTAGAACAAAAAGTTGTAAAATAACCATTTTCATTTAATTTTATAATAGCCAAATATTTAAGGGTATTCATCCAACATCCCCATTCAACTATTTCACAACAAGGATATGTATTTTTATCATTTTTACAACCTAGCCCTCAAACCTTAATTTCAACAAAAATTACTTTACAAAATTAGTGAATCTATTCATCAAACATACAAATCTATCAATAACCTTCAAAATCAAGCATTTTCATCAATGGCAAGTTTTACAACATTTGACAGATTAACAAATTAGCCCTTGCATAAGTTAGATTAAGCTAATACGGACTCGAAAACATAAAAATTACTAAAAACAATCAAGGTTTGCTTACCCAAATCAGGGCTCAAATATTGAAATGAAAAACCCTAAGTTTTCCTCCTTTTAGGTAGAGAAGAAGAAGAAGAAAGAAAATGTGAAATTATCATCTTTCTTTCTTTAATTTAATATATATACAATGGTATTTTTTGTCATTTCTTAGACTTTCATAATTAACTCAATTAATCATCCTTTTAACCTTAATTAATCCTATTATTAATCAATATTTGTCATCATAATCCACCCACTAAAATCCTTTAGGTTAATTTACTCACTTGGTCCCTCTAATTAACTTATTCACCTTTGCACCTTTTGCGATTTAATCCTTTTTACTCAATTCACTATTTAAACATTAAAATTCCTTAACCGAATTTTAATACGATGGTAACGACACTATACTTATAAAAAAAATAAATTTTGTGACTCAAATTATCGGAGTTATGGTCCCAAAACCACTATTTTCGACACCACCACAAATCGAGCTGTTACAGGTAGTCTTCCACAGACCAAATAATTGACAACACTCACGTACCATAGGGACGCATTGACAGAAAAGAGCTTCTCGTTTGGAAATGCATCGATAATTTGTGAGGTATTACCATCTTCACTCCCGAATTCAAGACGAGATAAATGATCTGCTACCTGATTTTCTGATCCTTTTCGATCCTTAATTTCAATATCAAATTCTTGTAACAGCAGGATCCATCGAATCAGTCTTGGTTTGACATCTTTTTTGGCAAAGAGGTATCTCAAAGCAGAGTGATCAATATATACTATAACTTTTGTGTCAAGAAGATATGAACGAAACTTGTTGAATGCAAAAACTACTGCCAACAACTCTTTCTCTATGGTTGTATAATTGACCTACACTTCAGTAAGAGTTTTGCTAGCATAATATACTATATGAAATACCTTATCTTTGCGTTGACCAAGCACTGCACCTATTGCATAATTGCTCGCATTACACATAACTTCAAACGGTTGTGACCAGTCTGGTGCGACGATAATAGGTTTCTACACTAATTGCTGCTTAATTTTAAAAAATGATTCCATATAGGCAGCATCAAACATAAACTTTTTATTTTGCTCCAATAGTGAGCAAAGAGGTTTTGCAATTTTCGAGAAATCTCGCATGAATCGTCGATAGAAACCTGCATGATCGAGAAAACTCCTTATTCCTTTAACATTATTAGGTGGGGGTAACTTCTCAATGATCTTTACCTTTGCCTTGTCCACTTCAATACCCTGACAAGAGATACGATGTCTAAGGACAATATCTTCAGTTGCCATGAAGTGGCATTTCTCTCAGTTTAGTACCAAATTAGTGTCCTCACATCACTTTAAAACTCTTGCTAAATTATCAGCGCATTTATCAAAAGTGTAACCATAAATAGAGAAATCATTCATGAATACCTCTAACGAGTCTTTAATCATATCTGAAAAAATCGCCATCATGCACCTTTGAAATGTGGCTGGTGCGTTGCATAGACCAAATGACATTCGACAAAAAGCCAAGGTACCAAACAGACAAGTGAAAGTCATTTTAGATTGGTCTTTCGGCGTAATTGCAATCTGGTTGTAGCCAGAATAACCATCAAGGAAGCAGTAATAGGCTTTACCAACAAGCCTATGCAGCATCTGATCAATGAAGAGAAGTGAGAAGTGATCTTTTTTGTGGCAGCATTCAAACAGTGATAGTCCATGCAAACTCGCCAACCTGTAGCAATACGAGTAGGAATTAATTAATTCTTGTCATTACTTACCACTGTAATACCACTCTTTTTTGGAACGCATTGGATTGGGCTCGCCCATGTACTATCAGAAATTGGGTAAATAATGCCCGCATCCAACCATTTGATGATCTCCTTTTTAACAACATCCTTCATTTTTTCATTTAACCTCCTTTACTGCTCAATGGATTACTTCCCCTCATCCTCAAACCTGATTTTGTGCATGCAAAAAGAGGGACTAATGCCTCTGATATCCGCAATGCTCCAAGCGGTGGCACGTTTGTGTTGTTTCAATATCTGGATCAATTTCTCCTCTTGACTTGCGTTGAGATTTGCGGAGGCAATTACTGGCAGGGTATCTTTGTCACCAAGGAAAACATACTTTAAATGTGTTGGCAATGGTTTCAAGTCCAAGGTTAGAGCTTCTTCATCAGAAGGCTTAAATATAGTAACCTTTCTATTGGTCAAATCTAAGGATTCCATCTGCCAACCATGTCTAAGCTCAACAATATTTGTTTCATCCTTGTGGTCACAATCAATCAGGAAATTGTCTTCAGTTGTCACCAGAAGTTCTTTTAAAGCTTCTGTACTATGCTCATGAAATTCTTCCATAATTACTTCGTCTAGTACATCAATATGGTGACATTCCTCTTTACTCTTGCAGGGAATTGCTTTTAAAACACTAAAGGTAACGTGTTCATCATTGTGTCGCATAATTAACTCACCTTTGAATACGTCTATAAGAGTGCGACCTATGGCAAGAAATGGGCATCCTAAGATTATGGGCTCCTCCTTATCAGCTTCGTAATCAAGAATAATAAAATCTGCTGGAACACAAACTTATCTACATGGATGAGAACTATTTGATTTACCCTTCAAGTTACGCTAAAGATCTATCCGCTAGCTGCAACATCACTACAGTGGGCTTCATGTGACCAATTCCCAATTTTCAGAATGTTGATAGTGCCATAAGGTTGATGTTTGCTCCTAAATCACAGAGAGCTTTTCCTAAGTAATGATTTCCAGTGGAGCACGAAATTGTAAAATTACCAAGATCTTTCATCTTGAGTGGTAATTTATTTATCAACACAATGCTGCAGCCTTCTTTGAGTGCAATTGTCTCGATGTCAGTTAACTTCTTTTTCTTGGATAAGAGCTCCTTCATAAATTTCTCATAGCTAGGAATCTGTACAAGAGTTTCGACAAGCGGTATTTAACATGTAATTGTTTTAGGGTGGCCAAAAATTTCTGATATTCTCTATCATTTTCATTTTCCTTAAATCTTTGTGGAAACGATAAAGGTATTGAAACATTATGTTGTTGTGACATAATCGGTTGCGTCGACATTGGCAGTCGCATCGATAATTTTGTAAGTCAAATGGTTGGCATTAGAGTAATAATTGGTGGCTCCTCTTCATTTAATTCTACTGCTTCTTCTTCAGGTACAACTTTTCCTCGTTGCTTTGCTTCATTTGCGTCAACAGGTGCTATATTGGAATTGCTACTTTGTTCAACAGTTTGCTTTCCAGTTCGAAGAGTAATAGCTTTGCAATGCTCCTTCCCCTTTTGAATTGGATTTCCAGTATCACTAGGTAAGGCACCTGGTGGTCTCGTGCTCATAGTAGAAGCTAGTTGTCCTACTTGTGCTTCTAACACTCGGATGGAAGAAGAATTTCCTTACACAATAGCTTCAGTTCTTGTGATGTGTTCACGCATCATAGCTTCAAGGGCAGCTAATGGATCAGTTCGTGGTTGAGAGTACTGCTATTGCTGTTGTTGATATTATCCTTGCATATTCAATTTTTGCATTACAGTCTGCTGTGACTGTAAATGAGCATGTGGCTGCATCTGATCATGATGTGCATGCGTATGAGGATTGTGGTTGTAGTTTTGCTGCTACTGATTATAACTCCCCTGTCAAAAATTCCTTGGATTGAGGAATTTCTATATCGAAATGAGAACGCATTTTGATTCCCCCAAGGTTTTTAATACCTGGTTGAACTATTATAGAAGTTATCATACAAATTTCCTCTGATGTTATTGACATAAAATGCATTTTCTACATGTTGTGGGCAATCCTCGTAGCTATGATTGTCACTACAAATTTCACAACAAAATGTCGGGACATCCATTTGCTAGGCAACTTGAATGGGAGCAACTTCACTCGTATCCCCTTCATGTTTTTAATCATATTAGCCAATGAAGATACTTGTGCACTCAAAGCTAATATGACATCTAATTCAATAACTCCAAGATTCATTTTTACTTGAGCAGCTCGAGAAATTGGGTATTGATAGTCATTCTGAGTGATTCTTTCCAAAATTCTCAAAGCTTCATCATAGGTGTAGTCCAACAAAGGACCGTTTGTAGATGTATTGACAAGATTTCTTGTCTGCACATTTAATGCATTGTAAAAAATTTCGATCTGCGTTTCTTATTGGATTCCATGCATGGGACAACGTCAAAGAAAAGTCTTGTAACGGTCCCATGTGGTATGTAGATTCTCATTAACCAGCTGGTGATAAGCAGTAATATCATTCCTTAATCGAGCATTCATCATGGGTGGATTAAACCGTAAAACAAATTGAGTCACAAGTGCATTCCATGATGTAATCGATCCAGCAAGTAATCCAAGGAACCAGGTACGAGCCCTTCCTTGCAATGAATAAGGAAACAGTTACATCTTCAAGCGTCCTCAGGAACACCATGCTGACTAAAAGAAGCACAAATTAGTAGAAAAGATTTAAGATGCTCTCTTGCATATTCATGAGGCAAACCATCATATTGCCCATTCGAATTTAACATTTGAAACATAATTGGCTTTAACTCGAAATTTCCAGCTTGGATAGCTGTCTAACAACCCCTGGTTGCAAATCATCTAGTATAAGAACAACAAAGTCTCTAATCGTTCTGTTTAGCATTTGTTCTTCTTGTGGCAGCGGTGGGTTGTTTAAATTCTATGGCTGTATTCATGAGAATTTTGGGCCTCTTTGAGTTGATATTCAATAGAGTTAAGAGGCTTGATGAATGATATGCTTAATATTTGAATTGTAGAATTTTTGTTACTTATAATCTGTGTTTTGAAGGTACACACGGCCTAACACACGGGCCAGCACACGAGCGTGTTTCTTATAAAAAATAAGTGTAGGGGATAAACTGGTTATACACAAGCTGACACACGACCATGTGGCCCTATTTCGAACTGACGCACGGTCTAGCCCATGACTTCACACATGGGTGTGTGGGGCATTTTCACATGTTCCCACGGCTTGTCACATGGTCTATGACACGACCGTTAAAATTTCAAAGTTTCGAACGATATTTTGGTTGCATTTTAATTAGATCCTTGCATGCCTTAACATCGAATGATGAATGTTGAAGCGAGGAAATGTATGTAATTGACGGTGGTATGTTAATATAGAGATGAACTTTGAGAATAGCTTTAGTTTTGTATGGTGGCAATAGAGACCCTAATTGACGATGGTGTCGAGTTTCGAGTGTTATATTTAATGGTATCAGAGCTTTCAGTTTAGTCATTTCTTGGTCTGTATTGACTATGTTTAATGATTTAGAAGTACATGCCATTTGAACCTTGATAGTATGATATAGATGAATCTGATCTAACTATTGTTTTTGCAGATAAATATAGGATGCCTGACTCAGATAAAGATGAAACTAATGAGGTAAATAATAATGTTTCGATTAATGACTCTTGGGCTAGTCATAGTGAATCGATACTACCGATGATAGAAAAAGAGGCAAAGAACATGTTATTTGGTTTGATGGGGCAGTGGTTCTCGAAATTTATGAGAAACAATCTGATGGCACCACCTCCTCTAACTCTTGTTACACAGCCAGTCGCTCGATTGGTAGCACCTCCAGTTAGGCCTCCACCACCTCTAGTGATAAAACAGAGGCGACGCATCCTAACGTGTTGAGTATTGGTTGGAAAACACACTGAGGGTTTTGAATGAGATGACTTGTCCCCCAAAAGACTACGTGAGATGTGCTGCTTCACTACTAAAAGATGAGGCTTACAATTAGTGGACAATCATTGTAGAAATGATGCCTAAAAATGAAGTTACTTGGGAATTTTTCCAAACGGAGTTCAAAAAGAAATATGTTAGCAAGCGATACCTAGATAAGAAAATGAAGGCAATTTTAGAGCTTAGACAGGGGAACAGAATGGTGGCAGAGTACGAACGAGAATTTCTACAACTCAACAAATAAGCGAGAGAGATCGTACCAATGGATGAGGCCATGTGCATCCATTTTGAAGATGGGCTAAACGACGAGATCAAGATAATGGTAGCTGGTTCTAAAATTCGACTGTTGGTGGTTTTAGCAGACAGAGCTAAAAAGATGGAAGAAATCTACAATAGTACAAGACAGAGAAAAAAGAGGTTTCAAGAATTTAGGAAGAAGAATATTGCTAGGACCTTCTTTATGTCACCGTCAAAGAGATTCGAAAAAGAGGTTAGTCGAGGGCCAATTTCTTCAGGATTTTTGAGTAGGAGTAAGTTAGGACCACCGTAGTCTAAATTCTAAAATAGACCCGTAGATAATGTAGCCAGTGTTTGCAATGCACCTACACCAATATGTGGATATTGTAAAAGGAGTCATGCAGGCGAGTGTCGAAAGATTAAAGGGACCTACTACCGATGTAAAAGTGCAAATCATTTTCTAAGAAATTGTTTGATGAAATCCGAACCAAAAGAGGATCAGAATGTAAAACCTCCTACTACACTACAAAAGAATACACGCTCGAGACAGAGTAGCGGTACAGGTGGAAACCGCGGGGATATAAGGGACATTGTAGCCAGATTCGAGCTAGAGAAGAAGCTATTGCTCCTGGTGTTGTGACTGGTATGTTTTATCTTTTTAATGATATTGTGTGTGAATTGATTGATCTGAGATTGACTCATTTATATATTTGTATTGCATTAGCTACTGCAAAGAAATTGTCTGTGGAGTCTACTGAATTTGATGTACAAGTCACAAACCCATTGGGTCATAGTGTCATTGTAAATATGATGTGTCGTAAGTGTCCACTGAAAGTCCAGGGTTGTGAATTTCCTGCCGACATGATGTTATTGTCGTTCACCGAGTTTGATGTAATTCTAAGAATGGATTGATTAACTAAGCATGATGCAGTGGTTAATGTCCGACAGGTGAGATAATTATAATCGAGTTTAGGAAGTTGAACAACGATACTGGGCTAATCTCAGCCATATCTGTACAGAAGATGGTTCGTAAGGGTTGTGAGGCATTTTTTACTTATATACTTGATACTCGGGGTGCAGGAATAGAATTAGAATAGGTACCAATCATTAAAGAATTTACAGAGGTATTTCCAGAAGAGTTACAGGGTTTACCATCGATCAGAGAAGTGAAATTTGGTATTGATTTAATATTTGGTACTACACTGATTTTGATTCCACCATATAGGATGGCACCGACTGACTTGGAGTTAAAAGCGCAGCTGCAAGAGTTGCTAGATTGAGGCTTTATCCAACCAATGTATCTCCTTGGGGAGCACCGGTGTTGTTTGTGAAAAAGAAGGATGGTTCGATGAGAATGTGTAAAGACTACAGGCAACTGGTTAAGGTAACCATAAAAAATAAATATCCATTACCTCCTATTGGTGAGTTGTTTGATCAGTTGAGGGGTGCAATGATTTTCTCTAAAATAGACCTCAGATCGAGTTATTATCAGATGCGAGTAAAGGACTATGATGTGCCAAAGACAACATTCAGAACTCGATATGGACATTATGAGTTTCTAGTAATATCGTTTGGGTTGACTAACGCTACGGTAGCATTCATGGATTTAATTAACAGAGTGCTCAAGCCTCAACTAGATAGATTTGCAGTGGTGTTCATTATTGATATACTAATTTATTCCAGGATAGAGTCAGAGCATGCTCAGCATCTGAGAGAAGTTCTATAGATATTATGGGAAAAGCAGTTATATGCATAGTTTAGCAAATATGAGTTCTGGCTGTGGGAACTGGGATTTTTTGGTCATGTAGTATCATCGAAGGGAATCCGAGTAGATCTGAGTAAAGTTTCAGCTATTCTCGATTGGAGGGTACCAAAGAATGTTTCTAAGGTACACAACTTTCTGAGATTAGCAGGTTATTACCGTTGGTTCATGCATAATTTTTCTATTATAGCCTTATCGATGATGAAGTTGCTACAAAAGAATACCCAGTTTGTATGGTCAGAAAGGTGTCAGCAGAGTTTTGAACAGCTAAAAAAATTATTGACAGAAGCTCCGGTGTTAACGCAACCTGAATCGAGTAAGGAGTTTGTCGTATATAGTGATGCATCTCTGAATGGTTTGGGTTGTGTTTTGATGCAAGCTGGAAAGGTAATAGCCTATGCCTCTTGACAATTGAAGCCGCATGAACGGAACTATCTGGCCCATGATTTGGAATTAGCTGTCATTGTCTTTGCCTTGAAAATTTGGAGACATTATTTGTATGGTAAGAGATGCCACATATTCACGGATCATAAAAGCTTGAAGTATCTAATGACCCAGAAAGAATTAAATTTGAGGCAATTTCAGTGGTTGGAACTGCAGAAAGACTATGATTTGGTGATTGAATATGATCTAATGTTGTTGCTGATGCTTTGATCCGGAAATCATTATTTGCATTGAGGGTAATGAATGCCCATTTGTCACTTGAGAGTGATGGTTCTGTTACAGCTGAACTTCAGACGAAATCGTTATTCTTACACTGGATACGAGAATTGCAAAAAGATGACTCAAGGCTTACGCTAAGAAGAAACAGATACAAAATGATGCAGCTATTAGATTTACTATTGATAGTGATGGTATGTTGTATTTTCGAGGTAGAGTGTGCATACCCGATGATTCTAATTTGAGATGGGAGATCTTATCAGAGGCTCATAACAGCACTTATTCCATCCATCTGGGCAGTTTAAAGATGTAAAACGATTTGAAGAAGATGTATTGGTGGCTAGGCATGAAACGAGAAATCTTAGAGTTTGTAACTAAATGTCTGGTGTTTCAGCAAGTAAAAGATGAACATCAGGTACCGTCTGAACTGTTATAGCCTATTACCATTCCAAAGTGAAAATGGGAGTGAGTCACTATGGATTTTGTTACAGGAATACTGGTGACGCCAAGGAAGAAAGATTCGATTTGGGTTATAGTAGACAAACTGACAAAATCGGCTCATTTTATTCCTATTCGGGTGGATTTTCCATTAGAGAAGTTGGTTGAGTTGTATGTATTAGTGATTGTGCGGTTGCATGGAGTGCTAATCGCGCTATGAACGTCACAGCAATTTGTGCAAGCGAACACTGTCAATGCAAGTATAGTTGATAGGTATTAGCTATCAGATATCGATCCTACAGAGATGGTTGTTGATGCTATAATTGTCGAAGAAATTAGAGTTAGAATAAAAGGAATTGTAAAGAATAATGTCAGCACAATTAAATCACAGACTGCAGAATTAAAATGAATCAAAACTGTCAAAGCAATTTTTGTGAGTCTGTGATACAATATGTCAAGACAATTTAATAAGAAATGTAGTGAAAGTTGAAGATATTTTGTCGATGCAAATTAAGGAAATTAAAGAAATAAAACAATGATAATAAAATGGGGGATCCTTGACTTGATAAGTCGACAATCACTAAATGTGACCACAAGGTAAATGATAGATAAATTGTCGCTGCAATTAAGCTTAATGAGATCATACTCACTTCAACTTCTCTGTTTATCCAAGACCCAAATACTCACATTAACCACACCTTCTAGTGCTGGCAATGCTTTGCATTCAAGAACAAGTGACCAAAATTCCTTTGTGTCTCAAGCAACTTCTGTTGTTTTGCTTGTTAATTTAACTTGTCACTACACCTTCCAGTGTCAGCGACTGTAATAACACTCCCGTGATCAAGTAATTAAATTCAAAGATAAACAGATATGAGGAATAGAACAAAAATCAATTTAGATCTAAATTTAAAAGGAACTTCTATACACAATTAACTTCATCAGAATTTGTCAACGTTTAAGAGGAAATAAAGAACAAGTTAAAGCATTCTATTCTTAGCCTACTAGAACTCTTCCCTAATACTACTCTTGCGTCGCACTTAGAACACTCCTCGTCAGGAGCAGATGTTACCTTCTTCTCAAAGTCAGTTCACCCTATTGGATAATTAAGCTACCACGGAAGCAAGCTTAAGAAAAATGAGAAAATGAAATTGATTTTTCACGAGCTAGATTATCCCCTTTCTTCTTCTCTCTCCTTAATATTTATCTTTACTGCCAGGTACAGGTGTCCTTTTTCTCTCAGATCTATCTTCCTTGTAGCCGTATGAGTTAGTTAATCTAGCTGTACACTTACGCAGATCTAGTATATGCAGTAAGTAGTTGCAGGTTGTCACGACATTTCTAGACGCAAATTTAGATTTTAATTTGCTGTGACAACTTTGATTTCCTCACACATTGGTACTTTTGGATATGTTTAAACAGTAAAATAACAGGTGCAATCTGGAAGTTCTCATGCGGTGACATGTTTGGGCGCAATTCTGGATTAAAATTACGGCGACAGCCTTGGACACTTTCCTGCTTTGATCTTTTAAGATAGATCCCTGTACTGACATCTCAAGACGCCATACTGACACTAAATATAGTGACATTAGTAGCATAAGTATAATAAAATGAAAGAAAATTACACCAAACATCACTTACTTAGAAAATAGAATTACTAAATATAAAAAGCTAAAAATGCATGCTAAACATGGTACAAAGGGAACAAATTATACTCTAAATAATGAGAAATTTATGGTCATTTCTAATGCTATCACACCCTCAAACTTGAGTTTTTACTTGTCCTCAAGTAAACAAAAGCTAACAAGGTCATAGTGTAAAAAAAATTTTGTCAAAGCAATAATCATTCTAGCAACTTGAATTCTCTAGGATCCTAGTGTATAAATTACATTCATATGATAGAAAATTACGCAAAAAATTTAAAGGTATGAATAATCAAAACTACAACTTAACTAATGCTAGCATCATGCTTTAAATCTTAAATCCTCTTGGCTAATACAAAATTTATTATTCTATATATATATATATTATCTATTTTTCTTTCTTTCTTTCCTTTTGTGCGACTGAGGGATGTCATTACATTACTATACCCTTATTCTTGGGCAGTAACGATGGGGTGCAACAAACCCCCAGGAAGTATGTAATTGGATCGACACACACTCTTGTAGTGACAGACTTTGGCTAGATATTTTCTCTAACACTTGCATTGAAGTGTTCCCCCTTGATAAGTTACAATGCACCCACATTGGAGTGTCTTTTATTAATAGTTATAATTATATATAGCTGCAGATGACAAGTTATTCCAAGATTCAAATAATGATACTACTCATTTATTACTAATGTGATTTCAACCATTCATCCAAAAATAGAAGGATACAACATTCAATCATATTCATCCAATTCACACATTAGCATCTCAAATAATTCAAGAATTAAGCATCAAATGAAATTAAAAATTTTAGTCACATTTTTCAAAACCTTGCATACTTTCATTAAACTAAAAGGAAAAATAATTTCTTAAAAATGTGGGTGCAATTGGATTTCCATTCCATATACATTTCCCCCTAAACTTAGAGTCTACATTATCTCCAATGCAGTGACAATGATATGCAAATATTTATGGAAATGCAACTACAATGCAAATGCGTTGACAATAAAATGTAGGGACAATTAAAATATGATGACCATGCAAGTAAAACTACATGATATGCAAATAAATTACGTACTAAACAAATTAAAAGAAAACTAACTCAGTGATGTGCAGCCGAAGATGTGGCTGCTTTGGTCTTTATCTTCTTCTTGTGGCGCTTCTTTATCTTTATGTTCATCATTGTGTCGTATGATTAACTTGCCCTTGAATATGTCTATAAGAGTGTGTCCCCTAGTAAGAAATGGTCGTCCCAAAATTTATGGGTACCTCCTTATCAGCTTCACAATCAAGAATAATGAAATCTACTGGAAACACAAACTTATCTACTTGAATGATAACATCTTTGATTTGTCCTTCAGGTAGTGATAAAGATATATCCACCAGCTGCAATGTCACCGCAGTGGGTTTCATGTGACCAATTACCAATATTCGGAATGTTGATAAGCGCATAACGTTGATACTTGCTCCTAGATCACAGAGAGCTTTGCCTAAATAATGATTTCCAATGGAGCATGGAATTGTAAAACTGACAGGATCTTTCATCTTATGTGGCAATTTATTTGTCAACACAGCGCTGCAACCTTCTGTGGGCGCAATTGTCTTGATATCAGTCAACTTATTTTTCTTGGATAAAAGCTCCTTCATAAATTTCCCATAACTAGGACTCTGCATAAGAGCACCGACAAGAGGTATATTAACATGTAATTGTTTCAAAATGGTCAAAAACTTATGATATTATCTATCATTTTCTTTCTCCGTGAATCTTTGTGGAAACGGCAAAGGTATTGAAATGTTAAGCTATTGTGAAACAACCAGCTGCGTCGACACTAGTAGTTGCATCGACAATCTTGTAGGTCGAATGGTTGGCATGGGTGTGATTATTGGTGGCCCCTTTTCATTGAGCTCTACTGATTCTTCTTTAGATACAACTTCTTATTTTTGCTCTATTTTATTTGCGTCGACAGGTGCTGGATTGGAATTGCTACTTTTTTCAACAGTTTGCTTTCCATTTCGAAGAGTAATAGCTTTGCAATGTTCCTTCCCCTTTTGAGTTGGATTTTTAGTATCGCTTGGTAAAGCACCTGGTGGTCTCGTGCTCATATTAGAAGCTAGCTGTCCTACTTGTACTTCCAACGCTCAGATGGAAGAGGAATTTTCTTGCACACTAGCTTCAATTCTTGAAATATGTAGTCGCATTAAAGCTTCAAGTGCAGCTAAAGGATCTGTTCGCGGTTGAGAGTACTGCTGTTGCTATTGTTGATGCTGTCCTTGCATATTCCTATTTGGCATTTTAGTCTGTTGTGGCTGCATACGAGCATGTGACTGCATCTGATCATGATGTGCCTGCACCTGAGAATTTTGATTGTAATGTTACTGCTGATTGTAATTCCCTTGTCGAAAATTTCCTTGACTCTTGGAATTTCCATATCGAAATGTGGATGAATTTTGATTCCCCCAAGGTTGTTGATTCCTAGTTGAACTATTATAAGAATTACCATATGAGTTTCCTCTGATCTTATTAACATAGAACGCATTTTCTACATGTTGTGGACAGTCCTCGTAGCTATGATTGTCATCTCAAATTTCACAAAAAAAGTCGAGACATCCAATTCTTGAGCAACTTAAATGAAAGCAATGTCACTTGTTCCTTTCATGTTTTTAATCATATTAGTCAACGAAGATACTTGTGCACTTAAAGCTGATATGGGGTCCAATTCAATAAATCCATTATTCATTTTTACTTGAGGAGCTCGAGAAATTAGGTATTGATAATCATTTTGCGCGATTCTCTCCAAAATTCGTACAGCTTCATCATAGGTGCAATCCAACAAAGGACAGTTTGCAAATGCATCGACAAGATTTCTTGTCTGTGCATTTAATCCATTATAAAAAATTTTGATCTATGTTTCTTGTTGGATTCCATGCATGGGACAATATCGAAGCAAAGTTTTGTAACACTCCCATGTGGTATGCAAGTTCTCATCATCTAACTGGTGGTAAGCAGTAATATCATTCCTCAATCGAGCATTCATCGTGGGTGGATTAAACCGCAAAACAAATTGAGTTACAAGTGCATTCTACAATGTAATAGATTCAGTAGGTAATCCAAGAAACCAGGTACGAGCCCTTCCTTGTAATGAATAAGGAAATAACTGCATCTTCAAGGTGTCATCAGGAACACCATGCTGACTAAAAAAAGCACAGATTAGCAGAAAAGATTTACGATGCTCTCTCACATCTTTATGAGGCAAACCAGCATATTGCCCATTCGAATTTAACATTTGAAACATAACCGGTTTTAACTCGAAATTCCCAACTTGGATTGCTGGTTTAACAACTCCTGGTTGCAAGTCATCTAACACAGGAACAACAAAGTCTCTGATTATTTTGTTTTGTATTTGTTCTTCTTGTAGTAGTAGTGGGTTGTTTAAATTCTGTAGCTTGGAGGGATAAGATTTTGTGGCTGTAACTATGGTGTAGCATCATTTCCTAGTAAAGTCATATTCCTTTGTTCTTGTCTTCTCCTACGAATGGTTCTTTCAATTTCTGGATCTAAGGCAAAAATATTTTCAGGATTTCTCCTAGTGGTCATAAAACACCTAAAAAATAATTTGAAAAATTGTCAACAAAAATAACACAAATTAGTAACAAATAAAAGTCAGGAAACAAAAAATAACTGCAACTACAAAAATAAACATCAAACAAACACCATCCCTAGCAATGACGCCAAAACTTGATCGCACTATGAACGCCACAGCAATTGGTGCAAGCTAACACTAGCAATGCAAGTATAGTTGATAGGTATTAGCTATCAGATATCGATCCTACAGAGATGGTTGTTGATGCTATAATTGTCGAAGCAATTAGAGTTAGAATAAAAGGAATTGTAAAGAATAATGTCAGCGCAATTAAATCACAAACTACAGAATTAAAATGAATTAAAACTGTCAAAGCAATTGTTGTGAGTTTGTGATACAATATGTCAAGATAATTTAATAAGAAATGTAGTGAAAGTTGAAGATATTTTGTCGATGCAAATCAAAGGAAATTAAAGAAATAAGACAAAGGTGATAAAATGAGGGAATCCCTGACTTGATAACTAGGCAATCACTAAATGTGACAACATGGTAAATGATAGATAAATTGTCGCTGCAATTAAGCTTAATGAGATCTTACACACTTCCACTTCTTTGTTTATCCAAGACCCAAATACTCACATTAACCACACCTTCTAGTGCTGGCAATGCTTTGGATTCGAGAACAAGTGACCAGAATTCCTTCGTGTCTCAAGCAACTTTCTTTGTCTTGCTTGTTAATTTAACTTGTCACTGCACCTTCCAATGTCAGCGACTGCAATAACACTTTCGTGATCAAGCAATTAAATTCAAAGATAAATAGGTATGAGGAATTGAACAGAAATCGATTTAGATATAAATTTAAAAGGTATTTCCATACATAATTAAGTTCATCAGAATTTATTAACGTTTAAGAGGAAATAAAGAACAAGTTGAAGCATTCTATTCCTAGCCTACTAGAACTCTTCCTTAATTCTCCTCTTGTGTCGCACTTAGAACACTCCTCGTCAGGAGCAGATGTTACCTTCTTCTCACAATCAGTTCACCCTCTAAGATAATTAAGCTTCCATGGAGAAAGCTTAAGAAAAATGAGAAAATGGAATTGATTTATCACAAGCTAGATGATCCCCTTTCATCTTCTCTCTCCTCAATATTTATCTTTACTGCCAAGTACAAGTGTCCTTTTTCTCTCAGATCTAACTTCCTTACAGCTGTACAAGTTAGTTAATCCAATTGTACACTCACGTAGATCTGGTATATGCAGTACGCAGTTGTAGGTGGTCGTGACATTTTTGGACGTAAATTTAGATTTTAATTTGCTATGAAAACTTTGATATCCTTACACATTGGTACTTCTAGATATGTTCAAACAGTAAAATCCCCGGTGCAATCTGGAAGTACTCATGCGGTGACATGTTTGGGCGCAATTCTAGATTAAAATTGTGGCGACAGCCTTGAACACTTTCTTGCTTAGATATTTTAAGATAGATCCCTGTACTGACATCTCAAGACTCCATACTGACATTAAATATAGTGACATTAGTAGCATAAGTATAATAAAATGAAAGAAAATTACACCAAACATCACTTAGAAAATGCAATTACTAAATATAAAATGATAAAAATGCATGCTAAACATGGTACAAAGGGAAAAAATTATACTCTAAATAAGGAGAAATTATGGTATTTTCTAATGCCAACATCTATTATTTCTGACAGAGATCCACGTTTTACCTCGAGATTCTAGGGTAAGCTGCATGAGGCTTTGAGAACCAGGCTAGATTTTAGCACCGCATATCATCTACAGACAGACGGTCAGTCCGAGAGGGTAATACAGATTCTGGAGGATACGCTACGATGTTGTATACTCGAGTTCGAGGGTAGTTGGGAGATGTACCTGTCGTTAGTAGAATTTGCTTACAATAACAGTTATCAGTCCAGTATCAAAATGGCACCATTTGAGGCATTATACGGTAGAAAATACAGGATCCGACAGAAGTCTTATGCGGGATATAGAGTTTGCCATCAAGGATCAAATTTTCCTAAGAGTTTCACCTTGAAAGGTGTTACGATTTGGTAGAAAGGGTAAGCTGAGTCCGCGATTTATCGGCCCGTATGAGATTCTCGAGAGGGTTGGTCTTGTGGCTTATAAGCTAGCTCTACCACCAGAACTTTAGAAGATTCACAATGTGTTTCATGTTTCAATACTGAGACAATACTTGTCAAATCCTTCCCATGTAATCACTCCTTGTGAGGTAGAGATACAATCGGACTTGTCGTATTCAAAGGAACCGGTTAAGATTTTAACTGTGAAGTAAAGGAGATGCGAAACAAAAGGGTACCTTTGGTAAAGGTTTTACGGAATCGACACGGGATAGAAAAGGTGACATGGGAGACTGAAGCATCGATGAGATCATAATACCCTAACCTATTTACTGGTAAGAAATTTCAGGACGAAATTCCCTAAGGGGAAGAGTTGTAACAACCCAATTTTCAATGGTGTCGAAATTGTAGTTTTAGGACCATAACCCCGACAAGTAGAGTCATAAATATTAGTTATTTAATATTTGTGATGTCATTAGTATCGTATTAAATTTTGGTTAAGAAATATAATCGTTTAGATAGCCAATTAAGTAAAAAGGATTAAATAGTAAAAGGTGCAAAAGCTTAATATTATTGATTTAAGGAATTATATGAAAATTAGAAGGTTATTTAGGGAACCTAAGTGGGAATTAGACCATTAAAACAATAGGTGGACAGTTTGACTTTATAAATACGAAATTATGTGATTATTTTAAGGGAAAAAAGGTAAATTGCATAAACTTAAGAAATTAAACCAAAGAAATGAAAGAAAAATCATTTCTATTTTCTTTCATCATCTTCCTCAAGCCAAAAACTATAGAAGAACACCAAGCTATATTCGGCCAAACTCAAGGTCTAGATTGATTACGATCGAGCTACAAATCGTGGGAAGGGAAAAATCACGGAGTAGCCCTTGAAGCTTATTCCTCACTGCAAACTAATCCGGTAAGTTCGTATTGTTAAATTCCAATTTAACGAGCATATTTTTTATGATCGTAAGTGTAAAAGACGAGAATGAAGGAAAGATAGAATTCATGGGATTTAAGCCGTAAATGCAAAAGGTCCAATGACTTTGTGTCATCGTGAGTATATGAATCCTATTACGGATGAATAGTCTAATGATTCTGTAAGTATATAAATCCTATTACGGATTAACAAGTTTGATTATTACGTATCATCGTGAGTATATGAATCCTATTACGAATTAATAGGTCTGATGATTACATATCATCATGAGTATATGAATCCTCTCACGGATGTATACAATTTACTCCTCTTGGTTGAAATTTAGATTGTACAACTTTGAAGTTTGGTAAATTTATTTAACTCTATGAACTTGCTAAGCTACAAATTGCTTACCTGTGGAAATTATTGTTGTTTTGTAGATTTTGTTTTGCTATTCGAAGATCGGATCTTCTCGAAGCATCACACTATCTCGGAGTTTGTTCGATAGTGATTATATCATTTTGTCTTATGGCATGTACTAGGAATGCTTCTATTTTAATTTGTAATTTGTTGGAACATGTTGAAGTAGGGTTTATTTGGATTGAATGTTATATCTTGCTTGAAAGTGATGATATACCTTACTATGTTTGTTCGTGTGTACTAAAGTCCTTTGTAAACGTATCTTTTGGTATGTTATCTATTCATGAGAATTTTGGGCATCTTTGAGTTGGTATTCAATAGAGTTAAGAGGCTTGATGAATGATATGCTTGATATGTGAATTATAGAATTTTTGTTGCTTATAATCTATGTTTCGAAGGTACACACGACCTAAAACACGGGCTAGCACACGAGCGTGTGTCCTATAGAAAAAAGGTGCAGGAGATACACGGGCTGACACACGACCATGTGGCCCTATTTCAAATTGATGCATAGCCTAGCCCACGGCTTTACACACGGGCGTGTGGGGTATTTTCGCATGTTCCCACGACTTGTCACACAATTTATGACACAGTCGTGTAAGGCTATTTCGAGTATGCACACGATTTGGTACACGGCCTGGGGACACGATCGTATGACCCTTGTTTCATAAAAATTTCTAATTTTTGAGCGATATTTTGGTTGCATTTCAATTAGATCCTTACATTCCTTAACATCGAGTGATGAATGTTGAGTCTAGGAAATGTATGTAATTGACAGTGGTATGTTAATATAGAGATGAACTTCAAGAATGGCTTTAGTTTTGTATGGTGACAATCGGGACTCTAATCGATGACAGTATCAGGTTTCGGGTGTTACATTTAGTGGTATCAGAGCTTTCATTTTAGTCATTTCTTAGATTGTATTGAGTGTAGTTAATGATTTAGAAGTACATGTCATATGAACATGTGATAGTGTGATATAGATGAATCCGATCTAACTATTGTTTTTGCAGATAAATACAAGATGCCTGACTCAAAAAAAGATGAAACTAACGAGGTAAACAGTAATGTTCTGACTAATGACTCTAGGGCTAGTCAGAGTGAATCGATACTACCGATGATAGAAAATGAGGCAAAGAACATGTTCGATTTTATGGGGCAGTGGTTCTCGAAATTTTTGAGAAACAATTCGATAGCACCACCTCCTCCACCCCCTGTTACACAGCAAGTCGCTCGATCGGTAGTACCTCCAATTAGGCCTTCACCACCTCTAGTGATAGAACAAAGGTGACACATCCTAATGGATAGGGTTAAAAAATATAGAGCTCAAGACTTCCGAGGAAGCGTAGAAGATGATCTCTCTAGGGCTGTTTATTGATTGGAAAACATACTGAGAGTTTTGAATGAGATGGCTTATCCCCAAAAAACTATGTGAGATATGTTGTTTCACTACTAAAAGACAAGGCTTACAATTGATGAGCAATGATTGTAGCAATGATGCTCAAAAATGAAGTTACTTAGAAATTTTTCCAAACGAAGTTCAAAAAGAAATATGTCAGCAAGCGATACTTGGATAAGAAAAAGCAAGAATTTTCAGAGCTTAAATAGGAGAGCAAAATAGTGGCAGAGTAGAAACGAGAATTTGTACAGCTTAGCAAGTATGCCAGAGAGATCGTACTGACGATGAGGCCATGTGCGTCTATTTCCAAGATGAGCTAAATGAAGAAATCAAGATGATGGTAGGTGGTTCTGAAATTTGATCGTTGGTGGTTTTAGCATATAGAGCTTAAAAGATGGAAAAAATCTACAATAGTAAGAGACAGAGAAAAGTGGTTTTAGGAATTTGCGAAGAAGAATATTACCAAGACCTTCTCTATGCCACTGTTGAAGAGATTCGAAGAAGAGGTTAGTCGGGACCAGTTTCTTCGGGATTTTTGAGCAGGAGTAAGTCAGGACCATCGGAGGCTAAATTCCAAAATCAACCTACAGATAGTGTAGCTAGCGTTTGCAATGCACCTACTCCGATATATGGGTACTATAAAAGGAGTCATGCATGCGAGTGTCGATGAAATCTGAAGTGCAAATCATTTTCTGAGAAACTATCCGATGAAATCTGAAGCAAAAGAGGATCAAAGTGTAAAACCTCCTACTACACTACAAAAGAATAGACGCTCGGGACAGAGTAGAGGTATAGGTGGAAACCGCAAGGATATCAAGGAAAATGTAGCCAGATCTGAAGTTCGAGCACCTGCACGGACTTATGCCATTCAAGCTAGATAAGAAGCTACTACTCCTGATGTTGTGACTGGTATATTTTATCTTTTTAATGATATTGTGTGTAAATTGATTGATCCGAGATTGACTCATTTATATATTTGTATTGCATTAGCTATTGAAAAGAAATTGTCTGTTGAGTCGACTGAATTTGATGTGCAAGTCACAAACCCATTGGGTCATAATGTCATTGTAAATATGATGTGTTGTAAGTGTCTACTGAAAGTCCAAGGCTGTGAATTTCCTGCCGACATGATGTTATTGTCGTTCATCGAGTTTGATTTAATTTTGGGAATGGATTGGTTAGCTAAGCATGATGCAGTGGTTAATTGCAAATGAATAAGGATTAATCTGAAATGCCAGACAGCGAGATAATTACAATCGAGTCTGGGAAGTTGAATAGTGATACCAAGGTAATCTCAACCATATCTGCACAGAAGATGGTTCGTAAGGTTTATAAGGCATTTTTGGCTTATATACTTGATACTCTGGGTGAAGGAACAAAATTAGAACAGGTACCAATCATTAAAGAATTTACAGATGTATTTCCGGAAGAGTTATCGGGTTTACCACCGATCAGAGAACTGAAATTTGGTATTGATTTAGTACCTGGTACTACACCGATTTCAATTCCACCATACAAGATGGCACCGACTGAATTGAAGGAGATAAAAGCGCAACTGCAAGAGTTGCTAGATCGAGGCTTTATCCGATCGAGTGTATCTCCTTGGGGAGTACCGGTGTTGTTTGTGAAAAATAAGGATGGTTTGATAAGAATGTGTATAGACTACAAGCAGCTGAATAAGGTAACAATAAAAAATAAATGTTTGTTACCTCGTATTGATGAGTTGTTTAATCAGTTGAGGGGTGCAATGGTTTTCTCTAAAATAAACCTCAGATGGGGTTATTATCAGATGTGAGTAAAGGACTATGATATGCCAAAGAAAGAATTCAGAACTCGATATGGACATTATGAGTTTCTAGTAATGACGTTTGGGTTGACTAATGCTCTGGCAGCATTCATGGATTTGATGAACAGAGTGTTCAAGCCTCAACTGGATAAATTTGTAGTGGTGTTCATTGATGATATACTAATTTATTCTAGGATAGAGTCAGAGCATGCTCAGCATCTAAGAGAATTTCTATAGATATTGCAGGAAAAGCAATTATATGCAAAGTTTAGCAAATATGAGTTCTGGCTGCGGGAATTGGGATTTTTGGGTCATGTAGTATCGTCGGATGGAATCCGTGTAGATCCGAGTAAAGTTTCAGCTATTCTCGATTAGAGGGTACCAAAGAATGTTTTTGAGGTACGCAACTTTTTGAGATTAGCAGGTTATTACCATCGGTTCGTGCAGAATTTTTCTATCATAGCCTTACCGATGATGAAGTTACTACAAAAGAATACCCAGTTTGTATGGTTAGAAAGGTGTCCGCAGAGTTTCGATCAGCTGAAGAAATTATTGACAGAAGCTCCGGTGTTGACGCAACCTGAATCAGGTAAGGAGTTTGTCGTATACAGTGATGTATCTCTGAATGGTTTGGGTTGTGTTTTGTTGTAAGCTAGAAAGGTAATAGCCTATGTCTATCGACAATTGAAGTTGCATGAACAGAACTATCCAACCTACTATTTGGAATTAGCTGCCATTGTCTTTGCCTTGAAGATTTGGTGACATCATTTGTATGGTGAGAGATGCCACATATTCACGGATCATAAAAGCCTGAGGTATCCAATGACCCAGAAAGAATTGAATTTGAGGCAACGTCGATGGTTGAAACTGCTTAAAGACTACAATTTGGTGATTGAATAACATCCGGGAAAAGCTAATGTTGTTGATGATGCTTTGAGCCGGAAATCATTGTTTGCATTGAAGGAAATGAATGCCCATTTGTCACTTGAGAGTGATGGTTCTATTACAACTGATCTTCGAATGAAATCATTATTCTTATAATGGATACAAGAATTGCAAAGAGATGACTCAAGGCTTAAGGCTAAGAAGAAACAGATGCAGAATGATGCAGTTACTGGATTACTACTGATAATGATGGTATGTTGTATTTTCAAGGAAGAGTGTACGTGCCCGATGATTCCGTTTAAGACGAGAGATCTTATCAGAGGCTCACAGCAACACTTATTCCATCCATTCGGGCAGTGTGAAGATGTATAACGATCTGAAGAAGATATATTGGTGGCCAGGCATGAAACGAGAAATCTTAGAGTTCGTAACTAGATGTCTGGTGTGTCAGCAAGTAAAAGCTGACATTAGATATCGTCTGGACTATTATAGCCTATTATCATTCCAGAGTGAAAATAGGAGCATGTCACTATGAATTCTATTACAGGAATACCGGTGACGCTAAGAAAGAAAGATTCGATCTGGGTTATAGTAGACAGACTGACGAAATCGACTCATTTTATTCCTATTCGGGTGGATTTTCCATTAGAGAAGTTGGCTGAGTTATATGTATCAGAGACTGTGAGGTTGTATGAAGTGCCAACATATAGTATTTTGACAGAGATTCACGTTTACCTCGAGATTCTGTGGTAAGCTGCATGAGGCTTTAGGAACCAGGCTAGATTTTAGCACCGCATGTCATCTGCAGACAGACGGTCAGTCGGAGTGGATGATACAGACTCTGAAGGATATGTTGCGATATTGTATACTTAAGTTCGAGGGTAGCTGGAGAGGTACCTCCCATTAGTAAAATTTGCTTACAATAATAGCTATCAGTCTAGTATCAAAATGGCACCATTTGAGGCATTATACGGTAAAAAATGCAGGACACCTTTGTATTGGTCAGAGTTTAGCAAACCTAAATTAGTCAGGACTGACTTGATACAAGAAACTGAAATCAAGGTGCGGATGATTCGAGACTGTTTGAAAGCAACATCTAATCGACAAAAGTCTTATACGGATCTAAAGAGAAAGGATATAGAGTTTGCCGTCGGGGATCGAGTTTTCTTGAGAGTTTCACGTTGGAAGAAGGTGTTACGATTTGGTAGAAAGGGTAAGTTGAGTTCACGATTTATCGGGCCATATGAGATTCTCAAGAGGGTTGGTCCTGTGGCTTATAAGCTGGCTCTACCACCGAAATTTGAGAAGATTCACAATGTGTTTCATGTTTCTATGCTGAGATGATACAGGTCAAATCCTTCCAATGTAATCACTCCCTGTGAGGTATAGATACAGTCGGACTTGTCGTATTCAGAGGAACCGGTTAAGATTTTAGCTCGTGAAGTAAAGGAGCTGCGAAACAAAAAGGTACCTCTGGTAAAGGTTTTATGGAATCGAAACGGGCTAGAAGAGGCGACATGGGAAACTGAAGCATCGATGAGATCACAATACCCTAACATATTTACTGGTAAGAAATTTCAAGATGAAATCCCTAAAGGGGAGAGTTGTAATAGCCCGATTTTTAATTGTGTCAAAAATTATGGTTTTAGGACCATAACTCTG
Organism: Gossypioides kirkii; assembly: GCA_005610355.1. Lineage (NCBI taxonomy): Eukaryota > Viridiplantae > Streptophyta > Magnoliopsida > Malvales > Malvaceae > Gossypioides > Gossypioides kirkii. Next base: position 18,727,482 of record CP032245.1, read on the forward strand.
ACAAGTCGTGACATAAATATTAGTTATTTAATATTTGTGATGTCATTAGTATCATATTAAATTTTGGTTAAGAAATGTTATCGTGTATATAGTTTAAGTAAAAAGGATTAAATCATAAGAGGTGCAAAAGCTAAATATTATTGATTTAAGGTATTATATGAAAATTAGAAGGTTAGTTAGGGAACTTAAGTAGGAATTAGACCATTAAAACAATAGATGGACGGTTTGACTTTATAAATAGGAAATTATGTGGTTATTTTAAGGGTAAAAGGTAAATTACATAAACTTAAGAAATTGAACTAAAGAAATGAAAGAAAAATCATTTCTATTTTCTTTCATCATTTTCCTCAAGCCAAAAACCCTAGAAGAACACCAAGCTATATTCGGCCAAACTCAAGGTCTAGATTGATTACGATCGAGCTACAGATCGTGGGAAGGGAAAATCGCAGAGTAGTCCTCGAAGCTTATTCCTCACTACAAACCAATCCAGTAAGTTCGTATTGTTAAATTTCAATTTAACATACATATTTTTGGTGCCTTTATACAATTGTTATGAAGTTGAGGTGATGATTGGAAGTGTGGAAGACGGGAACAAAGGAAAGATAAAATTCACGGAATTTGTGTCATCGTGAGTATATGAATCCTATTATGGATGAATAGGTCTGAAGATTCTGTATCATCGTGAGTATATAAATCGTATTACGGATTAATAGGTCCGATGATTACGTATCATCGTGAGTATATGAATCCTATTACGGATTAAAAGGTCTGATGACTTTGTGTTATCGTAAGTATTAAAGGAGAAATGAATCCTATTTCGAATTAAAGGTCCGATGACTTCTGTCATCGTGAGTTACCAAACGGGAATTGACACCAAACTCGGATGTATACAATTTACTCCTCTTGGTTAAAATTTAGATTGTACAACTTCTAGGTTTGGTAAATCTATTTAACTCTATGAACTTGCTAAGCTATAAAATGTTTACCTATGGAAATTCTTATTGTTTTGTAGATTCTGTTTTGTTGTTCGAAGATTGGATCATCTCGAAGCATCACACTATCCCAGAGTTTGTTCGATAGTGATTATATCATTTGGTCTTATGGCATGTACTAGGAATGCTTTTATTTTTATTTGTAATTTGTTGGAACATGTTGAAGTAGGGTATATTTTGATTGAATGTTCATACCTTGCTTGAAAGTGATGATATACCTTACCATGTTTGTATGTGTGTACTAAAGTCCTTCGTAAACTTATCTTTTGGTATGTTATGTTATCTATTCATGAGAATTTTGGGCATCTTTGGGTTGGTATTCAATAAAGTTAAGAGGCTTGATGAATGATATGCTTGATATGTGACTTGTAGAATTTTTGTTGCTTATAATCTATGTTTCGAAGGTACACACGGCCTAACACATGGGCCAACACACGGGCGTGTGTCCTGTAGAAAATAGGTGCGGGGGATACACGGGCTAACACACGACCGTGTGGCCCTATTTCTAATTGACTTTTGGCCTAGCCCACGACTTCACATATGGGCGTGTGGGGTATTTTCGCATGTTCCCACGGCTTGTCACATGGTTTTTGACGCGGTCGTGTAAGGGTATTTCTAGTATGCACATAGTTTGGCACACGACTTAGGGGCACAATCGTGTGACCCTTGTTTCGTTGAAATTGCGAAGTTTCGAGCGATATTTCATTGCATTTCGATTAGATCCTTGCGTGCCTTAACATCGAATGATGAATGTTGAATCGAGGAAATGTATGTAATTGACAGTGGTATGTTAATATAGAGATGAACTTCGAGAATGGCTTTAGTTTTTTATGGTGGCAACCGAGACCCTAACCGACGACGGTGTTGGGTTTCGAGTGTTACATGTTAAATTCTCGATAAGAATCATTAAATAGGGTTTGTCAAAAATTAAACAGGGGAAATCGTTGCATCAAGTAGGGGCGATAGAGGAGACGAAAGGCAAGTCATCGGAGTCAAGATCGAAATTTAGAACTATAGCGATGAATTTGCCAAAGGAGATTCGAAACGACATGGACGTAGCATTAAAGGAAATTAGCCTCATGGAAAGGGAAAGTGAAGATGAATGTCAGGGTGCGTCGAATGCTATGATGGAAGGGAAAGTTAATTCGACCAGGAGCATTGAATCTAAAAGGCTAGGGAGGTGGATGCTTACAGAATGTTGGAAAGGGCTAAGGAAGACTTGGTTAATATGGGCCTAATAAATTCAATGGATCCAAATGATGGGAATGATCTTCATATTTTTAAAGATAATGGGATGAGCTTCGGGTTTGGGGATTTTTTAGAAAATGAGAATCTGATGTGCCCAAACCCACTTGAAATATCTTTCCCAAATATAGAGGTTAGAAGATCGGAAGAGGAAGAATTAGGGATTAAAATTGAGGAGGAATTATTACAAGTAATCAGAAATAAAAAAAAAGAAAAAGACATGGAATAAAAGAACTCGTTCCATGCGTGAAATTCAGAATGGGGTATTGTCAGCAAGAGTGAAATTAAAAAGAGACAAAGGTGAGAAGAAGGGAAAGGAGAAGGAATCAACAAGAATAAAGGAAAAACGATGAATCTGTCACTATCAGACTCAGGTATTAGCAATCGTAGAAGAGTGATTCTAAGGGAGGCCTAGAAGACATGAGAGATTGGGAAGAAGTTCGGCTTTAGCGTGATGGGGGACGAGGATGAGATTATTAAAGAATTCGACAGACTTGAGGGGCTATAGTTGGGGAATAAAGCTGAAATCAGTTACTGTTGGTAAGAATCAGGTGAGGTCTTACTCCTTAGATATTTTTGCTTTTGGTTTTAATTAATTTCTATAAGGGAAGGGATAAGGAGAAGAATAATTTCATGGAATTTTATGGGAATGGGCTCGAAGGTAAAAGTAGAATCAATTAAGAGGGTAGTTAGAAGTTCAAGAGCGAGTGTATGTTTTATCTAGGAGTCAAAACTAGCATCAGTGTCAACGATTTTAGTGAGGAAAGTTTGGGGGGATGATAATTTTGATTTAGATGTTTGAATGCAATTGGTTATTCTAGTGGGTTGGTATCGATTTGGGATAAGGATATGTTGAAGATATCAAGGGTGTTTTGTGATAACAGGTTGATAGCATTAGAAGGGGTTTGGATAAGAGAAAATCTAGAGGTGGTATTATTGAATGTCTATGCGCCTAACACTACTTTTGAACAGAAAATTTTTTGGGAGGTACTGATTAATTTAAGAAGCCAGTTCAGAAGTCCATGGATTATTGGGGGAGACTTCAATGTAGTAAGGTGTAAAAGCGAAAGAAGTAACTATAAAGGGGAAGAGAAAGGTTCAAAGGAGTTCATTGACAAATGTAATCTAATTGATCTACCGTTGAATGGCAAGAAATTTACTTGGTATGGACTAGAAAATAAGAAAAGTAGATTGAATAGATTTTTACTGGAGGACAGTTAGTTGGTTAAAATTAAGGACCTTCAATAGTTGGAGGTTCAGGCATGATAATAAGAACGAAATGTCAGTTTTTTGGAAAGGGATTGTTGAAAATTCTAAAGAGGTGTCGATAGAAAATTTGATGGGGATAGATGAATTTAAATGGAAGATTGTGAATGGAAATTTGACTTTGTTTTGGGTGGATACATGGTGTGATAACCGAGCACTTAAATCGATATTTTCGAGACTATTTAGGCTTGCAAAATTCAAAGGAGGAAAGGTAGCTGAGCTTGCAAATAAAGGTAATTTCAAATTAGTCAATTGGGAAGCTCTATCTTTAAGGCCCTTACTATCCAGAGAAATACAAATGTTAAACAGGATGATTGATTTGGTGAAAAATGTAGAGCTAATACCTAAAAAGGAAGAGTGCCTTGTTTGGTTACATGATAGCAAGGGTGAGATTTCAGTCAGGAAGCCGTCTGAATTGTTGGTTGAGGATGATGGGGTTGATTTCGATAAAATCTGGAAGATCAAAGTCCCTCCTAGAGTTAGGAATTGTATTGGGTTCCTAGCCATTGATAGAATTCCTACAAAGGTGTTTTTAGATAAGAGTGGGCTGAAATTACAAGATCAGTTGTATCCATGGTGTGAAAATGATCAAGAGTATATGGTTCATTTATTTTTCAAATGTAGGTTCATTGAAGGTTTTTGGAGGAAGTTTTTTAATTGGTGGACGGTGGAGTGGAATTTAGTGAGTAATTTCTATGAATTTTATATGTTATGTTCTAATGTAAAGCTATTGGGGAGCAGTAGAGCTTTGTGGTGGATTGCAATAGTAGCAGCTTGTTGGACTGTTTGGGGGGCAAGGAATGAGCTTATTTTCGATGGGAAGGGAAGGTTGTGGTGGTTAAGACCAAACATGTGCAATGTTAAATATAGTAATCATAAGGCCGCAAACGTGTGTTGGAGATTTCCCCCAATTGGATGGGTTAAGTTTAATATAAATGGTATGGCTTTAGAGGATTATTGGAGTTACGGGGGCATTCTTAGAGATGAGAAAGGAATCATAAGAGCGATTTTCTTGGGGCCATGTGAAGCAAGGGATTCAAATGCAGCAGAGATTGAAGCAATCATTATTGCATTGGATATGATTAGAGCTTTGGGAGGGAAGTGTCTTGGTTCGATCATTGTGGAAGTTGGTTCCAAGGTGGTGCTTAGTTGGTTAAAAAACAAAGAATTGAGACCATGGTCGTTGCTGTCAAAGTTTTCAGATATTGAGAAAAGGATGGTTAATATAGGTAATGTGGCATTCTATGTTGCAGAGCAATGTGACAATGATTTGGCAGCTTCATTGGCATCTGCAGGGATGAAGCGGAGTGACTTGTTTAAAGCGTGGTGGTAATTTTTAGATTGGTAGTGTTTTGAGTGGTTGAACCTTAGGTGTAACAAGTTCTCTATAATGCTTGTTTAAGAACAAAGATTGGTGACCTTGGTCATTGCTGGATACATGTTCAGTCATGGATAGAAGATACGCATGTATGGGCGAGGATTCCTTTTCACCTCCAGATCAGAGTGGTATCGAAATGGCAATGTCACTGGTGTCTGTAGGGGTTAATAGTAAGGCTATGTTTAAGGCATGGTGATGATACTTGAGTGGTAATTCTATTTTATTTGGTTTGAATTGTTGTTTAGCATTTCGTGGCCGCTGCCTTGGATTGCTTCTGTTCTATTTTGTTTCTTTTTGTGTGGATTCTGCCTTGCATTTCCATCAGTAGTTCTATTGCTTCTATTTTGTTACCAAAACAACTTGAATGTAGCAAAAAAAAAAAAGAGACTAGTGTTGAAATTTAATTGGTTTGAATATTTTATTATTATTTTATTTTAAGATATTTTATTATTAATTAATAGTTAAGAAAAGATGAAAAAAATATCCTTTCATCTTTCCTCCAACCTTTTCACGCCACTTGCTTGGGGAATACAGAAGTTTTCATTTCTTTACATTTAGTCCTTCGACCATAAATCCACCACTTTCACCTAGAATTTCAAGGAATTTCCATAACTATCAAGAAAAAAAATTAATTAAAAGACTATAAGAACAAGAATATTACCTTGGATTCAAGAAAATAGAAGTTGGAGGAGAGAGAAAATGAAGTTCAAGTTTGAAATCAATAGGATAAGGTAAGAACATCAAGGTTTCAATATGTTTTTCAGTTTGATATTGTTGAAAAAGCTTGAAAATGATGTTAAAGTATAGTTTTCTTATATAAAGTTTTATGTTCTCAATATTCTAGTGATGGGAAATACGAGGAAGTGATGGCAAATGTTGTAGAGAAAGGAAAGGAGAGTCTTACAAACTTGGTTATCAACATTTTGCATTAAAACAATTTTGGACAGCATCAATAGTCTGACTTTGAAAATTCATAAAAATTGTATAAATAGATTTAGAGGTTGAACCAAATATGAAATTAAATCTTATTGAGTTTAATTTTTTTTTATGAAAGAAACGATGAACGGAACAAAATTGTAGAGTTTGAGATATATTAATTTTTGTGGGACAAGATTGAAATAGATTCGAGTTCCCCCATTCTGATTTTGGAAAATCATTAAAATTGTAAGAAAATGATTAGGGTTTGAAATTTATATTTCTAAACTATTAATGAGTTTATTTGCAAGAGAAACAAATGAAAACGTCATCCGAACCCCGTACTAAGCGATAATTAATTATTAGTAAAAAATTTATTGTACTGATTGGTTAAAGTAGAAATTCTGAAAATTTTATGGTAAAAATATATTTGAGTATAGTTTCAAAAAAATCAAGGGGATCTCAATTTCGAATTATATAGCTCAAAATATAAATAATTTAGTAACTATGAAACAAGTGGACAACTTTAATATGAACACGCAAGTAAAGAGAGAAATTATGGTTAATGTTAGCTATAAGCATGTTATACTAAAAGCTAAAGATTAATATATATATATATATATGAAAGATGTGGAATGGAGAGGAAGAGGAGGGAAAAAAAATAAAAATAGTAAATGAGTTTGAAATGTTACGAACTGGTTATAAGTGATGGAATAATTAATACATCTGATAATGTTTAAACGAATTGATAAAATAATAAGTGAATAATTATTAATTGATGTGATACTAAAATCTTTGCTAAAAGTTATGAAGAATTAAATTGATTGACAAAATTTAGAAATAAATATGAAAGATACATAAAGTAGTAAACTATTTTAGAAAGTGCAAGTCCTCCAATGGACTTAATTGTAAAACATCGATAATTGTGTTAATTTTATAAGCTTTTGATTGAATATCATGTTTTATCATGTGGGTTTAAGAGCATAAATGGGCATATGTTAATGATATGTGTAATGAATTGGTTTGATTGTCACATTTGAATATAGTATAACATGTGAAACAGAGTGCTCGTCACGACAACAAAAATGTCACGTCTCAATGACAAAGTCAATTAGTCTTTGTTCCTTCTTAAATTATTTGGGAGCTACAATAAACCCGTATAAAACTCATAAATGATTTTAAGGTATATCAAAAGCATAAATTGATCAAATTGATTAAATATGTACTCAAAATAAAAATGAATTTGACTGTTGTTGCTTCGACAACAAATATAGCATCTCGATAATTTTGACCCGACGATCAAATCGAGTATAAGAGTGTTACAATTACAAATTTTGTGAACCTAGTATTGCATGCTAAGATGAAGCACGTGGAGTTGGACGTTGATTTTGTTAGCGAGAAAGTTGCAAATGTTGAATTACAAATCAATCATGTCCTAGCCCAAGAACAAGTTGTCGATTTTCTCACTAAGCCCCTATATGAAGTGTTCTTTATTCATTTGAGATTTAAGCTTGATGTTTGTGCTATGAATGATAGTACATTTTTTGAGCAAAAGCAAAACCAAACAGAGGGCAGATTAGAGTATATTGACATATGTGATATATATGTTTGTTAAGTTGTGCAAATTTTAGGTAAAATCGATTTAATTGATCGAATCGAATTAATTCAGTTAATCGGTCGGTTAATCGAATTAATTCGATCGGGATTGGTTAATAATTTTTTAGAAATTCAGTTAATGATTAATTCGGTTCGAAATCCATTAATTAACCAAATTAATCAAATTAACCGAAAATTTATATTTTTTTACATACATTTTACATATCTTAAATTCGATTAATTTGGTTAATTCAATTAACCGACCGAATTAATTGAAAAAATTTGGTTCGGTTAAGGATTAAAGGTTTAAAAAGTTCGTTAATTCAGTTAATGCTAATTCGGGTCGGTTAACCGATAGATTAACCGATTGAACGCCTTATGTTAAGTTGGTCAACTACTAAGCTATGTTAATAGTATTCTGTTAAGCTGTTGTGAATAGTTGTTAGAGCTGTTAGTAAGAGCTACTCATCTGATAAGTTGCGTATATAAGCCGGTGTAAACTGTTGTTGATTATAAAGGAATTACGTTTTATCTCTCTCATATATTATTCTTTCTATTCTTTGTGTTTCATTTCATAGATTAGTTCTTAAATCTTCTAGCACATCTCCTTGTCCTGATTCTTCGCCATAGTAATACCATCGCCAAATAGCATATTCTTAAACGAAGCTCGAGTCCTTTCTCCAAACAAATATCCCTGATCACCCATATCAATCGGATCATCCTCTCTAGAACGCACCTTCTTGGTCGTTCTACCTATACCCGGGTTGAGAGCGTTTAGCAACAAAGCCATATCAAAATTCATAAGCTGCGTTTAATTGCATTAGGCCTCTCTGGATGGACGTTTACTTTCAGTGTAATGCATTTGTTTTTTTGTGTTATGCTACAATATCTAATCTCACCGTCAAACGCATCACCCATCCAAGTCCAACATTAATCTCAATGAATAATATAATTAAACTTAGTTTTTAAAATTCTAATAGCTTAGTCCAATATTAATTCTAATGAATAATATATTAAATTTTTTTTAAATTCATTCTGAAAATATTACTATATTAATTAATAAAATAAGTTTGAGAATAAATTCAATATTTCAAAAATTTTATTTCGATATGATAATAAGAAATAAATAATTTTAAAGCTTTTAATAACATCAAGAGTTTAAAATAAAAATGGGAATATAAATTTATATTTGTATATATTAAATTATTAAATATCACATCAATAAAGTTAAAAGATTAATGTTTTTTATTTTAAGGTGATTTGATAAACAATCTCAATTTAAAAGTTGAAAGAGATGAAAAAGTAACTGAAAGGCTAAAATGACATTTGTGTAAATTTGACAGGTCAAGTAAACCATTATATCTAAAATAAAATGTTTTGATTTGAAAGGATATTTTAACCAATCACTTTTACTAATTCTAGAGTTGAGCATTTGATAAATAGGTAAATAAATGGATGGATAATATGTGAATATGTAGGTTTAATTAAAATAATTACAAACTTTTAAGGAAAAATATTATCAATGATAGTAACCCAAGCAATGAGATTAGTTTTTAATTACCTCTAAGATCAAATTCTTCATTATTTTTAAGAGACAAGTTTGTTGCGGAAAGATAACTATGAGCTTAGCCATGGTTTTTTCCCAGGAAGCTCAGATGTATTCAAGTGTGAACACTAGGGATCTCAATTAGGTGAAGCGAGTGTGGAGTGTTCTTTCACATTTATTCTCGTCAAGAATTTTTATTTTCATTTCTGCTTCGCGATTCGTTGCAGGTACAAAACTCAAAATTATTTCTATCTCGTGACCAACAAGATTAAAATCATCCCCGTCTCACCATTTACGTATATTTCCAAACCCACTTAATCCTCGCTATATTCACTCTGCGACCCACTTCATATAATATATTTATAAGTATAAGTTAAATAAATATAACCAAATTGGGTGAGAAACTGTGGAGTAGTGCTTTTCATTTTTCCTAAAAAAAATAACAATGAATGTGAGTTGAGTACTGTTACCAAAATTAATTTTTTATAATTGTTTATTTTTTAAATATGTTTATTATATTATGTGAGGCGAACGGAAATAAGACGGTTGCAAAGTCATACCTACGCTTATCCTACTACTCATGGTGGATTTAATTTTTGTCCATCCTCATTTCACCACCCGCAAAACTTATACCCATTCCCATTCAATTGAGTACAAAATGGGAGAACTCGCCTCATTTGACACCCCTAGTTAACGCCATTGGTATTGGCTAACCTATTTGTTTCTAAAGTAAATTCTTTTATATTTCGTTACAAACAAAGTAAACAGTGATAATGTCAAGGTCAAGTGATGCAGGCCGGGTTGCCCTAAAGTGGAGATTTTAATATTTATTTAACCTCCTAACTTTTCATTCACGGTTTGTTATAAAGCGACATCTTTTGTGGAAAATAGCGTCCAGGAGATGAAGTGTTCACATACAGTTGGAATATCTTAATATAGCTCTGCAATCTCCAGTAGAGAAATACTCATTTCATGGGGAGTACTGGAGAGATTGCCCAGCCTGATATGAATCCGGTTATTCAGCATTTCAGTCACCACCATCCCTTAAAACTGCAGAATTTTCGACCCGAAACAACTAATGCATTCATATGTGCAGATTGCAAATTAGAGCCCACAGGAGAGTTCTACTTTTGCAGTATTTGTAACTACTGCCTTCACAAAACTTGTTCCGATATGCCTCGAAACAAAGTTCATCGAGTCGACTCCAAACACACGCTTGTTCTTCTTTCGTCCCCTGCTTATGCCACTGGTTCCTTCAAGTGCAATGCCTGTGGTAAACTTGGCACAGGCTTTTGCTACCATTGTAAACACTGTCAACTTGATATACACACTCTTTGCATCGACAACCCTTTATCGGTCAACGTTAGCACCCATCATCATACCCTGGAGCTTTGTTTCACCCCTCCATATAGTAGGAAGAAATTTAAGTGCGATATATGCAAGAAATCCGGTTCGAACCACTGGCTTTATCGATGTGGCGCCTGCAACTATGATGTTCACATGAACTGCGCCATGTCCAACCAGTTGCAGCCTGCCCAGGGGATCCAACAGACACAAATCCTGCGCCCTACTGATAGTGCTGATACTCAGTTCCAATCTGTAAGAGAGCAACTTGTATGCCAGGCAAATGCACCGCAGGGTCAGCTTCAAGCTGTCATAGGGGTCCAACAGACAGAGCAGAATCAACCTCTTTGCAACAACGCGTTGGTCAGTATTGATCCTCAACTGGTCGCAGGGATCCGACAAACACTGGAGCAAAAACTGCGTCACAGCATTAGTGCCAATATTTATATGCAAACTATAAGAGCAAATCAAGTTCCACAAACACATGAGAAGCATCTTCTAGGCCATTCTGGTATAGCCAACAGTTATGCTCAACCTGTCTCAGGAATCCTACAAGCACAACAACAGCCCCAACTGCTTAAGTCTCGAAGTTATCCTCCCCGGTTTCTGAATTCCAGTTCAATAACTTCACCAAAACGACAGATGTATGTTCAATACGTTCAGGCACCTAACACGACAAAACCGGGCCACAATCTCATGGATCATGTGGTTCAAGAGCTAGTTGATGGTTTCATTCAACAAGCAGGCGGGGCTATATTCCAAAGTTTAGCCTCTGGAGACCTTCCATTTGACCTAAATATTAGCGATTCCTGATTACTATAAAGAATATCATATTATGCATATTACATGGATCCACCGTCTTTTCTTTCCTTCTCTCTTTTTACTTTATTCAGATTCTGTTAGCAGGATTGCAGGAAATGTTTTGAGTATTACTTGGCAATATCCTCATCTTTCTTATTACTGTATTATGCTATAAACTGTACTAATTGATGTGTTGACTCACAATACTAGCTCATCGAGAACCCATAGTCCATATATTCGAGCGGACAGCTTGGTAATTGCAGTGTCTTGGTTCTACTCATTTCCCAATTTCATTTGAATTTTGAAGACTGGTTTGGGGGGAGATTGGTGGTTTTTTTTCCCCTTTTTTGATAAAAAGACTTCAACTCCAGGATTGGGAAAAAATTACGATGGGAATATAATGGTATCGAATGTCATTTCTTTAGAACGGATTAAAAGTGGGTTAAGGGGGGGGGGGGGGGGGGGGGGGGGGCACGAGAATATATGAGCAAGTGGAGATGGATTCTACCATGGTCTCAATCCAAATACAAAGAGATGGCCATCTTTGAAAAGTCTCATGGTCACATTTAATGGGAAATAGCTTGATTGTATTTGAGCCACATATTATTAGTTAGCTACGGATCCGCTTCAGATTTATATTCTGATAGCTCTTGGCACTAACTATGGATAAAACAATTCAATCAAAACATCCCCCTAAAACAAATCCGGTTTGAGTTCTACTCCAAATTGAATGTTGGATATTTGGTTTCGGGATTTAAATTGCAGTTGCAGCCGCGTTTTCGGTAGTGTAGCGTTTATCGCGGTTGCGGACATAACGGATGCTATTGCGGTCACTACGGGTATCGCGGTCGTGAATTTTATATTAACTAAAATCATTAAATAGACAAAATCATATAATTTAAATTATATATATATATTTTTTAATTTTACCGTAACGAAACAATAGCGGGAATAGCGGTCCGCTATTGCTGCAATTGGCCGTTACCCGTTAAATTGCGGTTGCGATCCACCACTATTGATGTGATTCCGCTTCACACCGCTATTTTATGCAATAGCAGTTTCGGACGGTGCCGTTACCGCTATATAACGCCCGCTATTCCGCTATCGTACCGCTATTTAAATCCCTGATTTCATCTCGATAGAATATTAATTTTTATCCTTGAGCTAAGGTTCGAGTAAGTTTGTTTATCAATTTTCATATTTAAGTTTGATTATGCTCATTTGTATATAATTTTTTTTAAATAATAAGGGTAAAAATATAATTTTTTAAATAAAAAAATATATTAAAATGAAAAGCTTGGTTAGACTCCTAAACTGTTCAAATTGAGTATTATGGTTCTTGAATTCAACTTGATCATATGGCTAAAGTTGCGTGATGTAACTGCCCACCCGGCGAAGACTATGTCAAGTTATTGTTTGGCATGTAAGTTGGTTAAGTCAAGGGTAGAGACGAGTAAGTGAAGTATTCATTTTGGTTGAGTGGCGTATTCTGTGGGATTCACCATCTGGCAAACCCCAAGTTTTGGCGAACTCTAGGGTTTGACGAACTCTTCAGTTAAGCTATCTGCCCACCCTAGCTGTTTTGGGTGAATCATTAGTTCACAATTTTAATAGATTTGTTTATGTGTTTAATGTATGGTATGATGACTTAGTTAGTAACATCGGGATTTAGTTAAGGCCTAGTTAAGACTGAATTGGAATATTGTAGATGTTTAGAATTAAAACTTATTAAGTGAATTTAATCATGAGAATCAAGGGTGATAGTGGGATTATCTAATTTTTCCACTAAACCTTGTCTCCGTTACATGGGTATATAAAGATATTGTTTGCCATAATGTCTTACCCTTTTCATATTAATTTTCCCTAAATTATCCTATAAGTTTCTAGAGAGAAACCTTAAGGTAGAAGGCTTCAAACGCTAAAGGTTCTCAGCATTTACATATCACACTGTTAGTAGCAACTTACTGGTAATTTATGGTAATCCTTAGGTTATTATTGGAGGAATTTACTTATTTACAATAATGCATGCATAATTTTTGGACTTGTTTGTGAGGAAGGAAACTTCTTGATTCTAATTTGCATGCTACTGATACATGCATGCATATTAAAATTTGATAGCTTAATGATCTGATAAGGATAATTGTCTTTCTTTTAGCTCAAGAAGCTAACGAAGGTCCCAATAATAAAGGGAAAGGACCTACTGAGTAGATTACTGTACTAGATTTCTGGTGAGTTCCTTCTTACTTCCATGTGTTATAAATTCTCTTGTTCTATAAATTGTGTAAGGTAAGTATTTCCTACCAGTGGAGCAAAGTATGGTATCTGTTTATGGTGGTGTTTAACTATCGTTGTTAGTATGAGTCTGGTTAGTTTATGTTTGTAAAATACCCTCTTTATCGTACGATCTAGTACCATCTATATGTGATTTATGATGTGTGATGTGTGATACGTGATGATGAAGAAGGGGGATATGCTTGTGATACCTCCGATAGGGCAATTATATTGCAAACCAAACTGGTAGACCATGAGAAAGCATGCTCAACTAAACAAGAGTGATATGAAGAGTTCAAGGAGTGTATGTATATGAATACAACTGATTCATATGCTTCTGATTCTGAATTCTAGGTGTGAGGCTGGCATAAGGATGATTTGTGTATCCGTTATGGTTAAGTTGGTGGATAGTGATCGCCCCTGTGTCATTTTAAGTTGGCGTGTAACCCCCTAAACCCGACCTAGACGTTATGACCGAATCTAAAAGATCACATTGATCATGTTGATGGCATGGAAAAACATTTAATCATTTTCTTTTAATAATCGTTGTCATCTAAAATCCTTGTTTATAATTTTCTTGTGAAAGCCAAAGTAATGTCTCATGTAAATTTCTTTTGAATAGAAATTATCATTATTTGATTGATTTAGAAAAATCTAGATTTTAATCTTTAGAAGGTAAATATTATTTTCAAATATATCATAGCAAAAAACAACTAAAACCTTATACTTTTCGAAAAATGTTGCATAAGTGAATAAGCATATTTAAGTTTCGTAAAACCAAGTTCCAAAAATCTAATTTCTTCTTATCAAATAGATAAACCATTTTAAATGATAGTTTTGAAAACCAAGTCATGTAAAACATCCAAAAATCCAAAATAGTGTCCCATGCCACAGTTCACAGAAAATAAACAAACAGTCCCAAAAATACCAAAATATAAAGTATAGTGGTTTAATAAAATAATATTGAGAGAACCTCCGTAAGTTGAGCCTATGTCCTAACCTCGATTATTATATGAAAAATAAAAAACTTATAGAGGTGCACTTTTAAAGCACAGTGTGGGTCAACTTGCATAATACTAGAAATTAAGATAGAATCTCAATAATATAACAGATCACATATACATAATATACAATCACATTAATCAGTATGCATATCGTTGATGTCGATGCACAAAATCTCAACATTATAGCAGATCACATATACAAAATTATATAAACACAGAATCACATATATCACTTGGTGCGAGCTGGTCCTCATGGGATGATTACGAGTCGCGAGAGTTCCTTATTGAAATTAAGAAGTATCATTCATAATGGACTTGCTAAAGGTTGGAAATGAGAATGGTAGGCTTTGGAGAGGTGAATGGATGAATATGCGAAGGATAATGAAAGGATAGGCTTGAATTCGGGTTAAGGACTCAAGAACGGACCAATATTATAGAAGAATATTGACTCAATTCCTATATTAGTACTTAGAATGAATTGCAAGTAGAACCGTAACACTCTATCTAGCAAGACAGGAACTAGTCGATATATGGGTGAATGCCACACTTCGATAAAGTGATAAGTTCGGAAGAATCAGATTGACGGAAAAAGGAATACTTGATAAGTCAATTTGAGTCAAATAAGAACAAGGAGTTTGCAAGCCCACTATAAGATTAAAATTCATCAAAAGTTCTTTACAGAGTGTCCCAAGCCTCCTATTTATAGGCTTACAAGTGACCAGCCGAAAAGACATGATTTAATAAGCAAATTAATGAGTTTGTCTCCCATAAATTCGTCCAATATTCCCATGGCACTTGAAGTTAATGTGGTGGTTGTTTTAATGGAGATGTTGACAGAATTTAGTGCTTGTTTAACTAGGAATAAATGCTTTTTAATTCGGCTAAAGTTTCCCAAGTACTTGGAATAAATGTTGGGTGATGCATTGATGATTTTTGAGTTGCCCAAACAACCTCTTTTATGTTCCCATGATCAGTCTTTGAGCTATTAAACACTTTGTGACCTTTGGTGAAACCGAGCAGCCATGCATGGTGTGAACACATTGATTCTTTGTGCTAAAAACGAACAACCACAAGTCTTTAAGTTGGGCGTTAAGTTGGTCGGCCATTGTAGTTTCCTAAGACTCATTAAACGAGTTATTAGGACACATTAATTAGCACACAACATTTGACTAGCAACTAATAACTAAATTAGGACATATTTAAAAGACTCATCAAAACAACACAATACATAATTAAAACTTAAACTAAAATTATTAAATGGTTAAAACCTTATTTTTTAGAAATTTAATTAACACAAACATTAAGATTTTATATGCAGCGCATTGCATGGGATGCATGTTTTGCAAGAAGTGCACGAGTTGCATGGATTGTATGAAATGTATGAAGTGTTTTCCCAAACTCGTTTAATTAAACCCATGACAACTTCTTTGAACTTCTTGGCTTGTGCGTGAGTGATTGACCTTCTTGGAAGTTTGATTGAAATGTGCGATGTTTGTCCTTCATCCTTGCTCGCATTGTCCATGCTCGCACTATTCATGCTTGCACTATCCATGCTTGCATCATCATTATGCATATCGTGATGTCGATGCAACACTTTTCAAAAACAGTGCCAATTTTTAGAAAACCATTTTCTATCCATCTCCTCTACACACCATAATGAGTTCCCCAAACTCATGCATCCAATAATACACCAATAATGTGGACAAGTCACCAGATAAAGCAGTCAAGCTGCCCAGATACAGAATATTGTGGTCAAGCCACCATATAATGCAGTTAAGATGCCAGATACAAAATATTGTGGTCAAGCCACCAAACTTTTAGATATACTGCCAGATAGTGTGGTTAAATCACCAAAATGTGCAGATTATTAAACTGCCAGAATCTTCCTCCGTACAATCATATCCCAACCCCATGCATGTGATATGACAAACAAAACAATTTTTTTAGTATGCATGCTTTACATGCAAATCAGATCTCATTTCAATTAACATAGTGGCATGCTTTATGATGCAGTCATATGCTCACTAAAAATCTGATTAAGACAAGTGCACCTATAAATTAATAGTATAGTCACGGTGAGCAAAGATATCGTTTCCACGAGGACTAAAAGTACTAGTAATTACCATCTTTCTATTATGTAACCAATTAATTGGAGGGTTTATTAAAACTAAAATTAACTAATTAAATTAACTACGAACCCAACAAAGAATTAATCAAGAAAGTAAACGATTAACAACCAAAAAGTGAAACAATACCCAAGAAGAATCCACCTAAATTTCATCTATCATTATCAATTTGAATTAAACAATTTCTTCACTTAGTATCTTGATATATAGATATCCCTAAATTATGCTAATATCTCTTTCGAGAGTAAGAGCAACTAACTCCAAGTTAATTAATTAAAATTTCTTTCTAATTAAAACTCCTATTAATGCATTAACTCGATCTTTAGATCCCCCTGTTAGATTTGACTATAATCCAGTAGATTTATGTCGTCCAATTTCTAAGATTACATGCAACTCCACTCAATTATGCTAGATCTACTCTTAAATAGAGACTTTTCCTCCTCTGATTTAAGCACATCAAATATGGATTAATAGTCTAAAAATATTAAACCAAGAATTAAGCACACATAATTGGGAACAAGATCCAAAAATGAATCAAAAGAAAGAATTCATCATAAGGTTCATCTCCCCTTGGTATTTAGAAAGTTGGTTCATAATCACAGATAAAAACATCTCAAAGATAGTATAACCACAAGAAATAAACAAACTCATAATAATCTTCAAAGAAATCAAGAGGAGATATTCAATCTTGATGGAAATCTGTTTCAAAGTCAGCTTCAATGGTGTTTTTCGAGTTGTGTTCTTAAGTATTTTATGACAGCTTACTCCTCTCTTCTTATATTTGGTATACATAGGTCATAGAATGCCTGAAAAATCTAAAAATTACATTTTTCCACATGTTTGGAGTAACATTTGCGATTTCCAAACAATCAGGCACATGGTTGTGTGCCTAGCCCGTGTGGGAGTGTTCAGTCCATATGGCCTCTAAACCATGCTTCGATTTTTCGATTTTCACCTTTTGCTCCCAAATACTCTCTAAAGTATAGAAACATAAATTTAAAGGATTAGGAGCATTAAATTCACCATTTTACATCGAATAATCATCCAAAAACGCATTAAGAACGAGATTAAAACCTATTAATTTTAGCACTTAACAAATATCTCCACATTTGAGCGTTTGTTTGTCCTCAAGCAAAATCCAAAAACCCACATTCAAGTTAACTTTTCTCAATTTCTCATTTTCATCAATAATGTTTCAAGATAATTTGCAAACAATCATGCATTGGAAATTCAACCATAAGGACACTAAAGATTTAAGTAGTCCAAGACGAAATTTTTTAAAGCATAAAATTACAGGTGTCTCTCCTTATCTAAAGAACTATCTCAAATTTAAAATCAACAAGAATTGGAATCCTCACTAAAGATCACTCAAAGCACTCAAAGTATTTAAAGTTCAAGTAATATGCACTCAACAGTCAAATGAGAAATGTTATTATCATATGCTTACTTTAAAATCAAATCTCCACCATTGTAGAATGAGATGACACACCAATCAAGAGGTCTTTAAAAGGTTGTAATGAGGCTCAGGTTAAGGGTATGAAAAATGCCAGAAAAATTGGTTAGAATCGAGATCGAGTTGATAAGTTACCAAACTAACAAAAAAGAAAGGTGCTAAATTAAAAAAAAAATTACATCAATAAAAATAATCTCGAATGGAAACGAGCTTTTCAATAGAATATGAAACTATCAATTTTTTTATTCTTTTTTATTCTTTTCTATATTTTTTTTCTTTAAGAATAAAACAAAATTTGGCAATTCAAATAATGGAACATAGTTAGATAACTAACCAAATCAAATCTCGACAAAAAGGGAGTCAATAAAAAGAAAATTTTACAACATAAATATAGGTTAAGGGTTAACATTAACGGGATAGAAAAATGTGTTAGGATCAATGGGGTTTACTAAGAGTTAATTCAATAGGTAAGCTTTTTACATGTTAAGTGTGTTAAATCCTAAGTGTCTCTATTATCTCAGTATATCAAATCAATAATGTGGTCTCAACATGTATAATCGAAGCAAGTTCTAGAATAACAAATCAAGTTGACATACTCACAACCAAAAATAAAATGAGCACGAAAAATATATGTTTTATAGGCTCAAAAGCTCACAAAATTTTATGGTTTTGATGACAAACTTTCAAATTTAAAATTTCAAGATAATAATTTCATTCAGGGAGATAACCTAAAATATGATTTCTAAAAAATAATTTATCATGCTTGACTTTTTTTCTATCTTAAAAACTAAATCAACCAATGCACAAATATCCACAAATAAATCCAAAACAACATCAATAAAAATTCAAATTTAAAAAAAAAAATTCACTCTAATGGAGAGTATGAGAAAATTACATAAATACAATAAATAATTCAGGAATTTTATCAAAAATATATGAACAATCTCCCCACACTTAAGATGTACATTGCTCACAATGTACAAACAGATATAAACAGAATAAGCGCAATATCATAAGGAAGAAGGGAACTGAAACTACCCTTAATTTGGATGATTTCACCAGAATAATGAAAATCAAAATCGTGGGCGATTCTAAATGAAGTGCATGTTTCCAAGCAAACTAATAAGAAAATAGAAAAAAATGAACAAGAAGATAAAGAGATAACAAAATAGAAAAAACAATCGTCAAAACAATAAAAGTACAGTGCATAATAAAATAAAATTAAATAAAAACAAAAATAAAAATAAAACAAAATGAAATATAAAACTAAATGAAATAACTTTGATTGGGGTAGGAAGGAAACAAAAGAAGAAGAAAAAATCAAAATAAATAAATAAAAACTAGCATTAAAAAGGAGACATGGCCATGTGGTAGGAAATTTGAGTCACATGGTCGTGTAGGCAGGCCTTGTGAAGCACACGACCGTGTGGGTGGGGTCAACCCGTGTGTGATTTAAAATATTAAAAAAGTAAGCCCAATTTCCACACGGCCGTGTCACAAATGTCGTGTGGTACATTGTAGCCCGTGTGATGACTCCAAAAAAAGGAAAAATTATGCCTAGTAACCACATGGTCGTGTGCTAGATCGTGTGGGATCATCCTTCGCTTCTCCCATGCCGATGTGTAAGGTCATGTCGGGCACACAATCTCACACATGCCTGTGTGTAAGGTCGTGCGGGACACACAGTCTCACACACGCTTGTATGCAAGGTCGTATGGGGCACACAGTATAACACATGCCCGTGTGTCCAAGGCGTGTGGGGCATACAGTCTCACACACACCCGTGTGTGAGGTTATGTGGGACAAACAGTCTCACACACGCCCGTGTACCAAAGCTGATTAGATCACTTTTTTTTTCAAATTTTTTGGTAATTTTTTTCAATTTTTAAGTAATAAAAATAAATTTACTATTTTTTTGAATTATTTTTATTCAATTTTTTGAATTTTTTTTTAAAATAACATGGAAGTAAAATAAAATAAAAACTAAAAAAAACACTCTGTTGCCTCCAAAAAAGTACTTATTTAGAATCTAAGCTTGACTTCCCTTTTTTAGCTCACGATTAAGGCGGATCTTTGAGCTGAAGCTTGAAACACCCAAAACCCGAACACCGTCGCCAGTCAGGGTTTCGATGTCACATAAATCATCTCACTATTCATCTTTTAAATATTGAGACATACAATCTTATTTTATCAAGGAAATGTACCCAACACATCATATTAAAACATTTAGAAAATCAACAAGGGGAAAATGGGTAATTTCCAAGATTTTTGGAGATTTCTACCGGTACTTGTTGGGCAAGTATCGGTAGTTGTCAAGCCAGTAAAAAGTTCAGGCATAGTGCAGACTTCTACCGATATAAGTGACAGGTCTGCCGATACAAGTGACTCTTCTACCGAAACAAGTATTACCTTTACCGATACTAAATACACCAATGAGCTAAGAAGTCCAACCTTGCAACTTCTACCAATACTAGAACTCAATCTACCGATACTTCCAAGTACAGAACTATAGATACCTATTATTCAACTACCGATACAACCCAAGTCAGTGAACAACCTCTCTCCCACCCTGTACTTCTACCAATACATGCATAGTTCTACCGAAACAAGTATGCAGAATCTTAAGAATCATACCAAAACACAAGTTTATCAACTCAAATCATTCAACACTCTCATTATATATTAAGCTAACGCAAAATACATAGTTTCCAAGTCATTACATAGTACTTTTAAGTCTGTAATCAAACTTGCACAAACATACATTTCTACTTTCATCAAACATGACAAGGTTTCCACAATCTCAAATTCATAAAGCAAAAGGATAACATCATCCTAGTACATGTCATATGACCAAGTGATGTAATAACTATCGAACAACTCCAAGATAGTGTAATGCTCCAAGATGATCTGATCTCCGAACAGCAAAATTGAATCTACAAAACAATAACAATTTCACAGGTAAGCATTTTAAAGCTTAGTAAGTTCATGAAGTTAAATAGATTTACCAAACTTTAAGAGTTGTAAAATCTAACCAACTGAATTTAATAAATTATATACATTAGAGGTAGGTTTATTGCATTTTAAATACTCACGATGACACAAAGTCATCGGGCTTTTACTTCGTTAAAGAATCACGTACGATGACACGTAGTCATAGGACCTCATAATCCGTAAAGGATTCATATACTCACGATGATACGTAGTCATCGGACCTCATAATCCGTAAGGATTCATATACTCACGATGAAACGTAGTCATCAGACCTCATAATCTGTAAAAGATTCATATACTCATGATGACACGTAGTCATTGGACCTTTTTCATTTATGGCTTAAAGCCCGTTTGCCTTTCCTTTCCTTTGTTCCCGTCTCTCACACTTCTGATCATCATTTCAACTCACTACGATAGTTTACAATAAAAGAATATATTACTTAAATTGGAATTTAACCATACGAACTTACCGGATTAGACTGCAATTTTGAATGGATTCCAGGGACTATTCCGCTAATTTTCCTTTTCTGTGATTGGTGGCACAGTCATAGTCTACATACACAAATCATTAAATTTCTCACATTATATCATACAATCAATTCATTTAACACAATTTAGCTCTTTTTGTTAAAATTATGATTTTACCCCTACTACTTTCCTTTTATTCAATCTAGTCCTTTCAACACAAAACATGCAAAATACTCATTTTCTCATCAACCCATACTAGTCGAGCATTCATAACCCTCATATAAGATCATACAAGTCCATTTATTTCACACCAAGTACATCAAATCTCCATTTTAACATTTTAGTCCTAAAACCCTAATTTCATCAAAAATCACTTTACAAAAAGATTCAACCCAAACATCATACATACAAATACATCTAAAGCTTTCAAAAACAAGCATTTTCATCAATGGCAAGTTTCATAACATTTGACAGAATCATAAATTGATCTCTGGATCAGCTAGATTAGGCTAATACAGAGTCAAAAACATAAAAATTACTAAAAACGATTAACATTTGCTTACCCAAATCAAAGCTTAAAGTTTGAAAATGGAGAAACCCTAATTTTTTCCCTTAGCCGAATGGAGAAGAAGATGATAAATTAGGTGAATTTTTCTCATTTTCTTTCATTTAATTAATATATATACTTAATGACAAATTTGTAAATTTTAAGACTTTCATGATTAACTTAATAAACCATTTACTCAACCTTAATTAATCCCATTTAATCAATATCTTCCATAATAATCCACCCACTAAATACTTTAGGTTAATTTGCTCCTTTGGTCTTTCTAATTAACCAACTCTAGTTTTGCACCTTTTTCAATTTAATCCTTTCTACTCAATTTACTATCCAAACATTAAAATTTCATGATCAAATTTTAATACGATGCTAACGAAGCCACAAATATTAAAAATAAATAATTTACGACTCGACTCGTCGGAGTTGTGATCCCGAAATCACAGTTTTTGACTCCATTAAAAATTGGGCTGTTACAAAGCTCCTCTCTTTCGTCATCAGTATTACCACAAAAATAAAATTTGAGGTGATGATGGTTTTACCTTGAATGTGTTGTAATAAGGATATGTTACCTTATTTGTACTGTATGGAAAAATGGTTTTTACCACACATGGGTCGGACCCTCTTGACTTATACTCTGAAGGAAAAATTCATGGATCTTTTTTTCTAATAGCACTTTATCCCCAACTTGGAATTGGTTTGTTCTCTTTACACACACAGTACATCATTACTTTGTTTCTTTCTTGTGTTTTATCAGTTTCTCATCAATATTTGTTCGTCATTCATCTAATTCGTTGAGCTGCATCATTTGCTCTTCATTTGTCCCTCGAGTTCTATCACTTTGAATAAAATATGGTTACATGTTTTCATGAGTGATTTCCTGCAAAGTACTTTGAGCCACTTGGTTACTAACATTAATAGAATAATTGGTATCATCTCGGTCATTAAGGACTCTAACAAAATCACGTGCTTGAAGAGTAATATTTTCATAACCTACACGAACCACAAGTTCACTGTTATAGACATCAATAATAGTTCTAGCAGTGGCTAAAAAGGGTCAACCTAAAATCATTGGTACGTCAATATCCTCATCCATGTCCAATACCAATGCGTTGTAGTACCCTAAGCAAGGCCTGTGAAATAACATAGTCAATAAGCTCATGATGATCCTCCTCCATAGTTTGAGTATTCTCAACTTGATCGACCACTGGCTTGAGTTCAGTCACGGGCTCAGGTGTGCGTACTCGTGACGCAAACTAATTTATCTGGGTCCATAGACCCCACACTCAGTAAGCTCTCATACCTCTAGTATGAATGCCTTGTGAATTCATCTTTGTTAATCAGATTCTTAAGTTTTATGTAGTTTTATCTGACAATTAGAAATGAGCTTTAATTATCAATTTAGAATGTTTTCAGTTCTAATAGTTTTGTCACTAGAGTATCAATATATATAGTTTTCAGAATCTAGAGTTTCACAATATGGTTTTCAGAATCTATAATATACTACAGTCTTATATCAAAACTTAATAAGGCAGAAGTATTTATCTGGTCCAGCGTCGGAGTCTCGAATTTTTAGAACAAAAATTTTTTTAATTAAAGTATGAGTTTTTCCCTAAAATACCCTTTTTCATAAATATGCATGTATGTTTTTGAAAATTAACCATAGTCCAAGTTTTTGAATCAGGCTCTGATACTACTAAATGTAACCTCCTAAATTCGATCTAGACATTATGGCCAAATCTCGAAGATCGCATTGGTCATGATATTGGCATAGTAAAACATTTAGAAGTTTTCTCTTATAAATCTTCGTTGCTATAACGTCCTTGTGATTTATTTAAGAAAAACTAAATTTAGTTGATATCGTCTAACTTTAAAAAACTCAAGTGTTAATAGTTTTCGAAGAAACGTCATATTTTAACTAAAACATCGCATCAAACAATTTCTATTTTAACAACTCGCTTTTCGTTCATAAACGTAGATTCAACATACATCTCGTAAAATATCAGTTTCGTAGGCAAATAGAGTCGTGTTTTAGAACATCATTATTGAACTTGTTATGACATTATTTTAAATAAAATCCATATTTAAGTTGTTATTTTCACAAATCCTTTATATGATAGTTTTTCAAAACATAAGCCATGTAGAAAAATCCCAATAAAAAATCCAAAGTCCAAAAACCAACTTCCAAATCCAAAGTAAAAAACAAATACCAAATACCAATAAACATAAAGTTTTCTGAAAACAAGAGTGTCTCTGTAGTTGAGTCCATCCTAACCTCGATTATTTGAAAAAATTATAATTTAAAGGGGTGAGCTTATAAAGCCTGGTGTGGGTTACCAATAATAATAATCATAAAATTCAACTCATAACATCATCATTTCAAGCAGATCAAAACATATTAAATATTCAGTCATAGAATCAGATATAGCAGTATGCATAATGGTGTTGTCAATGTAACACTTTTCAGAAAACAATGCAAAATTTCAAAAAATAAATTCTACCCAACTCCGCTACACACCATAAAAAGTTCCCCATAACTCGTCCATTCAATAACACACCAAATTGTGGTCAATCCAGCTGATAGTGCAGTCACGCTGCCAGAAACAAACAAAGAGGTCAAGCCACCAGATAATGCAGATTTACTGCCAAATACTTCCTCCGTACATATTTTTCTCAATCCCATGCATGTGTTATGGCATACAAATCAAATTTTCAGTAGGTATGATTTACCTGCGAATCAAAATAAAAAATATAGCATGCTTAACATGCGAATCAGATCTCATTATATTTTATCACAATGGCATGCTTAACATGCGGATCAGGATCAGAAATATGACATGGTTAACATGCGAATCAAAATCAGAAATAATATCATATTTTCATGTGAATCAGAACACCGATAACCATATTTTCACATCACTTGCACACACGTATTTCAATAGCCATAAATTGCATGTCATGAATAATGGAAATCATGTAATAACATATTATACAAAAATTTTCAAATCACAGTCATCATCATAGATATGAGATTTCGGGAGTACTTCCTTGGTATCCTCTTTTATCGGATCTTAAATCCATCCTTATGAACACTTTTGTGTTCATCCAATATTTCATTATTTAGAGATTATTATTAACAATAATATTTTAGTACTTATTTAAATATTTTTATCAATATTATTATCAACCATCATTATTAAAAGTAAATCCCCACTCCTTGTAAATCTGATTGAACAAATCTCGACTCCAACTTCGAAAGGGAAGAGTTAGATTCTTGAGTCATTACGGTTTTGACCAAATGCACATGTTAATACGAATTAATAAATAAATAATCCTTGATTTAAATGATTGGCGAAATACTTACACTATTATTCGTCAAAATGCACCCTCTTATAAATGGAACGTAATTCTAGGATTTTGAATAACACTTCACGAAGACACAGTGAAACAAATTGTTAGAAACTTCTCCAATAAAACAATAACACTAGAAATAACAATATGAATGGTGATTCTTCCATACTGATAACAAAGGAAAGAAGTCTCGACATTTTTTCCCAAAAAGTCGACTAGAGTAAAGGATTCGACATTAAAATAATAAATAAATGTTTGAAAAATCAGTTGGAAGTAATCCTTTAAACAAATATGAAAAATCAGATTTGGGATGAAGAATAATGGATTACGAGAAGAGGGGAAGAAAAAAGAGGAATAAGAGTTTTCGGTGATGATCGACAGCAACGGTGCGACAACACGATTATGGCGACAACAATGGGGAGAGGTGCTGGTGTGGTGGTGGAGTCGAAGAGAAATGAGGGATAAGGGGTGACTAAGGTGGTGAAAATGAAGAAAAAGAAGAGAAAAGTGGAGGAGCAAAGAGGAGGGCGGCTAAAGGAGAGGAGGACAGAAAAATAAAAAAATAAAAAGTGAATATGATTTATCTAGGTACATGGCTGGCCAAAGTAAGGTAGGGGGGAGGTTTTGGCAAGTTGAGGGGACAATGTTACCAAAAGTGGATCATGGGAGTGAAAAGCGGAGAACTTTGTTAAGGTTGACCTTGTAATCAAGGAAAGAATATTAGTTTGTATGGCAACAAGTGGTGGACAGCAAGAGTGTTAACACTAGCTCAAAATTGTCAAAAAATTTTATTAAAAAGATGTGCTTGTGGGGGGCTTAAACTTGGGACATTATGGAAACAAATAACACACTTAACTAGTAGACCATTAATTCCCTTGCGACATAAACTAGCATAATTAGTTAATTAAATTCTAGGGCGTGGCATCAATTGCATCCTTACATTTTATAATGCATGAATAACATGCTCATGATTTTATCTAAATGAATAAACAGATCAAATGCATAGAAAAACTTTAACAAAATTAAATAATCTAAGCTAAAAAATTTAAATCATTCTAATACCAATGAAATTAAGCAATCATGATTACATTAAAAGTAGGAAACTTAGTTGCAATCATGTTTCTTGAATTAACAAAAATAAAAGATTGAAGGGAAAAGAAATGTTAAGCCGTTTTCGGTGGTTCTCCGAGGCACAGCTGACTTTACTTCTCCTTCATTATTCGCTTCTTTTTGTGATTACCTAGCTTAAAAACTCTTAATATGGCCAAATGGCGTTGCTCTCAAAGTCTTGTAAACACTTTTTGAAGAATGGAACATGTGAAGTGAAAGAAGACAGAAAAGAGAAAAGAGATAGTGAGTGAAGGGTGAATGAAATGGAGAGCAAATGCATCTCTATGTACACTAGTGAGAAGCCCCTTGAGTTTTCTAAAAATAGCATGATAATCCCCTTTTTTCTCTCATGCATGGT
Source organism: Gossypioides kirkii (assembly GCA_005610355.1). Lineage (NCBI taxonomy): Eukaryota > Viridiplantae > Streptophyta > Magnoliopsida > Malvales > Malvaceae > Gossypioides > Gossypioides kirkii. The sequence goes on from CP032245.1 coordinate 18,754,256, forward strand.
CAACCCCTTGTGTTGAAGAAGGAAGGTGGATGACTTTTATAAATTTAGCTAGGTCATGCTTAATTCATGGGAAGGAGTTGAACATGGGAAAGTTGTTGTGGCTGGTTTGCAATATTTTACCAAGTTTTTAGTGCCTAAATTAATTATTTTTAGGGACGGTTGGACTTCCCATAGTTGAATTGGGCTTTTTCCTCTCTTAGTGGACAGTTTAGGCTTCAAATTTGACATTAGGCTTGTCCACTTTAGTGATCCAATTGCGAGTTGGGTCAAAATTAATTTAAGAGTCCAACATATGAATTTAGGATTCCCCATGCTGATCAGCCATCTACCTACATCTGCATGGCCTCTATTGTAAGAGTGCTACAACATCGAGCATTGAATATGTGAGCTTCAAAACTAACTTTTCGTCTATTGCACCAAATTACGTCAAATCAACAAAAATATGTCAAATTAGCAAGTAAATAGGTAAGATTACAAATTTATCTTTAATTTTGTCTTACTTTACAAATTTGTAATAAAACTACAAAATTTACTATAAAAATACTTAAAATTTGCATGAATTACTAGTGAGAAGGTGTTGTAAATGTCTATATAATTTCGAGATATCATAAAAACCATTCTCGGTGCCAACAAACTGATTAATATTAGGGCTACAACATCTCCTCTCTCTCTCTCTCTCTCTCTTAATTTACAGTAAGTTTTCCTATCATTTGAACCTTTAAATCTATCTCCTTTCTAAAATATTGTTAACTAACTCTAATATTTATTTGTACACAAAAATAACTCATTTTAATAGGGAATGGACATTTTTATTTCATTGATTAACATGTTTGATTTATATCATTTTTGTGTTGTCCTGTTTGGAATTACCCTCACTTCTGAATTTAAACTTTAGTTAGAATAACTTGTTTGATTTATATTTTTTGTATAAATGTATTAAGAAATTAAAATTAGTACACTTTGTTCAATTAAGCTTTTGTTCTTTGATTTTTATTAATGAAGATGAGAAATATACTTAGATGAATATCCTAGAATAATTATTTGCCTACTTTCTGATCCCTTCAAGACCACTTCTTCTTCTTCATCCTTACAGCTCATTTGGTTTAACGTAATGAGCGTTTGATTCTGTCTCAATTTTTTGCACTACAATGATCAAGAGGTTTGTTTCATTGAATGAGTGATTCAGTAGAATGAGAATTCATCCCTTATTCCTTCCCTTCTCGTAATAGCAATTCAGTGGTGAGGTTCTAAATGGGTTATTCAGAATCCTCACCAAATAGGAGAGTTTTTTTATTTGTATTCAATGGTATCTTCTGCAGAAAAAGAACCTCCTTTTAGAGTCTGTTTGTTTGCATGTAAAATATTTTTCGTAAAATATTTTCATTGTTTTATGTTGTTTATTTGGTGTAAAATGAATTATCAAAGGAAATCATTCTAAAAAAATGGTAAAATCAAGACTTTTTTAAGAAAAATGTCTTACCAAATTTCTCCATAAGACATTTTCCAAACTAATAAGGATTTGTTCTTTATCTTCATTGTTGAACAAAGGGGAAACTCTCTTCGCTATTGAAGAAAATAGTCCCTTATATTCTATTTTTATATTTTTTATGATTTAGTCCCTAAAATCCAAATTTTTACTATTCTACAATTTAATTCCTCAAAAACAAATTTTCTTATTCTACAATTCACTCCTAAACCTCATTTTGTATAGTTTTGCAAAACAATCCATTTTTAAAATTTCTCGATTTTATAATTTAGTCATTACAACTAAAATTGTGAAAATTTCCAAAAATTAATCCTTGATTTTTGAACAGTTAAACTTTCATATTCTATTTTTCAGAATTGTAAATTCTCAAATACTGTAAATTAGTCCTAAAACTTAAGTTTTGAAATATTTACAATTTAACCCCTATAATTTCAAACATTACTATTTTATGCTCCATATTTCAAATGTTCATATTTCATAATCATATAATTTAGTTACTACATCAATGTTTCAGATTCACTACTCAAACCCTTAGAATTTGAAAATTTACAAATTTTACAATTTGGCTCTTACATTAATTTTTATTAAATTAAGTGATTTTTTAACTTACTCATCCAAATAATATTCAAAATAAATATTTACCATTTCAACTTAATTAAACATGAATTTATATCTATAAATTCATATTCCCTAATGTATGAAATTAATAATTAAGTAAATTAAGATTGATTAAAACTAAAACATGATTAATTAAAATATAAATAAGCTTTATGAAATAAACTCAATTAAACAATGAAAATATAATAAAATCTCAAATGTATGTTAGTTTTATTGAAAATAGCTTTTACGAAATATTTTTAGGAAATTTTCCAAATAACAGAAAACATTTTACACAAATTCATACAAACACCAAAAATTATAGTTTTTCCAAAAATGTAAGTCGTTTTCTAGAAATCATTTTTCGAAAACCATTTTAAGTGAAACAAATTGATCCTTAATCTTAAACCCTTTAGTTGTAAAATGTCTCTCTTCAAAGCTTTCATTTTGTCTACACGTACCAAAGTTCTCCTCAAAATGCACAATCCTTTTTAGAAAACCCTTTATCCTTCACAACATCCATAATCAGAAGAACCCTTAATTCCTCTTCCTAGAAACCAACCAAAAACCCCACTTTCTCTATTGTTTCAAGACATTGTTTTAACAGTAAAACCCAAAAAAACTGAAACCTAGAGCAAAGACGAAATCAATGAGTCGATGAGAGAATTTAGGAATTTCAAAGAAAACCCGAAAGGAAAAAAAGAAAGAAATAGAGAAATTAGATGGAAAAAAACCGAAGAAATTCAAGTGTTTGGTTGAGTTTTTTGGGGGTGAAAACAAAGAAGAAAAGATGAAAAGGATGATAAAAGTTAAGAGAGAAAGGGAAAGGGTAAGAGCTTTGAAGGGTCTTTCTGTTACGAACAAAAATCGAGAAGCTAAAAATTACAGAGAAAGAAGGGAAGGAAGAGAGAAATTCCAGAGATGAGAAGAAGAGATTGAAAAGAAGGAAGAATAATAAAGAGAAAAGAGAGAGAAAGATAATAATTCTTCAACAATTTTCATTAACCACTCCATGACCTCAGCCAAAAGTAGAACAACATATATATGGAAGACAACAACAAAATATAACAACAAAAAGAAAAGAAAAAGTAAAAGAAAATTGTTGGATGAATCACCTTGTATAATAAAGTCTTCTGTGCACCATATCACTAAAGTAAAACGCATCGTTTTTCTTGGTATTCATTTTGGCATGTATCTAATATCTCCACCTTAAAATGATCATTGTCCTCAAGGATCAAAGTGAGGAAAATGCTTGAATTTTCAATAGGATAACCATAAATATCCATTCTTCGATCTAGCATAGGGCATCCATTAGCACCAAGTTCATGACAGGAACATCAAACTTGAATTCAATGGGACATAGATCATCAGAAAGTTCTAGCCTAACACTATCCATTGTGTCATTAGGATCAGTAACCTTATGAACTTTGGTAATCATGGTAGTAAATGTCACATCATTATAAATTCGGTTTCTACATGCTTGATGATATAGAAGGAATTATTTTTGCCTTTCAAAGTTAACCCACATCTCATCCCTTTCATTTGAAAGAGAGACAATTTCATCATTGTTAAGTAAGCAAAAATCTGATACAACCATTTCTGCAGTAACCCACATGACTTCATTGAACCTAAAGTCAAACTCCACGTTTAATGAAAATCCACACATTTTCTCCGAATCAGGATCACCATTACGAAACTCGTAAAGTTCAAATAAAATGAGGAGAGGAAGAATAGGACCTACAAGTGAATCAACAGGCTACATTTTATGCGACCACTTAGTGCTACAGCATGAAGGCTTCCTTAATAGGAATGGAGGCAACTGAGGAAGGTTTGGAACAACTGAAAATTCTAAAGGCATGGTGATGTCATCGAAGGGCACATCAAGTAGCTTAGGATAGCTAGAGAAAGCTAGTAGTAAAAGTTTCAAAGGGAAGGTTGCCCACATTTTCCTTAAAGCAACTTCACATATACTTGTTGGTAAGCTAATGTTATTGAAGACAACAAAAAGTGAAGGAGAGGACATGAATCAACCAAATCTGCATGTCGTCAACTTCTCACACAAAATTTCATGCAAGTTTAGGTTAAAATATTCTTTATGGGACTTCTAAATCTTGGAGCCTAGGCCTTCCGCAAGATTATCATTCAAATATCCATGAAGATAGTCAAGGTTCAAATACATAAGCCTTTTAGGAAATTCGTATTCATCGTTACCCAAGGAGTATAGTAAGCTATCCTCAAAATTGAACAGTGGTTCTCCGTGAGCTACATCAAAATTCTACACCAAATCCCATGAGGCACAATATCATTAAGCTTCAATCTTCCTTGAAGACATTAGCCGAATCAAAATTAACCCACCAAATTCATTTGATTCGCACACTAACTTCGAGAGATCCCTACTCAAAATGGGTTTGCAAAACTTTGAAATTTTCGTAGCAATAAATCCTTCATTAGCTAAGAAGGGCCATAGCAGAACAACCTAAACTCACATTTCAAAATGATCTCAATGTTATGCAAAAACTTGATTCAGTTGCCCACTGATATATCATCCCTAGATTGTGACCTTAATTCTAATAAACTAATCATATCAATGAAGCATGGATTATCTAGATCATGAGCCCAACACAACAATGGCACCATTAACGTACACACATTACAAAGAAGCAATAAAGCTTTGCAAGCCAAAACACCTTGAAACCCATAAGCTCTTGCTTTAGAAAACGCTAGGAACTGATCATCATCAACTACAACATATGGGCTCAACATCTCAATATTAGATAAACAAAATACATTGCATTCAGCATGTATAAAATCAAGTAACAAAGTAGCATATGATCGGGCAGCAACTAAAATCCTAGATGCCAATTTAACTTAATACCCAACAATTTATAATTCTCTGCACCACTCGAATAATACCATAAAAGTCTAAGTTCACTGCATTTAACATAGCCATTAAGTTTTTGACAATTAACATAAGAAACTAAATCAAGCAGGAACAGTGCACCATTTTCTAACAAAACCACACTTTCTTTAGGTATGTGTGGACTGCAACAAGCATAGACAATTGAGGAACTCTTAAATAGCTCATTGTCTAAGTAATCCAAAGCAAGGGTTTTGCAAGGGTTATGAAATCTAACTGATACCAATGAACATAATATAGAGTAGAAGCCATTAAATTCCCAACAACAGAATCACTTGAAATCTCGTCAAAATCATCAATTGGATCGTTTACTACTGACACTCTACTAAAGGAATATTCATTTGGAGAAATCTTACCCATCACTACATACCTATCATTTTTCCCAGTTATGGCTTACTTCACTTGTGTCCTTGACATTTTTTGTGTAGTTGAAATAACCAAAATACCATCATCAAGTTCACCTTATTCCTATTTTGGAGGAACCTTGAACATTAGATCCGATTGAAGCGCTTGAATTTCGACTTACGTAGACGAACCTTCTACCTTCACAACCAACACATGAAAGAGAGCAATAGCTGTGCGAACTTGATGCAGCTTGTTCTTAAGGATCATGTGGTACTCATCTATGTCACTCAATACCATCGGTGTCGAATCGGACGACAAAGAACTACGATTATTAGGCCTTTTTACCTTCACCACACCACCATCCGCATCACCATTTTCAAATTTGAAAATCGGTGTTTGAGGTACCACCAAAGACGTACCAGTCACATTCTCGCCTACATACAACCCTTAGATCGTCACACCAACATCATAAAACTGTATATTAAGTTGGAAACAATCATCATAAATATTACAATCATGTTGAGAAATTTTAGCTAAAATAGAATTCAAGCGTCCTTCAAATTGGATCAAGGCTTGAAAGCTAACCGACGATTGAAATGTGATGATTTTCTCCATAGATCCATGAGGTGAGAAAACTTGGTGGAGCGCTTCCATAGTAATAGGATAAAGCATATGATGGATTGTGACTAAGAGGGTTCGATTTGAGTTACCACCAGCCATGGAGGATCGATTGAAGCTCTGATGCATTTTTTACGAACAAAAATCGAGAAGCTAAAAATGGTAGAGAAAGAAGGGAAAGAAGATAGAAATTCTAGAAAAGAGAAGAAGATTTTGAAAAGAAGGAAGAAGAAAAAAAGGAGAGAAAGAGAGAGAGAGAGAAATATAATAATTCTTCAACAAGCAGTTGTATGCAAAAGGGTATTTCAGGAGGATAGTTTTTTAGAAGACAACAAGTTGGATTTTTGGTTACTCTGAGAATAGTTATCGAAGGGATTTTATCAAGTTTGCTGCTTATAGTTTTGGTAAAGATTGACAAGATATTGCAAAGTAAGAACATTTGTTTTCTCCTTTTGTTCTTTTTTTAACTTAGATTTGACATTATTTGACAATTGTTAATGGTTTATATTCGGATAGTTTCTTTGGACCATGAATTCTTTTTCTTGTTTTTGATTATTTCTTTAGTGTTATGTTGACTTTGAGTAAGGTTTATTTTTGGTTGAGTAATTGAAATTTAAAGAAAATGATTAGAGTGTTTGATATTTGGATGAAAAAGTTTGTTATTTTAGATTTAATTAGAATTTTAAATGAAAGAAGAGGTAGCACTTAATTGTATTATTATAAATTAAACAGCTATAAGAATAACCAATTGGGTGGTGAAAGCACATTGCTTGATACTGTTGTTGGTGGTGGTGGTGATGGTGGTGTGTATGTGTGTGTAGGTGGTGACAATGTCAACTCCTGCAAGAAAGAGACTAATGAGAGATTTTAAGAGGTAGCAACAAGGTCCGTCTGTCGGTATCAGTGGAGCACCTCAAGCAGGGGTGGATCCAGGGGGCCTGACAGGGGCTTTGGCTCCCCCCTAAAATGGAAAATTTCACCTTTAGTTCTTTTATAATTTTAAAAATTTTAAATTAGTATATGATAAAATTACACTTTAACTCTCCCAAGAATGAAAAAGAATTGATTTAATCATTTAAAAATTATAAAGATGAAATTTCACTATTACTATTATAAAAATATACAATTTTATTCCGACTCCCCCTCAAAATTTTTTTTAGCTACGTCCCTACTCAATATTATGCTTTGGAATGCAGTTATATTTGGGTCAATTTGGGACATAAACGATCCTTTTTTTTTTTCCTTTTTACTTTCAAGTTTGCTTAGGATTTTTGCTTTACCTCATTTGGCATATTATCAGTATATTAAGTATGGTTCAATAAGCTATTCTGGTTTCTTTTCTGATTGGGATTGCAGTCCAGATGATACTGAATGGGATGGAGGTGAGTAACTCTGACGCCCAAACTCTTATTCAAATAGGATATTCTGTGCTTTCTTTTCACTTCTCGGTTGCTTCAGATTAATCTATATGTAGGATCCTATATTGTTTGTTACGCATCCTTTAGGTGACATCATGTTCTTTTTTTCTCCTTTGTCAACATAATAATCATTTCTGTCTTTGTTTATGACTGAAACTATAATATATTCTTAGTTCTTATTACAGTGATGGATTCTTTGTGCAAAATCATGTAGTTAAATTTTCTTGCTCTGATTATGACTTCATCGTATGATGCTCTGATGTTGTTTAATTTTCAGCTAGTAAAGTGGTGCTTGACATGCGCAAAAGGTTGCCCAGGGTAATGTTGTAATCTGAAATTGTTCCAAGTTTTAACTTATTTAAGTGGTATAATTGGATCTTCAATTTATAAAAGATAATGTTACGTGAAAATACAAAAATAATAGTATACAATAAAGTATATTGGTTTCACTTTTTTTTTTGCTTTTTTAAAAAAAATTATTAAACGGAATATTAGTCATTTGAATTTTTTTATGATTTTTACATTTTTATAAAAAATAAAGGGTACATTTGTCATTTTAGCATTTAATGCCTTTGGTTTTCTAATATTTTTACAAAATAATTTAATTTACAAAAGCTAAAGAGTTTTTCATATTTTAGTAGTAGAAAAAAAAATTTAAGGGTTTGCTAGAATAAAGCACACTAGCTTAGACTTTTTGATAAATTAGCCTTTATTTATTTTCTACTTCAAATCCTTTATTAATTTTGGTATTTTATATTAACAAGCTAATAATTAGAAATGTCACCAACCCAACAAAATAGTGATAATAAAGAAAAAGGCTAATAACAAATAATATATATTAGGAAAAGGTAAAAAACATTTGTTGTGACATTAAAATATGTTAATCCAAATCTACTGTAGATTTTATTATTTTTTCTCATGTTTATATAATCTTTCATACAATATAATTTGATTCGTGTATTTCACATATCCTATTCATATCATCCATACACTTTCAGCTTTAAATAAATTTTTAGAATAAATCAAGAGTGAGGCTTTATTGATTAAAAAAACTTTAAATACACCAGACTTCCTAAAAATAACTGAGGCCTAAAAGAAACACTTTGAAACCCAACCTAAGAAATAAAAACATAAACAAAAAAATAAAAGGAAACTTAAAACTTAAGGAAAACTAGTCAAGTTCAAGAATGTATTGAACAATAAATCGAGCTATGTCCGCATTGGTTTTGACAATTTGTTCATTAACCCTCTTATTTCTTGTAGTCCATAAGGACCATAGTGTATAACAAAATAAACTGTAGTGAGCATCCGATCCAAATCTGAAAACCCAGGTAAGTCATTCCCCAAACTCCCGTAAATGCTTAGACAAGACCCATTAAAGTCCTACTAACCCCCAGATGTCTATTGCTACAGGACATTGACAAAACAAATGCTCCAAGGTTTCAAAACCAGCACCACAGACAGGGCACATAGCAACCCCCACCAAATGCCTACAAACCAAGTTCCCCATAATGGGAAGAAAAATTTTTGTAATGCGCCATATAAGGATTTTCATTTCTGTATGGAGATCTAGTTTCCATAACCTACTATAGAAGGCTTTAGATGGATTCTGTAAATTATTTAAACTAGGATTAGGGTACATGGTTTGTAATAGTTTATAGGCTCCTTTGACGGAAAATTCGCTTGACTGATCACAACTCCAGACCGACTCGTCTTCATGGTGAAAACGTGCCAAGGGGATTTGAACAATGCGCTTCGCATACTCTCTATCGAAGGTCATACTCATGTATCTTTGTCAATAATATCTATAACTAACTCCAATGCATTATCACTAACTGGATGAATTACTTTAAGATTTAAGGAACTAGGAATCCACGCGTGATTGCGAATAGAAACCTGATCCCCTGTACCCATGCGCCAACATAACCCATCACTAAGAATTTTTTTAGCTGCACATATACTTTAACATGTGTAAGAGGAACCAACCTTTGAAATTGAAACACTTTGAAACCCAACCTAAGAAATAAAACATAAACAAAAAAATAAAAGGAAACTTAAAACTTAAGGAAAACCCTTCAAGTTCAAGAATGTATTGAACAATAAATCGAGCTATGTTCGCATTGGTTTTGTCAATCTGTTCATTAACCCTCTTATTTCTTGTAGTCCATAAGGACCATAGTGTACAGCAAAATAAACGACAGTGAGCATCCGATCCAAATCTGAAAAACCAGGTAAGCCATTCTCCAAAATCCCGTAAATGCTTAGACAAGACCCATTGAAGTCCTACTAACCCATAGACGTCTACTACTACAGGACATTGACAAAAAAAATGCTCCAAGGTTTCAGAACCAGCACTACAGATAGGGCACATAACGTCCCCCACAAAGTGCCTAATGACCAAGTTCCCCATAGTGGGAAGAAATTTTTTTGTAATGCGCCATATAAGGATTTTCATTTTTGTACAGAGATCTAGTTTCCATAACCTACTATAGAAGGCTTTAGATGGATTCTGTAAATTATTTAAACTAGGATTAGGGTACATGGTTTGTAATAGTTTATAGGCTCCTTTGACGAAAAATTCGCTTGACTGATCACAACTCCAAATCAACTCATATTCGTGGGGGAAAACATGGCAAGGGGATTTGAATAATGCGCTCCACATCCTCTTTATTTAAGGTACTAAAGATTACATCCCTCTTTCATACTCATGTATCTTTGTTAATAATATTTGTAACTAACTCCAATGCAGTATCACTAACTTGATGAGTTACTTTAAGATTTAAGGAACTAGGAATCCATGCGTGATTGCGAATAGAAAACCGATCCCCTGTACCTATGCGCTAACATAACCCATCACTAAGAATTTTTTTAGCTACACATATACTTTAACATGTGTAAGAGGAACCAACCTTTGAAATTGAACAAAGAAAGTAACTAGTAGGATAATATTTTGCCTTCATTGTGATAATAATGAATTAGGTCTAGTAATAAGATGCCAACCTTGTTTAGCCAACAAACCCACATTAAACTTTGCAAAATTTCGAAACCTTAACCCACCTTAGTCCTTGGGAACACACATTTTCCCCCACTCACACTAGTGTACCCCTCTTCTACCATGAGACTTTTGCCACTAAAACCTTTCAATAATACTCTTCATCTCATCACAGAGAACTTTAGGGAGGAGAAAACATGCCATATAATAAGTAGGGATAGCTTGCAAGGCTGCTTTAATAAACACCTCTTTTCCATCCACTGATAAAAATCGTGTACTCCAGTTGTCAATCTTCTTTTTCAACTGATCTTTTAAAATATGGAAATAAGCCTTCTTCTGTCTCCCTACTATATTGGTGAGACCCAAATACCGTTCCAAATTGTTGGACATTTGAACTCCTAAATCCCTCGTAAACTACCCCTGATCCCCCATGGTTGTATTCGTGCTGAAGAATAAGTTACACTTCTCAAAATTGATACATTGTGTCAAATTCAATTCATACTCCTTTAATACATCTTTCAAAACCATAGTTCCCCTACAAGTAGCATCACTAAATAAAATGCAATCATCAGCAAACAAAAGATTGGTTATACATGGCCCATTTCTACTGGCCCGAACTCCTTGATAGAGACCACCTCGCTTCGCTATCATCATAAGAGAGGACAAACCTTCGCTACAAATCAAGAAAAAGAAAAGGACTAAGAGGGTCTCCCTATCGAAGCCCTAGTGATGGATGAAAAAGGACCCCCTCTGCCATTTAAATTAACCAAGTAGGAAACTAACGTAATGCACTTCATGAATAAGTTGATCCATGTTGTCGAGATGCCCATCCTCTCTATTATACTACACAAGAAAACCCATTCCACCTTGTCATAGGCTTTACTCATGTCTAGTTTCAATGCTTGACCGCCCCCGAACGTACTCCTGTTCGACGTGGATTCAGGCTTTTCGCAAGTATACAGGTCAGATTGTAAATATAGTGTGTTACAACAAAACACTTGGTAGTATTCTGAGGATCGTACCTAAAGGAGGAGTAAGACGATAGTAAATCAAATCCCTCCAAATAACAAAATTAATTAATACTCATATTAAGTATTATAGTACGAAGAAATAAAGAGTGGATTTTGAGAGCATAAAATAAAAGATAAAATAAAATAAAAAATAAAACCAAAAGTTTGAGATGTAGAAATCCTTATAAACAGCTTTGGGGATACTAAGTCGTTTATGTATGAGTTCTTCAGTTGTTGGTTTTTAAAGATTTTCCTCCAATCAACTAGTCACTACCCCAATTGGATCTCTCAATCTTCTGCCGACATAGCAGGTCGATAGAGATTACTTATCGCTAGATGTCACAATCTAAACCAAATGGGGAAAAGGTGTTCACAGATATGCAATACCAATTTTGGGTTCATTCCCACCTAGATGACTTTCTAGGGTTGTTAGGCCTAGTGTTTGTTCGATGTTCTTCCTTTCCCAAACAGTTTATCCGAAAGGTAAAATCCTTGTAAAACAATAATTAATTATTCATATGTCCACTCCTTAATTCCCTAAAATGGAATTAGTTCCTCATGGTTTCTTTGATCATCAATAAAACAATATATGAAAACATATAATTGAAGAAGAGAATGAAAAAGAAATTAAAATTGTATTAGCAATCTGTCGAGAAAAATTTCTCGATCGTTTATGCAAGTTTTTATAATCTCGTTTCAAATCGAAAATATAAAGTATAACTAATAACTAAGATCTACAAACTAAGATTTGTCACTCCTCTATCCAACCTTTCCCTGATATTGTTTTCTGTGGAATTACCCCTCTCTCAAGTGTACCAACGCTCCAAATAGCCCAAATCAAACAACTCACATTCTTCTAAGGCACTATGAAACTGTTCCATACGTTGTTCATCTCTCGAAATCCCCTATCTTCTCATGAGCGTATAAAATTTCATTAAAATCACCATCAACTAGCCATGGTAATCCTTTGTCCAATCTCAACTTGCGCAAATCATTCCAAGAGTACACCTTGTTTGGCTCATAAGGCGACCCATAAAAACCTATAAGTCTCCACTCTGTATTTATCCCAACTAACTTGAGCATCAATAAAGGAACTAGAAAAGGTTCTTAACTTGACTTGAATGACATTCTTCCAAGCAAGACTCAACCCCCTTTACTTCCTACTGCACTAACTTCAAAACTTTGCGTAAAACCACATCGTCTACGAACTAACTCCATTCTTTTTTTTGTCAATTTTAATCTCCATCAAGAAGACCATATGGGGTTTATGCAGCCTTAACATCTATCTGAGCCTGCGCATTGCCCGTGAGTTCCTTAGTCCACAAACATTCCAACAAAAGGTATTCCTTACGACCGGTCGACATGCCCTTTGACAGCCGTCAATATAAATTCAGATAAAAAACCAACCTCTCTAGAGAGAAACTTGACATCACGATCAACTCCATTAGCTATCTTCATATTCTTACTGACTTTCCTTGTCTTCCGCCCTTTCTGATCGTCCTTATCACCAATCCCCACTTCAGACTAGCCCTAGTCCCCTTTTCTTTTTCGTACCTTCTTCCCTACTATCGTCGCTGAGGCCCTTATCGAAACAGGAAGTCGTTTCCACTTCTTCCTTAATTGACTCTGACCTAACACCTTAATATCATGAACATCCTCATGGGCCGTTACTTGAATGAAACCGGGCTCACTCTCCACCACCAAACCATCATACTCCATACTAATAACAATAGACTTCTTATCACCCAAAACCTCTCTGCCATCAAATTCTTTACCCTTATCCCAATCCCTAAATTCTCCCCTTCCCCGTAAGTTTCCTTCCCCATTCCAAATAGCTTATCACCACCACTACTTGTCACATCTGTAAGCACGTCGGGCTCTATCAGTTTAGTAGGAGCCAGATTCCTACTCGCATTCATAGCCAATCATGCCTCCATCTCATGTAAGTAAGAGCACTACTCTATGCGCTTCTTCCAAGCAAGACCGAGAGATATTGCTACCTTCCCCACAAAATTTAACTAAACTTTTAAGGCCAAAGAGAAGGGAACATCATATTCCGATGAATTCTTGATCTTTTCATTAACCTAGCAGCACTCCCTCAAAATATGTCCAAGACGACCTCAACCAAAATAGAAACTTGGCAAATTTTCATACTTGAATGGAACCCAACATTTTTGTTTGGATTCTGTTACCACGAAAATCCCCCTACGCAAAGGATTCTAGACATCTAACATGACCCTTATACGATAATAATCTCCTTTAACTTCTGATCTGAGAAACCCTCCAAAGGTAGATCCAACCGCACGTATGAGATATTTTCGATCACATTCAAGTGGGCAAGGACCTACCTTCACCCAAAAAGGAGACGATGCTAACCGAATCTTACTCCTTTCAATTGGCTCTCGCAACCTATCAAAAAAATTAATTGCTTCCTAAAAAATTGATTTACCGATTTTATACTTAGCAGATTGAGCTAGTTTTTACACTTGAAGAGCTTGAAACCAAGTATTTTCCTTATGTTTTCATAGGATTTAACTTAGATTTTTCATTTGAATAAATTGTGTAACCTAAGTGTTAAAATATCGTTATCATATTTAAGGCCGATTGAGGCATAAAGGTTAGCTAATGAACTTTGTGAGTGTGTAGGAGACCATAAGAAGTCGTAACAATATGAGGTTGATCACTTCGTCACGATATAGGCTAAGCTACGTCGCAACCAAGGAATCAAACTTGGAGATTTTCGAATATTGACTTTTTTGTAGGGACATACATGCGCAATGTCGCGATAACGCCTGTAGGATAACGCTTCACACGAAAACTGATGTCTTTGTCATGACATAGGTCCTAGTGTGTCGTGACATCAACCCCTAGATGTGGATTTTGCATCGAGTGAAGGGTGTTTCGGTCTTTACAATACCACTTAAACATGAAGGATGATAACAGACCTAAGGTTGATGAAAACGGTCGACCAAGGCTACAAATAAGGCCTTTAGCATTAGGTTTAAAACACACCGTTTACTAGATTTTAGTTTTTAGTTTTATTTTGTATTTTCATTTGAAACGAGATTGTAGAACTCGCATAAATGTTTAAGGAATTTTTCCCGACAAATTGCCAATACATTCAAGTTTCTTTTTCATTCTCTTATTCAATTATATGTTTTTATATATTATTGTGTTTATGATGATCAAGAAACCCATGAGGAACTAATTCCATTTTGGGAATTAGGGAGTGGAAGTATGAATATTTAATTGTTGTTTAACAGACATTTTACCTTTCGGATCAGCTATTTGAGAAAGGAATAGAATCAAACAAACACTAGGCCTAACAACCCTAAAACATCATTTAGGCAGTAATGAACCCAAAATTGATATTGCCTATCCATGAACACCATTTCCTCAAATCGGTTTAGACTGTGACATCTAGCGATAAGTAGTCTCTATCGACTTGTTATGTCGGCGAAAGATCGAGAGATGCAACTAGGGTAGTGACTAGTTGATTGGAGGAAAATTCTCAAAACTCAATGATTGAAGAACTCATATGGAAATGACCTAATATCCCCAAAGCCGTTTATAAGAATTTTTACATCTCAAAATCTTTCCTTATTTTCTATTTTATTTTATGGTTTTCAAAACCAACTCTTTTATTATTCTTCATACTATAATCCCTAGAGTAAGTACTAATTAATTTTATTCTTCGTAGGGATTTAATTTATTATCGTTTTACGCCTCCTTTGGGTACGATTCTCGGAATACTACCAAGTGTTTCATTGTACACACTATAATTACAACCTGACCCGTATATTTGCAAAAAGCCTAAATCTACACCAAACAAGAGTACATTCGGGGGTGGTCAAGTTGTTGGTGCCATTATCGGGGAAGCAACGCCTTATTAAATTTTGTTTTTTCTTTGTATTAGAATAATTAGAAAATTTTTAGGTTATAAATACGATTCTCTTTAATTTTTTGCTTAAAATGATGAAAAATGCATTAGGGATATTTTCTGATTTAGAATGGTTACAATCTAGTATTGCTATATCAAAATCATTTTGAATTAAATCCATCTTTAGTATTTTGGATTACTAAAAATGTTCTTTTTCTGATCCATCGACAGAAGATCTTGCTACATTTTTATGAAAGTTTGAGACAATCTGTAACATAGTTTCAGATGCAGGGGTAGCCAAGGTGTGACTAGATTGTTGTTGATTCGTTTTGCCTTAAACGGAAAGGCTAAGTCATGGTTGGATTCTTTATCCCCAAATACCATCACCACTTAGGAAGAATTTGTATATATGTTTCTTCAACGAATGATTTCTATGCCTAAGATTATATAGGAATATATACAAATGTTTCATTTCAGGCAAACAATGATAGAAACATTATGATAAGCTTGGGAGAGATTCAAAACCATACTTCAATCCATACTAGGAGGAGGAATCCATATTGCTATACAACTTCAACACTTTTATGATGGGTTGAGTATGAAAAATAGATGCAAGGTAGATATAATGGCTAGAGGAAGCATTTGGACCAAGACATGGCAAGATGTTACGGACATACTGGAAGTAGCAAGTGCAAATGAAATATTCTGGGAGGAACGCTCGAAAGCTTGAATAGAAATTAGCAAACCTGTCTGCAAATAGATTGTGACTAGTTAGTGCAAAGAAGAAGATTTTGAGGATGAAGGACCTATGAAAGAAGAGACAAATGAAGAATCTTTAACAACTCAGTTGGAGTGGTGGCAGCAAAGCAAAGAGGTGGTGGATCAATCCATACCAAGTGCCACTAAATTGATACAATCAATTGTGAGGCCACTAGAAGTAGAATTAAAGCCACTACCAGAACATTTGAAGTATGGATTTTTAGGTGAGAAAAATATTTTCCCTGTTATACTTGAATCAAGATTAAGTAAATCGCAAGAAGCGACTTTGTTGGACGTGCTTAAACGTCATAAAAAGGCTATTGGGTGGACAATCGTTAATATCAAAGGAACAAACCAAACATTCTGTCAACACAAAATTCGATTAGAAGTCGGCAAGAAACCTACTGTAGACACACAGTGAAGACTTAATCCAACCATGAAAGAAGTGGTGAAAGAGGAATTGGAAAAATGGTTAGATGCAGGCATAGTTTATACCATTTCCGATAGTGAATGGGTAGACCCTACGCAATGCGTACCAAAAAAAGGTGGGTTGAAAGTAGTAGAAAATGACCACAATGACCTAATCCCTACAAGAACGATTATCGGGTGGAGAGTGTGTATTGATTACAGGAAATTAAACGATACAATGAAAAAAGATAACTTCCCACTACCTTCCATTGATCAAATGTAAGATTGGTTGGCAGGTAAGGAATATTATTATTTCTTAGATGGGTATTCAGGATATCATCAAATCCCAATACATCCTGATGATTAGGAAAAAACAACTTTTACATGCCCTTTTGGGACATATGCTTTTAAACGAATGTCTTTTGGACTTTGTAATGCACCGGCTACTTTTATGAGATGTATGACTACTATTTTTGCATATATGCTAGAAGAAGGATTAGATATTTTCATGGATGATTTCTTGGTATATGGAGTCTCTTTCAGAGAATGCTTGCTGAATTTAAAAAAAAAGTCCTACAGAGGTGCGAGGAGACTAATCTAGTGCTTAATTGAGAAAAATGTCATTTCATGGTAATAGAAGGGTTAGTTTGGGGCATCAAATATCAAAAAGAGTGTTAGAAGTGGATCAACCAAAAATCGAGGTAATAAAAACCTACCTCATCCCACAAATATCAAAGGTATTCAAAAAATTTTAGGACATGTCGGGTTTTATAGAAGGTTTATAAAAGATTTTTCTCATATCTCTAAACCTTTAAATTTATTATTGCAAAAAGATGTCTCATTTGTATTCGATAATAACTGCATTGAAGCTTCTGAAAATATAAAAAAATAATAATAACTGCTCCCGTAATTATCACACCAAACTAGAATGAACTTTATTATTATATGTGATGCTAGTGATTATGCTGTAGGTGTTGCCTTAGGATAGAAGAAAGACGATCTATTTGGAGCAATTCAATATGCCAATAGGACCCTTAACCTCGCTCAATGCAATTAGACTACTACTGAGAAGGAAATGTTAGCTGTAGTTTTTGCCTGTGAAAAATTTTGTCCTTATTTAATGGCTAATCGTGTGTATATTTATACAGATCATTTAGCTCTGAAGTATGTAATGAAGAAAAAAGAAACCAAAGCAAGGCTGATGAGATGGGTATTACTGCTACAAGAATTAAACTTCTGGATCATGGATTGGAAAGGAACAAAGAACCAGATAGAAAATCATCTGTCACGGTTGGAAAATCCTATTATCTTTGTATCTTTGGGAGAAATAAAGGAAACATTTGCATATGAGCAACTATTCAGAGTGGAAACCCGATTCTAAAACATAGGAGTACTGTGGTATGCAGATTATGTGTACTATTTAGCAAAAGGGGTGTTCCCAAGAAAAACATCTTGGCAACAAAAGAAATGAATTATGCATGAGGCAAAAAATTATATTTGGGAAGGTCCTTATGTATTTAGGCAATGCGTAGACCAGTTAGTACGAATAATTTGTAGCTAAGGATGAAATAAGTGACATCCTTAAAGGATGTCACAACTCTTCTTGTGAAGGACATTTATGCGGAAAACGGAAAGCTCAAATAATTTTGCAATCCGAATTCTATTGGTCCACTATGAATCGGGATGCTCATGTGTTCGTGCAAAACTGTGATCGATGTTAGTGAATGCGTAATATATAAAAAAGGGATGAAATGCCACAGGTGGGAATTATTGAAGTAGAAATCTTTAATGTTTGGGGAATTGATTTCATGGGTCCTTTCCCTAGCTCATTTGGGAATCAATATATCTTGTTGGCAGTAGATTATGTGTCCAAATGGGTAGAAGCAGTGGCATTACCTACTAATGATACCAAATTAGTGGTAAAGTTCTTAAGAAGAAACATCTTTTTAAGATTTGGAACTCCTAGGGCATTGATTAGTGATGAAGGATTACATTTTTGCAGCAAAGAATTTGTAGTCGCTCTTGTAAAATACAGTATTCGACATAAGATGACAACTGCATATCACCCTCAGGAAAATGGACAAGTTGAAGTTTCTAATTGAGAAATTGAACAGATCCTTGAGAAGATAGTAAATCCTAATCGCAAAGACTGAGTAGCAAAATTGGATGACACCTTATTGGCTTATCGAACAACCTATAAAACACCCTTCGGTATATCTTCTTATAACCTTTTGTATGGAAAAATGTGTCATTTGTCTACTTAATTAGAGAAAAAAGCATATTAGGCTATTAAAGAATTGAATCTAGATCTTAAGCTAGCGAAAAAAGAAAGATTGTTCTAGTTGCAGTTTCGATTCATGGCCTATGAAAACACGAAACTTTATAAAGAAAGAAAAAGGTTGCGTCATGATGTCAAGATTCGAAAATGAAAATTCGAGCCAAGACAAAAGGTACTCTTGTTCAATTCTAGGCTTAAACTATTTCTTGGAAAACTCAAATCAAGATGAACAGGGCCATATATCATTACCCAGGTAAAACCATATGGGCCAGTTGAGTTGTTAGGTAAGACTGGTGAAACTTTTCTAGTCAATGGGCAAAGAATAAAGCCATATTATGGGGCAACTACATATATACTTATTAAGGAGCAACCTCTACACTGTAAAATGATATGGAATAAAGAGCCAGTGTTAAACTCGAACATTAGAAATACTCTAGGAATAGATAATAGCTCAGATTCAGAATTAGAGGGAATCTGGTCTCGATGTCGGGACGACCACACATCAAGATGACATGAATACTAGTCTCGATGTCACGACATGTCACTCCTATGTCGTGATAAATAGTACTTTTCGAAACAACATTTTTGGTCTTGATGTCGTGACATATCTAGTGTATGTCGCGACACACCGATGTAACAGCAATAGTCCAGGTAAGACTCTTACTCCTAACAGTTTTAATTAGAATTAGATATTGTAATTTCTAAATAACATTAACTTCTAAGTTTAGTGAAAGTACTATTAATCATCCCTTATAAATGACGTCCTTTTCATTTTATCTTTCATTCCATAATAAAAAAATTACAATCATAAAGTCAAAATGGCTGATTCAAGTGAAAGTGATGCTAATCCTATTTTTGAATCCCCAGAAGATGATTTAGACAGATATCTCCAGCAATTACAGCCACATACCTTTATTCAAGAACAAGGGTTTGATCCTTTGATGCGAGTTTGTAGAGGTATTTGGGAAACAGTGGTCGATCATGAATGGACTCAATTTTGTCTGCCCTACAATGAACTGGTAAATATTTTAATAGTTTAATAATTTTATTTTTCTCTGAAGAAACACAAAGCCGGGAGAGCTTATGAGTAGATTCAAGGTCCAATGAAAATTTGAGGAGTCAAAATATACCTGAATAAGGTCCAAATTTATAGATTTTACAATGTCCCGTATTATTACCAAGATTATCTCCATAGAGTCGACTTAAAGGAATTTAAGAATATCGATACCGAGGAGATCCTAATTTTCTTAATAGCGAGAAAAGAATTATGGACCTATCGAGAAGGTACTGCATTCCCAGAAACTTTCAACCAAGAGCTCATGAAGCCTAAAGCCAAAATATGGATGAAATTGGTTTGTTCTTGAATACTTCCCACTGCCGATATTACAGAGATCTGTCCAATCCATGCTATAATGACATACAGGATTCTCAAGAAGAAACAAATTTGTGTGGGAAAATTTTGAAGCATGTTGGAATGTGCAAAGAACTTAGGAAAAAGTATATTTTTCCCTCATTTAATATCTCCCATTTGTACAAAGGCGAGAGTGCCAATTGAGAGATTTGATCGAACAATGAATCCACTGAGCAAACTGTTTGGTGATGATCTGTTCGCACAATTCACATTACTACAGCAAAGTCAAACTGAAGAACGGAGGAAGAGAGGATTGAATGACGAAGAGGAATAGGGACTTATAGCTTGACCAATGTTTAGAATTAGGTTTTCTTGTAGTTTTTATAATTGTTTTAATTTTTATTTATTGTTTTAGACAATTTCATTTTGTAAATTTTGGATAATTTTTTGCTTTTATTTTTATATAATTTGTAGGAGTAGGATTAGAATTTATTTTTGTATACATGCTTTAATTCTTTTTGTGGGAACCTAACCGCATCCGAACGTACTCCCATTTGATGTAGATTTCAACTTTCGACAATTATACGGGTCAGGTTGTAAATATAGTGTGTTTACAATGGAACACTTAGTAGTATTTCGAGGATTGTATCCAAAGGAGGCGTAGGCTATAGTATATAAAATCCCTGCAAAGAATAAAATTAATTAGTAGTGATTTTAGGGTTTATAGTACGAGGGAAAATAAGAGAATTGTTTGAAAGCATAAATATATAAATAAAAAGAATAAAATAAAGTAAAGTTTGAGTTGTAAAAATTCTTATAAACGACTTTGGGGAGATTAGGTTGTTTTTGTATGATTTCTTCATTTGTTGGGTTTTGGGGATTTTCCTCCTATCAACTAGTCACTATCCCAGTTGGATCTCTTGATCTTCCGCTGGCATAGCAAGTCGATAGAGATTATTTATTGCTAGATGTCACAATCTAAACCGATTTGGGGAAAAGGTGTTCACGGATGGACAATACCAATTTTGGGTTCATTCCCACCTAAATGACTTTTTAGGGTTGTTAGGCCTAGTGTTTGTTTGATTTCTTCCTTTCCTAAACAACTAATCCGAAAGGTAAAATCCTTGTAAAACAATAATTAATTATTCATACTTTCACTCCCTAATTACCCAAAATGGAATTAGTTCCTCATGGTTTCTTTATTCATCTATGAAACAATATATGAAAACATATAAGTGTAAAAGAGAATGAAAAATAAACTAAATTGTATTAAGCGATCTATCGGGAAAAACTCCTCGATCGTATACACGAGTTTCTACAATCTCATTTCAAAAGCTAAAAATAAAATAAAGTTGAAATTGAAAATTAAAGTCAAAGTAGTGGTGTGTAAAACCCTAGTGCTAAAGGTCCTATTTATAGCTTTAGATGGTTGTTCCTCCTTAACCCTAGGTCAACTGTCGTCCCTTGTGTTTAAGTGGCATTGTAAAGACCAAAACATCCTTTATTTAATGTGAGATTTACGTCCAGGAGTCAATGTCGCGACACTTCAAGTCCTGTATCACGACATAGGCATCAATCTCCACATGAAGCGTCATTCTTCAGGCGTTGTCTCGACATAACTCATGTATGTCGCGACAAAGAAGTCAGTCTTCGAGTTCCTTTAAGTCTGGTCCCTTGGTTGCGATGTAGGTCAGCCTATGTCGTGACGAAGTGATCAGTTTCCTATTAGTACACTTCTTGTGGCCTCCTGCATACTCACCAAGTACATTAGCTAACCTTTAGGCCTCATTTGGCCTTAAAGACAAATAAAACAACATTTTAACACGTAGTTTACACAATTTGTTTAAATAAGAAATCTAAACTAAATCCTATGAAAACATAACAAAAATACTTGATTTCAAGATCTTCAAGTGTGAAAAATAGTTCAATTTGCTAGGTATGAAACTAGAAGATCAAACTCCCTCACACTTAAATTTTTGCTTGTCCTCAAGCAAACAAAACAAAAAGGAAAATGAAGAGCTTGAGTTTATAGCTATACAAAGAATGGTTCATAGCATGTAGTCTAGGTATGATATATTTCTTAATAACTTTCACATGATAATTAAGCAACTTTACCATTTCTTATTAGAAACAGTATAGGTTTAGTAGGTTATAGGAAATATACATATTAAGATTTTATCAATATGTATCCATCAATGCCAAATATAAGCATTTTAATTATCCTAGTACAATACAGACAACCATAATGAAATCATGCAATTTCCATTTTTATTCATGCATAAAGTTGTTTAAGTCACATAAGGCTTTTCAGCTTATAATGTGTTGAGGCTTAGGATAGGCGTGAATTTCAAAGAATAGTTAAGCACAAAAGGTTACAAACACGAAAATAGTTTGGCACATTGTATTGTTTCCTATTTTGCCCTTTTTTGTCCCGCTCTATCTCACCCCCTTATTTTTCCTTCTTTCACCATCATTTTCTCTCCATTTTAGGATTCTCAAAATAAAATAATCCCTTTAGCTAGCCTATGAGTATTTTTCTTTCTTTTTGGATCTTGAGTAAGATTTTTTCTTTTTCATATTTTTGTTGACTTTTTAATTTTGTCACTATTCATATGTTTACTTACTCATGATTCTTTTGTTTCTACTCATTTTTCTTTTCTTTTTTGATTTTTCTCTATTTCTCTCTTTTTGGCTAAACTAAATTTCATACATTATATTGAGTTTCTTATTCTTATTTTGTAACCTCCATCTTAATGTGTCTACTTACTCTTAATACCAACGGTTGTACGTCTTTTTTCATGCAAACATGACCAAAGAAAAGAGGACGGACAAATTTTTTATTTTAAGGCTAAAGAGGCTTATAATGTGGTTTATCAAGAAGGGTCATAAGGCTCAAAGATGAGTACTAATTGGAAATTTAGAATAGGGTTTGGCTTTTTAGCTCTAGGTGAGTCCAAACAATTCCTTAGGTCATCCCTAAACACCTTAATATGCACAAATATCAATTTCATCTCATAATTTCAAAATTATCATCTATCATATATACTAGCATGCTTGTTTCCTCATATCTTGCACATCATTTGGAATTAATAATACATTTCTATCTATATTTTAATATAATCTATACAACATAAAAGTTTCATGCTCAAAAATTAAAAATTCTTTATCATCATGCCAAATTTACCAATCAACACAATTAACCTATTATACATGCTCCAAACCAATCATTAGTATCTCTACAAGCTCAAGCACACATAAAAATTTAAAAATAAAAACTATATGCCAAAAGTTCCTATGTAATTCCCTACACTTTAGAAAACACATTGCCCCCAATGTGTAGTCACCTTAGATATTAAAGGAAAGAAGTTACCCGATTTATCGTGAAGGTTCTGTTCTTCTTATGGTGGTTGTCCTTCTCCTTTTGGCGTTTAATGTTCAAAATTGTTGTGTCTTCCATAATATGGGGTTCTTACAAAAAAAATTCAAGCACATATACAAAGATAAATTCTAGTCCTACTCCTACAAATTATATAAGTCTAAAAATAAAACCAAAAATTATCTAAAATTTACAAAACTAAATTCTTTCAAAGAATTAATCCTCCTCATCCATCTCACCCTCCTCATCTTTTCTATCATTCCCTAATTTTGGCTCTTCATCATCATGTTCCTCATTCACTGCCCCAAACATGTCCGCAGTGTAGTTAGGGACCCTAAGGTTATGCTGTTGAGCGACCTCTTGGAATACTAGTCATGATTCATTCATCCATTGGAGCATCTAATCTAGCTTTGCATGAGTCCCTTCACCAACTTCTTGTTGGGCGGGTGCCAACCTTCGTGTGGATGTTGGTGTAGCTATTGAATATCGTGGTTTCTTCTTCCCTTCTCTTATTTGTTTAGCACGAAGTTCTCCATATTATTGGAAGAGTGTGTCACCAATGACACTTTTCAATGGCTTTAAGGTTTGCTTGATGGATGTCATGGGCACTCCTGCCCTTCTGCACAAAGTTGTGATTTGGTAAGGAAAGAAAACCTCAACCTTCTGGTTTCCTACATAATGGCTCATGTCTCGGTAGACCCATTTTCCTATACAAACCTACTTTTTCTGCAAAAGTACGAATAAAAATGCTGCTCAATAAACATTGACATTAGAAACATTTAAAGCAGGAATCATATGGGTACAAATAAATTGAATCTACATCTTAGCTTCAGGAAACATGATAGCTTGATTAAATGATGTGGGAATGCTAGTGCCTGGCCTAAATTTCCATTCCCCCTTCCTTCGATCAGATAAGTAATTACCTCATGCATGTCTATATCACTAAAGGATTCTAAATCAATTTGATCTAAGAAATCCTATTCATAACAAGGAGTTTTAAAGAAATTACAAATTATTTTGAGGTTTACCTTAACACTAATTCCCCTAATTACTAAGGTTTCCCAATTGAGTTCATCCCTAATCCTAAAGATATGATCTTTTAAAGCAGCATAAAATTCTTGAACTACAGGGATAACAGTAGGTTCTGTAGGGATTGTCCAAAAACACTCCTATCCATGGTACCTAACTAAAGGCCAAACTTCCTTGCACAAAACCATCAATGGATCAAAACCCCTTTTCTAAA
The DNA here is from genome assembly GCA_005610355.1 of Gossypioides kirkii. Classification (NCBI taxonomy): domain Eukaryota; kingdom Viridiplantae; phylum Streptophyta; class Magnoliopsida; order Malvales; family Malvaceae; genus Gossypioides; species Gossypioides kirkii. Next base: position 18,778,934 of record CP032245.1, read on the forward strand.
TAAAGGGTTTTCTTTGAAGTTCATTGAAATATTTTTCTACATTTTGGTTTAGAAAATTCGAAAGAGTTGTATCCAATAATGGTTCAGATTCTAACGTGCGTCTAACCTTTCTAAGAGGCATTCTAAATAATAAAGATGTAAGAATAGGAACTTTAAACCTAGATGGGTGTGCCTTTCCCTTTTGGTTGGAAACCAAAAAAGTAAGGAGAAAATAGAGAAATGAAAGGATTTCTAGGTTTTTGATGAGTTAAAATAAGATAAAATGAGTTAGAATGATGTTTAGATATTTATAATGGTTAGTATTTAGGGTTTTAAGGTGTAAAAATTCAAAAAACATAAGCCCTTAGCCACCGAGTTGCGCAGTTGGGCCGAGCCAATTCTGTAAAAGTTACAGTCGATGTCACGACATAAATAGTCTTTGTCGCGACATCCACTTCAGTGTCTTTAAGTCGTGACATAATTGACGGCTTGTCGTGACATTCTCCTCAGCCTTGATTTTTATCAATTCTGTCTACTTTGTCACGACGAGAGGGTGTCAATGTCGCGACGTCAGCTTCAGTCTTGTTCTTTCCGGATTCTATCATTTTTGTTGCGACAAAGCTGATAGTATGTCGCAACATTCCTATTAAAAGCTAAAAGAAAAACATGTTAGAGTGATATACAGTATTATACATAAGTTAATACCATCTCTTTTTTCCCTTTAAGTCTTACTACGAAACTCATCCGGTACGCTTACTGTAATAGTCCAGTTTTCAATGGTGACGAAAATAGTATTTTTGGATCACAACTCCGACGAGTTGAGTCGTAAATTTATTATTTCAACATTTATGATGTTGTTAACAGTATTTAGGGTTTTTTTGTATGAATTTTGGAATTCTGCATACTTGTTTCGGTAGAACCCATGCTTGTATCGGTACAAGTACAGGGTAGGAGAGAGGTTGCTTACTGACTTAGGTTGTATCTGTAGTTGCATAGTAGGTACCGATAGTTTTGTGTATGCTTGTATCGGTAGAAGTTGCAGGGTAGGACTTCCTAGCTCTCTAGAGTTTTTAGTATCGGTAGAAGACTAGTATCGGTAGAACTGTCACTTGTATCGATAGAAATCTACACATTTTCCTGAACTGTTTACTGGCTTGACAACTACCGATACTTGTCCATCAAGTTCCGGTAGAAGTCTACAAAAATCTTAGAAATGACCCTTTTGTCCTTGTTGATTTGTGATTATAATTAAATGGTGATATATGATGTGTTGGGTGCCTTTCTTTAATGAAATAAGATTGAATGACATGATATTTAAAAGATGAATAGTGATAGATGATTAGTATAACACCGAAAACCTAATCGACGACGATTTTCAAGTTTTGGGTGTTACAGTTACCCTTCCCGAACGGATCCAATTTTTTTCACCTTTTGTCCATTTCTCTTGAGCTCGTTCCAACTCCTTCAATTGATCCATTTCCTTGAATCGACTAATTCTTTCTTTATTCATGAATGGGATTCGATTGTGCCTTTCTCCCTTATTTAATTCGAGCAGATGACATCTTTCATTGTGCTCCTTGGTTTCATTGCTTTTATCCCCACTTTTGAAGGTTTCCACCTCACCATTTATCCTCATAGTGAGCACATTATTATTTAGGTCGATGGTGGACCGTGACGTGGCTAAGAATGGTCTTTCTAGCAAAATAAGGATATCCCTATCTTCCTCAAAGTCTAAAACAATGAAATCCGTAGGGATGATAAAACTCCTTACTTGAACTAAGACGTCCTCTAAAATTCCCCTCGGTCGTATAGATGACCGATCTACCAGTTGTGAAGTAACTTGGGTATTCTTAAGATCTCCACTCCCAAGCTTCTCAAATACTGACAAAGGCATTAAATTTATGCTTGCACCAAGATCGCACAAAGCCTTGTTAAATTGAAGATTCCCAATTTTAAATGGAATTGTAAAACTCGCGAGATCCTTTATTTTTTTGGGGAATTACCCTGGAGATAATAGCACTACAGGATGTGTTCACCTTCATTTACTCACCTAGCTTTATTTCCTGACGTTGTGTGATGATCCCCTTTAGAAATTTGGTGTAGTTGGGTACCTTTTCAATCAGTTCAATCAAAGGTATGTTAATATTAAGGGATTTGAAAAGGTTGAGAAAACTTACAAAGTCATCTTCTTCTTGTCGCTTCTTCTCTTCTAACCTTTTCGAAAAGGGAACTGAGGCATTCTTTCTTTCCTTAGACACATCTTCCTTTGTTTTTAATGTCTCTTTCATGGACACCTCCTTACGCTTGATGACTTTAATGTCATCGTCAGAAGGAATGTTTATGACATCTTGTGGTTTCTTAGGCTTTTCTTCATCTTTATGTCGTTTTGGACTACTCAGTACTTTTCTCGATCTCAATTCAATCACTTTAACCTGCTTTTTATCTTCCCTATGGGGATTATTTTTGGTGTTGCTAGGGATTCCTGAACCAATTTGTCTCAAAATATCACTCATCATACTTATTAATTAATCTATTCTTTCCTCTAGCTTTCCCATTGATCTAGTGGTATTAGCACAATCAGACTGTACTTGTTTTACGTCCACCCTCATGGAGTGCATCTCCCCTTCAGTTCTATCCATTCATTGGCCACATTCAGTATGATCACCTTGATTTGCTTTTCTAGCTATCTCTGTAGAAATGGGGGTTGATAATTAGGGTTTCTCGCTTGATTGTTGTTACTATTTCCTGCTTAGCTTCCTCCCCATCTAAAATTGGGGTGATCTTTCCATCATGGGTTGTAAGTATTTGAATAGCTATTTTAAGCACTTACATAATTGGCCTCCTCTGGGTTTATAAGATAGTGATAAAGAGGCTTATCTTCTCTATTAGATGATTGTGCTATTGTAGCAAACTCGATTCAATTTAGTCTTTCCAACAATTGTTGGTATTTATCATCTTCTTTTATCATTTTCACCGAAGCGGGTTTCTGCACATAAGTGAACCTCTTAGTAGGCCACTGACGTGAATTCATCGTCATATTTTCTATGAGACCATACGCATCATTATACGTTAGTTTCATTAAGGCTCCTCCTGTCGCACCGTCTAGAGTAGATCTGGCGGATGCATCCAATCCATTATAAAAAGTTTGCAGTTGCATCCATTTCGACATACCGTGATTAGGGTATTTGCGTACTAATATCTTAAACCATTCCCATGTTTCATGGAACCCTTCACCCTCGAACTACCGGAAGGTGGACAATTCTCTCCTAAGTTGGATAGCTTTTCCCATGGGGAAAAACTTTGCAAAAAATTCCCGACCAATTCGTCCCAAGTTGTGATGGATCCAGGTGCATGTGCATCCAGCCATGAAAAAGCGTTGTCAGTTAAAGAAAAGGGAAATAGTCTTAAACTAATTGCATCATCAGAAATATCATTAAACCTAAAAGTATCGCACAATTGTAAAAACTATTTCAAATGTAAACTGAGATCTTCAGACATCGTCTCCCTAAATTCTAAATTATTCTGAATCATTTGAACCATAGTCGGTTTTATTTCAAAGTTATTTGTGGTGATAGTAGGTCTGGCAATACTCTTTTATAGGTCTTTGTTCTTCTGCCATCAATTCATTTGCAAGGAGTTGTGGAGGTATATTGATGTCTTCTACGTTAACCATGGGATTTTCTATTGGTTCTACTTTTATTCTGTTTCCTTCGATGGTGGGTTTTGCATAACCAATGGGTTTCTGCGGTTACGTCTGATTAGTGATTTGGGGTTAGAGATAGGATCAAACAAGTTTCCTTAGCTTTTAGTCATAAACCAAAACAAAATGAGTAAAAAAATATAAAATGAAAATTAGTAAAAATATAAATCCGTATCTATAACCTAAAACTTTTCTAATTATTTTATACTTGACAGCCCCTAAATGTACTCCTGTTCGGTGTAGATTTTGGCTTTCCGCAAGTATACGGACCAGGTTGTAAATATAGTTTACAATGGAACACTGGGTAGTATTTCGAGGATCGTACAATAAAATCCCTGCAAAGAATAAATTTAATTAGTACTGATTTTAAGGTTTATAGTACGAGTGAAAATCAGAGAGTTGTCTGAAAAAATAAAAATAAAAAGAATAAAATAAAGTAAAGTTTGAGTTTTAGAAATTCTTATAAATGGCTTTGGGAAGATTAGATCGTTTTCGTATGATTTCTTCAATTGTTGGGTTTTAGGGATTTTTCTCAAATAAACTAGTCACTACCCCAATTGGATCTCTTGATGTTTCATCGGCATAGTAAGTAGATAGAGATTACTTATCGCTAGATATCACAATCTAAATCGGTTTGGGGAAAAGGTGTTCATGGATGGGAAATACCAATTTTGGGTTCATTTCCACCTAAATGATTTTCTAGGGTTGTCAGGCCTAGTATTTGTTTGATGTTCTTCCTTTCCCAAATAGTTGTTCTGAAAGGTAAAATCTCTGTAAAACAATAATTAATTATTCATACTTTAACTCCCTAATTCCCTAAAATAGAATTTATTCTCATGGTTTCTTTATTCATCTATGAAACAATATATGAAAACATATAAGAGTAAAACAGAATGAAAATGAAACTAAATTGTATTAAGCGATCTGTCAGGAAAAACTCCTCAATCGTTTATGTGAGCTTCTACAATTTCATTTCAAAAGCTGAAAATAAAATAAAATTAAAACTAAAAATTAAAGTCAAAGTAGTGGTGTGTAAAACCCTAGTGCTAAAGGTCCTATTTATAGCTTTAGATGGTTGTTCCTCCTTAACCCTAGGTCAGTTGTCGTCCCTTGTGTTTAAGTGGCATTGTAAAGACAAAAATACCCTTTATTTAATGTGAGATTTACATCCAGGAGTCGATGTCACGACACTTCAAGTCCTGTATCACGACATAGGCATCAATCTCCACATGAAGCGTCATTCTTCAAGCATTGTCGGGACATAACTCATGTATGTCGCGACAAAGAAGTTAGTCTTTGAGTTCCTTTAAGTCTAGTCCCTTGATTGCGATGTAGCTCAGCCTCTATCATGACGAAGTAATTAATATCCTATTATTACACTTTTTGTGGTCTCCTGCACAGTCACCAAGTACATTAGCTAACCTTTAGGCCTCATTTGGCCTTAAAGACAAATAAAACGATATTTTAACACTTAGGTTACACAATTTGTTTAAATAAGAAATCTAAACTAAATCCTATGAAAACATAACGAAAATACTTGATCTTAAGCTCTTCAAGTGTGAAAAATAGTTCAATTTGCTAGATATGAAGCCAACAGATTAGAACCCCACATTATGGAAGACACAACAATTTCGAGCATTAATGCCAAAAGGAGAAGGATAACCACCATAAGAAGAAGAGGACCTTCACGATAAATCGGGTAACTTCTTTCCTTAACTATTTGAGGGGACTACACATTAAGGACAATGAATTTTCTAAAGTGTGCGGGGGTAACATAGGAATTTTTGGCATATAGTTTTTATCTTTAATTTTTATGTGTGCTTGAGCTTGTAGAAATACAAGTGATTGGTTAGGAGCATGTATAATAGGTTGATTGTGTTTATTAATAAAATTGGCATAATGGTGAGGAATTTTTAAATTTTTGAGCATGAAATTCTTCGAATTCTATAGGTTATATTAAGTATCGATAGAGAGGTATTATTGATACCAATTGATGTGCGGAATATAAGGAAACAAGCATGCTAGTTTATATGATAGATGATAATTTTGAGATTATGTGATTAAATTGATGTTTGTGCATATTGAGATGTTTAGGTATTACGTAAGACATTGTTTGGACATATCTAGAGCTAAATAGCCAAACCCTATCCTAAATTTCCAATTAGTACCCATCTTTGAGCCTTATGACCCTTTTTGATGAACCATATTAGAAGCCTTCTTATCCTTAAATGATGATTTGTGGATACTCTTTTTTTTCTTTGGTCCTATGTTGCATGGAAATAGACGTATGGCCATTGGTATTGAGGGTAAGTAGACACATTAAGGTGAAGGTTACAAAATAAATAGGAAAATCAATATAATGTATGAACTTTAGTTTAGCCCAAAAAGAGAGAAACAGAGAAAAATCAAAAAGAAAAGAAAAATGAGTAGAAACAAAAGAATCATGAGGAAGAAAACATGTGAATAGTGACAAAATTATAAAGTCACCAAAAAGAAGAAAAAGAGAATCTTACTTGAAGAAAAAAAAGAAAAAAATACTCATAGGCTAGATAAAGGGATTACTTTTTATTGAGATTTCTTAGAATGGAGAAAAAATGACGGTGAGAGAAAAAGAGATAAAGGGGTGAAATAGAGTGGGACACAAATGGGAAGAATAGGGAACAATACAATGTGCCAAACTATTTTCGTGTTTGTAACCTTTTGTGCTTAATTGTTCTTTGAAATCCATACCTATCCTAAGCCTCAACACGTTACAAGCCGGAAAGTCCTATGTGACTTAAACAACTCTATGCATGAATAGATATGGAAATTGTATGATCTCATTATAGTTATTAAGAGATATAGGAAAATCCATATCTATATTGTACTAGGATAATTAAAGTATGGATGCATATTGATAAAACCTTGATATTTGTATTTCCTATAACTTACTAAACTTATACTGTTTCTAATTGAAAATTATAAAATTATTTGATCATCATGTCAAAGTTATTAAGAGATATAGGATACCTAGCCTACATACTACGAGCCCACTCTTTGTATATCTATGAACTCAAGCTCTTTGTCTTTCTGCTTTTCTTATTTTGTTTGCTTGAGGTCAAGAAAAGACTTAAGTGTGGTGGAGTTTGATCTGTCAGTTTTATACATAGCAAATGGAACTAGTTTTCACACTTGAAGAGCTTGAAACCAAGTATTTTCCTTATGTTTTCTGTAGGATTTAAATTAGATTTTTCATTTGAAAAAATTGTGTAACCTAAGTGTTAAAATGTCGTTTTATTGTCTTTAATGTCGATTGAGGCCTAAAGGTTAGCTAATGAACTTTGTGAGTGTGCAGGAGACCATAAGAAGTCGTAACAATACGAGGCTGATCACTTCGTCACGACATAGGTTGAGCTACGTCGTAACCATGGGACTAGACTTGGATATTTTCAAAGACTGACTTTTTTGTCGTGACATGCATGGCCTATGTCGCGACAATGCCTGTAGGATAACACTTCACACGAAAACTGATGTCTTTGTCGCAACACAGGTCTTGATGTGTCGCGACATCGACCCTTGGATGCGGATTCTACACCGAGTGAAGGGCATTTCAATCTTTACAATGCCACTTAAACACAAAAGACGGCAGCAGACCTAAGGTTGATGAAAACGGCCAACCAAGGTTATAAATAAGACCTTTAGCATTAGATTTAAACACACCATTTACTAGATTTTAATTTTAATTTTTTTTTATTTTCATTTGAAACGAGATTGTAGAACTCGCATAAAAGTTCGAGGAATTTTTCCCGATATATTGCCAATACAATTCAAGTTTCTTTTTCATTCTCTTATTCAATTATATGTTTTTATATATTATTTTGTTTATGATGATCAAGAAACCCATGAGTAACTAATTCCATTTTGGGAATTAAGGAATGGAAGTATGAATATTTAATTGTTGTTTAACAGGGATTTTACCTTTTGGATCGGCTGTTTGGGAAAGGAAGAGCATCAAACAAACACTAGGCCTGATAGCCCTAGAATGTCATTTAGGTGGGAAAGAACCCAAAATTGGTATTGCCCATCCATGAACACCTTTTCCCCAAACTAATTTAGATTGTGACATCTTGTGATAAGTAGTCTCTATCGACTTGCTATACCGGCGAAAGATTGAGAGATCCAACTGGGGTAGTTACTAGTTGATTGGAGGAAAATTCCCAAAACTCAATGATTGAGAAACTCATACGGAAACGACCTAATATCCCCAAAGCCATTTATAAGAATTTCTACATCTCAAAATCTTTCCTTATTTCTATTTTATTTTATGCTTTTCAAAACCAACTCTCTTATTATTCTTCATACTATAATCCTTAGAGTATGTACTAATTAATTTTATTTTTTGCAGGGATCTAATTTACTATAGCTTTACACCTCCTTTGGGTACGATCATCGGAATACTACCAAGTGTTTCGTTGTACACACTATAATTTCAACCTGATCCGTATATTTGCGAAAAGTCTAAATCTACGCCAAACAGGAGTACATTCGAGGGCGATTAACAACCAAGGTCTGCCCTCCAAAATCATCTCCAAATCTTCTTTTTCTTCAAAACAAATAAGGAATATATTTTGCCCCACAACCTGGATATCAAATATTTTCTTCAATTTCCAGATGCATTTCAATTGAGCCTGCAAACTATCAAGGTTATAGGTTTCCTTTGTCCAAACCGTACACACCAAGGTTGGCTTCTCCGGGGGAGTAACCACCAAACTCTTGATTGAAAGTTGAACCATCTCTTTCACTAGTAACGAAACCTCCACTTCCACCATCGCAATCACCATTAAAAGCCACCGCTCACCCTAAACTCTAGCCCTAGTCGCCTTGTTTCTGTGAAAGATCTAGGGAGAGCACTCTTGACTTCTGTAGGTTGGCTTTTTTTAATTAGCTTTGAATAAATTAAAACTATTTAAATAGTAAACAATTAAATATATAGTTATAAAAATTACTCTTAATTAATATAATAAAGAGAAAGTATTTGGTACACTATTATTAGAGTTTTTAAACATCACAAGTAAGGTTAGGGGATTGACAAGTGTTCTATATGGATATATTAAAATGTTAAAAAAATAAATAGTTTTTTAAAAAAAGATATATAATAATTTTTTAAAACTACTTATGGAATAAAAAAAGAATAGGCCGATTTAGAGGGTTGGCAAGGGCCCCAACCCCCTGAAATGGAAATTTTGTTATTTTGACCATTTAATTTTTAAAAAATTTTAAATTAGTAAAAGTAAAATTACACTTTGGCCCTCTAAAAATGATAAATTTTTTATTTAATCTTTTAAAAATTATAAAGATATAAACAATTTAATTTCGACCCCTAAAATGTTTTCCTGCCTTCATTCCTGAAAAAAAGTATACTATTAACGTATCAAATACTAACTATAATAAAAATATTAAAATTTTACATATATGAAAATTATAAAAATTATAAAATTAATTGTACTAGTGTAAGTAAAAATCCTGACATGTGCACTCATTAAGGATCGGAGTATCCAATATAAAAGTAATTAACTTTGCATAAAAAGAACTATAATTTCATTAAACTTCATTATATAAGGTTTACATTCAATATATGGGTAATGTATAAATTTTACGCTAAAATCGCTTTACTTGGTTATCTAGTATTTTAGCTTAAGAAATTTGCCACTACATTTTAGATTTATTTATATTTATTTTTGTACTTTTGAACCATAAATAATCTACTACTCTACTTTAATTTTATATTGAAATTTATCCTTGACTTTTTCTTGATTGAATTTTGAAATTAAAATGTGATTTTTTATTACATTTTACTATTCGATTTTAATTTTAAATAACTTAAAGATAATAATACGAACTATTATTTTTAAAGATAACATTATTTTTGTGTTTCTAATTTATCAATTATCTCTTTCGAAAAATGGCAATGATATCAAAATTATTTTTTGTGTTTCTAGTGACACGTTTTTTCTCTGTCCTTATTGACACATTCTCTTTTGCTGGTTTTGGTTGGTTTCATGACGGTTTTTGACTTGGTGGCTCTCTGGTGTAGATTTTGTGTGATTGTGTGACGCAATGGAGGAGGATCTTGCAAATCTTCGGTTGGCGGATGAAGAAGATGAGGCTTTTACAGAGGATGTTCAGTTTATTGAAAAAGAGAGGGAGTTTGCTTTAGTGGGTACTTGTCTCACTGATAGTGTGGTTAGTTTTTCGGTGTTGAGAAATACTATGGCGGATCTTTGGCATCCGATTTGAGGGATTTCTATATCGAACATTGGTGAGAAGCGATGCCTTTTCAAGTTTTTCAACTTGGTTTATCTGAATAGAGTGGTTGATGGTTGTCCCTGGTTATTTAACCATCATTTGTTATTGCTTCATAAGTTACAGTCGTCGGAGGATCCTCTTACTGTTCCTTTGAATTTTTTCGCTTTTTGGGTGCAAATTCCCGATTTACTATCGGGGTTGATGACTGAATCTTTGGCCAAATGGTTTGGTGGTTTTTTAGGTGAGTTTATGGAGTATGATACTTGTATTCCTACTATGGGCATCCAACACTATATGCGAATAAAGGTAAGAATTGATATTCGCTTAGCTCTGAAGCGTAGGAAGAAACTTCAAGTGGGGGATCAATTCTCTAATGCAAGGTTTAAATATGAAAAACTCTCTTTGTTTTGATTCATATATGGTATGTTTGGTCATGGTGAGAGTTTTTGACCATTGAGGGTGCAAATTGACCCTTCGAAAATTATTTTTGGATGGGACACCTCTCTACGTGAGCTACCTAGGGGTCGATCGGTAAGGGTGAGTAGGTGGCTTCGGCAATCGGATGGGACGGAGGTTGGGGCGATGAATTTGGAAAGGGAATCTTTGGGCCTTAATTTTAGTGCTTCACCGCTGGTAATGGGTCAATGGCATATTCAGTGGGATGCGATTTTTAATGGCATGATTGCTACTGATGGTGTTCAGGGTGCTATTAAGGGTGTGGGGCCGAGTGAATCTATGAGTGGGCCAATAAGGTCTATGGATGTTGAAATTGAAGAAGAAATTAATCCCATTCAAACTGATGAAGGGAAAAAATGCCAAAGGACTATTTGCGAGGTCGATGTGTCTGCTGATTTTGACACTTTATTGACTAGCTTTACGAGGCAGGGCAGTCAAGAATTATGAAGCTCTTACTCTGGAATGTCCGGGGTTTGGGGACCCCGTAAATAGTTGGTCATCTCAAAAATAAGCTGAGATGTGTTAGTCCCCCAATTTTGTTTCTTACGAAAACAAAATTAAGTGCGGAAAGAATGGAGGGTGTACATCGAAAATGTGGTTTTCCTCATGGAATTGATATTGATGCTGATGGTACGAAGGGAGGGCTTTGTTTGGGGTGGCGATAGCATGAAGATCTGGTGCTCCGTAGGTTTTTGAAACACCATGTCGATGTTAAAATTTATGATGGTCTTTTGGACATTAGATGGTGCTTTACAGGGTTCTATGGCCATCCTGAGGAGCATTTTCGTGATACTACTTGGAATTTATTGCGCACTTTAGGTCAGGATCAATCACTCCCTTGGCTCATTGCGGGGGATTTTAATAAGATTGCTTTTTCTTTCGAGAAGGTTGGTGGGAGAAATCGGGCTGATAGGCAGATGGAAGCTTTTTAGTTGGCTTTGGTTGACTGTGATATGCATGACTTGGGTTATGCCGGTAGGTGGTACATATGGGAATGTGAGAGGTTTGCTTCAACAAATATTCGTGAATGGCTTGATAGAGGGGTTGCTTCAATGAAGCGTGATAGGGGTATCGGGCGTATGGGCTTTAAATTTGATGCCAATTAGGTTTTAGAGAAGGATTGTGAAGTCATAATTTGGGATTATTAGGAATCTAATTTGGATAGTCTTCCTAGCAAATTGAAAGGTTTGAGAGCTTGTTTAATGGAGTGGAATAGGTCTTTGAGGCGTGTACGATCTTCTTGTAAAAACTATTTGGAGGAGCAACTGTTGGAGGTTTCAAGTCAAGACTCGACAGACGAGTCCTTGTTAGAATTGGCTATGATTCAGCTTGATCTCAATGTTGAGGCCGATAAAGAGGAGCTGTATTAGGAGCAACATGCTTGTGTGAATTGGCTTAAGAATGGGGATCGAAATACGTCATTTTTTCACAAAGTTGCTTCGGGTAGAAAGAAACAGAATAGATTACAGGGTCTTTTGGATGGTAACGGTAGATGAGTTGAGGACTATGATAGGATCCTGCGTATTGTTTTGGATTATTTTAAGGATATTTTTTTGGCCTCTAATGATGGGAATACCTCAGTTATTTTTGAAAAGTACACAGACGCATTACTGATGACATGAATAATAAACTACTTCAGCCATTTACTATGGAGGAAATTTGGCTTGCTATTAAAGGAATGGTGCCGTTAAAGGCATCTAGAATTGATGGATTCCCAGCCCTTTGTTACCAATTCTACTGGCACATTGTGGGTTCGGAAGTTGCTTCCTTTTGCCTTGCGATTTTGCGTGGGGAGATTATTGTGGAGGCTATTAACAACACATATATAGTGCTTATTCACAAGATCAGTAAACCTAAATCTATTACTAAACTACGTCCGATTAGTCTTTATAATGTTTTGTATAAGATTATTTCCAAAGCTGTTGTGAATCAAATGAATTGCTTATTGGATGCATGCATTAGTGAAGTACAAGGTGCTTTTATTCCTAATAGGCAGATTTCGAACAATACTATTATTGCATACGAGTTGCTTCATGTTCTTAAATATAGGAAGTGGGGTAAGAAAGGGAACTTCGCTCTCAAGTTGGACATGTGCAAGGTGTATAATAGGGTAGAATAGGATTTCCTTGCGTGAATGATGGTTAGTTTGGGCTTTCGTGTGGATTGGGTGACTTTAGTTATGAGGTGTGTTGCATCGGTTAGTTATACGGTGGGAGTAAATGGTTTTCTTAGCGACACAATTATTTCGTCAAGGGGAATTCAGTAGGGTGATCCCCTTAGCCCATATCTGTTTCTTTTGTGTGCTGAGTGGTTTTCTACGATCTTGAATGAGGCAAGGGATTTGAATTTAATGAAGGGAGTTCTAATTGGGAGATCAGTTTTATCCATTAATCATCTATTTTTTGCAGATAATAGTCTTTTGTTTGGTGATGCTACAAAGGAGGGGGCTGAAAGGGTCCAAGGTCTTATAGCTACTTATGAGAAAGCTTCAGGTCAAAAGGTCAATTAAGAGAAATTACTTATTTATTTTGGTGTAAACGTTTCTGAAAGTGATAGATTTGTGGTGGCATCTACATTGGGTGTTCGTGTTACTTCTAATCCAAAAAATTATCTCAGTCTACGAATGATGGTAGGCCGATTTAAGTTGTGGACGTTTGCTCATTATCTTGTTAGATTTTGGAGTAAGCTTGATAGCTGGAGTTTGAGGTTTCTTTCAGCTGGTGGGAAGGAGGTTATGATCAAGTCTGTTCTCCAAGCCTTGCCGATCTATACGATGCAAGTGTTCTTGTTTCCTAAATTACTTTGCTCACGATTAGAAAAGGTTTTAAAACGTTTTTGGTAGAGGAATTCTCGATCATTGAGGGGTATTCATTGGAATTCATGAGGGGATTTGTGTTTACCGAAAGCGTGTGGAGGACTTAGGTTTCGCGATTTTGCTAAATTTAATTTGTCGTTATTAGCTAAGCACAGTTGGCGTCTTTGGACCCAACTGAATTGTCTACTAGCACGTGTTTTGAAAGCTCGTTATTTTTTGCATACTGATTTTTTGTTTAGTGGTTTAGGATCCTACCCGTCGCTTACCTGAAGGAGCATTATAGCTACTAGAAGTGTGCTCGAAAGGGGTCTGGGGTGGCTTGGTGATGGAAAGTTTTTCAACATTTAGGCTAATCCTTAGATACCTAGGACGGTAGATGGAAGGATTAGGTGTAACTCAATCCATATATGTTATACCCTGGTTGCGGATTTTCTGGATAAGGATTGTGGTACTTGGAATGAGGTTGTGGTTCGGGAGGTGGCTGATGCTGAGCAGGATGAGGCCATTTTATCTATCCTAATTTCCCAGCAGCGTCCTTTTGATCTTAAGGTCTGGCGATTTGACGGGTCTAGTGAATACACTATTAAAAGCGGATATAGGTCGCTGATCCATGACACCCTAACTACTGTTGATATAACAAATACAGCACTACAGACCAAATTTTTTTCTACGCTATGGTCTCTCAAAGTTCCTCAGAAAATCAAATTACATGTATGGAAAACTTATAAAAACTATCTTCTTACTTATGAAAACCTTAGGAAAAGGGGATGTTGTGCCATGATGAGGAGGAATCTGTTGATCATTGTCTTCACGGCTGTCTGCTTACCTAAAAAGTGATAGATCTGTTTTGGCTCCAATATGGTTCTGTAACAGATATCTCAAATTACAAAAGTTGCATTAATATTTCATTCAACATAAATAATAGCTTTAAACAAAATATGTTAGTTGTGGTCATATGGGCTCTTTGGTACGTTAGAAACAAAGTAGTTCATGAAGGGGTTGGTCATACAACTACAAATTTAGCTGGGTTTGTCTTTGGCTACATGGCTAAGCTGGAAGCGATTCCTAGGGATAGGTTTTCAGTCACTAGCAATCTACCTTCTAAATGGTGTCCGCCTCCGCATGATAAAGTCAAAGTCAATTTTTATTCTACTTGTAATGTTCAGACTAAATCTGCTTGTTCTAGAGTTCTAATACAAAACAGTATGGGTTTAATTATGGGAGTAGCGACTTGCCTTCATTTGCATGTTGCAGATCCGTTCGTTACTGAAGCCAGAAATTGTGAGAAGGCTATCAATTCTGCCAAAGATCTTGGTTTCCTCTTAATCCAGGTTGAAGGTGACTCTCTGACCCTTATCAAAAAATTAAAGTTTGTAAGGGTTGATCGGTCAATCTTGGGGTCGATTGTTTTCAATATTCAAGCTCAAATGGGTTTTTTTAGAACTATTACCTTTCACCATGTATGACAGGAGGCGAACGTCGAGGCTCATACTCTTGCGTAGGAAGGTTTACAGCTCTCTAAGGATCGGTGTTGGGTAGAGGAAGCTCCGATTCGGGTTGAACGAATGACAGAAGCTGATTTGGTCAAGCATTGTGGCTCTCCTCTATCGAATTGATCTGTGGATTATCGAATTTCAACCATCTTTTTCTAATTTGTGTTTTTTCCCTCTATTTGCTCTGTTGTGCTTCATTAATGGTTTTTTGGCTTTTGGAGGGCAACTGGCTTCGATTATTGGCTGTGTTCTCTCTTTTTTTATCTTGCTAATAAAAGAAGGCCAACTCAAATTTTAATAAAAAAAATATTAAATCATGTTAGATAATTTAATTTGTCTTAGTAATTAGGTGTTTTGGTTGTGTGCCTGAGGTGTTATGTTCAAATCACTTCCCTTGAATTTTTAACAAGAATGAGTTTGTTGGTTCAGTTATAAAGTTTTAGCTTACTCATAAGTCTGTGTTCCCTAAAATACTCCCTCACAATCGTCTCTCTCCCACTCTCCTCACTCTTTCCATCCCTTTTTCCCAATCTCCCTATTTTCAGCCATTCCTTCATGTTGCTTCTACAAGTCTTTGCCGCCTTTCTTTGGGGATTCTTTCTTTTGCTTTGGACATTTTTCACTTATTCTTCATTTGTTGTCTTCCTTTATTCCACTTTTTATTGTTGTTATTCTCTTTTTGTTAACAACCATTGTTTCTATCACTTTTCCACCTCTTTTGTTTCCAATCCGACTTTGTATGGATCGGTGCCATTATTTGTTTTTTATCAGTTTTGATCGTGGGTGGTAAGGATTTCGATTTAAGATTCGTATTTTGTTCAATGAGTTTTTCACATTCTTGGATGATGATTTTTTGTTTTATGTGACATGTTTTTTATTTCTTGAAATCCTTGATTTAGGTTATGTTTTGGTAACAAGTAATCTTACGGTGAATTAAGAGCTCTAGAAAATTTCCTTCGTTGGGGTAAGTGATTGAATGCTTCAAGTGATTGTGGTTGAATACTGTAATCAAGTAAGGGCCGAATTCTGATTCAGGTTCAATGTGTTTCTACTAAATGACTTATTTTGGTGTCGTTTTTAGGTTTTGGAATTCTTGTTGTTGTGTAGGCATCGTGAAATAACCAGATGTGTGACCCAACCTTATTGATTTGTGTGTGGCATAAACTCAAAAATGCAAGAAACAATGAAAAATTGAAATTGTCGACGCCACACAATTGTGCGCTTGCCTTGTGGGAGGCCATGTTCTTGGGAAATGTGTCCATATTGTAGTAAACATCTAACTATTTTCTATTTATTTGGACAATGAATAAATAAATAAAGATAATTTCACGTTTTATTGTTATTTCTTTTATATTTTGGATGCATGGTGAAATTATTGTAAGAAAATATTAGTTCATTAATTCTCTAAGTTCAAACTGAAGATAAGTGGCATTGTAAGAATGTTTACATTGCGAGCAATACAACTTACATCAGTGGATAATCTAAATGAGTCTGTAATCCTGTAAAAGATTAAAGTTAGCATTTAAATCAAATACCGAGAAGAATTATTATGTCGTCTACAAATCTAATTGGGGAGATGGCTAGTCTTGACTATCGGAGCAGTTGACTCCATGGGTAGAGACATAGATATATTCATTGGTAGAATGATACATTGGATTGGACCCAAGATGAATTAATTTTGAATCCGTTTGTGAATTAATTCACTTGTGAAGTTCATGGTGTGATTTACCTAAATCTGAGTTAGTCACTAACCATGCATATACAACTCATGTGCTCTGATATAAGTGAAGGCTTATGCTCTAAAGATGATCGATTCCATAGCTAGTATGTTGGGTACATGACTTGTGTATGACATGACTTTACTAGCAACAGTGGGATTCATAGCTCAATTAAAGAGTTAATGATATCCTCTCGTTGGCATTGTGTGGATTGATAAATATGGACGTGATCACGGGTTGCTTGCTCTCGAACTAGCAATTTATCACAGTCATTTGTTGACAGTGGTCATACTAATCAGTAAGAAGACACAACGGTGACAATGAGATAAAATAGGATTGTATTAAGTGAACAAATTTTACTAAAAGGAATCAAGGATATCATATGAGGGTAACACACACATGATAAGGTCATTGGACAAAGCAACTGGAAGAATTGCTTTCGTAAAGAGTATACAATAATGAGTTTTCAATCATGGTACCTCTTGTGGATTGACTTCATGATTAAGTAATTGCGAATTATCAGAACGAGGATTCTGGACATAATTGAAATTACTAGAACTAAATGTATATGTTCGATTGGTCCCTTCGATAGCTCAACAAAACCTCGATCGGATTGCATTGAATCAGAAGAAAATTCTACGACTTTGTAAATAATTTAATTGAGTTAATTTATTCGATGTGGAATTAAGTTAGACAATCGTGAGAACTGTTCAACTAGAGAATTTGATTAAAGAATTTTCTTTAAAAATTAATTTGAAAAATCTAAGTGATTTTTGGAAAATTAATTTTGATGAGGTAAAATTAAATTAATCAACTTAATTAAAATTAATGTGATATTTTTTAAAATTAATTTTAAAATCAAACACTTGGCCTAATGTTAATTGAACATAAAAATTAGACTATTCCAAAAATAATATTATTGTAATAGTTTAATATTAAATTAAATTTAATACTTATTTTAAGAGTATTTTATTAATTTAATATTAATGTGATTATTTTAATATTAAATTTAATTTAATGTTTATCTTTTAGGTAAATATTTTATTATTTTAATAGGGTTTAATATTAAATTTAATCTAATATTTATCTTGATAAATATTATGTTAATTTAATATTAAAGTAATTAAGTTTAATCATATTTGAACTTTCTAAACTCTTTCTATATAAATAGAGATTTGAGTCATTATTTGAAGAAAATACACACACTTGAATTCAAGAGAAAGTTGTAGAGAGAAAATTCTCTAAAGAGATTATTTCAAAAAATCTCTAGAGATATTTTTTTTTATTTATAACTTGACCCAAAAGTTTAGAGAAATTGCGAAATTACTCTACTGATAATTTTTGTGAAATTTTTTCTAATTCGAAGCAAGCCCATTGTCAGTAGACTTGAGCTAGAGGATAGCGGAGAAGACTATTCGGTCGAAGTGCTCATCCTAAACGAATCAAAAAGATACAATTTTTTATTAAGTGTTTAATACTTTAGATATCAGAACCAAAGATCTTGTTTTAGAAAAAAATTTAAAGCTCTAATTTTTTCAAAATTTATTTTTCGTTGTGTTTTTAAACCATTTTTTCTCAACAATTTGTATTAGAGCCAGGTTGTGATTTATCTATAAGTATAAACAGATAATCAAAATAAATTTCTCTTCTTCTTGAATGATAGATTACATAAAATGTGACATTCTTTAGATCTTATGCATGCTTTGTTTTATATATGGGACTGGATGCGAAATTATATATTTTTTATATAATTATTTTTTATTGTCGAGATTATGGTTCATAGGAAATAGATCGTGGACTATCATCTCCATGTAGGACTATTTTTTAAAAAAATGCATTAAATTCTTGTGAGCCGAAAGCGAACATAGGACTTAAATGTAATTTTTCCAAACGGAGTGGAGTCCATGACGAGGAAAAGATGCGATGGCAGTTAAAGACACAAGGAATGCCTTGTGGCAAAAAAGTATATATTTTAGTTTTTAGAAATAGAACCATGGAACCTTGGCTAGCAATTTTATTTTAATTATCTATCTCCCTATATATCTCTTTTATAATTGTTTATAATATTTATTTTATGTAATGTTATAATTGTGATATATATATGAGATGATCCACAGTTGATCAATTAAAAAAAATAAGAAGTGTGCTAATGAGAAAATACATGTGTTGTATTGTTCTAGTCACTTCTTTAGGTTATTCGATAACTGTGAGAATTGTGGTAATGAGAAGGTACATGTCTAGGATTGGCTCTGGCTAGGAAAGGCTTGTTTTTTAAGCGATCAAATTTGACTCACCTACCTTTCCTAGGATCCTACCTGGTGCATGGTTCACATTCACTTTTTCGGTTTTTCCCTTAAAAGAAAAACTGTGGAGAATCAAAATTGTTTGTTTTGATGATTGATTGATTCTTGTGAATGGATATTATAAAATTGTCATAGCATGCCATGCATATATTGGAAGCATGTCATTTAGATTAGGTAAGAATGTCACTAGGACTATTGTATGATCATTCTTGAAATTTGGGATAAAAAATCTTGCATGCTTTATAAAAAATATTGAGTGGGAAAAGGTCCTGGAACAAGACCTACGGCCTCCATTGATGGTCCCTAAGTGATAGCATGATAAATTTTCGAGCCGGTTTCTACCTTGGTCGCACCCCAAGGTAAACTTTGTCATGTGGGCTCACTTGCTGATAGTCCTTAGTTGTGAGAAACACAAATTCGTTCTTGACGAAACATGCCCTCCTGAAGCTCAACCCAAAGCAAGAAATCATTGAAGAGATTCTGACTCGATTGCTCGATGTTATATGTTAGCAAGCATGAGTAGTGTGTTGAAAAAGCAACACAAGAATTTCCATACCGCCAAAGATATCATGACAAATTTGGAGGATTTGCTCGGAGGCCGAGTCACATTAGCTTGACGATCCGCTATTACAAATTTGATCAACTCTCAGTAGAAACCCTGCACTCCAGTCAAAGAACGTATGCTTAAGCTTATGGGATTCTTTGTAGAAGTAGAGGAAAATGGGTTTGAACTAGATGTGAACACTCAAATTGAAATAGTGTTCAAATCCTTAACCAAGGAATTTGCTGGTTTTAGGGCTGCTTACAACTTGGGGAATAAGGTGCTCACCTTGACTCAGCTCATAAAGGAATTAGAATCCTATGAGTTGATGCTAAATGGTGGTAAGTCGATTTAGGAGAAACCTAAAGTGAACTTAGTTATGGCCCCTCATCCCCTAAGGGGAAGCAGAAAGCTAAGGGAAAGAAGAAATCGACTAAGTCTTTGGTTCCACCTCGTGTGGATAGGAAGAAGGCTAAGAAGTCAAAGATCCTAAAAAGATCAAATGTTTCTTCTACAACAGGAAAGGAAATTTTAGATCAAACTGTAAGGAGTATTTGGATTACCTAGCTGAAAAGGGAAAAGGTATGGAACTCTTTGTGATTAAAGCTTGCTTAGTGGAAGAATCAATTGACAACTGGGTTATGGATTCTGGAGCCACTAACCATGTGTGTGTTTCTTTACAGGGGTTCAACGAAACGAGAAGTTTGCGTGATAGGAGCCTTCCGTTACGGACTAGAGATGGGAGCTATGTTTCAGTCAAAGCAGTAGGAGAAGTTATTTTACACTTTGATAGTATTAGGAAGATTGTTTTAAAGAAGGTTTTTTATTTACGTCATTTTAAGAGGAAATTAATTTCTGTTGCATGTTTATTTTATGATGGTTATACCATGACATTCAATAAAGGGATTGCTATTCATAGAAATCGTTCTTTAATCTGTAACGGATGGATGATAAACAATCTCTAATTTATCAAACCAAATAACTACTCTATGCTTCAAATTGAAATTGTCAGTAAAAAGCTTAAAACTTCTTACTCTAATGAGGGGTACCTATGGCACTTAAGACTTGGTCATATTAACCAAGATAGAATCACTAGACTCGTGAAAAATGATCCGTAAGTATGCTTAACAATGTGAATCTTTCTTGGAAGGTAAAATGACTAAGAGGTCTTTTAGTGCGAAAGGTACAAAGGCCAACCAACCTTTAGAACTTGTGCACACTGATGTATGTAGTCCGATGAGCATCAATGCCTGAGGATGTTACGATTATTACGTGACTTCAACGACTATTCTCGATATGGATATGTGTATCTAATGCACCGCAAAAGCGAAACCTTTGATAAATTTCGAGAGTTTCATGTGGAAGTGGAAAAGCAATTAGGTTTATCCATAAAGAATCTTTAGTCTAACCAAGGTGGGGAATACTTGTCTGACGATTCTTTGGATACCTCATAGAGAATGAGATTTTATCCCAATTGACTACGCTGGGCACTCCACAACAAAATGGCGTAGCTGAAAGAAGGAATAGAATCTTGCTTGACATGGTTCGTTCAATGTTAAGCTATTCACGGCTTCCTACTTCCTTTTGGGGATATGCAATATAAACGGCTAGTTATATTTTGAATGATGTGCCAACCAAGTCTGCTTGTAAGACACCTTATGAACTGTGGCATTATAATAGACCATTTTTCAGTGGTGTCGAAAATAGTGGTTTCGAGACCACAAAACGACAAGAAAATTTTTATAATGAGTGATTAAATTAAATAAGTCAATATTAATTTTTATATGGAATTTTGAATTAAGGGATTTTAATTATTAAATTAAAAGTTAGTATAAGTGGTTTGGTTCAAAAGTTAATTACTATTGATTAAAAAATAGTAAAGGGACTAAAATGGTAATTAAACCATGGTCAAAAAGTCCAAGCGGTGGTGACATGATTACATCCACTAACTTTTGGGTTATTTATTCATTTAGCCCTAATTAGTTTAGGACTAAATTAAAAATAAGTTTGTTTAATCAAAATTTAATATAATTGAAGGACCAATTATGAAATTGGACCCTATTTAAATGGCCTAATAATAGAAATGATACGAAACTCTTAAGATTTTGGTAAATTGCAATTAAATCCTAATAAAATGAGGATTTACTAATTAGTTTATTTAATGTGATCGGGAATGGTGATTTCAAGGCCACAAATTCGATGTGTTGGACCGTAAATATTAATTATTTAATATTTATGAGGTCATTATTGTTGTATTAAAATTTGGTTATGAAATTTTAATGTTTGGATAGCTAATTAAGTAAAAAGGATTAAATCGTAAAAGGTACAAAAGTTGAATCCTATTAATTAAAGGCATTAAATGCTAATTGAAGGACAAGTTAAGGTCCTAAAATGGTAATATAACCATTAGTAACTTGAGTGGACAATTTTGACTTAAATTTGGCTAAAAATTAAGTGTGAACAAAGGGTAAATAAATAATTAAGTAAATTAATGAAATTTAAGTTAATTAAAAGAAGAAACGTTCATCTTCTTCCTTTTATTTTTCTTGCTAAGAATCGAAACCCTAAAGAAGGAGGAAGAAGACCATCGTCCAAGCTTGTGTATTCGATTGGGTGAGCAAACTTCGCCCGTTTTTAATAATTTTTATGTTTTTGAGTCCGTATCAACTTAATCTAGCTAGCCCGAGGACTAATTTGTGAATCTATCAAATTTTGTGAATTTTTTCATTGATAATTTTTGTATATTCTTGTAATTTTATGATGGATTATTAATTTGGGCTATTAAATAGGATAATTTTGTAAAGTAGTTTTTGATGATTTTAAGGTTTAAGGACTAAAATGTGAAAATAATAAAAGTTCAAGGACTTGATGTAAATAACATCAAATATGGGCTTTGGAGTGACCCAAAACAATTCGGCTGAACCAATTTCTAAAAAAAATGGTTAATTTGCATGTTTAGGGCTTAAGGACTAAATTGAATAAAAGTGAAAAGTTAAGGGTAATTTTGTAAAAATACCAAAAAGGCTTAAAAATTCATGTTGATTTAAATAATTTAATGAAATTATTGAAATAATCAAAATCATGTCCCGATCGTGGAGAAAGGAAAATTACAGATTTGCCCTGGAGTTCACTTTAACTGTAATTTCGTCTGGTAAGTTCGTATAGTAAGATAATTGATTTAATTTCTGTTTGTAAATTATTGAAATAATTTAAGTATGTTGTAATTAAATTTTTTGCTTAGTAACTATTAAATTGATGAATTGAATTACATTAAAATGAAATTGTATTGAGAAGCATGATTGAAAGTGACAAAATGATATAGTTGAAATCAGGTGGCAACGAAACGCTTAAATGATTAAGTGTTGTACTAGTTATTATTCATGTTAAAAATGAATTAATTTGATTGATATATGACAAATAGTAAATTGAACTAAATGACATTGTTAGTTAATTCGATATTATGTTTAGTAAATAAGGATTTTATGGATGTTTGCTTGAAATGGTATAACATGATGAAAGTTAATTGCAATGAACATAGTATATGAAACATATGAACTTCATAAATAATTGGGACATAAAGGACATGTCATTAGGGGCTAAACAGAATCGAGAGCTAGTCTTGGATGTCTTATTAACGGGTAGTCCCTTTACTTGAGCCGTTACTACAAATTAATCCTGTAAGTTCGTGAATATACGATTCCTTCACGGATTAAGACGTCCGATGACTATCTGTCATCGTGAGTATTAAATGGAATGAATTCCATTACAGAATAAGGTCTGATGACTCTGTATCATTGTGAGTATCAAATGCGAATTGGAACCTACCTCGGGTGTATACAGCTTACTCGATTCAGTTGATTAGATTTTTTCAACTCTTGAAGTTTGGTGAATCTATTTAACTTTATGAACTTACTAAGCTTTGAAATGCTTACCTGTGAAAACAGTTGTTGTTTTGTAGATTTAATTTTGCTGTTCGGAGATCGGATCATCTTGGAGCATCACACTATCCTAGAATTTGTTCGGTGGTAATCATATCATTTGGTCTTATGGCATGTACTAGGATGATGTTATCCTTGAAATGCTTGATTTTAGATTGTTGATTCCTTTGTTAAACTAAACTTGCATGCTTACTTGATGTTCTAATTAAGAAAATATGTTTAGCAATGAGTTGACATGTGAATTTAAGAATCCTTGTGTTGATTGATTGCATTTTGTGTTATATGATGAAACAAGTATTGTCAAGGATAGATTTTACAAGATGAGAATTTGAATAAGACTCTTGTATTGAATGATGATTGATAAATTTGAGGACTTGTCTGATTAAATGAATTCTGCATATTTGTTTCGATAGAATCCCTTCATGTATCAGTAGAAGTACAGAGTAGGGGAGATGTTGGTTACTGACTTACATTGTATCGATAGTAACATACGAAGTATTGATAGTTCTGTTCATAGTAGTATCGGTAGTCTGAATACTTGTATCGGTAAAAGTTGTAGGGTAAAACTTCTTAGCTCTCTAGAGTTTTTAGTATCGGTAGAAGCATGACATGTTTCAGTAGAAGTCATACTTGTATCTGTAGTATTGTCTCAAGTACCGGTAGAAGCCTGCACTGTTCTTGAACTGTTTACTAACTTGACAACTACCGATACTTGTCCAACAAGTACCGGTAGAAGTATCTAAAAGTCATGGAGATGACCTTTTTTCCCTTTTGAGTTATGATTATATTTAATTGATTTATTTATGACCTGATATTAAAAGATGAACAGTGATAAATGAATAGAAAGACACCGGGACCCTAACCGCCGATGGTTTTCAGGTCTTGGGTTTACAGACATGAAAAATGGATGTCATGATATGTGATATGAATATTGATTCTTGATTGATTGAAATGTTGTAAATGAATATGTAAGATTAAATGGAGTTAGTATTTTGAGTTGCAAGTTTGTTATTAAATAAATTGTGATTGATTTGTATGTAAAAAAAAGTAAACTCGAAAAGTTCTGTGAACCCCTAAGACTTTAAATCGGTGATGGTTACGGATTTTGGGTGTTACAGGCATGGAAAGAAACTCTTTCTAAATCACTTTAGAGTATTGGGTTATCCAATACACATTCTGAATAAGGATGCAAAGAAATCATATTTGTAGGATATCCAAAAGGAACAAAGAGAGGATTATTCTACAATCCGAAAGATAATACGATTAAAATTTCTACTCATGCTACTTTCCTCAAGGAAAGATACATGGATAAATTTAAGCCTCAAAGTAAAGTGGTACTCAAGGAACTTTCGGGAGTTGTAGAACAGTCACGAAGTTCAATTATCGAGAAAGTTGTAGAAAGACCTGCAAACAATCAATAGCATAATGGAGTCCTTCGTAGTGGGAGAGTTTCTAAGAAACATACTTCTTCAACTATGATGGTAGTATTTAAAATACGGAAGCCAGTCATGAGGATGATGATCCACTCACTTACAAGGAGGCTATGTAGGATGTTGATTCCAAGCTCTAGAAACAAGCCATGGATGCCAAGATGGATTGTATGAGATCCAATACGGTGTGGGAACCTGTAGACTTACCGGTTGGGATTAAACCCATAAGGTGTAATTGGATCTACAAGAAGAAGAGAAATGCGAAAGGGAAAGTGGAAACGCACAAAGCTAGACCTGTAGGGAAAGGTTACACATAGAAAGAAGGCATTGATTACAATGAGACCTTCTCTCTAGTAGCGATGCTCAAGTCTATTCACATACTTTTATCCATTATCGCTATTCTCAATTACGAGATCTAGCAAATGAATGTCAAGACAACATTCCTGAATGGCTATATTTATGAGACCATTTACATGGCTCAACCCACTAGCTATGTTGTCAAAGGAAAAGAGTAGAAAGTTTGCAAACTGCTAAGATCCATTTAGGGACTTAAGCAGGCGTCCCACTAATGGAATAAAAGATTTGATCAAACGATCAAGACTTTTGGATTTGAGGAAAATGTTGATGAACCTTGTGTTTACAAGCGTATAAAGGACAAAAAGGTGGTCTTCCTCATTTTGCATGTCAATGATATTCTACTTATCAGGAATGATGTAGGAGAATTGTCATCGATTAAATTTTGGTTAGCTCAATAGTTTATCATGAAGGACTTGGGAGAAGCTAGTTATATTCTTGGAATTCGAATCCTTAGGGATCAAAAGAATGAAATGATAGCTCTATCTCAAGCATCATACATCGATAAGGTATTGGAACGATTTGCAATGATCGATACGAAGCCGGGGGCCCAACTGACTGCATTAGGTTATCATCTTTCTTTAGATGTCTATCCAAAGACAACGGAAGAAAGAGAGCATATGAGTAAGGTTTCATATGCTTCAACAGTTGGAAGCCTTATGTATGTGACACTTTGCACACGTCCAAATATCTATTTCATAGTAGGAATGGTTAGTCGATATCAAGCGCATCTAGGTCTTAGGCATTGGCAAGCTATAAAACATATATTAAGGTATCTTAAAAGAGCCAAAGATTATATGCTTGTGCATTCTAAGGAGAACTTTACTCCTGTCGAATACTAAGAATCAAACATCCAAACCTATAAAAATTTGAGGAAATCGATGTTAGGAAATGTATTCGTTCTAGGCACTAGAGCCATAGTATGGAGAAGTGTAAAATAAACTTATACTTCTAACTCTGTAACGCGTGGGTTTATGCAAGTGTACATAGTCGTTATCAATTAATAAGTAAGTATTGAATTATCATCTCCATAAGGATTGTATATGGTAATCAATTAATTGTAAAATTATATTAAATAGCTTGGTGAATAAAAGCACAATATGCTTGAAAGGTTGGTGATTAAAATTAAATACAATTAATCTAAATGCAAATTAACCTAAGTATGCAAATTATCGATATGAATGGATTTTAGAAAAAGTTTAACACAATTCACAACAATTATAACATAAATAAACTAGGACAACTACTTTAATTAATTTAATTCATTATTAACATGCTTAATAATATTTGAAAAACATTTCATGGCAACTCGATCTTTCATGAGTTTGGAAACCAAATTAGGTCCTTTCAGAATTCTTTAAAGAGCAAATATGCATTTTACTGATCATTATTTACTAAGGGTTTCTTAGCGTTCATGTGAGGTTACAAGAATGTGTCAGGTTTGAAACAGTTTAATCACACGAATCTAAAAACTATGCAGATAACATAGCTCGATCAAAGATGTTATGAACCTACAATTTAATCAGGTCATGATCTAAATTGAGCATGCACATTTCAATTATGTGTCTACTAGCCGTCATCCGGTCAAGATCGCTCAGCTAATTCTAGTGCATTCAATCACGTACGAATGAAATACATACATGATATTAATTGAAACAATGATCAATTGAGGCACAAACATCATAAGCATGAATCAAATGAATATTATTTAATTAAAGCAATCATCCAATCTTAAATGAAAGTAAGCTAACATTGTTGTT
Organism: Gossypioides kirkii; assembly: GCA_005610355.1. NCBI lineage: Eukaryota > Viridiplantae > Streptophyta > Magnoliopsida > Malvales > Malvaceae > Gossypioides > Gossypioides kirkii. The sequence goes on from CP032245.1 coordinate 18,805,706, forward strand.
AACAAGAACAAAGAACACATTGCAAACATTATAAAATCAAATTAAAGAAAAGAAAGAATAAACCCTATCGAACTGGCTGTCACCCAAAACTCCGATCGAAGAAGACTCCTTCGCTCTTTCGCTTCACTCCTTTGTTGATGGCTCTCCAAGGTCACCGACCAAGGGCTCTTTAATAGGCTTAACTAGCTAAAATCTTAATGAAGATATGAATGCTAGGCGTGGGAATGGAAAATGAGAGAAGGGATTAGAGAGTTGAGAGAAGATGAGAGAATGTGAATGTGAGCGATGATTTGAAATGGTGAGAAATGGCTCTTATTTATAAGTGAAGGGTGAGAGCTCATTTACAAAAAATAGGGAATTTAAATCCCTCCATCTTCCCTTATGCATGGCCGACCACTCTTCAAGGATTTTGAGTGGATTTGTTGCTTCATTTTGAAGCATTCAACATGCCACATCAACCAGGGACCAAGACTCAGTCAACAACATCTTCTAGGATAAATTCTGATTTCTTTTCAATTGCAAGGATTCCTTGCAATTAAACCAAAAATGGATTATTTGGTAGCCATGGTGTTGCCAAATTGGGCTACATCCTTTTTTGGTTGGGCGGTTTTTATGATCCAGCAAAATAAACAAACCTGTCCAAAACAATTTATTTGATATTGTGTTAAATTAATTAAATTAACCCAATTAATTAACAATTTAATTAATCCAATTTATTAATGAAATAATTTATGTTTAATTATTAAATATAATTTTATGTTTTAAAATTTAATTAATTTATGCATCGCCCACTTTATGCATTAAAAATACATTATATTAAAATAACTATAAAATAAGTCATTTTGTGCATAAAAACTATATAATAAAACATAAAATCACATTTTAATAATTTTCATGTCCTAAATTAATATTTTAGTATATTTTATTAATTTATTAAACAATTACTCGATTTTAACATCGATTTCAAGTAAAATGGTGATGAAATTACACAACAAAAACCTATATATTTTTGAGTTTACACACCTCAAACTTAAACCATTGCTCGTCCCGAGTAATGTTCATGAACAGCAAGGGTTTTGCTAAGTTAATAGTGCTAAGTGTGTAAGTAGCATCAATCTTTATCTCATAATCATGCATCAACAAATTCATGTTCATAGATTTTCTTTATTGATAAGTAGCTCGCATGCAAATTATTCGGAATTTTTATACTAAGTGTCAGGAAATGTCAACGTGAGTTATAGTTTGCATGCATTTCAAAGTTATAGATAACATTCTCCATTCAAAATAATTTCTTATCAATCTAAACAAAACAATCATAAGGTTTATTTGTGGCCTTCATATGTTGAACCTAGTACTTCCTCTCCACTAATGTAGGTGATATAATCATTAAATCAATAGGTCTTTTATAAGGTTGTAATGGGGCTAGGCTAAAGATAGGGATTAAAGAGAAGTGAAATTTCGATTTCAATAATCTTAACCCTTAACTTTGTCTTGGATTTTTTGTAACACAACCTTCTTCTTAAATTGATATTTGGAACACCCCCAAACTTATTTTGAGCTCATGCTCATACATTTTCTTCTAGAGATTGAGCAAACTTTTCTTTGCTCTTTCTTTCTCTCTCTTTTTTTTAAGCATGAACATGTACATTCTTTTGAAATTTTTCTCAAATGTTGATCACCAAGACAACTTAAGTTAAGATGGGTGCACAAAGTAGGATAAATTATAAAGATGGTAACATGGCTTATGATGTAGGTAATTTGCAATAAATAGGCCATTAAGTTCAAAATTAAAGTTTCAAGGATTTAATATCAAAAGGTGGGCTCGAAAGGCTCAAACGATCCAAAGAAATGGTGCCTATATCATATTTAGACTTTTATGTCTCCTAGGATTTCACCTCAAGAAAGTTACTAAGTCAATTCTAAAGATATAAACCTTCATGCATATCTAATCTCAAAGGAAACTAAATTTTCATGACAAACATTACCTAAGACTAAGATCATACAAGCATTCCATCATTCATGATAACATACATTCAACTTAGATTGAAGCATCATTCATGCTTGCATTCAAACTAACTTATTAACAAAAAAAATTCTCTGAACATTCATTTTTTAAATCATACTTACGTAAAAAGATTGAAACATACTTGAAAAATTTAAAAATTTGAGCAATTATTTGCCTTACCCCCTTTAAAAAGAAGCAATGTCCTCATTGCAAAAACAAAGTGATGAATGAAAACTGAACACCAGGTAGGGTTCTAAGAAAACAGAGGTTAGTCATTAAGACTGCTTAAATACCAAGTCTTTCTTCACAATCCAATCCTAGACATTTTCATTCTCATTATCACATCACTTAGTCTTTTCTTAAAAAGGAGGTGTTAAGCTTATTCATGTTTGCAATGTTTTATTATGCGAAAAAAATCCTAACTAATAAATAAAATATAATGCAAAATAAATACTAAGAACAAGAAATTCCCCCTTTTTTTATTAATTTGTGTTAGCCTCTTTTTTCGAGATTGCTTCAGCGTAGGGAAGTGATGCTGCGATGAAGGGAAGGGGTATTGGATGTTTTTCTCCTCATCACTATTCTAGCCTTGAGCCTAAAACTATAAAAATTTTATTACCTTCATTTAACAGAAATAATCTGATTAAACCTTGGGCCAACTTGACCCTCTTATTGAACATAAAAATGAAAATAAACTTAAAATAAAAATAAAAGTTCCTTTTAGGTTACTTAAAAATTTTTCTCAGAAAATTACATTAAATTAAGTTCCTAGGAAAGGTTAAAGGGGTCACTAATGGTCCCACTTAAGTTTCAATCTCCTTAGACAGAATTAATTTAATGTACTAATTCAAGAAAAATAATTTCTGAGCATTCCATTTATTCAAATGAAAAACAATTGAAAATAAATTAGCAACAGAGAGAGTGAAGAGAACTCCCTCAATGTTATTAATGATTATCATTGACAAAGGCGATGTCGAATGGCCATTTATCATACCAACCGTATCCATCTAAAAAGAAAAGATAATGTCGTCCAACAGTTATATTCAACATTTGATCCAAGAATAGTAGCAGGAAATGGTCTTTCTGCTTTGCTTTGCTCGACTTCTTGTCATTCATTCAAATCTGCCTACCCGTAATGATTCTTAATGGAGTCAACTCATTATCTGTGATATCTCCTTTTTTTGGAACAAGTCCCTCTAACTGAATGTCATAGATGGAATCCATGATCCTTGCTTTTAACCCTTGAGACTCGAGTTTCCTAGGATCAAATACTTGAGAGTGACTTACACTCTTTTGTCCCTTGATACAAATCTTTTCAGTATCTAAGGTCCTTTTCAAAACTAGTAAGTCTAACTCGAGTGACTCTTCTCGTAATGGGTTAGGTTTCTTGTACTCATGCGTTTCTAGCTCTAAAGATTCGAACTGAACTTTTGAATTGAATCCTTTTGAGTTGGCTTCCAAACATGTATCATCCTCATCTTGATGTGGAGAGTTAGATGAAAAACCTTTCGATGGATCTTTGTATTCTAATTTTGCAAGAGCAAGCGGATCTACCTTGGAGACAACAGAACAATCTTTAACCTCATCAGGAGATCTTACGACCTTAAGTACATTAAAGGTCACCTATTCATCTTGAACTCACATGGTGAGTTCACCTTTCTGTACATCAATTATCGTTTTGCCAGTTGCCAAGAAAAGTCTTCCTAAGATGATTGGTACTTTTTCATCTGCTTCAAAATCTAAGATAATAAAGTCAGTAGGAAATATTATTTTATCAATACGTACCAAGATATCCTCGATCTTTCCTTCTAGGTATGCCAAAGATAGATCCGCAAGTTGGAGTGTAACTATAGTCGGTCTAGCCTTAATACCTAATTGTCTAAACACAGACATAGGAATTAAATTGATAGTCGATCCCAAATCATACAAAGCCTTACTGTAACAACCCGTTTTTCGGTGGTGTCAGAAACAGTGGTTTCGGGACCACAAACCCTACGAGAAAATTTTTTATAATGAGTGTTTAAATTAAATAAGTCAATAATAATTTTATATGGAATTTTGAATTGAAGAATTTTAATTATTGAATTAAAAGTTAGTTTAAGTGGTTTGGTTCAAAAGTCAAGTGGTTTTAGAAAATGAAGTATCGAGACCTCGTTTATGAGATTTAGGGTCGTAATATTTTTATTAAATATTTACAAAATCTTATTATATGTGAATTGAAGTTTAGTTGGGTAAGTTTGATGATTAATTGTTTAATTAAGGAAAAGGAGTAAATTGTAAAAGAGGTAAAAGTTAATTGCTATTGATTAAAAAATAGTAAAGGGACCAAAATGGTAATTAAACCATGGTCAAAAAGTCCAAGCGATGGTGACATGATTACCATCCACTAACTTTTGGGTTATTTATTCATTTAGTCCTAATTAGTTTAAGGCTAATTTGTAAATAAGTTTGTTTGATTAGAATTTAATATAATTGAAGGACCAATTGTGTAATTGGACCTTCCTTAAATGGCCTAATAATAGAAATGATGCGGAATTCTTTAGGTTTTGGTAAATTGCAATTAAATCCTAATTAAATGATGATTTACTAATTAGTCTATTTTTAGTGTGATCGAGAATGGTAGTTTCAAGGTCACAATTTCGATGTGTCAGATCATAAATATTATTTAATATTTAAGAGGTCATTAGTATAGTATTAAATTATGGTTAAGAAATTTTATCGTTTAGATGGCTAATTAAGTAAAACAAGATTAAATTGTAAAATGTGTGAAAGTTGAATTCCATTAATTAAAGGCATTAGATGTCAATTGGGAGGTAGGTTAAGGTCCTTAAATGGTTTTATAACCAATGGTATTATGAGTGAAATTTTGACTCAAAATTTAGTTAAAAATTTAGTGTGAACAAAGGATAAAATGGTAAATGAAGGAAATGTAAGGTTTTAATTAAAATTAATGAATAAAGTCATTTTAATTTAACCTTCTTCTTCTTTAATGAAGCTGAAACCCTAGAGAAGCCATGGAAGAGATTTCGGCTAGCTTAGTCCTTTGGTTTGTGTAAGTAAACTCCGTCCGTTTTTAGTAATTTATATTTTTGAGTTTGTACTAGCTTAATCTAGCTAACTCAAGGACTAATTTGTGATTCTATCAAATGTTATAAATTTTTCCATTGATGAATGAGCTTGTTCTTGAAAGTTTATGGAAGTATTTTGAGCTTGGCTGTTAGATTTGATGATTTTGTTAAGTAGTTTTTGATGATTTTAATGTCTAAGGACTAAATTGTTAATGTGATAAATTTGCAAGGACTTGAGGTGAACTAATTACACAGGTGGGCTGCTGTTATACACTAAAATATTCAGCAAGCTAGAAATTTAAAATAAAATGGTTAATTTGCAAGTTTTGAGCTAAAGGACTAAATTGAATAAAAGTGAAAAGTTAAGGGTAATTTTGTAAAAATACAAAATAGGCTTATTTGCATAAAATGATTAAAAATTCATGTTGATTTAAATAATTGAATAAAATTATTGTAATAGATCAAGATCGTGCTACCGATCGTAAAAAAGGGAAAATTTTGGATTAGTCCTTTGAGTTCACTTTAACTGCAATTTCGTCCTGTAAGTTCGTAACATTAAATTTGCATTTAAATAGTACATTATTTAATTCTTTATGACTATTGCAAAATAGGTTATGGTACGTGAAATAGAGAAAGTTGAAAAAGAAATGAATGAAAGAGATATCAGACTTTGAGCCAGTGATTTGAAACCGACGCGATGGCTGGGGCACCGCATATGTTGTGAGTCCTCGACAGCTTGTGTGAGCAGCATCATTAGTCGGAAAAATGAGAAATGAATCCAAGAATGGATTATAGGCCCTACGATGGCTGAGACTTATGCATAAGTGCATATTCTTGACAGCTCGTGTGAGTAGCATCGTTAGGGAACAGTTATATGCACAGATACTGTATCGATGGTTGGGGTACCGTCCTCGACAGCTCGTGTGAGCAGCATCGTTAGGGAACAATTATATACACAGATACCGTATCGATGGCTGGGATACCGTATATGTTGCGAGTCCTCAACAGCTCGTGTGAGCAACATCGTATACTGGTAACAGAATCGATACAGACATGAGGATGAAATTTTGGATTATAGCTTGTGGAAGCAAGACCCTATGCTGGTTCAAATGAGTCAAAGACTATTCAAAACATGATGTTTGGTAAATTATTAAACTCTACGAACTTACTAAGCTATGTAAGCTTACCTATGAAATTGTTGTTGTTTTGTAGATTTTATTTTACTGCTAGAAGATCGGATCACCTCAAGAAATCACACTATCTCGGGAGCTCTCTTGGTAGTATTTACATCACTTGGTTATATGACATGTACTAGGATGTTGTTATCTTCAATAGTACTTTATTTGGATGAGTTGTAAATGACTTGTTGAATGTTGAGCTTATGTTCTTGTGAGTTTTGTTGACGTTTCAAATAGACATCTATGCATAAGATATAATGACTTGTGAATCCATGCATATTGATATGTTATGCTACCTTCTCATGAGAAATTGTATATTTTGTGCTTGTGATTTAATGGAAGTTTTGGAATCATTCCGTTATAAACTTAGGTGCATATTTGAAATTTGCATACTTTTTTCGATAGTACTCTTGCATGTTTCGATAGAAGTACAGGGTATTTGAGAGTTTAGCTACTGACTTGCATTGTATCGGTAGCATTACAGAAGTACCGATAGTTCTGGTCATAGCAATATCGGTAGTCTAAATACTTGTATCGGTAGTAGTCATACTTGTATTGGTAGAACCTTCACAACTACCGGTAAGAAACTGCAGCTATTTTAATTTGTTTACTAACTTGACTTCTAACGATACTTGTCCAACAGGTAACGGTAAAAGTCCCTTAGATTTTGTAAAATGACATTTTTACCCTTATTGAAATGGAATGTTATTAAGTTCAAAATTTATTGCATGCATATTCTTGTGACACTAAATTACTGAGTTATGCATATTTAATCAACAGTAAATGATTTAAAAGACCTCAGAACCCTAACAGGCAATGATGTTTAGTTTTGGTATTACATAGTAATAGTAAGAATGATTAATGTAGCTCAGTTGATAGCTGTGGTATTATGGTTTGGTATGAAATATAGATGTCAGAAAATTGATATAAGTATTGATTGTTTCTTGACTAGTTAGTAATGAGAGTTGTGCGTTTAAGACACAAGGCCATGTGACTCCTATTGGAAAATTTTTGAACATGATCCTAAGTTCTTGTATGGTTAAATTTGATTCTTGATTGGTTGAAATGTTATAAATGAATGTGTAAGATTACATGGAGTTAGTATTCTGAATTGCTAGTTTTTAATTGTATAGATTGTGATTGATTTATGTGTATGGAAAAAAAATCTCGTAAAGTTTTGTAAACCCCTAAGACCCTAGTTCGGTGATGGTTACGGTTTTTGGGTGTTACATTTACCGTAATAAGATTCTCCAATATTGCAAGGTATGGTAAAACTTCCTAGATCCTTCAACTTAGTAGGCAACATGTTCTAAAAAATAGGCTACATTCTGTAGCTAAGGCTGCAGTTTCAAATTCCCCCAACCTTCTCTTCTTAGACATGAATTCCTTGATGGCTTTCGCATAGTTCGACATTTGCTCCAAAGCTTATACCAACGGGATGTGGATACGTAGTTGTCTCAATACATTGAAAATTCTTCTATATTGCATATCTTGCTTATGTTTCTAGATTCTTTGAGGATATGAAGGTTGTGGAACCTTGGCTTGAATTGGACAACTCTCTCGAGGTAATAAATCTGCATCTGACCTAGATGTTAGATTTTCAAAATTGACAAGTTTAAGGTTACCTCATCGGAGTTTTCAAAAGTTTGTTCCTGTGGAAAAAGAGTTTCAATTTTTGATTGAACCTCTTCTTTTTCTTGAGCAACACTCATCTTCAACCTCGATAACATTGAGCTCTAGTGTTCTTCCACTTCGTAAGGTGACTGCTTCACAATTCTCCTTGCTCAATTTTCTTAGGTTCTCCGTGTTATTGGGCAAAGCTTGTTGTCGTCTATTTCGAAGTTCGTTGGCTAACTACCCTATTCGGTTATCCAAATTCCTCAAAGTTGCATCATTCTTTTCCATGTATGCCTTCAATAAGCTCTCAAGATTATTAGAAGACTCGACTCGTAGATGATTTTCTATGTTACGTGGTAGAACACCTTGGGATTTTCTTCTAAGCTCATTAGCTAATTGTCCCACTTGATTTTCTAGTTTCTCAAATATTGTTGCTTGACCTTGAATCAAGGCATCATTTTTAGCAATGAATGCCTTCAACAAATTCTCCAAATTATTGGATAATTTAGCTTGTGGTGGCTAAGTTGCAACATGATTAAAACCGTTAGTAGTAAACTGTTTCAACATTGAAGAGATAAAAGATACTTGAGCTGAGAGTGAAGTGAGGGCGTCTACTTCATGCACTTCGACTACTCGTCCTCTTGAAGTTGTTTGATTTGTTGGCCACTGGCAATTTTTACTAGCGATCCTCTCAGTGCTTTTGTAAGCCTCATTATAAGACTTTGACAAGAGGGCACTATTCGCAGAAGCATCTACCACCAACCTTGTGTGTGCATTGAGACCATTATAAAATGTCTCCAACTGGATGCAATGTGGAATCCCGTGGTGAGGGCACTTACAAAGTAACTCTTTGAATCTCTCCCATGCCTCATACAAGGACTCATCATCCAATTATTAGAAAGTAGTGATCTCGATTAGCAATTTAGCATTTCTACTAGGTGGGAAATACTTTACTAGAAAGCGTTCAGCTAATTCTTGCCAAGTTGAAATTGAATTGGGTGGCAATGAATTAATCCAAACTCGTGCTTGATCTCGTAACGAGTAGGGAAACAACTTCAATCTCAATGCATCTTTAGTTACACCAACCATTTTAAAGGAATTGCTCACCTTCATGAACAGTCGAAGGTGAAGCTGTGGATCTTCTATGGGCATTCCACTGAATTGGCCTACTGTTTAAAGCATCTGGAACATCACAGGCTTCAAGGTGCCTCGATCTCCGGTCTTCAAATTCCCGGATTTAGTTTGTTAAAAAGTGGCACAGCATACTGCCTTATAGCATGATCCTTATCATCAACAATAAGGACTGTATTTCGAACATTAGTGGCTCCATTCCCTTGAATATCATTTCAATTCTCAAGGCTCATCTCTGCTTGTCTCTGGGCTTTTCTTTCCCATCTTCTCTATCTAAATGCCCTCTAAATGTCAGGGTTGAGAGGAAGTAAATCGATGATTCAATCAATACCCATAACCACATGAAAAGACAATAAAATAAAATTAAAATTAAAGAATTAGTTAGTAAAATAAAATAAATAAATAAAATGAAATGAAAACCAAATTGTAAAAAAATAAAAAGAATAAATTAGTAAGGTTAGAAATAAAAATAAAACCAAATTGCAAATAAATAAATTCACAAAAAAATGATTAAGGCAACAGTCCCCGGCAACGACGCCAAAAACTTGTAACGCGTGGGTTTGTGCAAGTGTACGCAGTCGTTATCAAGTAATAAGTAAGCATCATGTTATCGTCTCCATAAGGACTGTATATGTTAATCAATTAATTGTAAAATTATATTAAACAAACTTGGTGAATAAAAACACAATATGTTTGAAAGGTTGGTGACTAAAATTAAATAAAATTAATCTAAATATAATTGATCCCTAATGAAAATTAACCTAAGTATGAAAATTATCTATATGAATGGATTTAGCAAAAGATAAACACAATTCACAACAATTATAACATAAATAAACTATGACAACTACTTTAATTAATTTAATTCATTATTAACATGCTTAATAATATTTGAAAAACATTTCATGGCAACTCGGTCTTTCATGAGTTTGGAAACCAAATTAGGTCCTTTCGGAATCCTTTACTTAGCTAATACACATTTTACTAATCATTATTTACTAAGGGTTTCTTAGCATTCATGTGAGGTTACAAGGACGTGTCAGGTTTGAAACAGTTTAATCACATGAATCTAAAAACTATGCAGATAACATAGCTCAATCAAAGTTGTTATGAACCTACAATTTAATCAGGTCATGATCTAAATTGAGCATGCACATTTCAATTATGTGTCTCCTAGCCGTCGTCTGGTCAGGATCGCTCAGCTAATTCTAGTGCATTCAATCACATACGAATGAAATACATACATGAGATTAATTGAAAAAATGATCGATTGAGACACAAACATCATAAGCATGAATCAAATGAATATTATTTAATTAAAATCAATCATCCTAGCTTAAATAAAATTAAGCTAACATTATTGTTAACAAGAACAAAGAGCACATAGCAAACATTATAAAATCAAATTAAAGAAAAGAAAGAATAAACCCTATCGAAGTGGCTATCACCCAAAACTCCTATCAAAGAAGATTTTTTTCGCTCCTTTGCTTCGCTCCTATGCTGATGGCTCTCCAAGGTGGCTGACACAGGGCTCTTTAAGACACTTAACTAGATAAAATCTCAATGAAGAGTTGAATGCTAGGCATGGGAATGAAAAATGAGAGAAAGGATGAGAGAGTTGAGAGAAGATGAGAGAATGTGAATGTGAGGAATGATTTGAAATGGTGAGAAATGGCTCTTATTTATAGGTGAAGGGTGAGAGCTCATTTACTAAAAATAGGCAATTTAAATCCCTCAATCTTCTCTAATTCATGGTCAACCACTCTTCAAGGATTTTGAGTGGATTTGTTGTTTTATTTTGAAGCATTCAACATGCCACATCAACCAGGGACCAAGACTCAGTCAACAACATCTTCCTGGATAAATTTTGATTTCTTTTCAAGGGTAGGGACTCCTTGCAATTAAACCAAAAATGGTTTATTGGGCCATGGTGTTGTCGAAATTGAGCTACATCCTTCTCGGGTTGGATGGTTTTTATGGTCCAGTAAAATAAACAGACCTGACCAAAATAATTTATTTGATATTAGGTTAAATTAATAAAATTAACTCAATTAATTAACAATTTAATTAACTCAATTTATTAATGAAATAATTTATGTTCAATTATTAAATATAATTTTATGTTTTAAAATTTAATTAATTTATGCATGACCCACTTTATGCATTAAAAATACATTTTATTAAAATAACTATAAAATAAGCCATTTTGTGCATAAAAAACTATATAATAAAACATAAAATCATATTTTAATAATTTCCATGTCCTAAACTAATATTTTAGTGTATTTCATTAATTTATTAAACAATAACGATTTTAAGTAAAAAGGTGATGAAATTACATAGGAAAAACCTATATATTTTCGAGTTTACAGACTCTACTATGGAGGCCGAGTATGTGGCTGCTTTTGAGGCAACGAAAGAAGCAATATGGCTTCGAAAGTTCTTAACCGATCTTGAAGTCATTCCTGGTATGGAGAAAGCTATAACACTGTATTGTGATAACAATGTTGCAATAGCTAATAACAAGGAAATGAGAAGTTACAAGAGGACGAAACACATTGATTTAAAGTATCACTTGATACGAGAGGCAGTAGCCGAAGGAATTGTAGATGTGATGAAAGTAGCTTCTGAAGATAACCTTGCGGATCCGTTTACTAAGACTCTTGTAACTAGGAGTTTTAACAAACACGTCAAGGATATCAAAATGCGAAACATGACACATTTACTTCACTAGGACAAGTGGGAGATTGTTAGGAAATGTGCCCATATTGTAGTAAACATGTAACTGTTTTCTATTTATATGGACGATGAATAAATAAATAAAGTTAATTTCACACTCCACTATTATGTCTTTTTTATTTTTTGTCTTTCATATTTTGCATGCATAGAGAAATTGTGAAAAGTAAAAATTAGCTCATTGATTTTCTAAGTTCAAACTGAAGATAAGTGACATTGTAAGAACGTTTACATTGCGAGAAAGACAACTTACTTCAGTGGATAATCTAAATGAGTCCGTAATCTTGTAAAAGAATCAAAGTGAGCGTTTGATTCAAATATTAAGAAGGATTATTATGTCGTCTACAAATCAAATTAGGGAGATGGCTAGTCTTGGCTATCGGTGACTTTATGGGTAGAGACATAGATGTATTCATTAGTAGAATGGTACATTAGACTGGACCCAAGAAAAATTAATTTTGAATCCGTTTGTGAATTAATTTCACTTGTGACATTCATGATGTGAATTACCTAAATCCTGAGTTAGTCATTGACCATGCGTATACAACTCATGTGCTTTGATATAGGCTTATGCTCTAAAAATGATCGAGCCCATAGTTGGTATGTTCGGTACATGACTTGTGTATGACATGACTTTACTAGCAATAGTGGAATTCATAGCTCAATTAAAGAGTTAATGATATCCTCTCATTGACATTGTGTGGATTGATAAATATGGAATGTGGCCAAGGGTTGCTTATTCTCGAACGAGCAATTTATCACTGTCATTTGTTGATAGTGATCATATTAATCATTAATAGACATAATGGTGATAATGAGATAAAATAGGATTGTATTGAGTGAACGAATTTAACTCAAAAGAATCAAGGATATCATATGAGGGTAACACACACATGACGAGGTCATTGGACAAAGTAGCTGGAAGAATTACTTTCGTAAAGAGTATACAATAAGGAGTTTTCAATCATGGTACTTCTTGTGGACTGACTCCATGATTAAGTAATTACGAATTATCAGAACGATGCTTCTAGACATAATTACAATTACTAGAGCGTAATTATATATGTCTGATTGGTCCCTCCGCTAGCTCAACAAAAGCTCGATCGAACTGTATTGAATCAGAAGAAAATTCTACGAATTTGGAAATAATTTAATTGAGTTGATTTATTCGATGTGAAATTAAGTTAGGCAGTCGTGAGAATTATTCAACCAGAGAATTTGATTAAAGAATTTTCTTTAAAAATTAATTTGGAAAATCTAATTGATTTTTGGAAAATTAATTTTGATCAGATAAAATTAAATTAATCAAATTAAATTAAATTAATATGATATTTTTGAAAATTAATTTTCAAGTCAATCAATTGGCTAATGTGTAATTGAACTTGAAAATTGGTCTATTTCAAAAATAATATTATTTTAATAGTTTAATATTAAATTCAATTTAATACTCATTTTAATAGTAATTTATTAATTTAATATTAAAGTGAGCATCTTAATATTAAATTTAATTTATTCTTTATCTTGTAAATAAACATTATATTATTTTAATAAGATTTATTATTAAATTTAATCTATTATTTATCTTGATAAATATTATGTTAATTTAATATTAAAATGATTAAGTTTAATTATAGTTGAACTCTCTAAACTTTTCATATATAAAGAGACCCTTGGGTCATTATTTGAAGAAAATACACACACTTGAATTCAAGAAAAAGTTGTAGAGAGAAAATTCTCTGAATAGATTATTTTAGAAAATCTCTAGAGATATTTTTTTATTTACAACTTGACCCAAAAGTTTACAAAAATTACAAAATTACCCCACTGATAATTTTTGTGAAAAATTTTCTAATTTGAAGCGAGCCCACACTCGGTAGACGTGAGCTTGAGGATACTAGAGAAGACTACTCAATCGAAGTGCTCATTCTAGTCGAATCGAAAATGTACAATTTTTGGTTAAGTATTTATTACTTTAGATATCACAACCAAAGATCTTAGTTTGGAAAAGATTTTAAAACTCCGATTTTTTCTTAAATTTAATTTCTGTTGTGTTTTTTAACCGTTTTTTCCAACACATGTGTGTCACATGGGCTTCTGACTGGCCGTGTCGATCCATTTTGAGTAAATTTAGTTAGGGGTCGTGTTTTGGAATGTGTTTTGAAGTCAGCTATTTTGGAAGGCTTGTCAAGTGATTTGCATGATTCTGATAAATGAAATTTGTGGTTCTATAATTGTATGTTAATTTTTTAAAGCATTCTAGTCGTATAAATTTTGTATATGATCTAAAATTCTGAGTATATCATTAGAATGTTTCCGATATGTAAGCATGCCTGATCTGTGTTCATCTGAATATCTGACTAAGTTGTTACATGTGCATTGGTGTGGGTTGTGATATGTGACAGAGGAAGTTTTGGCAGACACACTGCATATTTTTTTATATGGCAGTTAAACATTGCATATTTTTTATCCTGGCAGTTTTTCGCACTATATCTGGCAACTTGACTGCATATTTATATATGGTGACATACGATCACTGATTTGGTGTGTGGGGTTGGAAGGGTAAATTTACCCTAATTGGTGTGTTCGAATGGACGAATATGTTATGTAGAGGATAGGGGTAGGAGCTATTACTGTAACGATCGAAATTCGGGGTTGTCGAAAAATGTGTTTTCAAACTTCGTTTTTGTGAACCCAACCTTTAAAATAAAAATATTTACAGAATTAAATAGTTGAAAAAGTGGATTTTGAATAAGTAATTTTAAGAGTATAGTGAATAAATTAGGTGTGAGGACTAAATTGCATAAGAGGTAAAAATGCAATTTATGAAAGGATGTTAAATTGAATTTAGGAGGGACCCACGGGACAAATTGCTCATTCACACTCTTAGTGCCGTTAGGTGTGAATTTTTTTGGCTTTAAATTTGCTTGAATTATAACTTAGAAAAAAGGAAAAAGAGAAATGAAAACATGGTTAAAATAGGTGGGAGTGGGTGAGAAGAAAAAAACATCTTTCTTCTGCCCTTGTGAAATTCGAACCAGAGAAGAAGAAAACGAGAGTTTGGGTTGCTTAGATTCAAGCTTCAAATTGGTAAGCTTAATCAAATTATTTTCTTATAATTTTTATGTTTTTGGAATCCCGATACCGTAAGCTAGGCGACTCATATCATATTTTTCATTATTGTCCAAGATACTAAATACTACCATTGTTGAGTAGATAAGGTTTGTTGGATTAATTTGATAGATAGTTTGGGTTGGAAGAGAAAAGAGATTAAATGGTGAAAATTAGTTATTAGTTTTAAGTAGTGAGAACCAAATTTGGAATATGGTGAATTAATGTACAAAAATGAGAAAATAGAGAGTTGAATTTAATTAGAGTAAAATTGTTTGTATATTAATGAATATGTTGTATATATAATTCCATAGCTAACATTGACCTGGACTCCTCGAAAAGGAAAGACAAAGATAAAGTCATCGATGAATAGCTCGAAATTTACGGTTGATATTTCTATAACTTAAACTAAATTTATTAATTGCCACATTTTAATAAAATGCTCAAGGTGAAAAATTGAGGTATGATTACTCTATTGAGTTGGCTTGGAATCAAGTAATGGTATGAGGATTTAATGCTTGTTCTTTTATGTGTGAATTTATGATGTGATTTTGTGACATGGAAAAATATATGAATATTATTATTATTACCTTGAATTTTAAATGTAATTATGATGAGATTAAAAATAAAATATTGAAATATTGATTGGTATTTAATTTGACATGATTACCCTATTAACTGTTCGGGCTGAGTCGGATATAGATGGTATGTCATAGGATAGGAAGAGTTCAGGGTTACTTTGACCACGAGTCGATGAGGCACAGGGTGCCAAATACTTCAGTTTAACCGATGAGACACTAGGTGTCAACTTTATTATAGCGCAGTGCGCAATTTATTACTTCGGATTTATCCGATGAGGCACTGGGTGCCAAACCGGTGTGTTGGTTGGATCCGTGTATCCGTCAGAGTCTGAGTCGTGTTAATAGGGAACTTTAAATAATGATATTATGCATAATGGACATGGAAAATGTATTGAGAAAATTAAGGAATGGTATATAAATATGCGTAATAATATTATGCATAATTGAATAGAAATAGGAATATAAAATGAATCGTGCATTAATGCTCAAAGAAATGGTATTTGTATATGTATTAAAATAAAATGTACAATTGAAAGAGGATTGAGTGATAAATATGATCAATGATCAATGATCAATGATATATATATAATCATGTGTGGAAAATATAATAGTTCATATGTAAAGTGACAAAATATGGTATTTGACTTAATATGAGCTAATATTAGATTATAATCTATATAATATATATATTGTTTAATGTTTAGTTTTAGAAATACCACTGAGTAATTCTCATGTGTGCGATTTGTTTCTCGTGCACAGGTTAGGTACTTTTGTTAGATTTGCGACTCGGCATCCAAAGACAATCTCGTACTCCTGCGTTAGTGAGTTTTGTTTTATTTTAAGTTGGCATGTACCTAGGATGTGTCGTGTTAAATGTGTCATGTATTTTGATGGTTTGTAATGTTGCATACATTCTTGATGTTATTGGTAATTTGTTGTGTGATGTTTTGATGATGTTTAGCCATGTTGGTTTGTATATATATATATCATGAAACTGTTCGGTTGTTTCGATAAATGTGTGTTGGTATCGGTAGAACTCTGATGGGAAATTTTGGTATCGATAGAACCCATCAAAGTATTGGTAGAAGTATAGGGGATAATGTAGTTTAGCTACTAACTTATGTTGTGTCGGTAGAAGTCTCAAAAGTATCAGTAGTTGTGCAGTAGTTTCGATAGATTGTTTTAGAGTATTGGTAGAAATCCCAAGCAAAAATCACTTTTCTCTCTGAAACTCATTATATTGGTAAAAGGGTAGGATGTATCAGTAGAGCTCAGAGTTGTATCGGTAGAAGTTTCACTTTTACCGGTAGGATTCTGTAGTTATTTCCAAGTCTTTACTAACTTGAGTTCTACTGATACATGTTTCCTCAAGTATCGATAGAAGTCCAACTGTTTTAAAAAAATGAAATAATTCAAATTGTTTTAAAGTTTCGATATATCCAATGTTTTAAATATTAAGTTAAACTAATATTGGTAATAACAACAATGATGATGTTATGATGATTTAAGGTTTTTAATTCATTCTTGTTAGATTAAATTTATCGTGACACCTACTTGCTCGGGTCCAGCGACCGCACTGAGTAAGGGGTGTTACAATTACTGATATGTGTAAAGTGTTGCATCGCATAAAATGCCATGTCATATGTATATGATCTGCAACTATTTGTTATCTGTTTAGTATTTGGACTATGTTACACTAAGCTTTGTAAGATCATTCAACTATTTATCTTCTCAGGTAATCAATAAATTTAAGATTGGGCAACGTGTGAGAGCTCGGATTTGATCTTAGCTAAATAAAAAGATGGTTTAAAATATTAAACTTAATTCTAGGCTTTTTGGATTGTATTAATGTTTTGGATTTTTTTGGTTTTTGGATTTTTCTGTTGGATTTTGTTTTTGTTAATATGCAAATTATATGTTTTCACATATTGAAATCACAGTTTTTTGGTAGCTCCTTAGTATGAGCGAGTCTTTGAAACGTTAGTGGAGAAAACTAAGATAATAGAGGAGATTAAACGCATGGAGTACGAGAGGAGGGAGTATGAAAAGAATCAAAATAAGAATAAGAGGGATTCAAGTCCTTCTAGTTCAGCTCCACGACCTAAGAAATGGGCTAGGGTTTATAGGCCTTAGCAGGTTAAGGTGACAGTTAATGTTTGTGGGGCTCAGGTTTGCACTAATTGTGGTAGATGTCATCTAGGTGAATGTTGGATGAGGATAGGAGCATGTCTACGGTGTGAGCCTATGGAACACCGGATTAAGGATTGTTCAAATTAGGCTGAGTAGATTCTAGCACCGGTTCAAGATTGGGTTCTCCTTGAATGGGTAGTTCAGTAGCCTCCTAGGGGTCGTGGTCAATTTAGTGGAGGTAATAAAGGTGGTCATGGACATAGGGCACAAAGTCAAGGTGCTAATCAAATTAAGGCAAGGCAGCCTATTTTGGTTTATACTGTGAGATGTTGCGAGGATAGAGACAACCAATTTGATAGTCGATACGTTTACTATTCATTCTCACTCGTACTTTACTTTTATTGATATCAGTTCCACACATTCATACATTGATTGTAGTGTGTCCATTAATCTAGGGATTTTCTTTGAGGATACTGATAGTGATGTTTCTGTGGTATGTAGAAAATGTTTGTTAGAGATTCAGGAAGTTGTGTTTCTAGCTGATTTGATGAGTTACAGTTTGGGGAGTTTGATCGAATTTTGGGAATGGATGGTTAGTAGAGCAGCAAGTCAGTTTGGATTATGCTTCGAAGAGAGTAACTCTAAAGATCGAGGATGGTGAAGAAATTGTTATGATAGGTGAGTGTCGAGATTACCTCTCTAATGTGATCTCTGCTATTGTAGCCGAGAAATTAGTTTGGAAAAGGTGTGAGACATATTTAGCCTATGTGCATGACATAAGTGTTGTGGGGTCTGTAGTGAAGGTAATTCGCACGATTAAAGACTTTCTGAATGTCTTTCCAAGGAATCGTCAAGGTTACCACTGGATAGGGAAGTTGAATTTGGATTTGAGGTTTTTTAGGGATAATTCTGGTGTCTATTACTCATTATAGTATGGCATTGAAAGAGCTTCAAGAACTGAAAGTGCAACTTCAAGAAGTTCTTGATAAATGGTTCATTAGACTTAGTATGTCTCTGTGGGGAGCACTTGTACTCTTCGTCAAGAAAAAGGATGGTACTACAAGGATGTATGTGGATTAGCGACAATTGAACAAGTTAACGGTAAAGAATAAATATCCACTATCGAGGATTAATGATTTGTCCAATTAGTTTTGAGGGTCGTCTATGTTCTCCAACATTGATATGAGATTTGGGTACCATCAATTGAAGGTGAAAGAGGCTGATGTGCCTAAAACTACATTTATGACTCGTTATGGTCATTACAAGTTCCTAGTTCTTCCTTTTGGTCTGATTAATGTTCTAGCTGCATCCATGGATCTCTTGAATAGGGTGTTCCAAATGTATCTAGATCAGTTCATCGTAGTGTTTATTGAAGATATTCTGATATACACTAAGTTTGAGGTTGAGCATGATGAGCATCCTAAAGCGGTTCTGCTGATTCTTCGAGAGAAGAAGTTTTATGCTAAGTTGAGCAAGTGTGAGTTCTAGTTGAGAGAATTCATTTTTCTTGGACATATTGTTTCTGTCGAGGGTATTCATGTAGACCCAAAAAAGAGAGAGACTATTCTTGAGTGGATTTAACCTAAGAGTGACTCAGAGATTTAGAGTTTCTTGGTCTGGCGAGGTATTATCAGTTTTTGTTAATTACAACTCTTTTAACTAAACTATTGCACAAGAATGCTCCTTTCAAGTGAGTTGATGATCAGTAGTTGAGCTTTGAAAAGCTTAAATTGATTTTGACTCAAGCACCTATTCTAATACAACTTGAATCTGGGAAAAAGTATGTTTTGTATAGTGGTGCATCTCACATAGGTTTGGGTTGTGTTTTGATGCAAGAGGGTAAAGTGGTGGCTTACGCTTCTAAATAGCTCAAGCCATATAAAGGCAACTATCCTACGCATGATCTCGAGTTAGCAATAGTTGTCTTTGCTTTAAAAATCTAAAGGCATTATCTATATGGTGAGAAGTGTATTATTTACATGGATAAAAAGAGCCTAAAGTATCTCCTCACTCAGAAGGAGTTGATTCTTAGGCAATGCAAATGGATTGAGTTCCTTAAGAATAACGACTGCACTATAGAGCATCACCCTGGTAAGGCCAATGTGATGGTCGATACTCTTAGTCGGAGCTTAATGCCTGAATTGAGGGCATTGTTTGCTCGTCTAAGCCTGTTTGAGGATAGTGGAGCAACTTTTGGATGAGTCTTTGGTTAGTCGAGCTCAACTGGTCGAACAAGGTAAAACTTCGTATTTTGGGTTTAATAATGAGGATATTCTGTGCTTTCGAGGTCAAGTTTGTGTACCAAATGATATTGAGTTGTGGTAGTTTATTCTGTTGGAAGTGCATAGTAGCCCTTATTCTATGCATCTTAGTAGGAACAAATGTACCGTGATCTTTGGAGTTGTATTGGTGGCCCGTTTTGAAACTAGAATTGACTTATTTTGTATCTCAATGTATGATGTGCCAGTAGGTTAAGGCTGAGCACCAACTTCCTTCTAGTTTGTTACAGCCCGTTAAGACTCCATAGTGGAAATGGGAATGAGTAACCATGGATTCCGTTAGTGGGTAGCCCTTGACACCTACTAAGAAGGATTTTGTATGGGTCATCGTGGATTGATTGACCAAGTTTGCTCACTTTCTTACGATTCGGACTGACTACTCATTGTAGTAGTTAGCTAAGTTGTACTTTTTCGAGATAGTTAGACTTCATTAGGTTCCTATATTGATTATCTCAAATCTAGACCCTTGTTTCACATCTCAATTTTGGAAGAAACTGCATGAGGCTTTGGGTACTCGGTTGGACTTTAGTACAACATTCCATCCGTAGACAAATGGACAGTTCGAGAGGGTAATTTTAGTTTTAGAGGATATGCTTCGGGGTTGTGTTATAGTGTTCTGTGGTAATTGGGAAGAGTTTCTGCCTCTGGCCGACTTCACTTATAATATTAGCTTCCAGGCCAATATTCAAATGGAACCTTACGAGACTCTACATGGTCGTAAGTGTCGCACTCTGTTGTGTTGGACCAAGTTGGGGAAAGGAAGGTTATGTGTCCAAATTTGGTTAATGAGACTTAGAATAAGGTCAAATTAATTCAAGATCGACTTAAGGAAACTTCGAGCAGACAGAAATCTTATGCGGATCTTAAGAGAGAAGATATTGAGTTTGGTGTGGGAGATCAAGTTTTCCTAAAGGTATCTTCGTGGAAGAAGGTTCTCAAGTTTGAATGTAAGGGCAAGTTGATCCCTAGGTTCATTGGGCCTTATCGAATTTTGAGGCGAATGGGGCCAGTTGCTTATGAGTTGAAGTTGTCTTTGGAGTAAAACCACATACATGATATTTCCCAGGTCTCTATGTTAAGACGGTATCGATTTGACTCATCTCATATTGTGTCGGTTGAGGAGATTGAGGTGGGGCTGGATTTGAATTTTGAGGAGGAGCCAAAGCAGATTTTGGATCGAGAGGTAAATGTCTTGAGAAAGAATAATGTTCCTTTGGTTAAGGTTCTGTGGCAGTATCATGGCACTAAGGAAGCTAGTAAGGAACCAAAAGACTCGATTCGACATCAATATCCACATTTGTTTGAGTTAGGTAAATGTCGAGGACGAAATTTCTTTAGGAATAAGAGGGTTGTAGCATCCCAAAAATTTTTATCTTATTATTAAATCATGTCAAGTAAATTAATCAGTCTTAGTGGTTAGGTGTTCTGGTTGTGTGCCTAAGGTCCTATGTTCAAATATCTTCCCTTGAAT
Source organism: Gossypioides kirkii (assembly GCA_005610355.1). Taxonomy (NCBI): domain Eukaryota; kingdom Viridiplantae; phylum Streptophyta; class Magnoliopsida; order Malvales; family Malvaceae; genus Gossypioides; species Gossypioides kirkii. The sequence goes on from CP032245.1 coordinate 18,827,010, forward strand.
TTTTACTATTTATGTCCCAACCCCTAACTTGGAATCTAGCTTATCTTTAGATTTTGAGTGCTTGTTGACAAGAATGAGCCTGCTGGTTTAGTGGTAAGGTTTTAGCTTACCCATATTTCTATACAGTGACATATGATCACTGATTTGGTGTGTGGGGTTGGAAGGGTAATTTTACCCTAATTGGTGTGTGGGGATGGACGAAGATGGTGTGTAGCGGTTTAGTGTAGGATTTGTTTCTGATATGTGTAAAGTGTTACATCACATAAAATATCATGCCATCTGTATTGAATCTGTTGCTATGTTGCATCACATGATATGCCTTGCCATTTATGTTTGTTCGGTTACTAATTTTTGTATGACTATTTGTTATATGTTTAGTATTTCGGTTGAGTTACACACTGAGCATTGTAAGGTCACTCAATTATTTATCTTCTCAGGTAATCAACAAACTTAGGATTGAGAGGCGTGCAAGAGCTCTAATTGAATCTTAGCTAAATAAAAAGACGATTTAAAATATTATACTTAAATACGGACTTTTTGGACTATTTAATGTTTTATTTTTTTTGGTTTTTGGATTTTTCTGCTGGATTTTGTTTTTGTTAATATGCAAAACAATATGTTTTTATATATCGACATCACAGTTCTCAAATTAACTACTCTGAAATATTCGCTGCACAACTAAGTAACAAATTAACTGTTTTCTTGAAAAATAAATAAGTTTTACGCGTATCTTCTAAAAACATGTAAGAGTTTTGCCAAAATTAATATTTTCGAAACCTACATTGGAGTAGTTAAAATTTGGAGTTTTTAAACAAGTTAATCTAATTCCTCAAAATTTTAAACCTATATTGGTCAGGTGTGAGGTGTTACAATTTGGTCGAAAATTGGTGTTTTGGTTGAATAGATCAATTTTAAAATAGACCAAATTGTTTGTGAACCGATAAAAAATTAAAAATCGAGACAAAAAATCGACGGATTGAATCGATTGAACTAATTTATATTTTTTAAGAATTTTTTTATTATTTATTTAATTAGTATTGAACCGATGCTTGCACCAATCAAATCTATTAAACCTAAAATTGATGATCTAACTAGTTTTACCATTGATTCAACTTTTAAAGCATTGGTAAATGAAAATTCAAAATTAATTTATTCATTGAGTATTTTATAAATTAACTTATTGTTAAAGTATTTGAATAATATTTTTCGTTAAATTTTGTTTTCAAATAATCAAAAGTAATATAGAATGGTAAATTTTAATGATAAAATCAAAGTTGATGGTAAAATTTAATAAATTTCTAAATTTAGTGGCAAAGTTCAATCACATAAAACTTGAGTAGTAAATTTATCATTATTCTTAAAGTATAATGGAAAATGTCAATAAAAAACCAAGAAATGTTTGTTTTGTTACTAAAAATTAAGCGTTGAATATAATCATGTCGTTTGATAATAAATCTTGGTTTTCTAAATTACTTATTTCATAATCTTATTAATATAATATTTTATATTATTTTAAATAATTTGGGATAAAAATTAAATATAATAATTTGAATATTTCTGTTTTTTAACAAAAGTAAAAACATAATTTATTTTGAATATAATTTTTTTTTAAAAACAAAGTCAACTTAATTTTTTTCAACATTAAATCATAAGCTATCTATCTAGTTATTCTTCTAAACATTCTTTTTTATTTAATTTTGAATTAAATATAATTTTATCATGGTTATCAAACACAATTAATAAATTAAAAGTTTAATGAATTTTCAAGGAATGGAAAATTTTCAATGACTTACCGAAACACTCTTAAAGTAAAAAAATTTCTTCCTCTTTACTCAAAACAAAGGGTAAACTACAAAATAGTCACATTTGTTTACCTCAAGTTACATTTTAGTCACTTATGTTTAAAATGTTACGTTTTCGTCACTTATGTTATTATTTTGTTACGAAGTAATCACTTTGTCATTAAATTTCGTTATCTTCTTAAGGGTAATCCTACGTGACAGTCCAACTAAATTTTAAGTCTCAACTTGAATTTCCAAATGGGATGAAAAAATATTTTTAATTAAATAAATTTAATTAATTAAAATTTTAAAACCTTAAACCTTAGACTGAAAAAAAACCATTCACCTCATCTCTTTTTTTAGTTTTCTTTTTCGTCTCTTTTTTTTAGTTTTTTTATTTGACTGAAAAATATCATTATCATCTCTATTGAATCAAAATAGTAGAAATCAAATTGAGCGCTTCATCAATTGATTGGATTTTTTATTCAACATAAAAAAACAAAAGATAGATTCAATGGAGGGTCCAGGTATGTCTTCTTTGTATCCGTCTATCTCTTTTATTTAACATGGAAAAACAAAATATTGAATTTTTTATTGTTTAATGAAAACCCTAAAATAAAAATTTTGATATTTTCTTCACAAAAGAAGAAACCTTTGACCCAAAAGATCCAATCTTTAGTAAGTATCCATATGGTTTAAATACTGCAAAGTTTAAAAGAATGTGTAGCACTTTATTTCTTATCGTGAAAGTGTGGAAAGGAAATGTTAATAATGGTAGAAAACTTCATTAATTATTAATACAATCCTTTTGTTTTTATCATGAAATTGTTGATTGCTAAGCAATCTGTAAATGGTTCTTACAGTGGATTACAAATGTAGTTGTCTGACATTTTCTTGATATATATGTATTCAAGTCATAGTTTTTGCCATAGTTATGCTTATAACCATGCAAGTCCTCTAATTTTGTTGCTCTTTACTTCATTTTCATCTATTTATATTGTTTTATTTTATTAGTAAATTGTTATCGGTGTTACAAGCAATGTTCAAATAATTGAAAGAAAAAAGATATGTTTGGTTATGTCAGACTTTATCTTTCGTGTTATTCAGTTTCTTATTTTTTGTTTTGTTGATGTCTTTACTTCAATTTTTGAAGGTGTTGTATCGTGGAGGTTGTTTGTCACAACCCAATTTATTTTCTTATGGATTTAATTTAGGTGACATTGAACTTAGGGCCATTAATTGATTAATTATTTACGAATTATTTTAAAAATTATCTTCTAGTCATATTCGTTTAATTAAGTTAGTAAAGATGTAAGTAGAACCCATAAAAACTAACTAAATAAGTAAAGCTACATGAAAATAAGTCATGAAGGTTAATTATATTATATTCATATAACATTGTTATGGGGGAATTTTGTAAGTTCTCTTGGACTTCTTTTGAATAGCTGAATGAATAAAATGGCATGCACGTTTCTACAATCTATAGTGTAATCAAATTTATGCTCAAAGACTTTATTATTTAGGTGGCGTTTAAGTAAGGTAAAGTTCAAATTAACCTGGTAAGGACCGATTGTTCTTGGAGGAAATAAATGGTGAAATTTTCAGTTAAATGTCTTAAGTTGTACCATTGTATATGCTTCTCATATATCCCTTATACTTGAAATTTTCCAGCTTGATTGCGTGTAATTATGTTAACATTATTGACCATGAAGCTACTGCCAATGTTGTTTCCTGCATTATTTCTACATTTATGTTGTCTAAATATAATTTATAGTTGGTGTCAAAATGACTCTTAGTGTGCATATTTATGCTGTCCAAATGTAATTTAAAGCTACTGTCATAACGTTTCTTAATGTGCATATTTATGTTGTCAAAATGTGAGTAAAGGCTACTGTTTTCATGTTCTAGATTGTGAATTTTAGTGCTGTCAAAACGTGAATATTGACTGTTGTTCAAATGTCCTAAAATGTTCATGAATTCATCAGTGGTGTTGTTTGAAATTGAACTGGAGTTGATATAATGTTGTTTTAAGGTTTCAATTGTTGTGCAATTTGTTGGTACTAATATCATGTTTTAATTCCTTTTTTTGGTTTAGGGTTTGATGTTGAACAAAATACTTTAGGGGGAGATTTTGGAGGAGAATCGTCTAACTTATATGATAGTTCATATAAAGCTTATGAGTCAGATGCTTCTTATTCTGATTCTTTTGAGTCTGATGGTAGTAGGGTAGATGAACCATATGTTGAACTAGTAGGTGAAATGATACAGTAGGAGTTAGGCCACTTATTGGGCTTAGATTTTTGGGGTTTAAGAGATTATTTTGATAGTAACAATGATGAGAATTTGATTAATGACGTGGATTTTGATGAAGATGGGAATAAAAATACCCTCTGTTTAATCCTCAAACTGATATGAGGAACCCTATATTGATAAAGGGTTTGGTTTTCCCTAGTAGAGACATTTTAAAAGATGCAGTTAAACAGTATGTGAAAATAAATAGAGTGGTAACCTATAATATCCCATTTTTAATGGTGTCAAAAACAATGGTTTCGAGATCACAACTCCGACGTGTCATACGGTAAATATTAATTATTTAATATTTTTATAAAGACATTAGTGACGTATTAAATTTTGGTGTAGGGATTTTAAAATTTAGTTGGGTAATTAATTAAAAATGACTAAATTGTAAAATTTATAAAAGTTCATAATCAGTGAGTAGTAATGAGTAAATGTCTTGAGTGTTATAAATGGAAGGGTTTGCTAGATAAATAAACTATTTTACGCTTAAGTGGGATGGTTAGTTAGTGGAATTCCATGGTTTTTATAATTATAATATATAAAAATATTGTTAAAAGATGAATAAAATAGAAAAGAAAAAAAGAAAAAGGGATTTATTTTATTTCTCTTGAAACAATTGAAATCTCCATGGAAGGGAAAGGCTTGAGCTTCAGTTTCCTTCTTTTAAGTTTGCATGGTATGATTTTTAAGCATGTTTCTTGAGATTTTTATATTTTTGAGATCGTTATAACTAGGTTCAACTAACCCGCGTCTTCATTTTTGAAACTGTCAAAGTTTCTAAATGTTACTATTGATGAAACCTTGTTGTTTGTGATGTTAAAGTTTGGGTTTAAGGTGTTGGTTGTTATTTGTGATGAAAATGTTAAGTGGTTTTAATAGATTTTAGTAATGGACTAGTTTGTTTAAATATTAAAATTTATATGATATTCTTGTGAATTTTGGGTACATGTGGGCTGATTATATTCGGGTGAAGATTCAACTAGCTAGATAGGGACTAAATTACAATAAATGCAAAAGTGTAGGGAAAATGTGTAATTCATGAAAAGTTGATGGTATTATATATATTGAAATGAATTTAAATAAATGAGGAAATAATGTATTGAACTGAATTATTTTTATATACAGATCAAGAAACGAGTGATAAAGATAATAACCGAGGAAAAGGAAAGATTGCAGAATAGTCCTTGAATTCTCTCCAAAAGTGAATTAGGTAAGTTCGTAGTAGCTTTTTTTTTAATATAATTTACTTAATTATATTGCTTTTGCTAGAAAACTAATTTAAGTATGAAAATGCATAACTATATTGAATTGAAGTGATAATATGAAAACTTCTAGTGTTAAATAAATATGTACGCACTTTGGTGCCTCTCTATGCACTTTGGTGCCACTATAAGCACTTCAGTGCCCCTATATGCACTTCGGTGCCTTGGTATGCACTCTGGTGCCCATGTAGACACTCTGGTGCCCCTGTATGCACTTTGGTGCCCTAGTCTAAAAATTTCTGGTAAAAGAAAACAATATTTGAGTATAAAAGTAAATTGAGTACTTACATCAGTTTTGAGTAAATATTGAAGATGTGGAAATTTTGTACTTATTGTCTAATGAAATTAATGGGTTTTTATGGATGATGTACTTTGAAAATATATAGCTATCATGATACATATGTTAAACATTTATTTTACTTTGAAAAAGTTATATGCATTATTGCTATGAACTTGCTAAGCTTTGTAGCTTATGGATTTTTGGTTGTTCTTTTGTAGATATTTGTGGATGATTGTGGGAAGGATCAAGCTCAAGGATCACACTATCCACATATTTTTGTAGTTTTTGAATATTTTGCTTGGGTTATGGCATGTATATAATACTTAGGCAAAGTGGTCATTACTTGTGGTTTAGTTAGGTAGTAGGTTATGTAGGTTAATTTAAAATATGTTTTGTAATGTTAAGTTAACCAAGTTTTATGCCTAAATGAATGTTATAATAAGGATTGATGCATCTTTGCAATATGTCTTAAATGTGCTTGTATGTTTGGATATTTTTTAGGTACCTTTGAATGGTACATAGAGTAGTTATTGTAGGTTATTTTAGCATGTTAAGTATGTGTTATGGATGAAGTTGTATATAGCATATTAGGTGTTATGGTTATTTCCTGATGGTCAAGTTTTAGGATGATTTTAGCTTAAGAGGCATATTTTAGTTACACATAGCCTAGGACATGGGCTGTATGGCCGTGTTGTAACAGCCCGATTTTTAGTGGTGTCAAAAATAGTGGTTTCGAGACCACAACTCTGACGAGTCGAGTCATAAATATTTGTGATGTCGTCAGTATCGTATTAAGTCTTGGTTATGAAATTTCGACGTTTAATTAGATAATTGAATAGAAAGGACTAATTGGTAATAAGTGCAAAAGTATAAATGTTTAATTAGAAAGACCTAATGAGTAAATAAACCAAAAGAGATAGGTTAGTGGAAAATCATGCCATTTAAGGGCTAATGAAATGATTACTTAAATACTTAAAAGTGATTAATTAAATTAATTATGAAAGTCTAAATAATTACAAAATTACCATTTAGTATATAAGTGAAATTAAAGAATTAAAATGACATTTTTCTTTCATAATATCATCTTCTTCACACGGCTAGGAGAAGAAGTTAGGGTTTCCATTGTTGAGATTTTAAGCTTTGATTTGGGTAAGCAAACCTTGATCGTTTTTAGTATTTTTTATGTTTTTAAGTTCGTATCAACTTAATCTAACTTATGCAAGGACTAATTTGTAAATCTGTCAAATATTAGAAAACTTGCCATTGTTGAAATTGTTTGTTCTTGAAATCTTTTGATGTATTTGAATGTTTAATACTTGGGTTAAATCTTTTTGTAAAGTGATTTTCAATGAAATTAGGGTTTAAGGATTAAAATATGAAAATGGTGAAATTACATGTATTGTTGTGAAAAGAAATGTGTGAATGGGTTGGATAGATACCCAAGAGAATTCGGTTATGGTTAGTTGTGTGAGAGAATGGTTATTTTGCATGTTTTGTGTTGAAAGGACTAGATTGAATAAAATGAAAACTATTAAGCGTAAAATTATAATTTTTCCAAAAGAAATAAATTGTGTTGAATGACTAAATTATGTAACTTAATGTGAGAATTGAATGATTTGTGAATGTAGACTACGATCGTGCTACCGACCGCAGAAAAGGGAAATTAGTAGATTATTCCTTGAAGTCTTTCCTAAACTGCAAACCAGTCCGGTAAGTTCGTAGTGTAAATCTTACTTAATATTCCTTTTGTACATGTATATATATTGTCAATGTACAACAAATCGTGAACATTCGGTATTGAAGATGATCGAAGAAATGAAACGCTTGCGAGTCCTCGATAGCTCGTGTGAGCAGCATCTTGACTCGAAAAAGAGATATGGATCATATATGGATTACAAGTCCTACGATGGCTAGGACTTATGCTTTTATGCATACTCTTGATAGCTCGTGTGAGCAGCATCGTTAAGAAACAATTTACAGTATAGATAAACATCGCACCGATGGCTAGGGTACCGCATAGGTTGCAAGTCCTCAACAGCTCATGTGAGCAGCATCGGGCACTGGTAACGAAAAGATATGAACTGGAAGAGGAGTTGTAAATAACTTAAAGAGCAATGGAATTATGTTGGCTCGATGGAGTCATTGTTACTTATTACCATGTTGGTATTTTCTTAACTATTGAACTTACTAGGCTATAAAGCTTACCATAGTTATTGTTGTTGTACTATAGATCGTTTTGTTCACTGAAGATCGGATCATCATTATCTCCTCAAGCCACACTATCACGAATTTTGTCGGTAGATTTTGCATCACTTGGTCTTATGGCATGTACTAGGATGATATTAATCTATGTCGTTGAATTAAAGATATTGCAACTTTTACTATTTTGATTGTGTAAAATGCATGAAGTACAACTTTGATGTTTAAGCTTATGATGCTTATAAACACTTAGGAGTTATGTGTTTTGTGTGATGACTTAATGTATAACTTATAATGGATGTGCTTGAGATACTAAACTTGTGTTTTGGCATGATTCTTGAAATTTTGCATACTTGTTTCGGTAGAACTTATGCATGTAACGATAGAAGTACAAGGTAGGAGAGAGGTTATTCTCTGACTTGAGTTGTATCGATAGGTGAATTATAAGTATCGGTAGTTCTTAGCATTGATGTATCGGTAGTTGGTGTACATGTATCAGTAGAAGTTGCAAGGTGAGAATTTTTGCTCTCTGGAGTTTTTGGTATCGATAGATGCATCACTTGTATCGGTAGAAATCATACTTGTATCGGTAGAGCTAGCACAGGTACCGGTAGAAATATGTACAGTTTTCAAATTATTCACTGGCGTAACTACTACCGGTACTTTACTATCAGGTACCGGTAGAAGTCCCATAAAATTTTGGAATTACCATTTTTACTCTTGAAGAGATTGTATTATGATTAAATATTAATTTAAAAATTTGAAAGGTGAATTTTGTATTGAATAAAGATTAAAATATTTAGATTTTTTTTAAAAAGATGAACAGTGTTAAACTAATAGAAACACTGAAATCCTAACCGACGACGGTGTTCGGGATTTGGGTATTACATTTAGTGATATCAGAGCTTTCAGTTTAGTCATTTCTTGAACAGTTATGGTTGTATTAAATGATTTCATAGTACATGTCATATGAACCTATGATAGTGTGATACAGATGAATCTGATCTAACCATAGTTTTTACAGATAAAAGTAAATATGCCTTAATCTAAAAAAGAGGAGACTAATGAAGTAAACAGCAACAACCCGACAAATGATTCCGGGGCTAGTTATGGGGTCCCTATTATACCAGTGATAGAAAGCGAAGCTAAAAACATGTTCTTCGGCTTAATGGGATAGTGGTTCTCAGAATTTATACAGAATAAACGAATGGCGCCACCTCCTCCATCCCTAGTTACACAACCTACAACCCAACCTACGACCACTCCTATAATGTCTCCATCTCCTCCGATAATTGAATAGAGGCTCGTATTCCAACAAATAGGGTAAGGAAGTACGGGGCAAAAGAATTTCGTGGAAATGCTAAGGATGATCCGTCCAGGGCCGAGTATTGACTAGAAAACACTTTGAGAGTGTTGAATGAAATGGCTTGTCCACCTGAAGATTTCGTGAGGTGTGCTGTTTCGTTACTAAAAGATGAAGCTTACAATTGGTGGGCAATGATTGTAGCAGTAATACCAGAAAACGAAGTTACTTGGGAATTCTTCCAGATAGAGTTTAAAAAGAAGTTTGTCAGTAAGAGATATCTGGACAAGAAGAAGAAAGAATTCTTGAAGTTGAGATAGGGGAACAAGACAGTGGCAAAATACGAACTGGAGTTTGTATTTCTCAGTAAGTATGCTCGGGAGATTATACCCACTGATGAGGCTATGTGTGTCTGTTTTGAAGACAGTTTGAGTGATGAGATAAAGATGATGGTGGGTGGTTCAAAAATTCGACCATTTGTCATTTTGGCATACAGAGCGCAGAAAATGGAAGAAGTATACAACCAGAAAAGACAAAGAGATAAAAGACTTCGAGATATCGAGAAGAAAAATCTCACCTAAACTTTCTCAATGCCTCCACTGAAGAAATTTAGAGATAATGAATTCCGCGGAGCAGTCTCTTCTGGTTTTCTAAGCAAAAGCCGATCAGGACCACCAGTATCCAGATTTCACAATAGGCCTGCCAACAGTGTGGCAAGTGTTTGCAACGTGCCGACCTTAGTCAAACACTATAAGTGTGGCAAGGTATTGAAAAATAGAAATATTACTTCAAAGTGGATTGCTAGACACTATTTATAAAAATTTCAAGTTGATCTCAATTATTCCTTAACATCTTTACAAAATGATATTAGAGTGGATTTTGGAACAAAAGTGTCTAGGACTAAATGTGTGAGGCCTAATATTTGGGCCCTAGAACTAGTTCAAGGGAATCACAAAGCCCAATATGCCAATATATACGATTATTTACTTGAGTTAAGGAAAAGCAGCTCTAGTATAACAACCATCTGTAAATTAGACTGTAGGCTATTTTAAAGGCTTTATATATGCCTTGAAAAATGCAAATTAGGTTGGTTTAATTGGTTGTAGGAGAATTACAGGGTTAGATGGGTGTTTGCTGAAAGGATATTATGGTGGACATTTGCTTGCTGTTGTTAGGGTTGATGCCAATGAATGTATATATCTAGTGCCCTTTACTATAGTTGAGAGTGAAAACAAACAGTCGTGGTTTTGGTTCCTCGAGCTATTATAGAGGGATTTGGAGATCGAAAACTCCTACAATATATGCTTCATGTCTAACAAACAAAGCGTACCATAAAGTCATATTGTACCCTAAATTGTTTATATACAAACAATTGCTTATCATGTTATTTTAATTGTTTTATAGGGTATAATAGAAGTGATTCTTGTATTGTTCCCTAATGCTGAAGCAAGAAATTGTGCCAGAAATCTTTACAACAATTTCAAAACCATGGAAGGATTTAGAGGCTAAGCTATGCGTCTCACTTACTTGAAAGCTACTAAAACAACATTTCCAAGACAATTTGAAGAAGCAATGTCTAAAATGAGGTCACTATCAAAATCTGCTGAGGCTTGGTTGCATGACAAGGATCCAAGGACCTGGTCAAGAGCCCACTTCTCAACTAGATACAAGTCTGATCTGTTACTGAACAACAACAGTAAATGTTTCAACAAGGTTAAATTTTTTTTTTAATCTAACTGTTTATCACTTCATTTTGTACAATTGTTGTTTGAGTTATTTAAGTACTTGCTCTCCCTGTAGATCATTTTAAAAGCCAGAGATAAACCTATCCTAACGATGTTGGAAATAATTAGAAGAAAAGTCATGACTAGGTTGGTTTCCAAGACGGAGGTTGATGAAAAGTATCCTGGACCTTTATGTCCAAGGATACAGAAGAAGATGTCTAAAATTTTTAGTCAGTCTAATAAGTTAGTTCAGGTAACTCTTTTTTACTTAGCTTAAATTCTGTTACTTGGATGCAAAAGTTCTAACTTTAAAATGTTACTTTTTTGTAATGTATGGCCAATATATGATGGAAACGAGAAGTATGAGGTAAACTGTGGATTAGGTAACAAGCATGTGGTTGACCTCCTCAACTCCACCTATTCATGCAGAAAATGGGACTTGTCAAGAATCACATGTAAGCATATTATTTCTTGCATGCAATTACTTGCTGACAGCCTTGAAACTTATGTCAATAAATGCTATACTGTCGCTACCCAGTTGAATATTTACAGCGTCACACCCTAAGTTTAATTATTAGATTATGCAAATTAATATCACAAGGAATTAAATGGCCCAATGGTTTAATGTGCTAAATTAGTCAAGAAGGTCATATGTTCAAATCCCCCACTTACGAAGTATTTAATATTTTTCCTTCTTCCCTCCTAGTCGAAATTGTTGACTCTTCTAGAAGGTCAAATCTCCTCTTCTTGTCATCTAAGACATGCCAAAATTAAGGGAGATTCACCTTCCTTTTGTTTGAGTAAATCTTTCCTTTTATTACCCACTTTTTACTCTTTTTATTGTGTAATCCCACTTTTTACTCTCTTTATTGTGTAACCCCAATTTTTACTCCAATTGACTCCAAATTTGCAAAAATCATGCAATTGACTATGCATGGCCAGTCACACCCTTCCAAAACATATATTCACTTTTATTTTTTTTCAATTTTCCTCTTCTTTTGTCCTTGGCCGATGACCACCTTATCTTAACTAATTTTCAACTTTTTCTTCTTGTTTTCGACATTTTTGAAGTCAATTTTCTTATTGGTGTGTAGCGGAGTTGGGTAAGATCTGTTTTCAAAATCTGTATTGTTTTCTAAAAAGTGTTACATTGACATCGCCATATCACATTCTGCTATATCTTATTTGATATTTGAAATTGTTGTATTCATTGAAATGTGCAGAAGTGATTTGTTTGATGATCGTTGTTATTATTGAGACCCACCTTGAGTTTTTCGAAACTCACCCTCCATACTCTATTTCCTTTTCAGATAGTCAAGGTTATGGGCTTGGCTACGGAGGAGCTCTCAATCTTTTTTGGAAAAATGGCGCAAATAATGTTATTGGATATTATAATAAGTGGGATTTATTTAGACTATTATTGTTAGGATCTTGAATTTAATTTAATTTTTGGATGTTTTGGATAATGGTATACTTTGGGATTATTTCAATATGGCATAATGTGATTTAAGCATGATTTGAATATTTGATGAAAATAAAACCTAATCATTGGATTTTTACTTAATACGATTAATTGAACTTCAAATAGAAATTTCTTTCTGAAATTCAATTTTTCAAACTCATCACGATACATGTTGACAAAGTTAACATTTTTAAGGATTCAGTAGTTAAATCTATAAATTTACAAATTTTCAAAATGATGAGAATTTTCGTTGCGATATTTGTTTTAACTTTTGATATCTTCTTAAAAACTCAAGTTTGGATTTCTAAATTAAAATAAAAATATTTTATTAGATTTTAAAAATAAAAGCCCATTAGCTAGTATTAAAGCGATTTCCAAATAGATAACTCTTAAAGTGTTTTATTGAGCCATTTTCATGGCTAATGTGATCGTCGAGATTTAACCACAACAACTAGGTCAGAGGTTACATTTGGTAGTGTCAAAGCGTAGTTCAAAAACTCGGATCGTAATTAAGTTTTGAAAAAACATGCATATACATGAAATGGGTATTTTGGGAAAGCCAAAAATTTCGTTAAAATTTTTATCCCATTCTGAAAGGGAGACCGAGACTTTGAAGATGACCTAGATAAGTATTCTATTTTTTCTGAAATTTGATATGATATTGTGATATGTTGTATATTCTGAGAAATTATTCTGTGAAATTGTGAAAGTATGAAAACTGTTATATGAGACTTTAGACTCTGAAAACACTAGATTCTAAAAACTACACTATGAAAACTTAGACTCTAATAGAAACTGATACTTTAGTGATGAAAACCCTCGAATTGAAACATTCTGAACTGATTCATAAAACTCGTCTCTAAATTGTCAGATAAAACTACATAAAACTCTAGATCTTGATACACAAAGATGAGTTCGCAAGGCATACAAACTAGAGGGATGAGAGCTCAAGAAGAGCAAGGATTAAGAACACAAGTAGGTTCATCTTTGTCACGAGCGCACTCACTTGAGCCCATGATTGAACCCGAACCTATGGAGGATAGAGTTGAGAATAACCACCCTGCTGAAGAGGAGCATCAAGAGCCTACTGACGACGCTGTGTCACAGGCCATGCTGAGGATGATACAACGTGTTATTGGAGCCTAAATCGAAACTAGAAATTGAAGAACCATAGCTGAGAGGCTTCATACTAGTCGAATCGATTTATTCAAGGGTGTATCAGGGATGACCCTTACCGTAGTGGAATAATGACTTTAGGCTATGGAGAGAATACTGGATGATATGAAGTGTATGATGGAGCATAAGTTGAAAGGTACAATTTCATTGTTAAGAGATGAGGCTTACCGCTGGTGGCAAGCCTTTGTAAGAGGTACCCAAGCCAATAGATTAACTTGGGAGTACTTTCTCGAGGCTTTTCAGAATAAATATGTGGGATCGATCTGTGGCTGAATACGAGGCTGAATTCTTACGGTTGAGTCGCTACACTCAAGGAATGGTAGCAAATGAGCAAGACAAGTGCATTCACTTTGAGAACGGATTGAGATATGAGTTAATTATGCAAGTGGCCCCTCTATAAGAAAGAGTTTTCAAAACATTAGAGGAGAAAACCAGGATTGTAAAAGAAGTAAGGTGTTTGGAACGCGAGATGAGGGAGAAGCCTAGATTCTTTGCCAAGAGAGATAATGGACCTACTGTTCAAGTTCCGCATGCCAATAAGCAAACTAGAGATGACCGATATAGGTAGAACGTTATTGTTACTACTATTGGTAGGAGAACCCTTAACTGTGCCACTTGTGGTAAGAAACATCTTAGAGAATGTTGGAGAAGTTTGGGCACATGCCTAAGGTGTGGATCCTTAGAGCATAAGATTAAGAATTGTTCGCATTGTAATGAGCAGATGCAAGCACCAGATCAAATCGTGCTCAGAATCCGGGAGTTGGATAGTAACCTCCAAGAGCCCAAGGTCTGAACAGAGGTGTGAATGATGGGCCGAGATAGATAGCTCAAGATCAAGGTAGTAATCGAGTTGGCGCTAGACAGCCAGCATTGGTGTATGCAACTAGGCGTAGAGGACCACGATGCTACTGATGTCATTGCAAGTACCTTTACCGTTAATATTGTACCCTACTTTGTTCTAATAGATATTGAATCGACTCATTCTTATGTATCGTGTGATGTGACTGATAAATTGTGTGTTAAAGTAGAGGATACTATTAGTAATATAATTGTCCTTAGTCCTTGAGGACAATTTGTTTCTAGTAGTAAAGTGTACAAGCGGTGTCCCTTAAAGATCCAAGGAGAAGTATTTTCGGCTGACTTAATGGAATTACCCTTCAGTGAATTCGACCTTATTCTTGGAATTGATCGATTGGTTGAACACCAAGTCATTTTGGATTGTGTGACTAAGAGCGTCACTTTGAAGACTCTAAAGGAAATGATATAGTAATGGTTTAGGAGCGTAGAGATTACTTATCCAATGTGATCTCTATTATAGTGGCTGAGAAGTTAGTACGCAAGAGATGTGAGGCCTTTTTAGCTTACATTATTGATACGAAGGTTAGTAAGCCATATTTGAAAAGTATCCGTACTGTGAAGGATTATCCCAATGTCTTTCTAGAGGAATTACCAGGATTACCTTCGAAGCGTAAGGTAGATTTTGGCATTGAACTGTAACCAAGTGTAGCTCCTGTGTTCATCGCCCCATATCATATGGCACCTAAGGAGTTAGTAGATCTTAAGGCACAACTGTAAGAACTTTTGGGTCATGGATTTATTAGGCCAAATGTGTCGTCTTGGGGAGCTCCAGTTCTATTTATTAAGAAGAAAGATGAATCTATGAGATTGTGCATAAACTATCAGAAACTAAATAAGTTAACCGTAAAGAATTGATACCCTTTACCGAGGATCAATGACCTATTCTATCAATTTAAAGGTGCGAAGGTGTTCTCTAAGATTGATTTGAGGTCTGCTTACTATCAATTGAATGTGAAGGATATGGACATTCCTAAGATTGTTTTCAAGACTTGGTATAGATACTACAAGTTCCTTGTAATGCCCTTTGGTCTTACGAATGCTTTGGTCACTTATATGGACCTTATGAATCGGGTTTTTATCTGCCCTATCTAGATCAATTTGTTGTAGTCTTTATTGACGACATATTGATCTACTCCAAGTCTGAAGAAGAGCATGATGAGCATTTTAGGGTAGTTTGACAAATTCTTTGAGAGAAGCAATTGTACGCTAAGTTCAGTAAGTGTGAGTTTTAACTCCACGAAGTAATTTTTTGGGACACGTGGTATTGGTTAAAGGTATCTATGTCGGTCCGAAAAAGATTGAGGAAGTTTTCGATTGGAAGCAACCTAATAACATTAGTGAGATTCGAAGTTTCTTAGGTTTAGTCGATTATTACATAAGGTTTGTGGAAGGATTTTACTTAATCGCAGCACTGTTGACAAAGTCGTTGAGGAAAACTGTCCCTTTTAAGTAGACTGAGGAGCAGTAATGAAGTTTTGATAAGCTTAAATCTACCTTAACTCAAGCACCTATTTTGTTTCAACTAGAATTAGGGAAGGATTACGTGGTATATAGTGATGCCTCTCATATCGATCTTGGTTGTGTTTTGATATAAGATGGTAAGGTTGTGGCTTACGCTTTGAGATAGCTTAAGCTCCATGAACGTAATTATCCAACCCATGATCTTGAACTCGTTGTTATGGTATTTTCTCTCAAGATTTAGAGGCATTACCTGTATGATGAGAAGTGTACCATCTATATTGATCTCAGGAGTCTTAAGTATCTCCTCACCTAGAAAGAGTTGAACTTGAGACAGAGGAGGTGGATAGAACTATTGAAAGATTATGATTGTACCAATGAGTACCACCCTGGTAAGGCGAATGTGGTTGTCGATGCACTAAGTAGGAAGTACATAATTGAATTGAAGGCGATGTTCACAAAAATGAGTCTGACTGATGATTGAGGTTTACTCACAGAGTTGTAAGTAAGACCTAACCTAGTGGATACGATTCGATCGAAACAATCTGCTAATGAGTCTCACGCGATTTGTTTCAAACAAATTGAGAAAGGTAGGACTACTGACTTTAGCTTAATGCCTCTAGGATTTTGTGTTTTTGAGGGAGATATTGTGTGCCCAACGGTCGAGAGCTAAGGCAAGTTATACTTCGGTAAGCGCATAGTAACCCATATGCTATGCATCCTAGAGGGAATAAGATGTATCGAGACTTGAGAGAAATGTACTGGTGGTCAAGACTTAAACGAGATATGATTGAATTCATGAGTAAGTGTTTGAACGTGCCAGCAAGTGAAGGCTGAGCATCAATTTTCGTCGGGTTTGTTACAACCTATACAAATTCCTCAGAGGAACTGGGAATGCATAACCACTGACTTTGTTAGTAGGTTTCCATTAACGCCTACTAAGAAAGATTCTATTTGGTTTATTATGGATTGTCTGACTAAATCTGCTCTTTTTCTACCTGTTCGTACTATACTCTTTGCATAAATTAGCGAGATTGTATATCTCTAAGATTGTAAGACTTCACGGGATACCTTTATCCATTATTTCTTATCGAGATCTTTGTTTCACATCGCGTTTCTGGAAGAAATTGCATGAAGCTTTGGGAACACGATTGAACTTTAACACCGCTTTTCACCCACAATCTGATGGTTAATCTGAACGAGTCATTCAAATTTTAGAGGACATGCTGAGAGGTTGTGTAATAGACTTTAGTAGCTGTCGGGAGGAACATTTGCCTTTAGCAGAGTTTGCATACGACAACAATTTTCAATCGAGCATTCAAATGACACCTTATGAAGCGTTGTATGGTCGCAAGAGTCATACACCCTTATGTTGGACTAAGCTAGGGGTTACAAAAATAAGGTATTGGGTCCAAAGTTAGTGCAAGAAACTGAGAAGGTGGTGAAATTGATTCTAGATCGATTGAGGGTAACATTTGATCGATAGAAGTCTTACGCCGATTTCAGGCGGAGGGATATTGAGTTTAGTTTTGGGGATCAAGTCTTCCTAAAGGTTTCTCCGTGGAAGAAAGTACTGAGATTTGGACATAAGGGTAAGTTAAACCCTAGATTCATTAGACTTTATAGATTTCTTAAGAGGATTGAACCAGTGGCTTATCAATTAGAGTTACCTCCGGAACTAGATTGAATACACGATGTACTCTATGTGTCGATGTTGAGGATATACCGTTTTGATCCTTCGCATGTGATTCTAATGGAAGAAGTCGAAGTGAGACCTGATTTGACTTATGAGGAAGAGCTAGTACAAATTTTGGATCACGAGGTCAAAGAAATGAGAAGAAAGCAGATTCCTCTAGTAAAAGTCTTATGGTGGAAGCACAACGATAGCGAAGCCACTTGGGAGCCCAATGAAACGATGTGTCAACAATACCCTCACTTGTTTCGATCAGGTAAATTTCGAGAACGAAATTAAATTTAAGGAGGGTAGAGTTGTCACACCTTAAAACTTAATTAATAAATTATGCAAATTAATATCACAAAGAATTAAATGGCCCAATGGTTTAGTGTGCTAAATTAGTCAAGGCCATATGTTCTAATCCCCCCAATCACAAAGTACTTAATTTTTTTTCCTTCTTCCCTCCTAGTTGAAATTTTTGACTCTTCTAGAATGTCAAATATCCTCGACTTGTCATCCAAGACATGCCAAAATTAAGGGAGATTCACCTTCCTTTTTTTTGAGTAAATCTTTCCTTTTATGGCCCCTTTTTTACTCCCTTTATTGTGTAATCCCCTTTTTACACTCTTTATTGTGTAATCCCCATTTTTACTCCAATTGACTTCAAATTTGCCAAAATCATGCAATTGACTATGCATGGCCGGCCACACCCTTCTAAAACATATATTCACTTTTAATTTTTCCAATTTTTCCTCTTCTTTTCCCCTTGACCGACCACCATCTTTCCTCCACCAATTTTCGGCTTTTATTCTTGTTTTCAGTATTTTTGAAGCCACTTTTCTTCAAATTTCTTCCCCATCTCCACCACTCACGGCTATCGCACCTCCTTTCGTTGTCGCACCACTATCGTGCCACCATCGTCAACCATCATCGAATTTTCCCGATTTTCTTCTCTTTTATTTTTTGAAACAAACTACATAAACTCTTGAATTTGGTATTTTTAAGTTCTAAAAGCCATTCTTTGGAATATTTCTCTAAACACTTCTATTTGTTTTTATAGAGCCAAATCTTCTTATTTGATCGGTTTATCGGGATTTATTATCGAGCTATATTCAACGTTAATTTTGTAAGTCTTGACGATTCATTGCTACTTCTTTCGTTTAAGGATCTTTATTCTTTATATCTATACTAACATGAACATGCGATTAACATAGTGTCTCAAGAAAACTGGAATTTTCACGTTCAAGCATATTGTAATCTAACTAGTAAGATCTAAGGTGTGGGATTCTTAATAATAATAGATATGATCTTATTTGATTTGATTTTATTATAATAATGATTAAATATAAAATATAAAATGTTTGGATATTCGATTTCTGTTTTATGTGTATTCTTTGAAATCAATTAAAACCGACACCCAAGAAGATCAAGTAAGTAAATCCCAAAATCTAATACTTGTGATGTGTTTTGTGTGATTTTGTGATATTGATCTATGTGATTCCTATTGCTCATGACATGTGATTATGGCTAAATAATATTATGTGATACTGTTCTGATTTGTTAAACTGCATGAAAAGCATGTCATAACAAAAGTATGATTAAAAATATATGAGATCTGATCCGCATGTTAAGCATGCCACTGTTTCTGATTTTGATTCGTATGTTAAATATGCCATTGTTTCTAATTCTGATTCACATGTTAAGCATGTCACTATGATAAACCATAATGAGATATGATTCACATGTTAAGCATGCCACTGAGTTAAACCGCAATGAGATATGATTCGCATGTAAAGCATGCCTACTGAAAATTTGTTATGTATGCCATATCACATGCATGGGGTTGGGATGATATGTACAGAGGAAGAATCTGACAGTTTAACTGCATATTGATATGAGTAAGTTATCGTTGCTAGGCAATCCAGGGTAGCGAGTCATTGTTGCCAGGCAACCCAAGATGACTTAAGTGGTGGTATACCCGCAATATTTCTAATTTTGGCAGTAAATCAGCAAAATTATCTGGTGTCTAGTCCACAACATTTGGTGTGATATTGGATGGATGAATTTTGGGGAACTCTTATTGGTGTGTTGCGGAGTTGGATAGGATCTATTTTCAAAATCTGCACTATTTTTTGAAAAGCGTTGCGTTGACATCGCCATATCGCATTCTGCTATATCTTGTTTGATATTTGAAATTGTCGTATGCATTGAAATGTATTATGAAATCTGCTATATCGCCATATCGTTGTTATTATTGAGACCCACACTGAGTTTTTCGAAACTCACCCCTCCAAACTCTATTTCCTTTTCAAATAATCAAGGTTAGAATGGGCTTTGCTACGGAGGAGCTCTCGATCATTTTCGAAAGAATCTTGCAAATAATGGTATTGGATATTATAGTAAGTTGGATTTATTTGGACTATTATTGTTGGGATCTTAAACTTAACTTTAGTTTTGGGATGTTTGGATTATGGTATACTTGGGATTATTTCAGCATGGCATAATGTGATTTAAGCATGATTTGAATATTTGATGAAAATAAAATCTAATCATTGGATTTTTTCACAATACGATTAATTGAATTTCAAATAGAAATTTCTATCTGACATTCGGTTTTTCAAACTCATCACGATACATTTTTACTAAGTCAACGTTTTTAAGGATGTAGTAGTTAAATTTGTAAATTTACAAATTTTCAAAATGATGAGAATTTCCGTTGCGATATTTGTTTTAACTTTTGATATCTTCTTAAAAACTCAAGTTTGGATTTCTAAATTGAAATAACTATATTTTATTGGATTTTACAAATAAAAGTCCATTTTCTATTGTTAAAGCGATTTCCAAAGAGATAAGTTTTAAAGTGTTTTATTGAGTCATTTTCATGGCTAATGTGATCGTCGAGATTTGGTCATTACGATTGGGTCGGGTCTTGGGGGTTACATACAACCACTTGATTAACCATGTAAAAGTTAATAGCCCTTAACTTTTATGAAATATTACTTATTTGTAAAATGTGTTTGACACCATTAAATTTTTTAGTATAGGTCCTATGCAATAGGAACATGTGATGAACATGGAACTCATTCTTCCTCCCATGATTAGAAGGCCCCTAAGAAGACCCAAAAAAAGCAAGGAGGAAGGAAGTTGATGAAGTAGAAAAAGTGGACCAAAACTAAGCAAGACAGGAAAGCAAGCTAATTGCACAAAATGTGGCAAACCAGGCCATAATACAAGGACTTGCAAAGGGATTGTTATGGGAAACCATATGGTAAACAAATCATCGAGCATGAAAATTTCGAATCGAGCCATTTCAATGGATAACACACCAAGCGAACCACCTTTAACCAAAAAAAGCTCAAACCTTACAGCAAATTTTAGGGCCAAATTACCTTTCAAATGGAATGATCCACTTGGTCAACAAACAATAGTCAGATGGATGCCAACTCAACAGATCAATAGCTCCACTCCAACACAACTATCACAATCTGAAAAATGCCCAAAGATGGATCAATTGCTTTAACTGAATTGGATTTCATTTTGTTGCACAGTTAGGAATATATTTAATTTAGGGAAATTTGTTTTGTAGACAAAGATTATATATTTTTGGAAAGGTTGTTGAATCATGTTAACAATAGTTAGATTATACATTTTGACTTAGTTTAGGGTTTGCAAACAATATTTTTTTTTGAAATGTTAAACTATTAAACAATTACTTTGCCACCTTTTAAATGGAATCAACATTTTCTCTTTCAATGTATTAATGTTTGAAAGGTAATACAATTCACCTTAGGAATTTCCTCATTCAGAGTAGCAAGGTTCTTACAATTATCTGAAATAAACTTCTTTAGTCCTACCTACTTGAGAAATGATTGCATATCTCTGAGGTAAATAAACAATTTACATATCCCTGTTACTACCATAATAGAGTTCCAAGGATTATCAAAAGATTGCAGCAAAGGAATCAAATAGGTAAAAAAGCAAATAAGTTGGTTTCACTTGATTACAGGTACATGTTACACAAATACGCTTTAACTGCAATGTAATCATTACTTTCCAACTTTTAGTGGTACAAAAGTTAGAATATTTGAGCAATCAATGTAGATTCAAACATTGTTTTCAATTCTCACTTCATATACTCATTCAAAGGGGAGTAAAATAATAAATAGTACATGAACCACAGACTTTTGATTTTGTGCCACACATTCAAAAATCCACATTAGGTTCCTGATCTCTTGCTCTCTTAGTCTCATGTATGCAAAGAAAACACCATAATAAAGCTACAAGTAAAATTTGATTCTTTATTTATTTGATGAAGAACATATAAAATATAAAGAAACAAAATCAATTATATGTCATTGTTATGCTATTCTTTGATTATTGTTATTAACAAAGATAATTTCATGCTTGAGAAATAAAATATAAACCTATTGCTCAAAAACTAGGCAAAGCCTTTTCACTTCCTCCTTGTAAAATGCCTTGTCAGGCATTTGGCTCTCTTCGTAAGATAGTTTGGAGAAAATTGATAGGTAGGGAGGATATTTTTCCATTGCAGCACGGACCTAGACAACAAATAAAGCAAAAGACTAAGAAATCAAAGTATCTTCATCTAATAATAATACGTGAAACAAACCTGGTCAATATCCTCACACATAAAAAGTTCTTTATAGCCATAGTGTCACACCCAAAACCTGAAACCGTCGTCGGTTAGGGTCTCGATGTCTGTCCAATCTTATATTGCATTTATTCTCACTTTACTGTTTCGTTTAATCATATTTATATAAAGTAATACAAAGTAAACAACATGAATCATTTATTGAAAGCCAACATAACTCAAAAAGGGAAAAATGTCATTTCCATGCTTTTTTGGAAACTTTTACCGATACTTGTTCGACAAGTATCGGTAATAGTCAAGTCAGTAAGTAATTTAGAAACAGTACAGACTTCTATCAATACTTGGGAAAGTTCTATAGATACAAGTGTAACTTCTACTGAAACACGTCTTACTTCTACCGATACTAAAAACTCCAAAGAGCTGAAAAGTCCTACTCTGTAACTTCTACCGATACAAGCATCCCAACTACCGATACAAGTATACTCAGAACTACCGATACTATTCAACTATCGAAACAACCCAAGTCAGTAGACAACCTCTCTCCTGTCCTATACCTCTATTCTATCGAAACAAGTACACAGAATCAGTATATCATGCATAAACTACAAGTTTATCAAACATACATCACTTCATAACTTCAAAATGAAGTATACCAATACATTATACATGGTTTCAAGACTTGGATACGACAAAATATAGTATCTATAACCCATGTAACTAACATGCCAACTTGTGCAACAATTATCTAGAATTCACAACCAAAGGTTCATTCACCCATATAAGAAATACAAGTCAATTCATACTAGTACATGGCATATAACCAAGTGATATAAATACTACCCAATAAGCTCCCGAGATAGTGTGACGTTTTCAAGATGGTCCAATCTTCAAGTCACAAAATGGAATCTACTAAACAACAACAATTTCACGGATAAGCTTCATAGCTTAATAAGTTCGCAAGGTTTATCAATTTACCGATTAACATCTGATAAACAAATCTGTAACTCTGACGAGCTAGAACAAGACTGTACTTCAGTGATAGTTATTCATTTTACTCTCTGTTGACCCAAAGGTCATGCCTATCACTACTATACAATGCTACTCTCAACCATCGGTACGGTATAACTGTTACCTAATGATGCTGCTCACACAAGCTGTTGAGAATATGCCATCAAACATAAATCTCAGCCATCGTAGGGCCTATAATCTAGTCTTGGATTCTATTCACTTTATAGTGACTCACGATGCCATAGAGATTTCACAACAAATGCAGGATCTCAATCATCAGATCATAGCTTTGGCACAAGGCCGGGTAATTCTTCTTCTATTGTTTGTCTTTCACCTCTTCAATTTATCATTTCCAATAATCAACAACCAAAAGAAGGTAGTTATAAGCAGTTCCAAATAGGAATTTAATATTACGAACTTATCGGACTGGATTGCAGTTGAGGAAAGGCTCTAAGGACTAATCCGCTAATTTCTCTTTTTCACGATCTGTAGCACGATCGTAGTCTACATCCACAAATCATTCAATTTATTACATTAAAACACTCAATTAGATCATAAAACACAATTCAATCCTTTTGGAAAAATTATGATTTTACCCCTAACCTTTTACTTTTTTTCATTTTAGTCCTTAAACACGATTCATGCAAAATAACCTTTTCTCTTACAACCAATACCAGTCAAATAATCATAGGTCTCCACAAGTCCCTACAATTCATCTATTTCACACCAAATACACATAAATTTCACTATTTAACATTATAGTCCTTAAACCCTAATTTCATCCAAAATCACTTTACAAAAAGATCCAACCCAAACATCAAACATACAAATTCATCAAAAGCTTTCAAGAGCAAGCATATTCAACAATGGCAAGTTTCACAACATTTGACAGATTTACAAATTAGTCCTTATATAAGCTAGATTAAGCTAATACGGACTTGAAAACATAAAAATCACTAAAAACGGGTGAGAAATCACCTACCAATCGAAGGACTTTCTATGGCCGAATGTTCTCCTATGTTTTCTAGGGTTTCTTAGTGTTTTTTGGTTGTGGAAGATGAATGAATTTCATCTAATTTCCTTATTCTTTAATTTTAACTCATTTATTAGCAAATTACTAAAATGCCCTTAATGAAATATTAGATTTTCACCATTCAATTACTCTAAACCGTCCACTTATAAAAAAGGAGGGTCTATTTACCCTTTAAAGGCTTTATCTTACCTTGAAATTGTCACCTAATACCCTTAATAAATGGAAGTCTACTTTTGTAACTTTACAATTCAGTCCTTTTTACTAAATTAAATATCTAAATGGTAAAATTTCTTAACCAAAATTTAATACGACATTCATGATATCATGAATATTAAATAACTAATATTTATGACTTAACTCTTCGAAGTTGTGGTCCCGAAACCATTGTTTCTGACACTACTAAAAATCGAGTTGTTACATATAAGGATAACTGTTTAACACAAAGTAGCATTTTAGATATAACATTCAAACAAACCTAATATAAAAAATAAAGGAGCATTGTCAGGCCAAAGAGAATGAGCTTATAGCAGTCTAAAATTCGAGTATAATTTCCTCCGATTATCACACGTAGCTTCAGTGCCAATACTGCAAAAAGTAAACCACACCAAACATGTTTATTAAAAAATACATGGTAAGAAAGTATATATAGTAAAACTAGAAAACCATATGAAGTAAACCTTTTACATAATTAATAGTACCTATGAATGGTGATATTTATAGCACTTCTGTCTGCCTCAAAGGCAAGAGGGTCAAACATGATCTCTACTGTCGCACCACTAAGTTTTTATATGAAAAAGGAATGTTTAACTTAACAAGTAGGGAAATGAAAACAAGTAACATAATCCATATGCAAAAAAATGTCATCTTTCTTCTGTATTGAAAGCTTACTTGGCAAAATTTGTATAAGTCTTCAAGGTATGCTCTATAAAGAGTATTATTCATGATTTAAATTTAAATTTTCATTTCATCAAGATCCTGAGAAAGTCCAAGATGAATGAAGCCAAAATAAAATGTTCAATTTTTACATCATTCAACACAATCAATACCCCAACACAGCTACTAACAATCGAACATGTGTTCTTATACACAGATAATCAGGAATGTTATTAGAAGCATGTACCTCAAAGGTAATACACTCAGAGAAGTATGGAGCAACTTGTAGAGTTCACACATGTTTTAAGCAGCTGCCAGGGTTATGATACTGAAGCATCAAAATAGAAAAGTGAGCATACATATTAGGTAAGGTTAGATAATAACCTGATCTCAATCAAGGGGTTAAAATACTTGTCAAACATGCCCAAAGCATGGCACTTCTCCAAGAGCTCCTAAGCATCTCTCTCATGCAAGGTTAAATTATCTGCATATTTATACCATCTTAATAGACATCTTTCCATACATCACTAAGAACTTAAGAAAGCTTAACCGAAGTCAGCAACCCTACAATGCCCATTCCCTCTCCCCCAAGATCAAATAAGCTAAATAGTTAACAAAAGTGCATTAGCAACATAAAGATGTAAACAACTCAGACCTCCATATTAAAAACCACATTTAAATGATATTGAACAAGCTCATCACTACTAATATTCAATTAAATGAAACCCAAATCATTAGATGTGAAATAAATCAATTACCATTGTTTAAGAGAAGAGTAATTTGATATCTCACAAACAATTCACAGAAATAATTTTTACTTTCGTGATATATTAATGACTCGAGTAGAGTAGTAACAAAAATAGTGGTTTCGTGACCATAATTTTGGTGAGTAAATTATTATTTACTTTAGTTATTATATATTTTAGAGTAATTAGTAAGTAGTATTAAAGTGATTGTAGAAGATTTAATGTCTAATTACTAAAATGGAGAAAATGGATTAAATTGAAAAGGGTACAAAAGACTTAAAGAACTAAATAGAATAAAATGGTAAATATGTGGTTTTGCATGTCAAATTGCCAAATTATAAGATAGTAGGGTTTGGTGGAATTTATGTGTTATTAATTTAATTATTTTTGATGACTAAAGTGAATATTATCAAGGAAAAAAAGAATAATTTATTAAACAAAACAAAAAGAGAACAAGAACAAAGGTTTCATCTCTTTCCTTTCTTCTCTTCACCGATTTTCACCATTGAAACAAGGAAAAAGAAGTTTAAGGTAGTTTGGTGGCAAAATCCTCTTGCATGTAAGTATCTTGAGTTTATTTTGGTTAATTCTTGAGTTATTAAGGTTGTTGTGAGTAAAATGATTTATATTGGGAATTAAATTTCAAGAAGGTATAAGTTTGGGGAAATTATCTTAAAGGAAGTTCTTATAGTTCTTTAAAAGATTTTGATGTAGATAGTGAATTCATGTGAATGTTATGCATAAGTTGTTAAATAAATTGTAGGAAAATTAAGGTAGGCATTAAATAATTGAATTAGTACAATTATGTATATTTTGTAAATAAACAAAAAAATATAGGATATTTTTAAGCAAAGAGAAGATTTGGTTTTGTTATGTGTTAAGAAATTATAATTTCCAAGTCAAAAACATTAAGGAGTAAATTGTTAAAGTTTAAATGTTTAAGGGTAAATTAGTAAACTTGTAAAAGTATGAATATGAATGAAATGAAATAATTGAATTATATTTTAGATGTTAATTAAGTTAAATCATATTTTAGATCAAGAAAAAGATCAACTGAACCTTGATCGAGGAAAGGCTAAAATCGTGGAGTAGTCATTAATCCTATTATCCAACTTGAGTAATCGAGGTAAGTTCGTATGAGCTATACATAAATGAAATGCATTTATATTAATGTTTAATTGTCTTTATTTATACATTATGCGTATCATTACAAATAGAAATACACATGCCAAGTTACTTGTATGTACGGTGGAAAGGAAAATCTCGTTTGAACCTAGAGAATATTTAGGATATGAATGACATGTCATTAAGAATATATATGTATTGGGTGCTGGTCTTGGAAGTCCTGCCAATGGTTGAGATCCAACAATTGTTGTGGATTCTCCACAGCTTGTGTGAGAAGCATCTTGTAGCTACTATCCCGACCCATAGCTTGTGTGAGTAGGCCCATTTCACAGCTCGTGTGAGCATAAATGAAAAGGAAAAGGGAAAGGTTATATGTACATGGAAAGGTTTCCGAGTATCCGAAGCTATTCAAAATGGTTCAACGAGTATGGAATGTATGATGGAAAGGAAATATCAATGATGCTATGTTAGTTAGCTCAAGTTAAAGGAAATGGTAAGTACTTTATTAATCATGTGACAAAGTGCATTATTCTAATAGATCATGATGTCTATTTGCTAATGGAATGAGTTGTGATGGTTAGGATTGCGTATGGAATATGTGAAAAAGCAAGCATGAAAGCTTGTTTATTTGTGAGAACATTGGTAAGTAAAATTACCTATATACGAACTTAATAAGCATGATTTGCTTATGTTGTTTGTTTTCTTTTGTATGTGTAGATCATTAGAAGCTCATCGGTTTTGGACATCGTCGGAGACATATCACATTATCCCTCAACCATTTTGGTAGCTTTTGTAATCCTTTGATCTTGGTTATGAATGGCATGTATAGGAAGTTATTTTGAGGTACTTGAAAGATGGTGTTAACTTGTACATAGTAAAGTTTACTATGCTTTTTTGTGCATATTTGGTTTAAGTTAGTGGGACTTATGGAAGATATATGTATGTATGTATTGCACTCGCAAGTAAATTCATATATGATATTTTTCAAGTTATGAACTAGTATGTTTGATATTGATGAATGATATAAATGCAGTGCCTTTGGTGGGCATCTTGGTTGGATGGTTAAATGTGTTGATTTCATGTTTCATGATGTTCTAATTGAAGTTTTAGGTTATGAGAGTACATGTTAAGTCTTGGTAACTTGTTGTGCAATTATTGATGTGAGCATGTATTGGGTATACACGGCCTGTCACACGGCCATGTGCTATTTTAAGGTGCAGTGCAGGGTACACGGGCAAACACACGGGTTGGGACACATCCGTGTGGCCCAATTTCACATAGACACACGATCTAACACATGATCCCTCACACGAGCGTGTAATGTAAGTCAGTTTGGTTATTTCGAGTAGGAACACGAGCGGGTACACGTGCTGATACATGACCGTGTGACCCTAATACAAAGGCATGCACGAGCAAGCACACGGGCGTATGCCCCTGTTTCACCAATTTATTCTAACTTTTTTTTAAGCTTTTCATCTTGTTTAAAATCCTTTCCAATTAGTGTTTAAGCTAATCTTAAGGGCTTTAATTTATGCTTTAAGGGTTGAATATATGAGATTATGATATTAAAGTTGAATCCATGTTCATGCTGTGTATGTTTATATTATGAGACATAATTGCGTAGTTAGTCTAGTAATGCTTCTTAACCCTAATCTAGCGACGGATACGGGTTAGGGGCGTTACAATATATTCTAACGGGTGAATGTTGGAAAAAAACTGTTAAAAACGTAGCGAAAAATAAATTTAGAAAAAACAAAAATTATACAAAAATTGTACCTTTTCGATTAGTCTAGGATGAGCAAATCGATCGAGTAGTCTTCTCTGCTATCCTCAAGCTCACGTTTGTCAAATGTGGGCTCGCTTCGAATTAAAAAAATTTCACAAAAATTATCAGTGGGGTAATTTCGTAATTTATCTAAACTTTTGGATCAATTTGTAAATAAAAAAATATCTTTAGAGATTTTCTGAAATAATCTCTTCAGAGAATCTTCTCTCAACAACTTTCTCTTGAATTCAAGTGTGTGTGTGTTTCTCTCTTAAAATAATGACCCAAGGCTCTCTTTATATAGGGAGAGTTTAGAAAGTTCAACTATAATTAAAATTAATCACTTTAATATTAAATTTAATATAATATTTATCAAGATAAATATTATATTAAATTTAATATTAAATCTTATTAAAATAATAAAATATTTTATCTACAAGATAAACATTAAATTAATAAAATACTAGTAGAATAATTATTAAATTAAATTTAATATTAAACTTAAAATAATATTATTTTGGAATAGTCCAATTTTCAAGTTCAATTACTCATTGGGTCAATTGTCCGACTTGAAAATTAATTTCCAAAAATATCATATTAATTTTAATTAATTTTACCTGATCAAAATTAATTTTTCAAAAAACATTTAGATTTTCAAAATTAATTTTTCAAGAAAATTCTTTAATCAAATTCTCTACTTGAACAATTCTCACGACCGTCTAACTTAATTCCACATCAAATAAATCGACTCAATTAAATTATTTCCAAAGTCGTAGAATTTTCCTCTGATTCAATGCAGTTCGATCGAGCTTTTGTTGAGCTAGCGGAGGGACCAATCGGACATATACAATTAGGCTCTAGTAATTGCAATTATATCCAGAAGCATCGTTCTGATAATTTTCAATTTCTTAATCATGGAGTCAGTCCACAAGAAGTACCATGATTGAAAACTCCTTATTGTATACTCTTTACGAAAGCAATTTATCCAGCTGCTTTGTCCAATGATCTTGTCATGTGTGTTACCCTCATATGATATCCTTGATTCCTTTGAGTTAAATTCGTTCACTCAACACAGTCCTATTTTATCTCATTATCACTATTGTGCCTTCTTAATGATTAATATGATCATTGTCAACAAATGACTATGATAAATTGCTCATTCGAGAACAAGCAACCCGTGGCCACGTTCCATATTTATCAATCCACACAATGCCAATGAGAGGATATCATTAACTCTTTAATTGAGCTATGAATTCCACTATTGCTAGTAAAGCCATGCCATACACAAGTCATGTACCAAACATATCGGCTATGGGCTCGATCATCTTTAGAGCATAAGTCTCCACTTATATCAAAGCACATGAGTTGTATATGCATGGTTAGTGACTAACTCGGGATTTAGGTAAATCACACCATGAACGTCACAAGTGAATTAATTCACAAACGGATTCAGAATCAATTCATCTTGGGTCCAGTCCAATGTATCATTCTACCAATGAATACATCTATGTCTCTACCTATGGAGTCTACTACTCCAATAGCCAAGACTAACCATCTCCCTAATTGGATTTGTAGACGACATAATAATCCTTCTCAATATTTGAATCAAACGCTTACTTTGATTCTTTTACGGGATTTCGAAATCATTTAGATTATCCACTGAAGTAAGTTGTCTTTCTTGCAATGAAAACGTTCTTACAATGCCACTTATCTTCTGTTTGAACTTAAACAATCAATGAGCTCATATTTACTTGTCATAAATTCTCTATGCATGCAAAATATGAAAGACAAAAATACAAAAGACATAATAGTAAAATGTGAAAATAACTTTATTTCCCAACAATATGTTATGCGAATGTGCAAGTATACATGTCAAATCAAGTAGTAAGTGATGAGTGAGTATTGTTTCCACGAGAATTAGATAGGTGTACTTTGCTTAATTATTGCAAACGAATATAAAAGATCATTTGAGTGAATGGTGTATACTAAGAATAAAATTGAAATTAACACACTGGAAATGAAAGTAAATAAGAATACTGGCAGATCGAGCAAATGCAACAACTCAAAACAAGTGAACTATGAACTTGGTAAGGAAGGAATATTGATTAAGGAGGCTGGGATTACTCGGAGATTTATTCAACTATAGAATAATGCCATGGTAATATTATGGTAACTATTACTACTCGAATGAGTTAAATGATGGCTTGCCTCTTTCGAAAGCAAAACCTAGCGCCACTCATCCCATGTGTTTTATATATCTATAGACTAAGGATTAATGATCACAATATCAGCACAACCCTCTAAATCGTGTAAGGAAAGGCCCTATTCTAGAGTTTTCACAAGTATTATATTCAACACTCACATACATTATTCAACTTCGATCTAGGTACCATAACTCTGTCGATATTATGCTACCTTAAGGCTCATTAAGCATTCATCAAAACTCAAACTAGCATTTAAGCAAACATCACCATTGAAAAAAACAGTAACAGTAGTCATAATATTCCAAGCATTAATCAAAGTTAAACATCACTCCAAATAATCCCAAACCGTATTAAGTTAGCTCATGGTTGGGCTACACAAAATCGAGTTTCTCAAAATCATCAACATCCCAAATAAACAGTTTAAAACAGACAAATGATAACAACAATGCAGAGGAAGAAACTTTAGGTACAAAACACCAATTTCAAGCTCGAGTCCTTATGTTTGTCTTCACCCAAAACGTTCAGTAGCTCCTTGTGCTCTCCTTGATACAATGACGACTCTATCGAAGCTTAAAATTGCATATAATAGTACTCCTTTTTCTTTCATTTCTGTCCTCTGTATTTCTCTTTATTTCTTGCTCTCCCTTCCTTTTGTCTTATATAGTTGGAATATCCAACTCTAGGGTAAAATTCGCCAACAAATTATTGCTTTTCCCTAATTTTGAGGTGGATTTTGGTCACACTTCATGCATGTGAGGGGGGACCAATTGCTGAATACCTCAAGTGTTGACTATGTTTGTCGTTTTCTTCCTTTACATTGCCATGGCATCATATCAAAATGCTCCGAAAACCTTCTTTCCCTATTAACCTTCTTCTCTAAGGCTTGATGAGCTCGTAACTTCACATGGTCGCATCCATGAATGAGCTCACAAATATAGATGAGCTTGTAAATGTTGAACTCACTAATGTAGAGCTCGCAACTTCAAATGCTCGTGACAACAATTGAGCTGCACCCATGAATGAGCTCGTAGATGTCAAGCTCGCAGGTACAAAGGTCGCAGCTACAGAGCTCGCAACTATGAATGCTATCATATGTAAAACTCTCCAATTCAAATGCTCGCAATTACATGAGAAGAGTTCATTGGTACATGGAAAGAGTTCGCATGTACATGGGGACAGTTCACAGGTACATAGGAAGAATTTGCCATTGCAAAGCTCGTAACTACAGGAAAAGTGTTCACCCTCGTAGAGATCATAACTAATGGGGAAGTGTTCACCACTGCACAGCTCGTAGCCACATGGGAAAGTTTTCCACTGCACAACACAAGTAAACCTTCCCAAGCGATCAAAAGTAAAAATAAAATAAAGTAAAGTAATCACCAGCCCCTTTCCTAATATGCATGTTCAATTAATCTACGACAATGATTATGCAATTACTTAAAAAGAAGTTAGAATTACTTTAACAACAACCAATTAACTAGGTCTAAAGGTATGATTTATAACTCTTTTCAAGATTTATCAGTGGACAATGGCTTCATAGTTTGGCATAACATATGCTTATACTCATCTACAAGTTTAAGAGTGCATTTCTCCACAATTTTAGTCGTAAGCAATGGTGAAGGTTCTGCAAAGCATATAATCAAATTAAAATGAGATCCCATAATTCATAATATTAATCAAACATACCTTGAATTAACAACATGAAGTTGTAGCTAATATTTCACACAAAAATCAGAGAATTACCTTACCAGATTTGTAATTGAAAAAAGCAATTAAATTGAAGATCATGAAAGAGACATACCGTTTTGGAGATAAGGGTCGTACACGGTGTCGGAGAGATGCATCTTGATATCATCAAGGGTTTCGCAAACCATAATCATCCAAAAATCCAAACATTGGGATTGTCATAGGAGACTAGGACCTTCGCACCCAATTGTCGCCAGGATATCATTTTTCCAGTAAGGATTCAGTTATGCCAGACATCAAAAGATGTTTGATGTAGAAAGTGAAGAAAACAAAACAAAAGAGAATAGAGAGAGATAGACTGGAGATATGGAACGAGTGAACTTGATTGATTTAGGAGAATTTGTGTGGGAAGAATGTGATGGTGAGGAAAAGTGGGGAATACTCGGGAATGAAAGAGATTAATCGACTCCTTTTTACGTTTTCATAAAAATTTATTTAATTAAAAACCTATTTTCATCCCATTTGGAAATCCAAGTTGGTACTTAAAATCTAGTTGGACTGTCACGTAGGATTACTATTAGGGAGATAACGAAACTTAACGGCAAAGTGATCACTTCGTAACAAAATAATAATATAAATGACTAAAACGTAACATTTTAAATATAAGTGAATAAAATATAAATTGAGGCAAACAAAAGTGACTATTTTTGTAATTTACCCTAAAACAAATCATGCGAGTAGTTAAAATATATTAAGCAAAGTTAGCTTATTACTATCCCATGTAATAAGATGAGCTGAAAAAATTATATTCCTACTAAACATAGTAAAAATGTAAATATAAATAATTGAACTTTTAATATTTTTTTCTTTTTAACCCATATTATTTGTATGTTTGAAGAAAACTCTAATCACTATTTTATATATATATATATATAGAATATAAATTTATAGAGAGTGAGGAATCCATTTGTATCAGTGTAAAATTTATGTAATTTTACACTATTTCGTAATATTCTATATGATTAAGTTTTGCACTGGTACGAGTGGATTCGATGTCTCTATCATATGAATCTAAAGTATTATCTATATTAATATATATTTAATAATTGAAAGTTTTGTATCTAAAATATATAGTTAAAAATTTTAATTTATGTCAAACTTTACATACATAATCTCTAATAAGGAGAACAAAATATGAGTATAAAAAATTACGAAAAAATATAAAACCATTCAAAATTTAAACTAATTTTACATTGATAAGTAAAGCCTCCCTTAATTATATATCCGCTCAATATTAAGGGAAATGTTTGTGCTTGCTTATATATAATTGCAGTTGAAAAGATTCCAATCTTTTTTGGTTAGAGTTATTAATTTACATGTGGATCGCATCCGCCTTTTTATTATGGAACCAAATTGGTCATCAAACTTCTTAGATAATCACTTCTTGATCTGATTAGCTTGAGTAATTTCATCATCGATACAGTTTTAATTAAATTAATTATTAAGTATTTATAAAAATAATAATTTATTTTATTTTTATAATATATACAATTCATTAAGCAATTAAAAATACTTATTATGAATATTAATGTGTAAATTTTACTTAATTATAAAATATATAATTTCATAGTAAATAACAAAAAATAGGTTGTTTTTTTATAAAAATTATTAAATTAATTATAAATATAATTATGATGAGTCATAACTCTCATATTAAAATAAACAATTTTTTTAACAATGAAAACTTTATCTTAGGAATTGGTGGAATTACAAATGTTGGGATTCAAATTCAATATCTACAAGATGCTATCTTTTGAATTTAGATGTATGAACCAAATGTACTAAGCTTCAAGTCTATTGCTAATTAAATATTGTGTTAAGAAAAACATTTTAGATTAAACATATTTGCGAAAAATTATATAATAAATATATTTAAAAAAATTAACATAACAATCAAATCAGATTTTGATTGAAATGGTAAAAATATTAAACATTGCATTTTAAGTTTAAATTTTATTATGTGTAATTTTTAAGATTTTTCATTATTTTAATTAAAAAGATTATTTTAATCTCACATTAATTAAAGAACACTCTCATATCTCAGATTTACCATATAAATAAGTACATTGACTAGAGAATACTTCTATAGCTCACCTCTTCACTATTTTTCTTAAAAAATAATTAATTAGTTAGAATGCACTCTTATGCTAACACTTACTCTATAAATAAATGTCAATTCCTTCACTATATTCATTAAAAATTAATTTTAATCCCACTAACTAGAGAATAATCTCATAGTTAACTTCTTCACTATTTTCATTAAAAAAATTATTTTAATCTCATATTGACTACAATACTCTCATAACTCACTCATGCTCACACTTACCTTATAAATAAATGTCAATTTTTTCACTATTTTTATTAAAAATTTAATTTTAATCTCACATTTACTTTTTAAATAAGTGTCAATTTTTTAATTAATTTCTGTTAGACAAAATACGTTAGCGAAATAATATTAATATAAAATATTTATTTAAAACACAAGATCAAACAAAACAATATAAATAGATACATATATCTAAAAATTTGAAAACAAAAATCGAAAATAAACAGTATAGAGACTTTGTACTCGTATTTAGTTGAGGCATGTTTTCACAAGTTCGGCCACTCCTTTGGTGCTTGGAGAAACATTGATCGACTATCTCCCAGAATACAACAACGAAATGAGAACGATAATAGCACAGCTACAGTGATCAACGAATAATAACTTTGCCTTCTTCAATCACCGAAAATACGTTTAAAAATTTTGCAAAGAAAAATTTCGAGAAAATAATTGTGTAGTTTTTCCTACAAATTATTTTTGGTTTAAATAGGCATTCAAATCAAGGAAATTTTGGAAATTTTTTGTTAATGGAGCCATAAATTTCCTTGAATCAAGGAGCCATCAAATCAATTAAATCAATCAATTTAATTTAACATTTGTCCTTTTAATTCCAAAATAATATTAAGATAAGCTTTGCTGAGGAAAACAATAATTACATATTGGGCTAAAATATCCATAAGTCCAAAGGCTTCATCAATTTAAACATTTCACATTGCCCACATCATGCAGGTGCACCCTCAACCCTGTCAAACTTTTGGGGAAGACCCCTTACGCATGAGGAAGAGATTTAACTTAATCATTCAATAACTATAAAGTTGGTTCACATATATAAACATATCCCACACTAGATATCTAACCAATGTGGGATCTAAGGTTTTCATTTCCTCAACATTATTCACAAGTGGCTTACTTTGAGTATCAAATTCTCATTCATCACTCAACCATCATATGATATACCGTTGTATAGGTTTCATGGAGTAGAATATAAAATCATAATTTTATGATTTAAATCTCTACCTTTACCAATTAAGAATATGCCTCAAAATTTCCATAAAGTCTATTTTTCCCAACAGTTTCATTAAAAAGTTATTTTTAATCCTACATTGATTAAAGAATACTTTCATAGATTAGCTATTCACTATTTTCATTAAAAAGATAATTTTAATTCCACACTAACTAGATAATACTCTCATAGTTCACTTAGTTAATTGTATTTTGCGTTGGCTAAATAAGATTCCCATACTCACACTTACCCAATAAATAAGTGTTATTTTTTTTTACTATTTTCATTAAAAAAGCTAATTTCAATATCACATTAACAAGAGAACACTCTCATGTCATACATTTACCTTATAAATAAGCACATTGACTAGAGGATACTCTCATAACTCACTTTTCACTATTTTTATTACAAATGTTAATTATAACTCTACATTGACTAGAGAGTACTCTTAGAGCTCGCTTCTTCGCTATTTTCATTAAAATTTAATTTTAACTTCTTAAAAACTTAATCTTAATCCTACATTGGTTAGTAACACTCTCATACTCACACTTACTATATAAATAAGTGTCAATTTCTTCACTATTTTCATTAAAATTTTAATTTTAATCCCATATTGATTAGAGAATACTCTTATAGCTCACTTTTCACCATTTTCAATAAAAAATAATTTTAATCTCACATTGACTATAGAATACTTCCATAGCTCAATTATTGAATATTTTGATAAAAAATAATTTAGACCCTTAAAAAAGTTAATTTTAATCTCAAATTCACTAGAGAACACTCTCATACTCATACTTACCGTATAAATAAGTATCAATTTCTTCATTGTTTTCATTAAAAAGTTAATTTTAATCCCACATTCACTAGAGAATACTCTTATAGCTCACTTCTTCACTATTTTCATTAAAAATAAATGTTGGTCCCTTAAAACGTTAATTTTAATTCCAAATTGGCTATAGAACACTCCCCTGCTCACACTTGACCTATAAATAAGCTACAATTTCTTCACTATTTTTATTAAAAATTAATTTAAATTTAAATTTAATTAAATCTTAATATACACACTTAAAATGATAGTATGTGTAAAAAATTATATATAAAATAGAATTAATTAAATATATCTTTTAATTTAAATACAATAAATTAATACATTGATTATTTTATAATTATATTCAGTATTACCATTTACACATGTTAACTTATTAGAATTTACTTATTAAAAAATTTATTGTGTGTGCAAGGTGTGTATGCTTTGTCAAAAGATAAGAAAGTATGAATAGATATTACCATATAATCACACCAGTATATTTAAAAAAAAATTTAGTTTATACGCTAAGTATGCCCCAACATCACGCAGGTAAAAAGACTAATTATAATATATGTTCTAAATAAGAAATGAATCAATAAAATATTAAAAATATAACTAATATTAACAATATTTGATAAAACAAAATAATTTATGTAATTTATAAACTTATGAATCATTTCATATTAAAATAATTCTATCTTTATTTCAAAATGCAAAAAGGCAATTTTCATAAGATTAAATATTATATGTTCAAATAAATGATAAAAATTTTAAGCAATAATTATATATATATATTAACGATACATGAAAAGGATAACAATTTAATTGATTTTTATGATATTTAAGATTCATTAACAATTCATTAAGAAATTTAAAATACTAATTATGAATAATAATGTGTAAATTCTACTTAATTCTAAAATATATAATTTTATAATAAATAACAAAAAAATAGATAACTTTTCATATAAAAAATCATTAAATTAATTATAATTATAATTATAATGAGTCATAATTCTCATACTAAAATATACAATTATTTAACAAAGAAAATTTTATCTTAGGAATAGGTGGAATTGCAAATGTTGAGAGTTGTGATTCAAATTTGATATCCACAATATGCTATATTTTGATTTTAGATTTATGAAGCAAATGACCTAAGCTTCAAGTCTATTGCTTATTAAATATTTTGGATTAGAATTATATAATTAATACAGATTATGATACTCACGATATGAGTAAAAAAATGATAAAATAAATGTATTTTAAAAAATTAATATAATAATAAAAAAGAAATTTTGTTTGAAATGATAAAAGTATTAAACATTGTATTTTAAGTTTAAATTTTATTGTGCACATTTTTTAAAATTTTAGATAGATACAAAATAATATAGATACTACCATGTTATAAAAATACATAAATATTCTCATAGTAATTTTTGGTTATCTTATAAAAGAAATAAATTTTCGATAATTTCTTAATTGAGTTGAAATTTAATTGACGGATAATATCAATTTAGTCAACCTTTTAAATAATATTATAGATATAATTTATCATTACTGAAATTTCTTTGATCAAAATAAGAAACAAATCTTCACTTATATAAAGTGGTGGTTTTTTTTGAATATATTGGTATAATTACTTGATAATATCTGTTCATATTTTTTTAATCATTTGACAACGCATATATACCTTACACACACCATATATTTATCATATACAATTTTTACCCATGCAAATAACGTGATGATAGTTACACCATATATTTGACCTCTATTTATAATTCTTATTCAAGGCACACTTAATTTTCCAAAAAGGAAAAAAATATTAAAAATAAAGAATATGGTTCAATTTCCCTGTTTAAGCAGAAGTCAATAATTCTATCTGAACATGCTTTCAGATTCAATAGCTATTCCTTCGATCAAACCTTGTGTTGCGCAGCCATAACCATGACTGCATTCTCATGCACTTTTATTGGTCAAAAGATGCACAGTAACTATATTTATGCGTATATAATAATATTATGGATAAATTATTAAAATAATCATTTTTATTAACTTAAATTACATTTTAATCATTTATGTTGCGTTGTAATATTTTAGTCATTGAGTTGTTAACCGTCTGATGGTAAGTTGACGTGACATGTTAAATCATAATTTCAAATAACAATTTTAGATTAATTTCTACAATTAATCCCTATTTTTTTTGTTTTGAGAAATTTAATTTTTTTCTTTTATATTTTTTAACTTTTTTTCTTTCTTTATTTTTCATTTTGTTTTGTTTTTCCGTTGTTTTCCTCTCTTCTACATTTTTTTAACTTAGTTTTTTTATATTTGTCATTTGTTAAAATCAATCCCTATATTTTTATTTTTTGAATATATATTTTTTTGAGTTAGGTAAACTTATGGACTAATTTTAACAAATGAAAAATATAAAAAAGTTAAAAGAACATATAATAAAAAAATTAAATTTCTCAAAATGAAAAAATATAAAGACTAATTGTAGAATTTAAATTAAAATTTTTGTTTGAAATGATGATTTAACGTGTCATATCAACTTACCGTTATATCATTAACGATAATTAATGGCTCAATGATTAAAATGTTACAACGCGATAACATCAGTAACTAAAACATAACATTTCAATTATAAATGTCTAAAATATAACTTGCGATAAACAAAAGTAACTGTTTTGATAGTTTAACCTAATATAATTTGTTAAAGTACATTTAGACCAGGAAATCCACATCCTACCATCAACGGAAAAAAAAAGGCTCCATTCTATTTATTTAACATTAAGCCCATCATCATCCCTAATATAAAGGCACTGAACTAAAGATTTAAAAAAGAAAAAGGAAAAGATTAAAAACATTTGATCAAGCACCAGTCCATCAAGAATCTCAAATAAAAACGAAGTTGGGAACAGTTGCACCAGGTTAATAATAATAATAATAGTAAAATAATAATAATAGTTAATGTAACCTCAAACCTTTTATTTATTTTCACACATTCTCAGGCTCAGCTACTTATTATCATCTGCTACTGCAATTGCATTGCCGTTTTGGCCCAGCAAACTACTTATGGATCGAGCTTTAACCATCCCAAGCTTCGCTCTCTTCTTTGTCATCATCAATGGCTTCTGTTCCTCTCCTTCTCCATCATTCCCACCACTTTCACAATGCAATTCACGCTTTGCTAATTGTTGGGACGAAGAAGAAAGATTGGACAACATCAGACCTTGATTATCACCATTATTAGGCTGTCGCTCCTCCTTTGCTGCTAAAGATCGGCTTCGAACACTAGTCATGCTCCTCAGCCTACCTTTGCCCAAATGATGCTCGCAAAGAGAGTAACCAACGAGTGTTTGTTGGCAACATCTCCATCCCCTTCCATTAACTCGACTGCACCGCGACCCTTCCATGAGTGCACCACCTCGACCTCTCTTTTTTGCACCACTAGGATTGTTATTATTATAATCAACACTAGTGTAAGCAATGTCTTTGCTCTCTTGTTCTTCACCATTGCTTTGCTGCTGCTGCACAAGTTTCTTGTTCAGCTTAGTCTTCATCTTGCTGGTACTGCTCTTCATCGGCCGCTTATTATTTGTATCTTTCGCCATTATCGTATCATCATCGTCCCCGGTTGTTTCAACGCTCCCTCTTCTCTTCTTCAATGGAAATGCTTTTTCTCCCTCACCCCATCTCCCAACAGCTTTTAGTTTAAGGGCAATCAAAACAACAACAACAATAAAAGTGCAACCACCTTCAAATACTACATCGATCAAACACTAGTGGTTTCATTCTTCCGTTTTGATTAACATATGCGGAAGATGCTTACCTTGATGATGGGAAGAACTCGACTGTGGAGGAGACCCAGTTCCTAGTTTTGCACCCAAAACATTTTTCTCCCTAGCAAACCAACCCAACCCAGAAGATCCACAACCACAAACATAAATTTTTATTAAAGAAAAAAATGAAAATAAATGAATGAAATAAGTGCAAAACATGGAGCAAGATGTAAATAACATTGGTTGAGAGTTGAGACGGGGACCAGCATCCGATGCTAACGTGCACCGCATGGACATATATATTAGTTAACCAAAATTGAAGATAAAAAAAAGAATAGATTAGATAGGAAGGTATGGTTGCTAGCCAAAGCTGAAATAAAAACACCTAAAAACAGTATTTCCAGTTACAGTATTATTTTCATTTTAGTAGAATTCTTTCATTTTAGTGTTGGTTAAAAAGTTAAGATCAAGACCCTTCTTTTTTCACCTTTTTACTACAAGATTTTATGAAATAACAGAAGAAATTTGGCTTTTTTTTTTTTATTTTAACTTTTTTAGCCCTTCAGTTCTTACCTGGTATCATTATTCTTCTCCTCTTCTTCTTCTCCTCCAGGCTTCAAAACCTACAAAAAAAAAAGATCCCACTTAGCAAGTTTGTAATTTTACCTGATGCAACTTTCACGGGTGCAAATTAATCGAAGTAAAAAGAGAATTCAAACAAGAGATGCTTTATTTCTTTTTGTTACGTTGAACACTAGTGCAGTCTCAGAAACAAAGTTAAAACTATGATAAAGATGAAAGAAAGGAAATAAGTTGTACTATTTAGTTGTTTGTAAGGATTGAATCATTGAACTAACCAAGTAGTCTTGTTTGTTCTTCATGAGTTGTTCTCCATGTGTTGTTCCATCACGGGGTTGGGTTGGTAGTGGTTGGCCGATCGGATGATCAGATTGAGAAGGGTAGTGAGGATCAAAGCAGCAAGGAGTGGGTGGTTGTTGTTGCCGTAGCGGGAGTTGCACCACCGCTACCGGAGGGCGGTTAAAGTTGGGATCTGATGAAAGGGGTACTGGTGAAATGGAAGAGAAAGGTAGCGGAACCTGTCTTTTCCTGATCCTCATCGATGCAAGATAAGATTTTCCCTTTCTTTCTCTCTCGAGAAAATAAAAAAAAAAAACTCAAGGAAACCAAACCAAACCAAAGCAAGATATAATCAATCTTTACAAGGCAAAGAGAAGAGAAAAAAAAAAGTCAGATTTTGCTTTGAGAGAGAAATAAAAGAGAGAAGAGAATATATGGAAAAATAAATGCATAACCCAAATATTTATAATAATTACTACTATTTTTATTAATATTATTCAGTAATTTGTTT
The DNA here is from genome assembly GCA_005610355.1 of Gossypioides kirkii. Taxonomy (NCBI): domain Eukaryota; kingdom Viridiplantae; phylum Streptophyta; class Magnoliopsida; order Malvales; family Malvaceae; genus Gossypioides; species Gossypioides kirkii. Next base: position 18,868,892 of record CP032245.1, read on the forward strand.
CTCTCTCTAACTTTTATTTGTTGCACCACAGAAAGGGGAAGGAGGGGTGATGCACGTGGGGAGCACGTGGGAAGGGGGTGACCGATTGTGAAGGTAAACGGTGGAGGAATCGGGAGGGGAAGGCCAGGGTGGAAATGAGGGGAGAAACCAAATGATGGGAGTGGGTAGTTTTATCGTTTATACTTTTTGGATGAGATTGGTGGGTCCCTCTCTTCTTCTACTCTCTAACAGCAACGACTCTCATCTGTTTATTTATGCCCCCTTTTTTATTTTTAAAAAATTATATTAACTCTACTTTTTTTTTCTATTCTATTTTTTATTCTTCTCGATGTATCCTAGATAAATAAAGTGTTTCAATTCCTTTACTTTTTTTAATAATTATTATTTTTTATATTTTTAAAAGGTAAATTATACTTCAATCACCTTAAAACATCGTTATTCTTATTTTGGTCAATTTAAATTTTTTATTAATTTAATCACTCTTATTAATATGATTGTTTGAATTAATCACCAATGTTAAAAATTTCGTCAATCAACTGTTTTGTTAACATAATTTTTTTTTTACTTTCGACTTAAGTTAGAGACCTCTCTATATTAGTCAAAAATGCTTTTTTAGTTTATTTACAACATGATGATTTCAGTGATGGTTTCATCAACATTTGAATCTTCTTTTAAAAAAAAAAATCTAACGATAGTAATGACAAACCATGATCATGACCCCACCCTTTTTGATGAACCCACTTGTCAGCATGACACTACTAACCACTCTTTTTGATGTAGAAGCATTTGAAATTTATTCATGATTTGTTTTCAATATTGAGAATTTTTTTGTTCTTTGTTTAGTTGATGAGAAACTAAGGGAAAAATAAAGCTTAAATCTTGAGTTCTAAACTTGTTTTAGTCTTATCATAAAAGTGAATTAGCTAAAACTAGATTCAATCAAGGTTATTATTTTACCTTTTTTATGTTCCATGCTTAAGAACAAACAGAAGAATGAAAATACTAATATCAAAGTTCAATTTGAAAAAGGAAAAGGAAAAATGAAAAAAAATGCTTTACACCTATATTTTGAACAACAAATTTGAGTTTAGAAAGTTCATTTTTTTTCCTTTTAAATAAAAAAATAATATTTTCGGTAGTTTTCTTGGTTCATTTTCTACCATTCCTAAACATTTTTAATGGTTGGTAACTGATTTATTATTCATTCTAGTACCCTTTTATCGAATAATTATCTGATATAAGATAATGGTGGAAATTTTGTAGATTTGGTTAAAAAAATATAAAAAATGGAGCTTAATTTGTTGTTTAATATGAAAGATTTTCATTTTTTTTTGTTAACAAATGATGCATTAATAACATTAGCTTCATCAAAAACTTTAGTCGGGTCGTGGTAGTTGGTGGCGAAAGGGTGGCCAGTGGTGTTATGCTAGCAGTAAGGTCATGATCGTGATTCATTGTCGTCGTTATTGAATTCCTTCTTCTTAAAGAGGATTCAAATGTTGATTATGCTACTATTGAAATATTCATGTTGCGAATAAATTAAAAAAAATGTCTTGGACTAATTATAAAGAGCTTTCTGACTTTAATCAAAAGTATAAAAAATGTCACATCAGTAATCCATTATTGGATCAACGAAATTTTTAACATAAGTGAGCAATCCAAACAATAATCTTAATTAGACAGATTAAATTGACAAAAAATTAACATTACCTAAATAAGAATGACGTTATTTTAGGGTGATTTGTAGTCTAATTTACCCAATTTTAAATTATTTTGTAATTGAACTCATATAAAAAATATTCCCAATGGAAAGATAACGATACAATTAAAATAGGAATAACAAAAATTAAATTATAAAAATTATGTGTTTGATTGAATTAAATAACCAATTAATAATCAAGTGTCATTTTATTTGCATTGAGATATTTTATATCCCTACATTGTTGAGACACGTGTCACCATCCAAGGCATCATTGACTCCATATGAAGTAATGTCTCGATAGACCATCCGTCATGTAACATCCTGCCCGATGAAGTCCTGAATATTTAAGTGCTATTTATAGACATAAGGTTTAAGGAGTCAGTTTTAAGTGCCCAACGTTAGGATTTGATTAAGTGTAAGAACTTTCTGAGTGCGTCCAGTTGCCTTGGACTGGCGGATCATGAATGAAAAGAGATGAACCCATAGTGAACTTTGATATGTACAACACATAGGATATTTTGAAAGAATAAGAGCTTATGGCAAACTCTGAAGTGAGGTAAGTGTGGTGAATCAAGGAATAATGGTAAGTATTTAAAAATAAATATATATGAATATGACGCAGAGTTAAAAGAGGTAGGATTGGTGAAGTAATGTTCGCCCAAAAGCCTTTTTCGGCGTACAGAATGGGCGAACTCCGATATAAAAATAAGTAAACAAGGATTTCCCGTCAGATTTGATGGTAAGTACAATTAAAGTAGTGGTCACCCAAAAGAATGGTTATAAGGTATGAGTTCACGCATGTGATATAGTAAGCCCCGTGATCGATGTGGTCTCGTAGCAACCAATGTATGAGATGAGTTGGTTGGGAATTAATCGGATGTGAACTAAAGGGGTTAAAGGCTAAAGAACTAATCACGTAAGTTTCTTGGAAGTTGCAGATTGTGGATAAAGACCACTCAGTCTTGATGTGACATTTACCAAGTTCCTATAAAGACTTGGGTTAAGTTAAAAGGGCACTCGGGTTAAGTTGAGGGAGTGTTATCTCTCTTTTTAAGGACTAGGGCTAAAGAGAGATAAGACTGATCGCGTCTGTAACGTCACAGCAGTTGTGCAAGCGAAAACATGTCGATGCAAGTATAATTGATAGATTATTTTTATCGGATATCGATCCCACAGGGAATGGGTTCTTGATGTCTATATGTCGAAGCAATTAAAACTAAGATTAAAGATAAAGTGAGTAAAGATGTCAGCGCACTTAAGTCAGATCTGCACACTAAAAATAGTTAAAATTGTCAATGTAATTATAAAAGTTAATTGTCAGGGCAACTGAAAGTAAATCAAAGTGTTCTTGAAGTGTTGAGAATTTAAATGCAGGAAAGCAAAAGTTTGATCAAGTGCAAAGGTTTGAAATGGATCACTGATTTCGCTAAGTAGTAACACTGGATGCGTCGACAAGGTATTGTAGAGATGAATTGTCGCAGCAATAAAGCTCCAATAAAATCTTACCAATATCAGTTCTCCGTTTAATCAAGACTCATACCCACAATCACCCCACCTTTAGGTGTGAGCAACGTTGTGTACTCAAGAACAAGTGACTAGAATCTCTTTTAATCCCAAGTATCTGTCGCCGTCTTACTTGTTAACCTAACTTGTCATCGCATCTCTCAATCTCGATAGACTGCAAATGCACTCTCGTGTTTGATGCAGTTAGATCCAAGAATAAACAGAGGGAAAGCATTAAATAAGAATCAAAGTAATCTAACAATGAAAGATACTCTCGTATTCATTCAAATGTCATTAGAATTCATCAGCATAAAAGAGGGATTAACGCATACATCGAAGCTTACTATCTCTAGACTACTAAGACTATTCCTTAATCGCTCCTCTTGCGTTTCATCAAGCACCTCTCGTCAAAAGTGGTTGCTCCTTTACTCCATCAGCTCACCGTGTTTTAGCTTAAATCTCCAAAAACATAGAATTTGCAGAATTTAATCCCTTAGCTCTTGATATCTCTCTGCTTCTTCTTTTCTCTATTTATAAGCTCAAGAAATTGCAGATTTCCACCTTTCTCAGATCCAACTACTTTGTACAGTTGTAAAAATTTGTTATTGACAGCTACACAGATTTGATTTGTTTACTGGATTGTTGTAGAATGTCAGTGTAAATTATGATTTTAATTTGCGGCAATAATTTGTCAGCAGAATGTCGCTGCATTTTTTGACCAACTTGTGGTCGCAACTTGAATGCTTTTTTACTCTGATCTTCTAAGGTGGATCTCTACGCTGACAACCTTAGGCACAAAATTGATACTGAATACAGTGACATTCCTGGGTGCAATTAAAGAATACTTTTGCAACGACAGTATTGGGTGCATTCTGAAAATAATAATTTGGCGACAACCTTTGGTACAATCTGGAAGTGCTCATGCGGCGATAGTTTTAGGCGCAAATTTGAATCATATTTTCCTGCGACAATTCCGGACACCTTCATGCATTGATCCTTCAGGACAGGTTCCTGCAGTGACATCTTTTGATGCAATACTGAACAACAATTTATGGCTACATTAGTAGTAAAAATATTATAAAATTAAGGAAAATTAAACCAAGCACCACTGAGTTAGAAAATGCAATTACTAAATATAAAATGCTAAAAATGTATGCAAAATATGATACAAAAGAGACAATTAATACACAAATTTAGGGAGAAAATCAGTGTCATTTCTAATGCTATCACACCCCCAAACTTGAGTTTTTACTTGTCCTCAAGTAAACAAAAGTTAGCAAAGGCACAATCAAAACATGTCACCGCAATTTCCATTCTAGCAACTTAAATTCTATGGAATCTAATGTATAAATTGCATTCATAAGATAGAATAATGCGCCGACAATTTATAGACATGAATAATTAAGACTGCAACTTCACTAATGTTAGCATCATTCTTTGAATCTTAACTTTTATTAACCAATACAACATTTATTGAAAAATAACATTATAAATATTTTTTTCTTTTCTCTTTCTCTTTTCTTTTTCTTTCTTTTTATGTGACTGAGAGATATCATTACATTACAACACCCTTGTTCCTCGGCAGTAACGATGGGGTGCAACAAACTCCCTAGAAGTATGTAATTGCACCGACACGCTCTTGTAGTGACAGCCTTTGTCTAGATGATTTTTCTAACACATGCAGCGGAGTGTTCTCCATTGATAAATCATAATGCACTCACATTAGAGTGTCTTTTTATTAATATATGTCGCTGCAATTGGAAAGTTAATTCAAGATTCAAAGATTGATACTACCCATTCATTACTAATGCAATCCCATCATTCATCCAAAAATAGAAGGACTCAATATTCATTCACATTCATCCAATTCACGCATTAGCATTCCAAACAATTCAAGATTTAAGCATAAAATCAAAAAATTGTGGTCACATTTTATTTTGTAACTTTGCATACTTTCATTGAACTAAAGAAACTAGTAAATTCTCACAAATGTGGGTGCAATTACATTTCCATTTCACATAAATTCCCCTCAAACTTAAAGTGTGCATTATCCCCAATACACTGACATTAGTAAATATTTATGGAAATGCAATGATAATGTAGATGTAGCGACAATAAAAATGCAGGGACAATTATACTACAGCTACATGATATGCATGAAAACTAAAGTAAGTGCTAAAAAATAAAAACTAACTCAGTGTGCTGCAGCCGAAGATGTGGCTGCATTGGTCTTCTTCTTCTTGCGCTTCCATTCCTCCTTGTGTTGCCTCTTGTCTTTGGTACACTTCCTTCTTCGTTCCTTTGGTTTGGCCGGGCCTATGGATTGGTCCTTAACAACAAGCATCACAACCTTCGCCTGACTCGCTTCAGGTGACGCCAAATCATCAGATGATGCATCCACAAGTTCAGGTGCGGTGATAAATTCCTCAGTTGAATTTGTCAAGATATCAGGTCCTTCTCTTCTTTCTTTTTTTTACTTTTGTTTGAGCTTCGTATTATCTATGGACTACTCCTCAATTTCTATCTCTGCTCTAGCAGCATCAGCTGCTTTATTCGTTGATCCAGTATAGACCACTATCGCCCAAAGGTTTTCATCAACAACTTCCGCCTAACTCGCTCCATCTTGCGCCAAGCCTTCAGTTATTGCACCCACAGCTTCAGGTGCAAGGATAAATTTCTCAGTTAAATTTGCCTCGACATCTATTTTTTCATTTTTTTCTTCCTCCATATGACCTTCGTCCGTTTTCAGCATTAAGTCAATAGGTGCAGTACAACTGTACAAAATTGCGTTGACAATGCAATCCTAATGCGTCGACAATAGTGTTTACTTATTCCTCAATTGGTGCAAACACAATATGTGTTTCTTCTTCTTCAAGTGCTTCGTACTAGTCTATTCTCCACACGGTCTCGAAAAAATTCCACTCTTTCTTGCATTTTTTTTCCAGTTCCATAACTTCTTAATTACGGATATAGGCATCAAAATTATGCTTCCATTGAAATCACATAATGTCTTTCCAATATACCAATCACCAATGGAATAGGGTATTGAGAAGCTCTTGGGATCCTTAAATTCTTGGAGCAATTTAATTGTCATGACAGTGCACCCTTCAGTAAGTGTGATTGCTTCGACATCTCCCAATCTTCTCTTCTTTGACCATGTGTCTTCAAGTTTTTGAGACAGTTTTGTTATTGTATTTATGGCGACAAAGTGATCTAATTCTGTCACCACAATATTTTGTTTAACCTCTTCAGCTACAATTTGCTTTTCAGATTGCGTTGACATCTTTCCATTATTGAGATTTGAATTATCTTCTTTTGCTGTAACATCTCTAATAACTTCATTTAGTTGAGTTTCACTTCTGGGAATGATTTCCTCATCATACTCTTGCCCTTGTGATATCGAATTCTCAATATCAACCGACAAAGTTTCTTGTGATCGCAAATTTATTGTGCCCATAATCCGGCCAAATTGATATTCTAGAGCTCGTATGGATTCAGCTTGATTCTAAAGCAATATATTGTCTTAGCAAATTTTCAATTGATGAAAACTCTGATGCTTTGTCTTGTTGGATATTTTGTCTTGACAAAGGTTGATCATAATTGGACAATGTCCACTTGGATCTAACATCATTGTCTATACTTCCAGGGTCTTGATTGTTCCAACAAAAATTTGGATGTTGCTTCCACCCTGGCGTGTAAGTGTTGGAATATGGATTTTCATTTCGATAGAAATTCCCCATGTGGTACACATTTGTAGGATTTGATGGGCATTCTTCAAACTCATGGTTGCCCCCACAGTAATTACAAATTGTCACTGCAAATTTTCTTTTTGCAACTGCTATAGCATTCTGCATATTAGTCAAAGAAGATACCTAGGCTATTATGGCATCAAGCTCCATTTCTACAGCATCACTCATGTCAGTCCAAAATCTTGAGGTTCTATATACCTCGTTCCTAGCCATATTTCACTAAAAAAATGTAAAAGTAAACAACAAAAAGGAAACAAGTTAGTGACGAATAAAATTTAGATAATAAAGAATAAATGTAATGACAAAAATAAAAATCAAACAAATGCTAGTCCCCGGTAACGACGCCAAAACTTGATCATGTTTGTAACGTCACAGCAGTTGTGCAAGCGGACACACGTCGATGCAAGTATAGTTAATAGATTATTTCTATTGGATATCGATCCCACAGGGAATGAGTTCTTGATTTCTATATGTCGAAGCAATTAAAATTAAGATTAGAGATAAAGTGAGTAAAGATGGCAGCGCACTTAAGTTAGATCTGCACACTAAAAATAGTTAAAATTGTCAATGTAATTATAAAAGTTAATTGTCAGAGTAACTGAAAGTAAATCAAAGTGTTATATAAGTGTTGAGAATTTAAATGCAGGAAAGTAAAAGTGTAATCAAGTGCAAAGGTTTGGAATGGATCACTGATTAGCAACGCTGGATGCATCGACAAGGTATTGTATAGATGAATTGTCGCAGCAATAAGGCTCTAATGAAATCTTACCAATATCAGTTCTCCGTTTAATCAAGACTCAAATACCCATAATCACCCCACCTCTCGATGTGAGCAACTTGCGTACTCAAGAACAAGTGACTAGAATCTCTTCTAATCCCAAGCAACTCTCGCCGTCTTGCTTGTTAACCTAACTTGTTATCTCATCTCTCGATATTTGTAGACTGCAAATGCACTCTCGTGTTTGATGCAGTTAGATCCAAGAATAAACAGAGGAAAAACATTAAATAAGAATCAAAGCAATCTAACAATGAAAGATACTCTCGTATTCATTCAAATGTCATTAGAATTCATCAGCATAAAAGAGGGATCAACGAATACATCGAAGCTTACTATCTCTAGACTACTAGGATTATTCCTTAACCGCTCCTCTTGCGTTGCATCAAGCACCTCTCGTCAGAAGTGGTTGCTCCTTTGCTCTATCAGCTCACTGTTTTCCAGCTTAAATCTCCAAAAACATAGAATTCGCAGAATTTAATCCCTTAGCTCTTGATATCTCTCTCCTTCTTTTCTCTATTTATAAACTCAAGAAATTGTAGTTTTCTATCTTTCTCAGATCCAATTACTTTGTACAGTTGTAAAAGTTTGTTATTGACAGCTACGCAGATCTGATTTATTTACTGGACTGTTGTAGAATGTCAGTGCAAATTATGATTTTAATTTGCGGCGATACTTTGTCAGCAAAATGTCGCCGCATTTTTGGACCAACTTGTGGCCATTACTCTGAATTCTTTCTTACTCTGATCTTCTAAGATGGATCTCTGCGCTGATAACCTTAGGCGCAAAATTGATACTGAATACAATGACATTCCTAGGTGCAATTGAAGAATACTTATGCAACGACAGTTTTGGGTGCATTCCAAAAATAATAATACGGTGACAACCTTTGGTACAATCTGGAAGTGCTCATGCGGCGATCGTTTTGGGTGCAAATTTGGATCATATTTTGCTGTGACAATTTCGAACACCTTCATGCATTGATCCTTCAGGATAGGCTCCTGCAGTGACATCTTTGGATGCAATACTGAACAACTATTTATGGCGACATTAGTAGTAAAAACATTATAAAATTAAGGGAAATTAAACCAAGCATCACTGAGTTAGAAAATGCAATTACTAAATATAAAATGCTAAAAATGCATGCTAAATATGATACAAAAAAGAAAATTAATACACAAATTTAGGGAAAAAATCAGTGTCATTTCTAATGCTATCAAAGACCGTCTCCTTAAGATGATGAGTTGGAAAAACCCTAGGTTTTGCTAGTGATTTTCCTTCCATCAAGGTATGTTCCATGGCTTTACTTAATAAAAGGAACACAAACCTAGAATATGCTTGGAGAAATAGGGTTTGTTATATGTCAAGGGCTAAAGTGATGATAAAGGTTACCTGAATGGGTTTTATCGAAGTGTCTCTGTTTATTGAGGCAAGAGGAGGTTGTAGCATCTGGTTGAATGATGGATTTGAAGCCCAAGCTATTGATTTCATAAGTTAAGACTAAGTCTGAAGCTTAATCTGCCTTTAAGGTCAACAGTTGAGTCCTTAAACCAACTATTGCAGATGTAATGCAAGTTTTAGAAATCCTTGTTAAATATAGTATAATTGGAAACATAATAATATATAGACTTTTTTAGCCCCTTTTTAGCTCAAATTCATGTAGTTTCGTAGTAATTCTTGTCGAAAAATATAATTTAATTATAAAATAATTAATTTGCACTTAAATTATCAAAACATTGAATTTTAATTATTTTTATAATAAATTTTAATAAATTTGATTTATTTTTGACAGTTTTGCACAAAGGGAAAATCGACTCGGTAGACACTACGAGAGGCTCAAACTGTTAATGCAATTTTTGCATCAAGTGAAGCATCGAGGCTAATTATTTTTTTCAGCCTAAGACGAATCATGAATATTAATACATGTTATAATTAATTTTAAATTTAATTCAATTTATGTTGGGTTAAAAAAATTATTCTTAATTATAACATGAAAAGAGACCCAGTTGTGCTAAATAATGAAGACTGATCCAATTAGCAAATTGGTAGCCCAAAATGGTCCGAATAACCTGACCCAATCAGTTTATTTAGCTTATTTTATAACTTACAAAACAACCCTCAAAGTTTCCCTAAACTCCATTCAAACCCCTCCACTTTTTGTGCCTTTGGAGATTTGCTCCAAGCTAAACAAAGCGAAGTTTGAAACATTCAAACTTGCTTGTTACATGGTTGACCATGGGAAGGGGAGTGACTGATATTTCATTGCTAATTTTATCAGTCACTCCCACCTATAAATACCTCCCTTTGCTACCTTATTTCACATCCCATTCATTCACAACACATCTCTCTCTTTCATTAACTTTCTCTCTTCCTTTTCTTCTTTGTTTTCCCATTTTCCCTTGTTGCATTCCCTTGTTGATTTCGCTCTTGAAAATGAGCCTTCTTCCACCTTGAATTAGTAGCATGCAAGTATTCATGAAGGCCTCAGATTGATAGAACAAACAAAGAAGGAGAGGAGCGCATTAGTGGCTTCAGAGAAATACTGAATTTGTTTTCTAGTTCCCTTCTCTTTAATTTTCTTGTTATTGTTATGACCATGAATATGATTACTCATTGTGTTGTTATTCTTGATTTAATTAAAATGACTTAAATTTAATTCGTTTTAGATTGATTACATTCTTTTTCGCTTTAATTATTAAAATCATGTTTGTGTTGTTATATGCCTTGGTAAATTGCTCAATTAAGTAAAATCATACTTATGTTAGACTTGCATTATAATTGTAAGATAACAAATGAATTAATTATTAACAGGATTGAAATTATAATTAATGGACATAATATTTAATTGGTGCATATTTAATCTTCTTGGTGCACATTTCCATCGTTCCAAGTTTTTGGCATTGTTATCAGGGATTGTTTTTGAAAAACATTATTTGTGAAATTGTTAATTTTACATTTTGGTCTATTTTTTCATTAATTTTAATTTAATTAATTTTCTATGATTGTTTCAAATGTTTATAAGTATTGATCGGATTATCGACTTACTCACCATAGACCTTGAAATTGAATGAACCTTTCGACAAAGAAGAAGACAAGTAGCTCAAAGAAGGACTGAAGAGATGAAGAGATGAATTTTGAAAATCAAAACCAGAATCAAGGAAATAGAGCAAATTATACTTAAAATCCTATCCTTATTGCTGATGATAAGGATAAAGCCTTGAGACAGTATGTCATGCCATTGTTTCATGAGCTTAATTCGAGTATAAGGAGACCCGAGATTGAGGCACAACAATTTGAATTGAAGCCAGTTATGTTCCAGATGCTTAAAATAGTGGCCAATTTAGTGGAATGCTTATCGAAAATCCTCACCTTCATCTAAGATTGTTTGTGGAGGTGAGTGATTCCTTCAAGTAAGTCGGAGTACTTGAAGATGAACTATGATTAAAGTTGTTCTCATATTCACTAAGGGACTCGAGCTTGGTTGAACTCGTTGCCACCAGATTCCATTACAACATGGCAAGAGTTAGCAGAATGCTTCCTTGTGAAGTACTTCCCTGTCACGCCGATAATAAATAATTTGAGTAATTTTATTTGTGTATTTTTGATTAATTATGAGGAAAGTACTTCTAATTTCCTACATGTTCTTATCAGGTACACAAATTGATGTTTCAACCTAAAGGCAAGCAAAAAGTGGACTTAATTGAAGAAATATGTGAAGAGATGGGTTACATTAAGATTTGAGAGAATATGAGGGCTTAAGTGCAAAGATTTTTTTAGTTGAATTTGTCAATAGCCTATTTTAGAAATTTTTTATTTTCTTTTATAATTTTTATGTTAGTTTGACTAGCATTTCTTTATTTTAGTAAATGAGAAAATTAGTTTAGGAGTGTTCAAGTTTTTTTTAGTAACCTAATTGTATATAAATAGGGTCTTTTGAATTCAATTGAAGACATACTTTTGATTTTGTGAAGCAATTAAGCAATTTTCCATTCTTCATTTCTTCTTGTTTATGCGTATGTCCATTCTGCCATTTGCATTTCATTTTCCTTTCATTTTCAAAATTTGTTTAATTGCTTTCTTAATCTTTCCCATTTCCATCTTTCATAATCACAAATAATCCATCGCTATCATCCATCAAGAATGATTAAAATCATACTCCACTAAACTTCCATCTTGGCCTTAGGCCAATATTCTTTTCAGTTAAAAATCGTGAGATACGAATCTGAGTTAAATATCTTTTGTACGGTATTTGCCGTCTCTCCAGAATATCGGGATTGATAAATTCACCCCTTAAAGTTAACTCGATTTTAATTCAAAGGCATGCGTTGGGTTGAAGTCGTTTTGGCGTACAGTTGGGCAGATGAATCGGCTGTTCTGTACTTAGATTCCCATGAACAAATTGGTGAGTCTTGGCAAGGTAATACTAGTGGGATTTTCGTCAAGGGAGATAGTGATCAGATTTAAACGTATTCCACGGTTGGGGCCGTTAATTCGAGTTGAGTTCTTCAGAACACAAGGCTATCGAGGTCTTAAATCACGAACACGTATATCGTGATTAGACATTCGATAAGGGTTGGTTTGACAGATTGTACCGAAACCAACTATGAAAGGAAAAATTGGTGGCTAGGACATTCTTAACTGCTATAACCATCTTACTGTTCAAAGGAGAAAACATCATTTCGAGGATCGAGTTGAGAACCAGAGCACACCGAGTCTAACTCTAAGGCTATTTAATTCTGATTACAAACTTATATTTATTTATTTTTATTTTATTTTGTGTATTTTTAAAACTGATATTTTTGTTATTTCACTTAATTTTTGAACATTTTCTATCACCCCCTAATTTATTTATTATTTTCCAGTAAGACAGATTCAAGTTATGGGCACAACTATTGACACGACGTCCTACTTGAGAGAAAAACGCGAAAGTAGATTACAACAACTAGTCCCTGTGGAATCGATCCTACTGCCTTATACTACTGTTTTGTATTATTTTGTCGTAGAAATAATTGTTTGGTAGTTTTGACGTCCATCAGATTTTGGCGCCGTTGCTGGGGACAGATAACATTTTTATATCTTTCGTTTGTTTTCTTTATGATAAGGTTTGAACAGACACCTCTCAATGACTTTGAATCGGAGATAGAAAAATTGGCTTGAAGGTTGAGAAAAGAAGCTCACGGTAAATGTCTACAAACTGAATTTGAAGAATAAGCTTTTACCAAGGAAATTTTTGGTGACGACGAAACGAAGAAAATGGAAGATCAAACTATTCGTAAACTCGTAGTAGCACTAGATGAACAACAGTCGCTGTGTATAACTTATCCAATAGGAGGAACACCTTTCGAGTTGAAGTCGGGTTTAATCCATCTATTTCCCGCTTTTCGAGAGATTCAAAATGAAAATCTGCACAAGCACCTAAAGGAGTTCCATATGGTTTGCATAAGCATAAAACCTCAAGGAGTAACAAAAGACCAAATAAAACTTCGTGCATTTCCTTTTTTATTAGCTGACAATGCTAGAGAGTGGCTGTTTTATTTACCGTTAGGATCTGTTTATACATGGGTTGATATGTCTAATTTATTCCTTGACAAGTTTTTCCCAACAGCACGAGCAGCTGAATTGAGATGAGACATAGTGAAAATTCGAAAAATGGAGATTGAAACGCTTTACGATTACTAGGAGCGGTATAAAAAGTTGTGTGCAAGTTGCCCACAACAGGGACTTTCTAAGCAGTCATTGTTGCAGTATTTCTACGAAGGGCTACTCCCTATGGAGATGAAGATGATCGACGCTGCTAGTGGAGGAGCACTTGTTAATATGACTCCTTAAAGAGCGAGGGAGTTGATTTCAACGAAGGGCTACTCCCTGTGGAGATGAAGATGATCGACGCTGCTAGTGGAGGAGCACTTGTTAATATTGCTGCAAACTCTCAACAATTTCGACTGGCTATAGAACCTACGAGACGGGTTCATGGGTTAAGTTCTCTAACTTTAGAAAATAAAATAGATAAACTTACAAATATTGTGCAAAGTTTGCTTGCAGATAAGACGAACCTAGTAAAGCTGTGTGGAATTTGTGCCATGCCAAATCATCCGACGAACTCGTGTCTTATTTTACACGATGGCATGACAGAATAAGCTAATACAGTTCGAAAATTTTCAAGCCCACCCCAAAGCAGATATGACCCGTACTCGAACACCTATAATGTGAGGTGGAAGGATCACCCAAATCTGAGCTATGGATCGAACCCTCAATACAATCAGCCGTATCAACCAAGGCCAAATCCACCTTAACATTATCAACCCTTAAAGTCATCTCTTGAAACCATGTAGAGAGGTTAGCTGTTAGCACCGAAAAGTTCTAACAAAAAACTAAAGTGCATTTCCAAGAAATAGATAAGCAACTGAGCAAGCTTGTGGTCACGGCTATTCGTTTGGAGACCCAAGGTAAGTTACCATCTCAAACTGAACCTAATCCTCGACATAATGTAAGTGCTATGACATTGAGAAGTGATGCGACTTTGAAACCTATGACTGGCAAGAGTAGTGCCCACGATGTTGAACACGAAGAGAAGGAACTCGATTTAAAGGCTCCAACTGAGTCGACAACATAGAAATCTTTTGCAGTACCATCTCCATTTCCTAGAAGGCTAGTTCAACATAAGAAGGAGCGATAAGAGAAGAAGATTCTGGACACTTTTCGAAATGTAGAGATAAACATTCCCCTTCTAGATTCAATCAAGTAGATACCATGCTATGCAAAATTCTTAAAGGAATTATGCAGAAGTAAGAAAAAGCTCCTAGGTAATGAAAATGTAAGTGTTGGAGAAAACGTTTTCACTGTGTTGCAGAAGTAGATACCTCCAAAATGTAAGGACCAAGGTATGTTTTCCATATCCTACAAAATAAGTAGTATAGGTATTAAAAAGGCCATGTGCGACTTAGGTGCATCAATTAACGTTATACCTTTGTTTATTTACAAACTACTTAATGCGGGTCCTTTGAAAGAAATAGGTATAATTATTCAGCTTGTAGATCGATCCGTGGTGTATTCGGAAGGAGTATTGGAGGATGTTCTTGTCAAGGTAAATGAGTTAATTTTTCTTGTAGATTTTTACATCGTTGACATGGAGGATGACAACTCGACAAATTCTTTTGATATTCTATTCGGGAGACCATTTTTAAGCACGACGCAAACAAAAATTTATGTTTGGAGTGGAACACTCACCATGGAATTTGACGATAAAGTGGTCAGGTTTAATGTTTATGAGGATATGGGTCATTCCAGTTCAATAAAAAATGAGCCAACACGTGAAGTTGCCATTAGTGTTGAGTCCTTGAAATTAGAGCTCAAACTGTTATCAAAACATTTAAGGATTTCAATAGCAAAAATACAAACCTGAACGAAGAAGCTCAAAGACGTCTCAATCCACCAATGATGGAGAAGTCAAAAAAGTGTTTCGAGACCAATGAGAAAAGTTCAAAACCTTTTTACGAGAACATGCAAGTGCAGTAATGGAAGAATTGATCTATAAGGAGCCAGACGGATAACATTTAAGGTCGTCGAGCTAACAACATTAAACAAATGCACTTTTTGGGAGGTAACCCAAATTTATTTTAATTTATTTAATTTTGAATTTAGTTTAATTTATGTTGAAATTAAAAAGGTTATTATTTAATCTATTTTAATGTGTGTTTTAGGAATAGTGTGAGAGACTATCCTCTTTCATACAAAATCAGATTTGAATTTCTATGGCGTGGGCACGCCTTGTCAAATTTTAGTGTTGCCATGTGTTGAAACATACACCCAAGATTGAATCAGTCAGAACCAACCCGAACTGCCCAAACCATCCTCCGCCTCATTAAAAACACGAGGAGTACACTTTGCCTAATCTTTTTCCATTCTTTACATTTACACATTGAGGACAATGTGGGATTAAGGGGATTCATTATCCATGACATGATTTTTCTCTTTGCATATTGCTTATGATATTAATATTATTTGATAATTATTTTCGCGATTGCATTCTTTCTTATGCTTGGTTCATTTGGATAATTAGGAGCTCATAATTACTTGTTTTTGATCAATACACATTTTGTGGAGTTGAAATTATTATGAGGAAAGTCAAACACTTCATTAAGTTAGAAATTTTTTTTAGACTTGCCTAAGAAAGTACCCAAAGCATATAAATAAATAAAATTTAGATGTGGCTTAGTTATGAGTGAAGATTCGAAAATGTGACTGAATTAAGTAACCGGGTTGAGGGCTTGGCTTGTCACCTTAATTTGCATAAAAATATTCGAGTGACGAACCAAAGTTTGTACACTCCGCTAACTGAGTTTTCTTGTACAATAAGTTAAAGACTTTTCAAATTGAGTAACCAGGTTGAGGTGCTTGGCTTGTCATCTCAATTCGCGTAAAAAAATTTGATTTTGTCTCAAGAAATTTATAAAAAAAATATAGAAAGAAGAAGAAAAGAAAAGAAATATATACATATGTAAAATTTGGGTACAATTATTTAGCAAGCTTAATTTTTTGTGAAGTGATTGATTTTGTTCATAATGGTTGAAAGTTTATAAAATATGTGTTGATTAAACATGAGCAATTGTCTATTTTTTATCTTCTAATTGTTTGCATGACAGTTGGCTTAAGAATGAAATTCAATTTTGAAAAAATTATGGACTAACATTAGTATAGCATAAACATTATGCTTAAGGACAAGCATAGGCTAAGTAGGGGGACTTTGATAGTAAATAACTTGAGTAATTTTATTTGTGTATTTTTGATTAATTATGAGGAAACTTCTAATTTCATACATTTTCTTATCAGGTACAGAAATTGATGTTTCAACCTAAAGGCAAGCAAAAAGTGGATTTAATTGAAGAAATATGTGAAGAGATGGGCTACATTGAGATTTGGGAGAATATGAGGGCTTAAGTGCAAAGATATTTTTAGTTGAATTTGTTAATAGCCTATTTTAGAATTTTTTTATTTTCTTTTATAATTTTTATTTTAATTTGACTAGGATTTCGTTATTTTAGTAAATGGGAAAATTAGTTTAGGAGTGGTCAAGTTATTTTTAGTAACCCAATTGTATATAAATAAGGTCTTTTGGGTTCAATTGAAGACATTCTGCCATTTGCATTTCATTTTCCTTTCATTTTCAAAATTTGTTTAATTCCTTTCTTAATCCTTCCCATTTCCATCTTTCATAATCACAAATAACCCATCACCATCATCCATCAAGAATGATTAAAATTATGCTCCACTAAACTTCCATCTTGGCCTTAGGTTGATATTCTTTCCGGTTAAGAATTGTGATATACGAATCCGAGTTAAATATCTTTTGTACGGTATTTACCGTCTCTCCAGAATATCGAGATTGACAAATTCATCCCTTAGAGTTAACTCAATTTTAATTCAAAGGCACGCGTTGGGTTGAAGTCGTTTTGGGGTACAGTTGGGAAGACGAATCAACCGTGCTGTATTCAGATTCCCGTGAACAAATTGGCGAGTCTTGGCGAGGTAATACTAGCGGGATTTTCGTCAAGGGAGACAATGATCGGATTTAAATGTCTTGCGTGATTGAGACCGTTAATCCAAGTTGGGTTCTTCATAACTCAAGGCTATCGAGGTCTTGACTCATGAACATGTGTATCACGGTTAGACATTTGATAAGGGTTAGTTTGACAAGTCGTACCGGAACCAACTAAGAAAGGAAGAATTAGTGGCTAGGACATTCTTAACTGCTATAACCAGCTTACTGTTTGAAGGAGAAAACATCATTTTGAGGATCGAGTCGAGAACCGGAGCACACCGAGTCTAAGGTTAAGGCTATTTAATTATGATTACAAACTTATATTTATTTTCTTATTTTATTTTGCGTATTTTTAAAACTATTATTTCTGTTGTTTCACTTATTTTCTGAACATTTTCGATCACCCCCTAATTTATTTATTATTTTCCAGCAAGACAGTTTCAAGTCATGGGCACAACTGTTGACACGACGTCCTACTTAAGAGAAAAATACGAAAGTAGATTACAACAACCAGTCCCTGTGGAATTGACTCTACTGCCTTATACTACTGTTTTGTATTATTTTGTCGTAGAAATATTTATTTGGTGGTTTCGACACCCATCACACGCCCCAATTTTATTTTATCAAGAAATAGTGAAACTACTAGCACCTTTGTTTTAAATTAAATGTGCAAGTTTAGACACAATAAAATTATTGGCCAATTGGTTTAGTAGTTAGTTAACTATCCTAGAGATCTTAGGTTGTAACAGCCTAATTTTTAATGGTGTTGAAAAACAGTGGTTTTGGGACCATAACTCTGACAAGTCAGGTCGTAGATATTACATATTACATATTTATGATTTCATTGGTGTCGTATTAAATTTTGGTTAAAGAATTTTATCGTTAAGGTAGCAAATTAAGTGAAAAGGACCAAACCGTAGAAGTTTTAAAAGTTGAATTGCTTACATTGAGGGACCAAATAAGTAAAATAACCAATAGAGGTTAAGTTAGTGGAATGTCATGAGATTTAATTGATTATGAAAGAGATTAACTAAAGTTAAAAGAGAATAAATATACTTAATTATGAAAGAACTAAAAATCACAAAAAAACCTAAGTATATAAATGATAAAATAAAGAAACAAATATGAGAAATTTTCATCTTTCTCTTCTTCTTTCTTTCACACGGTCGAATAGGGGAAAAAGATAGGGTTCCATCTTTTTCTACTTGAAGCTTTGATTTGGGTAAGCAAACCTTGTTCATTTTTAGTAATTTTTATGTTTTTGAGTCCATATTAGCTTAATCTAGCTAGCTGAAGGACTAATTTGTGAATCTGTCAAATGTTATAAAACTTTCCATTGATGAATGAGGTGTTTCTTGGAAATTTATGGAAGCTTTATCAGCTTGGTTGTTGGATTTGGTGATTTTGTATAGTGATTTTTTATGATTTTAGGGTTTAAGGACTAGATTGTTAAAATGGTAAAAGTACATGTACATGATGTGAAATAATTGTATGAAGGGATTGTAGGAAGACCATATAGTGTTCGGATGGTATGGGTTTGAAAAGAAAATGGTTATTTTGCATGTTTGAGGCTTAGGGACTAAATTAAATAAAAGTAAAATCTTAGGGGTAATTTTGTAAAAATACCAAAAATGATGTAATTGCTTAAAATAAATTAAATTTTATGTTGAATTGGATAATTGAATGATTTATTTTAATAGATCAAGAATGAGCTGTGGATCACAGAAAAGGAAAGATTACGAAATAGTCCTTGGAGTTTAGTTTTACCTGCAATTTAGTCTGGTAAGTTCGTACTATTATTTTTAAATTTTAATATTGCTAATTATATTCAAATTTGAATTATTTTTGGGCAATTGACCAAGCGGAAGGCTTGAATAGAGTAATGTTCTTATTTTGGCTTGAATAGAGAGATATTCTAATTCTAGCTTAGATAGAGCGATATTCTATTTCTGGCTGGGGTAGAGCATTATTCTATTTCTGGCTCGGGTAGAGTGTTACTTTGAATCTGGCTCGAGTAAAGCATTATTCTATTTTTGGCTTGGGTAAAACGTTACTCTGAATCTGACTTGGGTAAAGCATTATTCTATTTCTGGCTCGGGCAAAGCGTTATTTTGTTTCTGGCTTGGAAAGAGCGTTATTTTGTATCTGAGCTAGAAAGAATTATATTCTGTACAAGGCACATGTAACACCAAAAACCCAACACCATCGTCGGTTAGGGTTCCGAGGCTACTAACATTCATGTCACGAGGAAATTACATAAGCATATCCCATTTCAATATCATTCTTGATATATAAGTCTATTCAATTCTAATTCATCATTCTCGCTTTGTTTATCATCTCAATTCATAAGGACTTGATTGAAATATGATCGGCCTATAAATGTCACAACATTTAACTACAAGCGGACACTCGTCGATGCAAGTATAATTGATAGATTTGTTCTATCGGATATCGATCCCACGAGGATAGAGTTCTTGATGTTTAATTGTCGAAGCAACTAAAGTTAAAATTAGAAGAATTGTTATTAAGAATGTTAGCGCAACTGAGTTAGATCTACACAGCTAAAAAAGTTAGTTTGTCAACGCAAATATAAAATAAATTATCAGAGCAAATTAAAATAAAATGAATAGTTGTTGGGATGTTTGTAAAGGTAAATTCAAAACTTAAAATAAATGGATGAAGTGTAAAAAAGTGGAGAGGATCAATGATTTCACAAGTCGCAATGCTAAATGTGGTTGCAAGGTATCAAATATATGAATTGTCGTCGCAATTATACTTCATTGGAATCTTACTGCTATCAGTTCCTCTATTTAACAAAGACCCAAATGCTATTAATTATCCTACCTTCCAGTGCTGGTAATGCCTTGCACTTAAGAACAAGTGGCCAGAACTCCTTCTTAGCCTCAAGCAACTTTCGTTGTCTTGCTTGTGGATTTAACTTATCTTCGCACCTTCCAGTGACTGTGACTGCAATTGCACTTCCGTGGTCAAAACAATTAAATCCAAATATAAACAGTTAAGTAAAGTCGAGTAGAAATCAATTAAGATCTAACTTCAAATGGTACTTCCATACTCAATTGATAATCAACAGTATTCATCAACAATTTAGAGGTATCAAAGAAAAAAGTTGAAGCATCCTATTCCTAATTTACTAGAACTATTCCATGATAGCTCCTCTTGCACCGCAGATAGGTACTTCTCGTCAGAAGTCTTGCTCCTTTGCTCGTCAGATCACCATCCTCTGAAACTCAAGCTTCCATGCAGCTTGTTTAGAGATTTGAGAAATTTTGCAGAGTTTAATTCTTCACCACTTGATTCCCATCTTCTTCTTTTTCCTCCTATTTATAAGCTCTGAGGATTTCAGATCTCCTTCCTTCTTAGATCTAACCATTTTAGCAGCTGTACAAGTTAGTTAATTCTAGCTGTGCACTCACGTAGATCTGGTGCATTTATCAGGCATCTACAGGTTGTCGCCGCATCTCTGAACACATTCTATAATCTTTACTTGCGACGACAACTTAGTATTCCCCTGCGCTGGTGCTTCCAAGTGTGGTTGTAACGTGAAATCACTTGTACGAGGTTAAGGTGTCTTTGCGGTGATATCTGTGGTCGTAATTCCATGTTAAATTTGTGGCTGCATCTTTGCACACTGTCCAGCACTGGTCTTCAGAGGTGAATCTCTGCGCTGACAATTTTAGACGCAAAACTTATGCTACATATGGCAACATTAGTAGTATAAAAGAAGCTAAAATGAGAAGAATTAAAGCCATACAACACTAAGTTAGAAAATGCAAATACTAACTATGAAATGTTTAACATGCATACTAAATATGATACAAAAGGAACAATTAATACAGAAGTTTTAAGGAGAAAATATGTGTCATTTCTAATGCTATCACACCCCCAAACTTGAGTTTTTACTTGTCCTCAAGTAAATAAAAATTAGCAAAGTCATAATTAAAATTATCATCGCAATCATCGTTCTAGCAACTTAAGTTCTCTGAAATCTTGATGTATAATTTGCATTCATATGACAGAATAATGCGTCGACAATTTATATATATGAACAATCAAAACTGCAACTTAACTAATGTTAGCATCATGCTTTGAATCTTAACCTTTCTTAACCAATACAGTATTTATTACAATATATATTTTTCTGCTTTTCTCTTCTTCTTTGCTTTCTTTTTCTTCTCTATTTTTATACGTGACTGAGAGATGTCATTGCATTACTATACCCTAATTCCTGGGTAGTAATGATTGGGTGCAACAAACCCCCAAGAAGTATGTAATTGTGCTAACACACACTCTTGCAGTGATAGCCTTTGGCTAGATAATTTTTCTAACACATGCAGTGGAGTGTTCTCCCTTAATAAGTAACAATGCACTCACATTGGAGTGTCTTATTATTAGTAACTATTGCTGCAATTGGTAAGTTAATTTAAGGTTCAAAGATTGATACTACCCATTTATTACTAATGCAATTCTAATCATTCATTCAAAAATAGAAGGACTCACTATTCATTCACATTCATCCAATTCACATATCAACATTCCAAGCAATTCAAGTTTACGCATAAAACAAAAATTGTGATCATATTTTTCTTGTAACTTTGCATACTTTCATTGAACTAATGAAAAAAGTAAATTCTTCAAATATGTGGGTGCAATTTGCATTTCTATTTCACACAAATTCCTCCAAATATAATGTCCGCATTATCCCTAATGCATTGACAATATTATACAAATAAGAATGGAAATGCAACTATAATACAAATGAACTAACAAGGAAAATGTAACGACAACTAAAATGCAATGACAATTAAAAGGGATGCATGCAACTATCTATGGAAAAGTAAACTAACTCAGTATTCAGCAGCTGATGATGTGGCTACCTTGGCTTTCTTTTTCTTCTTCTTTGGGCACTCGTCTTTAGATTTCTTCTTTGTTTTTCTTTTGCGCCACTTCTCATGTGGTTCAACCATCAGAGTTGACTGCTCCTCTACAGCTAGTTGATTATCAACTTCATCGACTGTGACATCCGAAGGATGGATTTCAGCAAGTGGTGCCTCGTAGGGCACAATAGCTAGAGGATTAAAATCCTCATTTCGGGATGCAACAGCCTCAGCCTGGCTCGCTTCAGGTGTAGCCAATTCTTCATCGGATGCCCCCACACTGGTGGGTACGTCGACAAATTTTTCATCTAAATTTATTGGGACATCTTTGTCCTCTTCATCCTTCTTCTCTTCAGTTTCTTTCTCTTCTTCATGGTTTTCCTTCTCTGTTTCATTCTGCTTCGCTACTGTGCCTTCTTCATCTTTTTCTTCTCTTACCTTTACTTTCAAACCCACAAAAATTACTGGTGTGCGTATTTCCTCAGCATCAGTCTCCCGTTCCGCCATGTTGGCCCCAAAACTGTTGGAAAATTCATCCTCAAACAAATTGGCTATGTGTTTGAAATAATCCTCCATAACCTTGGAGTTTCCCTCATGATCCTCATCATCAGAAATATGGATCCTTGTTAGGGATGGGATGGGTTGAGGCCTACCTTCAAAAGCAGGTTGCTTGGAGGACAATGGGGCTTCCCTAACAATAAGGGGAAAAACATGGAACTCTGGTATGGGTTTGGGCTTAGATTCCTCAATGTGGTGACCATAGCACT
Source organism: Gossypioides kirkii (assembly GCA_005610355.1). Classification (NCBI taxonomy): domain Eukaryota; kingdom Viridiplantae; phylum Streptophyta; class Magnoliopsida; order Malvales; family Malvaceae; genus Gossypioides; species Gossypioides kirkii. The sequence continues at coordinate 18,891,821 of CP032245.1, forward strand.
GTTCCATGCCCGTGTATAAGCATAGAAGAGATTTTGCCTGTAGTCTATCTCTTCCAGTACGCTAACAAGTCAAATTTGTCGCATATCCATGTGATCAATAAGTTGTTCTATTGCAGTCAGCTTCTTCCCGATCTGAGGATCTATAGGCGCAGCTGCTTGGTTCTCTTTTTTCTTCCCCTTCCCCTTGCCCTTCTTTTTCTTTTTGGGCACCTCCTTCATCAGAGGGGTTTCTCGTCCCCTTGTCATTCGTTCCACAGAAATGTCATTGATGGGTCCCTTGTTCTCCAACACCTCTTCACCATCACAGGGCACAATACCCCTATGCTTGCACAGCATCATTATCAAAGAAGGAAAAGGTAGGATACATGCCTACTTACTCACCGCTTCAGCAATCTCATCATGGGATTGTGCTTACATTAATATGTCTTCCTTTCAGTATAGAATGCAGGAGGCACATGTGATCTAGTGTCGCAGTGGTGTTATGGGTAGATGGTAGAATGCGACAGTTGACAAAGTGGAACCACACCTTACTTTGAGTGGTTAGGTAGCGTCAGTGCATAGTGTAGTTATGTGGACTATTGCCAGTCCACACTACATCGTCGACGCATAAGTCTCGCAACACAATGTCCACCCCTTCTTCAGTGAGATTCTCCAAAAACTCAGTATGTGCATCTTCCTCCTCAGCAATATGGAAGAGCTCATTGATGTGAGTGGCACTTCAGGGCACCAATCATTCATGAACAAAAATAAATTCCTGCTTGGAATCAATCAAGTTAGCATAGAATTCTCTTACCATAATTGGGGAGTAATCGACCGGATGGTCACTAAAGAACTCCCAACCTAGGCGAGAAATAGTTATGGCAACTTGTTTTCCTAACGACTGTTGTTGGTACAACTGGAACCCCTGTTCAAGGTGACAGTTCCTCTTGATCATTACATCGTGATATCTATCCTTCGTCGCTTTGGAGAGAAACATAACAGGTTCTTCCTATGGTGGTTGTTCGACGTTTTGAACCACGACGGTCGATGATTTAGCAGGTGATTTTGATGGGGTTTTAGCTCCTCGCGATCTAGCCATGATATCTAAGATTGAAAGAAGAAAACAAATACAATAGCAATGGCGATTGTGAGTGTAAGAGTATAGTCGACAGAAGAAGGGTTTTATAAACTTTGGATGTGAAGAGACGTGATTATCTCTATTGGCGTGAGAGTACGTTGCATTTGTAGGCAATAAATGCCAGGGCACAGATCACACTTTTTGGGTTGATCCAATGGTTGGGGATGATTGGAGATCAAACAGCACGATTCTTGCCTGAAATGCTTTGCTGAGTCATCACAGAATGTGTCGACAAGTTGTGCTATTAGATGCGTTGACAAAAAAGAGATTTTTTTTATTCTTGCATAAAACTTAAAAGGAAACGAATGAAAATAAAAAGCAAAAACTAAAAGTAAGAATTGCAATGACATTAAATAAATGTGACCAGATTAATGATCTCGCTTAGTTCTTTGACATCTGGGCTTATGTAATGCTTCAGTCGTTGGCCATTCACTTTAAACTGGTGACCAACTTTCATACCTTTAATTGTCACCGCACCATGCTGGAATGCTTCGACAACTTTGAAAGGGCCTGACCATTTCGGGCACAATTTTCCTGGATGCAATTTCAAACATGTATTAAATAAAAGTACTAACTGACCAGGGAAAAATTGTCATCGTAAAATGATATTGTCGTGCCATCTTTTAGTTTTCTCCTTGTATATGGCTGCATTTTTATACACATCGCGTCTAACTTCTTCAAGCTCAGAAATGTTCGATAACTATTTCTGTCTAGCAGCATCATAATTAATGTTCACTTGTTTAATCGCCCACATGGCTTTATGTTCAAGCTCAACTGGCAAGTGATAGGATTTACCAAACACCAACTGATATGGTGACATCTCCAGTGGAGTTTTATATGCAGTGCGAAGCACCCACAATGCATCATGTAGTCGCGAAAACCAATCTCTTCTAGATGGGTTAACCACCTTTTCAAGAATGCTTTTAATTTGTCGATTGCAAACCTCCGTTTGGCCATTCGTTTGCGGATGACACGTTGTTGCCATACGATGCTTCACACCATAGCACTTTAAAGCTGTCGCCACTTGATTGTTATGGAAATGGGTGCCTTGGTCACTTATCAATGCTCAAGGTGTTCCAAATCTTGTAAGGATGTATGTGTGGAAGAACTTTAACACCGTCTGAACATCGTCTTTCGGAACCACAATTGCCTCGATCTACTTGGAGACGTAGTCAACAGCAACTAAAATATATACATTCCCTAAAGAGTTTGGAAATGGTCCCATGAAATCTATACCCCAAACATCGAATAACTCTACCTCCATGATAGGTTGTTGGAGCATCTCGTTGCGTCGAGATATAGAACCTGTGCCTTGACATTTATCACATTGCTACGCAAATTTGTAGGCGTCTCGAAATAATGTGGGCTAGTAGAATCCTGATTGTAGAACCTCTTCAGTTGTCCTAACACCACCAAAATGGCCTCTATAAGGAGCATCATGGCAATGCCTCAGGATAGAAGACATCTCTTCCTCATGAACACAGCGACGGATAATGTTGTCAGCGCATACCTTGAATAGGTATGGCTCATTCCAATGATATCTCGTAGCGTCTCTAATGAATCTGATCTTCTTGTGACCTATTGCACTCAAAGGTAGCTTACCACAAACTAAATAATTGATGACATCAACATACCATGGAATAATTACTCGTCTGGAAATGCATCGATAATTTGGGATTGATTTCCATTTTCATTTTCAGTTTCTAGGCGAGACAAGTAGTTTGCTACTTGATTTTTGGATCCTTTTCTATCCTTGATCTCAATATCAAACTCTTGTAAAAGTAGGATCCATCTGATTAGTCTTGGTTTGGCATCTTTCTTCGCAAAAAGGTATCTCAAAGCAGAGTGATCTGTGTAAACTGTAATTTTTACGACGACAAGATATGAACCAAACTTGTCAAATGCAAAAACTACTGCTAGTAATCCCTTCTCAGTGGTCGTATAATTCACCTACGCTTCAGTCAGGGTTTTACTAGCATAATAAATGGAATGAATACCTTCTCCTTGGGTTGTTCGAGCACAGCTCCCACAGTAAAGTCGCTTGCGTCACACATCACCTCGAAAGGTTGCGACTAGTTTGGTGTGACGACAATAGGAGCTTGTACTAGCTGCTTCTTAATTGTAACAAATGCGTCCAAACACGCGTCATCAAACACAAACTTTTTATTCTGCTCTAACATAGAGCATAAGGGTTTTGCTATCTTAGAGAAGTCTTAGATAAATCTTTTATAAAATCCAACGTGACCAAGAAAACTCCTTATTCCTTTCACATTATTGGGTGGAGGTAGCTTCTCAATGATTTCTACCTTTGCTTTGTCTACTTCAATGCCCTGACATGAAATACGATGGCCAAGGACAATGTTTTCAGTTTCCATGAAATGACATTTTTCCTAATTCAGCACTAGATTTGCGTCCTCGCATCTCTTCAATACTTTCTCCAGATTGTCAGCACATTGATCAAAATTGTGGCCATACATAGAGAAATCATCCATGAATCCTCCAATGAATCTTCAAAAATGTCAGAAAATATAGCCATCATGCACCACTGGAATGTAACTGGGGCATTGCACAAACCAAATGGCATTCACCGAAAAGCAAAGGTTCCAAATGGGCATGTGAACGTTGTCTTTGCTTGATCTTCTGACGCAATTGCAATCTGATTGTATCTAGAGTAGCCATTAAGGAAATAGTAATAGGCCTAACCAGCTAGCTTATCCAACATTTGATCAAAAAATGGCAGTAGGAAATGGTCCTTCTTTGTCATCATATTTAAACGACGGTAATCGATACACACTTGCCAACCTGTAGCAATGCGAGTAAGGATTAGCTCATTCTTATCATTACTTACCACTGTGATGCCACTCTTCTCAGGCATACATTAAATCGGGCTCACCCATGTGCTATCCGAAATGGGGTAGATGATGCCTGCTTTCAGCCACTTATTGATCTCTTTTTTCACTACTTTCATTTTTTCATTCAGTTTGCATTGTTTCTCAATTGACTACTTTCCTTCATCTTCCAACCTGATTTTATGCTTGCAGAAAGAGGGACTAATGCCTCTGATATCTACAATACTTTAGGCAATGGCTCTTTTGTGTTGCTTCAAAATTGCGATTAGCTTTTTTTCTTGACTTGCATCGAGGCTTGTGTTGATAATCACAGGTAATGTATCATTGTCACCTAGAAAGACATACTTCAGATGCATTGGCAATGGCTTTAACTCCAAGGTCGGAGTTTGTTCAATCGATGGTTTGAAAATTAGGATCGTCCTATTAGACAGATCCAAAGATTCCAATTGCCAGCCTTGTCTTAGCTCACAAATATTAGCCTCAGCTGTGTGGTCACATTCAGGTAGAATATTGTCAATAGTTGTCACTGCATATTCGTCTTGAACTACTGAACTTCGTTCATTGAATTCTTCTGTAATTATCTTGTCCAACACATCAATGTGGTGACATTATTCTTTACTTCTAGATGGAGATGCTTCTAACACATTGAAGGTAACATGCTCGTCATTATGACACATAATCAGCTCGCCTTTGAAAACATCGATAAGTGTATGTCCCATTGCTAAAAATGGGCATCCCAAGATAATGGGCACCTCTTTATCTGCTTCGTAATCAAGGATGATAAAATCAGCTGGGAACACAAGCTTATCAATTTGGATGAGGACATCCTTAATTTTTCCTTTAGGTTGTGCCAAGGATCTATCTACAAGTTGTAATGTCACCGCAATGGGCTTCATAGATCCAATTCCTAATTTCCTGAAAGTGGATAATGGTATGAGGTTAATACTGACTCCTAAATCACATAAAGCTTTACCTAGACAGTGGTTTCCAATGCAGCATGGAATCGTTAAACTGCCAGGGTATTTCATTTTTGGTGGCAACTTATTTGTTAGCACAACGCTGTACCCCTCTGTGAGCTCAATTGTCTCGATATCAGAAAGCTTTTTCTTCTTTAACAGTAGCTCTTTCATAAATTTCCCATAACTAGGGATCTGCACAAGAGCATCAATTAGAGGTATATTAATGTGTAATTACTTCAAGGTAAAGAAAAACTTCTCATAATCTTTGTCATGGTCCTTCTCCTTGAATCTCTGTGGAAATGACAAAGGTATATTGTTAGTGGGTTGTTGTAAAGTATTTAGCTGCGTCGACATGGGCAGTTGCATCGACATCTTTGTTGGTCGAATTGTGGGCATAAGAGTGACTACAGGTGGTTCCTCTTCATTTATTTCTGCTGGGTCTTCTTCATAAGCAACTTCTTTTGTTGCTTTAGTTCAGATGCGTCGACATGTACTTGGTTGGAATTGCTGCTTAGCAAAGTAGTTTGCTTTCCACTTCTCAATGTGATAGCCTTACAATGCTTCTTCCCCTTCTGAGTCGGATTTTCAGTGTCACCAGGAAAAGCACCTGGTGACCTTGTGCTCATGTTAGAAGCCAATTGTCCTAGCTGAGCTTCCAACGCACAAATAGAAGAAGAATTTCCTTGAACGATTGCTTCCGTTCTCGTGATATGCTCTCGCATCAATGCTTCAAGAGTAGCTAACAGATTTGCTCTTGGTTGAGAATATTGTTCTTGTTGTTGTTGATGCTGTCCTTGTATATTTGGCATCGCATTCTGTTGTGGCGGCATTCGAGCTTGTGGCTGCATCTGGTTTTGTGATCGCATCTGGTGCGACTGCTTATGCATTTACAGATTATGATTATAATTCTACTGTTGTTGGTTATTGTTGTAACTCCATTGTTTAAAATTCCCTTGAGTTGAGGCATTTCCATATCTGAATGTGGGCACATTCTGGCTCCCCCAAGGTTGTTGTGTAGGATTAGGATTACTGTATGAGTTACCATAGGGATTTCCTCTGATGTTGTTGACGTAGAATGCGTTCTCAGCATGTTGTGGATAATCTTCATAATTGTGGTTGTCACTGTAAATTTCACTGGAAAATATCGGGACATCCATCTGTTGGGCTACTTGTATAGGGGCAACTTCACTTGTTCCCTTCATGTTTTTGATCATGTTTGCCAATGAGGATACCTATGCACTCAAAGCTGATATAGCATCTAATTCCATAACTCCAGGATTAGTTTTTACCTGAGCAGAACGAGAAATTGGATATTGAGAGTCATTCTATGCAATTCTCTCTAATATCCATATGGCTTCACTGTAGGTGTAATCCAACAATGGACCATTGGCAGATGCGTCGACAAGTTTTCTTATCTGCGCATTCAACCTATTATAAAAGATCTTGATTTTAGTCTCTTGTTGAATTCCATGCATGGGGCAACGTCTAAGCAAAGTCTTGTAACATTCCCACGTCGTGTGTAAGTTCTCACCATCCAGTTGATGATATGTAGTGATATCATTCCACAATCTTGCATTTATTGTGCGGATTAAATCACAAAATGAACTGCGTTGCTAGCGCATTCCAAGAGGTAATGGATCCAGCCAATAGACCAAGGAACCATGTTCTTTCCCTCCCTTGCAAAGAATAAGGGAACAGCTGCATCTTCAAGGCGTTATCAGGAACATCATGTTGACTAAAAGAAGCACATATAAGCAGAAACGATTTGAGATGTTCTTTGGCATCTTCATGAGGTAAATCTACATATTTCCCATTTGAATTAAGCATTTGAAACATAATCGGTTTCAATTCAAAATTACCAGCTTGTATTGTTGGTCTAACAACCCCTGGTTGTAAATTATCAAGCATAGGAACAATGAAATCTCTGATTGTCCTGTTTGGGATTTGCTCCACTTGTGGTGGCGGTATGTTATTGTTAACTCCTTGTGGTTGCATTGGAGGAACAACATTTTGTGGCAGCAATGGTGGTAGATCATTATTTTTTCTAGCCATTTTCTATTGCTCTTGCTTCCTCCTTCGAATTGTTCATTCGAGTTCTGGATCAAAGCTCACAATGTCCTTAGGATTTCTCCTTGTGGACATGCAACTTCTAAAGAATTGAAAGAAAATCAAAAAAAGAAAGTTAAACAGATTAGTGACAATTAAAAGTTAAGTAAGAAAGAATAATTGCAACTATAAAAATAAAAATCAAACAAATGCCATCCCCGGCAACGGCGCCAAAACTTTATTGGCTTGTAAACATCACATCATTTAAGTACAAGCGGACACTCATTGATGCAAGTATAGTTAATAGATTTTTTCTATCGGATATCGATCCCACAAGGATAGAGTTCTTGATGTTTAATTGTCGAATCAGCTAAAGTTAAAATTAGAAGAATTGTTATTAAGAAGGTCAGTGCAGCTGAGTTAGATCGATAGCTAAAAGAGTTAGTTTGTCAACACAAATATAAAATAAATTGTCAGAGCAAATTAAGATAAAATGAATAGTTGTTGGGATGTTTGTAAAGGTAAGTTCAGAACTTAAAATAAATGGATGAAGTGTAAAGAAGTGGAGAGGATCACTGATTTCACAAGTCGCAATGCTAAATGTGGCTGCAAGGTATCAAATAGATGAATTGTCGCCGTAATTATAAATCATTGAAATCTTACTGCTATCACTTCCTCTATTTAACAAAGACCCAAATGCTAGTAATTACCAAACCTTTCAGTGCTATTAATGCCTTGCACTTAAGAACAAGTGGCCGGAATTCCTTCTTAACCTCAAGCAACTTCCGTTGTCTTGCTTGTTGATTTAACTTGTCACCACACCTTCTAGTGACTGTGACTGCAATTGCACTTCCGTGGCCAAAACAATTAAATCCAAATATAAACAATTAAGGAAAGTAGAGTAGAAATCAATTAAGATCTAACTTCAAATGGTACTTCCATACTCAATTGATAATCAACAATTTAGAGGTATCAAAGAAAAAAGTCGAAGCATCCTATTCCTAGTTTACTAAAACCATTCCATGATAGCTCCTCTTGCACTACAGATAGGTACTTCTCATCAGAAGTCTTACTCTTTGCTCGTCAAATCACTTTCCTCTAAAACTCAAGCTTCCATGGTAGCTTGTTTAGAGATTTGTGAAATTTTGCAGAGTTTAATTATTCACCACTTGATGCCCATCTTCTTCTTTTCCCTCCTTTTTATAAGCTCTGGGATCTCAGATCTCCTTCCTCCTCAGATCTAACTATTTTGGCAGCTGTACAAGTTGGCTAATTCTAGCTATGCACTCACGTAAATCTGGTGTGTTTATCAGGCATCTGCAGGTTGTCGTCGTATCTCTGAACAAAATCTATAATATTTACTTGCGGAGACAACTTAGAATTCCCCTGCGCTGGTGCTTTCAGGTATGTTTGTAGCGTGAAATCACTTGTACGAGGTTAAGGTGTCTTTGTGGTGACATCTGTGGCTGCAATTCCATCTTAAATTTGTGGTTGCATCTTTGCACAGTTTCCAGCATCGGTCTTCAGAGGTGAATCTTTGCGCTGACAATTTTAGACGCAAAACTTATGTTGCATATGGCAACATTAGTAGTATAAAAGAGGCTAAAATGAAAAGAATTAAAGCCATACAACACTAAGTTAGAAAATGCAAACACTAACTATGAAATGTTTAACATGGATACTAAATATGATACAAAAGGAATAATTAATACACAGGTTTTAGGGAGAAAATATGTGTCATTTCTAATGCTATCAAAATATAACAGAATCATTTTACGAAACATTGAAATTCAATGAAACAGGGGTCACACGACCGTGCCTTAGACCATGTGCCAGACTGTTTGCATACATGAAACACCCATACACGGTCATGTCACAGACCCTATGAACATGCGAAATTACCCCACACGCCTGTGTGTGAAACCGTGTGTTGAGCCATGTGTTAATTCAAAATAGGGCAACACAGCCATGTCCCAGCTTGTTGTAACCCGTGTGAACCCTACACCTATTTTTCCCAAGGCACACACCCGTGTACTGGCCCGTGTGACAGGCCGTGTTCACCTATGAAATGTTAATTTAAACAAGCAAAAATTCATACCTTTCACCAATCAAGACCAAATATCAACCATCCTTAAAGTTCTATTGAATCTAATCATATGGAATACAATTTCTCAAGAAAAGGAGCAAACATACCAACTTAAACATGAGCCACAAAACATTACATCTTCCTTACATGTATGTCCTACTTGAAGCACTAAACATGCCAACCAATAACTGTAAATCATCCATTTAGGCTACTAGAAATTTACAACTCAACAAAATCATGTAATAAACTAACATCCTAGTACATGCCATATAATCAGGTGATGTAAAAACTACCGAACAAGCTCTCGAGATAGTGTGATTTCTCCTTGATGATTCGATCTTCAGACAACAAAATGAAATCTACAAAATAACATACAAAAACACGGGTAAGCTTACAATGCTTAGTAAGTTCGTAACACATTAAACTTACAGAATAACCAATTCGATTATAAAAAGGAGTAATGAAACAACTCCGTGATTTCGCGAATAGAGTATCAGATTGATCTCTTTAGGTCTTTCAGAATTTTAGCTCATACGAGCACAAAAAGAGATTAAATAGTATATGATGTGCTCACACAAGCTGTTAAGAAATTGCAACATATGTAGGGTCTTAGCCATCGGAGGGTCCATATTTGTTACTCACGAGCAAACATACCAATTTAAACATGAGCCACAAAACATTACATCTTCCTTACATGTATGTCCTACTTGAAGCACTAAACATGCCAACCAATAACTGTAAATCATCCATTTAGGCTACTAGTAATTTACAACTCAACAAAATCATGTAATAAACTAACATCCTAGTACATGCCATATAATCAGGTGATGTAAAAACTACCGAACAAGCTCCCGAGATAGTGTGATTTCTCCTTGATGATTCGATCTTCAGACAACAAAATGAAATCTACAAAATAACATACAAAAACACGGGTAAGCTTACAATGCTTAGTAAGTTCGTAACACATTAAACTTACAGAATAACCAATTCGATTATAAAAAGGAGTAATGAAACAACTCCGTGATTTCGCGAATAGAGTATCAGATTGATCTCTTTAGGTCTTTCAGAATTTTAGCTCATACGAGCACAAAAAGAGATTAAATAGTATATGATGTGCTCACACAAGCTGTTAAGAAATTGCAACATATGCAGGGTCTTAGCCATCGGAGGGTCCATATTTGTTACTCACGAGCAAACATACCAATTTAAACATGAGCCACAAAACATTACATCTTCCTTACATGTATGTCCTACTTGAAGCACTAAACATGCCAACCAATAACTGTAAATCATCCATTTAGGCTACTAGTAATTTACAACTCAACAAAATCATGTAATAAACTAACATCCTAGTACATGCCATATAATCAGGTGATGTAAAAACTACCGAACAAGCTCCCGAGATAGTGTGATTTCTCCTTGATGATTCGATCTTCAGACAACAAAATGAAATCTACAAAATAACATACAAAAACACGGGTAAGCTTACAATGCTTAGTAAGTTCGTAACACATTAAACTTACAGAATAACCAATTCGATTATAAAAAGGAGTAATGAAACAACTCCGTGATTTCGCGAATAGAGTATCAGATTGATCTCTTTAGGTCTTTCAGAATTTTAGCTCATACGAGCACAAAAAGAGATTAAATAGTATATGATGTGCTCACACAAGCTGTCAAGAAACTGCAACATATGCTGGATCTTAGCCATCAAAGGGTCTTTACATCAAAATCCAGTATTCAATCAGAAGTCGTTTACTCACGATGCTACTCACACAAACTGTCAGGAAACTACAACATATGCAGAATCCCAACCATCGCATTGACATAAATTACCAGCCCAAGGCCTAACAACTCTTTCCATCGATCATTTCTCAATTTCGTCGATTCATTATGCATTTTAATTTGTTACAACATCAATATAGTATAAAAGGGTTATTACAATGTAGAAAAATTATAGTACAAACTTACCAGATGAAATTGTAGTTAAAGTGAACTCTAGGTACTAATCCGTAATTTTCTCTTTTCCATAATCGGTGGCATGATCTTGATCTATCATAACAAATCATTCAATTCTCTCATTTAATCATGTAATTTAAATCTTTAAATACATTTAAGCTTTTTTGGTAAATTTACAAAATTACCCCTAACATTTCATATTTTCAATTTAGTCCATAGACCTTAAACATGCAAAATAACCCTTTTCTGTTCAAAACTATACCAGAAGAATGTTCAAGGGTGTTTACCCAATCTCTACACACAAATATTTCATAACAAATACATGTATTTTTACCATTTTAATAATTTAATTATTAAACCCCAAAATCATCAAAAATCACTTAATAAAATCAACAAATCTATCAACCAAACTTCCAAAACTTCCTTAAATGTTCAATAATAAGATCATTTGTTAATGGAAAAATATTTAACATTTGAAAGATTCACAAATTAGTCCTTGGGTTAGCTAGATTCAGTTAATACGGACTAAAAAAACATAAAAATTACTAAAAACGAGTAATATTTGCTTACCCAAATCAAAGCTCAAAGCTTGAAAATGAAAAACCCAACTTTTTCCTCTTTTTGTCCGTGTGAAAGAAGAAGAAAGAAAAATGATGAAATTCTCATCTTTAATTTATATACTAATGACAATTTTGTACTTTTTGAGTCTTTCATCATTAAGACTAATTAATCTTTCTTAGCCTTAATTAATCCATTTCTCTAATCAAGTAATGCTATGTCAATCAACTAACTTAACCATATTATTTTACTTGTTTATTTGGTCCCTCTGTATTCAACAATTCAACTTCTACACCCTTTACAGTTTTGTCCATTTTCCTCAATTAACTATTTAAACGATAAAATTCCCTATCCAAAATTTAATATGATGCTAAAGACATTATAAATATTAAGTAAATAAAATTTATGACTCGACTCGTTGGAGTTGTGAACCCGAATAATTGTTTCTGACACAACTGAAAACTAGGCTGTTACAACTCTCCCCCTTAGGAAATATCTATCATCCCAAAATTTCTTACTAGTGAACAGATTGGGGTACTGTGTTTTCATTAACGCCTTAGTCTCCCATGTAGCTTCTTCTGCCCCATGAGGATTCCACAAGACTTTTACTAGCGGTACTCTTTTGTTTCGTAATTCCTTTACCTCTCGAGTTAGAATTCTAATCGGTTCCTCTGAATACGATAAATCCGACTGTATCTCAACCTTATAGGGAATGATCACGTGGGAAGGATCTGATCTATACCGTCTCAGCATCAAAACATGGAAAACATTATGAATCTTCTCAAGTTTCGAAGGTAAAGCGAGCTTGTAGGCTACATGACCAACCCTCTCTATGATGTCATACGACTCAATAAATCACAGATTCAACTTCTCTTTCCTACCAAAACGTAACACCTTCCAAGGTGAAACTCTCAAAAAAACTCGATCACCAACTACAAACTCTATATCTTTTCTCTTGAGATCTACATATGACTTCTGCCGATCGAACGTTGCTTTTAAACAATCACGAATTACCCAAACTCTGTCTTCTGTCTCATGTATCAAGTCCGTCCCAACCAGCTTAGATTCACTCAGCTCTGACCAATATAATGGAGTTCTGCACTTCCTACCGTATAGTGCCTCAAATGGTGCCATTTTAATATTGAATTAATAACTGTTATTATAAGCAAACTCTACTAACGATAGATATTTCTCCCAACTACCCTCAAACTCAAGTACACAACATCGTAGCATATCCTTCAGAATCTGTATCACCCGCTCGAACTGACCATCTATCTACGAATGATATGCAGTGCTGAAATTTAATCGAGTACTCGAAACTTCATAGAGTTTACCCCTAAACCTCAAAATAAAATGTGGATCCCTGCCAGAGATAATAGATACTGACACCCCTTATAGTTACACGATCTCAGATATATACAACTCAACCAACTTTACAAGTGTCAAATCTACATGAATAGGGATGAAGTGAGCAGGTTTGGTCAATTTGTGAACTATAACCCACATTGAATCTTTCTACTTCGGTGTTACTAGTAGTCCTGTAACGAAATCCATAGTGATCCACTCCCACTTTCACTTAGGAATGGTAATAGGCTGTAGTAAACCAGATGGTACCTGATGCTCAGCCTTTACTTGTTGACATACCAGACATTTCGTTATAACTTTAGAGATCACATGTTTCATACCAAGCCACCAGTACATTTTCTTTAGATCGTTATACATTTTCACACTTTTCGGATGAATGGAATAAGTACTACTATAAGCCTCTACCAAAATATCTTGCCTCAAGTCTAGATCATCAAGAACGCACCTCAAGTCTAGATCATCAAGAACGCATACTCTGTTCCGATAATACAACATGCCTTCAGCATCTACAGTGAACTCTATAATGGAATCACTCTCAATCTACTCTTTCTTGGCTATTAGCTTTGAGTCATTTTTCTATAGTTCTCGAATCTGATATAAAAATACTGGTCTTGTCCTGAGTTCAGCCGTAACAGAGCCATCACTCTCCAGACACAAATGTGTGTTCAACGCCCTTAATGTAAACAATGATTTCTGACTCAGAGCATCTGCAACCACATTAGCTTTCCCCGAATGATAATCAATCACAAGATCATAATCTTTCAGTAGTTCTAACCATCGTCGTTGTCTCAAATTCAGCTCCTTCTGAGTCATCAAATACTTCAAACTCTTATGATCTGTAAATATGTGACATCTCTCACCATAGAGATAATGACGCCAAATCTGCAATGCAAAAAAAATGACTGCCAACTTTAAATCATGGGTCAGGTAATTCTTCTCATGTGGCTTTAACTATCGGAAGGCATAAGCTACCACCTTTCCAGCTTGCATCAATACACATCCCAATCCATTCAGTGATGCATCACTATAAATAACAAATTCTTTCCCTATCTCAACCTGAGTCAATACCAGAACTTCTGTTAACATTTTCTTTAGTTGATCAAAACTCTGCTGACACTTTTCTGACCAAGGAAACTGAACATTCTTCTGAAGCAACTTTGTCATCGGCAAAGCTATGATGGAAAAGTCTTTAACAAATCGATGGTAATAACCGCCAATCCTAGAAAACTATGTACCTCTGAAACATTCTTCGGAACTCTCTAGTTGAGAATGGCAGAAACTTTATTTGGATCAACCTGTATTCCTTCAGAAGATACCACATGACCCAGAAATCCAACTTCTCTAAGCTAGAACTCGCATTTGTTGAATTTCATGTACAACTATTTTTCTCACAAAATCTGCAACACCTCTCTCAAATGCTAAGTATGCTTTGACTCTATCTTGGAATAAATTAGTATATCATCAATAAATACCACTACAAATCTATCTAATTGAGGCTGAAAGACTTTGTTCATTAAATCCATACATTTTATTAGAGCATTTTTCAATTGAAACGACGTCACCAAAAATTCATAATGTCCATATCGGGTCCTGAATGCAGTCTTTGACACGTCACAATTTTTGACTCACATCTGATAATAACCTGACCTGAGATTTATTTTAGAAAATACTGTTGCACCTTTCAACTGATCCAGTAACTCATCAATGCGAGGTAACAGATATTTATTCTTCACTGTCACTTTGTTCAAGTGCCGATAATCTATATTCTCATCGAACCATCTTTTTTCTTTACAAACAATAGTAGTGCACCCCAAGGTGATACACTCAGTCGGATAAAGCCTCTATCCAGCAATTCTTGCAACTGTGCCTTGAGTTCTTTTAATTCAGTCAGAGCCATTCTATATGGTGGGATCGATATGGAGTAGTACTAAGTATCAAGTCAATACCAAAATCCACTTCTCTAATTGGAGGCAATCCTAGTAACTATTCAGGAAACACATTTGTGAACTTATTAACCATCGGTACCAGATTCAACTCTGTCCTTGACTCCCGAGTATCAAGTATATAAGCTAGAAATACTTCACAGCCCCTATGAACCATTTTATGTGCAGACATAGCCGAAATCACTTTAACATCGTTGTTCAGCTTATCGGATTCAACTGTAATCATGTCACCCGTCGGGCATTTCAAACTAATCCGTCTTTTTTTGAAATTAACCACTACATCATGCTCAGATGACCAGTCCATACCCAGAATCACATCAAACTCACAAAAAGGTAGTAACATCAGATCCGCGGAAGTTCATAGCCTTGAACTTTAAGTGGACATTTACGACACACCAAATTAACTATGACACTATGACCTAACGGATAAGTGACTTGAACATCGATTTCAGTTGACTCAACAGATAATTTTTTATTAGTTTCCAAAGTGTACAAATATAAGAAAGAGTTGACCCAGGGTTAATCAGAGCACACACAATATCATTAAAAAGATAGAATATACCGCTTACAAGATCAGCTGCTGCTGCCTCTTATTGAGCTCGGATAGCATATATCCATGCAAGTGCTCAAACTTCAGACCTATTTGCATTATCTTTATTATCATTGCGGTTTCCACTCATATAGCTACTCTGTCCTAGACGTGTACCCTTTTGTAGTGTGACCGGAGGTTTTAAACTCTAATTCTCTACTTTCTCTGATGCCATTAGGTAGTTATGTATTAGGTGATCAGTCGTTCCGCATCTGAAGCATGTTTCCTTCTTCATTCGGCATTCATCCTGGTGAAATCTCCTACAGTATCCACATGCAAGATTTGGAGCATTACGAACACTGGCCACACTATCTACAGGCCTATTTTGGAATTTAGATTCAAGTTACCGAAATCTACTCCTACTTTGGAAACCGGATGAAGCAGGCATGCGATTCTCATTTTCCTTCAATTTCTTCAGTGACGGCAAGGAGAAAACTTTGGAAGGAGCCTTCTTATTTAATTCTTTGAATCTCTTTTCTCTTTATCTTTTGTGATTGTAAATTTATTCAATTTTCTAATCTTAATCTATCAAAACCACGAATAGTCATAATTTTAAACCACCAACCATCATCCTGACTTCATCATTTAACCCGTCTTTAAAATGAATACACATAGCTTCATCTGTCGGCACAATCTCTCGAGCATACTTGCTAAGATATACAAATTCACGTTCATATTCTGCAACTGACTTGTTTCCCTACTTTAATTCCAGAAACTCTTTCTTCTTTCGGTCCAGGTACCATTTGCTGATGTATTTCTTTTTGAATTCAATCTGAAAGAATTCCCAAGTGATTTAATTTTCAGGAATGACTGCCAACATTGTCGTCCACTAGTTATAGGCCTCATCTTTCAATAGTGATACAACACACCTTATGAAATCTTCAAGAGGACATGCCATTTCATTCAGCCCCGTACTTCCTGACTCTATCTGTCGGAATGGGTCATCTCGCTCTATCACTAGGGGAGGTGGAGGCACAACTGGAGTGCTACGGGTCGTACTACAGGTTGTGCAATAGGAGGTGAAGGAGGTGGCGGTGTTATCAACTATTTCTCATGAACTCTAAGAACCAGTGTCTGATTAATCTGAAAAACATATTCTTAGCTTTATTTTCTGTCATTGGTAGTATCGGTACACCATGACTTGCCTCGAAATACTTGGTCGAAACATTACTGTTCACCTCATTAGTCTTATCTCGTTTAGAATAAGGTATCTTTACTTATCTGCAAAAACTAAAGGTTAGATTGGATCTATCATAATCACACTATCACAAGTTTATATGACATGTAATTCTAAACTTTTAAATTCATAAATTTAGTTTAAGAATCGACTAAACTATAGGCTCTGATACCATTAAATATAACACCCAAAACTTGAAACCGTCATTGGTTAGGGTTTCGAGGCTATTAACATTCATGTCACGAGGCAATTACATAAGAATATCCCATTTCAATATCATTCTTGATATAATAAGTCTATTCAATTCTAATTCATCATTCTTACTTTGTTTATCATCTCAATTCATAAGGACTTGATTGAAATACAATAGAATCATTTTACGAAACATTGAAATTCAGCGAAATAGGAGTCACACGATCGTGCCCTAGATTGTGTGCCAGACCGTGTGCATACACGAAATACCCATACACAGCCATGTCATAGACCATATGACAAGTCGTGTGAACATGCGAAACTACCCCACAAGCTCGTGTCTGAAATCGTGTGCTGGGCCGTGTGTCAATTCGAAATAGGGCCACACAGTTGTGTCCCAACTCGTGTGTAGCTCGTGTGAAACCTACACCTATTTTTCCTAAGGCACACGCCCGTGTACCGGCCTGTGTGTCAGGCCGTGTTCACCTATGAAATGTCAATTTAAACAAGCAAAAATTCATAGCATTCACTAATCAAGACCAAACATCAACCATCCTTAAAGTTCTATTGAATGTCATCATATGACATGCAATTTCTCAAGAAAAGGAGCAAACATACCAATTTAAACACGAGTCACAAAACATTACATCTTCCTTACATATATGTCCTACTTGAAGCACTAATCATTCCGACCAATATGTGTAAATCATTCATTTAGGCTACTAGTAATTTACAACTCAACAAAATCAAGTAATAAACCAACATCCTAGTACATGTCATATAACCAGGTGATGTAAAAATTACAGAACAAGCTCCCGAAATAGTGTGATTTCTCCGAGATGATCCGATCTTTAGACAGCAAAATGAAATATACAAAACAACATACAGAAACACGAGTAAGCTTACAAACCTTAGTAAGTTCATAACATATTAAACTTATAGAATAACCAATTCGATTATAAAAAGGAGTAATGAAACAACTCCGTGATTTCACAAATATAGCGTCAGATTGATCTTTTGAAGTCTTCCAGAACTTTAGCTCATACGAGGCCAGACAGAGATTAACCAATCTACGATGCTACTCACACAAGCTGTTAAGAAACTGCAACATATGCAGGATCTTAGCCATCGGAGGGTCCATTTTTCCTACTCACAATGCTGTTCACACAAGCTGTCAAGAAACTGCAACATATGCAAAATCTCAGCCATCGTGTCGACACAAATCACTAGCCCAAGGCCTAACAACTCTTTCCATCGATCATTTCTTAATTTCCTCGATTCATTATTCATTTTAATTTGCTACAACATCAATAGAGAATAAAAGGGTTATTAAAATGTAGAAAAATTATAGTACGAACTTTCCGGATGAAATTGTAGTTAAAGGGAACTCCAATGACTAATCCATAATTTTCCCTTTTCCATGATTGGTGGCACGATCTTGATCTATCATAAAAATCATTCAATTCTCTCATTAAATCATGTAATTTAAATCTTTTAATACATTTAAGCCCTTTTGGGAAATTTACAAAATTACCCCTAACATTTCATTTTTATTCAATTTAGTCCTTAGACCTTAAATATGTAAAATAACCCTTTTCTCTTCAAAACTATACCAGCCGAATATTCAAGGGTGTTCCCAAATCTCTACACACAAATATTTCCTAACAAATATATGTATTTTTACCATTTTAACAATTTAATCCTTAAACCGAAAAATTATCAAAAATCACTTAACAAAATCAACAAATATATCAACAAAACTTCCAAAACTTCCATAAATTTTAAAGAATAAGCTCATTCATCAATGGAAAAATATTTAACATTTGACAAATTCACAAATTAGTCCTTGGGTTAGCTAGATTAAGCTAATACAGACTTAAAAACGTAAAATTACTAAAAACGGGTAATATTTGCTTACTCAAATCAAAGCTCAAAGCTTGAAAATGAAAAACCCTAGTTTTTCCTATTTTGGCCATGTGATAGAAGAAGAAGAAAGAAAATGATGAAATTCTCATTTTTAATTTCATTATTTTAATTTATATACTAATGGTAATTTTGTAATTTTTGAGTCTTTCATCATTAAGACTAATTAATCTTTCTTAGCCTTAATTAATCCATTTCTCTAATCAACTAATGCCATGTCAATCCACTAACTTAACCATATTAGTTATTTGTTTATTTGGTCCCTTTGTATTAAATAATTCAACTTCTACACCCTTTACAATTTAGTCCCTCTTCCTTAATTAACTATCTAAACGATAAAATTCCTTACCCAGAATTTAATTTGATGCTAAAGACATTATAAATATTAAGTAAATAAAATTTACGACTCAACTCGTCTGAGTTGTGATCTCGAATTATTGTTTCCGACACCATTGAAAAATAGACTATTATAGCACAAGTGATTGTGGTAAATTTATCTAACTCTACGAACTTACTAAGCTTCGTAAGATTACCAATGGATTTGTTTGTTGTTTTGTAGATTTCATTTTACTATCAAAAGATTGGATCTTCTCGAAGAATCACACTATCCCGGTAGCATCTTCAGTGTATTTTGTATCACTTGGCTTATATGGCATGTACTAATATGATTTATCTTGCATTGCATTAGTATGTTTAAGCTATATGAATGAAAATAGCTCAAGAAGAATGAAAACATTTTTTGATAAATGCTAGATGGTTGCTTGAGTTTGGTATGTATGAAAAGGGTGAAACATTTTAATTACAAAAATGAATGAGTTTGGATTGATTGATCACTTATATGTGTATTGGTTGTATGTTTTATGTTGATTATCTATAGACATATTAATGCTTGTGAGTAATGGGCATGTTAAGCTAGTTGTAGGAATTTTTGCATATTTATTTGAAAATTTCGTAGGTATACACGGTCTTGTACAAGGGCCACTACGAGGGCGTGTGCCTTGGAAAAATTGGTGTAGGTCTCACACGGGCAGCACACGAGCTAGGACACGATCTTGTGGCCCTATTTCACTTGGACACACGACCCAACACAGTTCACACACAAGCGTGTGGGGTATTTTCGCAGGCTCACACGGTCTATCACACGATTTGTGACACGATCGTGTGTTGGTATTACGAGTATGCACACGGTCTAGGGCACAACTTGGTACACGGTCTAAGGCACGGTTGTGTGTCCCCTATTTTGTGAATTTTGATGTTTCATGTGATGTTTCAATTGCAATTCAATTAGATCCGTGTTAATTTGTAATGTGTAAAAGAGAATGAAATATCTAATTGAATTGTAATCTATTTTGTTGAGTGTAACTTTAATATGATGTTTTAAATTGTATTTGTTCCGGTTGTAAATGACTTTTAAGCCCTTGAAACCTTAATTGACAATGGTGTCAGGTTTTGAGGGTTACATTTAGTGGTATTAAAGCTACGATTTAATAGATTCTTGGACTGAATTTATGTGTTTAAAAGTTTAGAATTGCATGCCATATAAACCTACGATAGTGTGATTATGATAGATCCGATCTAACCTTAGTTTTTGCAGATAATTAAAATGTCTAATTCAGAATGTGGAGAAACAAACGAGGTAAACAATAATATTTTGACTTCTGATTTTGGTGCAAGTCATGGTGTGCAAATTTTGCCGATGACTAAAAATGAAGCTAAAAATATGTTCTTTCGCCTAATGGGTCAATGGTTTTTCAAATTTATGAGGAACAATCCGATGGCTCTACAACTTCCACCTCCTACTACGCAACTTGCTTTACAATCGATGGTGCCTCCTGTTGTGCCTCTGCCTCTGCCTCTTCCAGTAGTTGAGTAGAGGCACCGTGTTTTGCCAGATAAAGGAAGTATGGGGCAGAGGAGTTCTGAGGTAGTACAGAAGATAATCCATCTAGAGTTGAGTACTGGTTGGAGAATACTCAGAGAGTTCTAAATGAAATGGCCTGTCCTCTTGAAGATTATCTGAGGTGTGTCGCGTCACTGTTGACATTTGAAACATAACCGATTTTAACTTGAAATTTCCAGCTTGGATAATTGGTCTAACAACCCCTGACTGCAAATCATCTAGCATAGGAACAACAAAGTGTCTAATTGTTCTGTTTTGCATTTGTTCTTCTTATGGCAACGGTGGGTTATTTAAATTCTGTGGTTGTATTGGAGGGACAAGATTTTGCGGTGGCAACTGTGGTATGGCATCATTTCCAGGCAAAGCCATATTCCTTTGTTCTTATCTTCACCTTCGAATGGTTTTCTCGATTTCCAGATCTAAGCCAGTAATATTTTCAGGATTTCTCTTAGTGGTCATAAAACATCTAAAACAAAATTGAAAAAGAGTCAACGGAAATTGAAACAAATTAGTAACAAATAAAAGTTAAGAAATAAAGAATAATTGCAACTACAAAAATAAACATCAAACAAATGCCGTCCCCGACAATGGCACGAAAACTTAATCGCACTATGAATGTCACAACAATTGTACAAGCGAACATTTGTCGATGCAAGTATAGTTGATAGGCTTAAAACTATCAAATATCGATCCCACAGAGATGGTTGTTTATGTTTATAATTGTTGATTCAATTAAAGTTAAAATAAGAGAAACTGTATGAATAATGTCAGCGCAATTAAAATAAAGAGTGCAGAAAAGAATGAATTAAACTGTCAGAGCAAATATTGCAAGATTGTAATAAAATATGTCGAAGCAAATTAATAAGAAATGCAGTAAAAGTTTTAAGATAATTTGTCAATGCAATTTAAGAAAATTAAAGAAGTAAAAACAATGATAATGGAATGGGGGATCCCTAACTTGATAAGTCAGCAAATCGCTAAATGTAACCACAAGGTAAATATTAGATAAATTGTCGCCGCAATTACGCTTAATGAGATCTTACCAACTTTGACTTTCCTATTTATCAAAGACCCAAATACTCACATTAACCACACCTTCCAGTGCTGGCAATGCTATACATTTAAGAACAAGTGGTCAGAATTCTTTCGTTCTCCAAGCAACTTCTGTTGTCTTACTTGTTAATTTAATTTGTCATTGCACTTTCCAGTGTCAGTAATTGCAATAGCACTTCCGTGATCAAGCAATTAAATCTAAAGATAAACAGATAAGAGAAAATTGAGCAGAAATCAAATTAGATCCAAAATTAAAAGGTACTTCCATACACATTTAACTTCATCAGAATTTATCAGCGATTGAGAGGAAATAAAGAACAAGTTGAAGCATTCTATTCCTAGCCTACTAGAACTCTTCCCTAATGCTCCTCTTGTGTTGCACTTAGAAAAACTCCTCGTCAGGAGCAGGATTTGCTTTCTCGTCACAGTCAATTCACCCTCCAAGAAACTAAGGCTTTATAGAGGCAAGCTTAAAGAAAAGATGAAAAATTGAATTGATTTTTGTCACGAGCTTCCAAATTTCTCTCTCTCCTCCTTTTCATGAGTATTTATCTTTAATGCCAAATACAAGTGTCCTTCTTCTTCAGATCTAACCTCCTTACAATTGTACAAGTTAGTTAATCCAACTATACGTTCACATAGATCTGGTGCATTCAGCAAGCAGTTAAAGGTTGTCGCGACATCTCTGAATGCAAATTTAAATTTTAATTCGCTGTGACAACCTTGATATTCTCAAGCACTAGTACTTCTGGATATGTTCATGCGGCGGCAGGTTTGAGCGCAATTTTGGATTCTAAATTGCGGTGACGACCTTGGACACTTACCTGCGTTGATCTTTTGGAACAAATTTTAGCATTGACATCTTTAGATGCAAAACTGAACACTAAATGTGGTGACATTAGTAGCAAAAGTAGGACAAAATTAACCAAAAATCACTAACTTAGAAAATGTAATTACTTAATATAAAATGCTACAAAAGCATACTAAACATGATATAATAGGAACAAATTATACTTTAAATAAGGAGAAATTAATGGTCTTTTCTAATGCTATCATAGGTGGACGACAATGTTAGCGGTGGTTGTTGAAAATGAAATTAATTGGGAATTCTTTCAGACCAAATTTAAAAAAAAGTACATCAACAAAAGGTATCTGGATCGAAAGAAGAAGATATTTCTGGAGTTAAAGCATGGAAACAAGTTAATTGCTGAGTATGAACGGGAGTTCGTACACCTCAGTAAGTATGCTCGGGAAATAGTATCGATAGATGAAGATATATCTGTCCGTTTTAAAGACGGGTTGAATGATGGAATTAAAATGATGGTTGGTGGATCAGAGTTACGACTGTTCGTTGTTTTAATTGATCGTGCTCAGAAGATAAAAAAAATTTATAATCATAAAAGACAGAAGAAAAGAAGAATTCTGGAATTTGGTAAGAAGAATCCTTCCAAAACTTTCTCTCTGCCACTGCCGAAGAAGTTCAGAGAAAATGAAAATCGTGTGGCTGCAACATCTGGATTCCAAAGTAGGAGCAGATCTGAGCAACCTGAATTAAGATTTCAAAATCGGCCTGCGGATGGTGTAGCTAGTGTCCGTAATGCACTGAACCTTGCATGAGAGCACTATGGAAAAGTACATTCTGGGGAGTGTCAGATGAACAGGGTTGAATGATTTAGGTGTGGAGTTGCTAATCATTATGTACGAAATTGCCCAATTACACCTATGGTAAAGGAATACCGAAGTGTAAAACCCCGTGTCACATCGCAGAAAGGTAGGCAATCGGGTCAGAGCAGTAGCATGGTCAAAAATCAAGGTGATGTTAAAGATGGCACGAACAATTTTAAGACCAGAGCACCAGTACGAACATATGCCATTCGAGCAAAAGAGGAGGCTACCGCACCTGATGTTGTTACTGGTATATTTTATCTTTTTAATGATATCGTGTGTGCTTTGATTGACCTAGATTAGACTTATTCATATATCTGTAGTACATTGGCAACTAATAAAAACTTGTATGTTGAGTAAAATGAGTTTGATGTTCAAGTTACAAACCCATTGGGTCATAGTGTCATAGTTAACCTGGTGTGTCGTAAATGTCCACTGAAATTTTGGGGCTGTGAATTTCCTATCAATTTGATGTTATTACCATTTCACGAGTTCGATATGATCTTGGGTATGGATTGGTTATCTGAGCATGATGCGGTGGTTATCTACAGACAGAGATAGAATGATTTAAAATGGCTAACAGGTGAGATGATCACAGTTGAGTCTAGCAGATTGACTAGTGCTATTAGAGATTTCAGCTATTTCTGCTTGAAAAATGTTTCCTAAGGGGTGCAAATCATTTCTAGCCTATTTACTTGATACTTGAGATTCGGGAACGAAATTGAATCAGGTACCGATTGTTAATGAATTTACAGATGTGTTACTGAAGAATTACTAGGATTGCCTCTAATCAGAGAAGTGGAATTTTTTATTGACTTGGTACCCGACACTACACCGATATCGATCCTACTGTATAAAATGATACCGTATGAGTTGAAAGAGTTAAAGGCACAGTTACAAGAATTATTAGACAGAGGTTTTATTCGTTCGAGCGTATCACCCATGGGTGCACCAGTTTTGTTTGTGAAGAAAAAGAATGGTTGAGATTACGAATAGATTATCGACAGTTGAAGAAAGTTACAATAAGGAATAAATATCTGTTACCTCGTATTTACGAGTTGTTTGACCAGTTGAAAGGTACAACCATATTTTCCAAAATAGATCTCAGGTCAGAATATTATCAGATGTGAGTAAAAGACTATGATGTGTCGAAGACTAGATTTAGGACTCTATCTGGGGATTATGAATTTTTGGTGATGCCGTTTGGGTTAACCAATGCTCTGGCAACATTTATGGTTTTGATGAATAAGGTTTTCCAACTCTAGTTTGACAGATTCATGGTGGTGTTTATTGAGGACATACAAATCTATTACAAGGAGTCGGGGCATTGATCGCCCCCGAATGTACTCCCGTTCGATGTAGATTTTGACTTTTCGCAAGTATTCGGGTCAGGTTATAAATATAATGTGTTTACAATAGAACACTTAGTAGTATTTCGAGGATCGTACCCAAAGGAGGCATAGGCTATAGTAAATCAAATCCCTGCAAAGAATAAAATTAATTAGTACTGATTTTAGGGTTTATAGTATGAGGAAAAATACAAGAGATGTTTAAAAGCATAAAGATAAAAAGGTCGTTTCCGTATGATTTCTTCAATTGTTGGGCTTTGGGGATTTTCCTCCAATCAACTAGTCAATACCCCAGTTAGATCTCTCGATCTTTCGTCGGGATAACAAATCAATAGAGATTACTTATCGCTAGATGTCACAATCTAAATCGGTTTGGGGAAAAAGTGTTCACGGATGGGCAATACCAATTTTGGGTTCATTCCTAGCTAGATGACTTTCCAAGATTGTCAGGCCTAGTGTTTGTTTAATGTTCTTCCTTTCCTAAACAGTTGATCCAAAAGGTAAAATCTCTGTAAAACAATAATTAATTATTCATACTTCCACTCCCTAATTCCCCAAAATGGAATTAGTTCCTCATGATTTCTTTATTCATTAATAACATAATATATGAAAACATATAAATGTAAAAGAAAATGAAAAAGAAACTAAAATTGTATTAAGCGATTTGTTGGGAAAAACTTGTCGATCGTTTACGCGAGTTTCTACAAACTCGTTTTGAAAACTAAAATAAATAAAAATAAAACTTGAAAACTAAGATCTAAAACAATGGTATGTAAAACCCTAGTGCTAAAGGTCCTATTTATAGCTTTAGATGGTCGTTTTTCCTCAACCCTAGGTTAGCTACTGTTCCTCGTGTTTAAGTTGCATTGTGGAGATGAAAACGCTCCTTGCAAGATGCAGAGTTGAGGTCTGGGGTCGATGTCACGACACATCAGGATCGGTGTGGCAACGTAGTAAGCAGTCCTTGGATTCCTCGCTTTTGGCCCCGTTGTTACGACATAGGGCAACCTATGTCATGACGAAGCGGTCCGAATCATCATGGCTTGCTACTACTAGTCTCCTGTGCACTCACAAAGTACGTTAGCTAGTCTTTAGGCCATGTTTGGCCTTAAAAACAATAATACAAACTTTTTAGCACAATTTATTAGAGAACGAAACTAGACTAAAATTTCATAAAACATAAAGAAAATTACTCGATTTCAAGCTCATCAAATGTGCAAATAAGTTCAATCTGCTAGGTACGAAACTGGTAGATCAAACATTCTCAACATTTAAGTGTTGCTGATTTTTGAGAAAAGAAACTGTATGTAAAATTTAGTAAATGTGAGTTCTGGCTTCGAGAGGTTTGGTTTCTAAGCCATGTGGTTTCTTTCGAAAGAATACGAGTTGATTCGTGCAAAGCTTTTGCTATTCTTAACTAGAAAGTTTCGAAGAAAGTTTCTGAGGTATGCAGTTTCCTGGTATTGACGAGTTATTACCGTCGATTTGTTAAAGATTTTTCTGTAATACCTTCACCATTGAAGAAGTTACTTCAGAAGAATGTTCAATTTGTTTGGTAAGATAAGTGCCAGTAGAGTTTTGAGCAGGTAAAGAAAATGTTAATAGAAGCTCCAGTATTGACATAGCTTGAGACCGGGAAAGAATTTATGGTCTATAGCGTTGCGTCACTAAATGGGTTGGGATGTGTATTGATGCAGGCTGGGAAAGTGATAGCTTATGCTTCTCATTAGTTAAAACTGCATGAGAAGAATTACCCGACTCATGATCTAGAATTAGTTGCCATTGTCTTTGCATTGAAGATCTAGAGTCACTACCTTTATTGTGAGAAATGTCACATATTTAAAGATCATAAGAGCCTAAAGTATGTGATAACTCAAAAGAAGTTGAATTTAAGGCAGCATTGATGGTTGGAACTATTGAAAGACTATGATCTTTTGATTGATTATCATTCAGGAAAGGTTAATGTTGTTACAGATGCCTTGAGTCGGAAATCATTGTTTGCATTAAGGGCGTTAAACACACATTTATCCCTGGAGGGAGATGGTTCTGTTACAGTTGAACTCAAGACGAGACCATTATTTTTACAAAGGATTAGGGAATTACAGAAGAATGATTCGAAGCTTGTTGCCAAGAAAGAACAGATTCAGAACGATTCCACTACAGGATTCACTATTGATGCAGAAGGTATGATGTACTTTCAAATTTAAGGCAGGTTATTTTGGAAGAGGCTCATAGTAGTATGTATTCCATTCATCCAAGAAGTGTAAAAATGTATAATGATCTGAAAAAATGTATTAGTGTCCAGGTATGAAACGTGAGATTTCTGATTATGTAACTAAGTGTCTGGTATGTCAGCAGGTAAAAGCTGAGCATCAGGTACTGTCAGGGTTGTTACAGCCTATTACCATGCCTAAATGGAAGTGGAAACAAGATATTATGGATTTTGTTACAGGTTTGCCAATAACTCCGAGGAAGAAGGACTGCATCTGGGTTATAATTAACAGATTAACTAAGTTTGCTCACTTCATTCTTATTCGTATGGATTTCACGCTAGAGAAGTTAACAAAGTTGTATGTGTCTAGATTGTATGATTGCACGGGGTGCCAGTATCTATTATTTTAAATAGGGATCTGTATTTTACTTCGAGGTTTCGGGGTAAACTTCATGAAGCTCTGGGGTCCCGATTGAATTTTAGCATCACATATCATCCGTAGACTAATGGACAGTCCAAACGGGTGATACAAATTATAGAGGATATGTTACGATGCTAGGTGCTTGAGTTTGTGGGCAGTTGAGAAAGATATCTATTGTTGGTAGAATTTGTGTACAATAAGAGCTATCAGTCCAGCATTAAAATGGCACCATTTGAGGCTCTTTACTGAAGGAAGTGTAGAACACTATTGTACTGGTCGAAGCTGAGTGAATCTAAACTGGTAGGTATCGATTTGATACATGAGATGGATGATAAAGTTTGGATAGTCCGTGATTGCTTAATAGTAGCGTCTGATTGTCAGAAGTCTTATGCAGACCTCAGGAGGAAAGATATAGAATTTGCAGTCAGAGATCGAGTTTTCTTGAAAGTTTCACCTTGGAAGAAGGGCTACGTTTCGGTAGAAAAGGAAAGTTGAGTCTGCGGTTTATTGGGCGGTATGAGATTATTGAAAGAGTAGGTCTTGTGGCATATAAGTTAGCTTTACTTCCAGAACTTGAGAAAATTCACAATGTCTTTCACGTTTCGATCTTGAGGTGGATCAAATCAGATCCTTCACATGTTATCACTCCCTGTGAGATTAAGATACAACCAGATTTATCGTATTTAGAAGAACCGGTTAGAATTCTGGCTCATGAGGTGAAGGAGTTACGAAATAAGAGAGTACCATTGGTAAAAGTCTTATGGAATCAACATGGACTTTAAGAAGCTACATGGGAAATTGAAGCTTCGATGAGATCACAATACCCTAATTTATTTACTGGTAAGAAATTTCGGGACGAAATTTCTTAAAGGGGGAGAGTTGTAACAACTCGATTTTTAGTGGTGTAGGAAAATAGTAGTTTCGAGGCCACAACTTTGACGAGTCAGGTCGTAAATATTAAATATTAAATATTTATGATGTCACTGGTGTATTAAATTTTGGTTAAAGAATTTTATTGTTAAGGTAGCGAATTAAGTGAAAAGGACTAAACTGTAGAAGTTATAAATGTTAAATTTTTTAAATTGAGGGACCAAATAAGTAAAATAACCAATAGATGTTAAGTTATTGGATTTTCATGAGATTCAATTGATTATGAAAGAGATTAACTAAAGTTAAAAGAGAATAAATAAGCTTAATTATGAAAGAACTAAAAATTATAAAAAAACCTAAGTATATAAATGATAAAATAAAGAAACAAAGATGAAAATTTTTCATCTTTCTCTTCTTCTTTATTTCACACAGTAGAATAGGGGAAAAAGCTAGGGTTCCATCTTTTTCTACTTGAAGCTTTGATTTGGGTAAGTAAACCTTGTTCGTTTTTAGTAATTTTTATGTTTTTTAGTCCATATTAGCTTAATCTAGTTAGCCCAATTACTAATTTGTGAATCTGTCAAATGTTATAAAACTTTCCATTGATGAATAAGATGTTTCATTGAAATTTATGGAAGTTTTATGAGCTTGGTTGTTGGATTTGGTGATTTTGTAAAATGATTTTTGATGATTTTAGGGTTTTAGGACTAGATTATTAAAATGGTAAAAATACATGTACTTGATGTGAAATAATTACATGAAGGGATTGTGGGAAGACCATATAGTGTTCAGCTAGTATGGGTTTAAAAATAAAATGGTTATTTTGCATGTTTGAGGCTTAGGGGCTAAATTAAATAAAAGTAAAATGTTAGGGGTAATTTTATAAAAAATACCAAAAATGATGAAATAGCATAAAATGAATTAAATTTTATGTTGAATTTTATAATTGAATGATTTATTATAATAGATCAAGAACGAGTTGTGGATCACGAAAAAAGGAAGATTACGAAATAGTCCTTGGAGTTTAGTTTTAGTTGTAATTTAGTCCAGTAAGTTCGTACTATTATTTTTAAATTTTAATATTGATAACTATATTCAACTTGGAATTATTCTTGGACAATTGATGAAGCGGAAGGCTCAGATAGAGAAATGTTGTGATTTTAGCTCGGATAGAGCGATATTCTGATTCTAGCTCAGATAAAGCAATATTCTAATTCTGGCTTGGGTAGATCATTACTCTATTTCTTGCTCGGGTGGAGTGTTACTCTTAATCTGGCTCGGGTAGAGCATTATTCTATTTCTGGCTCAGGTAGAGCATTACTCTGAATTTGGCTCGAGTAGAGAATTATTCTATTTCTAGCTCGGGTAGAGTG
Organism: Gossypioides kirkii; assembly: GCA_005610355.1. Taxonomy (NCBI): domain Eukaryota; kingdom Viridiplantae; phylum Streptophyta; class Magnoliopsida; order Malvales; family Malvaceae; genus Gossypioides; species Gossypioides kirkii. The sequence continues at coordinate 18,921,427 of CP032245.1, forward strand.
TTACTCTAAATTTGGCTTGGGTAGAGCATTATTCTATTTTTGGCTCGGGTAGAGCGTTATTCTATTTTTGGCTTGGAAAGAGCATTATTCTATATCTATGCTTGAATGAGTTATATTCTATACAGGGCACAAGTGATTGTGGTAAATTTATCTAACTCTATGAACTTACTAAGCTTCGTAAGCTGACTTGTGGATTTGTTTGTTGTTTTGTAGATTTATTTTGCTATAAGAAGATCAAATCATCTCGAAGAATCACACTATCCTGGTAGCATCTTCGGTAGATTTTGTATCACTCGGCTTATATGGCATGTACTAGGATGATGTATATTGCATTAGATTAGTATGTTTAAGCTATATGAATGAAAATAGCTCTAGAAGAATGAAAAGATCTTGTGATAAATGCTAGATGGTTGCTTGAGTTTGGTATGTATGAAAAGGGTGAAACATTTTAATTAGATAAAAGAATGAGTGTGGATTGATTCATCACTTATATGTGTATTGGTTCTATGTTTTATGTTGATTATCTATAGACATATTAATGGTTGTGAGTAATGGGCATGTTAAGCTAGTTGTAGGAATTTTTGCACCTTTATTTGGAAATTTCGTAGGTACACACGGTCTGGTACATAGGCCACTACACGGGTGTGTGCCTTGGAAAAATTGGTGTAGGTCTCACACGGTTTCACACATGGGCGTGTGGCGTATTTTTGCATGCTCACACGACCTATCACACAATTTGTGACACGACCGTGTGTTGGTATTTTGGGTATGTACACGGCCTGGAACATGGTCTAGGACACGACCGTGTGTCCCCTGTTTTAAGAATTTTGATGTTTCATGTGATGTTTCAATTTCAATTCAATCAGGTCCCTATAAATTTGAAATGTGAAAAAGAGAATGAAATATCTAATTGAATTGTAATATATTTTGTTGACAGTAACTTTACATATGATGTTTTAGATTGTATTTGTTCCAGTTGTAAATGATCTATAAGCCCTTGAAACCTTAATCGGCGACAGTGTCAGGTTTTGAGTGTTACATAGGTTAAAGTCTCATTGTTCACAATTTTTTATTTAATTTTTTTGATAATCTTGGCAATTTTGGATATGCATGGCCGACCACCTATAGTTGGCATAAGAGGAAGGATTTGTTTCCTCCAATAGGTGGTCAAAGTTGTCAAAAGTGAGGGAATATGATACCCTTTATGCTCCATATCTCCCCCTCTTGCCTAAACCTCAACTTACCATTTTTGTGAGTGTTGACATAGCTCTCTCACCCTTTTGGCCGTCCATACCCTCTCCCCTCTCATTTTCATCGTTCATTTTGTTTCTTTTAATCTCCTAGCACCACCACTTTTCTTTCTTTTTACTGCTGACCACCAACCACTCTTTTTACATTTTATCTTCCTCCATCGTGAACTGAACAACCACCATTTGAGCACCACCACCCAAGGTCGAGTCCCTCTTCATTTTTCACCTCCCTTCTCCAATTGTCACTGCTAACATTGTCGTACGCCACCTTGAAGCTTCCCATCTTTCTCTTTTCTCCCATATTTTTTCTATTACTTCTTCTTTCTTCCTTAAACTGAACCCTTGCACTATCACTTAAACCACTACCGAACCACTATTGAACCACCGCTAGATCGTCGTCGTCGCCACCGCCAGTGATCGAAAATCTTTCTTTTTTAATTATTTTTCTTCTCATCCACTAAAGCCGAATCTTACATTGGTTTAATTGAAATTTTGTAGTTCGAAAGTACCCCTAGATCATTCGATCTTCTCGAAATTGTGTAAACCAAGTGCTAAAAGTTTACTTTATTGTCTTTAAGGCCGATTGAGGCCTAAAGGTTAGCTAACATACTATGTGAGTGTGCAGGAGACCATTAGAAGTTGAAAAAAATGAGAAATTGATCACTATGTCATGACATAGGATGCACTATGTCGTAACAAAGGGACTAGACTTAATGATTAAGGGGACTGACTTCTTTGTCGCGACATACATAGGCTATGTTGGAACAATGCCTGCATGATGACACCAAATAAAGGGACTGAATTTTGTCGTGACACAGGTCCTAATGTATTGCGACATCGACCCTTGGACTCAATTTTTGCACTGAGTGAAGGATGTTTTAGTCTTTACAATTCAACTTAAACATGAAGGACGACAACTGACCTAAGGTTGAGGAAAAACGACCTGACAGGGATTTTCAATTGGATCAGCAGTTTGGGAAAGGAAGAGCATGAAACAAACACTAGGTTTGATTATCCTAGAAAGTCATTTAGGTAGGAATGAACCCAAAATTGGTATTGGTTATTCGTGAAAACCTTTTCCCCAAATGACATCTAGCGATAAGTAGTCTCTATCGACTTGCTATGCTGGTGGAAGATTGGAAGATCCAACTGGGATAGTAACTTGTTGATTGAAGAAAAATCCCCAAAAACCAACAGTTGGAAAAACCATACAAAAGTGACCTAATCTCCCCAAACCCGTTTATTGAAACTACACATCACATCTTTACTTTGTTTTATTTATTTTTTTATGTTTTCACCAAAAAAATTTTCATTTTATTCTCGTACTATAATCCCTAAGGTTAGTACTAATTAATTCTTTTCTTTGCAGGGATTTAATTCACTATCACCTTAAGCCTCCTTTGGGTACAATCCTTGGAATTCTACCGAGTATTTCATTGTACAGTCTATACTACAACCTGACTCGTATACTTGCGGAAGCAGAAAACACATCCCGAACACGAGTACGTTCGGAGGCGATTAGTACACAAAGTAGGATAGACTTAAAAAGATGGTAATATGGCTTATGTTGTAGGTAATTTGAAATAAATAGGCCATTAAGCTCAAAATTAAAGTTTCAAGGGTTTAATATCATAAGATGGGCTTGAAAGGCTCAAATGATCCAAAGAAAATGTGCCTATATCATAGTTAGACTTTTATGTCTCCTAGGATTTTGCCTCAAGAAAGTTACTAAGTCAATTCTAAAGACATATACCTTTATGCATGTCTAATCTCAAGGAAAACTAAATTTTCATGGAAAACATCACCTAGGACTAAGATCATACAAGCATTCTATACTTCATGATAACATTCATTCAACTCAGATAGAATTATCACTCATGGTTTCTTTCAAACTAACTTATGAACAAAATTTTTTCTCTTACCCTCTTTAAAAAGAAGCAATGTCCTCACTACGAAAACAAAGTAATGAATGAAAACTGAACACCAGGTAGGGTTGTAAGAAAAGAGAGGTGAGTCATTAAGATTGCTTAAATACCAAGTCTTTCTTAATAATACAGTCCTAGACATGTTCTTTCCCATTACCACATCAGTTAGTCTTTTCTTAATAAAGAGGTATTAAGCTTATTCATGTTTGTAGTGTTTTATTATGTGAAAATAAAATCCTAACTACGAAAGAAATAAACACCTAAAGACCTAAAAACAAACAAACAAACAAATAAATAAATAAAGACAAGAATCTCGCCATTTATTTTTTGACTCATCCCCCTTGTCTTTTTCTTCAGTTCTATCCTTGCTTTCATACTCGTCTTCTTTCTTCCATATCTCAAAGATATCATTTGGAAACTCAAGAAAAAAAGTGTTAGAGATATTCTTAAAATTATTTCTGATGGAATCATCTCTAATCTTTGCATATCTCCAGTAAGTTGTTGATTGTGCATGAATTTGCACATATCCATCATAATTGACAATTTTAATTTCTTTGAAGTGCTTTCATAACTTAGTATTGGAATAGCTAATGCAAGATCAATATGATCTGCCTGTTTTATACGTAGCAGATTGAACTAGTTTTCACACTTGAAGAGCTTCAAATTAAGCATCTTATTTATATTTCTATAGGATTTTACTTAGTTTTACCTTTGACTAAATTATGGAAACCAAATGCTAAAAGGTTACTTTATTGTCCTTAACGCCAATTAAGGCCTAAAGGTTAGCTAACATACTTCGTGAATGTGCAGAAGACGTTTAGAAGTTGAACAAAAGTGAAGCTGATCACTTTGTCACGACATAGGAAGCCCTACATCCCAACAAACAGACTAGACTTGAAGATTAAGGGGACTGACTTCTTTATCGTGACATACATAGGCTATGTCTCGACAACGCCTACACGTGAACTAATTAGGGGACTGACTTCTTCGTCGAGACATAGGTCCTGGTGTGACGCGACATTGACCTCTAGAGGCTGTTTCTGCAACACGTGAAGGGTATTTCGGTCTTTACAATGCAACTTAAACACAAAGGACGACAGCTGACCTAGGGTTGAGGAAAAGGTCGGCCAAGGCTATAAATAGGGCCTCCAGCACTAGGGTTTCACACACCTTTCTTAGATTTTTGTTTTTACTTTGTTATTTTCATTTTAGAAACGAGATTATAACTTTCGCATAAACGTTCGAGGAATTATTTCTCGATAGATTACCAATACAATTGAAGTTTCTTTTATTTCATTGAATCAATTTTATACTTAGTTATATTATTGCTTTTTATGATGTTTAAGAAAACCATGAGAAACTAATTCCATTTTGGGGAATCAGGGAGTGGAAGTATGAATATCTAATGGTTTTATAAAAAGGGATTTTTAATCGGATAAGTTGTTTGGGAGAGGAAGAGGATTAAACAAACACTAGGCTTGACAACCCTAGAAAGTCATTTAGATGGGAATGAACCTAAAATAGGTATTGCCTATCCGTGAAAACCTTTTCCCCAAATCGGTTTAGACTATGACATTTAATGATAAGTAGTCTTTATCGACTTGCTATGTTGGTGGAAGATTGGAAGATCTAATTGGGTAGTAGCTAGTTGATTGAAGAAAAATCCCTAAAACCCAACAATTGAAGAAATCATACTGAAGCGACCTAATCTCCCTAAAGCCATTTCTTAAATCGATACATCTCGTCCTTTACTTATTTTATTTCTTTTTATGTTTTTCACAACAAACTCTTTTATTTTATTCTCATACTATAATCCTTAAACTTAGTACTAATTAATTCTTTTCTATGCAGGGATTTAATTCACTATTGCCTTAAGCCTCCTTTGGGTACAATCCTCGGAATACTACCAAGTATTTCGTTGTAAAATCTATTACACCTTGACCCGTATATTTGCGGAAGCTGAAAACACATATCGAACAAAAGTATATTTGGAGGAGATTAAGTTGTTGGCGTCATTGTCGGGGGAGGCAACGCTTTAGTAATTTTTATTTTCTTCTTTGTTATTAGAATAATTAGGAAATTTTTAGGGAATAGATACGAGTTAACAATACTAACAGTTCTTTTGTCCCACATATTAACTATTTTCCTCCAATTCTATCACTTTATTGCAAGGCCATGGACAATTACTATCTTTATTTAGATAAGGACTACGGTTACGAGGATAACATCTACGATGATGATATTTAGGAAGATGGATACTTTGAAGATTGGGAGATCTAGGAAAATCAAAGGTTATTGATGCTCTAATTAAGTCAACTCCATGGGGAGGTCTCGAATCTCAATCAACATGGTAATAAATCTTCTTGAAAAAACCATATAGAATATGAACAAAGAGAGTAAGAACAAGAGGAGAGGTTATGCACGGAAAAGGAAAAAGAAATTTTTATCGAACCATCGAACAATACGATGTATTGTCATTGGAAAGGGAAGTTGAAAGTATTTTGACAATCGAGAATGAGCCCCAATCTAGTAAAGAATCAATCCTTGTAAAAGAGGATGTTGGTTCCCACTCACAAAGCTTAGATCTTCAATTGATTACTGTTATAGATAGGCCCAAGAAAGAAATTTTAACAATTGAAGAAACTATAGATCAGAAATTTGATTTTAAATGTGAGATGGCTGCAATATACAATACTGTCCTTTTGCAAAAAATTCCTAGAGAAATTACTAATGTGAAAATTTTTCACTTACTGCAGATAACAGGAAAAATTTACATTTATAAGCTAGCTCATCAGTTTTGGGATGTTAAGATAATAAAATCCTCATGGAAGAAGGAAGGAAGTAAGTCTGTAGAAAGTTCAGTTATTACAATGGCATCATGAACCAAAATTTGTAGGATTATGTGATGAAAACTATGGATGGAAGGAGAGGGTTGCAGTAACACAAGAGGATTGTGAATATTAAAATCATTTTTACTAAATGAGGTAATTGAGCAGCTTCTAGGTCACCACACAAGGGCTTAAAAATTCTATAATTGGCCAAATAATGAAAGCAGCCACAAGATTAGGTGGTGGCATAAATTTGCAATCGTCGTGGACAAATACAACCGAATAGTCACAAGATTAGGAACTGGAGGTTATGTCTGTAGGACAAAAAACAATTTCGAGAAAGGGACAGATGCCAGAGGATAGCTTGGCATGACGGCTGCTCGACGAACAGTGATAGAACAAACTATTCTCGGGAGCCGAAGTGCACACTAACATTCTTGTCAGACAATTATGAAAAGTATTAATATGCATTTTTATACTTATATAGATATTAACATACTAACTCTATTATATTTTAAATTTTAGGGTATTTTAATCGAAACTGACATGTTTGTCGCGACACAACCTCTCTACGTCGCGACAAGGCAACCAGGCTACTCCCAAAGACGCCCAAGCATGCTATGACGTGACATACCCCTTTGTATGTTGCGACAAAGGGGTCAGACGGCTAAAAGCTGAAAAATGATAGGTTTGTCACCACTCTCGTGCCTTTTCCCACTCGTAATTTCCTCTCGTAGGCTCTTAAGAGAACTAAAAGAACTCTTTCAATTTCCTTTCGAAAGTTGGCAGCATGGAAAAATTTCCTTATCGTTTTCACGAGTGCTTGCAACAAGAACACACGTCAGTAGGCTCACAAAGATGATTGAAACTTCTTGGAATTGCTCGGAATGATTTCAACTTAAATGACAAGAACAAAAACTAATATTTTTTCTCGATCCTTTTTTTTTCAATTTTTTAATTCGAATTTTTCCTCTTTATTTTCAAAATTTGAATTTCCTATGTTTTTTTTCAATATTTTTGAATTCCTTTTTTTTGAATTTTTCACTTTTTTTCAAGAAACAAAACAACAGTAAAGATAGATATGAATTGAATTTCAAGATTCTCGAGCTCTAATACAAAATTATGCTATTTCTTGAGCTTTGAGGGTTCAAAAAATAGCCTATTTGAAGAATAGTCTTGAAATAGTTCACAAGGTGGAAACCTTAATCCGAAGCACTTGAATTCTCTAAGGAACCGTAGCTATATTAAAACTACGACCCGCTTAAACTTGACCTTATACTCGAATCTTGGTATGTCGAAGTCTCCACATCCCGGGATGGTAAACGGAGTGATAAGACAAAATTTGAATGCCACAAACTTTTAAAAAAGTTTGAAAAGGTCGAACAGTTTAATGAAGAACCAAGAGAGAAATATTCTAAAAAATATGATTTAAATTCAAGTAAAGTTTTTTTACATAGTGATTTAGGATGAAATTTATAGGCCTCAATTGACCTTTCAAGTTCCCTATATGACCTTTCAAATTCGGCAATTTACTAGCTATTAAAACAACAGTTATTCGATTGTAACTCATGGAGGATAGGCCAAAAGACATGTCTCTTCACTAATCCATAGTTACCTTAAGGGTCATCTTCTTTATGAAAGCTTAATGGTCCTTAAAGGTGGGTTTGTAGTCCCTTCATCTTCTATAACTGGTTGTCTTCATTTCTTGTATTTCCTCCCTTTAACTGATACCATGAATTGGCGTTTAAGTGCTTGAAATAGATCAGATTTGAACAGCCACTCTTGGTAAATTTGAATAGTCACAATTCATCAATATTGAAAGCTGATTCTTGAATGAATTTTTTGCATTTATTCACCTTCAAAATCCACCGAAAAATCCTCTTCTTGTACTAGCAATTTAAGTGACCAAATGCAAACTTTTTCATGCCAAAACCGAACAGCCTTTGTATGTGAACGTCCCTAGATCTTATTATCAGCCTTTAATCATCCCTAAAACACATTAAACATGCATTAAGACAATTTAATCATGCTAATAAGCTGGAATGAATTGAACAGACACCTAGACAAGAGTAAGTGAATATTTAAACATTTGCAACCTATTCAAATTCTTATTTAACTTAAAACACCCTATTTATAATAAAATAAACACACTATATAACTTATGTTTTAAAAAGTAACAGCCAAAATAAATAACATACTTCACACACTTATGACTCTAACTCATGTTTAAACTAAATGAACACACAAGATGCTTAAATGAAAGCCTTATTTAATATGAAAATGAGTTACTAATGCATGACTTTATTTAAGATGCAAACTTTAACTATCATGGGAATTACATAATGCATGGCATAATTTATGATGCAAATTTAACTAACATGAGAGTTGAGCACAAAATGGATGTCATGATTAAAAGATGCAGATTAATAATGCATGAAAAAATTAAATCACAATCTTAATTAACATATGAGATGTTTTTATGCATGACTTAATTAAATGCAAAACACTTAATGCAAGACATAATTAAAAATACAAACACTTATTAAAATGAAATAAAACTTAAATAAAATTAAAAATTCCTTAAAAACATTAGCCCAATAATCAATCAGGCTCGTGAGATGTGTCATTTTGCACTTGGGCCCTCGTGTTTGGGCCAATCTTGATATCTCCGAATTGCATTGTAACATGATGTGACTATGCTCACATCAGTAGGTGTTAAATTATTGATTATGATTTAGGGAATAAGGCAATGTGGTAGACTTATATGGATTCTTGCCATGAAATTATGGATGTTTTATAGTTTATTGCTTTTAGGATTTATGAGACTTGGAGCTCGGTATATCGTATGGCTACTTGGATATGATTCGATGTTTTGAACTGATAATATAGATGTTTTAATGATTTTTAGGTGATATATTAGTTGCATGTTGATTTGGTATAAGTTTGGATGATTAGAATGCTTATATATGTTGTATTTTTGTTGGTTTGGAGTAGAGGAATCGATAATCGGGTTTTAAAAATGATACCTCTATCATTTTCGAAGTGCAGGAAGTCAATTTTGCGAGCCAGTATTGATTTTTTATCATGAGTATAGATACTCTTGGTGAAATTATTAATACTTTTTCAGTGGTACCGATATTTTTTGATACTTGAGTTTTGTAAATGAGAAACAATAAGCTAATTTGGTATCAATTTTCCAAGTGGTATCGATATCACTTGAGAGAATTATCGATACCACTCTATCAGTATTGATACCTACGTGACAGTTTTTGTAAAATTTGCTAAGTGATCCTAAAGCATGATAAATTGGTGTTATAAGCTTGTTTGAAGTACAATTAGCATGTTCTATTGATAATTAACATTTGTTTGTCATAAAAATCATATGAATACCATGATACAAAGATGTTCACATTAAATTTGATAACCGAATTGGTGAATATGTTGTGAGACGGTGGTGTACCATCCAGTTACTCGGGGTTGATGATCGGGTCTGGTATAGGGTGTTACAGGCGCAATTAGTAAATGGCCTCTACATTTTAGATCAAGATAGAACCATTTATAAAATAAATACTAACATATCAAAAATAAATTACTCTAATCAAACTTATATTTGACTTTCTCGTTTGGGCCATATAAGTTAGAAGCACATATCAAAGCTCCATAGAGATGGGATTTTGGATTCTTTTGTTTTTGAACAATTGGAAATATATATGAGTCTTGCTTGTTGGGTAAAACGACTAAAACTCATTTTAATAGTAAAAGTGACTTGCTCCGAACGTACTCTTGTTCAGGATGTGTTTTTGGTTTCCGCAAGTATATGGGTCAAGTTGTAATATAGATTGTATAACGACATACTTGATAGTATTCCGAGGATTGTACCCAAAGGAGGCTTAAGGCGATAGTGACTTAAATCCCTGCAAAGAAAAGAATTAATTAGTACTAATTTTAGGGATTATACTATGAGAATAAAATAAAAGAGTTTGTTGTGAAAACATAAAAAGAAATAAAATAAGCAAAAGATGAGATGTATCGATTCGATAAATAGCTTTTGGGAGATTACGATGCTTCAATATGATTTCTTCAATTGTTACGTTTTGGGGATTTTTCTTCAACCAACTAGTTACTACCTAGTTGGATCTTCTTATCTTCCGCCAACATAGTAAGTTGATAGAGACTACTTACCGCTATATGTCATAGTCTAAACCGGTTTGGGGGAAAGGTTTTCATGAATAGGCAATACAAATTTTGAGTTCATTCCCACCTAAATGATTTTCTAGGGTTGTCAGGCTTAGTGTTTGTTTAATGCTCTTCCTTTTCCAAATAGCTGAATTTAGTAAAAATCCCTGTTTATACAACATTTAAATATTCATACTTCCACTCACTAATTACCAAAAATGGAATTAGTTCCTCATGGTTTTCTTAAACATCATAAAAAACAATAATATAACTAAGCATAAAATTGATTCAATGAAATAAAAGAAACTTCAATTGTATTAGCAATCTATCGGGAAATAATTCCTGGAATGTTTATGTGAAACTTACAATCTCGTTTCTAAAACGAAAATAACAAAGTAAAAACTAAAAGCTAAGAAAGGTTGTGTGAAACCCTAGTGCTGAGGCCCTATTTATAGCCTTGGCTGGCCGTTTTTCCTCAACCCTAGGTCAGCTATCGTCCTTCATGTTTAAGTTTCATTGTAAAGACCAAAATGCCTTTCACTCGATGTAAAAACCACGTCCAGGGGTCGATGTCAAGACACCCAAGACCTGTTTCATGACGAAGAAGTCAATCCCCTACTTAGTGTCATCGTGTAGGCGTTGTCACGACATAGCCTATGTATGTTGCGACAAAGAAGTCAATCCCTTTAATCTTCAAGTCTAGTCCCTTTATTGTGATGTAGAGCTTCCTATGTCATGACTAAGTGATCAGCTTAACTTTTGTTCAACTTCTGAAGGTCTCCTTGATCTGTCGATTTCATTCTTAGCAGATTGAACTACTTTCCACGCTTGAAGAGCTTGAAATCAAGTATTTTTGTTATGTTTTCGTAGGATTTAATTTAGATTTCTCATGTGAATAAATTGTGTAACCTAAGTTCTAAAATACCATTTTATTTGTCATTAAGGTCGATTAAGGCCTAAAGGTTATCTAATGTACTTGGTGAGTGTGCAGGAGACCACAAGAAGTGTAACAATAAGGAGCATGATTACTTCTTCACGACATAGTCTGAGTTACGTCACAACAAAGGGACTAGACTTGGAGAATTCAAAGATTGACTTCTTTGTCGCGACAACGCTTGTAGGATGACACTTCACCTGGAGACTGATGTCTTTGTCATGACACAGGTCCTGGTGTGTCGCAACATGGACCCCTGAATGCAGATATCACATTAAATGAAGGGCATTTTGGTCTGTACAATGCCATTGAAACACAAGGAACGATAGTTGACCGAGGGTTGCAGAAAAATGGGCATCCAAAGCTATAAATAGGGCCTTTAGCACTAGGGTTTGACACACCATTCAGTAGATCTTAGTTTTTAGTTTATTTTATTTTTCAACTTCAAACGAGATTGTTGAAACTCACATAAATGATTGAGGAATTTTTCCCGATAGATTGCTAATAAAATTTCAGTTTCTTTTTCATTCTTTTCTTCAATTATATGTTCTTATATATTGTTTATTTGATGATCAAAGAAAGCATGAGGAACTGATTCCATTTTGTGGAATTAGGAAGTGGACATATGAATAATTAATTATTGTTTTACAGGGATTTTACCTTTCGGATTAGCTGTTTAGGAAAGGAAGAACCTCGAACAAACACTAGGCCTGACAACCCTAGAAAGTCATCTAGGTGGGAATGAACCCAAAATTGGTATTATCCATCCATGAACACCTTGTCCCCTAACCGATTTAGATTTTGACATCTAGCGATAAGAAATCTCTATCGACTTGATATGCCGGCTGAAGATCAAGTGATCCAACTGGGGTAGTGACTAGTTGATTGGAGGAAAATCCCTAAAACCCTACAATTGAGGAACTCATATGGAAACGACCTAATATCCCTAATGCCGTTTATAAGAATTCTACATCTCAATTATTTTCTTTTATTTTCTATTTCACCTTTTATGCTCTTGAAACTCTACTCTTTATTTCTTCGTACTATAAACCCTAAAATAAGTACTAATTAATTTTCTTCTTTATAGAGATTTTATTTACTATCACTTTACTCCTCCTTTGGGTACTATCCTCAGAATACTACTGATCGGTTGTTTAACGTCACAACAATAATGTGTAAGCGTATACTGTCGATGCAAGTATAATAGACAAATATGAGTCTGTCTGATATTGATCTCACAAAGTTGGTTTTCTTTTATTTATCAGTTTCAGTGCAATAGCAAATAAAAACGAGATAAATTGTGAGAATAGTTATCGGAGGAATAACTTGAAAATAAAGATGAAATATAATAATAATAATAATAATAATAATAATAATAATAATAATAATAATAATAATAATATGGGATCCCCAACGTGAATATTCAGCAAACTACTAAGTGCTCACAAGATATAGAAGGATATGTGACTGTCGATGCAATAAAGTGCAATGAATATTTTACCAAGTTTAACTTTTATATTTAACCTAAGACTTAAACATGCACATTAACCACACCTTCTGATGATGACAATTGAACACGATTAAGAATAAGTGGATTAAATCCCTTTAATCCTCAATCAACTTCCGTTGTCATGCTTGTTAGCTTGAACTGTCACTACACCTTCCAGTGATAGTGACTGTAATAACATTTCCATGCTAAAAACATTCAAGCCCAAAGATTAAACAGTAGAAGCAAAGTTGAATAAAATAACATTTAACCCAAAGTTTATGTGTACTTCCGTACAAACATAAAATATAGAGTAATCACCAGCGTTTAGAAAAGAAATGTAAAAGAAACATGTGGAGAATATTATTCCTAGACAACTCGAATTGATCTCTCACTTCCCTCTTATGTCACACTTAAGGCTCCTCGTTAAGAGCTGGTTTGCATCCTTTTCATGTTAGTTCTCCCGTGGGAACTTAAGCCTCCATAGCCAAAAAGCTTCAAAGGTAAGTTTAAGAAGAATATGCACCAAGAGACCTCTTTTTCTCTTTCCTTGTAAATATTTATATCCCTCAAAATTATACCGGTGTCCTTTCATAATAATCATGCTATTTCTGTCCGCACCAGTTGGTTATACCAGACTCGATAGCTAACACATTTCTAGACAGCTCACAAATTTTTGTTCTTATTCGGACAGCTATCGGGTGCGGCGACAGTTCTAGGTGCAATCTGGAAATACTCATGCAGCGACATCAGTACCAAAACATGAAAAAATTAAGGGTAACTAGGCTAAGGTCCATTGAGTTAGAAAATGGAATTTACTAAACTAAAAATTGCTAAAATATGTGCTAAAAACAACTAAATGGGAACAAATTAACCAATAAGTAGGGAGAAAACATATGTTCTTTCTAGCACTATCACACCCCCAAACTTGAGTTTTTAATTGTCCTCAAATAAAACAGAAACTAGCAAGGCTACACAAAAATTCACCAAGGCAAATGATCATTCTAGCAACTTGATTCATCTAAAATCCTAATGAATGAATCATATTCAAATGACAGAATATTGCATCGACAACACATAAGTATGAATAACTAAGATTGTAACTTCATCAAAGCCAGCATCATGCCTCAAATCCTAAATTTCATCTACCAATACAGCATTTATTGTACAATACTAAGTATCTATATATCTATTTTCTTTTCTTTTCTTTTTTATTTTTTTTGTATGAACAAGGGATATCGTTGCATTAGTATACCCTTGTTCCTGAGAAGTAACGATGGAGTGCAACAAACCCCTAGGGAGTACGTAATTACACCGACACACACTTATGCAGCGACAGCCTTTAGCCAGATTCATTTTTCTAACACTTGCGTTGGAGTGTTCCCCCTTGAACAATTCACAGTACACCCACATTAGAGTGTCTCTTATTTATCAATATATATATATATACATAAGCAGCTGTAAAAGGTAGATTCATTCAAGATTCAAGGAATGCAACTAGTCATCCATTACTAATGCAATCTAAATCATTCATCAAAGAATTGAAGATACAACATTTAGTCAAATTTATCCAACTCATTCATTGATAGTTCACATGATTCAAGAATTAAGCATCGAATGTAACAAAAAATTTCAAACATATTTGCATTAACCATTCATAAACCTTGAATGCTTCATTAAACTCAAAAAAAAATTGAAATATGGGTGCATTTCTAAACCCCATATGCATTCCCCCAAACTTAAAGTTTGCATTGTCCTCAATGCACTAACATTAAAATGCAATGAAAATAAAAATGCAATGACAATGTGCACTAACAAAATAAAAATTACAGCTACATGCAATGCATGAACAACACAGCTAAAAAAATTTAAAATAAATTAACGCAGTTTTCCGTAGCCACAGATGTGGCTGCATGATGCTTCTTCTTCCTCCTCTTTTTCTCCTCCTTCTTGCACATTTTTATCTTTGGAGCACTTTCTCTTATTTTATTTGGGCTTCGCACGGTCCTCAGATCACTCCTTAGTTTCCTACTCTACCCCGGCATCATCGGTTGCTTCTTGTGTAGGCGGGATCACCTTGAGTGGTCTGTGTAGATGACTATCATCAAGAGTTGTGCAGCTCCGCACTAGTTTCTTTTGTAGCTTCCATCGGTCTCGCTCTAAATTCTTAATAGGTGCACCAACAACTTCAGGTGCAGTGATAGTGTCCTTAGCTGATTCTTTCTAAACATCTTTTCTCTCAACATTTTCTTGCTTGGCATCTTTTTCCTTCTCATTCACATCATCAACATGGGTTTCCTCCTCAATAGCAGGTTCCTGTTGGCTAACAGTGAAATCATCTTCGAACAGGCTATCAATCCTTCTCAAGCACTCATTGACGTCCCTTGATTCCGCTTCTTTCGCATCATCAGAGACGTGCACAATGGGAGGGGATGCCACCGATCGATCTCGGTCCCCTAAGTCACTAGCGTCTGATAAGATTTCATAATCTCGGATGATCGATGGGAACATTGGAAATTATGGGAGTGGGGCTGGGCTCAACTGCCTTAATGTGGCTACAATAGAACTGTTCTAAGCCTTGGTATAAGCATAGAACAAATTTTGTGATCTGTCCATATCCTCTATTGTAACGGCAAGCCTGATCTACCTATTGCTGATGGAATTGGCCAACTTCTTGACATCCTTCATTTTGTGTAACAAGGATGTCTCTACAGTCAGCTTTGTTCCCTTAATTTTCGCCTTGGCTTTGCCCTTCCTCATTTTTCTTGTCTCTACCTCCTTCACTATTCATGTATCTTTGCCACGAGTCATTCTTTCAATATAGGCTTCATTGGTCGGACCCTTATTATCCAGGATTTCTTCATCATCACGAGGCATGATACCCTTCTATTGGTACAATAGCATCACCAACGATGGGAAAACCAAAAATCTAGATTGCTTTGCGACGCAGTCAGCAATTTCTTGGTGGATTATTGTGTCGAATCAATCTTTCTGCCTTTGATAATTAAATGTATCAAATACATTCTATCGAGGGTGACTGTGGAGCTGTGGGTAGGGGGCTTTAGCCTGCAGTTAACAAAATGAAACCATAGTTTGCTTTGCAGTTTCAGGAAGCATTGGTTCATTGTGTAATTCTTATGATGTGAACCCGTCACACTGCTCCCTCGACATACAAATCCTTCACCAAGAGGTCTATTTTGTCGTCTGTGATATCCTCAATGAACTCGGAGTGTTCATCCTTATCCACTTTAGTGTTGCACAGCTCATTGATTTTTTTAGCATCCCATGGGATTAAGCCTTCATGAGCAAAAATAAACTCTAACTCATGGTCATAGAGGTTAGCATGAAACTCACGTACCAATGAAGGAGAAAAGCTTCCAGGATGAGTGCAGAAAGTCTCCCACTTCAGTTTGGAGATGATTTTGTAAGCTTGCTTGGCCAAGTCTTACCGTTGTGAAAGGAGAAAGCCCTGTTTTGGGTGGAAGTTTCACTTCAAAATATTATCTTGAAACTTGTCTTTCGCCACTTTTATCAAAAAGATCACTAGCTCTTTTTTCTCTGTTGGTTTGTAGGATTCTGGTTCTCAAACTGCAGTTGCAGAGGGTGAGTGTTCTTCAACAGTTTTGGTGGCTTTCATGAATGATCATCTAGTTCTTGCCATATTTTTGTTAGTGAAGAAGGTTTTAAGATGTAAAGGTACAAGCTTGGAAAAAGAAAGTGAAATAAAATGGTTACTTTGTATGCATTACAGTCTACGCAATGGAGGGGGTTTATAGCGAGTGAAAGAAGAAGATGGAAAGGCGTGATTTTTGTGAAAGGACATAAAACTGGCGGGAATAAAAGTGACCAATGAAAATTATGCCCGCTCAGACAAATCAAATGACTGGGTCACTTTTGATCAAATGGTGAGATCTGAAATCCCTGATATGCCCCCATTCTTGATGAGTCATCAGTGGTAGTACAATCGTACAAATTGCGTTAACAATAAAGTCCAAGTACATCGACAATGGTACCTACTTATTCTGCAAAAACAAACAAGAATTAAAACAAACTTAAACGAAAAAAATAACATAAAATAAAATAAAATTTCATAATAATAAATTCAATAAAAATTAAAAATTTTGGACCAACTGAATGGTCTCTACCCGCCTTTGATCACTATTCCCAAAATAGTGTTTCAACCGCTGTCCATTCACTTTAAACTGGTGTCCATCATGTAAATCTCTGATTGTGATCGCACCATGAGGAAATATTTCGATAACTTGGAAAGGTCTAGACCAACGTGAGTGCAATTTACTTGGGTGTTATTTCAACCTAGAATTGAATAATAAAAATTGTTGACCTGCGATAAATTGCCACTGTAAAATAATTCTATCATGCCATCGTTTGGTCTTTTCTTTGTAAATTGCAGCATTTTCATAGACATTTCCCTTAATCTCCTCTAGTTCTGTGATATCCAATAGCCTTTTTCTTCCACTAGTGTAAAAATCCATGTTCACTTGCTTAATTGCCTACATTGCCTTGTGCTCCAATTTAACTGGCAAGTGACATGCTTTCCCAAAAACCAACAGATATGGTGACATCCCTAAGGGAGATTTGTATGCTGTCCGCAATGCCCATAAAGCATCATCCTATCTGGAAGACTAATCTTTCCTCGAAGGGTGCACAACCTTCTCAAGAATGTTCTTAATTTGTCGATTGGATACTTCGGCTTATCCATTGGTTTGCGGATGATAAGTAGTAGCCATTATATGATTAACTCCATATCTTTTCAATGCAGCTGCCACTTGGTTACAATGAAACTGTGTACCTTGATCACTAATGAATGCCTTTGGTGTACCAAAGCGGGTGAGTATATGCTTATGAAAAAAATTTAAGCACTGTCTTTGCATTATCCTTTGGGATTGCAACAACTTCAATTCACTTTGAGACGTAGTCAATAGCTACTAATATATAAATATTTCCAAATGAACTTGGAAATGGTCCCATAAAATCCATACCCCAAGCATCGAATAGTTCAACCTCCATAATCGACTGCTGTAACATTTAATTGCGTTGGGATATAGCACCAGTGCACTGACACTAATCGCATTGATACACAAAATTATGCGCGTCCTTGAATAGTGAAGGCAATTAGAATTCTAATTGACTAACCTTAGCAGGAGTTCTCATGCCACCGAAATGAGCTCCATAAGGAGCATCGTGACAATGCTTTAGGATTGAAAGCATCTCCTCTTTCGGAACTCAACACCGAATGATGTTGTCAATGCATACCTTTAATAAATACGACTCGTTCTAATGGTGCTTCACTACTTCACGAAGAAATCTTTCTTTTTTATGGCCTGTGATAGCCCATGCTAGTTTTCCACAACTAGATAATTAACCAAATACGCATACCAAGGGGTTGTATCTATAGAAAATAACTTCTCATCTAGGAATGCGTCAACAATTTAAAGTATGTTTCCATCTTCGCTACCAACTTCTAATTGAGACAGATGGTCTGCAACTTGATTTTCTGAACCCTTGCGATCTTTTATCTCGATATCGAATTCTTACAACAGTAAGATCCAGCGTATCAGACTTGGTTTTGCATCCTTTTTTGCAAAAAGATATCTCAACGCCTAGTGATCAGTAAATACGGTAACTTTTGCACTCACAATATATGAATGGAACTTATCGAAAGCAAAGATTGCATCATAAAATTCTTTCTCTATAGTGGTGTAATTGATTTGAGCTTTTGTAAGAGTTTTACTGGTATAATAGATGGCGTGAAATATTTTTCCTTTGCGTTGTCCTAGAAGGACAACCACAACAAAGTTGCTTGCATCGCACATAACTTCAAAAGGTTGAGACCAATCTGGTGCAACGACAACAGGTGCATTTACTAATTACTTCATTATTTGAATGAATGCATCTAGACATGCCTCGTTAAAGAGGAGTTTTCGATTTTGTTCCAGCAATGAGCATAAGGGCTTTGCAATTTTTGAAAAGTCTCTAATAAATCTTTGGCAAAACCCCGCATGCCCAAGAAAACTGCGAATACCTTTCACATTTGTCGGTGGAGGTAATTTCTCAATGATTTCCACTTTAGCTTTGTCTACTTCAATGCCTTGACTAGAGATGCGATGGCTTAGCACAATGCCTGCAGTTGCCATGAAATGACATTTTTCCCAATTTAGAACAAGATGTGGGTATTCACATTTCTTCAATATTTTATCCAAATTGTCAGCACAATGATCAAAATCATTCTCATAGATTGAGAAATCATCCATAAAAACCTCTAAAGAATCTTCAATCATATCCAAGAATATTTCCACCATGCACCTTTGAAATGTGGCTGGTGCGTTGAAAAGACCAAAAGGCATACGACGAAAAGCAAAAGTACCAAAGGGATAAGTGAAAGTTTTTTTCTCCTGGTCCTCCGGCACAATAGTAATTTGGTTGTATCCAGATAGTCTTCTAGAAAGCAATAATAGGCTCTTCTAGCAAGCCTATCAAATATTTGGTTAATGAAAGGAAGTGGGAAGTGTCCTTCCTTATGGCAACATTAAGTTTGCGATAATCCATACAAACTCACCATCCTGTAAGAATGCGTGTAGGAATTAACTCATCTTTGTCATTTCTAACCACAATGATGACACTCTTTTTAGGTACGCATTGCACTGGACTTATCCAATTTTTATCAGAAATAGGGCAAATAATTCCAACATCAAGCCATTTAATAATTTCCTTCTTAACAACTTCCTTTATCTTCTCGTTTAATCTTCTTTGTTGCTCAATCGATTACTTGCCTTCATATTCCAACTTGATCTTGTGCATGCAAAAAGATGGACTAATGCCTTGAATATCGGTAATACTCCAAGCAAGAGCTCGTTTATGTTGCTTAAGAATATGGACCAATTTCTCTTCTTGAGTTACATCTAGTGTTGCGGAGACAATAATTGGGAGAGTATTGTTATCACCAAGAAAGACATATTTAAGATGAATAGGTAGTGGTTTCAATTCCTGAATAGGGGCTTCTTCAATAGATGACTTGAAGATTGGAGCTGTTCTATTGGCTAAGTCTAAGGATTCAATCTGCCATCCATGCTTGAGTTCAATATTATTTTCTTCAACCATGCTGTCACAATCATCTAAGAATTCATCATCAAATGTCACCACAAACTCTTTAGAAAGTAGTGTGCTTTGGTCATTGAATTCTTCTTCAATTAGATCCTCCAACACATTGATAGTATGGCATTCTTCTTTATCCTTGCATTGAATAGATTCGAAAACACTGAAGGTAACGTGCTTATCATTAAGTCGTATGGTTAGTTTACCTTTGTAAACATCAATAAGAGTTCATCCGGTAGCAAAAAATGGTCGTACCAAGATTATGGGAACTTCCTTGTCTGCCTCGCAATCAAGTATAATAAAATCAGCTGGAAAAATGAATTTTATCCACACGAACTAAGACATCTTTGATTTGCCCTTCAGGTTGAGCCAAGGATCGATTTGCTAGTTGTAATGTCACTACATGTGGTTTCATGTGACAAATTCTCAACTTTCTGAAAGTAGATAGTGACATTAGGTTGATGCTAGCTCCCAAGTCGGATAAATCTTTGCCCATATAATGGTTGCCAATTGAACATGGGATAGTAAAGCTCCTAGGATCTTTCATTTTTTAGGGCAACTTATTTGTCAAAATAGCACTACAGCCTTCTGTGAGTGAAATAGTTTCAATATCATTGAGCTTCTTCTTCTTGGAAAAGAGCTCCTTCATAAAATTCCCATAACTAGGAATTTGCACAAGAGCATCCACTAAAGGAATCTTGATTTGACGTTGCTTCAGCGTGTTCAAAAACTACTGATACTGCTTATCATGCTCATTTTCCCTGAATCTTTATAGAAAAGGCAAACGTTAAGATACATTAGATTGTACCGACACCTTTGATTACATCAATAATTTCGAGGGTCAGACATTAGGCATATGAGTGACAATTTGTGGAACTTCTTTATCTGGTACATCAACAATCTCTTCAAATTCAACCTTCTCATTAGGGCTCACTTCACCAGTATCTTGAGGTGCTACAGTAGAGTCTGTAGTCAGCTAGCTAGTTTGTTTACCACTCCTAAGAGTGATAGCCTTGTAGTGTTCTTTTCCCTTTGGATTTGGATTTTTTTGTGTCAGCTCGCCAGTTTGTTTACCACTCCTAAGAGTGATAGCCTTGTAGTGTTCTTTTCCCTTCGGATTTGGATTTTTTGTGTCAGTAGATAGTGTATCCGGTGGTTGAGTATTCAGATTTGAAGCAAGTTGTCCTAATTATGCCTCCAACGCTCGAATAAAAGATGAATTCCCTTGCAGAATATCTTCCATGCGAGTAATATGCTCCCGCATTAAAGCTGCAAGAGTTGCTAACAAATCAGACGGAGAAGCTTGCGTGTACTGTTATTGTCGATGTCCTTGAACATGATGATTCTGCATTGAAGAGTGTTATGGTTGCATCTGATTCTGATGTGGATGCATCTTGCTGTGTTGTGGCTGCATCTGAGTATGCTGATCGTAGCTCTACTTTTGTTGATTGTAATTCCCTTGTCTTGGATTATAATTTGCTGAAGTAGATGTATTCCCATATCAAAATGTCGTAGCATTTTGTCCAGCATTTTGAGTTCCCCAAGACTGTTGATTGCATGCAGAATTATTATAACAGTAGCCATAAGAATTGCTGCGGATGTTATTGACATAGAAAGCATCCTCTACATGTTGTGGGCAATCTTCATAGCTATGGTTATCACCACAAATCTCACAACAAAAGGTAGGAATATCAACTTGTTGAGCAACTTAGGTGCAACGTCACTAGTCCCTTTCATATTTTTTATCGTATTCGCAAGAGAAGAAACTTGAGCATTAAGTGTATATATTGTGTCCAATTCAATAACTCCCAGAGTAGCTTTTGCTTGTGCAGCTCTAAACATAAGATATTGATAATCATTCTGAGTAATTCTCTCAAGAATTCTACTAGCATCATCATAAGTTGATGTGTCAACAAGATTCCTCGTTTGTGAATTCAGCCCATTATAGAAAATCTCAATTTGAGTTTCCTACTGAATGTCATGCATGGGACAATGTCAAAGCAAAGATTTATAATGTTCCCATGTAGTGTGGAGATTCTCATCATCCAGCTGATGATAAGCTGTAATATCATTTCGGAGATGAGTATTCATTGTCGGCGGGTTAAAGCGTAGAACAAACTGCGTTGCTAGTGCATTCCAAGAAGTAATTGAGTCGACAGGTAGCCCAAGGAACCAAGCACGTGCTCTTCCCTACAAGGAATAAGGAAATAATTACATTTTCAAAGCGTCATCAGGAACACCTTGTTGACTAAAGGAAGCACAAATCAATAAAAATGATTTAAAATGTTCTCGTGCATCTTCACGTGGTAGTCCAGCAAATTGCCTAGTAGAATTCAACATTTGAAACATTACTGACTTGAGTTCAAAATTCCCAGCTTGGATTGCTAGCCTAACAATTCTCGACTGTAAATCATCCAAGATAGGTACAAAAAAATCTCATATAGTCCTGTTTTGTACTTGATCGTCTATGGAAATGGTGGGTCTTCAGCATTTTGTAGTGGTATCGGGGGTATGATCGCAATGCTTCGGGTTATAAAACACCTAAAATAAAATGTGCAAATAGCGCAAAAAAGAAAACAAGTTAGTAATAACTAAATATTATATAATAAAAATAAAATGCAAAAACAAACATAAACATCAAACAAATGCCATCCTCGGTAATGGCGTAAAACTTGATCGGCTGCTTAACGTCATAGTAATAATGTGCAAGCGTACACTATCGATGCAAGTATAGTAGACAGATATGAGTCTATTGGATATCGATCCCACGAGGATGATTGTCTTTTATTTATCAATGTCAATGCAATAAAAATAAAAAACGAGGTAAATTGTGAGAATAGTTGTCGGAGCAATAACTTGAAAATAAAGATGAAATATAATAATAATAATAATAAAATGGCATCCCCAATGTGAATATTAAACAGACTACTAAGTGCTCACAAGATATAGAAGGATAGGTGATTGTCGACGCAATAAAGTGCAATGAATATTTTACCAAGTTTAAGTTCTATATTTGACCTAAGACTTAAACATGCACATTAACCACACCTTTCGATGATGGCAATGGAACATGATTAAGAAAAAGGAGATTAAATCCCTCTAATCCTCAAGAAACTTCCGTTGTCATGCTTGTTAGCTTGAATTATCACTACACCTTTCAGTGACAGTGACTGCAATAACATTTGCATGCTAAAAACATTCAAACCCAAAGATTAAACAGTAGAAGCAAAGTTGAATAAAATAACATTTAACCTAGAAATCATGTGTACTTCCATACAAACATAAAATAGAGAGTAATCACCAGCGTATAGAAAAGAAATGTAAAACAAACAATTGGAGAATACTATTCCTAGATAACTCGACTTGATCTCTCACTTCCCTCTTGTGTCGTACTTAGGGCTCCTCGTCAAGAGCTGGCCTGCATCTTTTTCATGTCGGTTCTCTTGTGGGAACTTAAGCCTCCATAGTCGAAAAGCTTCAAAGGTAAGTTTAAGAAGAATATGCACCAAGAGACCTCTTTTTTCTTTCCTTGTAAATATTTATATCCCTCGAAATTGTACCATTGTCCTTTCATAAGAATCATGTTGTCTCTGTCCGTACCAGTTGGTTATACCAGACTGGATAGCTTACACATTTCTGTTCTTATTTGAACAACTGTCAGGTGCGGTGACAGTTCTGGGCGCAATCTGGAAATACTCATGCAGCGACATCAGTACCAAAACATTACAAAATTAAGGGTAATTAGGCTAAGGTCCATTGAGTTAGAAAATGCAATTTACTACTAAAAATTGCTAAAATATGTGCTAAAAACAACTAAATGGGAAAAAATTAACCAATAAGTAGGGAGAACACATATGTTCTTTCTAGCACTATCAACTACCAAGTGTTCTGTTGTAACACACTATATTTACAACCTGACCTGTATACTTGCGGAAAGCCTAAATCTACGCCAAGCGGATGTACGTTCGGGAGCGGTCAAGTTGTTGCTGCCTATTGCCGGGAAGGAAACGCTTTAGTAAATTTTATTCTTTCATTTCTAATAAAATAATTAGGAAAATTTTAGGTTATAGATACGATTAATTTTAATTTTTCCTTTAATTTCATTTTACTTACATTAACTCATAAAATGATGAAAAATACGTTAGGGATTTTTTTAATCTGAAGTGGTTACAATGTAGTTGCTAGACCATCAATTTATCAAAATCGTTTTGAATTAAATCCATCCTTAATATCTTGGATTACTAACAATGTTACTTTTTTTGATCCCTTGATAGAAGATCCTACCATATTTTTACGAAAATTCGAAGCAATTTGTAGCACAGTTTCTTATGTAGGAGTGGCCCCTGGAGTGATTATATTGTTATTGATCCTTTCTCCTTAAACGGAAAGGCCAAGTCATTATTGGATTCTTTACCTCCAAACACTATTACTACTTGGGAAGAATTTGTACATATGTTTTTTCAAGGAATGATTTCTATGCCCAAGATCATGCAAGGATATATAAAAATGTTTCACTTCATGCAAACAATGACAGAAACAATAGGACAAGCTTGAGAAAGATTCAAAGCCATACTTCGACCCATATTAGGAGGAGGAATTCATATTGCTATACAACTTCAGCACTTTTATGACGGGTTATGTATGGAAAATAGACACTAGGTAGATATAATGACTGAAGGAAGTATTTGGACTAGGACACGACAAGATTTTACAGACATACTGGAAGTAGCAAGTGCAAATGAAATACTCTCGATGGAACAATCGGACCCTTCAAACGAGATTAGTAACCCTGTCTGCAACCAGATTGTGACTAATCATTGCAAAGAAGAAGATTCATAGGATGAGGAACCTATGGAAGAAGAGACAAATGGGGAATCTTTAACAACTCAATTAGAGTGGTGGCAGCAAAGCAAAGGGGTGGTAGATCAATTGATGCCAAATGCTACTAAAATAATACCATCAATTGTGAGGCCACTAGAAGTGGAGTTAAAGCCATTACCAGAACATTTGATGTATGGATATTTGGGTGAGACAAAAACTTTACCTGTTATACTTGCATCAGGATTAAGTAACTCGTAAGAAGCAGCTTTGTTGGATGTGCTTAAATGTCATATAAAGGGTATTGAGTGGATGACCGCTGATATAAAAGGGATAAACACAACATTCTGTCAACACAAAATTCAATTGGAAGAAGGTAAGAAACCAGTGGTAGACGCACAGAGAAGACTTAAACCGACCATGAAAGAAGTGGTAAAAAAGGAACTAGTAAAATGGTCTGACGCAGGTATAGTTTATTCCACTTTTGATAGTGAATGGGTAAGCCTTACGCAATGCGTACAATAAAAAGGTAGGTTGATAGTTGTAGAGAATGATCATAATGAGCTAATCCCTACAAGAACAGTTATCGAGTGGAGAGTGTATATTGATATCAGGAAATTAAATGATACAACAAAAAAAGATCACTTCCCACTACCTTTCATTGATAAAATGCTGGATAGGTTGGTAGGTAAAGAATATTACTATTTCTTAGATGGGTATTCAGGATATCATCAAATCCTAATACATCCCGATGATCAGGAAAAAACCACTTTTACATGCCCTTTTGGGACCTATGCTTTTAAATGTATGCCTTTTGGACTTTGTAATGCACCATCTACTTTTATGAGGTGTTGATCACGCTATGAATGTCACAGCAAATATGTGCAAGCGTACACTGATGATGCAAATATAGTAGACAGACGTGAATCTGTCGGATATCATTCCCACGAGGATGGATGTTTGTTATTTATTAATGTCAATGCAATGAACATATAAATGCGATAAAATTGTGTGAGGGATTGTCGAAGCAATAATGTAAAATTAAAGATAAAATGCAATAAGAATGAAATGGGGTCCATAATATTAACAGTCAGCAGAATACTAAGTTTGACTCACAAGGTTTAAAATAATAGGTGATTGTCGCTGCAAATAAGTACAATGAATGTCTTACCAAACTTGGCTTCTCTATTTGATGTAAGACTTAAACATGCACACTAAGCACACCTTCCAATGATGGGAATGCCACACATTCAAGAACAAATGGATTAAATTCCTTCAATCCCCAAGCAACTTTCATTGTCTTGCTTGTAGTTTAATTTGTCGTTGCACCTTTCAGTGACAGTGACTGCAATCACACTTTCGTGGTTCAAACAATCAAACCCAAAGATTAAATAGCAAAAGCAAGCTTTAATAAGATATCATTTAGTCTAGAAATCAAGAGTACTTCCATACAAACTTGAAATAAACATGAATCACTAGCGTTTAAGAAAATAAAATGTAAAATAACAAATGGAGAATACTATTCCTAGGCTACTCGACTTAGTCCCATACTTCCCTCTTACGTTGCACTTAGGGCTCCTTGTCAAGAGCAGATCTACCTCCCCTTCACATCAGTGAACCCGTGGGAAGCTTAGGCCTCCCTAGCCGAAAAGCTCAAAAGCTAGGTTTTAGAAGATGATGCACAAAGGAGACTAAAGGAGAAGAAGAAGACCCTTTTTCTCTTTCCTTGTAAGTATTTGTATCCCACCAAATTGTACAGATGTCTCTTCTGCAGAATTGAGTTGTCTATGGTCGTACCAGTTGGTTATACTAGACTGGACATCTCATACAATTTCTATTCTTATCCGGATAGTTGTCAGGTGTAGCGACAATTCTGGGCGCAATTTTGGATATGCTTATACAGCGACAACTCTGGACATATTCACACAATGATAATTTTGAATGAGTTCCAGTAGCGACAATTCTGGGCATGCTCATGCAGTGATAATTTTGGGCATAATTTTGGACATCGTCATGCAGTGATAATTCTAGGTGAAATTCTAAATAAACTCATGCAGCGACATTAGTAGTAAAATGTCCATTGAGTTAGAAAATTTAATAAACTAAACTAAAAAAATGCTAAAATATGTTTTAAGGATGACTGAATGAGAACAACTTAAAAAATAAGTAGGAGAAATCAATGGTTCTTTCTAGTACTATCAGATGTATGATAGCTATTTTTGCAGATATGCTATAAGAAAGGTTAGATGTCTTCATAGATGATTTCTTAGTATACAGAGACTCTTTTGAGGATTGCTTACTGAATTTAGAGAAATTCTTACAGAGGTGCGAGGAAACTAATCTAGTGCTCAATTGGGAAAAATGTGTTTTCATGGTAAGAGAAGGCTTAGTTTTGGGGCATCAAATATCACGAAGAGGGTTAGAAGTGGATAAAGAAAAATTGAGGTAGTAAAAAACCTACCACATCCCAAAAATATCAAAGGAATTCGAATTTTTTGGGACATGCCGGGTTTTATAGAAGGGTTATAAAAGATTTTACTCACATCTAAAAACCTTTAAACTTAATACTACAAAAAGATGTTGCATTCGTGTTTGATAATAATTGCATTGAAGCGTTAGAGAAGATAAAAGAGAAATTAATAACTCCTCCCATTATTATCACACCAAATTGGAATGAAGCTTTTATTATTATGTGTGATGCTAGTGATTATGCTATAGGTGTTGTCTTAGTACAGAAGAAAGACAATCTATTTGGAGCAATTCATTATGGTGGCAGGACTTTTAACCCCGCTTAATGCAATTACACTACTACTGAGAAGGAAATGTTAGCTGTAGTTTTTACCTGTGAAAAATTTAGTCCTTATTTAATGGCTAATCGTGTGTGCATTTATACAGATCATTCAGCTTTGAAATATGTCATGAAGAAAAAAGAAACCAAAGCAAGGCTGATGAGATGGGTATTCTGCTACAAGAATTTGATTTATGGGTTATGGATTGGAAAGAAATAGAGAACCAGATAGTATATCATTTGTCACGATTAGAAAATCCTACTACCTTTGTACCATTGGGAAAAATAAAGGAAACCTCTGTAGATGAGCAACTATTCAGAGTGGAAACTCGATTACCAGATGCAGCAGTATCGTGGTATGCAGATTATGTGAACTATTTGGCAAAAGGGGTGTTTCCAGCAAAAGCATCTTGTCAACCAAAGAAATGAATTATGAATGAGGCAAAGAATTATATTTGGGAGGATCCTTATGTACTTAGGCAATGCGTAGACCAATTAGTATGAAGATGTGTAGCCGAGGAAGAAATAAATGAAACCCTTAAAGGATGTCACGACTCTCCTTATGGAGGACATTTCGGCAGAAAGCGTACAGCTTAGAAAATTTTGCAATCCAAATTCTATTGCCCTACTATGAATCGGGATGCTCATATGTTTGTGTAAAACTGTGATCGGTGCCAACGAATGAGAAATTTATCAAAAAGAGATGAAATGCCACAGGTGGGAATTATTAAGGTAGAAATCTTTGATGTTTGGGGAATTAATTCTATGGGTCCTTTCCCTAGCTCATTCAGGAATCAATATATCTTGTTGGTAACATATTATGTCTCTAAATTGGTAGTAGTGGCATTACCTACTAATGATACCAAATCAGTGGTAAAATTCTTAAGAAGAAACATCTTTTCAAGAATTGGAACTCCCAAGGCATTGATTAGTGATGAAGGATCACATTTTTGCAGTAAACAATTTGAAGCCACCCTCGCAAAATACAGTATCCGACACAGGATGGCAACTGCATATCACCTTCACGCAAATGGACAAGCTGAAGTTTCTAATTGAGAAATTAAGTAGGTCCTTGAGAAGACAATAAATCCTAATTGCAAAGATTGGGCGACAAAATTAGATAACGCCTTATGGGCCTATCGAATAGCATATAAAACACCCCTTGATATGTCTCCTTATAAATTCGTAAATGAAAAAAAATGTCACTTGCCTATTGAATTAGAGAAAAAGCATATTGGGCTATTAAATAATTAAATTTAGATATTGAGTTAGCGAAAAAAAGAGAGATTGTTCATGTTAGAGGCCCAATTTATTCGGCCCAAGAGCAAAAATAAAACCAAAACAAAAAAACCAAAAAATAAATAATAGATTTTAAAAAGTCTATTAATCCAAGTCAAAGTTACAACCAGTTACCCAAAAAAATTACCTAACCCATTTACAAACCTAAACCCATTTACCCAAATGCCCAACATCAAACCCAAGACCTAAACTAAGACACAAACCCAAATTTCCCTAATATTCCAACCACCACTGCCCTAGTGCCACGTCAGCCACGAGGGTCTGCCATCCCATGGCAAGCCTCGTTCTCCACCATCACCGTTGACGCCCTGCCACCATCGTGAAAATATACCTCCAAAATGAAGAAGAAACAGGGACAAAATGAAAAAGAAAAAAACACAAGATTAAAATGCACTTTCTAATGTCTATAAAGCCTCGTTTTGCTTCCGTAATTTGGGGACGAACACTTAGCAAAAAAATCAAAGAGAAATTTCAAGAGAGCCTACTATTTATGTATTTTTTATTTTGAAATATACATACATATACACTTTTTATTTTTTCATTCACAATAAATAGCAAAAAAAGAACAAGGAAGGGAAGGGTAAGGGTTTACCTCTTACTTACCTTAGCACCACCACCACCAACAGTCGAGGTCACCAACCCCGATGATTGGTGGTCTATTTCCGATAGAAAACCTATTGAACAACACATGTTCACATGGGGTGTTTCTGGAAAAATAAACAAAACCCAAAGGTTCCTTTGAAACCCTAAAAAATTAAGAGGGCTTCGAGTGATTTGGGAGGTTTTAACTTGAATTTAATTAATCTAAACCTTAAATCTGATCTTAGGGTAAAAAACCGAGCATAAAAGGATTTTTTTTTATTTCTCAACCACCGTAGGTGGCGATCGTCGCCACCGATGATGGTGGCCCATGACGGGGTGGACAATTGTCCCCCATGATCGACCTTTAAGCTCACTTGAGTGAAAAAGAGGGGAAGGAAGCTTTTTTTTAAAACCATGAAATTATTTTTTTTAAAAAAAGAGGTGGCTTATATAGGCTATGGGAAACGGCGCCATTTTGGGCTCCATCCTAATAGCCCTAAACGACAGCGTTTTAGTGCTAACCCGAATCGACCTGACCCGTCCACTAGGGACTCGCGTGTTTTTTACAAAGGCAATTTATGCCCCTGGTCCTTCCGCATATTCCCTTGTTCCAATCTCGTCCTCCAATTTTTTTAATTTATTGCAATCTGGCCCTACGATTTTATTTTTTTTACAATCTGGTCCACTAACCAGTGATCCTTGGGAAAGACACATGTCAGGGCTTAGGCAAATTACCCATGAGGACCCTGTTGTTTTCCAAATTTCGAATTTTTGGCTCGAAACTTTCTGTTTTTTCTTATATTTCACTTGAAATTTTATTTTATTTTAATTTGACCTCGGATTGCTTTTTCCCTTTTTAAAATTTCCCCTTTTATTCTATTTTTTAAAAATTAAGTCCTTTTATTTTTTTCTTAAATTTTAATTTTTTATTCCATTTTCTATTTATTTAATCTTTTAAATCATTTTATTATTTATTTAATCTTAGTATTTGATTTGTATTTAACATTTTGGTGTTATTTTTTCTTTATTTTATGCCATTTTCATTTTTTGTCATTTTTTTTGTAAATTAAATGCATTGTTATTCATCTTTTGTAAAGTGCTTTAATAAAATAAATTGAATGCGACGCTTAAAATTATATATATATAAATCGTACTAGGTGAGATTTTTCATTGAATTTATGTAATTGAATATCCTATTTTAAATCGATAAATATTCTTTATTTTCGAAGATTCGAAAATGTTGTGCCCTGACTTATTGGACATGATTTTTCTCGATTGATTCAAAATGAATGAGCTTTCTCCACAAAATTTGATTTCTAAATGACATCAAAACATCTCATTCGTGTATTTATGGATCATATTTTAAATTTTACTCGTGTTTTCAAATTTTCAACAATTAAGACCTTAAATAATCGACTAGCTACCAATTTTGGGCGTGTGAGGGTGCTAATCCTTCCTCACACGTAACCAACTGCCGAACCTATTTTCTTGATTTCGAAGAACAAATCTTTTGTTTAAATAAACTTAAGTATTTTACGGTGATCCAATCACACCAAATTAAAAAATATTGGTGCCGACTCCATTTTCGATTTCAAAATAGAAGTCGGGATCTTTCTTTCAAAAAATGGTTTCAACAGCTTGGCGACTCCACTAGGGACTAATAAGAGAGTCAAGTGGCGAGTCGATTATTCATGTTTGATTTAAATTAATTTTTTATTAATTTATTTTTGGGTCGAAGGTGAGGGTTTTTCACACATTGCATGATTGGTTTACTTCACCCTTTTAAGTGGAAGTGAGAAACTACTCCTTCGTGAGGTCTTCACCTCCGTGCAGGATAGTAGATCACTTTCGGGAAAACATCCGTGCTTATGTTTTCGTGAAGTCTTTACTTCCGTGAAAACATATGGGAAATGTATCCCTCTGAACTGAACTAGGTTTGTATGAACCTATAATGGGTGAGGATTAAGAAATCTACCGGTTCAAGTACCCTTACTTTAGAACCCAAACCCCATGTAATCGACCCTAAGAGCCTACCCTAAGTATAGCCACGCAGAACCTTTAGTGGTTACCCAAACAAATGTAGGAGAGAGAGGCGTTTTTATGCTTTGATTTTTGCTTTTAATTGCAATTTTAATGTTAGATTTTATTTCTGTGTTAATTATACTGACTTACTTTATTTCGTGTTTGTTTTTCTTTTCGCATTGCATTTTCATCTTAGAAAAGGTGTTGATTCATGCTCGATTACTAAATAGAGAGCTGGTCATAAGAAAACGGGTTTCTTGATAATGTGGCGGACAGTGTGGTCATGTGTGTACGATCAAAGAAAAGAAAATTAAGGGTGAAGCATGCCAAAGAGGAATATATCAGAATTATGGGATTTCACTCGGGTTAATGTAACCTAGAATAGTCTACAAGAGATGAAAGAAATATGAGATCATTGGGATAATGAGACAAAGCAAATATTCTATCGCAAATATGGTGATTTTTCTTATCTACTCGATGTCAAGATGAATAAGCATCTATTTTGAGCTCTCACATAGTATTGGAATCCAACTTCTAATTATTTCACCTTTGGAAAGGTGGACATGGTACCTACAGTAGAAGAGTACACCACTTTGCCTCTATGCTCGAGGATTCAGGATAATAAAGACAATGTCCCAACTCTTTTTACAGAGGTTGATGAACATAATCGAATGAGCGAGAAATGGGTCGTGGCCCAAATTAGAGGAAAAGGAGATAATAAATGTAGCACTTAGAAGAGCTTGCATGAGAAAATTGACGTCTTCGCGTTAAGTGTTTATGGATCAGTCATCTTCCCCAAGGCATTACGGCATAAAGAGGATGCGATCTTGGATTTGTAACTGAGCTGAAGGCTAGACAGGATAAAAATGAGGAGAAGGTAGAAGAACTTGAGACCTCACTGCGGAGTTGAACTACGAGTTGAGCTTCTCGAAGAAACTATGGAAACAGATAGTGTCTATTGAAAAAACTTCAATGCTCTCGAGGACAAGTTAGAAATACAGGCTGTGCTGCGAGCAAAGTTTTTGACCCAAGCACGAAAAGTGGCTGACCACTTACAGGCCTTAGCCATTCAAGCCGATGTTTTGAGCCTAAAATCGGAGCAAAAAATAAGCTTGGAAGATTAAGTCTTTGAGCATTAAGGCACAACCATATATGTATTTGCCTTATAAAAAGAAATTTGTTTTGTAGTAAAGTTGTTCTAATAGAATTAAACTAAGAATCAACGCCTTTTTTCATGGATTTTACAATTCATTAACATTGTACTTCATGCACAAAAATGTATATATATATCCCCACATATCTAAAATATTCGGGTCAAGGGGGTGTTATCGACTCTGAATGAAAACTGAGAGAAATCAAGATAATCAAGATGTGGGGAATGTGAAAAAAACATTTGAGCATTATGATCGGTGTTTTTACAACACAATAATATTGCAAGCATACACACATCGATGTAAGTATAGTTGATAGATAAATCTATCAGATATCGATCCCACGAGGAATGGATTCTTGATGTTTAGATGCCGGAGCAACTACTACTAGAATTAGATGAAATGTGAGTAAGGATGTCAGTGCAAATTAAGTTATACTTGCACACTAAAATAGTTAATACTGTCAATGCAATCAAAGTTAAGTATCAAAGGTTAAATGTTAGAGCAACTGAAAGTAAATTAAAATGTGTTGAGTGTTTAGTGTTGAATATTTAAATGCATAAAAGTAAAGGTTTGATCAAGTGTAAAGAATTGGAGAGGATCACTGATTTCACTAAGTAGCAAAGCTGGATGCGTCGATAAGGTATTGTATAGATGGAATGTCGCTGTAGTGAAGTCCCTTTGAATTCTTACCAACAACAGCTCCCTACTTATTCCCGACTCAAATACAATCACTCCACATCTCGATGCGAGCAACGATGTGTATCCAAGAACAAGTAATTGGTTTTTATCCCAGTCCCGAGCAGCTCTCGCCTAACCCACTTGTTAACCTAACCTGTCACTGTATCTCTCGATGTCAACGTACTGCAATGTCACTCTCGTGCTTAGAGCTGTTAGATCCAAGAATAAACGGATAAGCAGTGTAAAGTAAGAATCAAAATGATCTAACATCAAAAGATACTCTCGTATTCATTTAATATCATCAAAATCCATCATCGTTTAAGAAGAATTAAAGAGTACAATGAAGCTTACTATCTTTAGACTACTAGGCCTACTCCCTAATTGTTCCTCTTGCTTTTTCATCAAGCACTCCTCGTCAGAAGTTGCTGCACACTTGCTTCATCAACCTTCCCTCCTCCGACGTCAAGCTTCCATGATAGCTTGCTTGAAGATTTGATAAATTTTTGGATATAAATTCTTCACTCCTTGATATTTATCTCCTTCTTCTTTCCTTTATTTAAAAGCTCAAGAAATTACAAATTTTCTCCATTCTCAGATCCAACAACTTTGTACAGCTGTAAAAGTTTATTGTTGACAGCTATGTAGATCTGATTTGTTTACTGGACTGTTGCAGAATGTTGTCGCATTTCTGGACATCTCTTCTCAGATCCAGATCTAATTATAGCTGTCATAGTTAGTTAAATTCCAGTTGTGCACTCATGCTGATCTGGTGTGATCTTTATAACTTTGGAGATTGTCGCTGCATTTCTGGTCGTGATATGAATTCTTTAATTGCGCCGAAAACGTGTGAAATTCCTACGCTGGTGCTTTCAGATGTGCTTGTGGCTTGAATTCACTCAAACAAAGTAAAGCTTTCAATGCGTCGACATCTCTGGTCGTAATTCCAAGCTATACTTGTGGCTATATTCTTCTTCCATAATTGAGCTCCTAAGCTGATTCCCGCGCTGATAATTCTAAGGTGCAATATATCGGCTGATTGCGACGACATTACTACAAAAAGAGGTAAAAATAATAAGCATTTAAACCAACTAGCAATTAGTTAGAAAATATAAAAGCTAAGTATGAAATGCTTATGATGCATGCAAAATAAGATATAAAAGAGACAATTAAAACACTAATTTAGGGAGAAAATATATGTCATTTGTAATACTATCACACCCTAAAATATATGTCATTTGTAATACCATCACACCCCGAAACTTGAGTTTTTACTTGTCCTCAAGTAAACAAAAATTAACAAAGTAACAAGCAAACATGTCACCGCAATCATTATTCTCGCAACTTGAATTTTCTGAAATCCTAATGCACAAATTGTATTCACATGATAGATTAATGCGCCGATAATTTATAGGCAGGAATAATTAAAACAACAACTTCACTAATGTTAGTAACATGCTTTGAAAGTTAATCCTTCCTTAACCAATACATCATTTATTGCAATATATCTCTCTTTTTTTCTATTTTTTTAATAAGTGACTGAGAGATGTCATTGCATTACTCTACCTTTGTTCCTAGGTAGTAACGATGGGGTGCAACAAACCCAAGGAGGTATGTAATTGCACCGACACACACTCTTGTAGTGACAACCTTTGGCTAGATAATTTTTCTAACACTTGCAGCAGAGTGTTCTCCCTTGATAAGTCACAATGCACTTACATTGGAGTGTTCTTTATTAATACAATGTCGCTACAATTAGCAAGTTAGTTCAAGATTCAAAGAGTGATACTATCCATTTATTACTGAAGCAATTCCAATCATTCATCCAAAAATAGAGGATTCAATATTCATTCATATTCACCCAATTAACATATCAGTATTCCAAATAATTAAAGATTTATGCATCAAATAAAATGTGGTCACATTTTTGCTGAAATTTTGCATACCTTCATTAACTAATGACACAAGTAAATTCTCAAAAATGTGGGTGCAATTGCATTTCCATTTCACACAAATTCCCCCCAAACTTAAAGTGTGCATTGTCCCCAATGCATTGACATTAATTAATATATATATGAAAATTTTTTCTGCGACAATAAAAATGCAATGACATTAATAATGCAGGGACAATTATACTATAGCTATATGATATGCATGAAAACTAAATTAAGTGCTAAAAAATAAAAAAAAACTAACTCAGTGTGCTGCAGCCGAAGATGTAGTTGCATTGGTTTTTTTTTCTTGTTGCGCTTTCGTTCCTCCTTATGCCTCATTTTCTTGTATTTACGCTTCCTCTTTCTGTCCTTCGTACCAGCCGGATCAACGGATTGCTCCTCTTCAATTGGTTGGGTGGCAGCCTCATCAATAGTTAAATCTAATGGGTGGATTTCTGCAAGTGGTGCTATATAAGGCTCTATGGCCAAATGATTACAATCTTCTCCATGACTAGTAACTCCCTCAGCTTGGCTCGCTTCAGGTGGAGCCACGTTTGCATTGAATGCCTTTACATTTACGGGTGCTTCGATAATATCCTTAACTATACCTGTTGGGGCATCGTCTTGCTTTTCCTCTCGCTTCTTTGCAAGGTCCTTCTTAAATTCTTCCATTCTTTCGTTCTCTTTCTCTTGGCCTTTTTCTTATTTTGCTTCTCCTTCTTTAGGCTGTTCCTGCCTAGTGGTGTCTTTGTCAGTGCCTTCCTTTGCGTCCACACCCATGGATACAATTGGAGTATGCACCTCCTCAACCATAGGTGCTTGCTCTACCATATTAGCCTTAAGGCTATTCGAGAACTCTTTTTCAAACAAGCTGGCTATAGTTTTGTAGCAATCCTCTATAGCATTAGAATGCCCCTCGTGCTCCTCGTCATCTGAAATGTGGATTCTTGTTGGAGAGGGAACATGTTGTGGCCTACCATCAAGAGTAGGCTGGTCAGAGGATGAGGTAGCTTCCTTAATAATAGGTGGGAAGACAAGGAACTCTAGTAGGGGATTTGGGCTCAGACTTCTCAATGCGTTGATAATATATTTGTTCTATATTCTTGTGTACGCATAAAATAGATTTTTTCTATAGTCTATGTCCTCCAATACGCCGACAATATGAATCTGGCACATGTCAATATGATCAATGTTCTTTTCCATTACAACCAACCTCTTTCCCAACTAAGCATATGTAGGCGCATTCTCCTATTTGTCCTTCTTCTTTCCTTTTTCCTTCTTCTTGGGTGCTTCTTTCACTATCGGTGTCTCTTGCCCTCTCTTCATTCTCTCTACTGAGATGTCATTGATGGGGCTCTTATTCTCTAGCACCTCTTCACCATATCTGGGCATAATACCTCTTTGTTTACATAGCATCATGATTAAAGAAGGAAATGGTAATATACTTGTCTGCTTAGAAGCAGCTTCAGCAATCTGGTCGTGGAGAATTGCGCCGACATCGATGTGGCAATTTTTGGGGATTGAATGCAGGAGGCACATACGATCTAATGTCGCCGTAGTGCTATGTGTAGAAGGTAAAAAGACAACTATAGAAAAACTTTAAGAATACTGAGAGGATGAATGTAACAGCAATGGCGATTGTGAGTGGAAAGCATGAAATCAGCAGAGAAGAGTTTATAACTTTTTTGCTTGATCCAACGGACAGGGATAGAAGAAAATCAACCGACGCGATTCTTTCTGAAAAAGCTTTGCCGAGTCATTATATAATGCGCCGACAAGTTGTGCTTGTGATGCATCGACAAAAAGATGATTTTTTTTATTCTTGCATAAAATTGAAAAGGTAACAAGTAAAAGTGAAAAGGTAAAAAGAAATGTAAAATACGTTGACAATGAAACCATAATGTGTCAACAATGGTGTTTACTTATTCCTCAAGTGCTTCGTACTCTTTTATTCATCACACCATCCCAAAAAAAAGTTTCCACTCTTTCTTGCATTTTTTCCAATTCCGTAACTTCTTAATTACAGATATAGGCATCAAAATTATGCTTTCATTGTAATCACATAATGCCTTTCCAATATACCGATCACCAATGGTGTAAGGTATTGAGGAGCTCTTGGGATCATGAAATTCTTGAAGCAATTTAATTGTCATGATAGTGCACCCTTCAGTAAGTGCGATTGCTTCGACATCTCCCAATCTTCTCTTCTTTGACAATGTGTCTTCAAGTTTCTGAGGATCTTCTTTTGCTGTAGCATCTCTAACAACTTCATTTAGTTGAGTTTCACTTCTGGGAATGATTTCCTCATCATGCTCTTGCCCTTGTGATATCGAATTTTCAATATCATCCAACAAAGTTTCTTGTGGTCACAAATTCATTGCGCCCACAATCTGACCAAATTGATATTCTAGAGCTTGTATGGATTCAACTTGATTCTGAAGCACAACATCAGTCTTTGCAATATGTTGTTGCAGTAAATTTTTAATTGATGAAAACTCTGATGCTTCGTCTTGTTGGATATTTTGCCTTGAAAAAGGTTGATCATAATTGGGCAATGTCCACTCGGATCTAACATCATTGTCTATACTTCCAGGGTCTTGATTGTTCCAACAAAAACTTGGATGTTGCTCCCACTCTAGCGTGTAGGTGTTGGAATATGGATTTTCATAGAAATTCCCCATGTGGTACACATTTGCTAGATTTGATGGGCATTGTTCAAACTCATGGTTGCTTCCACAGTGTTTGTAAATTATCGCAGCAAATTTTCATTCTGTAGTTGCTGTAGCATTCAGCATTGAATTACTCATATTAGTCAAAGAAGAAACCTCAGCGTTTATGGCATCGAGCTCCATTTCTATAACATCACTCATCCAACATCTTAAGGTTCTATATACCTCATTCCTAGCCATATTTTGCTAAAAGAAAAAATGTAAAAGCAAACAACAAAAAGAAAACAAGTTAGAGACAAATAAAATTTAGATAATAAATAGTAAATGCAACGACAAAAATAAACATCAAACAAACGCCATTCCCTGACAACGATGCCAAAACTTGATCGGTGTTTTTACGACATAATAATTGTGCAAGCGTACACACGTTGATGCAAGTATAGTTGATAGATAAATCTATCGGATATCGATCCCACGAGGAATGGATTATTGATGTTTAGATGTCGAAGCAACTACTACTAGAATTAGATGAAATGTAAGTAAGGATGTCAGCGCAAATTAAGTTATACCTGCACACTAAAATAGTTAATACTGTCAATGCAATCAAATTTAAGTATCAAAGGTTAAATGTCAGAGCAACTGAAAGTAAATCAAAATGTGTTGATTGTTTAGTGTTGAATATTTAAATGCATAAAAGTAGAGGTTTGATTAAGTGTAAAGAATTGGAGAGGATCACTAATTTCTCTAAGTAGCAACGCTGGATGCGTCGACAAGGTATTGTATAGATGGAATGTCGTTGCAGTGAAGTCCCTTTGGATTCTTACGAACAACAACTCCTTACTTATTCCCGACTCAAATACAATCACTCCATCTCTCGATGCGAGCAATGATGTGTATCCAAGAACAAGTAATAGGTTTTTATCCCAATCCCGAGCAGCTCTCGCCTAACCCACTCATTAACCTAACCTATCACTGCATCTCTCGATGTCGGCATACTGTAATGTCACTCTCGTGCTTAGAGCGGCTAGATCCGAGAATAAACGGATAAGCAGTGTAAAGTAAGAATCAAAATGATATAACATCAAAAGATACTCTCGTATTCATTTAATATCATCAAAATCGACCATCGTTTAAGAAGAATTAAAGAGTACAACGAAGCTTACTATCTTTAGACTACTAGGCCTACTCCCTAATTGTTCCTCTTGCTTCTGCATCAAGCACTCCTCGTCTGAAGTTGCTGCACACTTGCTCCATCAGCTTTCCCTCCTCTGAAGTCAAGCTTTCATGGTAGCTTGCTTGAAGATTTGAGAAATTTTTGGATTTAAATTTTTCACTCGATATTTATCTCCTTCTTCTTTCCTCTATTTATAAGCTCAAGAAATTGTAGATTTCCTCCATTCTTAGATCTAACAACTTTGTATAGCTGTAAAAGTTTGTTATTGACAGTTATGCAGATCTGATTTGTTTACTGGACTGTTGCAGAATGTCGCTGCATTTCTAGACATCTCTTCTTAGATCCAAATCTAATTACAACTGTCATAGTTAGTTAAATTCCAGTTGTGCACTCACGCAGATCTGGTGTGATCTTTATAACTTTACAACTTGTCGCTACTTTTTTGGTCGTGATCTGAATTCTTTAATTACGGCGAGAACGTGTGAAATTCTTGCGCTGGTGCTTCCAGATGTGCTTGTGGCTTGAATTCACTCAAACAAAGTAAAGCTTTCAATGCGTCGACATCTCTAGTCACAATTCCAAGCTATACTTGTGCTTGCATTCTTCTTCCATAATTGAGCTCTTGGCTGATTCTTGTGCTGACAATTCTAAGGCGCAATATATCGGCTGATTGCGGCGACATTAGTACAAAAAGAGGT
The DNA here is from genome assembly GCA_005610355.1 of Gossypioides kirkii. Taxonomy (NCBI): domain Eukaryota; kingdom Viridiplantae; phylum Streptophyta; class Magnoliopsida; order Malvales; family Malvaceae; genus Gossypioides; species Gossypioides kirkii. The sequence continues at coordinate 18,960,952 of CP032245.1, forward strand.
AAAAATAACAAGCATTTAAACCAACTAGCTATGAGTTAAAAAATATAAAAGCTAAGTATGAAATGCTTATGATGCATGCAAAATAAGATATAAAAGAGACAATTAAAACACTAATTTAGGGAGAAAATATATGTCATTTGTAATACCATCACATTAACACCATATATATCCCCATGACCGGCCCTTGAGCTCACTTGAGAGAAAAAGAGGGGAAGAAAGCTTTTTTTTTAAAACCATAAAGAAATTAATTTTTTTTTAAAAAAGGTGGCTTATATAGGCTATGGGAAACGACGTTGTTTTGGGCTCCATCCCAATAGCCCTAAACAACACTATTTTGGTGCTAACCCGAATCGACCCGACCCATCCACTAGGGATACTTGTGTTTTTTACCAAGGGGCAATTTACGCCTCTAGTCCTTCCGCTTATTCACTTTATTCCAATCTTGTCCTCCAATCTTTTTTTTTAATTTATTGGGCCCTGCGATTTGATTTTTCTTACAATCTATTCCTCTGACTAGTGATCCTTTGGAAAGACATGTGTCAAGGCCTAGGCAAATTGCCTTTGAGGTCCCTTTTCTTTTCCAAATTTCGGATTTGAGCCCCAAAACTTTCTATTCTTTTATATTTCACTTGAAATTTTATTTTATTTTAATTTGACCCTGAGATTGATTTTTGCCTTTTTAAAATTTCCCCTTTTATTATGTTTTTAAATTAAGTCCTTTTATTTATTTTTCTTAAATTTTAATTTTTATTCTAGTTTCTATTTATTTAATCCTTTAAATCATTTTATTATTTATTTAATCTTGGTATTTGATTTGTATTTAACATTTTGGTGTTATTTTTATTTATTATATGTTATTTTAAATTTTTGTCATGTTTTTGTAAATTAAATTGATTTTTATTAATCTTTTGTAAAGTGTTTTAATAAAATAAATTGAATGTCACTTTTAAAATTTTTTATATATAAATCGTTTAAAAAACCAAGTCAATGCTCTTTTATTCAAGGGATTCAAGAAATCATGCCCTAACGTACTGGGTGTGGTTTTTCATTTAACTTATGTAATTGAATATCCCATTTTAAATTGATAATATTCTTTATTTTCGAAGATTCGAAAATGTTGTGCCCTAACTTATTGAACATGAATTTTCTCGATTGATTCGAAATAAATGAGCTTCCTCCACAAATTTTGATTTTTAAATGACATCAAAACATCTCATTCGTGTATTTATGGATCGTATTTTAAATTTTACTTGAGTTTTCAAATTTTCAACAATTAAGACCTTAAATAATCGACTTGGTACCAATTTTGGGCATATGAGGGTGCTAATCGTTCCTCACACATTATCGACTCCTAACCTATTTTCTAGATTTTGAAGACCAAAACTTTTGTTTAAATAAACTTAAGTATTTTATGGTGACCCATTCACACAAATTAATAAAGATTGGTGGCGACTCCATTTTCGATTTCAAGATAAAAGTCGAGACTTTTTTCAGAAAAATGGTTTTGACAGTTCCAATTGCAGAAATTGGAGTTTTTGTTCATGGCCTATGAAAACACGAAACTTTATAAAGAAAGAAGTAGGTTGCGCCATGATGCCAAGATTCGAAAATGAAACTTTGCGCTGGGACAGAAGGTCCTCTTCTTTAATTCTAGGCTCAAATTATTCCTTGTCAAACTTAAGTCACGATGGACAAGGCCATATATCATTAATCAGGTAAAACCATATAAGGCAGTCGAGTTGCTAGGTATGAGTGGTGAAACTTTTCTAGTTAATGGGCAAAGGATAAAGCCACATTACTGGGGAACCACAGATATACTTATTGAGAGCAACCTTTATATTGGAAAATGATATGGGATAAAAAGCCAGTGTTTGACTTGGACATCAGGAATACCCTAAGGATGGATAATAGCTCAGATTCGAAGTTAGAGGGAAACTAGTGTTGATGTCACGACAACCACATCCAATGTCGCGACAACCACACATCAAGGCAATATGACACTGGTCTCGATGTCGCGACACGTCACCCTTATGTCACGATGAACAGTACTCTGCAGAACAATAATTCTAGAACCGATGTCGCGACATACCTGGTGTATATCGTGTCACGCCGACATAACAACAGCAACTCAGGTAAGATTCTAACTCCTAACAGTTTTAATTAGAATTAGATACTATAATTTTTTAATAACACATAACTTCTAAATTTACTAAAAGTGCTACTGATCATCCCCTATAAACAACAAACTTTCCATGTTATCCTTGATTCCCTAAAGTCAAATGGTTAATTCAAGTGAAAGTGTTACTAATCCTATTTTTGAATACCTAGAAGATGATCTAGATAGGTATCTCTAGCAACTACAGCCGCATACCTTCATTCACGAGCAAGGGTTTGATCCCTTGGTGCGAGTTTGCAGAGGTGTTTGGGAAATAGTAATCGATAATAATGGCACCCAAAATCCGAACACCGTCACCGATTAGGATTTTTGGTGTTTACTGTTCATTTATCACTGATCATTTTATTGCAATATTATACAACTTTATTTATTAAAATATTTCATTTCACATGTTACACATCATCATTTGAATATAAACACAAATCAACAAGAATAAAATGCCATTTCCAATATTTAGGGAGGCTTATACCGGTACCTGATGGTCAGGTATCGATAGTAGCCCTGTCATAAAACAATTCCAAAACGGTGCAGATTTCTATCGGTACCTGTACTAGTTTTATCGATACAAGTATATTTTCTACCGATACATGTCATGCATCTACCGATACTAAAAACTCTAGAGGGCTATAATTCCCACCCTACAACTTCTACCGATACAAGTATGCAAACTACCGATACATCTATACATACAATTACCGATACTCACAATTTAACTACCAATACAACTCAAGTCAGTGTATAACCTTTCACTTACCTTGTACTTCTATCGAAACATACATGGGTTCTACCAAAACAACTATGCAAAATCTAAAGATTTATACCAAACACAAGTTTATTAACTTCATACATACACAAATTTAATTATGCATTTAAAGCAACACAAATATATGATTTTTATGTCAATACAAGGTACTTAAAGTCTGCTTTCAACATTTCATCAAACATAGCAAGGTTTTTCACAACTCATTGTACATAAGCAAGAAAGTAACATCATCCTAGTACATGCCATATTAACCAAGTGATGTAAAAGTCTACCGAGCAACTCCAGGATAGTGTGATGCTCCAAGATGATCCGATCTCCGAACAACAAAATTGAATCTACAAAACAGATGTAAATTCACAAGTAAGCACTTCTTAGCTTAGTAAGTTCATAAAGTTAAATAGATTCACCAATTTCAAGAGTTGTAAATCAAATCAATAGAATTTATTAAACCATATACATTAAGGTAAGTTTCAATTTGCATTTGATACTCACGATGACACAAAGTCATCGGACCTTTAATCCGCAATGGATTTCACTTCGTTCATATACTCACAGTGACACATAGCCACCGGACCATATAATCAACAAGGGATTCATATACTCACGATGACACCTAGTCATCAGACCTCTTAACTCGTAAAGGATTCATATAGTCACGATGACACTTAGTCATCGGACGTCTTAATCCGTAAAGGATTCATATACTCATGATGACACTTAGTCATCGGACCTCTTAATCCGTAAAGGATTCATATACTCACGATAACACTTAGTCATCAGATCTCTTATTCAATAAAGGATTCATACTCACGATGACACTTAGTCATCGAACATCTTAATCCATAAAGGATTCATATACTCACTATGACACTTAGTCATCGAACCTCTTCGTTTATGGCTCAAATCCCATTTACCTTCTGTTTTTCCTTCATTCTCGTGTTCCATAAATCTGATTATCATTTCATCTCAATACAATAGTTTACAGTACAAGAATATGCAATTAAAATTAGTATTTAACCATTAGAACTTATCGGACTAGATTGCAATTGTGAATGGATTTTAAGGACTACTCCGTTAATTTTCCTTTTTCTCCATCGATGGCACGGTCGTAGTCTACATTCACAAATCATTCCATTTCCCATATTAAATCACACAAATAATTCATTTAACACAATATAGTCCTTTTTGGTAAAATTATGATTTTACCCCTAATACTTCCCTTTTATTCAATCTAGTCCTTTTAACACAAAACATGCAATATAACCATTTCCTTTCTAAACCTTAGCAATCGAAAGTTCCAAGCCTTCGCATAAGTCCTTAAATTCCATTTATTTCACACCAAGTACACCCAATTTCATCATTTTAACATTTTAGTCCTTAAACCCTAATTTTTTCAAAAATCACTTTATAAAAATATCAAACCGAATCATCAAGGATACAAATCCATCAAAAACTTTCAAGAGAAAGCATATTTTAACAAAGGAACTTATTCAACCAAGTCGGCCTACTCTTGGTTGATTCTTAAGAAGATTGGGTATGGACCCCACAGACTATTTTGGAGATTGGTTTGGAAGCTTCATATCCCCCATAAGATCCACATTTTCGCTTGGAGGATTGGCCATAATCTCCTCCCAACCAATGTTAAGATTGCTTCGGTTAATCACGGCTTCAACCCTTTGTGCCTGTGTTACAGCCTGAAAGAGGAGACCATTGTCCATGCGTTGAGAGACTGTGATAGAGCTAAGGAGACTCTTACCTATGGGGGAATTAATAGGCAGGTGCTTAACGAGGAATGGAGCACGGGTATTGACTGGATCGAGAGTTCGATAAGGATGATGGATCAAAAGGCCTTCGAGTGTTTTATTGTTGTTTTGTGGAATATTTAGAACTCAAGAAATAAATTTTTGTTCTAGGGGAAAGTCGATGAGCCGAGGTTGGTTTGGGACAGGGCAAAGTCTTTTTTCATGGACTTCAGGCTCCATAACTTAAGTAACGAGGCTATGATTCCTAAAATCAAGGAGAAAGGAAAATGGGTTAAACCCTCTGTTGGCTTTTTGAAAATCAACGTAGACGCTGCATGAATGGATAGAAAAGCTGGTATCAGGTTTATTGTAAGAGATTCTGATGGCTTTTTTTAAGGTGGGGGCATGCAGTTTTGTAATAATTTTTGTTGCCCTGCGTGGGCAGAAATAGAAGCTCTCATGCATGCAATTACGTGGGCCAGGGAGAGAGACCTGTCAAAAATTATTTTTCAAAACGATAATGTTGACATTACTAATCGCGTGTCTAAGCCGAAGGAAGACATCTCTCTTACAGGTTTTAAATTTCAGACATGTTATAGACAGTTGGAGCGAATAAGCGGTGGGCAAGTCACATGGTGCCAACATCATTGTAATAAAGTGGCACACATTTTGAGTAAATTTGCAATAAGAGATAGTTGTAATATTTTTTTTGAGTTGGACTTTCCTAGTGAAATCCAACAATATGTAATTTTTGATGCGACTGATTAATAATAGTTTTGCCTTCGGGCTTTTTCCTTTTAAAAAAAAAGCTAATACTGATTCAAAAACATAGAAATTACTAAAAACGGGTGAGATTTCACTCACCAAATCAAAGACTAAGCTTGCTCGAATATTCTTGTTTCTCCTTTAGGGTTTTCCTTTATTTCAAGGTTGACGAAGATGATTGAAATCATCCAAATTATCTTTTATTTAATCTTTACTTATTTATTTGTATTTTACCAAAATACCCTTAATGAATTAGCATGATTTTCACCAATTAATGGCCCATAACCGTCCACTATACCTTGTGAAGGTATATTTACTCATTAAGGACCCTTCCTAAGTCATTCCTTCACAATTTAGCATGTTTGGTCAATAATTCCTACATTTTGAGACTTTTACGATTCAATCCTTTGTACTTAATTAACTATTTAAACATTAAAATTTCATAACCAAATTTTAATACGATGTTAATGAAGTCGTAATTATTTAAGTAAATAAATTTTCGACTCCACTGCTCAGATTTGTGATCTCGAAATCACTATTTTCAACACCACTAAAATTCGGGCTGTTATAATGATGGTATTACAAATGACATAGATTTTTGTCCCAATTTAGTGTTTAAATTGCCTCTTTTGTAGTTAATTTAGCATGCATCATTAGCATTTTATACTTAGTTTACTTGTTTTCTAATTTATTGTTACATAGTTTGAATTCTTGTTATTTTCACATATTTTTGTACTAATGTCGATGCAAGCAACCGATATATTGCGTCTTAATATTGTCAACACAGGAACTTAGTCTAAGAATGGAATATTGGACAATTATAGCCACAAGATCAGCTGAACATTGCGACCATGAAATGTCGCTGCATTGAAACTAAACCTCAATTGAGAGGAATCATGCTTAATTCACAACTGGAAGCACCAGACGCAGGAATTTCACAAATGTCGCCACAATTATTCTTTCAGAATGCGACCAGCGATACAGTAACAGTCTGCAGATCTGTAAAGAATACACTAGAACTACGTGAGTGCACAACTGTAATTTAACTAATTTTGACAGCTGCAAGATCTAGATCTAGATCTAAATATGAAGGCTAAATCCTGCAACATTTTAGAGATTATAAATAGAAGAACAAAGAAAGAAGAAGGTACCAAGAGCATGGGGATTAAATTCCGAAAATTCTGTGTGAATTAAAGATTTGAGTTAGGATCGATGAACTAATGAAGGAAGCCTGCGACTGCTTCTGACGAGAAGTGCTAGATGCCAAGCAAGAGGAACTATTAGGGAGTAAGCCTAGTAATCTAGAGATAGTAACTTCATTGTAGTCCTTAATTTTTCTTGAACGATGATGAATTCTGATAATGTTAAATGAATACGAGAGTATCTTTTAATGTTATATCATTTTGATTCTTACTTTACATTACTTATCCGTTTATTCTTGGATTTAACCGCTCTAAACACAAAAGTGAAATTGCAATACACCGACATCGAGAGATGCGGTGATAGGTTAGATTAATAAGTGGGTTAGGTGAGAGCTGCTCGGGACAGGGACAGACTCTAGTTATTTGTTCTTGGATACACATCATTGCTTGCACTGAGAGGTAAAGTAGTGTATTTGAGTCGGGATTAGGTAGAGAGCTATTATAAGTAAGAATTCAAAGGGACTTCATTACTGCGATAATTCATCTATACTCTACCTTGTCGACACATCCAACGTTGCGACCTGTAGAATCAGTGAACCACTTCCACCCTTTTACACTTGATCACTTTTATATTTCCTACATTTAAACTTTTAGCACTCCACACTCAACACATTTGGATTTTTTTCAGTACATTGACATTTAACCTTTGATATTTACTTCTAATTGCGTTAACATTAATGACTACTTTAGTGTTCAAATCTGACATAATTGCACTGACATCTTTACTAGCATTATACTGATTTTTAGTATTGATTGCTCCGACATTAAAACATCGGGAAACATTTCCTAATGGGATCGATACCCGATAGCTCTGTCTATCAACTATACTTGCATCGATGTGTGTACGCTTGCACAATCGTTGTGTTGTAAAAACACCGATCAAGTTTTTGCACCATTGCTAGGGAAATTGGTGTTTGTTCGATGTTTACTTTTATTGCTGCAATCAATTTTACTTACTTAACTTTTAACTTCTATTAATTTGTTTATTTTTCTTTTTTGGTTTTGAAGGTATTGTATGTCCACAAGGAGAAATCCTAAGGACCTTTTAAGCTTTGATCCGGAGCTTGAGAGAACACTTAGGAGAAGAAGGTAAGACCAAAGGAAGATGGCTGGTAATAACAACAAGAATAATTTACCACCGCTATTGCCACAGGATAACATTCCTCCAGTGCTGCCACAAGATTTACCACCACCACGCCATCAAGAAGAACAAATACAAAATAGGCCAATAAGAGATTCTTTTTGTGCCTATACTCGACGATCTGCAACTAGTGGTTGTGAGACCAGCTATTCAGGCAGGTAAGTTTGAAGTAAAATCGGTGATGTTTCAAAAGATCAACTCAAATAGGCAATATTCAGGTTTTTCGCATGAAGACGCACGCGAACATTTGAAATCGTTCTTACTTATTTGTGCATCTTTTAGTCAACATGATATCCCTGATGATGCCTTGAAAATGCAATTATTTCTTTACTCGTTGCAAGGAAAAACATCAACATGGTTTTTAGGTTTGCCAGCTGGATCCATTACATCCTGGAATGCCTTGGCAACACAGTTTGTTTTGAGATTTAATCCGTCGATAATGAATGCGAGGTTGCGAAATGACATCACTGCGTATCATCAACTTGATGACGAGAATTTACACACAACATGGGAGTGCTACAAAGCATTGCTTCTACGCTGCCCAATGAATGAAATTCAACAAGAGACCCAGATTGAGATATTTTATAATGATTTGAATGCTCAGACAAGGAATCTTGTCGATGCATCTGTAAACGGTCCATTGTTGGATTGTACATATGATGAAGCTGTTCGAATTCTGAAGAGGATATCCCAAAACGATTACAAATATCCGATTTCTCATTCTGCACAGGTGAAAACTAACCCTAGAGTTCTTGAATTAGATACTATTTCTGCATTGTCAGCGCAGGTATCTTCCTTAGCCAACATAATTAAGAACATGAACAGAACGGGCAATATTGCTCCTATACAAATGGCCCAGCAAATGGATGCGTCGATATTTTCGTGTGAGATTTACGGCGATAATCACAGCTATGAAGATTGCCCACAGCATGTAGAAAATGCATATTATGTCAACAACATCTAAGGGGGTTCATTTGGTAAGTCCTACAACAATCGTTCGCAACAACCTTGGGGAAATCAAAATACATCCACATTTCGATATGGAAATTCTTCGAACCAAGGAGGTTATAGGCAAGGAAGTTAAAATAATAGTCAATCGCAGAACTATCATCAGAATTGACAAGTACATCCTCGATCTAAATCGATGCAGTCACATAGTCAATTGCAACCACAATCGCGATTACCGCCACAATCAAGTTTGCAACCACAAATGCAAGGATAACCTCATCCGCATCAACAGCAACAATTTGCTCAACCAAAGACAGACCCTTTCACTGCTCTTGAGGCTATGATGTGTGAACATATCATAAGAACTGAGGTGATAGTGCAAGGTAATTCTTCTTCTATACGAGCATTGGAAGCCCAGCTTGGACAGTCGGCCTTTAATCTTAACTCCAGATTACTAGGCACTTTGCCTAGTGACACTAAAAATCCTACGCAAAGAGGGAAGGAGCATTGCAAAGTAATTATTCTAAGGAGTGGCAAACAGACAGTAGAGGCAAGCAATTCTAACTAAGACCATGTCGAAGCATCCATTTCGAAGCAACAAGACGAGGTTATAACTGAAGAAAATCAATCACAAAACACTACTAAAGAACCGATTTTTGCGCATACGGATTGTCCAATTAAGTTGTCAACCCAAACACCACTATCAAAGCAACTAATACATCCACAACAACCCTATGCCACCATACCTTTACCGTTTCCCCAACGTTTCAAAGAAAAAGTCCTTGACAAAGATTACCAAAAGTTTGTTTCTACTTTGAAGCAATTGCATATTTGCGTACCTCTAATAGATGCTCTTGTGCAGATACTCAGTTATGGGAAATACATGAAGGAGCTACTATCAAAGAAAAAGAAACTTCCGACATCGAGACGATTGCACTCACAAAGGGGTGTAGCGTTGTACTCACAAATAAGTTGCCAACCAAGATAAAAGATCCTGGTAGCTTCACAATTCCATTCTCCATCGGAGATCGTTACTTAGGTAAAGCATTATGTGATTTAGGAGCTAGCATTAACCTAATGCCTTTGTCTACTTTCAAGAAGCTAGGAATCGGATCAATGAAGCCCACTATAGTGACATTGCAATTAACGGATAGATCTCTAGCATAACCGGAGGGACAAATGAAAGATGTTCTTGTTCAAGTTGATAAGTTGGTGTTCCTTGCCGATTTTATCTTCCTAGATTGTGAAGCTGATAAAGAGGTACCCATTATCTTGGGAAGGCCATTATTAGCAACGGGGCAAACACTTATCGACGTGTTTAAGGGAGAACTAGTGATACGCGATAATAATGACCACGTAACCTTCAGTGTGTGTGAAGCAGCACCATCAAGGCCCAAAGAACAATGTCACCACATTGATGTGTTGGACGAAATTATTTTTGAAGAATTTCATACCAGGAATTCAACATTGTCTGATACTGATGCAGCGACATCTACTGATGATATCCTAGAAGATTGTGTTGACAAAGAGGAGGTGAAAAATTGTGAGTTGCGAAGATATTAGCCATTGGAGTCGTTGGATTTGTCTAACTGGACAATTTCAGTCTTTAAACTGCCTATTGAACAAGCTCCTGCGTTGGAGTTAAAACCATTACCGACACATTTGAAATATGTATTCCTTGGTGACAACGAGACACTGCCTGTTATTGTTAACACATCCCTCAACGCAATACAAGAAGAGAAGCTCATAGCAATTTTAAAAGAACACAAGAAAGCCATAGCTTGGAGCATCGCAGACATCAGAGGCATTAGTCCCTCTTTTTGTAGGCATAAGATAAGGTTAGAAGACGAAGGGAAGCAATCCATTGAGCAACAAAGACGACTCAATGAGAAAATGAAAGAAGTGGTAAAGAAGGAAATCATCAAATGGTTGGATGCTGGCATAATATTCCCTATTTTTGATAGCAATTGGGTAAGTCCCGTTCAATGTGTTCCTAAGAAAAGTGGTTTTACTGTTATGACCAATGATAAAAATGAGTTGATCCCCACCCGCATCGTAACTGGATGGCATGTGTGCACGGATTACCGACTGTTGAATGCGACCACAAAGAACGACCATTTCCCACTACCTTTCATTGATTAAATGTTAGATAGGATAGCTGGTAAAGCCTATTATTGCTTCCTGGATGGCTACTCTGGATACAACCAAATAGCTATTGCACTGGAAGATCAAGCAAAAACCACATTTACATGCCCTTTTGGGAGTTTTACTTTCCGACGAATGTCGTTTGGCTGGTGCAATGCGCCAGCAATGTTCCAAAGATGTATAATGGTGATATTCTTGGATATGATTGAAGACTCACTCGAGGTATTCATGGATGATTTTTCCATCTATGGACAGAATTTTGGCCAATGCGCCGGTAACTTGGCAAATGTTTTGAGAAGATGCGAGGAAACAAACTTGGTTCTGAATTGGGAAAAATGTCATTTCATGGCAACTGAAGGGATTGTCCTTGGCCATCACATTTCTTGCCAAGGCATTGAGGTCGGTAGAGAAAAGGTAGAGATCATTGAAAAACTACCACCACCTACAACTGTTAAAGCAATAAGAAGCTTTCTTGGTCACGCGGGTTTTTATAGAAAGATTTATCAAAGATTTCTCCAAGATAGCTAAACCTTTATATTCTTTTTTAGAACAAAATAAAAAGTTTGTATTCGATGACATCTGTCTGGATGCATTTACAACAATTAAGACAAAGTTGGTGCAAACTCTAATTTTCGTCACACCGGATTGGACGTAACCATTCGAGTTAATGTGCGATGCTAGCGATTTCGCTGTAGGAGCTATTCTCAGACAAAAGAAAGAAAAGGTATTTCATGCTATCTACTATGCTAGTAAAACACTAACTGAAATACAGGTTCATTACTCCACAATTGAAAAAGAGTTGCTAGTAGTGGTCTTCGCATTTGACAAGTTTCGCTCTTATCTTGTCAGTGCAAAGACTACAGTCTACACGGATCACTAAACTTTGAGATACATTTTCAACAAAAAAGATGCTAAACCTAAACTCATTTGCTAGATTCTACTCCTCCAAGAGTTTTATGTTGAAATCAAAGATAAGAAGGGATCCGAGAATTAGGTAGTTGACCATTTGTCTCGACTGGAAAGTGGAAGTGAAGATAGACAACAAACTCAGATTTTTAAAGCATTTCCTGATGAGTAACTATTCACTATCGACACATCGCCATGGTATGCTGATGTAGTCAATTATCTTGTGTGTGGAAAGCTACCCATGAGTGCAACTGGTCATAAAAAAATTAGGTTCATACATGATGCTACTAAATATCATTGGAATGAGCCATACCTATTCAAGTTATACGTTGACAATATAATTCGATGTTGTATTCTTGAAGAAGAAATGATGTCAATACTACGACATTGCCACGATGCCCCTTATAGAGGTCATTTTGGTGGAACAAGGACTGCTGCAAAGGTTCTGCAAGCCGGATTCTATTGGCCCAATTTATTTCGAGTTGCTCATAATTTCATGCAACAGTGTGATTGTTGTCAACGTACTAGTTCCATTTATTGTCGCAATGAGATGCTCCAACAACCTATCATGAAGGTAGAACTTTTCAATGTTTGGGGTATTGATTTCATGGGACCATTTCCAAACTCTTTTGGAAATAAGTATATACTAGTAGCTGCTGACTACGTTTCCAAGTGGATTGAAGCTATTGTGGTACCAAAAGATGATGCTCGGACAGTGTTGAAATATTTTCACACGTATATTCTCACAAGGTTTGGTACACCGCGAGCGTTGATTAGTAACCAAGGCACTCATTTCTATAATAATCAGGTAGCAACTGCATTGAAACAATATAGTGTGAACCATCGAATGGCCACCGCATACCACCCACAAACTAATGGTCAGACCGAAGTCTCTAATCGACAAATTAAAGGAATACTTGAAAAGGTGATTAACCTATCTAGAAAAGACTGGTCTGTACGATTATCTGATGCATTGTGGGCACTTCGTACCACTTACAAAACTCCTTTGAGGATGTCGTCGTATCAACTAGTATTTGGAAAATCATGTCACCTACCTGTTGAGCTGGAACATAAAGCCATGTGGGCAATTAAGCAGGTAAATTTATATTATGACGTAGCTAGTAAGAAAAGACTATTGGATATCACAGAATTAAAGGACGCCATGCCTATGACAATGTGGCAATATACAAGGAAATGAAGAAAAAATGGCACGATAATCTCATATTACATCGATAATTTCATCCTGGGCAGTTGGTACTCCTATTTAACTCACGTTTTAAATTGCACCCAAGAAAATTACGATCAAGGTGGTCGGGTCCATTCCGAGTTGTTGAAGCATTCCTTAACGGTGCAGTGTCAATAGAGAACTTACAGGATAACCAACAATTTAAACTGAATGGTTAGCATCTCAAATACTACGTCAGCCCAGATGTCTGTGAACCAGATGAAACTATCAACCTGGTGATATTTAAATAATGTCGATGCATTCATTCTTTTTCTTTTAATTGTTTTACTTTTTGTTTGTCTTGTTTTAGATTCTTAGAGAAATAAAAATCCTCTTTTTGTCGATGCATGGAAACATATTATGTCGACGCATTCTGCGATGAGTCAGCATTACTTTTTAGACAAGAATTGCACAGATTGATTTCATCTCACTCTAGCCGTTGGATTAAACTGAAATAGTACGATCTACAGCCTGGCAATTAATGGCTTCAGACGTAACGTTTCCCCGTGTTTTTCCACTCACTACACCTAGGTTATATAATCCCCCCATTACAGTTACCTTTCTTCTTCACAATCGCCATAGTTCCTGTAACCATTTCCTCAAACCATCTGTAAATTCATTCTCTTCTCTTTCGAAGCAAGATCCTTCTGCAACTTTTCTTTGTATTCTTTTTCTTCTAACCATGGCTAAAACTTGTGCTTCTAAAGCTAATCCTAAACCTTCATCTAAAACCACTCCAACCACCCCTATCGAGATTCTATCCATGACACCACCACCCTCTGGCCCAGTACTGTTTCTCACAACTACGGCCAAAGAAAGATATCACAACACTATGCTTAAACGCAATATCCATCCTAAGCAAGGCCTTCAGTTGTCTTCGCAATTGTCCCCTGGAAAACAAGTCCATCACACTATCAATCGCTTAGGGTGGGAGTCTTTTTGTTACCACCCCTCTAGTTATTCCCCTACTCTAGTTCGAGAATTTTACACGAACTTGGTGGATCAAGAACAAGAATTTGTTTTTGTTCTAGAAGGACTTGTGCCATGGAGTGCGGCACACATCAACGTCTTATTACGGATACCAGAACGGGTAGACGAACATTCGCACTTCCTGCACAGTCTCAATGAGGATAGCCTTACTGAGATGATGACCGACCTTTGCATCGACAATGCCACATGGATGGGCAGTGGATTCCATAATTTCACAATGCATAGACGTTACCTGACGACGTTCTGCAAGGTATGGTTTCACTTTGTTAATAGTCAAGTGATGCCTTCTACCCACAGTACTACGGCCACTCTAGACCGTATGTGTTTGTTACATTCCATCTTACATCATCGTCACATCGACATTAGTGAGCTGATACATGCCCAAATTACGGAGGCAGCGAGGAAGGAAACTAGTATTATCCCTTTCCCATCTCTTATTACGCTTATTTACCAGTATAAAGGTATTATGCCAAGGGAGGATGAGGAAGTCGTAGATAATAAAGGCCCATTTAATGACATTTTCGTCGAGCGGATGACAAGGGGCCAAGACACCCCGAAGGCCAAAGTGACCTCTAAGAAAAAGGAAATAGGAAAAGGTAAAAAGAAGGTCGACAAATCTGATACGCCGATAATGGCACAAATGACAGAGACACTGGCCCTGATAGAGCCACACTTGGAACACTTCGACAGATGGTCTATTCACACTGATAGTATAGTGGATGACATGGACTTTTGGCTCCATAATTTTTATGCATATACCAAGGCATGGAATGAAGCTCTTGTCACTGCATTGTGCCAAATCACTCAGACCCCATTTCCATTCTTCTCGTAATTTTCGACCACCTATCGCCTAATGCAATATTCCTCATCGAACAACCTACTCCTGATGGTAGGCCCGCCCTTGTACCCACTCACATCCATGTTTGTGATGATGACAACAATGGAGAGCAGTTTTCGGATGATGATGTTGTTGCATCGTAACATTACTCAATTTTTTGAAGATGAGTTCGCAAATAGCTTAGAGGCGAATATGGCAGAAAGGGAGGCTATGTTGAATGATGATGTTGTTATAGTTGGATAAGCTAACATTGGCCTAACTGAACCTACTCAACTTGAGAAAGAAGAGGTACATCAGGATGATCATGCCGAGAATGATGAAGAACAAGAGGATGAAACGAAGGATGATGAACACATTGACATCGAACTTGCCCTAGTGTAGGATGAGAAGGAACCCGATACCCTCACAACGATCATTGAGGATGTTGTGGGTGCATCAAACTCAAACGAGACACCACTTGCTGTGAGTCAGTTTGAGGTAGTAATCAGCATTGTAGAAGAACCTAACCCGTTAGCAATTGTGCCTTATGTGGCTCCGTTGGCTGAAATCCATCCATCCGATTTGACTATCAATGAGGACACCACCCAACCTGCTGAAGAGGAGCAGTTCGCTGGTCCGGTTGGTTTGAGGGATAAGAAGAGGAAGCGGCGTAAAGATAAGAAAAAGAGAAAAAACCATGATGAGGAGGAGCACCCAAAAAAGAAAAATAAGAAAACAAAAGCAACTTCTGTATCGGTTGCTGCCGAATAAGTTGGTACATCCTATTTTAGTTAGCATTCTTGCATTTTATTGTGCCTGCATTTTTATTGTCACTGCATTCATTTTGATATAGTACATTATCGTTACATTTCCATCCATTTTGTATAACTATTGTCAGTGCATTGCGGACTATGCAGACATTAAGTTTGGGGGGGAATTAATGTGATTTGGAAATGCAACTACATCTTCTTATTTGGTTTTTATTTTTCTTCAGTAATGAAAAATTGACAATTTTCAACAAAAATGTGACCACAATTTTTATTTTAATGCGTAATTCTTGAATTGTTTGAATGATGATGTGGAAATTGGATGAGTATGAATGAATGATGAAGATTTAGTAATGAATGTATAGTGTTGATGTTTGAATCTGGAACTCACTGACTAGTATAGCGACATTGTATGAATAAAAAAACACTCCAATATGAGTGCATCGTGATTCTTAAGGGGGAACATTCCGCTGCAATTAAAGAAAATAAAATCTATCCAAAGGTTGTATCTACAAGAGTGTGTGTCGGCGTAATTACATACCTCTTGGGGGTTTGTTGCACCTTATCGTTACTGCCTAGGAATAAAGGTAGAGTAATGCAATGACATCTCTCAATCACTTGAATGACAAAAATGACGAAAAGAAGAAAGAAAAGAAAAAGAGAATAAATTGCTAAAATGGTTCAAGGAAGGATAAGATTCAATGCATGATACTAACATTGATGAAGTTGCAGTTTTAATTATTCTTACTTAAAAATTGTCGACGCATCATTCTATTATATGAATGCAATTTGAACATTAAAAATTTAGAGAATTCAAGCTGTGTGAATAAAGATTGTGGTGACATTTCTAATTGTTACTTGTTAATTTTTATTTACTTGAGGACAAGAATAAACTCAAGTTTGGGGGTATGATGGTATTACAAATGACATAGATTTTCTTTCCAATTTAGTGTTTAAATTGCCCCTTTTGCAGTTAATTTAGCATGTATCATTAGCATTTTATACTTAGTTTACTTGTTTTCCAATTTATTGTTAGATAGTTTGAATTCTTGTTATTTTCACATTTTTTTTGTACTAATGTCGACGCAAGTAGCCGATATATTGCTTCTTAATATTGTCAGCACAGGAACTTAGTTTAGGAATGGAATATTGGACAATTGCAGCCACAAGATTAACTGAACATTGCGACCATGAAATGTCACCGTTAAAAGTAAACCTCAATTGAGAGGAATCAAGCTTAATTCACAACTAAAAGTACCAGACGCAAGAATTTCACAGATGTCGCCATAATTATTCTTTTAGAATGAGACCAGCGATACAGCGACAGTCTGCAAATCTCTAAAGAATACACTAGAATTGCGTGAGTGCACAGTTGTAATTTAACTAATTTTGACAGCTGCAAGATGTAGATCTGGATCTAAAAATGAAGGCTAAATCCTGTAATATTTTAGAGATTATAAATAGAAGAAAAAAGAAAGAAGAAGGTATCGAGAGCAAGGGGATTAAGTTCTGACAATTCTGTGTGAATTAAAGATTTGAGCAGGGATCGGTGAACTGATGAAGCAAGCCTGCAACTGCTTCTGACGAGAAGTGCTAGTTGCCAAGCAAGAGGAACCATTAGGGAGTAAGCCTAGTAATCTAGAGATAGTAACTTCATTGTACTCGTTAAATTTTTTTGAACGATGATGAATTCTAATGATGTTAAATGAATACGAGAGTATCTTTTAATGTTATATCATTTTGATTCTTACTTTACATTGCTTATCCGTTTATTCTTGGATTTAATCACTCTAAACACAAAAGTGAAATTGCAATACACCGACATCGAGAGATGCGATGACAGGTTATATTAACAAGTGGGTTAGGCGAGAGCTACTCGGGACTGGGATAGACTTCAATTACTTGTTCTTAGATACACATCATTGCTCACACCGAGATGTGGAGTAGTGTACTTGAGTCAGGATTAGGTAGGGAGCTATTGTAAGTAAGAATTTGAAGGGACTTCATTGTTGCGACAATTCATCTATACTCTACCTTGTCGACATATCCAACGTTGCGACCTGTAGAATTGGTGAACCACTTTCACCCTTTTACACTTGATCACTTTCATATTTCCTGCATCTGAACTTTTAGCACTCAACACTCAACACATTTGGATTTATTTTTAATACATTAACATTTAACCTCTAATATTTACTTCTAATTACGTTGACAATAACGACTACTTTAGTGTGCAAATCTGACATAATTGCACTGACATCTTTACTAGCATTATACTGATTTTTAGTATTGATTGCTCCAACATTAAAACATCGAGAACCATTTCCTCGTGGGATCGATATCCGATAGCTCTGTCTATCAACTATACTTGGATCGACGTGTGTACACTTGCACAATCGTTGTGTCGTAAAAACACCGATCATACAATTATGAAAATTTTGTCTCGAAATATTTTACCAGTGAACAGAGTAGGATATTGTGATTTCATCAAAGCCTTTGTCTCCCATGTAGCTTCCTCAAGCCCGTGTCAATTCCACAGAACTTTTACCAATGGTACCCTCTTGTTTCGTAGTTATTTTACCTCGCGAGCCAAAATCTTAATCAATTGTTTAGAATACGAAAAATCTAGCTGTATCTTAACCTCACAAGGTGTAATCACATGCGAAAAATCCGTTCAATGATCTCATACGGCCCAATAAACCATGGACTCAACTTTCCTTTCCTACCAAACCTTACCACTTTCATCCAAGGTGAAACTATCAAGAAGACTCGGTCTCCCACTACAAATTCTATATATTTCCTTTTAAGATCTACATTAGACTTTTGCTGGTCAGATGCTACTTTTAAACAGCAGATCACCTGTACCTTGTCTTCTGTCTCATGAATCAAATCGATTCCAACCAACTTAGACTCGCTTAACTCTAACCAATACAAAGGTGTTCTGCATTTACTACCAGACAATGCTTCAAAGGAGCCATTTTAATATTGGTCTAATAGTTGTTGTTATATCCAAACTTTACCAATGGTAGATACTTTTCCCAGCTACCCTCAAACTCAAGTATACAGCACCGTAGCATGTCTTCAAGAATTTGTATCACCCGTTCTGACTGGCCATCTATCTGTGGATGATATGCAGTACTGAAATTCAGTCTGGTTCCCAAAGCTTCATACAACTTACCTCAAAACCTCGAGGTGAAACGTGGATCTCTGTCAGAGATAATAGATGTTGGTACTTCATGTAGTCGTTCTATCTCAGATACATACAATTCAGCCAACTTCTTTAGTGGAAAGTCCACTCGAATAGGAATAAAGTGAGCCGATTTTGTCAATCTGTCCACTATAACCCAAATCGAGTCTTTCTTCCTCGGCGCCACAGGTAATCTTGTAACAAAATCCATAGTGACCCGTTCCTAATTCCACTCAAGAATAGTAATATGTTGCAACAGTCTAGACGGCACCTGGTGTTCGGCTTTTACTTGCTGACACACAAAACATTTAGTCATGAACTCTGAGATTTCCTATTTCATACTCGACCACCAATACATCTTCTTTAGGTCGTAATACATTTTCACGTTGCCCGGATGAATGGAGTAAGTACTACTGTGAGCTCTGGCAGAATGTCCTGTCTTAAGTCAGAATTATCAGGAATGCATACTCTGCCCCTGAAATACAACGTACCATCATCATCTGCAGTAAATTCAGTAGTTGTGTCATTTTGCATCTATTCCCTCTTAGCCTTAAGGTTTGAGTTATCTTTCTGCAATTCTCATATCTGCTGTAAGAATAACGGCTTTGTCCTAAGTTCTGTTGTAATAGAACCATCACCCTCAAGTGACAAGTGAGCATTCATTGCTCTCAATGCAAATAATGATTTTCGGCTCAAAGCATCAGCGACAAAATTAGCCTTTCCCGGATGGTATTCGATTACCAAATCATAGTCTTTTAATAATTCCAACCATCGACGTTGGCTCAAATTTAGTTCATTCTAAGTCGTCAAATACCTTAAACTTTTATGATCTGTGAATATGTGCACTTCTCCCAGTATAAATGATGTCGCCAGATCTTTAAAGCAAACACAATGGCAGCTAACTCTAAGTCGTGGGTCGGATAGTTCCATTCATATGGTTTTAATTGTCGAGAGGCATAAGCTATTACCTATCCTGTTTGCATCAATACACAACCCAAGCCATTCAGAGATGCATCACTATATATGACAAACTTTTTATCTGTTTCAAGTTGTGTCAATACTGGAGCTTCTATCAACAATTTCTTTAGCTGATCAAAACTCTGCTGACACTTTTTTTACCACACAAACTGAATATTCTTCTATTGCAATTTTTTCATCGGTAAAGCTACAATAGAGAAATTTCTCACGAATCGACGATAATAGCCTGCTAAACCCAAGAAACTACGTACCTTGAAAACATTCTTACATACCTTTCAATCGAGAATAACCAACACTTTACTTGGATCGACCTGAATCCCCTCCGATGATACTACATGGCTTAGAAATCCCACTTCTCAGAGCCAAAACTCGTACTTGCTGAACTTTGCATACAACTGCTTTTCTCGCATTATTTGCAAAACTTCCCTAAAATGTTGAACATGCTCTATTTCTGACTTGGAATAAATCAATATATCATCAATGAATACCACTACAAATTTGTCTAACTGAGGTTTAAAAACCCGATTCGTCAAATCCATAAATGCTACTGGAGCATTGGTTAATCCAAATGGCATCAATGAATATCACTGTCTTTTACTCACATCTAATAATAACCCGATCGAAAATCTGTTTTAGAAAAGATGGTCGCACCTCTCAACTGATCAAACAACTCATCAATACGAGGCAACGGGTATTTATTCTTGATTGTTACCTTGTTTAACTATCTGTAGTCTACACACATTCTCATTGATCCATCTATCTTTTTCACAAACAATACTGGTGCGCCCTAAGGCGATATGCTCGATCGGATAAAGCCCTATCCAACAACTCTTACAATTGTGTCTGTAGCTCTTTCAATTCAGTGGGTGCCATCCTGTACGGTGGAATCAAAATCGGTGCAGTTCCAGGTACTAAATCAATGCCAAATTCTACTTCTTTGATTGGCGGTAAAACTCGGTAACTCCTTTAGAAACACATCTGTAAATTCCTTGATAATTGACACTTGTTCTAATTCTATTCCGGTACTCCGAGAATCATGTATATAAGCCAAAAATGTTTCACAACCTTTACGAACCATCTTTTGTGCTGATAAAGACGAGATTATTCTGGTGCCACTATTTAACTTCCAAGACTCAACTGTGATTACTTCCCCTGTCGGTCATTTCAAGTCGATCTGTCTTCATTTACAATTAACTACTGCATCATGCTTAGTTAACCAGTCCATTCCCAGAATTACATCGAAATCAGTGAATGGTAATAACATCAAATCAGTAGGGAACTTACAATCTCGAATTCTCAGTGGATATTTATGACAGACCAAATTAACAATGACACTATGACCCAATGGGTTTGTGACTTGTACATCAAACTCAGTCGACTCGACAGGCAATTTCTTTTCAGTAGCTAATGCAGTACTAATATATGAATGAGTTGATCCCAGGTCAATTAGTGCACACACAATATCATTAAAGAGATAGAATATACCAGTCACAACATCAGGAGCGGTAGCCTCTTCTCGGGCTCAGATGGCATAAGTCCGTGCAGGTGCACGAGCCTCAGATCATGCTATAGTTTCCTTGTTATCTCCGTGGTTTCCACTTGTACTGCTACTCTACCCCGGACGTCTACTCTTTAGTGGTGTAGCAGGAGGTTTTACACTCTGTTCCTCTTTTGGTTCATATCTTATGGGGTAGTTCCTCAGAAAGTGATCTGCACTTTCGCTTCGATAACATGTCCCTTTCATCTTACGACACTCACCTGCATGGCTTCTCTTACAAAACCCACATATCGGGCTAGGTATATTATGAATGCTAGTTACAATGGTTATGAGTCTATTCTAAAATTTAGATTTTGGTGGTCCCAACTTACTCTTACTCAGAAATCTTAAAGAAATTGGGCCCCGACTAGCCTCTTCTCAAAATCTCTTTGACGGTGGCATAGAGAAGATCCTGGCAATATTTTTCCTTCCAGATTCTTGAAACCTCCTTTCCCTCTGTCTCTTGTTGCTGCAGATTTCTTCCATCTCTTGAGCTCTGTCTGCTAAGACTACTAACGGTTGGATTTCAAAACCACCCACCATCATTCTAATCTCGTCGTTTAGCCCCTCTTCGAAATGAACACATAAGACTTCATCAGTTGGTACAACTTCTCTGGCATACTTGCTAAGTTGTACAAATTCTAGTTCGTAATCTGCCACTGTCTTATTTCCCTGTCTCAGTTCCAGAAACTCCTTCTTCTTCTTATTTAAGTACCGCTTACTGACATATTTTTTTCTTGAATTCTATTTGAAAGAAATCTCAAGTAACCTCGTTTTCAAGTATCATTGCCACAATCATAGCCCACCAATTGTAGGCCTCATCTTTCAGTAGTGACGCGACACACCTTACATAGTCTTCCGTAGGACAAGCCATTTCATTCAAAACTCTCAGTATATTTTCCAGCTAGTATTCAACTCTAGAAGGATCATCTTTCACATTTCCTAGGAAATCCTCAGCCCCGTATTTCCTTACCCTATCTGTAAAGACACGACGCCTTGGATCTACCATTGGAGGTGGTGGAGGCCTTTCTGGGGGATGCTACCGTTCGGGTACCTGGTTGTGTGACAAGAGGCGTGGAGGTGGTGCCATCGGATTATTTCTCATGAATTTCGTGAACCATTGCCCCATTAAGCCAAAGAACATATTATTTAGTTCATTTTCTATCATCGATAATATTAATACACTAAGACTAGCCCTAGAGTCATTAGTCGGAACATTGCTGTTTACCTCATTAGTTTCCTCTTTTTTAGAGTTAGGCATCCTGTATTTATCTGCAAAAATCTTAGTTAGATTGGATTCATCCATATCTCACTATCACAGGTACATATGGCATGTACTTCTAAATTATCAAACATGACCATACAGTCCAAGAAACGGCTAAATCGTACGCTCTGATACCATCAAATGTAACACCCGAAATCCAAACACCGTTGACGGTTAGGATTTCCGGTGTTTTACTGTTCATTTATCATTGATCATCTTATCGCAATATTATACAACTTTATTTATTAAAATATTTCATTTCACATGTTACACGTCATCATTTGAATATAAACGCAAATCAACAAGAGTAAAATGCCATTTCAAATATTTAGGGAGGCTTCTACCGGTACTTGATGGTCAAGTATCGGTAGTAGCCTTGTCATAAAATAATTCCAAAATGGTGCAGATTTCTATCCGTACCTGTACTAGTTCTATCAATACAAATATAATTTCTACCGATACATGCCATGCATCTACCGATACTAAAAACTCTAGACAGCTATACTTCCCACTCTGTAACTTCTACCGATACAAGTATGTAAACTACCGATACTCACAATTCAACTACCGATACAACATAAGTTAGTGTACAACCTCTCTCTTACCCTCTACTTCTATCGAAACATACATAGGTTTTACCGAAACAAGTATGCAAAATCTCAAGATTTATACCAAACACAAGTTCATTAACTTCATACATACACAACTTTAATTATGCATTTAAATAAACACAAATATATGATTTTTATGTCAATACAAGGTACTTAAAGTCTGCTTTCAACATTTCATCAAACATAGCAAAGTTTTTCACAACTCATTGTACACAAGCAAGAAACTAACATCATCCTAGTACATGCCATATTAACCAAGTGAGGTAAAAGTCTACCGAACAACTCCGAAATAGTGTGATGCTCCAAGATGATCCGATCTCCGAACAACAAAATTGAATCTACAAAATAGATGCATATTCATAGGTAAGCACTTCTTAGCTTAGTAAGTTCATAAATTTAAATAGATTCACCAACTTCAAGAGTTTTAAATCAAATCAACTAAAGTGATTAAACCGTATACATTAAGGTAAGTTTCAATTCGCATTTGATACTTATGATGACAAAGTCATTGGACCTTTAATCCGCAATGGATTTGACTTTGTTCATATACTCACGGTGACACATAGCCACCAGACCTTATAATCCACAAGGGATTCATATACTCACGATGACACTTAGTCATCGGACCTTTTAATCCATAAAAGATTCATATATTCACGATGACACTTAGTCATCGGACCTCTTAATCCGTAAAGGATTCATATACTCACGATGACACTTAATCATCTGACCTCTTAATTCGTAAAGGATTCATATACTCACAATGACACTTAGTCATCGGACCTCTTAATCCGTAAGGGATTCATATACTCACGATGACACTTAGCCATCGTACCTCTTCGTTTATGGCTCAAATCTCGCTCACCTTTTGTTATTCCTTCATTCTCGTCTTCCATAAATTCGATTATCATTTCATCTAAATACAATAGTTTACATTACAAGAATATGCAATTAAAATTAGTATTTAATTATACGAACTTACCGGACTGGATTGCAGTTGTGAATTAATTTTAGGGACTACTCGCTAATTTTCCTTTTCTAGATCGATGGCATGGTCGTAGTCTACATTCACAAATCATTACATTTGTCATATTAAATCACACAAATAATTCACTTAAAACCATATAGTCCTTTTTGGTAAAATTACAGTTTTACCCCTAATACTTCCCTTTTATTCAATCTAGTCCTTTCAACACAAAACATGCAATATAACCATTTCCTTTCTAAACCTTTGTAGTTAAAAGTCCAAGCCTTCACAAAAGTCCTTAAATTCCATTTATTTCACACCAATTACACCCAATTTCATCATTTTAACATTTTAGTCCTTAAACCTTAATTTTATCAAAAATAGCAAACCCAATAATCAAGGATACAAGTCCATCAAAAACTTTCAAGAGAAAGCATATTCAACAATGGCAAGATTTATAACATTTGACAGATTCACAAATTGGTCCCTAAATCAGTTAGATTAAGCTAATGTGGATTCAAAAACATAGAAATTACTAAAAACGGGTGAGATTTCACTTTCCAAATCAAAGACTAAGCTTGCCCGAATATTCTTCTTTCTCCTCTAGGGTTTTCCTTTGTTTCAAGGTTGAAGAAGATGATTAAAATCATGTAAATTATCTTTTATTTAATCTTTACTTATTTATTTGCGTTTTACCAAAATACCCTTAATGAATTAACATGATTTTCACCAATTAATGGTCCATAACTGTCCACTATACCTTGTGAAGGTATATTTACTCATTAAGGACCCTTCCTAAGTCATTCCTCTACAATTTAGCATGTTTGGTCAATAATTCTTACATTTTGTAACTTTTACGATTCAGTCCTTTTTACTTAATTAACTATTTAAACATTAAAATTTCGTAACCAAATTTTAATACAATGCTAACGAAGTTGTAATTATTAAGTAAATAAATTTTTGACTCGACTTGTCGGATTTGTGATCCCGAAATCAATGTTTCTGACACCACTGAAAATTAAGATGTTACAATTTTGTCTGCCTCGCAAAGAACCGGTAAATATTTCAATAGTTCAAGAATTCTATTTAGCTCTGAAGAAATACGAAGCTGGGAGAGCCTGTGGGAAAATTCCAGGTCCAATGAAGATTCGAGGAGTTAAAATATACCTGAATGATGTTTAAATTTGCAGATTTTATAATGTCCCATATTATGACCAAGATTATCTGCATAGAGTCGACTTAAAGGAATTTAAGAATATCGACACCGTGGAGATCCTATTTTTCTTAACAGTGGGAAAAGAAGTATGGACCTATCGAGAAGGTACTGCAATCCCAGAAACTTTAAACCAAGAACTCATGACGCCTAAAGCCAAGATGTGGATGAAATTCATTTGTTCCCGAATACTTCCCACTTTCGAAATGACAGAGATACATCCAATCCATGCTATAATAACATACAAAATTCTCAAGAAGAAACAAATTTGTGTAGGAAAGTGGATTCGCCAAAGCATGGTGGATTACACAAAGAACATAGGGAAATTTATCATTTTCCCTCATTTAATTTCTACCATGTGCACAAAGGCTGGAGTACCAACTGGGAGATTTGATCGAACAATGAATCCACCGAGCAAACTTTTAGGTGATGATTTCTTTGTACAATTCACATTATTGCAACAAAGTCAAAGTGAAGAACGGAGGACGAGAGGATTGAATGAAAAACAAGAATTGGTACTTATAATCTGATCAATGTTTAGAAATAGATTTTCTTTAGTTTTTTTATTGCTTTAATATTTTATTTTTTGTTTAAACGATTTAATTTGGTAAAATTTGGATAATTTTTTGTTTTTATTTACACTTATATAATTCGTAGGAGTACGATTAGAATTTATCTTTGTATATATGCTTTAATTCTTTTTGCAGGAACCCCACATTATGGAAGATGCAACAATTTCGATAATTAATGCCTAAAGGAGAAGGACAACCAGCATAACAGGAAAAGAACCTTCGCAATAAATTAGGTAGCTTCTTTCCTTTATTATTTGAGGGGACTACACATTATGGACAATGTGTTTTCTAAAGTGTGGGGGTAACATAAGAATTTGTAGCATATAGTTTTTATTTTTAGTTTTTGAAATGTGGGTGCAATTGCATTTCCAAACCCCATATACATTCCCCAAAACTTAAAGTCTATATTGTCCCCAATGTACTGACATTAAAATACAATGACAAATGGAAATGCAATGATAATGCAAATGCAGTGACAATTAAAATGTAATGACAATGGGAAAGTGATGACAATGCTTACTAACAGACTAAGAATTATAGCCACATGGTATTCATGAAAACTAAAACTAAGAATTGAAATAAAACTAACTTATTTGTCTGCAGCCGTTGATGTGGCTACATGGTGCTTTTCCTCTCTTCCTTTCGACACTTCTTATCCTTGACGTGCTTCCTTTTTATTTCTTTTCGCTTTGCCTAATCCTCGGATTGCTCCGTAATATCTGGCTATGCCTCAGCATCATCGAATAAATGCATCTAATAGAATTGCATCCATTCAAAATGATCTAACGATTGGGTGGTGATGGATAAAACGACATGATTTGTTTCCTGCTATACTTTTATTTACTAATGAGTCAGCAAGCAGACGAGATGCGTCGACAAGGAGATCTGCATGCGTCGACAAAAGAGATGACTTTATCCTACAGAAAATACTAAGTAAAATAAACTGAAGCAGAAACAATAAAAACTAAAATTACATGATAAAAATGTAAAGAGAAGTTAGAAAAATTTGACCAATTTAATGGTCTCTTCCTGTTTGGGATCATCATGGCTAAATAATGCTTCAGTAGTTGTCCATTCACTTTAAATTGGTGTCCATCATGTATATCTTTAATTGTGACTACACCATGAGAAAATGCTTCAACAACTAAAAATGGTCCAGACCAACGTGAGCGCAATTTACATGGGTGCAATTTCAGTCGAGAATTGAATAATAGCACCTGTTGACCTGCAGTAAATTGTCACTGCAAAATGATTTTGTCGTGCCATCTCTTGATCTTTTCCTCGTAGATTACTGCATTTTCATAGGCATTTCGCCTAATTTCCTCAAGTTCAGCGATGTCTAACAGCCTCTTCTTCCCAGCAGCCTCATAATCCATGTTCACTTGCTTAAACACCCACATTGCTTTATGTTTGAATTCAACAGGCAAGTGACATGCTTTTCCAAAGAGAAGTTGATACGGCATCATCCCAGGTAGGGTTTTGTATGCTGTCCTTAATGCCCACAACGCATCATCAAGTCTAGAAGACCAATCTTTTCTTGATGGGTTCACCACCTACTCGAGAATATTCTTGATTTGTCGATTGGATACCTCATCTTATTCGTTGGTTTACGGATGATAAGTGGTCACCATTCTATGATTAACTCCATACCGCTTCAGTGTGGCTGTTACCTGGTTGCAATGGAAGTGAGTGCCTTGGTCGTTAATCAATGCTTTAGGCGTGACAAAACGAGTGCGTATATGCTTATGGAAAAACTTTAGCATTGTCCTTCAATCATCTTTTGGGACTACAGTGGCTTCCACCCACTTCGATACGTAGTCAACAGCAACTAGAATATAAACATTTCCAAATGAACTTGGAAATGGTCCCATGAAGTCCATACGCCAAACGTCGAAGAGTTCAACTTCCATTGTTGGTTGTTGTAACATCTCATTGCGTCGAGATATCAAACCAGTGCACTAACATCGATCACTTTGATGCAGAAAGTTGTAAGTGTCCTTAAATAGTGACAATGCTTCAGGATTTAAAGCATCTATTTCTTTGGAACACAACACCTAATGATATTATCACTGCATACTTTGAATAAGTATGGCTCGTTCCAGTAATATTTCTCTATATCTCGAAGAAATCTTTCTTTCTTGAGGCCTGTGACACCCAAAGGTAATTTCTCACATACCAAGTAAGAAAACTCCGGATATCCTTCACATTTGTCAAGGAAGGCAACTTTTCAATAATTTCTACCTTAGCTCTATCCACTTGAATGCTCTGACTGGAAATGCGAAGACCTAAGACAATGCCTTTAGCTACCAGAAAGTGGCATTTCTCCTAATTCAGCATAAGATTTATGTCTTCAAATCGCTTTAAAACTTTAGCCAAGTTGTCAGCGCATTGATCAAAATTATTTCCATAAACTGAAAATTGTCCATAAATACCTCCAAAGAGTCCTCGATCAGATCCAAAAAGATTGCTATCATGCACCTTTGAAATGTGGTCGGTGCATTGCAAAGACCAAATGGCATTTGGCAAAAAGTGAAAGTGCCAAAAGGGCTAGTAAACGTTGTTTTTCCTTGATCCTCTGGCACAATAGTGATCTGATTATAGCCAAAATAACAGTCAAGGAAGCAATAGTAGGCTTTTCCAGTAAGCCTATCCTACATTTGATCGATTAAGGAAAGTGGAAAATGGTCCTTCCTTATGGCTGCATTTAATTTACGATAATCCATGCATACTCGAAAACCTGTAGGGATGCGTGTAGGGATTAGCTCATCTTTGTCATTGCTCACCACAGTGATACCACTTTTCTTAGGGACACATTGAACTGTACTTACCTAATTTCTATTAGAAATTGGGTAACTAATGACCGCATCCAGCCGCTTGATAATCTCCTTTTTAACCACCTCCTTCATTTTCTCATTTAATCTCCTTTACTGTTTAATTGATTGCCTTCCTTCATCTTCCAACCTAATTTTGTGCATGCAAAAAGAGGGAATAGTGCCTCTAATGTCGATAATACTCTAGGCAATCGCACATTTATGCTGTTTTAAGATATGGATCAATTTTTACTCCTAAATTGCGTCTAGTATTGCTGAGACAATAACTGGCAGAGTGTTATTGTTGCTAAGAAAAAC
Organism: Gossypioides kirkii; assembly: GCA_005610355.1. Taxonomy (NCBI): domain Eukaryota; kingdom Viridiplantae; phylum Streptophyta; class Magnoliopsida; order Malvales; family Malvaceae; genus Gossypioides; species Gossypioides kirkii. The sequence goes on from CP032245.1 coordinate 18,989,996, forward strand.
ATACTTTAGATGAGCATACAATGGCTTCAACTCCAAAGTAAGAGCTTCTTCAATAGATGGCTTAAAGACTAGAGTCATTCTATATGCTAGGTTTAGAGATTCCATCTACCATCCACGCCTAAGCTCAATATTGTTCGCTTCAACCTTACTGTCACAATTAACTAGAAATTATTCATTCGATGTCATCGTAAATTCTTCTAAAAATATTGTGCTTCGCTCATTGAATTCCTCCTCAATTAATGCTTCCAGCGTATCAGCAGTGTGGCATTCTTCTTTGTCCTTGCAGGGAATAGCTTCAAAAACACTGAAGGTGACATGTTCATCATTATGTTTCATGGTTAATTCACCCTTGTACACGTCGATTAGAGTGCGTCCAGTAGATAGGAATGGGCGTGTGATAGCATTAGAAAAGACCATTAAATTCTCCATATTTAGAGTATAATTTGTTCCCTTTGTGATGTTTAGCATGCTTTTTTAGCATTTTATATTTAGTAATTGCACTTTCTAAGTCAATGATGTTTGGTTTAATTTTCTTCTATTTTATCTCACTTATGCTACTAATGTTGTTACATTTAGTGTCAGTTTTGTGTCTTGAGATGTCAGTGTAAGGATCTATCTTAGAATATCAAAGCAGGAAAGTGTTAAAAGCTGTCGCTACAAGATTGATCCAGAATTGCTCCCAAACATGTCACTGTATAAGTACTTCCAAATTACATCAGGGATTTTTCTGTGTGAACATATTCAAAAGTACTAGTGCATGAAGATGTCAAAGTTGTCACAGCAGATTAAAGTATAAATTTTCGTCCAGAAATGTGGCAACAACCTGCAACTGCTTTCTGCATACACCAGATCTACATGAGTGTACAACTGGATTAACTAACTTGTACAACTGCAAGGAAGTTAGATCTAAGAAAAGAAGGACACCTGTACTGGCAGTGAAGATAAATACTGAGGAGAGAGAGAAGAGAAGGGAGATCTTGAAGCTTGTGACAAATTAATTCCATTCTGATTTTTCTTAAGCTTGCTTCCATGGTAGCTTAAAATTCCTAGAGGGTGAACTGATGCGACGAGAAGGCAGCATCTACTCTTGACGAGGAGTGTTCTAAGTGCAACGCAAGAGGAGCATTTACGGAAGAGTTCTAGTAGGCTAGGAATAGAATGCTTCAACTTGTTCTTTAATTCCTTTTAAACGTTAATAAATTCTGATGAACTTAATTGTGTATGGAAATGCCTGTTAATTTTAGATCTATTTTGATTTTTGCTCAATTCTTCTTATCTGTTTATCTTGGGATTTAATTGATTGATCACGGAAGTGTTATTGCAGTTGCTGACACTAGAAAGTGCAATGACAAGTTAAATTAACAAGCAACACAACGGAAGTTGCTTAAGGCACGAAGGAGTTTTGGCCACTTGTTCTTGAATGCAAAGCATAGCCAACACTGAAAGGTGTGGTTAATGTAAGTGTTTGGGTCTTTGATAAGCAGAGAAGTCAAAAGTAGTGAGATCTCACTAAGTTTAATTGCATCGACAATTTATCAATCATTTACCTTGTAGTCACATTTAGTGGTTGCCAACTTATCAAGTCAATGATCCCCTATTTCTTTATCATTGTTTTACATTTTTAATTTTCTTAAATTGCATTGACAAAGATACCTTCACCCCTTCATTACATTTTCTTATTCAATTGCTCTAACATATTATATCACAGTATTACAATATTTTCTCTGACAGTTTTAATTCTTTTATTTGCAGTCTTTGATTTAATTGTGCTGACATTATTCTTGACGGCTCTTCTTATTCTGACCTCTTTTACATCGTCAAATTTAAGCATAGACAACCATCTCTGTGGGATCGATATCTGATAGCTTTACACCTATCAACTATACTTGCATCGACAAGTGTTCGCTTGCACAATTGCTGTGACGTTCATAGCGTGATCATGTTTTGGCGCCGTTTTCGGGGATGGCATTTATTTGATGTTTATTTTTATAGTTGCAGTTATTCTTTGTTTCCTGATTTTTATTTGATACTAATTTGTTTTATTTTTCTTTACTATTTTTATATTTGTAGGTGTTTATGACCAATAGGAGAAATCCTGAAAATATTGTTGGCATAGATTCGAAAATTGAAAGAACCATTCAAATGAGAAGACAAGAACAAAGAAATATGTCTTTAGCTAGAAATGATGCTATACCACAGTTGCCACCACAACATCTTGTCCCTCCAATACAGCCACAAAACGTAAATAATCCATTGCTGCCAAAAGAAGAACAAATACAGAACAGAACAATCAAAGACTTTGTTGTTCCTGTGTTAGATGACTTGCAACCAAGGGTTGTTAGACCAGCTATCCAAGGTGGGAATTTTGAGTTAAAATCGGTTATTCTTCAGATGTTAAATTCAAATGGGCAATATGCTGGTTTACCTCATGAGGATGCGAGAGAGCATCTTAAATCTTTTCTGCTAATTTGTGCTTCTTTTAGTTAGCATGGAGTTCCTGATGACGCCTTGAAGATGTAGTTGTTTCCTTATTCTTTGCAAGGAAGGACTCCTACCTAGTTTCTTAGATTACCTGCTGGATCTATTACATCGTGGAATGCACTTGCAACGTAATTTGTTTTGTGATTTAATCCACCCACAATGAATGCTCGATTGCGGAATGATATTACTGCTTACCATTAACTACATGATGAGAACCTACATACTACATAGGAGCATTACAAAACTTTGCTTCGACGTTGTCCCATGCATGGAATCCAACTAAAAACACATATCAAAATTTTCTATAATGGATTAAATGCATAGACAAGAAATCTTGTTGATGCATCTACAAATGGTCCCTTGTTAGATTGCACTTACGATGAAGCTGTGCGAATTTTGGAGAGAATCATGCAAAATGATTATCAATACCCGATTTCTTGAACTGCTCAAGTAAAAATGAATACTGGAGTTATTGAGTTAGACGCCATATCAGCTTTAAGTGCACAGGTATCTTCATTGGCTAACATGATTAAAAACATGAAAGGTACGAGTGATGTTGCCCCTATTCAAGTAGCCCAGCAGATGGATGTCTCGACATTTAGTTGTCAAATTTGCAATGACAATTACAGCTATGAAGATTGTCCACTACATGCCGAAATTGCGTTTTATGTCAATAATATCAGAGGAAACTCAACTCCTACAACAGTTCAACAAGGACTCCACAACCTTGGGGGAATCATAATGCATCCACATTCTGATATGGAAATTCCTCGAGTCAAGGAAATTTTTGACAAGGGTGTTACACTCAGTAACAGTAGAATTACAACCATAATCCTCAAGTGCATACACATCATGATCAGATGAAGTCACATACTCAAATTCAGTCACATGCTCGTATGCAGCCACAACAAACTCCAATGTTGATAGCATTAGAAATGACAATTAAAATCTCCCTAATTAGTGTATACTTTGTTTCCTTTATATTACATTTAGCATTCATTTTCAACATTTTATACTTAGTATTTGCATTTTCTAAATCAGTGTTGTATGGTCTTTCTTAGTATCTGCGTGAGTGCATAGTTGGCAATAACAAACTTGTACAGCTGCAAAAAAGGAGTTAGATCTGAGAAGGGGGGTAGACCTGTACTTTCTAGTGGTTATAAATAGAGGGAAGTGAGAGAAGATCATCATCAAGCTAGTGAATAAATTACATCCACATTTTTTATTTTCTTAAAGTTAGATGCCATGGAAGCTTAACTTCCCAAGAGGGTGATCTGGCGCGACAAAGAGGCAATTACTTCTGACGAGAAGCGCCTAAGTGCGACATAAGAGGAGCAATTACGGAAGGATTCTAGTAGCCTAGGAATAGGATGATTCAATTTCTTCTTTAAGTGCTCTTGAATGTTGATGAATTCTTTTGACTATTAATTGTGTATGGAAGTACCTATTAATGTTAGACCTATTTTGATTTCTACTTAATTCTTCTTATCTGTTTATATTTGGATTTAACTATTTTGACCACAGAAGTGAAATTGCAATCACAGTCACTGGAAGGTGCGGTCATAAAGTTAAATTACCTAGCAAGACAATGGAAGTTGGTTGAGGCAAGAAGGAATTCTGGCCACTTGTTCTTGAGTGCGAAGCATTGCCAACACTGGAAGGTGTGGTACTTGTGAGCACTTGGGTCTTTGTTAAACAGGAAGTCAATAGTAGTGAGATCTCATTAGAAATTAATTGCGACGACAATTCATCTATCAGTTACCTTGTAGTAACATTTAGCGTTGTCAACTTGTTAAGTTAGGGATTCCCCATTTCTTTACACTTGATCTACTTCTTTTAATTTATGAATTTACATTGGCAAACATCTTCAACAACAAGTCATTTTCTATTAATTTGCCCTGACATTTTATGTTATATTTGCATTGACAGATTTAACTCTTTTATTAGTGTAGTTTTAACTAAATTGCGGTGACATTACTCTTAACTATTCTTTTCATTTAAACTATAATTGCCTCGAAAAATTTAAGCAACAAGAACATCATCCTCGTGGGATCGATATTCGACAGACTCACATCTGTCTACTATACTTGTATTGACAGTGTCCGCTTGGACATAAATGTTGTGATGTTTACAGGCCGATCAAGTTTTGGCGCAGTTGCCAAGGAATGGCGTTTTGTTTGATGTTTATTTTTGTAGTTGCAATTATTTTTTATTTTCTAACTTATATTTCTTGCTAATATTTTTTATTTCTTTTGTTGATTCTTTTAGGTGTTTTATGTCCACAAGGAGAAATCCTAACATCATTATCAGTTTTGATCCGAAAATTGAAATAACTATTCGAAGGAGGAGACAAGAGCATAGAAAAATGGCTGGAAATAATAACGATCTATCATCATTGCTACAACATAATCCTATTCCACCAGTGCAGCCACAAGAACATCTAATTCTAGACAGGACAATTAGAGACTTTGTTGTTCCTATGCTCAATGATCTACAACCAGGGGTTGTTAGACCAGCAATACAAGCTGGGAATTTTGAATTGAAACCAGTGATGTTCCAAATGCTAAACTCAAATAGGCAATATGCTGGTTTGCCTCACGAAGATATGAGGGAGCATCTCAAATCTTTCCTACTTATATGTGGTTCTTTCAGTCAACACAGTGCTCCTGATTACGCCTTAAAGATGTAGCTTTTCCCTTACTCTTTCCAAGGAAGAGCACGTACATGGTTTCTTGGTTTACCGACTGGATCTATTACTTCATGGAATGAGCTAGCAACTCAGTTTGTTCTGCTATTCAATCCACCCACAATGAATGCTAGACAGTGGAATGATATCACAGCATACCATCAATTAGATGATGAGAATTTTCACACTACTTGGGAACATTACAAAACTCTGCTTACATGTTGTCCCATGTACAAAATCTAACAAGAGACACAAATTGAGATCTTTTATAATGGATTAAATGCGCAGACAAGAAATCTTGTCGATGCATCTGTGAATGGTCCTTTGTTGGATTGCACTTACAATGAAGCCGTGCGAAATTTAGAGAGAATCGCGCAAAATGATTATCAGTATCCGATTTCTCATTCTGCTCAGGTGAAAACAAAATCATGGAGTTATTGAGCTAGATTGGATATTAGCTTAAGTGCACAAGTATCCTCACTGGCGAACATGATCAAGAACATGAAGGGGACGAGTGATATTGCCCCTATTCAGGTTGCCCAACAATTGGATGTCCCGACATTTTGCTGTGAGATTTGCTGCGACAACTATAGTTGTGAGGATTGTCCATAGCATGCTGAGAATGCACTCTATGTCAATAATATCCGAGGGAATTCATATGGTAACTCATATAACAGTTCAAATAGGATTCAACAACCTTGAGGGAATCAGAATGTGTCCACATATAGATATGGAAATTCCTTAAATCAAGGTAACTTTAGACAAGGGAGTTACAATCAACATTAACAGAATTATAATCACAATCCTCAAGTGCATGCGTAGCCTGATTAGATGCAATCACATACCCAAACGCAGTCACATAATCAGATACAACCACATGTTCAAATGCAGCCACGACAGATTGTAATACCAAATATGCAAGGCCAACATCAGTAACAACAACAGTAGTATTCTCAACCGAGGTCAAATCCATTAGCTGGTCTTGAAGCTTTGATGCGTGAGCATATTACAAAAACAAAAGTTATCGTACAAGGAAAGACTTCTTCCATCCGAGCGTTGGAAGCACAACTAGGACAATCGGCTTCTAACATGAGCGCAAGGCCACCAGGTGCTTTGTCCAGTGACACTGAAAATCCAAATCAGAAGGGGAAGGAGCATTGCAAGGCTATCACATTGCGGAGTGGAAAGAAAACTATCGACCAAAGTAGCAGCTCCAACCAAACATCTGTCGACGCAAACGAACTCAAGCAACAAGGAGAAGTTGCATTTGAGGAAGACACAGCAGAAGTAAATGAGGAGGAATCACCAGTAGTCACACCTATTCCGACCATTCGCCCTACAAAGTTGTCGACTCAACTGCCCCATGTCGACACAATCAAGTGTATTACAAAAACCCACTATGAACATACCTTTTCCATTTCCATAGTGATTCAAGGAGAAAGATCATGACAGTGATTATCAAAAGTTTGTATCTACCTTGAAACAATTACATATTAATATACCTAATTGATGCTCTTGTACAGATTCCCAACTATGAGAAATTTATGAAGGAGCTATAATCAAAGAAGAAGAAGCTATCCGATATTGAGACGATTGCACTCACAGAAGGGTGTAGCGTTGTTCTGACAAATAAGCTTCCACAAAAAATGAAAGATCCTGGCAGTTTCACAATTCCATGCTCCATTGGAAACCATTATTTAGGTAAAGCTTTATGTGATCTAGGAGCTAGCATTAACCTTATGCCATTGTCAACTTTCAGGAAATTAGGAATTGGTCATATGAAGCCCACTACGGTGACATTACAACCTGCGGACAGATCTTTGGCACAACCTGAAGGATAGATTAAAGATGTTCTCGTCCATGTTGATAAGTTTGTGTTCCCAGCTGACTTCATCATACTTGATTGCAAAGCCGATAAGGAGGTGCCCATTATTTTGGGACACCCATTTCTTGCAACAGGACGCACACTTATAGATGTTTCCAAAGGCGAGTTGATCATGCGTCATAAAGATGATCATGTTACCTTCAGTGTTTTCGAAGCATCTCCATCTAGTAGTAAGGAACAATGTCACCACATTGATGTTCTGAGCGAGTTGATTACGGAGGAATTTAATGAATGTAGTTCAGTAGTGTTAGAGGAATATGCAATGACATTTGAAGACAATGTCCTACCTGAATGTGACAACAAAGTTAAGGCTAATGTCTGTAAGCTTAAACATGGTTGGCAAATGGAATCTTTGGATCTGACTAATAGAACGATCCCTGTTTTCAAACCATCGGTTGAAGAAGCTCCGACTTTGAAGTTAAAGCTATTGCCAACGAATCTGAAATATGTTTTCCTAGGTGACAATGATACATTGCCAGTAATTGTCAGCGTAAGTCTTGACGCAAGCCAAGAAGAAAAGTTAATCGAAATATTGAAGCAGCACAAAAGAGCCATCTCCTAGAGCATAGTAGACATCAGAGGCATTAGTCCCTCTTTTTGCATGCTTAAAATTAGGCTGGAAGATGAAGGAAAACAGTCAATTGAACAACAACGAAGATTAAATGAGAAAATGGAGAAAGTAGTGAAGAAAGAGATCATCAAATGGCTGGACGCAGACATTATCTACCCAATCTCGGACAGTACATGGGTGAGCCCGATCTAACGTGTGCCTAAGAAGAGCGGCATCACGGTGGTAAGCAACGATAAAAATGAGCTAATCCCTACTCACATTGCTACAGGTTGGAGAGTGTGTATGGATTACCGACATTTAAATGCGGCCACAAAGAAGGATCACTTCCCACTTCCATTCATTGATCAAATGCTGGATAGGCTAACTGGTAAGGCTTATTACTGTTTTCTTGATGGATACTCTGCTTACAACCAGATCGCAATCGTGCTAGAAGATCAAGCAAAGACAACATTTACTTGCCCATTTGGAACCTTTGCTTTCCGACGAATGCCATTTGGTTTTGTGCAATGCACCAGCTACATTCTAGAGGTGTATGATGGCCATCTTCTCTTATATAATCGAGGATTCATTAGAGGTATTTATGGATGATTTCTCTGTTTATGGGCATAAATTTGATAAATACGCTAACAATTTAGCAAAAGTATTGAAGCGATGTGAGGACACCAATCTGGTGCTGAACTAGGAAAAATGCCACTTCATGGCAACTGAAGGCATTGTCCTTGGCCATCGTATATCTTGTCAGGGCATTAAGGTTGATAAAGCAAAGATAGAGATCATTGAAAAGCTACCACCACCCACCAAGGTAAAGGGAGTAAGGATTTTTCTCAACCATGCCAGATTTTATAAATGTTTCATCCGAGACTTCTCCAAAATAGCAAAACCACTCTGCTCCTTGTTAGAGAAAAATAAAAAAAAATTTCAATGATGCTTGTCTAGAAGCATTCCTTAAAATTAAACAGTAGCTAGTGTAGGTACCCATTGTCGTTACACTAGATTGGTCGCAATCACTTGAGGTGATGTGTGATACGAGCGACTTTGCTGTGGGTGCTGTGCTTGGACAACGAAAGGATAAGGTATTTCATTCAATCTATTATGCTAGTAAGACTCTAATTGAAGTGCAGGTGAATTACACAACCATTGAGAAGGAGTTGCTGGTAGTGGTTTTTGCATTTGACAAGTTCCGCTCATATCTTGTCGGTACAAAAATTATAGTTTATACTGATCATTCTGCCTTGAGATACCTTTTTTCTAAGAAAGATACAAAACCCAGGCTGATTAGATGGATCCTATTACTACAAGAATTTGATGTTGAGATTAAAGACAGGAAAGGATCAGAGAACCAAGTAGCAGACCACCTCTCTCGTCTGGAATCTGGAAGTGAAGATGAAAATAAGTCACAAATTATCGACGCATTTCCAGATGAGAAGTTATTCTTTGTCGACGCATCTCCATGGTATGAAGATGTCATCAATTATCTAGTCTGTGGAAAGCTACTGTTGAGTGTAACAAGTCACCGGAAGGTCAGATTTCTTTCGGATGCTGCGAAGTATCATTGGAATGAACCATACCTATTCAGGGTATACGCTGACAATATCATTCGTTATTGCGTTCTTGAGGAAGAAATGCTTTCTATCCTGAAGCATTGCCACGATGATCCTTATGGTGGCCATTTCGATGGTGTTAGGATTGCTGCAAAGGTCTTACAATCAGGATTTTTCTAGCCTATATTGTTTCAAGATGCCCACACTTTTGCTCAACAGTGTGACAAATGTCAGCGCACCGGATCAATATCTCGATGCAATGGGATGCTACAATAGTCCATCATGGAGGTTGAGCTCTTTGATGTTTGGGATATAGACTTTATGGGACCATTTCCAAATTCTTTTAGCAATGTGTATATTTTAGTTGTTGTTGATTATGTTTCAAAGTGGATTGAAGCAATAGCTAATCCAAAGGATGATGCTCGGACGGTGTTAAAGTTCTTTCACACATACATCTTTACACGATTCGGATCACCTCGAGCATTAATAAGCGACCAAGGCACTCACTTCCATTGTAATCAAGTGGCGACATCTTTAAAACGATATGGTGTGAAGCATCGCATGGCAACCACATATTGTCCGTAAACTAATGGTCAAGTGGAAGCATCGAATCAAAAAATTAAAGGTATTCTTGAAAAGGTGGTTAACCCATCTAGACGAGATTGGTCTTCATGATTAAATGATGCATTGTGGGCACTTCGCACCGCATACAAAACACAATTAGGAATGTTGCCATATCAGCTGGTTTTTGGTAAATCTTATCACTTGCCCGTCAAACTTGAACATAAAGCCATGTAGGAATTTAGACAAGTGAACATAAAGCCATGTGGATAGAAAAGATTGTTGGACATTTCAGAACTAGAAGAAATTCGATGCAAGGTTTATGAAAATGCTGCCATTTATAAGGAAAAATCTAAGAGATGGCATGGCAACATCATTTTGTGGCGATAATTTTCCGCAGGTCAATTAGTGCTTTTATTTGACTCAAGTTTAAAATTGCATTAGGAAAATTGCACTCAAGATGGTCAGGCCCTTTTCAAGTTGTCAAAGCATTTCCACATGGTGTGGTGATAATCAAAGATTTGAACGATGGGCACCAATTCAAAGTGAATGACCAACGATTAAAGCACTACCTAAGCCCTGACATTTACGAACAAAATGAGACTATTAACCTGGTCACATTTTCTTAGAATGTCGTTGCAATTTTTTTCTATTTTCTTCTTTTTTTTTCCTTTAATTAGTTGCTTTAGTTTCTGCAGGAATAAAAGATCTCCTTTTTGTCAATGCACACAAAAGCACAACTTGTCAACCCATCCAATTGATGACTCAGTGAAGCATTTCGAGAAAGAATCACGTTGATTGATTCACCTTGATCCTCAACCGTTGGATCAATCCAAAAAAGTACGATCTGTGTCCTGGCATTTATTGGCTGCAGGCATAATATACTCTCACGGCAGTAGCAATCCTCATGTCTTTTCATCTCCATCTTCTATAAAATACCCTATTTGTGCCGACTGTGTCTTCACACTCACATCCGCCACTGTTGCTGTAATATTTCTTTTCTTCAACCTTCAGTTTTTTATGAAAAAATCTTCACTATCTTTCTCTTATTTAGTCATGGCAAGAACTCGTGGTGCTAAGACCCTATCGAAACCAATTATTGAATCGTCAACAGCGATAGTTTGAAATGCCGACCAGCCAACACCCAAGGAACTTGTCCTGTTTTTAACGAAAGCGGCGAAGGACCGTTTTCATGAGGTAATGTTGAAAAGAAACTGCCATCCTAAACAGGGAGTTCAACTATCCTCACTACTGACGTTGAGGAAACAAGTCACTAGAACAATTTCGCGTTTGGGCTGGGAGCAATTTTGTGATCATCAAGCAGGGTACTCCCCATCTATGGTAAGAGAGTCTTATGCTAACTTGGTTGATTCGAAGCAATAGTTCATCTTCATCCGTGAAGGTCTGGTTCCATGTAGTGCTGACCACATCAATGCCCTCTTCCACATTACTGAGGGAGAAGACGAGCATGTCAAGTTTTTGGAAAACTTGATACAAGAAGGTCCTGATTATTGTTGCATGACTTATACGTCGAAGGTGTTGTTTGAACTGGCAACAATCCAAACAATTATACGATGTACCGTCGTTACCTTACCGTCCAAAGCAAAGTGTGGTTTCACTTCATCAATTTTCCTCTCCTGCCATTCACTCACAACACTACTGTTACACTAGACAGAATGTGCCTGCTACATTTCATAATCAAGGGCCGACGAATTGATGTCAGAGCAATCCTTCACTAGGAAATCGCTGAATCTGCCACCAAACAAACTTTTCCTTTCCCTTCTCTGATCATGCTATTATGGAAACAGAGGGGCATTACGCCTAGCGAAGGGGAAGAATTTATGGAGAACAAAGGCTCGATAAATGATGTTTCAGTGGAAAGAATGACGAGGGGACAAGAAACCCTTATTGTGAAGGAAGTACCATCGAAAAATGAGAAAGGAAAAGGGAAAAAGAAGGACACCAAAACCCATGTGCCCACAAATCCTCAGATTTGGAGGAAGCTTACTGAGATTGAATAGATTGTTGATCGGATGAGCATCCTACAAATCAAACTTGTCGACGCAATGAACGAGATAGAATACTGCTATTGTCAACGCATTAAGCTGTTTGAGCAAGAATCCTATGCCAGAATTTCCTGTTTTCCCACCTATCATCAGGGAGGCAACACCGTCCACTGATCATCTTGCATCGGAAGGCAAAACTCAGTCTATCCATTCTCCCAAAATAGTCCACAATTCTGATGATGAGGACCAGGAAGTCCATTCGAGGGATGTGAAGGACAATCTCTGCAATATTGCTAGCCTTTTTTAGGACAAATTTTCAAACAATTTGGAGGCCAATATGGAGGAAAGAGAAGCTATTGCTGTTGAATAAGAACACACAACTATTACCTCTACGGGTGATGAAGAGGAAGAAGAGAAAAGAAAAAAGGAAGGAAGAGAAGAGAAGGAAAAATAAAAAGAAGAAGATTTTGTGCCGATAAATTTACTGGAGGAATTTGTCACTGCACCTGCCAATGTGGGTTCATCTGTTGAAACCTTGGCACCATATAGGTCAGCCAGGCCGAGGCCGTCACATCTAGCAATAAGGATTCTAATTCTCTGGCTATTGTGCCATATGCGGTACCCCTTGCTGAGATCCATCCATCAGATGTGACTGTCGATGAAGCCAACATCCAACCGACCATGGAGGAGAAATCCACTGCACCGATTGACCCCAAGGAGAAAATGTGCAAACACAAGGAATAGAAGAAGCACAAAAAGGAGCGCCCTAAAAATAAAAAGAAGTCTAAAGCAACCACATCCTCGACTGTAACACACTGAGTTAGTTTTTATTTTTCAGTACTTAGTTTAGTTGCATACATTTCATTTAGTTGTCATTGCATTTTTAATTGTCTCTGCATTTTATTTGTTAGCACACTTGCACTATAGTTGCATTTCCATTCATATTTGTATAGTATTGTCAGTGCATTAGGGACAATGCATACACTAAGTTTAGTGGGAAATGTGTATGGAATGGAAAAGCAATTGCACCCACAAGTTTAGGAATTTATTTGTCTTTTAGTTGAATGAAAGTATACAAAGTTATGAAAAATGCGTAGGAATTTCACACGATGTCGCCACAATTAAAGATTGTGGATCGCGCCCAGAATTACGGTGACAACCTACAGATTTATGAAGATCACACCAGATCTGCATGAGTGCACAGCTGGATTTCAATAAACTTTGACAGCTGCAAAAGAAGTTGGATCTAAGAGGAGATGAGATCTACAATTCTCCAAGGTTATAAATAGAGGAAAGAAGAAGGAGAAGGATATCAAGAGGTGAAGGAATTAATTCTGCAAATACTTTGAGTTTTTAAAGCATTATGCTGGAGTCCGGTGAGCTGATTGATCAGGCGAGCAATAACTTCTGACAAGAAGTGCTCGGTGCGATACAAGACGAATAGTTAAGAGATAATCCTAGTAGCCTAGGGATAGTATGCTTTGATTTATTTATCACTTCCTCTTTGAATGCTGATGAATTATTATTAACAGTTGATTGTATATGAGAATATCTTTCAATGTTAGGTTACTTTGATTCATACTTTATTCTTCTCATTTGTTTATTCTTAGATTCAATTGGTTGACCACGAGAGTGTAATTGTAGTCTACCAACGCTGAGAGGTGTGATGACAAGTTGAATTAACAAGCAAGTCAGCGAGAGTTGCTTGAGACTAGAAGGCATTCTATCACTTGTTTTTAGGTGTGATGCAATCCCAGCACTGAGAGGTGTGGTACTTGTGAGCACTTGAATCTTGATTAAACGGAGAGTTGTTATTGGTGTGATTTCATTGGAACCTTATTGCAGCGACAATGCATCTACACTATACCTTGTCGATACATCTAGCGTTGCTACTTAGTGAAACCAGTGATCCACTCAAATCCTTTACACTTGATCACACTTTTACTTTTATGCGTTTAAATTCTCCAAACTTCAACAGGTGATTTACTTCCAGTTGCTCTGATAGTTAACTTTTATAATTACATTAACAACTTAGACTATTTTAACTCTGCAGCTCAAATTTAATTACGCTGACATCCTTCCTAGCATTTTCTCTAATTTTAACTTTAGTTCCTTCGATAATTGAACATCAAGAACTCTATCCTCGTGGGATCGATATCCGATAGAGCAATCTATCAACTATACTTGCATCGACGTGTGTCCGCTTGCACTTAAATGCTGTGACGTTTACAGGCTGATCAAGTTTTGGTACCATTACTAGGGATGGCGTTTGTTTGATGCTTATTTTTGTAGTTGCAATTATTCTTTCTTACTTAACTTTTTGTTTTTGCTAATTTGTTTAACTTTTCTTTTTTTAATTTTCTCTTTATTTTTTTTAGAAGTTGCATGTCCACAAATCCTAAGTATATTGTGAGCTTTGACCCAGAACTCAAATGAACTATTTGAAGGAGGAAGCAAGAACAAAAGAAAATGGTTGGCAACAATAACAACAACCTACCACCATTGCTGCCATAAGATATAGTTCCTCCAGTATAGCCATAAATAGTTAATAATATACCATCACCGTTGCCACAAGTGGAGCAAATACCAAACAAGACAATCAGAGATTTCGTTGTTCTTGTGCTTGGTGATTTACAACCAGGGGTTGTTAGACTGGCAATACAGGTTGGTAACTTTGAATTGGAACTGGTTATGTTTCAAATGCTGAATTCTAATTGGCAGTATACAGGTTTACCTTATGAAGATGATAGAGAGCATCTCAAATCGATTCTACTCATATGCGCTTCTTTTAGTCAACATGCTGTTCCTGATGACGCCTTGAAGATGCAGCTGTTCCCTTATTCTTTTCAAGGGAGGGCAAGAACATGATTCCTTGGTTTACCAGCTATATCCATTACTTCTTGGAAAGCTTTAGCAACGCAATTTGTTTTAAGATTCAATCCACCAACAATGAATGCAAGATTGCGGAATGATATCACGGCACATCATCAACTGGATGATGAGAACTTACATACTACATAGGAACGTTACAAGACTTTGTTGAGAAGTTGCTCTATGCATGGAATTTAACAAGAGACTCAGATCGAGTTATTTTATAATGGATTGAATGCCCTGATAAGAAATCTTGTCGACCCATTTGCAAATGGTCCCTTGTTAGATTGTACCTACACTAAAGCTGTACGAATTCTGGAGAGGATTTCACAGAATGACTATCAATATCCAATTTCTCATTCTGCTCAGGTAAAAACTAATCCTGGTGTTCTTGAATTAGATGAAATTTCAGCTTTGAGTGAACAGATATCCTCTTTGGCCAACATTATAAAGAACATGAAGGGAACAAGTGACGTTACCCCTATTCAAGTGGCACAATAGATGGATGTTCCGACATTTTCCTGTGAAATTTGCGACGAAAACCACAGTTATGAGGATTGTCCACAACATGCTAAGAATGCATTTTATGTGAACAACATTAGAGGAAATTTTTATGGTAACTCATGCAATAATTGAAATCCGTAACCTTGGGGAAATCAGAATGCATCTACATATAGATATAGAAATTCCTCACAACAAGGGAGTTACAACAACAATCAGCAGCAGAACTATAATCAGAATTCTCAGGTACGTTCACATCCTAATCAAATGTAGGTACATATTCAGATGCAACCATAAGCTAGAATGCAACCACAATAGACTGCGCTACCACATATGCAAGGACAACATCAGTAACATCAACAACTATTTTCTCAACAAAGATCAGATCCTATGGCTACTCTTGAAGCGCTGATGTGAGAGCATATTACGCGGATGAAGTAATTATTCAAGGCAATTCTTCTTCTATTCGTGCGTTAGAAGCCCAGCTAGGACAGTTGGCTTCTAATCTGAATATAAGATCACTAGGCACTTTGCCTAGTGATACTAAAAATTCGACGCAGAAGAGGAAGGAACATTGTAAGGCTATCACGTTACGGAGCGAAAAGTAGACTGTTGAACCAAGCAGCAATTTCACTCAAGAAAATGTCGATGCAACTGAACTAACACAACAAGGAGAAGTTATGTCTGAAGAGAGCCCAACAGAAATAAATGAGGAGGAGCCACCTGTAGTAAAGATTATGCCTACAATTCGCCCAACAAAAACGTCGATGCACCTACCTATGCCGATGCGATCGGTTATTCCACAACAACCCATTAACAATATACCTTTGTCATTTCCGTAGAGATTTCAAGAGTAAGACCAGGATAAAGATTATCAAAATTTTGTTTCTACTTTGAAGCAATTACAAATTAACATACCTTTTGTGGATGCTCTTGTGTAGATACCCAGCTATGGGAAATTTATGAAAGAGTTACTATCAAAGAAGAAAAAGTTGTTCGAAATCGAGACGATTACGCTCACAGAGGGGTGTAGCGCTGTGCTAATAAATAAGTTGCCACCAAAGATGAAAGACCCTAGCAGCTTCACAATCCCTTGCTCCATTGGAAATCATTATCTAGGTAAAGCTTTATGCTATTTGGGAGCTAGTTTTAACCTTTTGCCTTTATCCACATTCAGGAGGTTAGGAACTCGATCGATGAAACCCACTGCGGTGACATTACAGCTTGCTGATAGATCTCTAGCACAACCTGAAGGCCAAATCAAAGATGTCCTCGTTCAAGTTGATAAGCTTGTGTTCCCTGCTGATTTCATAATACTTGATTGCGAAGCAGATAAGGAGCTGCCCATCAACTTGGGACACCCATTCTTAGCAACGGGACGCACATTTATTGATGTTTTCAAAGGTGAGCTCATTATGCGCCATAATGACGAGCATGTCACCTTCAATGTGTTCGAAGCATCTCCTTCTACAAGTAAGGAGAAATGTCACCATATTGACTTGCTGGACGAGATAATTATAGAAGAATTCAATGAACGAAATTCAGCAGTTTCAGATGAAGATGCAGTGGCAACTACCGATGATTTCCTAATTGAATACGACCACAGAGCTGTGGTAGTAGTTATGAGCTGAGATAGAATTGGCAATTGGAATCCTTGGATTTGTTCAACAGGACGATCCCTGTGTTTAAACCATCAATTGAACAAGCTCCTACCTTGGATTTAAAGCCATTGCCGATGCATTTGATGTATGTCTTTCTGGGTCACAATAACACATTACCTGTGATTGTCAACGTAAGTCTCGACGCAATTCAAGAAGAAAAGCTCATCGCAATTTTAAAGGAGCACAAAAGAGCCATAGCCTAGAGCATTGCAGACATCAGAGGCATTAGTCCCTCTTTCTGCATGCACAATATCAAGCTGGAAGATGAAGGGAAGCAATCCGTCGAGCAACAGCGAAGGCTTACTGAGAAAATGAAAGAGGTAAGGAAGAAGGAGATTATTAAGTGGCATGACGCGGGCATCATCTACCCCATTTTAGATAGCACATGGATGAACCCTGTCCAATGTGTGCCCAAGAAAAGCGACATCACAGTGGTAAGTAATGATAATAACGAGCTGATCCCTACTCGCATCGCTACCAGTTAGCAAGTATGTATGGATTATTGTCGTCTTAATGCGACCACAAAGAAGGATCACTTTCCACTACCATTCATTGATCAGATGTTGGATAGGCTAGCTGGTAAAGCCTACTGTTGCTTCCTAGATGGCTACTCTGGATAAAATCAAATCGCCATTGCACTGGAAGATCAAACAAAGACCACGTTCACGTGCCCATTTGGAACCTTTGCCATCTGCCCTATACCATTTGGATTGTGCAATGCACCAGCCACATTTCAAAGGTCATGATGGCTATCTTCTCGGACATGATTGAAGATTCTTCACAGGTATTCATGGATGATTTCTCTATATATGGGCTAAATTTTGACCAATGCATTGACAATCTGATGAAATTATTGAGGAGATGCGAGGACACAAATCTAGTGCTGAATTGGGAGAAATGCCATTTCATGGCAACCGAAGGCATTATCCTTGGACATCGCATATCATGTCAGGGAATTGAGGTAGATAAAGCAAAGGTAGAAATCATTGAGAAATTGCCACTACCCACCAATGTCAAAGGAATAAGAAGATTTCTTGGTCACACTAGTTTCTATAGGAGATTTATCCGAGATTTTTCCAAGATTGCTAAACCACTATGCTCATTGCTAGAATAGAATAAAAAGTTTGTGTTTGATGATTCATGTCTGAATGCGTTTGTCACAATAAAGAAGCAGCTAGTACAAGCTCCAACTGACATCGCACTAGATTGAACGCAGCCATTTGAATTAATGTGTGATGCAAGCAACTTCGCAGTAGGAGATGTGCTACGACAACAAAAAGAGAAGGTATTTCACTCAATTTACTATGCTAGTAAGACCTTAACTGATGCACAGGTGAACTATACAACTACTGAGAAGGAATTATTAGCAGTAGCTTTTGCATTCAACAAGTTTCGTTCATACCTTATCGGCGTAAAAATTACAGTGTACACAGATCACTCTGCGTTGAGATACCTTTTTACAAAGAAAGACACCAAGCCAAGATTGATCAAATGGATCCTGTTCTTACAAGAGTTTGATATTGAAATTAGAGATAGGAAAGGATCCGAGAATCAAGTAACAGACCACTTATCCCGTCTAGAAGTTGGAAGCAAGGATGGCAATAAGTTACGCATTATAGACGCTTTTCCAAATGAGTAATTATTTTACGTTGACGCTACCTTTGAGTGCAATAGGTCACAAGAAAATCAGATTTATGCGCGATGCTATGAAGTATCCTTCGAAGGAGCCATACCTATTCAAGGTATGTATCGATAATATTATCCTTCACTGTGTTTCAGAAGAAGAGATGATTTCCATCCTAAGACATTGCCATAATGCTCCCTATGGAGGCCATTTTGGTGGAATAAGGACTGCTGCAAAGGTCCTACAATCAGGATTCTTCTAGCTCACATTATTTCGAGATGCCCACAATTTTGTTCAATAGTGTGATAGATGTCAACGCACAGGTTCTATATCTCGCCGCAATGAGATGCTCCAACAACCTATTATGGAGGTGGAGCTATTAGATGTTTGGGGTATAGACTTCATGGGACCATTTCCAAACTCTTTTTAGAATGTGCATATTCTAGTTACTGTTGACTATGTCTCTAAGTGGATCGAGGCAATTGCGGTTCCAAAAGATGATGCTCGAATGGTGTTGAAATTCTTTCACACGTATATCCTTACACGATTTGAAACACCGAGGGCGTTGATAAGTGATCAAGGTACTCATTTTCACAATAACCAAGTGGCGATAACATTGAAAAGATATGGTGTGAGCATTGTATGACCACCACATATCATCCACAAAAAAATGGCCAAGTGGAGGTGTCCAATCAGTAAATTAAAAGCATCCTTGAAAAGGTGGTTAACCCATCTCGAAGAGATTAGTGTTCGTGGCTACATGATCATTATGGGCACTTCGCACTAAATATAAGACCTCGTTGGGGATGTTGCTATATCAATTAGTTTTTGGTAAATCCTGTCACCTACCAGTTGAGCTTGAACACAAAGCCATGTGGGAAATCAAGCAGGTGAACATGGACTACGATGCTACTGGACGGAAAAGGTTGTTGGACATTACTGAGTTGGAAGAAATTAGATGCAATGCCTATGAGAATGCTACAATATACAAAGAAAAGACCAAGAGACTGCATGAAAATATCATCTTGTGTAGACAAGTTAATCCTGGTCAGTTAGTACTATTGTTTAATTCACATCTAAAAATGCATCCAGGTAAATTGCGTTCAAGATGGTCAGCCCCTTTTAAGGTTGTCAAAGCATTCTAGAATGGCATGGTGACAATAAAAAATATGAAGTATGGTTACCAGCTCAAGGTGAATGGCCAACGACTAAAGCATTACATGAGCCCAGATGTCAAAGAACCAAACAAAACCATTAATCTGGTCACATTTCTTTAATGTCAACGCATTTTTACATTTACTTTATCTTTTTTACTTTTACTTGATTCTTTTAAGTCTTATGCAGGAAAAAAGATCATCTTTTTGTCTACGCATCATAAAACACAACTTATCGACGCATTATTTGATGACTCAGTAAAGCTTTTGCAGTAAGAATCGCGTCGATTGATATTTATCCATACCTAGCCATTAGATCAATCAAAAGGTACGATCTGCAGCTTGGCATTTATTGGTTGTAGACGCAACATTTTTCCCAAGACAAACTGTAATAATCACGTCTCTTGCCACTGAAAGTTATAAAAACCCTTTTCTGTCGACTTCCTTCTCCCACTCACAATTGCCATTACTGCTTCACTTATCTTCTTCATCGTTCTTAAAGTTTTTTCTACAGTTTCTGTTAATCTTTTTACCTAGTTATCATGGAAAGGACACAAGGCACAAAAAACTCTGTCCAAAACCCCCGCTGAATCTTTCGCCACCATAGTTCAGACTACAGACCAACCCCCACAAAACGAGCCAGTCTTATTTCTATCCAAAGTGGTGATGGACCGTTACCATGACGTTATGCTTAAACGAAACTGCCATCCAGAGAAGGGTCTACAGTTGTCCCTACACTAGACATTGGGGAAGCAAATCACGAGAATGATCAGTCGTCTGGACTAAGAATTTTTCTACGACCACCCAGCCTGATATTCCCCCACCATGGTAAGGGAATTTTATGCCAATCTTGTAGACTCTGAACAGAAGTTTATTTTCTAAGGGAGGGCTTGGTACCCTAGAGTGCTGCCCACATCAATGCTCTATTTCGGATTACTGAGAAGGAAGACACCCACATTACATTTTTGGAAGAGTTGACCGATGAAGGTGCTGACTAGGAAATGAGAGACCTTTATGTTGAAGGCACTGTGTGGACTGGCAATAGACCACACAACTACACAATGCACCGACGTTATCTTACAACCCAAAGCAAAGTGTGGTTTCACTTTGTTAACAATTTCCTGCTACCTTCAACCCATAGCACAACTGCAACACTAGATCGCATATGCCTCCTACACTCTATCCTTAAGGGTCGTCACATTGATGTCAGCATAATTCTCCATGACTAGATTGCTGAAGTCGCTACTAAGCAGACAGGTATATTACCTTTTCCTTCTTTGATAATGCTGATGTGTAAATAAAGGAGGATTATACCTCATAATGGTGAGGAAGTGCTAGATAACAAGGGCCCCATTAATGACATCTCAGTGGAGAGAATGACGAGAGGGCAAGAAACCCCATTGGTAAAAGAGGTACCAAAGAAGAAGGACAAAGGGAAAGGAAAGAAGAAGGAAAAGCAGGAAAATGCGCCCACAGACCATCAGATGAAGAAGAAATTGATAAGATTGAAAAACTTGTTGACTGCATAGATATGAGTCAAATCAGACTTGTCAGCGCCTTCAAGGAAATGAACTACAGACAAAAACTCTTTTATGCATACACAGGAGTGTGAAACAAAACTGTTGTCGATGCATTGAGAAATCTGAGCCCAAATCCCCTACCAGAGTTCCTTGTCTTCCTACCTATTGTTAGGGAAGCTCTCTCATCCTCCGACCAGCCTACTTTTGATGGTAAGCCTCAGAATGTCCCATCTCTAACAGGAATTCATATCTCTGATGACGAGGAGCGCGAGGGACATTCCAACGCCATGGAGGACTATTACAGAACAATTGCCAGCCTATTCGAGGAGGAATTTTCAAATAGCCTTGGGGCTACCATGGCAGATAGGGTGGTTGTTATTGAGGAGATACACACCTTGATTGTATCTGTGAGGTGAGAAGCAAAGGAAGGTGTTGACAAAGACACAACTGAGTAGGAGAAGCCTAAGGAAGAAGAAGCGGAGAATGAAGGCAAGGAAGAGGAATCTGATGAGAAGGACCCTAAAAAAGAGAAGGAAAAGAAAAATGTCGATACCTCAAAAAATTATAAGGAAGAAGTTATCGACACACCCACAAGTGTGGGGGCATCCAATGAAGACGTGGCTCCACTTGAAGTGAACCAGGCTGAGGCAGTTACCACTAGTGCAGAGGATCTTAATCCTTTAGTCATCATGCCTTATGTGGCACCACTTGTAGAAGTCCATCCATCAGATGTAACTCTCGATGAGACCGCCACCCAACAGGTTGTGAAGGAGCAATCCCCTGCTCTGATTGATTCAAAGGACAAAAAGAGAAAGCGTAAGGATAAGAAAAAGAAGTGCAAAGATGAAGGCGAGTGCCCAAAGAAAAAGAAGAAGAAAGCCAAGGTAACCACTACATCGGTTGCTGAATAGTGAGTTAGTTGCATGCATTTCATTGTCATTGCATTGTTATTTTTCACTGCATTTTTCCTGTTAGTTTATCTACACTGTAGTTGAATTTCAATTCTTATCTGTATATTATTGTCAGTTCATTGGGGACAATGCAAACATTAAGTTTGAAGGGATATTGTGTGAAATGGAAATACGATTGCACCCACATATTTGAAAAATTACTTGTTTCTTTAGTTCAATGAAAGTATGCAAAGTTTCAAAAAAAATGTGATCACAGTTTTTATTTTTATGCATAAATCTTGAACTGTTTGGAATCCTGATATATGAATTGGGTGAATATGAATGAATATTGAACCTTCTATTTTTGGATGAATGATTGAAATTGCTTTAGTAATGAATGGATAGTATCAAACCTTGAATCTTGAACTAACTTACCAATTGCAACGACATTGTACTAATAAAAGACACTCCAATATGAGTGCATTGTGACTTGTCAAGGGAGAACACTCTGCTGCATGTGTTAGAAAAATCATCTAGCCAAAGGCTATCACTGCAAGAGTGTGTGTCGGCTCAATTACATACCTCTTGGGGGTTTGTTGCACCCCATCGTTATTACCTAGGAACAAAGGTAGAGTAATGCAATGACATCTCTCAGTCAGTTATAAAAAATCACAAAAAAAAGAAAGAAGAAGAAAAGAGAAAAGAAAAGAAATATATTGTCATAAATGTTGTATTGGTTAAGGAAGGGTTAAGATTCAAAGCATGTTACTAACATTGGTGAAGTTGTAGTTTTAATTATTCATGCTTATAAATTGTCGGCGCGTTATTCTATCATGTGAATTCAATTTATATATGAGAATTCCAGACAATTTAAGTTGTTAGACTAATGATTGCTGTGACATGTTTGCTTGTGAAGTTTGCTAATTTTTGTTTACTTGAGGACAAGTAAAAACTCAAGTTTAGGGGTATGATAGCATTAGAAATGACACCTATTTTCTCCCTAAATTTGTGTATTAATTATCTCTTTTGTAGCATATTTAGCATGCATGATAGGCATTTCATACTTAGTATTTACATTCTCTAACTCATTGTTGTTTGGCTTAAATTCTCGTTATTTTATCTCTTCTATGCACTAATATCGGCATATGCAAAATAAGTTCACATTGTCAGCGTAGGGATCTATCTCACAAGATTAAGGCTAGAAAGAATTTAAAGATGCAGCCATAAGTTAGCTTGGAATTGCGACCAGAGATGTCAATGCATAGAAACCTTTACTTTGTATGGGTGAATTTACGCTGCAAGCACATCTGGAAGCACCAGCGCAGGAATTTCATACGATGTCTCCACAATTAAAGATTGTAGATCGCGCAGAGAAATGCAGCGACAACCTACAGATTTATGAAGATCACACCAGATATACGTGAGTGCACAATTGGATTTCAACAAACTTTGACAGCTGCAAAAGAAGTTAGATCTGAGAGGAGATGACATCTACAATTCTCCGAGCTTATAAATAGAGGAAAGGAGAAGGATATCAAGAGGTGAAGGAATTAATTCTGCAAATACATTGAGTTTTTGAAGCTTTATGCTGGAGTCCGGTGAACTGATCGATCAAGCGAGCAACAACTTCTGAAGAGAAGTGCTTGGTGCTATACAAGAGGAGCAGTTAAGAGATAATCCTAGTAGCCTAGGGATAGTATGCTTCGATTTATTTGTTAATTCCTCTTTTAATACTAATGAATTATTATGGATAGTTGATTGTATATGAGAATATCTTTCCATGTTAGATTACTTTGATTCATACTTAATTCTTCTCATCTGTTTATTCTTGGATATAACTGTTTGACCATGAGAGTGTAATTGCAGTCTACCGACACTGAGAGGTGTGTTGACAAGTTGAATTAACAAGCAAGTCAACAGAGTTGCTTGAGACTAGAAGGGATTCTGTCACTTGTTCTTAGGTGTGAAGCAATGCTAACACTGAGAGGTGTGGTACTTGTGAGCACTTAAGTCTTGATTAAATGGAGAGTTGTTATTCGTGTGATTTCATTGAACCTTATTACAGCTACAATTCATCTACACTAGATCTTGTTGACACATCTAGCGTCGCTACTTAGTGAAATCAGTGATCCACTCCAATCCTTTACACTTAATTACACTTTTACTTTTATGTATTTAAATTCTCCAAGCTTCAACAACTATTTGATTTACTTCAAGTTGCTCTAACACTTAGCTTTTATAATTACATTAACAACTTTGACTATTTTAACTCTACAGCTCTGATTTAATTACGCTGACATCCTTACTAGCATCTTCTCTAATTTTAACTTTAGTTGCTTTGACAATTGAACATCAAGAACTCTATCCTCGTGGGATCGATATCCGGTAGAGCAATCTATCAACTATACTTGCATCGACGTGTGTCCGCTTGCACTTAAATGTTATGACATTTACAGGCTGATCAAGTTCGAAGCATTGCCAGCACTGGAAGGTGTGGTACTTGTAAGCACTTGGGTCTTTCTTAAACAGGGAAGTCGATGGCAGTGAGATCTCATTAGAACTTAATTGCGGCGATAATTCATCTATCAGTTACCTTGTAGTCACATTTAGCGTTGCCAACTTGTTAAGTCAAGGATTCCCCCATTTCTTTACACTTGATCTACTTCTTTTAATTTCTAAATTTACATTTGCAAACATCTTCAACAACAAGTCATTTTCTATTAATTTACTCTGAAATTTTATGTTATATTTGCATTGTCAGATTTAACTCTTTTATTAGTGTAGTTTTAACTAAATTACGGTCACGTTACTCTTAACAATTCTTTTCATTTAAACTCTAATTGCTTCGACAAATTTAAGCAACAAGAACACAATCCTTGTAGGATCGATATCCGATAGACTCACATCTATCTACTATACTTGCATCAACAATGTTCGCTTGCACATAAATGCTGTGACGTTTATAGGCTAATCAAATGGCAAATATAAACATGCAAGGACATCATCAACAACAGCACCATCAGTATTCTCAACCAAGATCAAATCCATTAGCTGCCCTTAAAGCTTTGATGCGTGACCATATTATAAGAATTGAAGCTATTGTGCAGGGAAATTCTTCTTCCATCCAAGCATTGGAAGCACAAATAAGACAGCTAGCTTCTAATATGAGCACGAGACCACCAGGTGCCTTACCTAGTGATACTGAAAATCCAAATCAAAAGGGGAAGGAGTATTGCAAGGCATTACTCTTCGGAGTGGAAAGCAAACTGTTGAACAAAGCAGCAACTTTAATACAACACCTGTCGATGTAAATGAAACTAAGCAACAAGGAGAAGTTGTATCTGAAGAAGCAGTAGAGATAAATGAGGAGGAGCCACCAGTAATTACACCCATGCCAACCATTTGACCTTCAAAATTATCGACGCAACCGTCAATGTCGATGCAGTCGATTGTATCACAATAGCCTAATGTATCCATACCTCTCGTTGATGCTCTTGTGCAGATTCCAAGCTATGGGAAATTTTTGGCCATAGAGAATATCAGAAGTTGACCAATATCTAGACAATTACACTCCCAAAAGGTTGTAGTGTTGTACTGACAAATAAATTACCACCTAAGATGAAAGAACCTAGTAGTTTTACAATTTCGTGCTCCACTAGAAATCATTATTTAGGGAAAGCTCTTTGCGATCTAGGAGCAAGCATCAGCCTTATGCCTTTGTCAACATTCAAAAAATTGGGAATTGGTCACATGAAGCCCACTGTGGTGACATTGCAACTAGCAGATAGATCTTTAGCGTAACCTGAAGGACAAATTAAAGATGTTCTTGTCCAACTAGGTAAGTTGGTGTTCCCAGCAGATTTCATCATATTAGATTGCGAAGCTGATAAGGAGGTACCTATAATTTTGGGATGCCTATTTCTTGCTACGGTTCACACTCTTACAGACGTTTTCAAAGGCGAGTTAATCATGCAACATAATGATGAACATGTTACCTTCAATGTCTTCAAAGCAACTCCCTGTAGGAGTAAAGAGCAATGTCACCACATTGATGTCCTAGAAGAATTAATTGCAGAAGAATTTAATAAGCGTGGTTCAAAAGAATTTTTAGTGACATTCGAAGATAATTTCCTACCTGATTGCGACCATAAGGTTGAGGAAAATATTTGTGAGCTTAGACATGGTTGGTAGATGGAATCCTTGGATCTGACCAATAGGACAATCCCTGTTTTCAAGCCATCGATTGAAGAAGCTCTAACTTTGGAGTTGAAACCATTGCCAACACATTTAAAATATGTTTTCCTTGGTGACAACGATACCTTTCCAGTAATTGTCTCCGTAAATCTCAATGCAAGCCAATAGGAAAGATTACTCGAAATGTTAAAGCACCACAAGCGTGTCATCCCCTGTAGCATTATTGATATCAGAAGCATTAGTCCCTCTTTCTGCATGCACAAGATTAGGTTGGAAGATGAGGGAAAGCAGTATATTGAATAGTAACATAGATTAAATGAGAAAATGAAGGAAGTTGTGAAAAAAGAGATCATAAAATGGTTGGATGCATGAATTATTTACATAATTTTTGACAGTACGTGGGTAAGCCTGATCCAATGCGTTCCAAAGAAGAGCAGTATTACGGTGGTAAGAAATGAAGAAAATGAATTGATTCCTACTTGCATTACTACTAGTTGGCGAGTTTGGATGGACTACCGCTATTTGAATGCTGCCACAAAAAAGATCATTTCCACTTCCATTCTTTGATCAGATGCTGGACAGGCTAGCTGGTAAGGCCTATTACTATTTTCTTGATGGATATTCTGGCTACAACCAGATTGCAATTGTGTCAGAGGATCAAGGAAAAACAACTTTTACTTGTCCATTTGGTACCTTTGCTTTTCGCCGAATGCCATTTATGCTATGCAACGCACCGACCACATTTCAAAGGTGCATGATGTCAAACCTTTCTGATATGATTGAGGATTTGATGGAGGTATTTATGGATGACTTCTCTGTTTATGGTCACACTTTTGATAAATGCGCTGAGAATTTAGCTAAAGTTTCGAAGCGATGTAAGGACACTAATTTGGTGTTAAATTGGGAAAAATGCCACTTCATGGCAACTAAAGGCATTGTCCTTGGGCATCGTATCTCTTGTCAAGGCATAGAAGTAGACAAGGCCAAGGTAGAGATTATTGAGAAGCTGCCCCCACCAACTAATGTCAAGGGAATAAAGAGTTTTCTCGACCACACAGGATTCTATCAATGATTCATCCGTGATTTCTCCAAAATTGCAAAACCTCTCTTCTCTCTGTTGGAGCAAGATAAAAAGTTTTTGTTCGATGCTGCCTGTCTAGAAGCATTTGTAAAAATTAAGCAGCAATTAGTGCAGGAACTTATTATCGTCGCATCGGACTGGTCACAACCGTTCGAAGTTATGTGTGATGCAAGCGACTATGCTGTAGGTGCAGTGCTTGGGCAACGTAAAGATAATGAATTTCATACAATATATTATGCTAGCAAAACTCTTACTAAAGGGAGGGTTAATTAGACAACCACAAAAAAAGAATTGGTGGCAGTAGTTTTTGCATTTGACAAGTTTCGTTCGTATCTTGTCGGTGCAAAAGTTACAGTTTATACTGATCATTCTGCATTGAGATACCTCTTTGCCAAAAAAGATGCTAAACCAAGGTTGATTAGATGGATCTTATTATTACAAGAATTTGATGTTTAAATTAAGGATCGAGAAGGATTGAAAAATGGATGATCTGTGCCTTGACGGTGCCGTTTGGACAGGAAATAACACCAACAACTATATAATGCATCATCGTTTCCTTACAGTTCAGAGCAAAGTCTGGCTCCATTTCATCAACTGCTGCCTACTGCCCTCCACTCATAGCACCACGGTGACTTTAGATAGACTGTGTCTCATATATTCAATCATCAACGATCGCTGGATTGATATCGGTGCAATCCTCCATTAAGAGATTACAGAGTTTGCAGTGAAGCAAACAGGTATATGCCATTCCCCTCTCTTATCATGTAGTTGTGTCGACAGAGGGGTGTTGTGCCTCGTGAAGGGAAAGAGTTCTTGGAAAATAAAGGGCCTATTAATGATGTCTTGGTTGAGCGTAAGATAAGGGGGCAAGAAACCCCTGTGGTAAAAGAATCTGCACAAAAGAAGGAGAAAGGAAAGGCAAAGAAAAAAGACAAGCAACCTCATGCTCTCACAGATCCTCAACTTTGGAGGAAACTTAAAAGAAATT
Source organism: Gossypioides kirkii (assembly GCA_005610355.1). NCBI lineage: Eukaryota > Viridiplantae > Streptophyta > Magnoliopsida > Malvales > Malvaceae > Gossypioides > Gossypioides kirkii. The sequence continues at coordinate 19,018,211 of CP032245.1, forward strand.
AAGCAGTTGGTTGACCGAATGAGTATCTGGCAAATCAAACTTGTCACCGTAGTTGAGGACATCGAGCACTCACAGAACTTATTCTACACCTGCACCAGAGCATGGAATACTGTAACCGTCAGCACACTACGCAGCATGAGCAAGCAGCCCTTGCCAGAATTCCCAATGTTTCCCTCTATTATCAGGCAGGCAACAACATCAATAGAGAAAGTCACTTCATAGAGGAAGGATCACTCTGTCAAGTCTCCGCATATGGCCTACATTTTTTATGATGAGGACCAGGATGTGAATTCGAGGGATGTTGAGGAATGTTTTCGCAATATTGCTAGCCTATTTGAAGATGAATTTTCTTACGATTTAAGGGAAAATATGGCGGAGAAGGAAGCTGTTGTTGTAGAGGGGCACACGATCATGGAATCTATGTGTATCGAGGAGAAGAAGGAAGAAGAAAGAGAAGAAGAGAAAGAGGAAGTTCCTGTCATGACAAATTTACCTAAAGTATTTATCGCTGCACTTGACAATATGGGTGCAACTACTGAAGCCCTGGTGCCATCTATTGCGAGTCAGGCTGAGGCTATGACATTCAGCAATGAGGATTTTAATCCTCTGCTATAGTGCCTTATGCGGCACCTCTTGCTGAAATTCATCCTTCTGATGTCACAGTCGATGAAGCCAGCACAAAATTGAACTTGGAGGAACAATCCACTGCCCCGGTTGAACCAACCTAAAGGAAACGTAAGCGCAAAGATAAAAAGAAGAGCAAGGAAGAGCGTCCCAAGAAGAAGAAAAAGACCAAGGCAGTCACATCTTCGGTTGCAACACATTGAGTTAGTCTTTACTTTTTAGTACTTAGTTTTTTTCATGCATATCATTTAGTTATCATCATATTTTTATTGTCAATGCATTTGCATTGTGGTTGCATTTCCATATATATATTTGTATATTATTGTCAATGCATTGGGGACAATGCAGACTCTAAGTTCGAGGGGAAATGTTTATAGAATGGAAGTGCAATTGCATCCATATTTTTAAACTATTATTTGTCATTCAGTGTAATGAAAGTATGCAAAGTTATGAAAAATGTGACTACAAATATTTATTTCTAGACCATTCTTGTGCTCGATGATCTACAACCAGGGGTTGTTAGACCAACAGTACAAGTTGGGAATTTTGAATTAAATCCGGTGATGTTCCAAATGCTAAACTCGAATGGGCAATATGTTGGTTTGCCTCACGAAGATGTGAGGGAGCATATCAAATCTCTTTTGCTTTTATGTGCTTCTTTCAGTCAACACGGTGTTCCTGATGACACCTTGAAGATGCAACTGTTCCCTTACTCTTTACAAGGAAGGGCACGTACAGGGTTTCTTGGTTTACCGGCTGGATCTATTACTTCATAGAATGCGCTAGCAACTCAGTTTGTTTTTCGATTCAATACACCCATAATAAATACTAGACTGCGAAATGATATTATAGCATACCATTAATTGGATGATGAGAACTTGCACACTACATGGGAACGTTACAAAAACTTTGCTTAGATGTTGTCCCATGCATGGAATCCAGCAGGAGACACAAATTGAGATCTTCTACAATGGATTAAATGCACAGACAAGAAATCTTGTCGATGCATCTGCTAATGGTCCTTTGTTGGGTTGCACTTACAATGAAGTTGTGCGAATCTTAGAAAGAATAGCGCAAAATGATTATCAATACCCGATTTATCATTCTGTGTAGGTGAAAACAAATCCTGGAGTTATTGAGTTAGATTAACAAGTAAGACAACGGAAGTTGCTTGAAGCAAGAAGGAATTCTGGTCACTTGTTTTTTAATACGAAGCATTACCAACACTAGAAGGTGTGGTAATTGTGAGTACTTGGGTCTTTGTAAACAGAGAAGTTGATAGCATTAAGATCTTATTAGAACTTTATTGCAACGACAATTCATCTATCAGTTACCTTGTAGTCACATTTAGCGATGCCAACTTGTGAAGTCAGGGATCCCTCTATTTCTTTACTCTTGATCTATTTCTTTTAATTTTCTGAATTTTACATTTATAATATCTTCCATAACAATTCATTTTCTATTAATTTGCTCTAACATTTTATGTTATATTTGCGTTGACAAAGTTAACTGTTTGATTTGTGCTGTCTAAACTAAATTGCGTTGACATTACTCTTAACAATTCTTTTCATTTAAACTCTAATTGCTTCGACAAATTTAAGCAACAAGAACAACATCCTCGTAGGATGGATATTCGACAGACTCATATCTGTCTACTATACTTGCATCGATAGTGTTTGCTTGCAAATAATTTCTATAACGTTTACTTGCATCGATATCCAACAATGAATGCTCGACTGAGGAATGACATTACTGCATATCATCAACTGGATGATGAGAATTTGCATACTACATGGGAGCGTTATAAAACTCTATTTCGATGTTGTCCCATGATGGAATTCAACAGGAAACACAGATTGAGAACTTTTACAATGGGTTGAATGCACAGATAAGAAATCTTGTCGACACATTTGCGAATGGTCCTTTGTTGGACTGCACTTATGATGAAACCGTAAGAATTTTAGAGAGGATCGCTCAAAATGACTACCAATATTCTATCTTTCGTGCTGCATAAGTCAAAGCAAACCCTGGAGTTATCGAATTAGATGCTATATCAGCTTTAAGTGCACAAGTATCTTCGTTATCAAATATGATAAAGAACATGAAGGGGACTAGCGAAGTTGCTCCCATTCAAGTTGCACAATAACTAGATGTCTCAACATTTTGTTGCGAAATTTACGGCGACAATCATAGCTATGAGGATTGTCCTCAGCATGCAGAAAACACGTTCTATGATAATAATATTCGAGGAAATTCCTATTGTAATTCCTACAACAGCTCGGCTCAAAATCAACAACCTTGGGGAAATCAAAATGCGACCACATTTAGATATGGAAATTCCTCTAGTCAAGGAAACTTTCAACAAGAAAATTACAATCAACAACAGCAAAATTTCAATCAGAGTCCTCAGATGCATACCTATTAAGACCCGTTGCAGTCACACACTCGTGTGCAGCAACAACAACATCCTTCAATGCCTCATCTGAATATGCAAGGATAACAACAACAACAACAACAGCAGTATTCTCAATCATGAGCTAATCCCTTAGCAGCCCTTGAAGCCCTGATGCGAGAGCATATCACGAGAACAGAAGCAATTGTGCAAGAAAATTCCTCTTTCATCCGAGCATTGAAAGCACAGTTAGGGTAACTAGCTTCAAATTTGAGCACAAGACCACCAGGTGCCTTACCCAACGATACCGAGAATCTAAATTAAAAGGGGAAGGAGCATTACAAAGCTATTACTCTTTGGAGTGGGAAGCAAACTATTGAGCTAACTAGCAGCTCTAATACAACACCTGTCGATGCAAGTGAAGCAGATCAAGAGCAAAAGTTATATTTGATGAAGAAGTAGACGAACCAAATAAAGAGGATCCACTAGTTTTTACTCCCATGCCTACCATTAGACCAACAAAATTGCCGACGCAACTATCGATGTCGATGCAACCAATTTTGTCACGACAATCTGATGTATTAATACCTTTTTCATTTCCACAAGGATTTAGGGAGAAGAAGAATAATAGAGAATATCAAAAGTTTCTGGCCACATTGAAACAACTGCATGTCAACATACCTCTTGTGGATGCTCTCGTATAGATCCCTAGCTATGGGAAATTCATGAAGGAGCTCCTATCCAAGAAGAGGAAGTTGACTGATATCAAAATAATTACGCTCACAAAGGGATGCAGTGCAGTCTTGGCAGATAAATTACCACCAAAGATGAAGGATCCTAGAAGTTTTACAATTCCATGTTCAATTGGAAATCATTACTTGGGTAAAGCTCTCTGTGATTTAGGAGCAAGTGTCAACCTCATGCCATTATCAACATTTTAGAAATTGGGGAATAGTCATATGAAGCCCATTGTAGTGACATTGTAGTTGGCAGATAGATCATTAGCGCAACCTGAAGGACAATTTAAAGACGTCCTAGTTCAAGTAGATAAGTTTGTGTTCCCAGCAGATTTTATTATCCTTGATTGTGAAGCTGATAAAGAGGTGCCCATAATCTTGGGATGCCCATTTCTTGCCATTGGCCACACTCTTATCGACGTGTTTAAAGGTGAACTGATAATGCGACATAACAATGGTATGTGGGTGAGCCCAGTCCAATGTGTTCCAAAGAAGAGTGGTATCACAGTGGTAGGTAACGACAAAGATGAATTAATCCCTACTTGCATTCCTACAGGCTAGCGAGTATGCATGGACTATCGCAATTTGAATGCAGCCACAAAGAAGGATCACTTCCCACTTCCCTTCACTAATCAAATGTTGGATAAGCTTGCTTGGAAAGCCTATTATTGCTTTCTTGATGGTTATTCTGGCTATAATCAGATAGCTATTGCGCCGAAGGATAAAGCAAAGACAACTTTTACTTGTCCTTTTGGTACCTTTGCCTTCTGCCGAATGCCATTTGGTCTATGCAATGCACCGACCACATTTCAAATGTGTACGATGGCAATCTTCTTAGACATGATTGAAGACTCATTGGAGGTATTTATGAATGATTTCTCTGTCTATGACAATACTTTTGATAAATGCGCTGACAATTTGGCCAGAGTTCTAAAACGATGTGAGGACACAAACCTTGTGCTGAATTGGGAGAAATGCCACTTCATGGCAACAGAAGGCATTGTCCCCGATCATCGAATCTCTTGTCTGGGCATTGAAGTGTACAAAGAAAAGGTTGAGATTATTGAGAAGTTACCCCAGCCAACGAATGTAAAAGGTATTCGAAGTTTTCTCAATCATGCCAATTTTTATTGAAGATTTATCCGGGATTTCTCCAAGATTTCAAAACCTCTCTGTTCCTTGTTGGAGCAAAATAAAAAAATTTTTGTTTGATGATGCATGTCTGGATGCATTTATACAAATTAAGCAGCAGTTAGTGAAGGCACCTATTGTCATTACACCGGACCGATCACAACCATTTAAGGTAATGTGTGATGCGAGTGACTATGCAATGGGTGTCGTGCTAGGACAACACAAAGAAAGAGTATTTCATGCAATATATTATGCCAACAAAACTCTCACTGAAGCATAAATTAATTATACAACCATAGAGAAGGAGCTGTTGGCTGTAGTCTTTGCCTTAGACAAATTTCGTTCATATCTTGTCTGCACAAAGGTTACAGTATTCACTGATCATTCTGCGTTAAGATACCTCTTTGCTAAGAAAGATGTCAAACCAAGATTGATTCGATGGATCCTATTACTACAAGAATTTGACATTGAGATAAAGGATCGCAAAGGATCGGAGAACCAAGTAGTAGATCACTTGTCTCGTTTGGAAGTAGGAAGTGAAGATGGAAATACATTCCAAATTATAGACGCATTTCCTGACAAGAAGTTATTTGCTGTCGACGCAGCCCCATCGTATGTGGATGTCGTCAACTACTTGGTGTGTGGAAGGTTACCCTTGAGTGCAACATGCCACAAGAAGGAAAGGTTTCTTCGCGACATCGTAAAATACTACTAGAATGAACCTTACTTATTCATGGTATGTAACGACAATATTATTCGATGTTGTATTTCAGAAGAAGAAATCATTTCTATCCTGAAGCATTGCCACGATGCCCCTTATGGATGTTATTTTGGCAGTGTAAGGACTGTTGCGAAGATCCTTCAGTTAGGATTTTATTGGCCTTCATTGTTTAGAGATGCCCACAATTTTGTGCAACAATGTGACAAATGTCAGCGCAATGGATCAATATCTCGACGCAATGAGATGCTGTAACAACCAATTATAGAGGTTGAGCTCTTTGATGTCTGGGGTATGGACTTCATGGGACCATTTCCAAGTTCGCTTGGAAATATTTACATCCTAGTCGCTGTTGATTATGTGTCTAAATGGGTGGAAGCAATTGTTATTCCAAAGGATGATGCTAGGACAGTGCTGAAATTTTTCCACAAGTACATACTAACTCATTTCGGCACACCTAAGGTATTGATTAGTGATCAAGGCACTCACTTCCATTGTAATCAAGTTGCAGCCACACTGAAGTGGTATGGCAGTAAACATAGAATGGTGACCACATATCATCCAAATTTGCGTGAGTGTACAGTTGGTATAACCAACTTGTACAGCTAGGAAGTTGGATTTGAAAGGAAGGACACTTGTACTTGGCAGTGGCTGTTAAATATTGATGAGAAATGATCTTCCTAGGGGCTTCTTTTTTATTTTTTTTCGGTAGATTAAATTTCTTCTTTAACACCTTCTTTAGCTTGCATACATGGCAGCTTAAATTCCCTAAGGGCAACCTGACATTGATGAGAAGGCAACCCTGCTCCTGATGTGGAGCATCCTAAATGTGATGCAAAAGAAGTGTAAGGGAGTGATTCAAGTAGACTAGGAATAGGATACTTCAATTTATTCTGTTATTCTCTTACTTAAATGCTGATAAGTTTTGATAATTTGAAGTTCTATGGAAATACAATTTAATTTCAGATCAAGTTTGTTATCTATTTCAATCTTTCCTTTATTGTTTATCTTTGGATTTAATTGTTTGACCATGGAGGTATGATTGCAGTCACTGTCACTAAAAAGTGCAGCAAAAAATTAAGTTAACAAGCAATTCAATAGAAGTTGCTTGAGGATTGAAGGAATTCAGTCCACTTGTTCTTGAATATATAGAATTGCTAACACCGGAAGGTGTGGTTAGTGTGAGTATTTGAGTCCTTGATAAACAGGGAAGTCAAGGTTGGTAAGATTTCATTGTGCTTAACCTTGTGATCACATTTAGCTTTTTGCCAACTTTTCAAGTTAGGGAACCCCATCTCATTATCACTATTTTACTTCTTAAATTTTCTTAAATTGCTTTCACAAATTATTCTCATACTTTTACTGCATTTTCTTATTTTATTGCTCCGACATTATTCACTACAATCTCTTTAGTTTTAACTTTCTTTGCATTGACAATTATAAACATAAGCAGCCATCCCTATGGGATCGATATCCGATAGATTTACATCTATCTATTATACTTGCATCGACAGTGTTTGCTTGCACAATTTGCTATGGCATTCATAGCTCGATCAAAGAGCTTGAAATCATGTATTTTCCTTATGTTTTCATAGGATGTAACTTAGATTTTCATTTTGAATAAATTGTGCAACCAAAGTGTTAAAATGTGATTTTATTGTTTTTAAAGCCAATTGAGGCCTAAAGGTTAGCTAACATACTTCATAAGTGTGCAGGAGACTATAAGAAGTTGCATAAATGTGGAACTGATCACTTCGTCACGACATAGAATGATCTACGTCGCAACAAAGTGACCAGACACGGAGACTTCAGAGACTAACTTCTTTGTTGCAATATACATGGGATATGCCACGACAATGCCTGCAGGATGACACTTCATACGGGGACTGATGACTTCGTCGTGACACAGTCCCTATGACTGCCCCCGAACGTAATCCCGTTCGGTGTAGATTTAGGCTTTCCACAAGTATACGGGCCAGGTTGTAAATATAATGTGTTACAACGGAACACTTGGTAGTATTATGAGCATCGTACCCAAAGAAGGCGTAAAGCGATAGTATATCCCTACAAAGAAGAAAATTAATTAGCACTTATTTTATTTTAGGGTTTATAGTATAAAGAAAAATCGAAGATTGGTTTCAAAGAGCATATACTAAAAGATAAAAATAAAACAGTAAATAGAAGTAAAAAGTTGAGATGTAGAATTCTTATAAACGGCTTTGGGTTATTAGGTTGTTTCCGTATGAGTTACTCAATTGTTTGGTTTTGGAGATTTTCCTCCCATCAACTAGTCACTACCTTAGTTAGATCTCTCGATCTTCCCCCGACATAGCAAGTCGATAGAGATTACTTATCATTAGATGTCACAATCTAAACTAGTTTGGGGAAAATGTGTTCACGGATGGGCAATACCAATTTTGCGTTCTGATCTTTCGGTTTCGTTTTTAGCAGATTGAACTAGTTTTCACATTTGATGAGCTTGGAATCAAGAAATTTACCTTATGTTTGTTGGATTTTTTGTTTAGTTTTGTCTTTTAATAAAATGTTCTAAAAAGGTTATTTTTCTACTTTCAAGGCCAAATGAGGCCTAAAGATTAGCTAACCTACTTTGTGAGTGAATAGGAGACCAGTAGCAATCGAGTCATAATGATACTGAGCAATTCGTCATGACTGAGATAGCCCTAAGTCGTAAAAAAGGGATTAGAGGTGAGGAATCTAGGGACTGCCTGCTATGTCGCGACAAAGGTCCTGGTGTGTTGCGACATCATCCCTAGACCTCATCTTTACATCAAGTGAGGGGCATTTTTGTCTTCACAATGCGACTTAAGCATGAAGGACGATAGCTAACCTAGGGTTAATGAAAATAGCTGACCAAGAGATATAAATATGGCCTTTAGCATTAGAGTTTGGATACCATTCATTAGACTTTAGTTTTTAATTTTATTTGTATTTTCAATTTTTGAAACGAGATTGTAGAAACTCGCGAAATGGTCGAGGAGTTTTTTTCAACAGATCGCTTAATACAATTCTAGTTTTTTTTTCATTCTCTTCTTCATTTATATATTTACATATATTATTTTATTTATGAATAAAGAAACCATGAGGAATTAGTTCAATTTTGGGGAATTAAGGAGTGGACGTATGAATAAATAATTATTGTTTTACAGGGATTTTACCTTTCGGATCAACTGTTTGAGAAAGGAAAAACATCAAATAAACACTAGGCTTGACAATCCTAAAAACTCATCTAGGTGGGAATGAACCCAAAATTGGTATTGCCCATTCCTGAACACCTTTATGAAATATTTAATTAACAAATTGGTTAAGAACAAGATCATATTTGTGAGGGATATTAATGTAAAGTATTCTAAATTAAATTAAACTAAGTTAAGCTAAGATTAAATTATATTCCTATCCATGATTTCTAAAGGTTTGTAATCAATATGACATAAATGTGTTAGGTTAATTGCTTTAATTACTCGATTACATCTAAGCTATTTTCATGCTTGTTATGAAACAATGTTCACAACAACCCGGTATCTTGCTAACTTATGAACAACATTACTTACAAAAAATAGTTTATCTCTTGGACATACACCTATGCGAATACGACTGACTAAACTAACCTTTGATAAGTAAATGTGTTATAGCACATACATACACTATGAAATTAACCTATCTCTTGAACATACATTTATGCCAATACGACCGACTAAATTAATATTCATAAGCATGTAAAGGATCAAATGAGGTAACAACATACACCTATATTGAAACAGTTTAATCACAAAAGTCTTCCAAGTTATATCAAAATCTTAACCCTCAGCTTCCTTAAAGCATTAAGGATGAACAAATTAAATAGTGTGTCCATTAATCACAATTTCAAAGTGCTTAAATTCAATAGTTATATCACAAGCGTAATGCAATAATAACTTAGGCATGATAATATTTAATAAAACAAAATATTCATGACCTATAATAGCATAACATGGATTAAATATAAACAAGCAATTAAACACAATCAACCCAACACTTAAATAATTTAAGCCATTTTAATTAAAGAATTAATAGCATTCATTATGATAATAGACAAGAATCTAAAAATATGAGAAAAAGAATAGGATTAAATCCGGTAATTTCTCAAGAACTACTTCCATGTTCTTCATCGTTAATGCTCGATTCTTCCCAGATCGAGATCTTTGATGAACACTCAACGAAGGATATGGAAGGTTGAAGAACTACTCTTTTCCAAGAGGGGAAATCGGCAAGGGAATGAGGGAAAATGTGGATGGAAGGTTACAGAGAAAACTAGAGAGAAAGAAGAGAAGATGAATTGTTTTTGGTTTCTTGAAATGAGGTGAATGGAGGGTGTATTTATAGGTGGAGTTGAGGAAAGGTGTGGTGGCTATGTTTAGAAAATAAATATCAGCCACACACTCCCCCATGGCCGGCCACCACAAACAAGCTTTGACTTGTTCAAAGTTTGCTAAAAACAAGCTAGGGGTGAGAATTTGAATCCATGAAAAGAGGAGGGGTTGGAATGGATTTTTGGGAAAGTTTGAGGGCTGTTTTGCAATGTTGAATTGGTCAACATTTCAGCTTATTATGTTCAGCACTTGGAAGGCACATGGGTAGCCCAATTGGAGGTGGTTCGACCCTTCGTTGCACGCACATCGACCCACTTCAACTTAGCCTTTATAATTTAATTTTAATCCAATTTAATTTGAATTAAAAATATAATTATAAAGCATAATTTAGCTTTATATTGGACCGAACCTTTTCTTGGAAAATATTATTCTTAGCTCTTCATTAACTCGATGTAAAAATTCCCTGAACGGTGTAAGCTGTCAGTAGTGTCTGTTGGGCCGATCTTTACTAATTTTGCAAATCTATCAAAAAATCATCAAATTTATGCTCAAAATTTATAAAAATAATTAAAAATCAATATGTTGGTAAATTTAACACAAATTAATTGTTTTATAAATAAATTATATTTTTTGATATTAATTACTCCGATTTTGCATGAAATTAGGTAAAAAAGGGTATGAAAAAGTCTATATATTTTCATCGTTCCACATTTTCCCCAAACTGGTTTAGATTGTGACATCTAACGATAAGTAATCTCTATCAACTTGCTATGCCGACGAAAGATCGAGAGATCCAATTAGGGTTGTGACTAGTCGATTGGAGGAAAATCTCAAAAACCTAACAATTGAAGAAATCATACGGAAACAACCTAATCTCCCCAAAGTCGTTTATAAGATTTTCTACATCTCAAACTTTTGCCTTTGTTTTCTATCTTATTTAATCTTGTTATTTTCATGCTCTCAAAATACTTTTATATTTTTCCTACTATAAACCCTAAAATGAGTACTAATTAATTTTACTCTTTGCAAGGGTTTGATTTACTATCGCTTTAAGCCTCCTTTGGGTATGATCCTCGGAATACTACCAAGTGTTTCGTTGTAGCACACTATATTTACAACCTGACCCGTATACTTGCAGAAAGTCGAAATCTACGCCGGACAGGAGTACATTCGGGGGCGATCAAGTTGTTGGCTCCATTGCCGGAGAGGCAATGCCTTAGTAAATTTATTCCTTCTTTGTATTAAAATAATTAGGAAAATTTTAGTATGTAGATACGATTTAAGCATACCAACAATTGTTATTTTTCAGATCTAATACTTCCCTTTAATTCCCATCATATTTAAATATATGGATGCCTACGATTTATTTTATTTAGATCTCATGTACGATGATGATTATGATGCTGATATCTATGATGACGGATATTATAAGGATTAGGAGATCCAGGAGAATCAGAAGTTACTAATGTTGGAGTTAAGTCAACTTCGTGAAGAAGCCCAAATCCCCGAACCACATGATGGTATATCTTTTAGGGAAATTTACCACAAATCTGAACAAATAAAGCGAGAACAGGAACATAGGCTGAAAGAGAAAACGGAAAGAGAATGTTTTGAGGAATCAGATGATTGGACCGTCGAGCAAAAAGAGATCTCATCTTTGGAAGGCAAAATCGATGATCATGTAAAAATCGAGATTGGACCCAATCCAATGATGAATCAATCCCCATAGAGGAAGAAGATGGTTCCCAAATTTGAAATTTAGATTTTTAATTAATTACTGTTGCCAAACCATCAACAAAAGAAATATTAGTTGAAGATATCCTTGATAAAAAATTCAATTTCCAATGGAAAATGGCTACTACGTATAATACTTTCTTAGAGCAAAAAATTCCCAGAGAAATTACTAATGTGAAAATTTTTCAATTTTTGCAGAAAATAGGAAGCATTTACAAGCTAGAGTCCTAGCCTTCGACTAGCCTAATAATTGCATCTGTGTAAAAGATAATATACACCCGTGGGAGAGGCAACTACTGCACTGGTACCACAATCCGAGGGAAACAAAGTGCAGTAATGGAAATTTCAAGGGCAAACAGATAGCTGCAGCAACATCAACGCATGAATTTGCAGTAAATGCACCTTTTTTATTAAATGAGGTGATGAGCTGCTATTAATCCACCACTCAAAGGCATGTGAATTTCACAAGTGGATCAATGATAAAGGCAATCATGTGAAAAAGTGGTGGTATAAATTCACAGATTTTGTAAATAAATACGATCGACGAAAGGAGCTGGCGGAGATTTATGTAGGAAGAAAAGGAAATTTTCAGAAAAGAGATAACCTCCAAGGAGTAGCTTGGCACGACGACTGTTGGACTAATAGTGATAAAATGGACTGTTCTTTGGTGTCGAAGTGTGCACTAACATCCTTGTCAAACATTTCTGACAAGTACTAACACTCAATTTTAAGTTTATAATCACTAACATACTAACTCAGTAACAATTTTTGGTTTCTGGGTATTTCTTTCGAATCTAACAAGTTTGTCACAATATAGGTACGCCAGTTATGACAAAGCAACCAGACTGCTTCAAGGAGATCCAGGCATGCTATGATGCAACATACCCCTCGTACGTCGTAACCAAGAGGGTCAGGATGCTAAAAACTCAAAACTGATAGCTACATCGTGACATTGATAGAGCTATGTTGCGACATAGGAGACAGCCTGTTGGAAAATTAGGACTGAAAGGTTTGTCACGACACAGAGTGAGCTACGTCGCGACAAACAGGGATTGGCAAGTAGGTTGCAACAAACTTCTACTATGTCGCGACATCGTCTATAATTTTTACAGGGTTGAATAAGCATTGGGTGGTGGGGGGATTTCAATGAGATATTGGATGATGCTGAAAAGTGGGGTGGTAAGAGGAAATTTGATGTGGCCATGGAGGAATTTCGTAAAGTTATAAATGACTTGGATTTGGTGGATATTAAGCCTGACCATGGGTGGTTCACATGGTCAAACAATAGGAGAGGGTAAGTCCTTTTTAAGGAGTGCATCGACAGGTTCTTTGTTTCGTTGAGCTGGCTGGTTAAGGTCCCTTTTTTAGCATCAGAGGTCGTCAGACAAGCACATTCTGACCATGACTTAATCATTCTCGACACTGAGGGAAGGAAGCCTCGTGGTAGATGCATAGATCCTAGTCTATAGTTTCGGTTCGAGAAATGTTGGGCCAAAGATGAAGAGGCGAAGGTGGTCATAAAGAACGCATGGGGTCATGGTATGGGGGATGTTATTCAAGGTTGTAATAGAGTCAGGAAAGAGTTGGGGAGCTGGTAATATCGGTGGTTCAAGGACAGACAAGGTCAAAAAGGAATCTCATGCGTGAGATTAACCAACTTATGGATTCACATGCAAATTATCAAAGAACCCACAGATTGAACAATGCCCGTGAAGCATTAGCTGCTCTTAACAACTCTGAAGAAATTTATTGGGCCTAGCGTTCCAGAATTAGGTGGCTTCGGGAGGGTGATAGAAACACAAGGTTTTTTCATGTCAAGGCTACTCACAAAGCTTGAAAAAATAGTATTGAGGGGCTGCTTAATACTGAGGGTGCTTGGGTCACGGGCAGGGAGCAAATGTGCGGGGTGGCTAAAAATTATTTTGAGGACCTTTTCAAAATAGATTGCAACGAGGAGGTGAAGCATGTGTTACGGGTGATTCCTCGATGTATCACTACTGAGATGAACTTGGAGTTGACTAAAAGGGTGACCGATGGTGAGATTATGAAGGCCTTCAATCATATGGATCTCAGGAAGGTTCCTGGGAGTGATGGTCTCTCGGGGTGTTTTTTTCAAAGAGAATTGGAACACTATGGGCAAGGACATCATTACCTACTGCAAAGATATTTTAAATGGGAACAAAAGTGTCAAGGAGGTGAACGACACCATCATTGTGCTTATACCTAAGCTGTTTGAGCTTAAAGATATGTCAAACTACAAACCTATCAGCTTGTGTCGTGTCCTTTACAAGTTGGTTGCGAAGGTCTAGGCGAATAGACTCAAGCACATCCTTCCTAGTTGTATCTGCCAGAACCAAAGTGCTTTTGTGCCTAATAGGATGATCCATGATAATTTTTTTAATTGCTCATGTGCTGGTTCATTACCTTCAAAGTTCTAAGAATGGGCCTAATAAGGGGTTTGTTGCGAAGCTAGACATGTCAAAAGCATACGATAGGGTCGAATGGTGCTTCCTCGAGAAAGTTCTCCTTCATTTTGGCTTCAACAAAGAGTGGGTTGGCAAGGTGATGGAGTGTGTGCGCACTGTTCAGTAAAGAATCAAATGCAATTCGAATCTATCGGGAGTAATCCGACCTGAGAGACGGCTTCACCAAGGAGATCCTCTATCCTCTTATTTGTTTCTTTTTTGTATGGACACATTGTCTAGGTTACTGATTGATGCTCAAGGTAATGGGTTAATGCGTGGGATTCGAGTTTGCCATAATAGTCCCCGCATCAACCACTTATTCTTTACAGATGATGTGTTATTGTTCATTCGAAACAAGAGGCTGATGCTGAGCACGTACGAGCCATTTTGCATGAGTTCGAAAGGGTATCCGGCCAAAAGATAAACTTGGCTAAATCGTCTTTACTGTTTGGTGCTAACACAATTAGCGAACAGAAGCGATTACTGGGAAGTATCATGGGCATGAGAATAGTAGATAGATTGGATAGCTACTTAGGTTTACCCCTGACTATTGGTAAAAACAAAACTAATGTGTTTCGATTCTTGGTTGACAGGTTCTCTTTGCGTATAAAAGGGTGGTCAAAGAGGCTACTGCCCAGAAGTGGAAAGGAGGTTTTCTCGAACGTAGTTCTCTAGTCTATCCCCACTTACGTCTTCTTGGTCTTTCTTATGCCAAAGGCATCACTAATGAGATGATGGCCAAAGCTCAAAATTTTTGGTGGGAAAGCAAGCACCCTGGGCGGGGTTGGGTAATGATGAGATAGGACTTTATATGCAATCCTAAAGGCATGAGGGATGGGGTTTAAAGACATGTAGTTGTTCGATATAGCTCTCATTAGTAGGCAGCTCTGGAGGCTCATTGACAATAGAGACACTCTTTATTATAAGGTCCTTGCTCCTAAGTACTTTCCTAAGGGGGATCCTCTCCATCCGAAGTTTGTAGATAAACCTTCCTACGCGTGGTCCAGCATGTTAACTGCTACTAAATAGCTTACTCTGGGCTTCGGATGGCAGGTTAGCGATGGGAACACTATTGATATTTCTATTCATAATTGGGGGATGGAAGGTCTAAATGGGGATTCTTTTGTGAAGGCTACTCCTGGTGATCGAAAGATGATGGTTAAGGATATGTGGACCTATGATGGTAATAGGTGGGATGATGCTAAAGTCAGAAACCATTACGTTGAGGAGTGGGGTGATAGAATATGTAAGCTGCCTATCATTCGAGATGGACCGGTTGACAGATTGGTTTAATTTCATTCGAACAAAGGCATTTATACAACTAAGTCGACCTACTCTTGGTTGATCCTCAAGAAGATTGAGTAGAGGCCTGATCCACATTTTTGCATGGAGGATCAACCATAATCTCCTCCCTACTAATGTGAAGATTGCCTCGGTTAATCAAGGTTTTAACCCCTTGTGCCCATGTTGCAATTTGAAGGAAGAGATCCTTGTCCACGCTTTGAGAGATTGTGATGGAGCCAAGGAGACACTCATCTGTGGGGGCACTGATGGGCGGGTGCTTAATGAGCATTGGAGCACGGGCATTGACTAGCTCGAGAGTTTGATAAAGATGATGGACAAAAAGGCTTTCAAATGCTTTGGCACTATTGCTGGGGATGGCGTTTGGTTTGATGTTTATTTTTGTTGTTGCACTTATTCTTTCTTATTTAACCTTCATTTGTTACTAAATTGTTTTCTTTTTGTTACTGCTTTTACATTTCTCTTTTAGGTGTTTTATGACCAAGAAAAATCCTTAATTTATTGTCAGCTTAGATCCAAAAATTGAACACACCATTCGAAGGAGACGATAAGAACAGCGAAATATGGCTTTACTAGGAAACAATGAAGCCATACCACAATTGCTACCATAAAATCCTTTTATACCTCCGATATAGCCATAAAATATCAATAATTTACCGCTGTCGCAAGAAGATCAGATGTTAAGTTGAACTATTTAAGATTTTGTTGTTCCAATTTTTGATGATTTGCAGCCAGGTGTTGTTAGACCAGCTATTCAAGCTTGAAATTTCGAATTAAAACTAGTCATGTTCTAGATGCTAAACTCCAGTGGGCAGTATGCTGGACTACCTCATGAAGATGTGAAAGAGCACCTTAAATCCTTCCTATTGATTTGTGCTTCTTTCAGTTAACACGCCATTCCTGATGACGCCTTGAAAATGCAACAATTCCCTTAATCATTGCAAGGAGGGACTCGTACTTAGTTCCTTAGAATACCTGCTGGATCAATCACATCATGGAATGCGCTCGCAACTCAATTTGTTTTACGTTTTAACCCACCGACTATGAATGCTCGTCTTAGAAACGATATTACTACGTATCATCAGCTGGATGATGAAAATTTTCATATTATGTGGGAGTGTTATAAATCTCTGCTTCGATGCTTTCCCATGCATTGAATTCAACAAGAGACACAGATTGAAATTTTCTACAACGGGCTGAATGCACAGACAAGAAATCTTGTCAACGCATCTGCTAATGGTCCTTTGTTAGACTGTACATACGATGAACCTGTTAGAATTCTAAAGAGAATCGCTCAGAACGACTATCAATATCCAATCTCTCGAGCTTCAGAAGTGAAAGAAAATCCTGAAATTATTAATTTCGATGTTATATTTGGTCTAAGTGCACAAGTTTCTTAGCTCGCAAACATGATAAAAAACATGAAGGGGACTAGTAATGTTGCACCCATTCAAGTTGCTCAACAAATTGATGTCCGTACATTTTGTTGTAAAATTTACGGTGACAATCACAATTATGAAAGATTATCCAAAGCACGCAAAAACTGCTTTCTACGTCAATAACATCCATGGAAATTCTTATGGTAATTCCTATAATAATTCTATGAGAAGTCAACAACCTTGGGGAAATCAGAATGCTGGGACATTCAAATATGAGAATTCATCCAATCAAGGTAATTATAGACAAGGGAATTACAATCAGCAGCAATAGAGTTACAACCAAAATACTCAGATGCATTCACATCAAGATCAGATGCAGCCACATCAGAATCGTATACAGCCAAAACAGCCTTCGCTGCAAAACCTGAATGTTCAAGGACAACAGTAATAGCAGTACACACAACCACGATCTGATCCATTAGTAGCCCTTGAAGCCTTAATGCGTGAGCACAAAACTCAAACGGAAGCCAATTGTGCAAGGGAATTCATCCTCCATTCGAGTGTTAAAAGCACAATTGGGGCAAATCGCTTCGAATTTGAACACATGACCACTAAGTGCATTACCCAGCGACACAGAAAACCCAAATTCAAAAGGAAAGGAGAATTGCAAAGCTATCACTCTTTGGAGTGGTAGACAAATTGTCGAGCCATCTACCAAATCTAATGCAGCACCTATAGACTCTACTGAAGTGAATCAAGGTGAGAGAGTTGTTTTTGAAGAAATTTTAGATGAACTAGAGAAAAAGGCTCCACAAATTGTCACCCCAATGCCTACTGTTAGATCGATAAAATTATCGACGCAACTGTCGATGTCGACGCAACGTACAATGTCGACACAACCTGATGTATCCAGACCTTTGCCTTTCCCATAGAGATTTAAAGAGAAGGAGCATGATAGACAATATCAGCAGCTTCTGACCACATTAAAACAATTGCAAGTCAATATCTCTCTTGTGGACACTCTAGTACATATTCCTAGTTATGGGAAATTTTTGAAGGAGCTCCTATCCAAGAATAAGAATCTGACTGATACTGAGACGATTACGCTCACAGAAGGATGCAGTGCAGTCTTGAAAATTAAGTTTTCACCTAAGATGAAAGACCCTCGAAGCTTTGCAATCCCATGCTTCAATTGGAAATCATTACTTGGGAAAAGCTTTATGTGATTTAGGCGTGAGTATCAACCTGATGCCGCTGTCTACATTTAGAAAATTAGGTATTGGTCATATGAAGCCTACTGCAGTGACATTACAGTTGGTAGATAGATCATTGGCACAACTTGAAGGACAAATTAAAGACATCCTAGTTCGCGTAGATAAGTTTGTGTTCCCAGCGGATTTCATTATCCTCGACTGCGAAGAAGATAAAAAGGTACCCATAATTTTGGGACGCCTATTCCTCACCACTAGACGCACTTTCATCGATGTGTATAAAGGCAAATTGACAATGTGACATAATGATGAACACATCACTTTCAGTGTGTTTGAGGCTATTCCCTGCAAAGACAAAGAAGAAAGTCACCACATTTATGTACTGGACACATTAATTGAGGAGGAATTCAATGAGCGAAGCATAACAGTTCCAGAAGAATTTGCGGTGACATCGGATGAAGATTTTCTAGTTGACTATGACAGCAAAGTTGAAACGCATAACATTGAGCTTAGGCGTGGATGATAAATGGAGTCTTTAGACTTGACCAATAGAATGGCTCCAATGTTTAAGCCATCTATTGACGAAGCTCCTACCTTGAAGTTGAAGCCACTACCTACGCACCTGAAGTATGTTTTTCTTGGCAACAATAATACACTTCCAGTTATTGTCTCTGCAACTCTCGACACAACTCAGGAAGAAAAATTGATCCATATATTGAAGCAGCATAAGCGTATGATTGCTTGGAGTATTACATATATTAGAGGCATTAGTCCCTGTTTATACATAAATTCGGTTAGAATATGAAGGAAAGTAATCAATTGAACAACAAAGGAGATTAAATGAGAAAATGAAGGAGGTGGTTATAAAGGAAATTATTAAGTGGCTGGATGCGGGCATTATCTACCCAATTTTTTATAGCAGTTGGGTGAGTCCAGTCCAATGTGTCCCTAAGAAAAGTGGTATCACGGTGGTAAGTAATGACAAGGATGAGCTAATCCCTACTCCCATTCCTACAGGCTGGTGAGTGTGCATGGATTATCACCGATTGAAAGCAACCACAAAGAAAGATCACTTTCCACTCCCCTTCATCGATCAAATACTGGACAGGCCTGTTGGAAAAGCCTACTATTGCTTCCTTGATGGATATTCTGGCTACAATTAGATAGCTATTGCACTGGAGGATCAAGCAAAAACGACTTTTACTTGTCCTTTTTCCACTTTTGCCTTCCGTCGAATGTCGTTTGGTCTTTTCAATGCACCAACCACATTTCAAAGGTTCATGATGGCAATATTTTCAGACACAATCGATGACTCATTAAAGGTATTTGTGGATGATTTTTCTGTTTATGGAAATACTTTTGATAAATGCGCTGATAAATTGGCCATAGTTTTAAAGTGATGTGAGGACACAAATCTTGTGCTAAATTGGGAGAAATGTCACTTCATGGCAATAGAAGGCATTGTCTTAGGTCATCGTATTTCCTATCAGGGCATTGAAGTGGATAGAGCGAAGGTAGAAATTATTGAAAAGTTGCCCCCGCCAACTAAAGTGAAGGGTATCTGGAGTTTTCTTGGGCACGTAGGATTTTGTCATCGATTTATTTGCGATTTCTCCAAAATTGTGAAATTCTGCTGCTCATTGTTAGAGCAAAATAAAAAATTTTTGTTTGATGATGCATGTGTGGATGCATTTAAGCAAATTAAGAAGTAGTTCGTGAAGGCATCCATTGTCGTTGCACCAGATTGGTTCCAACTGCTTGAAGTTTTGTGTGATGCCAACAATTTCGCTATGGGTGCAATCCTAGGACAATGCAAGAAAAAAGTATTTCACACTATATATTACGCCAGCAAGACTCTTACAGAGGCACAGATCAATTATACAACCTCAGAGAAAGAATTGTTGGCGGTAGTATTTGCTTTCGACAAATTTCACTCATATCTTGTCGGCACAAAGGTTATTGTATTTACTGACCATTCAGCTTTGAGATATCTTTTTTGCAAAGAAGGACGCAAAACCACGACTGATACGATGGATCTTATTATTGCAAGAGTTTGATATATAGATCAAAGATCGAAAGGGGTCTAAAAACCGAGTGGCAGATTACCTGTCTCGTCTTGATATTGGTAGTGAAGATGGAAATACACTTCAAATTATCGACACATTTCCTGATGAGAAGCTGTTCACTGTCGACACAACCCCGTGGTAAGCGGATGTGGTTAATTACCTTGTATGTCGAAAGCTACCTTTGGGTGTCACAGGTCACAAGAAAGAAAGATTTCTTCGTGATATAGAGAAATACTACTGGAACGAGCCATACTTATTCAAAGTATGCAATGATAATATCATTAGACGTTGTGTTTCGGAGGAAGAGATGCTTTCAATCCTAAAGCATTGTCCCGATGCTCCCTATGAAGGGCATTTTGGTGGCATGAAAACTCCTGCAAAGGTTCTTTAATTAGGATTCTATTGGCCTTCATTATTTAAAGATGCCCACAATTTTGTGCATCAATTTGATCGATGTCAAAGCACTAGTTCAATATCTCGATGCAATGAGATGTTACAACAGCAAATCATGGAAGTTGAACTCTCTGACGTTTTGGGTATGGATTTCATAGGACTATTCCAAGTTCATTTGGGAATATCTATATTCTAGTTGCTATTGACTACGTATCTAAGTGGGTGGAAGCCATTGCACTCATTTCCACTTCAACCAAGTAACAATCGCACTGAAGCAGTATAGAGTCAATCATAGAATGGCGACCACTTAACATCCGCAAACCAACGGACAAGCTGGGGTATCCAATCGATAAATCAAGAATATTCTCGAGAAAGTTGTGAACCCATCATGAAAAGATTGGTCTTCTAGACTTGATGATGCGTTGTGGTCATTAAGGATAGCGTACAAAACCCTACTTAGGATATCGCTGTATTAACTTGTCTTTGAAAAAGCATGTCACTTGCCTGATGAATTGGAGTACAAGGCAATGTGGGTAATTAAGCAAGTGAACATGGATTGTGAAGATGCTAGGAGAAGAGGAAGATTAGGATAAGTAGGTCATTTAGGTGGGAAAGGAAGAACATCAGATAAACACTAGGTTAGACAATCCTAGAACATCATTTAGGTGGGAATGAACCCAAAATTTGTATTACCCAACCGTGAACACCTTCTCCCAAAATCTGTTTAAACTATGACATCTAGAGATAAGTAGTCTCTATCGACTTGTTATGTTAGTGGAAGATTGAGAGATCCAACTGGGGTAGTGACTAGTTGATTGAAGGAAAATTCCCAAAACCCAACAATTGAAGAACTCATACTGAAGCGACATAATATCCCCAAAACCGTTTATCTATTTTTACATCTCAACTCTTTTCTCTTTATTTTCTCTTTATTTATGCTTTTTGCAATCAAATCTTTTATTACCTTTTGTACTATAATCCCTAAGGTGAGTACTAAATACTTTTATTCTTTGAAGGGATTTAATTTACTATTGCCTTACACCTTCTTTGCATACGATCCTTGAAATACTACCAGGTGTTTCGTTGTACACACTATATTTACAATCTGACCCATATACTTGCGGAAGCCTAAAACCTATACCGAATAGGAGTATGTTCGGAGGCGGTGAAAAATCGTATCTATAACCTAAAAATTTCCTAATTATTCAAATAACAAGGAAGAAATAAAAATTTCCTCGGCAATAGTGCCAACAACTTGACCGCTTCCGAACGTACTATTGTTCGGGATGTGTTTTTGGCTTCCGCAAGTATACAAGTTAGGTTGTAATATATATTGTACAACGAAAGACTTAGTAGTATTCCGAGGATCGTACCCAATAGAGATTTAAGGCGATAGTGACTTAAATCTCTTCAAAAAAAGAATTATTAATATTAAGTTTAGGGATTATAGTATGAGAATGTATCAATTCAATAAACGATTTTGGGGACATTACGATGCTTCAGTATGATTTCTTCAATTGTTAGGTTTTGGAGATTTTTCATCAATCAACTAGTTACTACCCCAGTTAGATCTTCCCATCTTTCACCAACATAACAAATCGATAGAGACTACTTATAGCTAGATGTCACTATCAAAAGGTTTTCACGGATAAGAAATACCAATTTTGGGTTCATTCTCACCTAAATGACTTTTTATGGTTGTTAGGCCTAGTGTTTGTTTAATGCTCTTCCTTTCCCAAGCAGTTGATTCAATTAAAAATCCCTATTTATACAACATTTAAATATTCATACTTCTACTCCCTAATTCCCCAAAATGAAATTAGTTCCTCATGGTTCCTTAAACATCATAAAAAAACAATAATATAACTAAGCATAAAATTGATTGAATGAAATAAAAGAAACTTCAATTCTATTGGCAATCTGTTGGGAAATAATTTCTCGAACGTTTATGCAAAAGTTATAATCTCGTTTCTAAAACGAAAATAACAAAGTAAAAACTAAAAGCTAAGAAAGGTTGTGTGCAACTCTAGTGCTAGATGCCCTATTTATAGCTTTGGCCAATCGTTTTTCCTCAACCCTAGGTTAGCTGTCATCCTTCATGTTTAATTTGCATTGTAAAGACTGAAACACCCTTCACTCGGGCAGAAACTGTGTCCAAGGGTAGATGTCGCGACACACTAGGACCTGTTTCGTGACGAAGAAGTTAGTCCCATACTTAGTGTCATCGTGCAAGCGTTGTCACAACATAGCCTATGTATGTCGCAAAAAAGAAGTCATTCCCCTTAATCTTCAAGTCTGGTCCCTTTGTTGCGATGTAGAGCTTCCTATGTCGTGACAAAGTGATCAACTTCACTTTTCTTCAACTTCTAAAGGTCTCCTACACACTCATGAAGTATGTTAGCTAACCTTTAGGCCTTAAGGACGATAAAGTAACCTTTTAGCACTTGGTTTACACAATTTATTAAAAGGTAAGAACTAAATAAAATACTTAATTTGAAGCTCTTCAAGTGTGAAAACTAGTTCAATCTGCTAGGTATAAAATCGACATATCAAAAAGTGAGCGACCTAGTGATTTCTTGGGCTTAATACATAGTGATGTATGTGGACCAAGGAACACACAAGCCATAGGAGGTTTTCAATACTTCATTACTTTCACTGATGACTTCAGTAGATATGATTATATTTATCTTATGTTTCATAAATATGATGCCCTTGAAAAGTTCAAGGAATTTAAAAATGAAGTACACAACCAACTAGGTAAAACTATTAAGCCATAGGAGGAGAAATTGAACACTGTTAGACATGGTTCGATCAATGATGAGTCATGTTAATCTTCCTACTTCCTTTTGGGGACATGCACTGGAAATAGTTACTTTCACACTAAATCGTGTTCCATCTAAATTGGTTCAAAAGACACCATATGAGATGTCGACTAGGAAGTGTCCTAGCATATATTTCATTAAGATTTGGGGTTATGAAGCGCATGTTAAAAGTCATACATCTACCAAGCTCGAACCCGAATCTCAAAAGTGCATCGTTGTGAGATATCTTAAGGAAACTGAAGGATATTTTTTCTTCAATCCTACCAAGAACAAAATGTTTGTTTTTTAAACAAGAATCTTCCCACTTCCCTTCATTGATCAAATGTTGGATAGGCTTGCTGGCAAAGCCTATTATTACTATCTTGATGGTTATTATGGCTAAAATCAAATAGCAACTACGCTGGAGGATCAAGCAAAGATGACTTTTTACTTGTCCTTTTGGCACCTTTTGCCTTCCACCAAATGTCATTTGGTCTATGCAATGCACCGGCCACATTTCAAAGGTATATGATGGCAATCTTCTCAGACATGATTAAAGACTCATTGGAGGTATTTATCGATGATTTCTCTATCTATGAAAATACTTTTGATAAATGCATTGACAATTTGGCCAGAGTTCTAAAGCGAAGTGAGGACACAAACATAGTGCTGAATTGGGAGAAATGCCACCCCATGGAAACAGAAGGCATTGTCCTTGGTCATCAAATCTCTTGTCAGGGCATTGAAGTGGACAAAGCAAAGGTTGAGATTATTAAGAAGTTACCCCCGCCAACGAATGTAAAAGGTATTCAACGTTTTCTCGGTCATGCAGGTTTTTATCAAAGATTTATCCGGGATTTCTCCAAGATTGCAAAACCTCTCTGCTCCTTGTTGGAGCAAAATAATAAATTTTTGTTTGATGATGCATGGCTGGACGTATTTATGCAAATTAAGCAGCAACTAGTGAAGGCACTTATTATTGTTACACTGGACTAGTCACAACCATTCGAAGTAATATGTGATGTGAGTGATTATGCAATGGGTGTTGTGCTAGGAAAATGCAAAGAAAGAGTATTTCATGCAATATATTATGCCAGCAAGACTCTTGTTGAAGCGTAGATTAATTATACAACCATAGAGAAGGAGTTGTTGGCAGTAGTCTTTGCCTTCGACAAATTTCATTCATATCTTGTCGGTGCAAAAGTTACAGTATTTATTGATCACTCTTTGCTAACAAAGATGCCAAACAAAGATTGATTCGATGGATCCTGTTACTAGAAGAATTTGACATTGAGATAAAGGATCGCGAAGTTTCGGAGAACCACGTAGTAGATCACTTGTCTCATTTGGAAGTAGGAAGTGAAGATGGAAATACATTCCAAATTGTTGACGCATTTCCTCATGGGAAGCTATTTACTATCGACGCAGCCCCATGGTATGCAGATGTCGTCAATTACTTGGTGTGTGGAAGGTTACCCTTCAGTGCAACTGGCCATAAGAAGGAAAGGTTTCTTCGTGACATTGCAAAATACTACTGGAATGAGCCATACCTATTCAAGGTATGTAACGACAAAATTATTCGACTCTATGTTCCAGAAGAAGAAATGATTTCTATCCTGAAGCACTGCCACGATGCCCCTTATAGAGGTCATTTTGGTGGTGTAAGGACAGCTGGAAAGATCCTTCAATCAGGATTCTATTAGCCTTCGTTGTTTAGAGATGCCCACAATTTTGTGCAACAATGTGACAAATGTTAGTGCAATGGATCAATATCTCAACACAATGAGATGCTACAATAGCCAATTATGGAGGTTGAGCTCTTTGATGTTTGGGTATGGACTTCATGGGACCATTTCCAAGTTCTGGAAATGTTTACATCCTAGTCACTGTTGATTACGTGTCCAAATGTGTGGAAGCAATTGCTGTTCCAATGGATAATGATAAGATAGTGCTAAAATTTTTCCACAAGTACGTACTCACTCGTTTCGGCACACCTAAGGCATTGATTAGTGATCAGGGCACTCACTTCCATTGCAATCAAGTTACGGTCACACTGAAATGGTATGACGTTAAAAATAGAATGGCGACCACATATCATCCACAAACCAATGGCCAAGCTGAAGTTTCCAATCGCCAAATTAAGATATCCTTGAAAAGGCGGTGAACCTATCGAGGAGAGATTGGTCTTCAAGGCTTGATGATGCATTGTGGGCGTTACGCACAGCATATAAAATGCCACTTGGAATGTCATCGTATCAACTAGTGTTTGGTAAAGCATGTCACTTGCCCGTGGAATTAGAACGTAAAGCCGTGTGGGTAATCAAGCAAGTAAACATGGACTATGAAGCTGCTGGACAAAAAAGGTTATTAGATATCACTGAATTGGAGAAATTTCGATGCAATGTGTATGAGACTACTGTAACATATAAGGAAAAGACCAAGAGATGACACGAAAATATTATTTTACAACGACAATTTACTGCAGGTCAACTGGTGCTTTTATTTAATTCGTTACTAAAATTGCACTCAGGTAAATTGCGCTCAAGATGGTCTAGTCCATTCGAGGTTGTCAAAGCATTTCCTCACGGTGCTGTCACAATTAAAGACATAAATGATGGGCACCGATTTAAACTGAATGGATAACAGCTGAAGCACTACTTTAGCCAGGATGATCACAACTAGAAAGAGACTATTAACCTGGTCACTTTTTTATAACCTTTCTTTACATTTGTATCATTTACTCTTAGTTTTTTTTTTGCAGGAATAAAGTTCTTCCTTTTGTCGACACATGAAAAACTCCTTGTCGACGCAATTTATCTGGTGACTCATCACAAAATCGAAACATTTTAGGAAAGAAATCACGAGGCTTCAAGCACTTATTCCCCAACCGTCATATTGGTTTGAAAATGGACAATTCGAATTGATGCATTTATTGGATGCAGACTTATTGTCCTATCTCTACAATGAAAAAAAAGAAGCACGTCGCTCCATCTTCACATTTCATTCCCTATAAAGCGATTTATTGTGCCGACGGTGTTCACTAGAAAAACCTCCATTGTTGTTGCAACTTTTCTTCAAAAGCTCTCACCTTTCTGCTCTCTAATACCTTTATTACCAAAAAGATATGGCCAAAATTCGAGGTGCAAAAACACCTTCCAAATCTACTATAGAATCCTCCTCCGCCTCAATGGTACGATAAACAGAGCAGCACCCATCGAAAGAACCAGTAATGTTTCTGACCAAGGCTGTGAAGGATCGCTTCCAAGATAACATGTTGAAGTCAACTGTGACCTTGAACAAGGCTTTTAGCTGTCATAGCATCAAGACTTAGGGAAACAAGTCAGTAAAACTATTGTGAGAATGGGGTGGGAAACCTTTTGCACCCATCCTGAAGGGTATTCACCATCCCTTATGACAGAGTTCTATGCAAACATGACTGATAAAGAACAAGAGTTCATCTTCCTTCGTGAAGGATTGGTGTCTTAGGGCACCTTTCACATTAATGATCTTTACAACATCACTCTCGAAGAAGACCAAAACATAGCCTTCCTAGAATAACTCATAGAAGAGGGGGCTGACATCCTGATGCAAGATCTTTGCATTGACGGAGTAGTGTAGACGGGCAACAATCTGAACAACTACACCATGCACCGTCGCTTCCTCGCAATACAAAGTAAGGTCTTCACTTCATAAACTATTGTCTCATGCCTTCTACTCATAGCACAACAATCACTTTGAATCGGATGTGTTTAATCCACTCAATCATCAAAAGGAGACAAATTGATGTCAGTGCAATTTTGCACCAAGAAATTACGGACTGTGTTGCAAGGCAGACAGGTATTCTAGCATTCCCTTCACTGGTCATGTAGCTGTGCCAACAACGAGGAGTGATACCTCATGAGAGAGAAGAAATGTTGGACAACAAAGGACCTATTAATGATGCCTCCATTGAGCGCATGACTAGGGGAAAAATACTCCTGTTATGAAGGAAGCTGAAGCCAAGAAGAGGAAAGACAAGGCGAAGATTGAAGAAAAGAAGACTCATGTTGCCACAGATCCTAACTTATGGCATAAGGTTAAGGAGGTAGAAAAGATTGTTGATACCATCAACATTCGATAGATCAAACTTGTTGATGCAATCGAAGAAATGGAAAGATCATAGAACCTATTCTATGGCTACACAAGGACATGGAATAGTTCCATTGTGACTACATTACTCTGTATCAGCAAAGCGCCTCTACCAGAGTTTCCTATGTTCCTTCTAATCATTAGAGAAGCTACGTCTTCAACTAAGAGGGCTTCATCAGAAGGAAGGGACCACTCAGTAGCATCTCCGTAAATGGTTCATATTTTTTATGATGAACGCGAGGTGAATTCAAAGGAAGTCGAAGACTCTTCCGGAACATAGTCAGTCTTTTTAGGATAACTTTTCTACCAGCCCAAAAGCTACTATGGCTGAGAAGGACACCAATGTTGATGAAAGGGATATGCCATTGGAACCTGTAGAGACAGAAGCGGAAAAAGAAGATGAGGGAAAAGAAGAAAGAGGAGAAGGACCTGATGCCACGACAAATTCTACTGAGGAATTTGCCACTGCACTGAAGTTGTGGGTGCATCTTTTGATGACTTGGCGTCACCTGATGCGAGTCAGGCAGAGGTCGTGACTATCAGTAATGAGGATTCTAATCCTCTAGCCATGGTGCTTTATGTTGCACCGCTTGTTGAAATACACCCATCAGATGTCATGGTCGATGATGCAAAGACATAGCCTGATGCGAAGGAGCAATCTGAGGATTCGGCCAAGTTGAAAGAAAGGAAGAGAAAACGTGCCAAGGACAAGAAATGACTCAAATAGGAGCGCAAACAAAAGAAGAAGAATACCGATGTAGCCACATCTTCGGTTGCAGCAGACTGAGTTAGTTTTTATTTTTCGCACTTAGTTTAGTTTTCATGCATATCATTTAGCTGTAGTATAATTGTCCCTACATTTTTATTGTCACTGCATTTTTATTATCGTTGCATCTACATTGTCATTGCATTTCCATATATATTTGTAAATTAATGTTAGTGCATTGGGGACAATGCAGACTTTAAGTTTGAAGGGAAAGTATATGGGATGGAAATGCGCCCACATTTTAAAAAATTGTCCTTTTAAGTATAATGAAAGCATGCAAAAGTTATTGGAAATATGCTTGAAATTTTTTCATCTGATGCTTATTTATTGAATCATGTGAAATGCTAAAGAATGAGTTGGATGAATGTGATTGAATGATGTATCTTCAATTTTTGGATGAATGATTTAGATTGCATTAGTAATGAGAATAGTATCATTACTTGAATCTTGAATAAATTTTCCATTTACAGCTGCTTGTATATAAGTATAGTTATGAATAAAAAAAGACACTCCAATGTAGGTGTATTGTGAACTATCAAAGGGGAACACTCCAATGCAAGTGTTAGAAAAAATAATCTAGCCAAAGACTATCACTACAAGAGTGTGTGTCACCGCAATTACATACTCCTTGGGGGTTCGTTGCAACCCATTGTTACATCCCAAGAACAAGGGTATAGTAATGCAACGACATCCCTTAGTCACATAAAAAAAGAGTAAAAGAAAGAAAAAAAGGAAAAGAAAAAATATATATGTATATTATTATACAATAAATGATGTTTTGGTAGAAAGAATTTAAGATTTAAAGCATGATGCTAGCATTGATGAAGTTGCAATTTTAGTTAATTATACCTAAAAATTGTAGGTGAAATATTCTGTCATTTGAATGTAATTCATGCATTAGGATTTCAGATGCTTCAAGTTGCTAGAATGACAATTGCTTTGACAAAAATCTTTGTTATAACCTTACTAGCTTTTGTTTACTTGAGGACAAGTAAAAATTCAAGTTTGGGGGTGTGATAGCATTAGAAAAGACCATTGATTTCTCCTTACTTATGGTATAATTTTCTCTCATTTGATCATTTTTAGCATGCATTTTTAGTCTTTTTAACTTAGTTATTGCATTTTCTAACTTAGTGAAGCTTGGCCTAATTTTCTTTAATTTTATCATATTTTTACTAATAATGTCCCTGCATTAGTTGTTCAGTATTGCACCCAAAGATGTCACTGCAAGAACCTGTCCTGAAGGATCAATGCATGAAGGTGTATAGAGTTGTCACTACAAAATAACATCCAAATTTGCACCCAGAACTATCACCACAACTGATAATTGTTTGATGAACACTAAATTTGCGTGAGTGTACAGCTGGTATAACCAACTTGTACAGATAGAGGAAGTTGGATCTGAAAGGGAGGACACTTGTACTTGGAAGTGGCTATTAAATATTGATGAGAAAGGATCTTCTGGGGAGCTTCTTCTTCTTGATTTTTTTCAGTAGATTAAATTTCTACTTCAACACCTTCTTAAGCTTGCATCCATGGCAGCTTAAATTCTCTGAGGGTAACCTAACATCGATGAGAAGGCAACCCTGCTCCTGACAAGGAGCATCCTAAATGCGACGCAATAGGAGTGAAGGGAGTGATTCAAGTATATTTCAATTTATTCTATTATTCTCTTGCTTAAACACTGATAAGTTTTCATAATTTGAAGTTGTATGGAAATACAATTTAATTTCATATCAAGTTTGATATCTATTTCAATCTTTCCTTCATTGTTTATCTTTGGATTTAATTGTTTGACCATGGAAGTGTGATTGCAGTCACTGTCACTAAAAGTGTAGCGACTAATTAAGTTAACATGCAAGTCAATGGAAGTTGCTTGAGGATTGAAGGAACTCAATCCACTTGTTCTTGAATATACAGCATTGCCAACACTGAAAGGTGTGGTTAGTGTGAGTATTTGAGTCTTTTATAAACAGGGAAGTCAAGGTCAGTAAGATTTCATTGTGCTTAATTGTGGCGACAATTTATCTGATCACATTTAGCTTTTTGCCAACTTTTCAAGCTAGGGAACCCCATCTCATTATCACTGTTTTACTTCTTAAATTTCTTAATTTGCTTTGACAAATTATTCTCATACTTTTACTCCATTTTCTTATTTTATTGCTTCGACATTATTTATCACAATCTCTTTAGTTTTAACTTTCTTTACATCGATAATAATAAACATAATCAGTCATCCCTGTGAGATCGATATCCGATAGATATACATCTACCTATTATACTTGCATTGACAGTGTTTGCTTGCACAATTTGCTGTGACGTTCATAGCGCGATGACTAGGCCTAGTGTTTGTTTGATGTTATTCCTTTCCCAAACAGCTGATCCGAATGGTAAAAATCTCTGTTAAAACAAAAGTTAAATATTCATACTTCCACTCCCTAATTTTCCAAAATGGGACTAGTTCCTCATGGTTTTCTTGATCATCATTAAAACGATAATATATGAAAACATATAATTGAATAAAGAGAATGAAAAAGAAACTATAATTGTATTGACAATCTGTCAGAAAAAATTCCTTGAACGTCTATGCAAGTTCTACAATCTCATTTCAAACGAAAATACAAAATGGAAACTAAAATCTAATAAATGATATGTTTAAACCTAGTGCTAAAGGCCCTATTTATAGCCTTGGTCGGCCTTTACATCAACCCTATGTTAGCTACCATCCTTTGTGTTTAAGTCGCATTGTTAAGACAAAAACACCCTGCACTCTATGCAGAGTTGCAGTTTGGGGTCGATGTCACGACACACCAGGTTCTGTGTCGCAACAAAGGAAGTAGTTTCTTTATACTTCACTGTTGGCCCCTTTGTTGCGACATAGAGATTCCTATGTAGTGACGAATTGGTCAATATCACTGTTGCTTAGCTGCTAATAGTCTCTTGTGCACTCACGAAGTAGGTTAGCTGATCTTTAGGCCTCATTTGGCCTTGAAAGTAATAAAATAGCCCTTTTCAGCATAATTTATTCGAAAGACAAAACTAAACTAAAATCCATAAAACATAAGGAAAAATACTTGATTCCAAGCTCTTCAAATGTGAAAACTAGTTCAATCTGTTAGGTATAAAGCCGGCAGATTAACATCATTAGGTCGTAGTTAAAAATATCCTTAAGTACTTGAGAAGGACTAAGGATACATTCCTTATATATGGAGGTGAGGAAGAGCTGAGTGTAAAAGGTTACATTGATGCTAGTTTCCAAACCAACAAGGATGATTCCCGATCGCAATCAAGTTTTATGTTTTTCCTTAGTGGTGGTGCTGTGAGGTAGAAAAGTTCAAAGCAAGATACAGTAGTTAATTCTACAACTGAGGCCGACTACATTGCAACTAGTGAGGGTGCAAAAGAGGTTGTTTGGAATAAGAAGTTCATATCTGAACTAGGGGTTGTACCTAGCATATCAAATGTTATAGAACTTCGTTGTGACAACAATGGAGCTATTACACAAGTAAAGGAACTCGGATCTCACGAGTAATCCAAACATATACTTAGGCACTTTATCTCATTCAAGAAATCATTTATTGAGGAGGTGTGGAAATATGCAAAGTACCAACAGATGACAACATCATTGATCCACCGACGAAGCCTCTGACACAACAGAAGCATGATCATCACACTAAGTCACTCGGTATTAGATATATGATTGATTGGTCTTAATTCAAGTGGGAGATTGTTAGAGTATGCCCAAAGACCAATAATTAGATCATTTTAATTGCATACTCACTTTACCTTGTTTATTAATATAAGGGATTGACATTATTATTTTAGTTTCTTTTTTGTGTATATAAATAAACTAAATTATAATACACTCCTATGAAAATATTATTATTCTTAAAAGGTCCTTAGTCAAGTATTATTGTGGGTTTAGAAAACAATAATGCATTGAGACTAATGTATAGTTGATTGATGAAAAAAAGTTGTCATTGACATAGGGTTGTCAAAATCAATAAATGAGTATGTGTTAGAGAACAACATATTGGACTGACCCGCTATGAGTATGTTTCTTGGGTTATTATGTAATAGTCACAATATTACTCTTAGTGATAACTATGTATATGATCCTCAAACTTGAGATCATCATTGTCCCAGCATCTTGAGTCTTATATTTTGATACCATTAAAATGTCTATCGTAATAGGTTGTACTATAAAGGCTAATGTTTGCTATACCATAATCCATGAATTGAGATATGGTTGATCCAGATAGGATCTTATCTCTCCTACATAGTGGGAGCAATATCTTAGGCCTATTGATGGAGTGAGACTAGAAATGCATGGCCATGCTCAAATAAGTTGATATGAAATATCACACTTATTTGTTTATTGTAGTCTGCTTAGAAAATCAAGAAATATAATATTAGACTATAAAAGTGTGACTATTCCATGACTTGTGACTGACCGCCTCCAAACGTACTCCCATTCGGTATGTGTTTTAGGGCTTTTGCAAGCATACGGGTTAGGTTGTAATATAGTTTTGTTTACAATGAAACACTTTGGTAAGTATTCCGAGGATCGTACCCAAGGGAGGTTGAGCGAAAGTAATTAGAGTCCTTGCAAAGAAAATAAAATTAGTACTTTCTTTAAGGTCTATAGTATGAGAAAGGAAATAAAAAGTTTGTGATCAAAGAACATAAAATAAGGGAAATAAAGTAATGGAAAGAGATAAGGAAATTAGATAAATAGATTTGGGAAGATTAGTTCGCTTTAGTATGGGTTCTTCAATCATCGATTTTGGGGACTTTTCTTCAATCAACTAGCCGCTATCTGATAGAATTAGAAAAGACCATTAAATTCTCTCTATTTAGAGTATAATTTGTTCCCTTTGTATTATGTTTAGCATGCATTTTTAGCATTTTATATTTAGTAATTGCATTTTCTAAGTCAATGATGTTTGGTTTAATTTCTTCTATTTTATCCCACTTATGTTACTAATGTCGTTACATTTAGTGTCAGTTTTTGCGTCTTGAGATGTCAATGTAGGGATCTATCTTAGAAGATCAAAGAAGGAAAGTGTTCAAAGCTGTCGCTACAAGATTGATCTAGAATTGCGCCCAAACATGCCACCGCATAAGTACTTCAACATTAGATCAGAGATTTTTCTATGTGAACATGTTCAAAAATAGCTGTGCATGAAGATATCAAAGTTGCCACAGCAAATTAAAGTATAAATTTGCATCCAGAAATTTCGCGACAACCTGCAACTGCTTTCTGCATACACCAGATCTACATGAGTGTAAAGCCGGATAAACTAACATGTACAGTTGTAAGGAAGTTAGATCTGAGAAAAGAAGGACACTTGTATTTGGCAGTGAAGATAAATACTAAGGAGAGAGAGAAGAGAAGGGGGAGCTATAAGCTCGTGAAAAATTAATTCCATTTTGATTTTTCTTAAGCTTGCTTCCATGGCAGCTTAAAATTCTTGGAGGGTGAACTGATACGACGAGAAGGAAACATCTACTCCTAACGAGGAGTGTTCTAAGTGCAACGCAAGAGCATTTACGGAAGAGTTCTAGTAGGCTAGGAATAGAATGCTTCAACTTGTTCTTTAATTCCTCTTAAACGCTGATAAATTCTGATGAACTTAATTGTGTATGGAAATACCTATTAATTTCAGATATTTTTTGATTTCTGCTCAATTCTTCTTATCTATTTATCTTTGGATTTAATTGCTTGATCACAGAAGTGTTATTGCAGTTGCTGACACTAGAAAGTGCAGTGACAAGTTAAATTAACAAGCAAGACAACAGAAGTTGCTTGAGGCACGAAGGAATTTTGGCCACTTGTTCTCGAATGCAAAGCATTGCCAACACTAGAAGGTGTGGTTAATGTGAGTGTTTGGGTCTTTGATAAGCAGAGAAGTCGAAAGGAGTGAGATCTCATTAAGTTTAATTGCATCAACAATTTATCAATAATTTACCTTGTAGTCACATTTAGTGGTTGTCAACTTATCAAGTTAGGGATCCCCCATTTCTTTATCATTGTTTTACATTTTTAATTTTCTTAAATTATATTGACAAGATACCTTCACCCCTTCATTACATTTTCTTATTCAATTGCTCTGACATATTATATCAAAGTATTACAATATTTGCTCTAACATTTTTAATTCTTTTATTTGCAGCCTTTGATTTAATTGCGTTGACATTATTCCTGATAGTTCTTCTTATTCTGACCTCTTTTGCATCGACAAATTTAAGTATAGACAGTCATCCCAGTGGGATCGATATGTGATAGCTTTACACCTATCAATTATACTTGCATCGACAAGTGTTCACTTGCACAATTGTTGCGACGTTCATAGTGCGATCAAGTTTTGCGCCATTGCTTGGGATGGCGTTTATTTGATGTTTATATTTGTAGTTGCAGTTATTCTTTTTTTCCTAGTTTTTATTTGTTACTAATTTGTTTTATTTTTCTTGACTATTTTTTAAATTTGTAGGTGTTTATGACCACTAGGAGAAATCCTGAAAATATTGTTGGCTTAGATCCAGAAATTAAAAGAACCATTCGAAGGAGAAGACAAGAACAAAGAAATAAGACTTTACCTAGAATTGATGCTATACCACAATTGCCACCACAAAATCTTGTCCCTTCAATACAGCCACAAAATGTAAATAATTCACCACTGCCACAACAAGAACAAATACAGAATAGAACAATTAGAGACTTTGTTGTTCCTGTGTTAGATGACTTCCAACCAGAGGTTGTTAGACCAGCTATCCAAGCTTGGACTTTTGAGTTAAAATCGGTTATGTTTAAGATGTTAAATTCAAATGGGCAATATGCTGGTTTACCTCACGAGGATGCGAGAGAGCATCTTAAATCTTTTCTGCTAATCTGTGCTTCTTTTAGTTAGCATGGTGTTCATGATGACGCCTTAAAGATGCAGTTGTTTCCTTATTCTTTGCAAGGAAGGGCTCATACCTATTTTCTTGGATTACTTGCTGGATCTATTACATCATGGAATGCACTTGTAACGCAATTTGTTTTACGATTTAATCCACCCATGATGAATGCTTGATTGCGGAATGATATTACTGCTTACCATCACCTAGATGATGAGAACCTGCATACTACATGGGAGCGTTACAAAACTTTGCTTCGAATTTGTCCTATGCATGGAATCCAACAAGAAACACAGATTGAAATCTTCTACAATGGATTAAATGCGCAGACAAGAAATCCTATCGATGCATCTGCAAATGGTCCCTTGTTAGATTG
Organism: Gossypioides kirkii; assembly: GCA_005610355.1. Taxonomy (NCBI): domain Eukaryota; kingdom Viridiplantae; phylum Streptophyta; class Magnoliopsida; order Malvales; family Malvaceae; genus Gossypioides; species Gossypioides kirkii. Next base: position 19,053,701 of record CP032245.1, read on the forward strand.
CACTTATTATGAAGTTGTGCAAATTTTGGAGAGAATCGTCAAAATGATTATCAATACCCGATTTCTAGAACTTTTCAAGTAAAAACGAATTCTGGAGTTATTGAATTAGATGCCATATCAACTTTAAGTGCATAGGTATCTTCGTTGGCTAACATGATTAAAAACATGAAAGGGACGCGTGACGTTGCCCCTATTCAAGTAGCCCAACAGATGGATGTCCCGACATTTAGTTGTGAAATTTGCGGTGACAATCATAGCTATGAAGATTGTCCATAGCATGCCGAAAATACGTTTTATGTCAATAACATCAGACGAAACTCGTATGGTAACTCTTACAACAATTCAACTAGCACTCAACAACCTTAGGGGAATCAAAATGCGTCCACATTCCGATATGGAAATTCCTCGAGTCAAGGAAATTTTTGACAAGGGAGTTACAATCAACAGTAGCAGAATTACAACCATAATCCTCAAGTGCATACACATCACGATCAGATGCAGTCACATGCTCTAGAAATTCTAATATGAGTAGGAGACCACCAGGTGCCTTACCCAGTGATACTAAAAATCTAAATCAAAAGGGGAAGGAGCATTGCAAGGCTATTACTCCTCGGAGTAGAAAGCAAACTGTTGAACAAAGTAGCAACTCTAATACAGCACCTGTCAACGCAAATGAAACTAAGCAACAAGGAGAAGTTGTATCTAAAGAAGAAGTAGTAGAGATAAATGAAGAGGAGCCACCAGTAATTACACCCATGCCAACCATTCAACCTTCAATATTATCGATGCAACCACCAATGTCGGCGCATCTGTTTGTATCACAACAGCCTAATGTCTCCATACCTTTGTCATTTGCACAATGATTCAACGAGAAAGAACATGATAAAGAATATCAAAAGTTTTTGGCCACCTTTAAAAAACTACATGTTAATATACCTCTCGTTGATGCTCTTGTGCAGATTCCTAGCTATGGGAAATTTATGAAGGAGCTTTTGTCAAAGAAAAAGAAGTTGATCGACATCAAGACAATTGCACTCACATAAGGTTGTAGCACTGTACTGACAAATAAATTGCCACCTAAGATGAAAGATTCTGGTAGTTTTACAATTTTGTGCTCCATTGGAAATCATTATTTAGGCAAAGCTCTTTACGGTCTAGGAGCAAGCATAAACCTTATGCCATTGTCAACATTCAGAAAATTGGGAATTGGTCACATGAAGCTCACTACGGTGACATTGTAAATAGCAGATAGATCTTTAGCGCAACTTGAAGGACAAATTAAAGATGTTCTCATCCAAGTAGATAAGTTTGTGTTCCAGCAGATTTCATCATATTGGATTGCGAAGCTGATAAGGAGGTACCCATAATTTTGGGATGCCCATTTCTTGCTACGGGTCACACTCTTATAAATGTTTTCAAAGGCGAGTTAATCATGTGACATAATGATTAACACATTACCTTCAGTGTCTTTGAAGCAACTCTCTGCAGGAGTAAAGAGCAATGTCACCACATTGATGTCCTGGAAGAATTAATTGTGGAAGAATTTAATAAGCGTAGTTCAGTAGAACAAGAAGAATTTTGAGTGACATCCAAAGACAATTTCCTACTTGATTGTGACCACAAGGTTGAAGAAAATATTTGTGAGCTTAGACATGGTTGGCAGATGGGATCCTTGGATCTAACTAATAGGACGATCCTTGTTTTCAAGCCATCAGTTGAAGAAGCTCCAACTTTGGAGTTGAAACCATTGCCAATGCATTTAAAATATGTTTTCCTTGGTGACAACGATACCTTGCCAGTAATTGTCTCTGTAAATCTTTACACAAGCCAAGAGGAGAAATTAATCGGAATATTAAAGCAACACAAGCGTGCCATCGCTTGGAGCATTGTGGATATCAGAGGCATTAGTCCCTCTTTCTGCATGCACAATATCAAGCTGAAAGATGAGGCAAAGCAGTTTATTGAACAGCAACATAGATTAAATGAGAAAATGAAGGAAGTAGTAAAAAAAGAGATCATAAAATGGTTGGATGCAAGCATTATTTACCCAATTTCTAACAGTATGTGAGTAAGCCCGATCCAATGCTTTCCAAAGAAGAGTGGTATTACGGTGGTAAGCAATGAAAAAAATGAATTGATTCCTACTCGCATTGCTACCGGTTGGCAAGTTTGCATGGACTACCACCATTTGAGTGCTGCCACAAAAAAAGATCATTTCCCACTTCCATTCATTGATCAGATGCTGGTAAGGCCTATTACTGTTTTCTTGATGGATATTCTGGCTACAACCATATTGCAATTACATCGGAGGACCAAGCAAAAACAACTTTTACTTGTCCGATTGGTACCTGTACTTTTCATCGAATGCCATTTGGGCTATGCAATGCACTGGCAACATTTCAAAGGTGCATGATGACAATCTTTTCCGATATGATTGAGCATTCATTGGAGGTATTTATGGATGACTTCTCTGTTTATGGTCGCAGTTTTGATAAATGAGCTGACAATTTAGCTACAGTTTTGAAGCGATGCGAGGACACTAATCTGGTGCTAAATTGGGAAGAATTCCACTTCATGGCAACTGAAGGCATTGTCCTTTGACATCGTATCTCTTGTCATGGCATAGAATTAGACAAGGCTAAGGTAGAGATTATTGAGAAGCTGCCCCCACCTACTAATGTCAAGGGAATAAGGAGTTTTCTCGACCACGCAAGATTCTATCGATGATTCATCCGTGATTTCTCCAAAATTTCAAAACTTCTTTGCTCCTTGTTGGAGCAAAATAAAAGCTTCTATTTGATGCTGCCTATCTGGAAGCATTTGTAAAAATTAAGCACCAATTAGTGTAGGCACCACTGTCGTCGCACCGGACTGGTCACAATCGTTTGAAGTTATGTGTGATGCGAGCGATTATGCTGTAGGTGTAGTGCTTAGGCAATGTAAAGACAAGGTATTTCATACAATATATTATGCTAGAAAAACTCTTACTGAAGCGTAAGTTAATTATACAACCACAGAAAAAGAATTGTTGGTAGTAGTTTTTGCATTCAACAAGTTTCGTTCAAATCTTGTCGGTGCAAAAATTACAGTTTATACTGATAATTCTGTATTAAGATACCTCTTTGCCAAAAAATATGATAAACCAAGGCTGATTAAATGGATCCTGTTATTACAAGAATTTGATGTTGAAATTAAGGATCGAAAAATCAGGTAGCAGACCATTTACTCGTTTGGAATTTCGAAGTGAAGATGGAAATAAGTCACAAATTATCGACGCATTCCCAAACGAGAAGCTATTTTCTGTCAATGCATCTCCATGGTATGCAGATATTGTCAATTATTTGGTCTGTGGAAAACTGCCATTGAGTGCAAATGGTCACCAAAAGGTCAGATTTCTTCGCGATGCTGCAAAGTACTATTGGAATGAGCCATACCTGTTCAATGTATGCGCTGACAATATTATTCGTCGCTGCATCCCTGAAGAATAAATGCTCCCTATCTTGAAGCATTATAATGATGCTCCTTATGGAGGTCATTTTGGTGGTGTTAGGACTACTGCAAAGGTCCTTCAGTCAGGATTTTATTAGCCAACATTGTTTCAAGGCACCCACAATTTTGTTCAACAGTGCGATAAATGTCAGCGCACCGGATAGATATCTCGATGCAACGAGATGCTACAATAACCTATCATGGAAGTTGAGCTTTCCAATGTCTGGGGTATTGATTTCATGGGACCATTTCCCAATTCTTTTGGAAATGTTTATATTCTGGTCGCTATCGATTATATTTCAAAGTGGGTCGAAGCAATAGTTGTTCCCAAAGATGATGCTCGGACAGTGTTGAAATTCTTTCACACAAACAACCTCACCCGATTCGGCACACCTAGAGCATTAATCAGTGATCAAGGCACTCATTTTCATTGTAATCAAGTTGCGACAGCATTAAAGCGTTATGGTGTTAAACATCAAATGACAACCAAATACCATCCGTAAACTAATGGCCAAATTGAAGTATCCAATCGACAAATCAAAAATATTCTTGAAAAGGTGGTTGATCCATCTAGATGCAATTGGTCTTCATGGCTCAATGATGCATTGTAGGCGTTTCATACAGCATACAAAACACCATTAGGAATGTCACCGTATCAACTGGTTTTTGGTAAATCATGTCACTTGCCTGCAGAAATTGAACATAAAGCCATGTGGGCAATTAAACAAGTGAATATGGATTATGATGCTACAGGACAAAAGAGATTGTTGGACATTTCGAAACTAAAGGAAATTCGACGCAATGCTTACCATATACAAAGAAAAAATTAAGCGATGGCATGACAACATTATCTTGCATGGACAATTTTCTACAGGTCAGTTAGTTCTTTTATTTAATTCACTTTTAAAACTGCATGCTAGTAAATTACATTCCAGATGGTCAAGGCCATTCGAAGTTGTCAAAGCATTTCCTCATGGTGCGATGACAATTAAAAATTTAAATGATGGGCACCAATTCAAGGAAATGGCCAACAATTGAAGCACTATCTCAGTCTAGACAACCATAAGCAAAACGAGACCATTAACCTAGTCACATTTCCTTAACATGTGATTACATTTATTCTATTTACTTTTTTATTTTATTTTATTTCAACTCTCTTCTTTAGTTCTTTGTAGGAATAAAAGTTATCCTTTTTGTCGACGCACATAAACACAACTTGTCGACGCATTTTAATTACTGACTCAACACTGTGGAGCATTTTAGGAAAGAATCATGTCGATTGATAAACACTGCTCTCCAACAATTGGATCGATTCAGAAAAAGGACAATCCATGTCATTGAATTTATTGGATGCAGACATAGTGTCCTATCATTACAATGGAAATCATTTCGCCTCTTCATCCTCATCCTCTATAAAACACCACATTGTGCCGACGGTGTTCTGCACAGCCACATCTACCATTGTTGCTGCAAACCTTTCTTTTCTTCAATCTTCAAATTTCTTGCAATTTTTAATCTCTTTCTCTCATACAACCATGGCTAGAACTAGAGGAGCAAAAACCCCTTCTAAATCAGTCGCTGAATCATCTACGGTGGTGGTTCGTAACGCCAAGCAACCGCTACCTAAAGAGCCAATATTGTTTCTTACCAAAACTACCAAGGACCGTTTCCATGACACTATGTTGAAGCGTAACTACCACCCAGAGCAAGGATTCCAGCTGTCTCTAATACTCACACTGAAAAAAAAAGTCAACAGAACCATCTCGCGTTGAGGTAGGAAAAATTTTACGATCGTCCTGAAGGATATTCCCTGTCTCTCATCCGCGAATTCTACGCCAATTTAGTTGATAAGGAACAGGAATTCATCTTTGTTCGAGAGGGACTGGTGCCATGGGGTGCTGCCCATATAAATGCCTTGTATAACATCACTAAGAAGGAGGATAAGCATGTCACTTTCCTGGAACAACTAACAGAGGAAGGTGTTGATTCGTTAATGGATGATCTGTGCATTGACGATGTCATTTGGACAGGTAACAACCCCAACAACTATACAGTGCATCATCATTTCCTTACAACTCAAAGCAAAGTTTGGTTCCATTTCATTAATTGTCATCTACTGCCCTCCACTCACAGCACGACGGTGACTTTAGATAGAATATGTCTTATACATTCAATCATCAACAACCGCCAGATTGATGTCGGTGGAATCCTTCAGCAAGAGATTGCAGAGTCTGCAACGAAGCAAACAAGTAATCATGCAGTTGTGTCGACAGAGGGATGTTGTGCCTCGCGAAGGGGAAGAGTTCTTGGAAAATAAGGGACCTATTAATTATGTCTCGATTGAGCGCATTATGAGGGGGCAAGAAACCCCTATGGTAAAAGAAGTTGCACAAAAGAAGGAGAAAGGAAAGGCAAATAAAAAAGACAAGTAAACTCATGCTCCCACAGATCCTCAACTTTGGAGGAAACTTAAAGAAATTGAGCAGTTGGCTGACCGAATGAGTATCTAGCAAATCAAACTTGTCGTTGTAGTTAAGGACATGTAGCACTCACAGAACGTATTCTATTCCTACATCAAGGCATGGAATACTGCAATCATCAACACACTACGAAACATGAGCAAGCAACCCTTGCCAGAATTCCCAGTGTTTCCCCTATCATCAAGGAGGCAACACCATCAACCGAGAAAGCCGCTTCTGAGGGGAAGGATCACTCTGTTGAGTCTCCACATATGGTCCACATTTCTGATGATGAGGACCAGGATGTGAATGCGAGGGATGTTGAGGAATGTTTCTGCAATATTGCTAGCCTCTTTAAAGATGAATTTTATAATAGTTTAGGGGCAAATATGGCAAAGAAGGAAGCTACTGTTGTAGAGGGGCACACAACCATGAAATCTATGGGTATTAAGGAGGAAAAGGAAGAAGAAAAAGAAAATGAAAGAGAAGAAGAGAAAGAGGAAGTTCTTGTCGCAACAAATTTACCTGAAGAATTTGTCACTACACTTGACAATGTGAGTGCAACTACTGAAGCCCTGGCACCATCTGTTACGAGTCAGGTCGAGGCTGTGACATTCAAGAATGAGGATTTAATCCTCTGGCTATAATGCCTTATGTGGCACCTCTTGCTGAAATTCATCCTTCTGATGTCACAGTCGATGAAGCCAGCAGACAACCGAACCTGGAGGAACAATCCACTGCCCCGGTTGAACCAACTGAAAGGAAACGTAAGTGCAAAGATAAAAAGAAACGTAAAGATAAGCCTCCCAAGAAGAAGAAAAAACCAACGCAGCAACATCTTCGACTGCAACACACTGAGTTAGTCTTTACTTTTTAGTTTAGTTTCATGCATATCATGTAGTTGTCATCACATTTTTATTGTCACTGCATTTTATTTGTCAACGTATTTGAATTGTAGTTGCATTTCCATATATATTTGTATATTATTATTAGTGCATTAGGGACAATGTAGACTCTAAGTTTGGGGGGAAATGTGTATGGAATGGAAATGCAATTGCATCCACATTTTTAAGCTATTATTTTTCATTCAGTTTAGTGAAAGTATGCAAAGTTATGAAAAATGTGACTGCGATTTTTTTTTCATTTGATGCTTAATTCTTGAAGTATTTGAGATGCTAATGCGTGAATTGGATGAATGTGATTGAATGTTGTGTCCTTCTATTTTTGGATGAATGGTCGAATTAACATTACTAATAAATGAGTAGGATCATTATTTTAATCTTGGAATAACTTGCCATCTGCAGCTTTGTATATAATTATAACTACTAATAAAAGACACTACAATGTGGGTGCATTGTGACTTATCAACGGAGAAAAAATATCTAGCCAAAGGTTGTCACTGCAAGAGTGTGTGTCAACGCAATTACATACTTCTTGGGGGTTTGTTACACCCCATCGTTATTGCTCAGGAATAAGGGTATAGTAATGCAATGACATCTCTCAGTCGCGTAAAAGAAAAGAGAAAGAAAGAAAATCTGATAAAAAGAAATATATATATATATATATAATAAATGTTGTATTGGTTAAGAGGATTCAAGATTTAAAGCTTGATGCTAGAATTAGTGAAGTTGCAGTTTTAATTATTCATACCTATAAATTATCAGTGCAATTTTCTATCATATGAATGTAATTTATACACTAGGATCTCATAGAATTCAAGTTGCTAGAATGATTATTGCTTCGACAAGAATTTTGCTATGACTTTACTAGCTTTTGTTTACTTGAAGACAAGTAAAATTAGAAAAGACCATTAAATTCTCCCTATTTAGAGTATAATTTGTTCCCTTTTTATTATGTTTAGCATGCATTTTTAGCATTTTATATTTAGTAATTGCATTTTCTAAGTCAGTGATGTTCGGTTTAATTTTCTTCTATTTTATCCCACTTATGCTACTAATGTCATTATATTTAGTGTCTTGAGATGTCAGTGCAGGGATCTATCTTAGAAGATCAAAGCAGGAAAGTGTTCAAAGCTGTCACTACAAGATTGATCCAGAATTGCGCCTAAACATGTCACCACATAAGTACTTCCAAATTACATCAGGGATTTTTCTATGTGAACATATTCAGAAGTACCAGTGCATGAAGATGTCAAAGTTGTCATAGCAAATTAAAGTATAAATTTGCATTCAGAAATGTCACGATAACCTGCAACTACTTTCTGCATACACCAGATCTGCATGAGTGTAAAGCTGGATTAACTAGCTTGTACAGTTGCAAGGAAGTTAGATCTGAGAAAAGAAGGACACCTACACTGGGCAGTGAAGATAAATACTAAGGAGAGAGAGAAGTGAAGAGGGAGCTGGAAGCTCGTGACAAATTAATTTCATTCTGATTTTTTTTAAGCTTGCTTTCATGGCAGCTTAAAATTCCTGGAGGGTGAACTGATACGAAGAGAAGGCAGCATCTACTCCTGACGAGGAGTGTTCTAAGTGCGACGCAAGAGGAGCATTTACGGAAGAGTTCTAGTAGGCTAGGAATAGAATGCTTTAACTTGTTCTTTAATTCCTCTTAAACGCTGATAAATTCCGATGAACTTAATTTTGTATGGAAATACCTTTTAATTTTAGATCTACTTTGATTTCTGCTTACTACTACTTACTTGTTTATCTTTAGATTAAATTGCTTAATTACAGAAGTGTTATTGCAGTTGCTGACACTGGAAAGTGCAGTAGCAAGTTAAATTAACAAGCAAGACAATGAAAGTTGCTTGAGGCACGAAGGAATTTTGGCCACTTGTTCTCGAATGCAAAGCATTGTCAGCACTGGAAGGTGTGGTTAATGTGAGAGTTTGGGTCTTTAATAAGCAGAGAAGTCAAAAGGAGTGAGATCTCATTAAGTTTAATTGCATTGACAATTTATCAATCATTTACCTTGTTGTCACATTTAGTGGTTGTCAATTTATCAAGTCAGGGATCCCCCCATTTCTTTATAATTGTTTCACATTTTTAATTTTATTAAAGTGCATTGAAAAAATACCTTCTCCCCTTCATTACATTTTCTTATTCAATTGCTCTGACATATTATATCACAGTATTACAATATTTGCTCTGACAGTTTAATTCTTTTATTTGTAGTCTTTGATTTAGTTGTTGATAACGTTATTCACGTCACAGCAATAATGTGAAAGCGTAGACTGTCGATGCAAGTATAGTAGACAAAAATGAATTTGTCGAATATCGATCCCATAAAGATTGTTGTTTCTGTTTAAATTTGTCGAAGCAAATTAAGTTAAAATGGTAAGAAATGTTAATAATAATGTCAAAACAAACCGGTTTAAACTACACAGGTAAAGGGTAGAAATTGTCAGTGCAAATGTAATACAAATTGTAAGAGCAAATTAATAAAAGATGAATTGATGGTTGAGATGTTGTAATGTAAATTCAAAAATATAAAAGAAATAGATCAAGTGTAAAGAAATGGAGAGGATCACTGACTTCACAAATTAGCAACACTCAATGTGACTGCAAGGTTACTCATAGATGAATTGTCGCCATAATTATTTTCCAATGAGATCATACTAATATAAACTCTTTGTTTAACAAAGACCTAAGTTCCCACAACTACCCCACCTTCCAATGCTGGTAATGCTGAGCACTCAAGAACAAGTGACCAGATTTCCTCCTAGTCTCAAGCAACTTCCATTGTCTTGCTTGTTAACCTAAGTTGTCACTGCACCTTCTAGTGATTGTGACTGCAATAGCACTTCCGTGGTCAAAACAGTTAAATCCAAAGATAAACAAATGAGAAAAATTGAATAGATCTCAAAGCAAATCTAATATTAAAAGATACCTCTATATTTAATCAATTATCAATAGTATTCATCAACATTTTAAGAGGATTAAAAAATGAATTGAAGCATCCTATTCCTAATCTACTAAAATTCTCCCTTAATTGCTCCTCTTTTTTCGCACCAAGCACTTCTCGTCAGAAGCTATTGCGTCCTTGTGGCATCAGATCACCTTCCTCCAGAATTTAAGCTTCCAAGGCAGCTATCTTCAAAATGAATAATAGAATTTATAGAATTGAAATCTTCACACCTTGATACCCATCTTTTCTTTCATCCTTCTATTTATAATCACTGGCCATTCCAGATCTTTCTTCCTTTTCAGATCTAACTCCTTGATGCAACTGTAAAAGTTGTTATTTCCAGCTATACACTCACACATATCTGATTTGTTCATTGATCAGTTGTAGATTGTCGCGACATTTTTGATACAAATTATGAATTTAATTTGCTGCGACAATTTGTCATTTTCCTGCGATGGTGCTTCTGGATATGTTAGTAGCGTGAAATTCCTGATAGAAACATAGAAGCCTTCATGTGATGACATGTTTCACCGTAATTCTAGATCAACTTGTGATCGCAACTTTGAAAACTTTCCTTCTCTGATCTTCCAAGGTGGAATTTTGTGCTGACAACTTTAGACGCAAAACTAGTACTAAATACAGCGACATTAGTAGCACAGAAAAGATAAAATGAAAAAAATTAAGATCAAACACCACTGAGTTAGAAAATGTAAATACTAAGTATGAAATGCTAATAATGTATGCTAAATATGTTACAAAAGGAACAGATTATACACTACTTTTAAGGAGAAATTAAGTGTCATTTCTAATGCTATCACACCCCCAAACTTGAGTTTTTACTTGTCCTCAAGTAAATAAAAGCTAGCAAAGTTATATCTAAATTCTTGTCACCATATTAATCATTCTAGGAACTTATATTCTCTGGAATCCTAATGTATAAATTGTATTCATATGCTATAATATTAAGCCGACAATTTATAGGCATGAATAATCAAAATTGCAACTTCACTAATGCTAGCATCATACTTTAAATCTTAAGTCTCCTTAACCAATACAACATTTATTGTATAATATATATATATATTTTCTTTTATCAACTTTTTTTTCTTCAATTTCTTTCTTTCTGTTTTCTTTTATGCGACTGAGAGATGTCATGCTCTTGTTCCTGGGCAGTAACGATGGGGTGCAACAAACCCCCAGGGAGCATGTAATTGTGCCGACACACAATCTTGCAGTGACAGCCTTTAGCTAGATAATTTTTCTAATACATGCAGTGGAATGTTCCCCCTTGTTGAGTCACAATGCACCTACATTAGAGTGTCTTTTATTAGTGAATACAATTATAGCTACAAGATGGTAAGTTAATTCAATATTTAAAGAATGGTACTACTTATTTACTACTAATGCAATCTCAAAAATTCATCCAAAAATAGAAGGATTCAACATTCATTCACATTCATTCAATTCACGCATTAACATTCCAAACAATTCAAGAATTTACGCATCAAATGAAAAAAATGTGGTCATAATTAATTTTCTTAACTTTACATACTTTCATTCAACTAAAGAAACAAATATCTTCCTAAACTTGTGGGTGTAATTGCATTTCCATTCCACATTTCCCCCCAAACTTGATGTCTGCATTGTCCCTAATGCACTGACAATACTATACAAATTATAATGGAAATCCAACTACAATGCAACTATGAAAACAAATAAAATGCAGGGACAATAAAAATGCAATGACAATTTAAATGAAATGCATGCAACTAACTACTGAAAAGTAAACTGACTCAGTATGTTGTAATCTTAGATGTGGCTGCTTTGGATTTCTTTTTCTTCTTTGGGTGCCTCTTCTCTTTTTGTTCAGCCGGTGGAGTAGATTGCTCCTTCATTGTTGGTTGAATATTGGCTTCATCGATTTTCATGTCCGATGGATGGATTTTAGAATTTGATGCCACATATGGCACTATAGCTAGAGGATTGGATTCCTCATTTCCAGATGTCACGGCCTCGGCCTAGCTCACCCTAGTTGGTGCCAGTTGTTCTACACATGCACCCACAGTTGTAGGTGCGTCGATAAATTTCTCAAGTAAATCTGTTGGAGCAATTCCTTCTTCTTCTTCTTTCTCTTCTTTTCTTTCTTTTTCTCTTGCTTCTTCTTCTACTGTAATACCCACAGAAATAGTTAGTGTGTGCTCCTCCACCGCAGCAGCCTCTCTCTCCGCCATAGTGGCCCACAAACTATTCGATAGTTCATCTTCAAAGAGGCTAGCTATGTTTTTGAAGCAATCTTCCATTTCCTTGGATTGCGCCTCTTGATCCTTATCATCAGAGATGTGGATTTGATTTGGGGACTAGACGGATTGAGTTCTGCCTTCTAAATCAGGCTGCTCCGATGATGGAGTGGCTTCATTGCTAATTGGAGGCAACATAGGGAATTCTAGCATTGGGTTCTTGCTTAAGTTGTGCAATGTGGTGATAATAGCATTATTCAATGCCCTAGTATATGCATAGAATAAATTCTGTCTGAATTGCATCTCCTCCACTGCATCGATAATTCTGATTTGTCTGGTACTCATCCAATCGACAAACTTTTCAATTTCATCAAGCTTCTTCCAAATTTAAGGGTCTGTGGGCACATAGGCCTGGGCGGCTCTCTTTTTTCCTTTTCCCTTTTCTTTCTTCTATGGGACCTCCTTCACCATAGAGGTTTCTTGCCCCCTTGTCATCCTCTCCACCGAAACATCATTGATTGGGCCTTTATTTTTCAAAGTTTCCTCCTATTCACAAGGCACAATGCCTCTTTGTTTACACAACAACATTATCAGAGAAGGGAAGGGTAGGATACTTGTTTGTTTTCTTGTGGCCTCAGCAATTTCTTGATGAAGGATTGCATCGTTATTAATTCTGTATCCCTTCAGTACAGAATGCAACAGGCACATTCTATCTAGTGTGGCAATGGTGTTATGGGTAGATAGCAGTAGGTGGCAGTTTATAAAATAGAACCATACCTTACTTTAAACAGTGAGAAAACGATGGTGCATGGTGTAGTTGTTTGGATTGTTGCTAGTCTAAACTGCACCACTGACGCATAAATCGTTCAGTAAAAGCTTGGTACCTTCTTCAGTTAGATTTTCCAAGAGCTCGATGTGTTCATCCTCTCCCTCAGCAATATGAAAGAGAGCGTTTATGTGGTCGGCGCTCCAGGGCACCAACCCTTCACGAACAAATATGAACTCTTGTTCGGAGTCCACTAGGTTAGCGTAAAATTCCTTTACTAGAGAGGGAGAGTACCTGGCCGGATGGTCATAAAACTACTCTAATCCCAAACGAGAGATTGTTAAGGTAACTTGCTTCCCCAGAGTCAGATGCGGGGACAACTGAAATCCTTGTTCAGGATGACAGCTCCTCTTTAGCATAGCTTCATGATAGCGGTCCTTTGCCACTTTTGACAAGAAGAGAACAAGCACTTTGGGTTGTGGTTGGTCGGCATTCCTAACCATAGTAGCCGAGGATTTAGCAGCCGATTTAGATGGGGTTTTCGCTCTACGATTTCTTGCCATGAGTGCTGAAATAGATAGAGTGAAAGTATCTAGTAGAAAAAATAGAAGGTTGAAGATGAAGAAAATATAGTAACAATGGAGGTTGTGAGTGTGAGAGAGCAGTCAGCACAAAAAAGATGTTTTATAGACGATGGAGGAGAAGAGACGTGATGATAGTAAAGAGTACACTGTGGCTATAGCCAATAAATGCTAGGACACAGATCGTACTTTTTCAAGACGATCCAACGGTTGGGGATTAGAGTGAATCAATCGGCGTGATGGATGGTATTACAAATGACATAGATTTTCTCCCTAATTTAGTGTCTTAATTGTCTCTTTTGTATTTCATTTAGCATAAATCATTAGCAATTTATATTTAATTTTCATATTTTCCAACTCATTGTTAGTTAGTTTAAATTCTTGTTATTTTTATCCATTTTTTACTAATGTCAACGCAAGGAGCCGATATATTGCGTCTCAATATTGTCAGTTCAGGAACTAAGTCTAGAAGCTTAATACTGGACAAATGCAGCCACAAGATCAGCTGGTAATTCCGACCAAGAGATGTCGTTGCATTGCAACTAAACCTTGAATGAGTAGAATCAAACTTAATCCATAACTGGAAGCACCAACGCAGGAATTTCACAGATGTCACTGCAATTATAATTTCAGAATGCACCCAGTGATAAAGTGATAATTTGCAGATCTCTAAAGAACATACTAGAACTGCATGAGTGCACAGCTGTACTTTAACTAATTTTGACAGCTGCAAAAATCTAGATCTGGATCTAGGAATGAAGGCTAAAACTTGTAACATTTTAGAGGCTATAAATAGACGAACAAAGAATGAAGAAATCATCAAGAGCGAATGGATTAAATTCTACAATTTCTATGTTATTTTTTGAGATTTGAGTTGGGAATTAGGAAGCTGATGAAGCAAGTCTGCAGTCACTTCTAACGAGAAGGTGTTTGATGCAAGGCAAGAGGAATAATTAGGGAGTAGGCCTAGTAGTCTAGACATAGTAAGCTTCGTTGTACTCTTTAATTCTTCTTAAACGATGATGGATTTTGATGATATTAAATGAATACGAGAGTGTATTTTAATGTTATATCATTTTGATTCTTATTTTACACTACTTATCTGTTTATTCTTAGATTTAACCACTTTAAGCATGCAAATGAAATTGCAGTGCATCGACATCGAGAGATGCAGTGACAGGTTAGGTTAATAAGTGGGTTAGGCGAGAGCTACTCAAGACTGGGACAAACTCCAGTTACATGTTCTTGGATACACATCATTACTCGCACAGAGAGGTGGAGTGATTGTGGGTATTTAAGTCGAGATTAAGTAGGAAGCTATTGTTGGTAAGAACTCAAAGGGACTTCATTGCAGCGACAATTCATCTATACTCTACCTTGTCGATGCATTCAGCTTTGCAACTTAGCAGAATCAGTGATCCATTTCTACCCTTTACACTTGATCACTTTTACATTTTATGTAATTTAAATATTCAGTACTCAACACTGAACACATTTGTTTTACTTTTAGTACATTGACATTTAACACATGGCATTTGACTCTAATTGCGTTAACATTGATATCTAATTTTAGTGCGCAGATCTGACATATTACACTGACATCAATACTCACATTATAGTTAATTTCCATATTGATTGCTCTGACATTTAAACATCAAGAACCCATTCCTTGAGGGATCGATATCCGATAGATTTGTCTATCAACTATACTTGCATTGACGTGTGTACTCTTGCACAATCGTTATGTCGTAAAAACATCGATCAAGTTTTGGTGCCATTGCCAAGGAATGGCCTTTTTTTATGTTTACTTTTGTAGTTGCAATTAATTTTACTTACTTAACTTTTAATCTTTACTAATCTGTTGTTATTTCTTTAATTATTTTCTGTTTCAGATTTTTAATTGTTGCATGTCCACAAGGAGAAATCCTAAGGAAATTGTAAACTTTGATCCGGATCTTGAGAGGACACTTAGGAGGAGAATGCAAGAACAACGGAAAATGGCTGGTAACAACGACAATAATTTGCCACCATTGCTTCCACAAGATGGAATTCCTCCAGTGCTTCCACAAATTGTTAGCACAAGAAGAACAAGTTCAGAATAGGACACTAAGAGATTTTGTTCTGCCTATACTCGGTGATTTACAACAAGGGGTTGTACGACCAGCTATCCAGGCTAGTAATTTTGAACTGAAACCTGTGATGTTTCAGATACTCAACTCAAATGGGCAATATTCTGGTTTTTCATATGAAGATGCACAAGAACATTTGAAATCATTTTTACTTATTTGTGCATCCTTTAGTCAACATGGTGTCCCTGATGATGGCTTGAAAATGCAATTATTTCCTTATTCGTTGTAGGGTAAAGAAAAAACATGGTTCTTAGGATTGCCGACAGGATCTATCACATCTTCGAATGGATTAGCAACGCAGTTTTTGTTACGTTTCAACCCACCAACAATGAACGCAAGGTTGCATAATGACATCACTGCATATCATCAGCTCGATGATGAGAATTTACATACAACATGGGAGCGTTTCAAAACATTGATTCGACGTTGCCCAATGCATGGAATTTAGCAAGAGACCCAAATAGAGATCTTCTACAATGGTTTGAATGCTCAGACAAAAAATCTTGTCGATGCATCAGCTAATGGTCCATTGTTTGATTGTACTTATAATGGAGTTGTTCGAATTCTAGAGAGGATTGCCTAGAATGACTACCAATATCCAATCTATCGTTCTGTACAGGTGAAAACTAACCCTGGAGTTCTTGAATTAGATGTTATTTCTGCATTATCAGCGTAGGTATCTTCACTGGCCAACATCATAAAGAATATGAAAGGAACAAATGAAGTTGCTCCTATATAAGTAGCCCTGCAATTGGATGCATCGATATTTTCCTGTGAGTTTTGCAAAGACAATCATAGCTATGAAGACTACCCACAACATGTAGAAAATGCATATTATGTCAACAACATTTGAGGGGGTTCATTTGGTAACTCATAGAACAATCGTTCTCAAGAACCTTGGGGGAATCAAAATACTTCCACATATAGATATAGAAATTCCACAAATCAAGGGGGTTATAGACAAGGAGGTTACAATGCCAATTCGCAGTAGAATTATCATCAAAATTCAAAGATAAATTCTCATTCTGAACAAATGCAGACACATAACCAGATGCAACCACAATCATGATTACAACCACAATAGTCTGTATTGCCACAAATGCAAGGAAAACATCATCAGCATCAGCAGCAGTAATTTGCTCAACCAAAGGCAAATCCTATGGCTGCTTTTGAAGCAATGATGCGCGAACATATCACAAGAACTGAAGCTATAGTGCAAGGTAACTCTTCCTCTATACGAGTGTTGGAAGCCCAGCTTGGACAGTTGGGCTTCAAATCTCAGCACTAGATCACCAGGATCTCTTCCTAGTGATACTGAGAATCCAACACAAAAGGGGAAGGAGCATTGCAAAGCAATCACGCTAAGGAGTGGAAAACAGACAGTGGCACCAAGTAGTTTTGATAATGACCATGTCGATGAATCTGAACCACAACAACAAGAGGAGGATGCAGCTGAAGGATGTCAAGCAGAAATTAATGCTGAGGAACCAACTGTAGGGCCATCCATGCCTTCAGTTTGCCCAACAAATTATCGACGCAACAACAAGTGTCGATATTATCGAGTTATCCACAACAACCAACTGCGATGATACCTTTGTCGTTTCCACAACGATTCAAAGAGAAAATCCATGATAAAGAATATCAAAAGTTTGTTTCTACTTTGAAATAATTGCACATTAATATACCCCTAATAGATGCTCTTGTGCAGATACCTAGTTATGGGAAATAATTGAGACGATTGCACTCACAGAGGGGTGCAGCGTTGTGCTTACAAACAAGTTGCCAACCAAGATGAAAGATCCTGGCAGCTTCACTATCCGATGCTCCATCGGGAACCATTATTTAGGTAAGGCTTTATGTGATTTAGGAGCAAGTATTAACCTGATGCCTTTGTCCACTTTTAAGAAATTAGGAATAGGTTCAATGAAGCCCACTACGATGACATTGCAACTGGCGGATAGATCTTTAGCCAACCAGAAGGACAAATCAAAGATGTTCTTGTTCAAGTTGATAAGTTGGTGTTCCCTACTTATTTTATCATCCTAGATTGCGAAGCAGACAAGGAGGTACCTATAATTCTTGGGAGGCCATTTCTAGCAACAGGACAAACACTTATCGACGTGTTCAAAGGAGAACATGTTATGCGTAATCATGATGACCAGGTAACCTTCAGTGTGTTTGAAGCATCACCGTTCAAATCCAGTGAACAATGTCACCACATTGACGTGTTGGACGAGATTATTCTGGAAGAATTTAATACAAGAAGTTTAGCACTGTCTGATGATGATGCGGCGACATCTACAAATGACATTCTAGATGACTGTGTCGACAAAGAGGAGATTAACAATTGTGAGTTACGTCAGAATTGGCAAATGAAGTCTTTGGATTTATCTAACAGGACAATCCTGGTGTTTAAACCACCTGTCGAACAAGCTCCTATCTTGGAGTTAAAACCATTGCTAACACATTTGAAATATGTTTTCCTTGGTGACAGCGAGATGCTGTCTATTATTTTCAATGCATCCTTCGATGCAATGCAAGAAGAAAAGCTCATCGTAATTTTGAAAGAACATAAAAGAGCCATAGCCTGGAGCATCGCAGATATCAGAGGCATCAGTCCCTCTTTTTGCATGCATAAGATACGGCTAGAAGATGAAGGGAAGCAATCCATTGAGTAACAAAGACGACTAAATGAGAAAATGAAAGAAGTGGTAAAGAAGGAAATCATTAAATGGTTAGATGCAGACATTATATACCCTATTTCTAAAAGCAATTGCATAAGTCTCATTCAATGTGTGCCTAAAAAGAGTGGTTTCATAGTCGTGACCAACAACAAGAACGAGTTAATCTCTACTCGAATCACAACTAGATGGTGAGTATGCATGGATTACTGGCGACTGAATGCGGCCACAAAGAAAGACCATTTTCCATTACCTTTCATCGATCAGATACTAGGTAGGCTAGCTGATAAAGCCTACTATTACTTCCTGGATGGCTACTCTAGATACAACCAAATAGCCATTGCACCGAAAGATCAAGCAAAGACAACATTTACATGTCCTTTTGGAACATTTGCTTTCCAATTGATGTCGTTTGGGTTGTGTAATGCACTAGCAACATTCCAAAGGTGTATGATGAAGATCTTCTCAGATATGATTGAGGACTCACTCAAGGTATTCATGGATGATTTCTCGGTTTATGGATAGAGTTTTGACCAATGCGCTGACAATTTGGCAAGAGTTTTGAAAAGATGCGAGGACACAAATCTCGTTCTGAATTGGGAGAAATGCCACTTTATGGCTACTGAAGGCATTATCATTGGCCATTACATATCTTGTCAGGGCATTGAGGTTGACAAAGCTAAAGTAGAAATCATCGAAAAATTACCCCCGCCCACTACTATCAAAGTAATAAGAAGCTTTCTTGGACACGCTGGATTGTATAAAAGATTCATCAGAGATTTTTCCAACATAGCTAAACCCTTATGCTCACTATTAGAGCAGAATAAAAAGTTTGTGTTCGAAGATGCATGTCTGGATGCATTCACAAGAATAAAGAAGTAGCCGGCACAAGGTCCGATTGTCATCGCACCAGACTGGATGCAACCATTCGAACTAATGTGCAAACGCCAGTGACTTTGCTGTAGGAGCTATCCTAGGCCAAAGAAAAGAAAAGGTATTTCATTCTATTTACTATGCTAGTAAAACTCTAACTGAAGCGCAAGTTAATTATACTACTACGGAGAAGTAGTTGCTAGCAGTAGTCTTTGCATTTGATAAGTTTCGTTCCTATCTTGTCGGCACAAAGACTACAGTTTACACGGACCACTCAGCATTGAGATTCCTTTTCAACAAAAAAGATGCCAAACCTAGAATCCTCAGATGGATCCTACTCCTTTAAGAATTTGATATCGAAATCAGAGATAGGAAAGGATCTGAGAATCAAGTAGTTGACTACTTTTCTCGGATGGAAACTGAGAGTGAGAATGAGCAAACAAACCAGATTATCGAGGCATTTCCTGACGAATAATTATTCTTTGTCGATGTATCACCATGGTATGCTGATGTCGTCAATACCTTTTTTGTGGAAAGCTACGTATGAGTGTGACTGGTCACAAGAAGATCAAGTTCATACATGATGCTACCAAATACCATTTGAATGAGCCTTACCTATTTAAGGTATACGTCGACAATATCATCCGTCCATGTGTACTTGAAGAAGAAATGATGTCAATCTTGCGACACTACCATGATGCCCCTTATGAAGGTTATTTTGGTGGAACAAGGACTACTGCAAAGATCTTACAATTAGGATTTTATTGGCCCAATTTGTTTCGAGATGCCCACAATTTCGCATAACAATGTGATCATTGTCAACGCACTAGATCCATATCTCGACGCAACGAGATGCTCCAACAACCCAGAGCTCTTCAATGTCTGGGGTATAAATTTTATGGGGCCATTTCCAAACTCTTTTGGAAATGTGTATATCTTAGTAGCTATTAACTACGTCTCAAAGTGGATTAAAGCTATTGCAGTACCAAAAGACGATACTCGGATAGTGTTGAAGTTCTTTCACACATACATCCTCACAAGGTTTGGAACACCAAGAGCGTTGATAAGCGACCAAGGCACTAATTTCTATAATAACCAAGTGGTACGTGCATTAAAGCGATATGGTGTAAGCATCGTATGGCCACCACATATCACCCACAAACTAATGTTCAAGCCGAAGTATCCAATCGTCAAATTAAAAACATAATTGAGAAGGTGGTTAATCCATCTAGGAAGGATTGGTCTGCGTGGTTACATGACACATTGTGGGCGCTTCATACCACTTACAAAACCCCGTTGGGGATGTCACCATACCAACTAGTGTTTGGAAAATCTTGTCACCTACCTACCGAACTTGAACATAAGGCCATGTGGGCAATTAAGCAGCTGAATTTAAACTATGATGTTGCTGGAAAGAAAAGACTATTGGACATCACAGAATTAGAAGAAATCCGACGCCATGCTTATGAGAATGTGGCGATATATAAGGAAAAGACAAAGAGATGGCATGACAACATCATATTGCATCGACAATTTCATCCTAGTCAGTTGGTACTTTTATTTAACTCACGTTTAAAATTGCATCCAGGAAAATTGAGATCGAGATGGTCAAGCCCATTTAAAGTTATCAAAGCATTCCAAAGCGGTGTGGTGACAATCAAAAACTTAAAGGATAGACAAAAATTTAAAGTAAATGGCCAACGTCTTAAGCATTATGTGAGCCTAAACGATAGAGAACTAAACGAAGCTGTCAACCTGGTCACATTTAAATAATGTCGACGCATTTCTCTATTTACTTTCAGTTATTTTAATTTTACTTATGCTATTTTAAATTCTTTTGTAGAAATAAAAATCATCTTTTTTGTCGAAGAATTGAAGCACAAATTGTCGGCACATTCTGTGATGAGTCAGCATTTCTTTTTCAGCAAGAATCGCGTCGATTGATTTCTTTTCTCTCCTAACCATTCGATCCAATGAAACAGTACAATCTGCAACTTGACAATTAATGGCTGCAGACGCAATGTTTCCCCTTTTTTTCCAACTCATTACATGTAAGTTATAAAATCTCCCACTACAGTTATCTTTCTCTTTTCATCCTTGATTACTACTGCAACTCATATCCTTCAATGTCTTCATATTCGATTTTCTTATTTCGAAGCAATATTCTTATACAAATCTTATTTACGTTCTTTTCATCTCACTATGAATAAAACCCGTGCTTCCAAAAACACTCTTAAACCCTCCAAGAACACTCCGACTACTCCTACTGTGGCTCCGTCCATGACACCACCGCCTTCATCCACAGGCCTGCTTTTGTTTTTAACAACTGTGACCAAAGATCGATATCATAATGTTATGCTAAAACGCAATATCCACTCCAAATAGGGTCTATAACTGTCTCCACATCAGACCTTGGGGAAACAAATTCACCTAAGCATCAGCCGCCTCAGATAGGAATATTTCTGCGACCATCCTTTTAGTTACTCTCCCACAATGGTGAGGGAGTTTTATGTGAATTTGGTAGATCAAGAGCAGGAGTTTATCTTTGTACGAGAAGGGCTAGTTCTATGGAGTGCTGCGCAGATCAACATACTATTGAGAATTCTAGAACGAGTAGATGACCATACACCCTTTATGCACCATTTGGATGATGATTATTTGGCCCAAATAATGAACAACCTCTACATCGATGGTGCTACATGGATGGGCAATAGGTTTCACAATTACACAATACATAGGCGGTACCTTACAATGTTTTACAAGGTATGGTTTCATTTCATCAATAGCCATGTTATACCTTCTACCCACAGCACTACGGCCACATTGGACCATATGTGTATGCTGCATTCCATTCTGCACCATCGAAACATCGACATTGGGGAGCTTATACATGCCCAGATCATAGAAGCTACAGAAAAGCAAACTGGTATTCTTCCTTTTCCCTTTCTTGTTATGCTACTCTGTCAACATAAAGGCATTGTGCCCAAAGATGATGAGGAGGTCTTGGACAATAAAGGACCAACCAATGATATTTTTGTTGAGAGGATGAAACGGGGCCAAGACACCCTAGTGGCCAAAGAGATCTCCAAGAAGAGGGATAAAGGAAAGGGTAAGAAAAAGGTTGACAAAACTGATTCGTCGATAGAAACCCAAATAGCAAAGAAGCTGGCACTGATGGAAGTTCATTTAGATCGCGTCGACATGTGTTCTATTCACACCGACAGCATCGTGGACGACATAAATTTTTGACTCCACAAGTTTTATGCATATACCAAGGCATGGAATTAAGCCCTTGTCGCTGCATTGAGCCAGATCAGTCAGACCTCACTGCTAGATTTCCCAACTTTCCCATCCATCTACTGCCCGATGAAGTATTCATCTTCAGAGCAACCTACCCCTGATGGTAGGCTTGCCCCTACACCAACACTGATCATTATTTCTGACGATGAGAAGGATGGAGGGCAGTCAGAGGCTGATGACGATTTTTATCGCAACATCGCCCACTTATTTGAAGATGAATTCTCAAATAGTCTGGGCGCAAATATGGTAGAGAGGGTAGTTGTTCTGGAAGAAAATATCGATGCAGTCGATTGCGCTGACACTAGTCCAGTTGAAAATGAGCCGAGTGTAGAAGAAGGTGCAAATCAGGAAGGTAATCAGGAGAAGGATCAAGATGAGGAAGAGAAAGAAGAAGAACCTGCCTAGGTACAGGTGGAGAAGGAAATTGATGCCCCAACAATGATCATTGAGGATATTATGGGAGCATCCAACTCAGAGGAGGCTCTAACGATTTTGAGCCAGGCTGAGGTTGTCACTAGCGAGATAGAGGAACTGAATCCTTTGGCTATTGTGCCTTACATAGCACCACTCGTTGAGACCCATCCATCAAAGGTGACAACTGATGAGGCCATCACCAAACCCGTTAAGGAGGAGCAATCCACCGAGCTTGTTGGTTCAAAGGATAAGAAACGGAAGAGGTGCAAGGACAAGAAAAAGAAGAAACACCATGACGAGGGAGAGCGCCCGAAAAAGAAGAAGAAAACCAAAGCAGCCTCTGCATCGACTGCTACTGAATAATTTGGTACATCTCTTTTAGTCAGTTAGTTTTCATACATTTTTATTGTGTCTGCATTTTAATTGTCGTTGCATTCATTTTAGTTTAGTACATTGTAGCTGCATTTCCATTATATATGTATAATTATTGTCAATGCATTAGGGACAATGAAGATATTTAATTTGGGGGGAAGCTAATGTGATATGGAAATGCAACTACACATTCATGTTTGACTTTTATTTTGTTTCTTTAGTTAATGAAAATTTACAAAATTTCAACAGAAATGTGCCTATAATTTTATTTTATTGCATAATTCTGGAATTGTTTGAATGTTGATGTAGAAATTGGATGAATATGAATGAATGATGACTTTGCTATTTTTGAATGAATAATTGAAATTGCTTCAGTAATGGATGAATAGTATTGGTATTGAATCTTGAACTAACTGACCAATGCAATGATATTTTATTAATAAAAGACAATTCATTATGAGTGCATTGTGACTTTTAAGGGAGAACACTCCGCTGTAGACTTAGAAAAGAAAATTCATTTAGCCAAAGGTTGTAACTATAAGAGTGTGTGTCGGCGTAATTACATGCCTCCTAGGGGTTTGTTGCACCCCATCGTTACTACCCAGGAACAAAGGTAGAGTAATGCAGTAACATCTTTCAGTCACTTTACAAAAAAAAATGAGAAAAAGAGTAAATTGTTGAAATGGTTCAAAAAAGGTTAAGATTCAATGCATGATACTAACATTGATGAAGTTACAGTTTTAAGTTGTTCATAGCTATAAATTGTCAGCGCATTAGTCTATTATATGAATGCAATTTACACATTAGGAATTTAGAGAATTTAAGTTCTATGAATAATTATTGCAGTAACATTTCTCATTGCTACTTTGTTAATTTTTGTTTACTTGAGGACAAGTAAAAACTCAAGTTTGGGGGTGTGATATTACAAATGACATAGATTTTCTCCCTAATTTAGTGTCTTAATTGTCTCTTTTGTATTTCATTTAACATGCATCATTAACATTTTATATTTAATTTTCATATTTTCCAGCTCATTGTTAGTTAGTTTAAATTCTTGTTATTTTTATCCGTTTTTGTACTAATGTCGATGCAAGCAGCCGATATATTCCGTCTTAATATTGTTAGTGCAGGAACTAAGTCTAGAAGCTTAATACCAGACGAATGCAGCCACAAGATCAGCTGGTAATTGCGACCAAGAGATGTCGTCGCATTGCACCTAAACCTTGAATGAGTATAATCAAGCTGAATCCACAGTTAGAAGCACCAACGCATGAATTTCACAGATGTCGCTGCAATTATAATTTCAGAATACGCCTAGTGATATAGCGACAATTTGTAGATCTCTAAAGAACATACTAGAACTGCGTGAGTGCACTGTTGTACTTTAACTAATTTTGATAGCTGCAAAATCTAGATTTGGATCTGGGAATGAAGGCTAAAACTTGCAACATTTTGGAGGCTATAAATAGACGAACAAAGAATGAAGAAATCATCAAGAGCGAAGGGATTAAATTTTATAATTTCTGTGTGATTTTGGAGATTTGAGCTGGGAATTAAGAAGCTGATGAAGCAAGTCTACAGTCACTTCTGACGAGAAGGTGTTTGATGCAAGGCAAGAGGAACAATTAGGGAGTAGGTCTAGTAGTCTAGAGATTGTAAGCTTCGTTGTACTCTTTAATTCTTCTTAAACAATGATTGATTTTGATGATATTAAATGAATACGAGAGTGTCTTTTAATGTAATATCATTTTGATTCTTATTTTACACTGCTTATCTGTTTATTCTTGGATTTAACTACTTTAAGCACGAGGGTGAAATTACAGTGCACCGATATCGAGAGATGTAGTGACAGGTTAGGTTAACAAGTGGGTTAGGCGAGAGGTGCTCAGGACTGGGACAGACTCCAGTTACATGTTCTTGGATACACATCATTACTCGCACCAAGAGGTTGAGTGATTGCGGGTATTTAAGTCGAGATTAAGTAGGGAGTTGTTGTTGGCGAGAACTCTAAGGGACTTTATTACAGCGACAATTCATCTATACTCTACCTTGTCGACGCATCCAGCGTTGCAACTTAGCAGAACCAGTGAACCATTTCTACCCTTTACACTTGATCACTTTTACATTTTATGCAATTTAAATATTCAGTACTCAACGCTCAACATATTTGATTTACTTTCAGTACATTGACATTTAACACATGACATTTGACTCTTATTGCGTTGGCATTGATATCTAATTTTAGTACGTAGATCTGACATATTACACTGACATAAGTACTCAAATTACACTTAATTTCGATATTGATAGCTCCGACATTTAGACATCAAGAACCCGTTCCTCGAGGGATTGATATCCTATAGAATTGTCTATAAACTATAGTTGCATCGACATGTGTACGCTTGCATAATCGTTATGTCGTAAAAACAACGATCAGTGATTCTTGCCCAAAATGTTTCGTTGAGTCATCAGAGAAATACACCGACAAGTCGTGCTTTTGTGTGCATCGACAAAAAGGAGATCTTTTATTCCTACATAAAACTAAAGGAAACGAATTAAAAGTAAACAAAAGACAAAAAGTAAATATCAAAAATTGCAATGACATTATTAAGTAAATGTTACCAGGTTAATGTTCTCGTTATGTTTGTTGATGCCTGGTCTGCAATAATACTTCAATCATTGGCCATTTACTTTAAATTGGTGTCCATATTCAAATCTTTAATTGTCACCGCACCATGTGAAAATGCTTCGACAACTTCAAAAGGTCCTAACCACCTTGAGCGCAATTTCCCTGGATGTAGTTTTAAACATGAGTTAAATAAAAGCAGTAACTGACCAGAAGAAGACTGTCACCGCAAGATGATGTTATCGTGCCATCTTTTAGTTTTTTCTTTGTAAATGGCTGCATTTTCATAGGCATTGCGCCGAATTTCTTCCAACTCTGAAATGTCTAACAATCTTTTCTGTCCAGTAGCATCATAATCCATGTTCACCTGCTTGATTGGCCACATGGCTTTATGTTCAAGTTCGACAGGCAAGTGATATGATTTTGCAAACACCAGCTGATATGTGCGACATTCCTAACGAAGTTTTGTAAGCGGTGCGAAGCGCCCACAACGCATCACGTAACCGTGAGGACCAATCCCGTCTAGATGGATTAACCACCTTCTCAAGAATACTTTTAATTTTTCGATTGGAGACCTCCATTTGTCCATTCCATTGTGGATGATACATGCTTGCCATGCTATGCTTCACATCGTAGCATTTCAAAGTTGTCGCCACCTGATTGCAATGAAAATGAGAGTTGTGGTCGCTTATTAATGCTCGAGGTGTTCTGAATCGTGTAAGGATATATGTCTGAAAGAACTTTAACATCGTCCGAGCATCATCCTTTGGAACAACAATTGCTTCAATCCACTTAGAGACATAGTCCACAGGTACCAGGATATACACATTCCCGAAGGAATTTCGAAATGGTCCCATGAAATCTATACCCCACATATCAAAGAGCTCAACATCCATTATAGGTTGTTAAAGCATCTCGTTACATCGAGATAGAAAACTGGTGCGCTGACATTTGTCACACTGTTGAGCAAAATTGTGTGCATCTCGAAACAATGTAGGCTAGTAAAATCCTAATTGCAGAGCCTTTGCAACAGTCCTAACACTACCAAAATGGCCTCCATAGGGAGCATCATGGCAATGCTTCAGGATAGATAACATTTCCTCCTTAGGAACAAATCGACGAATGATGTTGTCGGCGCATACCTTAAATAGGTATGGGTCATTCCAATGATACTTAGCAACAACCTTGAGAAATCTGACCTTCCTATGACCTGTTGTACTTATTGGTAGCTTTTCACAAACTAAGTAATTAACTACATCTACATACCATGGAGAAGCGTCAACAAAGAATAATTTCTCATTTGGAAATGCATCAACAATTTGTGATTTATTTCCATCTTCGCTTCAAGCTTCCAGACGAGATAGATGGTCTGCTACTTGGTTTTTTGATCCTTTCTTGTCCTTCATTTTTACATCAAATTCTTGCAATAAAAGGATTCATCTAAACAGCCTAGGCTTGGCTTCTTTCTTAGTAAAAAGGTATTTCAAAGCAGAGTGATCAGTGTATACTATAATTTTTACGCCGACAAGATTTGAACGGAACTTGTCAAATGCAAAAACTACTGCCAGCAACTCTTTCTCAATGGTCGTATAATTCACCTGTGCTTCAGTTAGAGTTTTACTAGCATAATATATTGAATGATATAACGTATCTTTCCTTTTTCCCAGCACAACACATACAGCAAAGTCGCTCGCATCACACATTACCTCGAACGGTTGCTTCCAATCTAGTGTGACGACAATGGGTGCCCGCACATTACCTACAGCAAAACTTTTTATTTTGCTCCAACAAGGAGCAGAGTGATTTTGCTATTTTGTAGAAGTCTTAGATGAATCTTCTATAAAATCGGACATGGCCAAGAAAACTCCTTATTCCCTTCACATTATTTGGTGGAGGTAACTTTTCAATGATTTCTAGATTTGCTTTATCCACTTCAATGCCCTAACAAGATATTAGATGATCAAGGACAATTCCTTCGGTTTCCATGAAGTGGCATTTTTCCCAATTTAAAACCAAGTTGGTTTGCTCACATCTTTTCAATACTTTTGCTAAATTTTCAGCGTATATATCAAAATTTTGCCCATACATAAAGAAATCAATCATAAATACCTCTAATGAATCCTTGATCATATCCGAGAAGATAGTCATCATTGACCTCTGGAATGTGGCTGAGGCATTACACAAACCAAATGGCATCCGTCAGAAAGTAAAGGTTTCAAATGGGCATGTAAAAGTCGTCATTGCTTGATCCTCCAACGCGATTGCGATCTGGTTATATCCAGAGTACCCATCAAGAAAACAGTAATAGGCTTTACCAGCTAGCCTATCTAGCATTTAATCAATGAATGGAAGTGGGAAGTGATCCTTCTATGTGGCTGCATTTAAACGACGGTAGTCCATACACACTCGCCAACTTGTAGCAATGCGAGTAAGGATTAGCTCATTTTTATCGTTACATTCTACCTTGATACCGCTCTTCTTAGGCACACATTGGACCGGGCTCACCTATGTGCTGTCTGAAATAGGGTAGATGATGCTCGCGTCTAACCATTTGATAATCTCCTTCTTCACTACTTCCTTCATTTTCTCATTCGGTCTTCGTTGTTGCTCAATTGATTGTTTGCTTTCATCTTCCAGCCTAATTTTATGCATGCAAAAAGAGGTACGAATGCCTCTGATATCCACAATGCTCCAAGCGATGGCTCTTTTGTGTTGGTTCAATATTCCAATTAATTTTTCTTCTTGGCTCACATTGAGACTTGCATTGACAATCACTAGCAATGTATCATTGTCACCTAGGAAAACATATTTCAGGTGTGTTGGCAATGGCTTTAACTCTAGGGTCGGAGCTTCTTTAATTGATGGTTTAAAAATAGGGATCGTTCAATTAGTCAAATCCAAAGATTCCAACTGCCAGCCATGGTTCAGCTCATAGACATTAGCCTTAACTGTGTGGTCACATTTAGGTGGAATATTGTCATCAGCTGTCACCGCATATTCTTCTTGCACTATTGAGCTTCGTTCATTAAATTCCTCTGTAATTAGCTCGTCCAGAACATCAATGTGATGACATTGTTCCTTACTGCGCGATGGAGATGCTTCGAAAACGCTAAAGGTTACATGTTTATCGTTATGACGCATAATCAGCTCACCCTTGAAAACATCGATAAAAGTGCGCCCTGTTGCGAGAAATAGGCATCCTAGAATAATAGGCACCTCCTTATCAGCTTCGTAATCAAGTATGATAAAGTAGGCTGGGAACACAAACTTGTCGACATGGACGAGAACATCTTTAATCTGTCCTTCAGGTTGTGCCAAAGATCTGTCCGCAAGTTGTAATGTCATAGCAGTGGCCTTCAAATGACCAATCCCCAATTTCCTGAAAGTTGATAGTGGCATAAAATTAATGATAGCTCCTAGGTCACATAGAGCTTTACCTAAATAACGATTTCCAATAGATCATGAGATCGTAAAACTGCCAGGATCTTTCATCTTTGGTGGTAATTTATTTTTCAGCACAGCGCTACACCCTTCTGTAAGCGCAATTATCTTAATATCAAATAGCTTTTTCTTCTTCGATACTAGCTCCTTCATAAATTTCCCATAACTAGGGATTTGCACAAGAGCATCAACTAGAGGTATATTAATATGGAATTGTTTCAAGGTAGATACAAACTTTTGATAATCTCTATCATGTTCTTTCTCATTAAATCACTGCGGAAATGGCAAAGGTATGTTCACAGTGGGTTATTTTGTTATAACTGGTTGTGTCAACATGGACAGTTGCATTGACAACTTTTGAGGATGAATGGTCGGCATCGGTGTGACTATTGGTGGTTCCTCCTCATCTACTTCTATTGTGTCTTCTTCAGCTACAACTTCTCTCTATTGCTTTGGTTCGTTTGAGTTGACAGGTGCTTGGTTGGAGCTACTACTTTGCTCTGCAATTTGCTTTCCACTTCACAATGTGATAACCTTGCAATGTTCCTTTCCTTTCTGATTTAGATTCTCAGCATCACTTGGCAAAGCAATTGGTGGTCGTGCGCTCATGTTAGAAGCCAGTTGTCCTAGTTGTGCTTCTACCGCTCGGATGGAAGATGAATTTCCTTGTACAATTGCTTCCGTTCTAGTAATATGCTCACTCATCAAAGCTTGACGAGTAGCTAATGGATCTACTCTTGATTGAGAATATTGTTGTTGCTGTTGCTTATGCTGTCCTTGCATGTTTGGTAGCACAGTCTGTTGTGCTGGCATTCGAATCTGTGGCTGCATATGAGTATACGACTGCATCTGATTTTGTGATCGCATTTGGTCTGGTTACGCATACACTTACAGATGATTATAATTCTGCTGCTATTGATAGTAGCTCCCTTGTCTAAAATTACCTTGATTTGAGGAATTTCCATATCTTTATGTGGACGCATTTTGACTCCCTCAAGGTTGTTGAGCTCTACCTGAACTGTTGTATGAGTTACCATAGGAATTTCCAGGATGTTATTAACATAGAATGCATTTTCAGCATGTTGTGGGCAATTCTCGTAACTATGGTTGTCGCCACAAATTTCACAGGAAAATGTTTGGACATCCATCTATTGAGCTACTTGAATAGGGGAAACATCACTAATTCCCTTCATTTTTTTGTCATATTTGCTAATGAGGATACCTGTGCACTTAGGGCTGAAATGGCATCTAACTCCATAACTCCATGATTTGTTTTCACCTGAGTAGAATGAGAGATCGGGTATTGATAATCATTTTGTGTAATCCTCTCTAATATTCGCACGGCTTCAGTGTAAGTGCAATCCAACAAAGGACCACTAGCAAATGCATCGACAAGATTTCTTGTCTGCACATTTAATCCATTGTAAAAGATCTCGATTTGTGTCTCCTATTGGATTCCATGCATGGGACAACATCTCAGTAGAGTTTTGTAACATTCCCACGTAGTGTGTAGATTTTCATCATCCAGTTGATGATATGCCGTGATATCATTCTGCAATCTAGCATTCATTATCGGCGGATTAAATCTTCACACCTTGATACCCATCTTCTCTTTCATCCTTCTATTTATAATCACTAGCCATTCCAAATCTTTCTTCCTTTTCAGATCTAACTCCTTGATGCAGCTGTAAAAGTTGTTATTGCCAGCTATGCACTCACGCAGATCCGATTTATTCATTTATCACTTGTAGATTGTCGCAACATTTTTGGACACAAATTATGAATTTAATTGGCTAAACAATTTGTCATTTTCCTGCGCTGGTGCTTCTGGATATGTTAGCAATGTGAAATTCCTGATAGAAATGTAGAAGCCTTCATGTGATACATATTTCACCGCAATTTTAGATCAACTTGTGATCGTAACTTTGAAAGCTTTCCTACTCTAATCTTCCCAGGTGGAATTTTGCACTGACAACTTTAGACGCAAAACTAGTATTAAATACAGCAACATTAGTAGTGCAGAAGGGATGAAATGAAAAAAATTAATATCAAACACCACTAAGTTAGAAAATGTAAATACTAAGTAGGAAATGCTAATAATGTATGCTAAATATAATACAAAAGGAACAAATGATACTCTAATTTAAGGAGAAATTAAGTGTCTTTTCTAATGCTATCAGTTGCGCTGACATTACTCCTGACAGTTCTTCTTATTCTGACCTCTTTTGCATCGACAAATTTAAGCATAGACAGCCATCTCTATGGGATCACTATTTGATAACTTTACACCTATCAACTATACTTGCATCGACAAGTGTTCGCTTGCACAATTGCTGTAACGTTCATAGCATGATCACTATCCTAGTAGGATCTTTCGATCTTCCACCAACATAACAGTCAATAGAGACTACTTTTCGCTAGATGTCATAGTTTAAACTGGTTTGGGGTGAAGGTGTTCCCAAATGGACAATACCAATTTTGGGTTAATTCCCACCTAGATGACTTTCTAGGGTTGTCAAGCCTAGTGTTTGTTTCACGTTCTTCCTTTTCCAAATAGTTGATCCGATTCAAAATTCCTGTATACAATAACCATACTTCCACTCCCTAATCCCCCACAATGAGATCAGTTCCTCATGGTTTCTTTAAACATCATAAAATAAATAATATAAATCAACATGAAATTTAAGATTTAATAAATGAAGTGAAAGAAACTGGAATTTGTATAGCAATCTGTTAGGAATAAAATCCATAATCATTTATGCGAAGTTACAAATCTTGTTTCCTCAAAAAACAAAAAATGAAAATAACAAAGGAAATTAAAACTAAACTAAGGGATGTGTAAACCTAAGTGCTAAAAGCCCTATTTATAGGCTTGGACGATCGTTTTTCTCAAACCTACGTCAGCTGTCGTTCCTCGTGTCTAAGTGGCATTGTAAAGACCGAAACGCCCTTCACTCGATGTCAAATCCACGTCTAAGAGTCGATATCGCGACATACAAGAGCCATGTCATGACAAAGAAGTTATTCCACTCCTTTGGGCCATTCTTATAGGCGTTGTCGCGACATACCTTACCCATGTCGGGACATAAAAGGCAATCTTGATTATGACATAGATCAATCCACATCAAGACATAGTGATCAGCTTCACATTTATTTATCCTCTAAAGGTCTCCTGCACACTCACGAAGTTCATTAGCTAACCCTTAGGCCTCAATCGGCCTTAAAGAAAATAAAAACACCTTTTACACCTTTTTACACAATTTATTCTAAATGCAAAACTAAACTAAATCCTAAGCAAACAAAAGGGAAATGCTTAATTTCAAGCTCCTCAAGTGCGAAAAGTAGTTCAATCTGCTAGGTACAAATCTAGTAGATCAAACTCCCCTACACTTAAGTCATTGCTTGTCCTCAAGCAAACAAAACAAAGTAAAAGAAAAGACAAACATAGGAGCTTGAGTATACAAGAATTTAGTTCGCAACATCTACTCTAGGCATTATATATTTTTCAATAATTTCAACAAGATGAGCAGGTAACTTTACCATTTTTGATTAAAAAAAATCTAAGTTCACTAAGTTACAAAAGATACAAATATTAAGATTTCATTGGTATGATTCCATCAATGACTAATACAAGTACTTTAAATATCCTAGTATAATATAGATAGTTATAATGAAATTATGTAATGCCATAGTCATTTATGCATTGATTTGTTTAGGTCACATAGGCCTTTTTGGCTTGTAACGTTCTGAGGCTTAGGACAGGTATGAATTTTAAAGAATAGTAAGCACAAGAGGTTACAAACACGAAAATAGTTTGGCACATTGTACTGTTCCCTATTCTTCCCCTTTAGTATCTCATTCCTTCTCACCTCTGATTTGCAAGTTTTATACCTAGTAGATTGAACTAGTTTTCACATTTGAATAGCTTGAAATCAAGTATTTTCCCTTATGTTTTTATAGATTTTAACTTAGTCTTTATCTTTAGAATAAATTGTGCTAAAAGGTTATTTTATTGCCTTTAAGGCCAAATAAGGCCTAAAGATTAGCTAACTTACTTCGTAAGTGTGTAGGAGACTATTACCAACTAAGCAAAAGTGAAACTAATCACCTCGTCCCAACATAAGGAGCTCTATGTCGCAACAAAGGGATTAGCAGTGAAGATGAAGGAGATTGCTTACTTCATCGCGACACAGGACCTGGTGTGTCGTGACATCAACTCCTGATCATAATTCTGCACGAAGTGAAGGGCGTTTCAGTCTTTACAATACAACTTAAACACAAAAGACTGTAGCTGACTTAAGGTTGATGAAAACAGCCGGCCAAGACTATAAATAGGGAATTTAGCATTAGGTTTAGGGACACCATTTACTAGTTTTCAATTTTACTTTGTATTTTTATTTGAAACGAGATTGTAGAACTCGTATAAATGTTCGAGGAATCTTTCCCAACAGATTGCCAATACAAGTCAAGTTTCTTTTTCATCCCCTCAATTTTATGCTTTCATATATTGTTGTCTTGATTATGATTAAGAAAACCATGAGGAACTAATTCCATTTTGGGGAATTAGGGAGTGGAAGTATGATTATTTAATTGTTGTTTAACAAGGATTTTTCATTTCGAATGAGTTGTTTGCGAAATGAAGAACATCAAACAAACACTAGGCTTGGCAACCCTAGAGCGTCATTTAGGTAGGAATGAACCCAAATTTGGTATTACCTATCCGTGAAAAGCTTTTCCCCGAACCGATTTAGACTATGACATTTAGCGATAAGTAGTCTCTATCGACTTGCTATGTTGGCGGAAGATCGAGAGATCCAACTGAGGTAGTAACTAGTTAATTGAAGAAAAATCCTCAATACCCTACACTGTAGAACTCATACTAATGTGACCTAATATCCTCAAATCCATTTATTGATCTTTTACATCTCAACTCTTTACTTCATTTATTTTCTTTTTATGCTTTGCACAAACAACCTTTTTATTTTATTTCATACTATAATCCCTAAAGTGATTACTAATCACTCTTATTCTTCGTAGGGATTTGATTCACTATTGCCTTACGCCTCTTTTGGATACAATCCTCGGAATACTACCATGTGTTCTGTTGTAAACACACTACATTTACAACCTGACCAGTATACTTGCGAAAGCCTAAAACCTATACCAAACAGGAGTACGTTCGGAGGCGGTCAAGTTGTTGACGCTATTGTAGGGGAGGCAACACTGTAGTGAATTTTATTCTTTCTTTGTTATTAGAATAATCAGAAAACTTTTAGGATATAGATATAAACTGACAATACTAATAGTTTTTATTTTTTAGATTTACTCCTTTTCTGTAAATTCTATCATATTATTCTTAGACTATGGATGCTTACAATCATCTCTATTCATATGACATTTACGTTGATGACATCTCTGATGATGATATTTGTAAAGATTAGGAGATCCAAGAAAATCAAAGGTTATTAATGCTAGAGTTGAGTCAACTCCGTGGAGAAGTCCTGATGCCCGATCAACATAGTAATCAATCTTCTAAAGGACCACAGTTCTAATCTGAACATATGGAACAAGAACAAGAGAAGAGGTTGGATGTGGAAACGGAAAAAGAATTCTTTGAAGATTTTTTCGATCGAACCAATGAGCAAATCGATGTTTCATCATTGGAAGGGAAAGTTGAAAGTATTTTGGAAGTCGAGATTGAGTCCCAATCCAATGAAGAATCGATCCCTATAGAGGAAGATGACGGTTCCCATACACAGAATTTAGATCTTCAATTAATTATTATTACAGACATGTTTACAAAAGAAATAGTAATTGAAGACATTATAGATCAAAAACTCAATTATCGATGGAAAATGGCTACAATGTATAATACTTTCCTAGTAAAAAAAATCCCTAGAGAAATTACTAATGTGAAAATCTTTCAATTTTTGTATATAACAGGAAATATTTACAAGCAGCACCTCAATTCTTAAAAAGCATAATAATACAATCCTCAGGGGAAGAAGAAGTATGTTCTTGGACAAGACAATTATTGCAATGATATCACGAACCAAAAGATGCAGAATTATGTGATGGAAGTCAGGAAGAGGAGGAGATGGTTGCAGTAAAACAAATCCAAAGAAATTCAGTAATCCCATTATTTTTACTAAATGAGGTAATCGAGCAGCTACTAGACCACCACACAGAGGTGTACCAATTTCATAAGTGGATTAACAATGAAGATAGTAACAAGAATGGGTGGTGACATAAATTCAAAACTATCGTGGATAGATATGACTGAAGAAAGGAGTTGGCGATGATTAATATAGGCAGAAGAGGGAAATTTCAAGAAAGAGATAAACGCTAGAGAGTAGCTTGGCATGACAATTGTTGGACAAATAGTGATAGAACAAACTGTTCTCAGGTGCCGAAGTGCACACTAACACTCTTGTTAGACAATTCTGACAAGTACTAACATGTATTTTTATATATTGATACTAACATAACTAACTCTATGATATTTTCACATTTTAGGGTATTTTTTCTCGAAACTGACATGTTCATCGCGACACAATTATTCGATGTCGCGACAAAGTAACCAAACTACCCCAAGAATGCCCAAGTATGCTATGACGTGACTTACCCCTATGTATGTTGCGACAAAGGGGTCAGATTACTAATTTCAAAACTGAGAGGTTTGTCACAACACAAAGGATGCTATGTTGCAACAAAGGGGTCAAACTGCTGGTACATCAAGACTAATAGGTTTGTCGCGACATAGGGGAAGCTTCGTCGTGACAAAATGGGTATTGGAAGGTTGGTTACAACATACCAAGGCTACGTCGTGACATCGTTTGAAAAAATTGTAGGGTTGACGCAACCCGCTTACGTAACCCGACGGCCAACTCTATACTTTACCAAATTTTTAAACACTAAAACCTTAAAAATTCATACCCCTATATATATATTAACATAACTTAAACACTCTCAAATGATTCTAAACTCTCTCAAATCCTTCTCCCCCTCCAAACCAAGAACCTTATTTCTTCAAAGGCTACACTCCATCTCAAAGGTTCAATCCAATCTCATCGGCAAGGCAACCACACAAAAGTAAAGGTATTGCTTAACTTTTACTGTTGCATTCATCATTGTTCATACTTTGTTCTTGTAGATTATAATGCCTCTCCGAAAGAGAACAATTGTGCAGGAAAGTGATAGCGACTCAGATTATGAATGGTTTGAAAATGTCCAAATCGAAAAATACTTCTTAGCTTCGCAAGGTCGGACTCTCATTCAAAAACTAGGCTTTGAACCCTCAATGGTGCTCTGCAAGGAAATATGGCCACTGGTATGGTACCATAGATGGGAACAATTTTGCGTTCCTGCGATAAGTAATGCAGTAGTACCCACAGTCCATGAGTTCTATGCATCTTTTAAGGATAATATTGTTAGGAGAAAACCTTTAGGAACATTAATAGTCTGGGGAAAAGATGTTTCTATGTTGCCTAGGAATATTTGTAATTATTATAATGTTTCTTATTATGAAAAGGATTATGTAGAAAAAGTATATTTTAATTTATTTAAAAATGTGGATATGGAGGAAATCATTAGGTTCTTGATAGAGGGGTGAGGTGTGTGGAATTATAGACTTGATACAGGCATGCCCTCTAATTTTAATCAAATTATCATGTTTCTAATAGCTAATATGTGGATTTAATTTTTGTCTACACGAATTATACCTGTATTAAATGTCTCTAACGTTAATACTTTGCGAGCTTTGTTACTATATGGCATTTTGCAGCGTAAATAGATTTGTGTAGGTTCTTGGATTTTTGAATAGATGAAATGGTGCACTCAAGGCCAAAACAGTGGCCTTTTCTTCCCACATTTGGTAACTTTACCTTGTGCAAAAAGGCAGATGTACCAATGCAAGAAAATGAACCATTCCTAAAGCCAACTCGAAGCATTATAGAAGATTCATTGTATAAACAATATGTCGAGCCGTAGAGAAAATAAATCAATGAGTGGAATCAGAGGAGAAAGGAAAAGATGGATGTACTGGCCTCATTGAAAAGAAAAGACAAATCAAGGATAGGGGAACAAACCAAAGGTAACATTGACATGAAGCTTGATAGCATGATTCATTGGATGCAGGAGACAACCCCTAGGTTAAAAGAATTTGCAAGAATACATGGGTTACCAACCCTGAACTAGCCACCAAACATGTTTGAAGAAAAAGAAGGTAATGAAGATTTAGGAGGAACCGATAAGGATCAAGGGGATCGTGACACAAAGGACGAGTACGAAACTATGTTTCAACCACAGTACTCAACTCCTAAAGGGCCGATGATTCAGAGTCCCACAAGATAACAAGGTAGGAGCTCTCACCAAAAGTACTCCGCAAAGGCAAAGCACCTATGGATACTCAATTCGATTTCGAGGATGATTGAAGTGTTTTAGAGTTCTTTACTTTAAAGATTATAATTGTTGGAAGATTTTTGGTTTTTCGTTTTTCAAACTTATATAATTTGTAGGAGTAGGATTAGGATTTTTTTTTTGCATATATGCCTTAATTATTTTTTGTAAGAACCCCAAACTATGGAGACATAAGAATTTCGAGCATTCAAGACAAAAGGGAGAAAGACAACCACCACGAAAAGAAGAGGACCTTCACAATCAATCGGGTAACTTCTTTCCTTACTATTTAATGGGTTACACATTGAGGACATTATGTTTTCTAAAGTGTGGGGGTAACATAGGATTTTGGCATATAATTTTAATTTTCAGTTTTTATGTTTTTCTTTTCATGTGTGCTTGAGCTTGTAGAAATACAAGTGATTGGTTAGGAGCATGTATAATAGGTTGATTGTATTTCTTAATAAATTTGGCATGATGATGAGGAATTTTTAAATTCTTGAGAATGAAATTTTTTAGTTCTATAGGTTACATTAAGTATAGATAGAAAGGTATTGTTGATGCCAAATGATGAGCATAATATGAGGAAAAGAGCATGCTAGTATATATCACAGATAGTAATTTTGAGATTGTATAACTAAATTGATATTTATGCATATTGAGGTGTTTAGGTGTGACCTAAGGCATTATTTGGATGCATCTAGAGCTAAAAAGTCAACCCCTATTTGCACTTTTCAATTAGTACACATCTTTGAGCCTTATGACCTTTTTTGATGAACCACACTATAAGCCTTTAAAGCCTCAAGTGATGATTTGTGTATACTCTCTTCTTTGGTCCTGTTTTGCATGGAAATAAACGTATGGCCATAGGTATTAAGGATAAGTAGACACGTTATGGTGGAGGTTATAAAATAGAAATAGTAAAATCAATATAATGTATGAACTTTGGTTTAGCCAAAAAGAGAGAAATGGTGAGAAATCAAAAAGAAAAGGAAAATGAGTAGAAATAAAAGAAGAGAATCATGAGTAAGAAAACATGTGAAGAATGACAAAATCATAAAGTCACCAAAAAGAAGAAAAAGAGAATCTTACTCAAGAAACAAAAGAAAAGAATAGGCTAGCTAAAAGGATTGCTTTATATTGAGATTTCTTAAAATGGAGAGAAAAGGAAGGTGAGAGAAGGAGAAATAAGGGCGAGAGATGGAATGGGACATTAAAAGGAAGTTTAACAGCTTAATTTTTCAGTGTCGAAAACAGTGGTTTCGGGATCACAACTCCGATGAGTCAAGTCATAAATCTAGTTATTTGAAGTATTTCTAGTGATACATGCATTTATGAATCATGGTTCGAAAAATAGTCTTAATTAGATAGTAAATTTAATAGAAAGGACTAATTTATAAAAAGGATAAAAGTATAGATGTTAAATTAGAAGGATTAAATAAGTAACATAACCAAATGAATGTTAGTTAGTGGATTGGCATGAGTTATATTACTATTAAATAGGTTTAAGTAAAGTTAAAAATGGTTAATTAAACTTAATAATGAAAGTCATAGGAATTACAAGTTTGCCATTATATATATATGAAATTAAAGGAAAGAAATTAGGGCAATTTCACATATTTTTCTTCTTCTCCTTCTTCTTCACATGGCCAAAGAGAGAAGTTTAGGATTTTTCCCATTCAAATCTTTGAGCTTTGATTTGGGTAAGCAAACCATGATCGTTTTTAGTAATTTTTATGTTTTTGAGTCTGTATCAGCTTAATATAGTTTATACGAGGACTAATTTGTGAATCAGTCAAATGTTGAAAACTTTTCCATGGATGAATATGCTTGTTCTTTGAAGCTTTTGATAGTTTTGAATGCTTGATGATTGGGTTGGATCTTTGTGTAAAATGATTTTTGATGAAATTAGGGTTTATGGATCAAAATGTAAAAGTGATGAAATTGTGTATATTTAGCTGAAATAAATTGCTTGAAGAGATTTGTAAGAGGACTTTGAGTATTCGGCTGGGGTATGTTTGGAATAAATGGGTATTTTGCATGTTTATGTTGAAGGGACTAGATTGAATAAAAGGAAACTATTAGGGGTAAAATTGTAATTTTCCTAAAAAGGACAAATGGTTTTGAATTACTAAATTATGTAATGTAATCTGAGAACTGAATGATTTGTGAATGTAGACTACGATCGTGCTACCAATCGGGGAAAAGGGAAATTAGCATATTAATCCCTGAAGTCTTTCGTAATCTGTAATCTAGTCCGGTAAGTTCGTAGTGTAAATCTTACTTAATATTTCTTATTTATATATATATGTTGTTAATGTACAGCAAATTGAAAGCATGCAGTATTGAAGATGATCGAAGAAATGAAACGTAAAAGATAGTAGGCTTTATGCCGTTGAAATAGTACTGACACGATGGCTGGGGTACCGCATGTGTTGCGAGTCCTCGACAACTCGTGTGAACAGCATCATGATTCGAAAAAAGAGATATGGATCCTATATGGTACAAGTCCTACGATGGCTGGGACTTATGCTTTATGCATACTCTTGGCAGCTCGTGTGAGCAGCATCGTTAGGAAACAGTTTACAAAACAGATAGACACCGTACCAATGGCTGGGATACCGCATAAGTTGCAAGTCCTCGATAGCTTGTGTGAGCAACATCGGGTACTAGTAATAGAAAATTATGTACAGGGTAAGAGAGAGGTTATTTTTTGACTTGTATTGTATCGGTAGTTTAATTGTAGGTATCGGTAGTTCTTAGTACTGATGTATCGGTAGTAGGTAAGCTTGTAACGATAAAAGTTACAGGGTATGAATTTTTTTTCTCTAGAGTTTTTGGTATCGGTAGTTGCGTGACTTGTAGCGGTAGAAATCATACTTGTAGCGGTAGAACTAGTACAGGTACCGGTAGAAATCTGCACAGTTTTAAAATTGTTAATTGAATTGACTACTACCAATACTTGACCACCAAGTACTGGTAGAAGTCCCCTAAAATGTTGGAAATACACTTTTTATCCGATAAAAAAAATTGTGTCATGTTTAGATATTGTTCTAAATTAGGAGAAATGATTTTTGTATTGATTAAAGATACGAATAGTCGAATAATTGTAAAAGATGAATAGTATAAAATGAATAGTGAATAGCAGAATTCTAACCGACGACGGTGTACAGAATTTGGATGTTACATTTAATAGTATCAGAGTCTTCGATTTAGCCGTTTCTTGGATAGTTATTGTTATATTAAATAATTTCATAGTACATGACATATGAATCTGTGATAGTGTGATACAGATGAATCCGATTTAACCATAGTTTTTGAAGATAAAGTAAATATGCCTGAATTAGAAAGAGAAGAGACTAACGAAGTGAACAGCAATGACCCAACAAATGATTCCGGAGCGAGTCATGGGGTCCCTATTATACCAATGATAGAAAGAGCAGCTAAAAACATGATCTTCGGCTTAATGGGATAGTGGTTCTTGGAGTTTATGCAAAATAATCGAGTGGTGCCACCTCCTCCACCCCCAGTTACACAGCCCACAGCTCAACCCACGACACCTCCTGTAATGCCTCTACCTTTTCCGATAATTGAACAAAGGCGCCGTATTCCAACAGATAGGGTAAGGAAGCACGGGGCAGAATAATCTCATGGAAATGCTGAGGATGATCAATCCAAGGCTGAATATTGGTTAGAAAACACTTTGAGAGTGCTGAATGAGATGGCTTGTCCACTTGAAAATTTCGTGAGATGTGTTGTTTCGTTACTAAAGGACGAAGCTTACAACTGG
The DNA here is from genome assembly GCA_005610355.1 of Gossypioides kirkii. NCBI lineage: Eukaryota > Viridiplantae > Streptophyta > Magnoliopsida > Malvales > Malvaceae > Gossypioides > Gossypioides kirkii. The sequence continues at coordinate 19,095,126 of CP032245.1, forward strand.
TGGGCAATGATTGTAGTACTGATACCGAAAAACGAAGTTACTTGGGAATTCTTTCAGACAGAGTTTAAGAAGAAATATATCAGTAAGAGATATCTGGATAAGAAGAAGAAAGAGTTCTTAGAGCTGAAATAGGGAAACAAGATAGTGGTAGAATACGAACGGGAGTTTGTATTTCTTAGTAAGTATGCCCGAGAGACTGTAACAACTGATGAGGCCATGTGTGTTTGTTTTAAGGACAGATTGAGTGATGAGATAAAGATAATGGTGGGTAGTGCAGAAATTTGACCATTTGTCGTACTAGCCGACCGAGCACAGAAAATGAAGGAAGTATACAATCAAAAAAGACAGAGAGAGAAAAGACTTCAAGATTTCGGAAAGAAAAATCCCACCCGAACTTTTGCAATGCCACCACTAAAGAAATTTAGAGATAGTGGAGCTCATGAAGCAATCTCTTCTGGTTTTCTAAGCAGGGGTCGATTAGGACCACCAGTACCCCAATTTAAAAATTGGCCTGCTGATAGTGTGGCAAGTGTTCGTAATGTGCCAACACCAGTGTGTGAGCATTGCAAAAGAATCCATTCGGGAAAATGTCAGTTGGTTAAAGGAGCTTGATTTAGATGTGGAAATATTGGTCATTTCATGCAGAATTGTCCGATAAACTCGGAAGCAAAAGATGATCAGAGTGTTAACCCTCTGATCACACCACAGAAAGGATGATGCCCGGGCCAGAGTAGCGGTATAAGTGGAAATCAAAATGAACATAGAGACAGTGGGAGTAGGTCAAAAGCTCAAGCACCTGCACGGACTTATGCCATCCGAGCTAGAGAAGAGGCTACCTCTACTAATGTAGTGACTGGTAAATTCTATCTTTTTAATGATATTGTATGTGCTTTGATTGACCTAGGGTCAACTCATTCATATATTTGTACTGCTCTATCTACTGATAAGAAATTAGTCATTGAATCGATTGAATTTGATGTGCAAGTTACAAATCCTTTGGGCCATAGTGTCATTGTTAACTCGATATGTCGTAAATTTCCACTGAAAGTTCAGGGCTGTAAATTTCCTACCGATTTAATGCTATTTCCATTCACTGAGTTTTGATGTGATTTTGGGTATGGATTGGTTATCCGAGCATGATGCGATAGTAAATTGCAAGCAAAGATAAATTAGTTTGAAATGTCCGATAGGAGAAGTAATTACAATGGAATCCGACAGATTGAATAGTGAAACTAGAGTGATTTCGACTATTTCGGCTCAGAAGATGATACATAGAGGGTGTAAAGCATTCTTGGCATACATACTTGATACTTGGAGCTCGAGAACAGAATTGGATCAGGTACTAGTTGTTCAAGAGTATACATATGTGTTTCCATAAGAACTACCAGATTTGCCACCAGTTAGAGAAGTGGAGTTCGGTATTGACTTATTACCTGGTACTGCTCCGATCTCTATTCCACCGTATAGAATGGCGTCGACCAAATTGAAAGAATTGAAAGCTCAGCTGCAAGAATTGTTAGACAGAGGATTCATACAACCCAGTGTATCACCGTGGGGTACGCCCATGTTATTTGTGAAAAAGAAGGATGGTTCGATGTAGATGTGTATAGACTACAGGTAGTTAAATAAAGTTACGATAAAAAACAAGTATGCATTGCCTCGGATTGATGAGTTATTTGATTAATTAAAGGGAGCAACCATGTTATCTAAAATAGACCTTCGGTCAAGTTATTATCAAATGCGAATCAAAGATTGTGATATATTGAAGACAACATTTAGAACACGGTACAGACATTATGAGTTTTTAGTTATGCCATTTGGGTTGACTAACACCCCCGCAGCATTTATGGACCTGATGAACATGATATTTCAGCCCTAATTGGACAGGTTTGTGGTTGTGTTTATTGATGACATATTGATTTACTCTAAGACAGAGTCAGAGCATACTCAACATTTGAAAGAGGTGTTACAGATTTTGTGAGAAAAGCAATTGTATGCAAAATTCAGTAAATGTGAATTCAGGCTTCGAGAAGTTGGGTTCTTGGGTCACGTAGTATCTTCGGAAGGAATACATGTTGATCCGAGCAAAATTTCAGTTATTCTGGATTGGAAGGTACCAAAGAATGTTTCTGAAGTACGTAGCTTCTTGGGATTAGTAGGTTATTACTGTAGGTTCGTAAAAGACTTTTCCATCATAGCTTTACCGATGACGAGATTGCTACAGAAAAACATTCAATTCGTGTGGTCTGAAAAGTGTCAGCAAAGTTTCGACCAATTGAAAAAGTTGTTAATTGAAGCTCCTGTCTTGACGCAACCAGAGACGGGAAAAGAGTTCGTTGTTTATAGTGATGCATCTTTAAGTGGATTGGATTATGTTTTGATGCAAGATGGTAAAGTGGTAGCTTATGCTTCCCGACAGTTGAGATCGCATGAAAAGAATTATCTGACTCATGATCTGGAGTTAGCTGCCGTAGTTTTTGCATTGAAGATTTGGCGACACTACCTCTATGAGGAAAGATGCCATATATTTACAAACCATAAGAGTTTGAGATATTTGATGACACAAAAGGAGTTGAATTTGCCACAGCGTCGATGGATAGAGCTATTAAAAGACTATGACCTTATAATTGATTATCATCCGGGTAAGGCTAACATTGTAACTGATGCCCCAAGTCAAAAATCGATGTTTGCATTGAGAGAAATGAATGCCCATCTATCATTAGAAGATGATGGTCTTATCACCGTAGAGCTTAGGATGAGACCGTTATTTCTACAGCGGATTCAAGAATTACAGAGAAAGGATCCAAAGCTTCCAGCTAAAAGAGAGCGTATACAGGATGATATCACCATGGAGTTTATAGTTGGTACAGACGGTATGTTGTATTACAGAGGCAGGGTATGCGTTCTGAAGATTCAGATTTGAAATGGGATATTCTGACAGAGGCTCATAGCATCACTTATTCCATACACTCGGGGAGTGTGAAAATGTATAACGACCTGAAGAATTTTTATTAGTCGTCAGGTATGAAACGAGAGACTTTAGAATTTATAATTAGATGCCTTATATGTCACCAAGTGAAAGCTGAACATCAGGTGCCATCCAAGTTATTACATTCGATTACCATTCCAGAGTGGAAATGGGAACGAGTTACAATGGATTTTGTCATAGTACTTTCGGTAACCCCGAAAAGGAAAGATTTAGTTTGGGTAATTGTAGACAGATTAACAAAGTCTGCTCATTTTATTCCCATTCGGGTACATTACCCACTTGAGAGATTGGTCGAGTTGTACGTGTCTGAGATAGTTGGATTACACGAGGTACCAGCCTCTATCATCTCCGATAGGGATCCACGTTTTACCTCGAGATTTTGGGGTAAGCTACATGAGGCTTTAGGGATCAGGTTGAACTTTAGTACCTCATATCATCCATAAACAGGTGGTCAATTAGAGTGAGTGATACAGATTCATGAGGATATGCTACAGTGCTGTACACTTGAGTTTGAAGGAAGCTGGGAAAGGTACTTGCCGTTGATAGAATTTTCTTATAATAACAGCTACCAATCTAGTATTAAGATGGCACCATTTGAAGCATTATATGGTCGAAAGTGCAGGATACCTTTGTACTGGTCCGAACTAAGCGAGCCTAAGTCGATTTGAACTGATTTAGTTCATGAGACTGAAGACAAAGTGCGGATAATTCGTGATTGTTTGAAATCAATGTCTGATCGACAGAAGTCATACGTAGATCTTAGGAGGAAAGATATAGAATTTGTAATAGGAGATAAAGTTTTCCTGAAAGTTTCACCTTGGAAAAAGGTGCTACAGTTTGGTAGAAAAGGAAAGTTGAGTCCACGGTTTATCAGGCCGTATGAAGTTATCGAACTAGTTGGTCCTGTGGCATATAAGTTGGCTTTACCACCAGAACTAGAGAAGATTCATAATGTTTTTCATGTTTTAACGCTGAGACAGTATAGATCAGATCCCTCGCATGTGATTACACCCATGGAAGTTAAGATTCAGCCGGACTTATTTTATTCAGAGGAACCAGTTAAAATACTGACTAGAGAAGTAAAAGAATTGAGAAACAAGAAAGTAACATTAGTGAAAGTATTGTGGAATCGCCACGGGATAGAGAAAGCTACTTGGGAGGCAGAGGCTTCGATGAGATCGCAATACCCTAACTTGTTTACTGGTAAGAAATTTCGAGACGAAATTTCCCTAAGGGGGGAAGAGTTGTAACAACCCGATTTTTCATTAGTGTCGGAAACAGTGGTTTTGGGATCATAGCTCCGATGAGTCAAGTCATAAATCTAGTTATTTTAAGTATTTCTGGTGATACATGCATTGTATGAATCATGGTTCAAAAAATAGTCTTGATTAGATAGTAAATTGAATAGAAATGACTAATTTATAAAAAGGATAAAAGTATAGATGTTAAATTAGAATGATCAAATGAGTAAAATAACCAAATGAATGTTAGTTAGTGGATTGGCATGAGTATATTACTTTTAAATAGGTTTAATAAAAGTTAAAAATGGTTAATTAAACTTAATAATGAAAGTCATGGAAATTACAAGTTTGCCATTATATATATATGAAATTAAAGGAAAGAAATTAGGGCAATTTCACATATTTTTCTTCTTCTCCTTCTTCTTCACACGATCAAAGAGAGAAGTTTGGGGTTTTTCCCATTCAAATCTTTCAGCTTTGATTTTGGTAAGAAAACCTTGACCGTTTTTAGTAATTTTTATGTTTTTGAGTCCGTATCAACTTAATATAGTTTATACAAGGACTAATTTGTGAATCTCTCAAATGTTAAAAACTTTGCCATGGATGAATATGCTTGTTCTTTGAAGCTTTTGATAGTTTTGAATGCTTGATGATTGGGTTGGATCTTTGTCTAAAATGATTTTTGATGAAATTAGGGTTTATGGATCAAAATGTAAAAATGATGAAATTGTGTATATTTAGTTGAAATAAATTACTTGAAGAGATTTGTAAGAGGACTTTGAGTATTCGACTGGGGTATGTTTGGAATAAATGGGTATTTTGCATGTTTATGTTGAAGGGACTAGATTGAATAAAAGGAAACTATTAAGGGTGAAACTATAATTTTCCCAAAAAAGACTAAATGGTTTTGAATTACTAAATTATGTAATTTAATGGGAGAACTGAATGATTTGTGAATGTAGACTACAATCGTGCTACCGACCGGGGAAAGGAGAAATTAGCAGATTAGACCCTAAAGTTTTTCTTAATCTGCAATCTAGTCTGATTAGTTCGTAGTGTAAATCTTACTTAATATTTCTTGTTTATATATATATATGTTGTTAATGTATAGCAAATTGAAAGCATTCGGTATTGAAGATGATTGAAGAAATGAAACGCAAAAGATAGTAGGCTTTATACCGTTGAAATAGTACCGACACGATGGCTGGGGTACCGCATGTGTTGCGAGTCCTCGACAACTCGTGTGAACAGCATCATGATTCGAAAAAAGAGATATGGATCCTATATGGTACAAGTCCTACGATGGCTGGGACTTATGCTTTATGCATACTCTTGGCAGCTCGTGTGAGCAGCATCGTTAGGAAACAGTTTACAAAATAGATAGACACCGTACCGATGGTTCGGGTACCGCATAAGTTGTGAGTCCTCGACAGCTCGTGTGAGCAGCATCGGTACTAGTAATAGAAAATTATGTACAGGGTAAGAGAGAGGTTATTTTCTGACTTGTATTTCATCGGTAGTTTAATTGTAGGTATCGGTAGTTCTTAGTATTGATGTATCGGTAGTAGGTAAGCTTGTATCGGTAGAAGTTGCAGGGTATGAATTTTTGCTCTCTGGAGTTTTTGGTATCGGTAGTTGCATGACTTGTAGCGGTAGAAATCATACTTTTATCAGTAGAACTAGTACAAGTACCAGTAGAAATCTGCACAGTTTTAAAATTGTTCATTGAATTGACTACTACCGATACTTGACCACCAGGTACCGATAGAAGTCCCCTAAAATGTTGGAAATACCATTTTTATCCGATAAAAAAAATTGTGTCATGTTTAGATATTATTCTAAATTGGGAGAAATGATTTTTGTATTGATTAAAGATACAAATAGTCGAATAATTGTAAAAGATGAATAGTATAAAATGAATAGTAAACACTAGAGTTCTAACCAGCGACGGTGTACGGAATTTGGGTGTTACAAGAAGAATAAGGAACTATACAATGTGCCAAACTATTTTCGTGTTTGTAACCCTTTTTGCTTGATTGTTCTTGAAATTCATACTTATCCTAAGCCTTAACACGTTACAAGTCGAAAAGCCCTATGAGATTTAAATAACTCTATGCATGAGTAGATATGGAAATTGCATAATCTCATTGTAACTATCTGTATTATACTAGGATAATCAAAATACTTAAGTTAGGCATTGATGGATTTATATCAATAGAACTTTAATATTTGTATTTCTTGTAACATATTGAACTTATATTCTTTCTAACTAAAAATGGTAAAATTGTTCACTTATCATGTTAGAATTATCAAGAAATACATAATGCCTAGATTAGATGTTAAGAACCTAATCTTTGTATAATACAGCTTCAAGATCATTTACCTTTCTCTTGTTATTTCCTTCTTTGTTGTTTGATTTTGTTTTTCTTGGTTGCTTGAGGACAATCAAATACTTAAGTGTGGGGGAGTTTGATTGTCAGATTTATACCTAGTAGATTGAACTAGTTTTCACATTTGAAGAGCCTGAAATCAAGTATTTTTCCCTTATGTTTTTATAGATTTTAACTTAGTCTTTATCTTTCGAATAAATTGTGCTAAAAGGTTATTTTATTGCCTTTAAGGCCAAATGAGACCTAAAGATTAGCTAACCTACTTCGTGACTGCGCAGGAGACCATTAATAGCTGAGTAAAAGTGAAACTGATCACCTCGTCATGTCATAGGGAACTCTATGTCACAACAAAGGGACCAGCAATAAAGAAGAAGGAAACTGCTTGCTTCGTTGTGACACAAGACCTGGTGTATCGCAACATCGACCCCTGAACATAACTCTGCACTGAGTGAAGAGCATTTCAATCTTTACAATGCAAATTAAACACTAAGGACTGTAGTTGACGTAGGGTTGATGAAAATAGTCGGCCAAGGCTATAAATATGGTCTTTAGCACTAGGTTTAGGGACATCATTTACTAGTTTTCAGTTTTGCTTTGTATTTTTTTTGAAACGAGATTATAGAACTCGCATAAATGTTCGAGGAATTTTTCCTAATAGATTGCCAATACAAATCAAGTTTCTTTTTCATTTGATCTCTTCAATTTTATGCTTTCATATATTGTTGTCATGATTATGATTAAGAAAACCATAACAAACTAATTCAATGTTGGAAATTAGAGAGTGGAAGTATGCTTATTTAATTGTTGCTTAATAGGGATTTTTCATTTCGGATCAGTTGTTTGGGAAAGGGAGAATATCAAACAAACACTAGGCCTGACAATCCTAGAGCATCATTTAGGTGGGAATGAACCCAAAATTGGTATTTCCCATCCATGAAAACCTTTTCCCCAAACCAATTTAGACTGTGAAATCTAGTGATAAGTAGTATCTATCGACTTGCTAGGCTGGTGAAAGATTGAGAGATCCAACTGGGGTAGTGACTAGTTGATTGAAGGAAAATCCCCAATTCTCTACAATTGAAGAACTCATAGTGAAGCGACCTAATATCCCCAAAGGCATTTATTGGTCTTCTACATCTCAACTCTTTACTTTATTTCTTTTCTTTTTATGCTTTGCACAAACAAGCTTTTTATTTTATTTCGTAATGTAATCCCTAAGGTAATTACTAATTATTTCTATTCTTTACAGGGATTTAATTCACTATTTCCTTAAGCCTCATTTGGGTATGATCCTCGAAATACTACCAAGTGTTCCATTATAAATACACTATATTTACAACCTGACCCGTATACTTGCGGAAGCCAAAAACCTACACGGAACGAGAGTACGTTCGGAGGCGGTCAACCTCCTTATTTCTCCTTCTCTCACCTTCCTTTTCTCTCCACTTAGGAAATCTCAACATGGTCTAATCCTTTTAGCTAGCCTGTGAGTATTCTTCTATTTCTTTAGCAAGATTTTTCTCTTTTTGGTGTTTTTGTGACTTTGTGACTTTTCATATTTTTTCTTACTCACGAATTGTTTTTTCTTTTGTTTCTACTCATCTTTTCTTTCTTTTTTGATTTTTCATTATTTTCATCTTTCTGGCTCTTCTAAAGTTAATATTCCACATTGATTTTCCAATTTCACTCTTTGTTTTTACAAACTCCACCTTGATGTGTCTAATTACCCTCAATACATATGGCCATACGTCTATTATCATGCAAAATAGGACCAAAGAAAAGAGTAAACACAATTCAACTTTTTAGGCTTAAAGGTTTGTAAAGTGGTTTATCAAGAAAGGTCAATAAGTTCAAATATAGGTACTAAATGGCAAATTGGAATAAGCTTTGCTATTTGGCTCTAAATGTATCCAAACAATGCCTTAGGTCATCCCTAAACATCTAAATATGAACAAATTTCAATTTAATCACATAATCCAAAAATTACTATCTATCACATATACTAGCATGTTTGTTTCCTCATATCATTCATATCATTTAGTACCAATAATATCTCTCTATCTATACTTAGTGTAACCTATAGAACTTAGTAGTTTCATGCTCAAAAATATTAAAAAAATTCATCATCATGCCAAATTAATTTAAAAATACAATCAACCTATTGTACATGCTCCTAACCAATCACTTGTATTTTTATAAGCTCAAGCACACATCAAAAGCAAAAAAAGAAAAGAAAAAGAAGAGAAAATGCAATAATTCCTATGTTACCCCCTGCACTTTAGATAATACATTGTCATCAATGTAAGGATCAAAGTTACCCGATTGCTCGTGAAAGCTCCTCTACTAATGGTGGGTGTCCTCTCTTTTTGTCATGAACAGTTCCAAATGTTGTCTCCATCATGTAGGGTTCCTACATAAAAATTATGAAATATGCCTGCAAAAAGAAATTTAACTCTACTCCTACTCCTACTTAAAGTCTTAAAACACAAATCAAAATCATCCAAAATTACAAGTCTTGAAAAATAAAATAAAGTCTTTAAACTAAGAACTTGTTAAAAAAAACTCAATCTTCCTCTGACTTAGATTGGTAGTCCATTGGAGCTTTGCCTTTGCCGGAGTACTTTTGGTGGGAGCTCCCACCTTGTTTTCATGCTGAAATTCAAATGACTAACCCTTTAGGAGTGGAGTATTGAGGCTAAAACATAGCCCCATATTCATCCTCCATGTTGGGGTCCTCATGCTCCACATTGGTCCTTTCCAAATCGACCTCCTCATCATCTCCTCCATCAAAGGCTACTTCTTCTCCAAACATACTTGGTGGATAATTTGGAACTCGCAACCCATTCATTTGTGCAAACTCCTAAAGAATAGGTCCAGTTTCTTGCATCCAATAGATCATTCCATCAAGCATTGTTTCAATGCTCCCTTGGCTCTTTCTTTTGGATTTCTCTTGTCTTTTCAACGAAGCCAATACATTCATCTTTTCTTTTCTCTTTTGGTTCCATTCCTTAATCTTCTTCCATTGAAGCTCGACATATTTGTTGTATAATGAATCTCTAATGATGTTACATGTTGGCTTCAAGAACTACTCATTCTCATTGATTGGAACCTTGAATTTTCGACATAGTGCAGTTATCAAATGGGGAAAGTAGAGTCAAGCCTTCTAACTTTGTGTGCATCATTTCATTTCTTGAAATATCCATCGCCCTACAAAAACTTGTTTTTTTCTACAAAATGCTATACAACAAAATAGCTCGAAAGGTATTTATGTTAGATACATTCAAAGCAGGAACAATTCTAGTCGCAATAAATTGCATCCACATTTTCACCACTGGGAACATTATTACTTGATTAAAGTTCAATGGTGATCTTGTATCTGGCTTATAATTCCAACTACCCTTGCCTTGAGTCAAATATTTAATGATCTTTTCCATGTTGATATTTTGAAATTGCTCCAAATCTATGTCTTCAACAAAAACTTTTTCATAATAGGGAATGTTATAGAATTCACATATATCAACTGGAGTCATTGGCACCTCTACTCCCCTCACCGTTAACCTTTTTATGATTGTATGAGCGCTTCGAACATACTCCTATTCGGTGTAGATTTAGGCTTCCACAAGTATACAAGTCAAGTTGTAATAAAGTATGTACAATGAAACACTTGGTAGTATTTTGAGGATTGTACCCAAAGGAGGCTTGAGACAATAGTAAATTAAATCCATGCAAAGAATAAAAGTAATTAGCAATCACTTTAGAGATTATAGTACGAAAGATAATAAAAGAGTTCATGGTGAAAAGAATAAATAGAAACAAAATAAAGTAAAGGTTTGAGATGTAGAAGTTCAATAAACGACTTTAGGGATTTTAGGTTGTTTCTATATGAGTTCTTTAATTGTTAGGTTTTGGGGATTTTTCTCCAATCAACTAGTCACTACCCCAGTTGGATCTCTCGATCTTCCGCCAGCATAGCAAGTCGATAGAGACTACTTATCGCTAGATGTCACAGCCTAAACCGATTTGGGGAAAAGGTTTTCACGGATGGGCAATACCAATTTTGGGTTCATTCCCACCTAAATGACGTTCTAGGGTTGTCAGGCCTAGTGTTTGTTTGATGTTCTTCCTTTCCCAAATAGTTGATTCGAAAGGTAAAATCTCTATTAAACAACAATTAAATAATCATACTTTCACTCCTTAATTCCCCAAAATAGAATTAGTTCCTCATGGTTTTATTAATCATACTTGAAACAAGAATATATAAAAACATATAATTGAATACTACAAATGAAAAAGAAACTTGATTTGTATTAGAAATCTATCGAGAAAAATTCCTCGAACGTTTATGTGAGTTCTACAATCTCTTTTCAAAATGAAAATACAAAGTAAAAACTAAAATCTAATAAACGGTCTGTTTAAACCTAATGCTAAGGGCCCTATTTATAGCCTTGGCCAGCTGTTTACATTAACCCTAGGTCTGCTTCTATCCTTCGTGTTTAAGTGGCATTGTATAAGACCATGTATGCACATGGGCATGTGTCAGGCAGTGTGAACCTGCAGTTACCTTTCAAAACAAGATTTCTACCATAACTTACTTAGGCAACAAGCAACCTTTTTAAGCCACATTCAATCAAATCAAGCCAAAATCATCATTTGTAACAACCACCCTAAGTGCTTAACTAATATGCCACAATTGGCACCTTAATTCACAATTCAAAATCACTCAATTTATCTCATTCATTCATACCAATATGCCTTTAAGGCACCTCATCAAGTTTAACCATTTTAAGAGCAACCAAAAGAGTACATATATACAATAAGCCTTCAATGACACTTTCATTATCATCTAATCAAACATCAAATGGCCATTCAAACAATTTCATGTTTAGACATCAAGCTTACCAATTCATTTTAAGCATTCCTAAGCTTACCATTCATCATTCCATAATCAAGCATCAACCAAAGGATATAACATAACATATCATTTTCTCTATCATTAAATCATTAAACATATAAACCAAGCTACCTAACAAGATAACAACAACATGAAAATTTCCAACACATACATATACATTTATATACATAACTTCCAAAATGCCAACCATTAGATATCCTAGGTACATGCTAAGACCAAAATGAACACATCACCAACACTTGAGTTCGGGATTGTCGCTGGATGTTGAGTCGACGAATGAATCGTAAAGTACCAAACTTGCGCACGAAAACAAAACCATACGCTGAGTATACTTAGTGGTATTTCTATAATCGAGCATTAAAACATAATATAAAGTTTATAATGCATTTTAACATGTGAATCTACAAGTCCTAATACATCACCTAAATATTAAATCTATTTACATAAATTAAACCGAGTTTTCATAGTTGCAACATATACATTTTTCCCTATTTCAATCGAATTGATTAAATCGTACAATGTTAAATTAATAATTTCGAGCTTATAAACTGATATATATTATCCACACTTATTTCAATTTAATTTATATTCAATTCTTCAATTCCACAAAATAATTTCATCAACCAATCATCAAATTAAATATGTGACAACATGATTCAACACCAACTAAATTCAATTGCATATTTTCAAATCTATTCAATTCAGTCCTAATAACAATCAGCTAATTCTAATTGATTCAATTCATCTCATTCAATAATTTCAAGCTTACCTTATATTATTTCCATGTAACACAGTTCGTAATTGCAGCAATTGAAAAGGTTCAAGTTATAAAAATAAAACCCTAAACTTTAAGCTATTTGGCGATGACTTTATCGTTTCCTTTTCGTTTTGAGGAATCCAGGTCGACGTTAGCTGCGGATTAACATAGATACACCAAATCATCAATACATAATCATTTTCACATTTAATTGCTAATTTATGTGACTTTTACATTTTGTTCAACTTAGTCCCTAAAATCGGGACTAATATAACTTTCAAATTTAATCACCAATTTTTATATCAATTTCACTCTAGGCCTAATTTAACTTCCTATTTCACATTTCTACTACAAAATTTTAGAATTTATGCAATTTAGTCCCTATTGTACAAAATTATTAGTTGACCTTATAATTTGGTCCTTTTCATTACTAAACATAAAATCTGTCAAATTAGTCCCTAAAACTTCAATTATTTAACAATGGTAACATTCTCAAACTTTAACAATATTGAAAATACGACATGAGTCAGCTAACTTGAGCTCTTGGGATTCCAAAAACATAAAAATTATAAGAAAATGACTAAATTAAACTAACCAAATTAACCTTTGAAATTTCAAAACCCTTAGTCGAATCCTTCTCTTCTCCTTCTTGCAATATTTGGTTGGATGAAATGAGAAAGACTACTTTCTCTTTCTTTCCATTACTTTGTTTTTTTACTACTAATGTTTTATTTACTTATTTTATTTTTATAACATTTTTAACCATTTAAACCCATATTGTCGTTGACTATCATTATGTCAATGGTTTAATTGCCTCATAAGTCCCTTAGTTAAGTGTTACATAAGGATTCACTAACAAATTCAACTTTTGACACTTTTACGATTTAATCATTGTACCTTAATTAAACACCAATTAAAATTAACCAAACGAAATTCAATTCACTAATGAAACAACTTCATAAATATTTAATAAAAATATTTACGAGTTCGATTCATGAAAACGAGATCTCGATACCTCATTTTTCAAAACCACTAATTTTCAGTACAAACCACTTGTACCTTTATTAACTGGTCAATGAATAAAATCTGTCAAATCAAAATTCAATATAACAATATAATATTTTACAGACTCGACCATCAAAAAATGAGGTTTAGAAATTGCCGTTTTAGGCACCATTGACTTTCAGGTCGTTACATTCCCACTTCATTCGGCGTACACTGTTGCTCAGCAAACACCCTTGCTAAAACTTCATTGGTGAACACCCAGCTTGCCTAAATCTTGGTGAACCCCCTAGTTCTCTCCATTTTGGCGATCCCAATTTGCCAAAACACTGGCGAACCTTACTTCACATAGCCAAAACTTTCAACCTCGATTTATGTTGTGACAACTGTTAATCTTAGTGTTTGGTTTAAGAAGGCAGAAGCATTGAAGTTGGTTGGCTACACCGACAGTGATTGGGCAGGATCGGTGGATGATATGAAAAGCACCTCTAATTATATCTTCTCACTTGGATTTAGTGTATTCTCCTGGAGTTTTAAGAAGCAACAAACTATTGCTCAATCGATAGATGAAGCGGAATATGTAGCTACAGCAACAATGGTCAACCAAGTAATTTGGTAAAGAAAACTTCTTAATGGCTTGAATCTTGTGTAGGTTGAAACAACACATTTTTTGTGTGACAATCAATCCGTTGTTACAATTGCAAAGAACCCCATTTTTCATGGCAGGACAAAGCACTTGAAGATAAACTATCACTTTGAGAGAGAAGTTGAACAGAGCAAGGAAGTAACTCTGGTTCATTGTAGTTTTAACGATATGCTTGCAGATATTCTAACCAGGTCTCCTGGAAAGGTGTGGTTTGGAAAGCTCAAAAATGAAATTGGTGTTCACAGCATGGTGTTCAAAGAGGTGTGTTGTGAAATTCCCAAATGGTGACAAAAAAATTGTGAACTATCATGCGAACAAGCATGCAAACCCTTCATCCACGAGAATGTTGGTGGACCGTCCATCTACAAGAATGTTGACGGACTCTCCACCTGTGAGAACGATGACGTATTGTCCATATATGAGATGTCCTGCAAACTGTGGATTCCATGCATGTGAGTTATGCATGCAAGTTGAGGAACTGCGGATCGAGCTTAGTGATTGCATGGAAATATTTTTTGAATGTTACAAGTGTTGCTTTCTTGTTTTTTAGTGCGTGTTTTTATAAAACCAATCTTGGTTTGTAGGATTTGTGATGTGTTTAGGTGCTGATTGACACCAATCACCCTGTATATAAGTTATGTTTTATAGTTTCAAGATTTTTTAAGAGGATTAGTTGAGTTTTGGTATGGAACTTATAAATTGAAAAATTAAATAAATATAACAAGTCAAATTTGATTGCTAACTCTCTCATTTTTTTTCTATTTTTATCTTCCTTAATTGAAACTCCAACAAAACTCCAAATATAAAATTCTTACCAGAAATAATGAGAAAAGTATTAAAAGAAATTCATCTGAAATTTAAAAACAAGTTCAAAGCTAAACTTGGGTGAAATTTTAAATCTAAATCTAACTCGGCTCCTAGGAACAGATCTCATGGCCTCATCTTTGTTCATCTAAATTAAAGTCAGGTCATTATATTAATATTTATTGAATGTTATTGGTTTTCAGTTTGGTTAATTCTTGATTATATAATTTGTTTGGTGAATGCAATAGCAGGGTAAAGCTCGAACAATAAACGTAACTAGTGCGACTCAAATCTAAGCCACACCTAGAATAGTGAATACCCTTTACTATCAAACCATCACATGGGGTTCTGATTAGGGGTTAACAAAATTCGATTCGATTCGAAAATAATTCAAATTTTGAATTAAATAGTTCAAGATTTGAGTTAATCAAGTTATTCGGATCAACTCGAATAAAAAAAATAAGTTTTTGGTTTAACTCGAATATGAATTACACAATTGAGTTATCCGAAAATCCAAATAAAAAAAGACAAAACTACATCGTTTTGATAAATGTTAACTTTTTCTAAAGTTAAAAGGCAAAATTACGCCGTTTTAATAAATGTTTAGTCATTAAGTTAAAAGGCAAAATCATTATATTGTTTATCTAGTTAAATAATCTTGTACTTCGTCTACTAGTTAAACAATCGGTCCATATAAACGCAACATTGGGTATAAATAATAAGATTCGTTAACTCGACTTGATTTGACTCAAATTTTCTTAACTCGATTCGATTCGAAAAAAATTTAAAATTGAGTTCGATTGCTAAAATAAGATTCGTCAACTCGACTAACTCGAAATTTTTTGACTCGACTCGATCGAATAATCACCCTCAATTCTAATTATATAAAATTTCAATACCTTTGTTGAATGCTTGGTTAGCGGCAATATTGATGGAAGTATGTGCTATCAGAACTGGTTAGAAAACTAAATTCCAAAGACATAATTAGCACATATAAGGGAGTGGTGGTCCACCAATCTTATTTTTCAAGCAATGAACATTATATTTTGTAGCCAAATTCAACAAAATGTCCATTTCCATCTTTGCTTTTCATTACCATTTAACTGTCGCCAGACTCGCCTGTCAATTTCCTATGATGATTGGAAGATCAACTGCAGCTGATTGATTCCATTGAATATTTTGATTCTCCTAATTAACAAAGAATGAATGTCTTAATTTCCACTTGTTAACCGCTTGCCTTTTTCATCCGAGCTGTAAACACTATCTACTCGGATATACTTGGATTAGGGTATGAGCTTGAAGCATGGGTATACTAATATGAATCTGTTTTCCAGTAGTCTTATTATTTTTTTGAGTTATGTGATTTAATTTTTTATTAAAAAAATAAAATATAAGTGACAAAATAAAAGAATTTGTGAGGGCAAAGATTGCAATCTATCACAGATTCCCATTAAGCATAATACTGGATTGGGATCACAATCGAGGGTGCAGGGGTAGGAAGCTCCTGTGGTATAGTACAAACTGCACAAGTAGAATCCGTATAGAAATATACTTCTACTATTTGATTTTGTTTAGAATAATGTGTTTCGACCTCACTACATTATTTCTATTAGAGATTGATTAGAATAAAGTTTTTCTAACATATAAATAGATGTAATTATCTCCCCTCGTATTCATTCGATTTTCGATATTAGTGAATTTTTTTCTTCTATATCTATGATTTTTTTTGAAAGAATTTTCACGTAAAATCTATACGTACTTTTTCTTTTCATTTTCTTTGTAATATTTTTTCATTGTCAATGCTTAACTTTTACAATTTTATTGGGATCCAGTTTTGCTAAAAGGAGCCTATCGAGCAGATATATATAAGTTCAAACCCTTTGACTATAAGCTGATGCAGTCAATATAACATATTCAGTAAATTTGGGGTACTCAAATATGGATGTAAAATAAATAGTCCATCCATTTATTGCGCAGCATTTACTACTATCATGTATGATTCTCTAACTCGGGTCTTATTCATATGGCAAAGCTCCAACCCATGTTCTCACCTAAATCTTCCCGCAGAGTTAATTAGTAATGTTCCATAATATAGGTAGCCATCGTCTTCCTCTTGATCTGCCATTGTTTGGGCTCTGAATTTTCTCATCTTCTTCTGTTACTCTCTTCCTGTGTAGTTGCACTAGCTTAGTATTAACCATGCACTTAACTCATACTCTTTATCGAACTAGAAGCAGCAAACGCAAATGTACATATCAAAATTTTTAAGTCTTTATCGGTTAAGCCCTTAGAAACTGCACCCTGATATTCCATAACTTAATGCATTTTGATTGCTTTAATTCTATAAAAAGCTGCAAACTTTGTCATTCAGAAGCCTTGGGCCTTCCTCTCCTTTTCCTTCCCATTCAGAATATTTGTTATCCGGTCGATTTACTTTTACAATAACCTAAGTACATCATATTATGTTTCAAAAGCTTCCCATTTCTCTTTTTCTCAATCTGTTTCCTTAAAAGCTGTTTCACGGCTTCCATATATCAGATTACGCCTCCATCTCCAGTTGGATAATTTTTGAATAATGATGTTTGATATTGTGAAGAACCCCTTGCTCCTCTACTCTCTCAGTTTAAAATTATCTGCTTCTGAGATGTTTTGGCTGCATTATCATCTCTAGCTAACATATATTTATCATCCCAAAACCAAGCTGTTGGCTTTGGTAAGATGCACATCAAAGGGGGAGCTATAAAGGTATCCACAATACCTAATTTTGTATTCGCATATCCAATAAACTGGACCAGGGAAACGATTGCACCAACGGCAGAGATGATAATGGGCTGCACATTATGCTAAAAAGAAAATAAAACAGAAAATTGATGGGGACCATCAACACGTGCTAATGTGCACCGCCTAAGCATGAAGCCAAATTTCGAGTTAAATGAAGAAAGGGAAACCTAAAACGAAAAGAATCTTATCAAATAAAAATGTGTATATAGAAATCTATCCTTTGTAGAGTTGCTAGGGTAAATGTAAACTGGTATATTGAGATTACTTTCCACTTAAAACAAAAATCAATCAAAAAGACCTGGTCTACTGCATTATTGGTATATGCTAACATGCGCGCCTTTTACACCCCACTGGAGGCCCTGCAGTTCTCAGCCTCATACCTCATAATTAAAGAAACTTTCCTGTCGTTTTCCTTTACCCATTGTTTGAAGACTTGAAAAGAAGACTCGAATTAAAAAAAACCCATAATTAATGTACCCAAAGCAATATTACATTAGCCAATAATAAAGATTTAAGATCAAAGTAGCTGAAGATATACAGCAGTGATTTTAGAGACAAATGGGTGCGAAAATACAAAATTTTACAGTTCTTGGACAGATTATTTTTTGCAAGACTTTTCAAGATTTGGTGAGGAAGGAACAGCAAGAAACGTAGAAGGCGATGGATGGTGCGAGGGATGGAAAAGGTGAAGCACATGTGGCTGAGCATGCAGTTGCAGTTGCACTGATCAATGGCCATTGGCCAAAGGCCCAAAAGGATACAAAATAACTGGCAACCGAAGCAGCCAGTTCAAAGAAGTTTTGTCCCAAGTGGTTGGTTTGTTTTGTAGTAAAACGAAGAACATACCATCTTTAGAATTTTGATCTTTTGCAGTCCACCTAAGCAAACAGCCTAATAGTAGGCTTTAATCTCATGGGTATGCAGTTACGGGCTCATTTCATTATTGGTTTAATTTATTTTTCTATTTTCCTACTTATGAAAAATAGAATTATTAACAGGTTTTTTTAGTTGTAAATTAAGCTGCAGTTAAATGAACAAATAAAAGTGAAAGGTAATAGAAATGCATAAAAAAATTGATTACAAAGTTCAGAATTCTTTCTCATATTTATGGTACCTTATCTAAAAGAATAATTTATTATAAATCAATAGTATAAGTAGTGATTTAAGTTTAAGTTACTAATAAAATTACAATTTCACTCCTGTACATTTAACTAAAATCATTTTTTTATTGAGTCTTTTCCCTTAAAAGCTTAATTACAAATTAAAAATGAAAACGAGTTGTTTGCAACCAAAATGCACTTTAACTAGTTTCTATAATGAACATAATAGTGATCTCTGTAATTCATACATCAAACCAATAACCAATTCGATACGAACGTCAAAGTCCAATCTCAATCCCATGGGCGTGATAAATTTAGTTTTCCACAAGGTCGAACAATTCAATTAGGGGTGAATCTAGAAAATTTTTGAGGGGAGTCGAAATTAAATTATATATTTTTACGATAGTAAAAATGTAATATTACTATTTTAATAGTCTATATCTTTAGAATTTTTAAAAGATTAAATCAAATTTTTATCATTTTTGAGAGACCAAAATATAATTTTACCATTAAAATTTTAAAAATTTAAAAAGCTTAAATAAAAATTTCCAATTTTAAAAGAAATCGAGATACCTACCAACCCCTAAATTAACCACTGAACTCAATTCAAGTCCAAATTGTTGAAAGACCAACTAAGTTGGTTCAATATTTGGTTCCAAAAGTCTTTCAAGAAAGAGAATTCGAAGATCGAAATAGTCAAGACTTCATTTCATGTTATATGGGGTCTAATGACACAAGCGCAATACATAAAACTAAATAAAAAGTTTTAATAAGCTTGTAAGAGATCAAGTTGCGAAGAGAGCAGCCCAAACACATCCAATAAAGATCAAATCCATTTGGGATTTATTTAGTTCATTGGAGTTTTCTTAGTTTTCATTTAGGCCTTATTTGTTGTTAGCCCATTTAAATTTATCTTAAGTGTATTTTAGACCTGTTCATGAATTAAATTATCTATCTAGACTCGAAGGTTTACCCAAAATTTGAAAGGGTTTAGATAAAAATTAGGTCCAAAAAATAGATTTGGGTAAAAAAAATAGGTTCGTTTAAAATACGAGTCCAACTCGAGCTTGAACATTCAAGTCCCAAGTCCGACCCGGTTTGAATAGTTTTTAAGTTTACTATATTTTATATTATGTTATTTTGATATATTATGTAATGTAGAATACATTAAAAAAACAAACATATACTAAATATATAAAATATTACTTTAATGTAAACATTAAAACAATGTTAAGATGACTATATAAAAAATTTCAATAAATAAAAAATATATAAAATTATTAAATATTAAAATAATATAATATAAATATTTTTTAAAAATAATATAGGTAGGTCTAAAATAAACTTAAGTTAGTTGTTGCAATATGGATGAGTTTGGGTAAAATTTTAAGCCCATATTTAGGGTTGGGTTAAACTTGAACAAATATAAAATATGTTAATATCATATTTAGACCCAAATCGACCCGATCCATGAACACTTCTAATTTATTCTTAGCGTCATTTAATGTTTAAATTGTTATAAATTCGGTCCATCATCCATTCTTACTCAAAATGGCCGAATTTGACTAGTTCTTAGCTAATAGTTTTTACTTTGTTTTAAATTTTTTTAAGTGAATGAGTTACGGGTTAATTTAAGGCATAATTGTAAAAAAAAAGCTTTTAACGTTTAGGGGCTTTTCGTTTTGTGTCGTTGATCTTTTTTTTTATTGACATCCTTGACGTTATAATTTTTTTCTAAAATTAGTTCAATTTTAACGGTAAACGTGAGTTGATTTTCAATTAAATGGCAGGTCAACGAAATAACCTATGTGACATGCCACATAAGCATAATGATATTATCAATGGTGTCATCAAAATAAATTTTTTTCATTTTTTCCATCTCCTTCTTCTTTCTTCCTCTCTTTCCCTCTAATTATTTTTTTAGATTTTCTCATACTTTCTCTCTTTCCAAACACCCATGACTTTTTATTTTCTCATACTTTCCTTTCATTCATTCATAAATTTTCTCAGACTTTCTCACTTCCAAACACCCATGACTTTTTATTTTCTCAGACTTTCCCTTCATTCCTTCATGAATTTTCTCAGGCTTTCTCCCTTTTTAAACACCTTTTTTCTTGAGAAAAAAGGGGAACAAAGCTGATAACTAAACTGAAACTCGATCTTCAATACAAATTATCCAATCTAATCAAATCATATTTCTTTAACAACATTTTACGTAAAATGAACAAACGAGAGGAACCCATTTCTCTAAAAACAGAATAAATAAACTACAACATTTAAAGAAGATAAAATAAAATCCACTTTTAAAAACAAGTTTCAAAATGAACAAAACAATGCAAATTCAATAGCACTGCTTAAAAATGAAAGTTATTTATACACTTTAATTTTCTCCTACTCTCCTTAACCAATAAAATGATTCAAAACCCACAATGTTGGACTACCTAAATGCCTAAAGAAAAAAAGTTAAAATTCTTCACTTTTTTTTTCAGGCACCTTTAAGAAAACTATACTTAAATAAAATTTATAGAAACAAAAATAAAAAATAAAATAACGAATAAAATAATGATATTATTGTAACTAAAATGGCAATGAACATAGATTAATAATATAATGACAAATATACAAAATCCATTCATAAAATAACAAATCAAACAATATTAAATTAGAAAAAATAAAAACAAGTAATTAAATGATAGACAACAATAATAAATAAATAAATAATATAAAAATAAATAAATAAATGCAAATTGAATATCAAAATAAATAAAATAATAAAAATAAATAAAAAGGATTAAATTAAAAATAAACAGAATGAAAAGTGCAAAATTTTAAAAAATAATGAAGGGATTAAATTTAAATTAAAACAAAATTTAAACATAAAGAAATGGGTCAAATTTGAATGTTCGGAGAAACATAGGGACTGCATGGGCAATTTCCCAGGTCCTTACACATGTCATCTCCCAACAAAAAACAGACAGAGGATCTAAATGTAAACATAATAAAATCATGTGGCTGGATTGTAATAAATTTAAAAAATAAACAAAGGATGGAATAAAAACAACATGCAAATGCGGAAGGACTAGGGGCGCAAATAGCCCATTGGTCCAAAAACACTCGGACCCTCAACTCTCTAGGTCGGATTCGGGTCATGGCACCTAAACGGTGCTGATTTGAGGCCACTGATACAATCCCTAAACGAAGCTGTTTAGAGGGTATTATATAAGTAAAAAAACATAAAAAAATCATTTTCACACTCTCTTAAAAAAACAGTTCAACCCTCCTTTTTCCTATCCATAGCCCTTGTGTCCAGCCCCAAGCAAGGTCTCCATCCATCGTGGGTGTCGCTGTAGGCCACCATCATCGATGGCGGTGATTGCTGCTTATGGTGATCGAGAGTTTTACCCTTTTCATCTATTGAGTCTGGATCTAGCGTCGAAAGCCACCAGATCTGGCTTTAAAACACCAAAAGGAGATAAACATCCTTTCATTTTTAGGGTTTTTTTTAGAAAAACCCATTTTTCGTCTTTGAATCGAGACCTTCTCGAATATTAGGGGTATTTGAAGGCCTCTCTCATCGGCGACACTACCCCTCATCGGGGGTAGGGACCTTGGCCACCAACCAAGGGCAGCGATGGCGGTGTTCAAGTAATAACCCTACCACCCTTTTTCTTTTACTCTTTTTATTTAATATTTACGTTCAAAATATAAAAAATAAAAAAATATATGTATATGAAGGACAATATACCTTGAAAATTATTGCTTTTTATTTCTTTGTGCTTCGTAAAAAAAGAAAACAGGTTAAATTGTGGCTAAAATAGCCAATTTTCAAATCATTGCTCTGCCTCTCTTTTCTTTGCTTTTTACAGGTAATAACGGTGGTGGCAGAGGGCTTTCGGCCGCCCAATGTGGTGGCTGATGTTAGAGGCGTGGTGGGTAACCTCAGAAACGCACGGTTGACATGGCACAAGTGTGGGTGAGGCAGCTGCTGGTGGCTTCCTAGCATATTAGGGGTTTTGCCCTTGCATTAGATTTCGGCTAGCATGGGCTCTTGAGTAATTGGGCTTAGTGGGTTTTGGTGATTTGGGCTAAATGATTTAAGGTTTGGGTTATTGGAAATTGGGTATTGGGTTTTAGCTTATGTAAATGGGTTTAGGTATTTTTTTTGGCAATTGGTTTTGTAAATGGACATTTAAAATTAAATTTTTTTAATTTTATTTTGTTTATTTTGTTGGTTTTTGGTTTGTTTTGGGTCGGGCAAATTGGACCTATTCCAGTTGCCTTTCTTTACTCGTTGTTGTGTAATGAGAATAGAGCAATGACTCAAAAGAGGACCAATTTCATCTGGTCCCATTGAATCTTACTGCTTTGGTGATTCTCTTCTTCAAGTAACCTACTCTTTTGCTTTATTAGTTACCCAACTCCACTATATCCGCTTCTCTACAGCTTTAGGAAGATAAGATTTAGTGTCGTGACTTCTTCTTGCCTCATGGCAAAACTTTAAAGAGATAAAATTTGTTGTTGTAGCTTCACTCCATTCCACTTCAACTTCAAGGAGATTGAGATTCGTTATCATGGTTTTAATCTGATCCGCTATAACTTTAGGGATATAAGATTTGGTTTTGTAGCTGCATCTTGCTTTGCTACAACTTTAGAGAGATAAGCATTTGCTTTCCTAGCTTCAATCTGACCCACTGCAACTTCAGGGGTATAGGATTTGATGTAGTAGCTTCGCTTCATTCCACTGTAACTTCAGGGAGATTGAGATTCGCTTCTGTAACTTTAATCTGACCCACTGCAACTTTAGGGGTATAGGATTTGGTGTTGTAACTTCACTCCAATCCATTGCAACTACAAGGAGATTGAGATTAGTTACCGTAGTTCTAATCCAATCCACTACAACTTCAGGGATATAGAATTTGGTGTAATAACTTCATTCCAATCCATTGCAACTTCAAGGAGATTGAGATTCTTTACCGTAGTTCTAATCCAATCCACTACAACTTCAGGGATATAGAATTTGGTGTAATAACTTCACTCCATTCTACTGCAATTTCAAGGAGATTGACATTCGCTTCTATAACTTTAATCTGACCCACTACAGCTTCAAGGGTATAAGATTTGATGTTGTAACTTCACTCCATTCCACTGTAACTTCAGGGAGATTAAGATTCATTACCGTAGTTCTTATCCGATCCACTGTAATTTTAGGGATATAGGATTTTGTGTAGTAGCTTCACTCCATTCTACTGTAACTTCAAGAAGATTGAGATCTGCTACATATCTTTAACCCGACCCATTGCAACTTTAAGGGTATAGGATTTGGTTTTGTAACTTCACTCCATTCCATTGCAACTTCAAGAAGATTGAGATTCATTATAGTAGTTTTAATTCGATCCATTGTAACTTTAGGGATATAGGATTTGGTGTAGTAGCTTCACTCAATTCCACTATATGTTTTGGGAGATTGAGATATGCTATTGTTGTTTTACTGATCTTTCACGTCATTCACTGCGGAATAAAGCATGTAGAATCTGTTCTATTAGCCTTTACCTAGGCCAAATATTAGGATGCCATTATCGGAATGAGTCAAATACTCTTAACTAAATGAGTATGCATGATATTGGTATGAGTATCATAGTTAAGACTGATTTTATTTTCTTTGTCCTTAGGTCGACATAGTTCGTCGTTCGTCCAAGTTCTATTACTAGTGTGCTACCCTGTCTTCTTTTGGGACTGATATGAAATTCGGTGAAGTAGTTCAGTTTGAACTACTTGTTTCAAGTTTGGTTCTTTTCAATTGGTAGTCTTGTTTCAGGCCCCTGTTCCATTTAGAAATTTTTTGGAGCGATATGCGTAGAACCTTGTATGCTTTTTAACATTAGTCCATTATTCATTATTTTAATACAAAAATGCTTGAACAAAGTCATGAAAGGATAGGATTGAATTTTGTTAGAGACAAAGCTCAAATGAAAGGTTTGAAAACGGAAAACATTGGAAAAAATTACCAAGTACAAAATGAACAAAAACAAAATTAGGTGCCCCAGATATCAAAGTATGAGCTTCTCCGAGCAGACTTGATGAGGACCACTCTAAGCCTGATATGTGTTTAGGAAACCTGGAGTGCTTTGTCGATGCCCCAAGATGTAAAGTTCCTCTACCTCGTTACTTCTGAGGGAAAAGACCATTACAAAGCCATTCTTCCCTCTAAATTTAAGTCACCCTTTTTGGGTTTTCAACTCAAAATTCCTTTGGTTTCAAGATGCCCTTTGCAGGTTTTCATCTTGACCTCTCATTTTTCTTTTTTCTTTCTTTTCTCTTATTTTAGGTGAAATATTCCTTCACTGAGTCTAAGTTTACAGGATTGTGCAGATCTTCGCCATCTATTTCAGTAAGAATGAGAGTTCCTCTAGAGAAGGCTTTCTTTACTGCATAAGACCCTTCCCAATTGGGCATCCATTTTCCTCGGAAGTCCTTTTGTATGGGAAGTATATTTTTTAGAACCAGATCCCCTCATGGATTCTTTGGGACGGACCTTTTTGTCATAAGCTCGCATCATTCATTTTTGGTACATCTGACCATGACAAATAGCTCTTAATCTCTTTTCTTCAATTAAGTTCAACTGATCATATCTAGCTTGGATCCACTCTACCTCATTTAATTTTAGCTCTAACAAGAATCAAAGAGAAGGAATCTCAACCTCGATGGGTAAAACTGCTTCCATTCCATAAACTAGTGTGAATGGTGTTGCCCAAGTAGAAGTTATGACTGAGGTTCTATAAGCAAAACAGGCAAATGGTAACTTCTCGTGCAAATTTTTATAGGTCTCTATCATCTTTGCAATGATTTTCTTAATGTTTTTATTAGTTATCTCCACTGCCCCATTCATTTTTAGGCGATATGGAGATGAATTGTGATGTTTGATCATGAATTGGCTACAAACCTCTGCTATCGTGCTGTTATTCAAATTCAATGTGTTGTCAGATATGATCCTTTCTAGCATTCCATATCGACATATAATCTCTTTTATAAAGAATTTTCTAACTGCAGGCTTCGTGACATTAGCGTAGGAAGCAACTTCCACCCACTTGGTGAAATAATCAATAACCATAAAGATGAATTGATGTCCAATAGAAGCCTTCGGGGAAATTGGCCCAATGACACTCATGCCCCACATAGAAAAAGGTCATGGGGAAGTCATGACATGAAGATGTGACAGAGGTACATGAATTTTATCTCTATAAATCTAGCATTTATGACACCTCTTGGCATAGTTGATGCAATCACCTTCCATGGTGGACCAACAACATCCAAATCTCATAATTTGCCTAGTTATTGTAAAGCCATTAACATGTGTTCTGTAAACACCCTCATGGACTTCTTCTAGGATTTTTCGGGCTTCAATGGCGTCGACATATCTTAGCAACACTTGATCCTTTCTACTTTTATACAAGATCTCTCCATCTAGGACATATTCATTTGTAACCCTTCTTAGTATCCTTTTATCACTCTCAGCAGCATGCTCCAGGTACTTGCAATCTTTTACATATTGTAGGATGTCTTGGTACCAAGGATGGTCATCCCTTTCTTCTTCTTTGATGTCGTAGTAATAGGCTAGAGCCTCGTAGATGCTCATTTGAATGGATTTTACATCTTTTGGCCTATTTTCTTTAATCATTGAGGCAAGAGTAGCCAAAGCGTTAGCCATCTAATTTTTGTCTCATGGGAGATAACGAATTCCCATGATACACGCTTTATATTCTATCATGTTATTTGTGTAATTGAAGTCGAGTTTGCTAATGAAAGGATAGTGGTCTCCCTCTAAAGATACCAAGACTGGCCCAATTCCATTACCCGTGACATTCAAAGCACCATCAAAATTAAGCTTCCAAGGATGTTTTGCTGTGACTCCCTCTTTAGTAGTTGCAACGTATATTAGATCTTCATTTGGGAAGTCGAATTTTAATGGCTCATATTCCTCTAGAGCTCTGCTAGCTAGAAATTTCGCTATCGCACTCCCCTTTACTGCCCTCTAGTTTACATAGACTATATCGAACTCAGAGAGTAGGATTTACCACCTAGCCATTCTTCCATTTAGTGCGGTCGACTCCGTCATGTATTTCAAAGGATCTAATTTTGAGATTAGCCATGTTGTGTGGTACAACATGTATTGTCTTAATCTCCGAGTGGTCCAAACTAAGGCGTAACATAGCTTTTCAATTGGCGAGTATCTTGTTTCACAGTCGGTGAACTTCTTGCTGAGATAATATATCACTCTTTCCTTCTTTCCAGACTCGTCATGTTGGCCTAGTACACATCCCATAGAATTTTTAAATATTACTAGCTACAGGATCAATGGTTTATTAGGACTTGGCGGCACTAGGATTGGAGCATTGGACAAATAATGCTTGACCTTGTCAAAAGTCTTCTGGCATTCATCATCCCATGCACCTGGGTTGTGCTTCTTAAGAAGATGGAAGATGGGGTCACATTTCTCAATTAATTGTGAGATGAACCGAGTGATGTAATTCAACCTCCTTAAGAAACCTCGAACTTCTTTTTGTGTACATGGTGGTGGTAACTCCTGTATGGCCTTGACCTTATCTAGATTGATCTCAATTCTTCTCTTGCTGACCACAAAGCCTAACAACTTACCTGAAGTAGCTCCAAAAGTGCACTTTGTTGGGTTCAACTTTAGCTGGAAGTTCCTTAATCTTAAGAACAGTTTTCTCAGGACCTTCACATGTACTTCCACTGTTCGAGACTTTGCAATCATATTATCGACATAAACCTCGATTTCTTTGTGCATCACATCTTGAAAGAAAGTCACCATGGCTCTTTGATATGTTGCCCCCATTTTAAAGTCCAAACGACATCCCTTTATAACAAAACGTCCCCCACATTGTGATGAACATGGCCTTCTTCATATCTTCAAGATCCATTTTTATCTAGTTATATCCAGAGAAACCGTCCATGAAGGAGAATAGTGAATGACCTACATGTTATCTACTAGAGTATCGATGTGAGATAATGGAAAATTGTCCTTTAGGCTACCTTTGTTTAAATCCCGATAGTTTACACACATACGTACCTTCCCATCCTTCTTAGGAACAAGGACTATGTTAGCTACCCATTCTGAATATTTGACCACCTAGAGGAAACCAACGTTAAATTGCTTTTTGACCTCCTCTTTTATCTTCAACATTACGTCAGGTCTCATCCTATGTAGCTTCTGCGAGACTGGTTTGCATTCCTCTTTTATGGGAAGCCTATGTACATAATGTCAGTGCTTAGGCCAGGCATGTCTTGGTAGGACCATGCGAAGACATCCTTAAACTCTTGAAGCAACTCAAAAAGATCTCGCCTTGCTTCTATAGAGATGGTTGTCCCAATTATTACTTCTTTATTCTCGTCTTCATTCCCTAGGCTCACAATTTCCACTAACTCCTTATGAGGTAAGATCTGTTTCTCATCTTGTTCCATCATTCTTAACAAATCGAGAGACAAGTTATAATCTTGATTTTCTTCAAAGTCATGAGGTTCCTCTGAACACATATCTTGCTCAAAATGTGGCTCTGAGTCAATATCAAGGTTACTCATATCATTAATATCCAATGACCTATCAAAGGGACAAAAGGAGATCCAAAGAACAAAATAAATTTAAGAATGATTGATTGTATGGTATGAGTAGGAATAAAATGTTTGTCAAATTGGATGAGAACGAATGAATTTAAGAATGATTAATTATGTAGATTGAGCACAAACGAAATGTTTGTTGAATTGGATAAGAATGAAAGAAAGATTAGTAAGATATTTGCCAAATGGGACAGAAAATGCATTTTTTCATTAAAATAATTGATAATGGTTAATCTGCCAGTTTCGTACCTAGCAGATTGAACTTACTTTCACATTTGATCAGCTTGAAATCAAGTAATTTTCCTTATATTTTATGGATTTTTAGTTAGTTTTTCCTTTTGAATATATTGTGCTAAAATGGTTATTTTATTGCTTTTAAGGCCAAATGAGCCCTAAATATTAGCTAACCCACTTCGTGGGTGCACAGAAGCTTAGTAGTAGTTGAGCCATAGTAATACTGACCACTCTATCACGACATAGATAGCCCTATATTGCAACAAAGGGATCAACAATGAAAAATCAAAGGGACTGCCTGTTGTGTCACGACACAGGTCCTAGTGTGTCGCGACATCGACCCCAGACTTCAACTCTGCATCAAGTAAGGGGCATTTTCGTCTTCACAAAGCAACTTAAGCACGTAGGACGGTAGCTAAACTAGGGTTGATGAAAACAATCGATCAAGACCTATAAATAGAGCCTTTAGCATTAGGGTTTGAGAACCATTCAGTAGATTTTAGTTTTTAGTTTGACTTTATATTTTCAGTTTGAAATGAGATTGTAGAAACTCGTATAAATGATCGAGGAATTTTCCCGATAGATTGCTAATACAATTTTAGTTTCTTTTTCATTCTCTTCTCCAATCATATGTTTTAATATATTGTTTTATTGATGATAAAAGAAACCATGAGGAACTAATTCCATTTTGGGAATTAGGGAGTGGACGTATGAATAATTAATTGTTGTTTTGCAGAGATTTTACCTTTCGGATCAGCTGTTTGGAAAATAAAGAACATCAAACAAACACTAGGCCTGAAAACCTTAGAAAGTCATCTAAGTGCGAATAAACCCAAAATTGGCATTTCCCATCCATGAACACCTTTTCCCCAAACCGGTTTAGATTGTGACATCTAGCGATAAGTAATCTTTATCGACTTGTTATGCTAATGTAAGATCGAGGGATCCAACAGGGGTAGTGACTAGTTGATTGGAGGAAAATCCCCCAAACCCAACAATTAAAGAAATCATACGGAAACGACCTAATATCCCCAAAGCCATTTATAAGAATTTCTATATCTCAAACTTTTACTTTTATTTTCCATTTTATTTTATCTTTTATTTTATGGTCTCAAAATCCACTCTTGATTTCTTCGTACTATAATAACCAAAATGAGTATTAATTAATTTTATTCTTTGTAGGGATTTGATTTACTATCACCTTACACCTCCTTTGGGTACAATCCTCGGAATACTATCAAATGTTTCATTGTAACACATATATTTACAACCTGACCCGTATAGTTACAGAAAGCCTAAATCTACGCCGAACGAGAGTATGTTCGGGGCGGTCAAGTTGTTGGTGTCGTTACCGAGGAGGCAACGATTTAGTAAATTTTATTCTTTCTTAGGTTATAGTTATGATTTAACCCTACTAATAATTTTTTTTCTCAAATTTAACACTTCCTTTTAATTCCCATCATATTTAAAACCATTGATGCTGATCGCGTTATGAACATCACAACAAATATGTGCAAGCTTACACTGTCGATGCAAGTATAATAGATAGATGAAAATCTATCGGATATTGATCTCACAGGGATAGCTACTTATGTTTATAATTCTCAATGCAAAGAAAGTTAAAACTAAAGAGATTGTGATGTATAATGTCGGAGCAAATTAATAAGAAAATTAAGCAAAGGTTTGAGAATAATTTGTTGAAGCAATTTAAGAAAATTTAAGAAGTAAAAAACAGTGATAATGAGATAGGGTTCCCTAACTTGAAAAGTTGACAAACAGCTAAATGTGATCACAAGATAACTGATAGATAAATTGTCACAACAATTAGGCTCAATGAATCTTCCTAACCTCGACTTCCCTATTTATCAAAGACTTAAATACTCACA
This sequence comes from Gossypioides kirkii, assembly GCA_005610355.1. Taxonomy (NCBI): domain Eukaryota; kingdom Viridiplantae; phylum Streptophyta; class Magnoliopsida; order Malvales; family Malvaceae; genus Gossypioides; species Gossypioides kirkii. The sequence goes on from CP032245.1 coordinate 19,125,501, forward strand.
CTAACCACCTTCTAGTGTTGACAATGCAAATTATTCAAGAAAAAGTGGAAAGAATTCCTTCAATCCTCAAGCAACTTCCATTGACTTGCTTATTAACTTAATTTGTCGCTGTACTTTCCAGTGACAGTGACTGCAATCACACTTCCATGGTTAAACATCTAAATCTAAAGATAAACAATGAAGGAAGATTGAAATAGATATCATACTCGATCTAAAATTAAATTATACTTCCATACAAATTCAATTAATCAAAAATTCATCAGCGTTTAAAGAGAGAATAAAAGAATGAATTGAAGCATCCTATTCCTAGTTTACTAGAACCATTCCCTTACACTCCTCTTGTGTCACAATTAAGCATGCTCCTCGTCAGGAGTAGATTTGCCTTCTTGTCACAGTTAGGTCACCCTCAAGGAAGTTAAGCTGCCATGGAAGCAAGCTTAAGAAAATATTGAAGAGAAAAATTTTATGCCTCAAAAATCTAGAAGATGAAGCTTGAAGAAGATCCTCTCCCATTAGTATTTATCAACCATTGCCAAGTACAAGTGTCCTTTCTTTTAGATCCAACTTCCTTCAGCTGTACAAGTTGGTTATACCAGCTGTACACTCACGCAGATCTGGTGTGTTCATTAGACAGTAGTCGGTTGTGGCGACATTTTTGGGCACAAATTTGGATTCTATTTTACGACAACAACCTTAGATACCTTCATGCGTTGATCTTTCCAAACAAACTCCTGCATTGACATCTTTGGATGCAATACTGAACACTAATTATGGTGACATTAATAGCAAAAACAGGATAAAATTAAAGAAAATTAAACCTAGCATCACTGAGTTAGAAAATGCCGTTACTAAGTTAAAAATGCTAAAAATGCATGCTAAAAAATGATAAATTGGGAAAAAATTACAACCTAAGTAAGGAGAAATCAATGGTCTTTTCTAATGCTATCACAACTTGAATTTTTACTTGTCCTGAAATAAACAAGAGCTAGTAAAGTCATACCAAAAGGTTTTGTCAAAGAAATAGCCATTCTAGCAACTTGAATCTTCTGAAATCTTAATGTATGAATTACATTCACATGACAGAATATTGCACCGATAATTTATAGGTATGAATAACTAAAATTACAATTTCATCAATGCTAGCATCATGTTTTAAATCTTAAATTGATTCTACCAAAACAACATTTATTGTACACTAATTTAAATATTTTTCTTTTTTTTATAAATGTGATTGAGGGATGTCGTTGTATTACTATACCCTTGTTCTTGGGAAGTAACGATGGGGTGCAACAAACCCCCAAGGAGTATGAAATTACACCGACACACACCTTTGTAGTGACAACCTTTAGCTAGATTACTTTTTCTGACACTTGCATTGGAGTGTTCCCCCTTGACAGTTCACAATACACTCACATTGGAGTGTCTTTTATTTATAACTATACTTATATAAAAATAGATGTAAATGGAAAATTTATTCAAGATTCAAAAAATGATACTACTCATTCATTACTAATGCAATCTCAACCATTCAGCAAAATTAGAGACACAACATTCAATCACATTTATCCAACTCATTCATTAGCATTTCACGTGATTCAAGAATTAAGCATCGAATGAAAAATTACAATCACATTTCCCATAATATTGCATGCTTTCATTGAATTCAAAAGGACAAATTTTTTTTCAAATGTGGGTGAAATTGCATTTCCAATCCATATACATACCTCCAAACTTAAAGTTTGCATTATCCCCAATGCACCGACATCAATGTAGAAATATATATGGAAATCCAATGACAAATGCGAATGAAGTGACAATAAAAATTCAAAAACAAAAGATGCAATAATAAATAAATGACAACTACATGATATGCATGACAATTAAAATTGGAAACTGAAAAACTCACTCAATTTGCAGCAGCTGAAGATGTGGCTGCATTGGTTTTCTATTTCCTACGCTTCTTTTCTGCTTTGTGATGTTTTTTTGTCTTTCATGTGTTTACGTTTCTTGTCCTTGGGCTTCACCTTGTCTCTGGATTGCTCCGTAACAGCAGACTGAACCCCGACTTCATCGGCATGACATTGAAAGGATGGATCTCTACCATTGGCTCAGTGTAGACTATTATGGCCAATGATTTGGATCCTCAGTTGGTGTTGTCATAGCCTCTGCCTGGCTCGCAGTAGGTGGCAACAATTTTTCACTTATTGTACCCACAGCTGTTGGTGCAGGGACAAATTCCTCTGATGAATTTGCTCTGGCTTCTTCGTTTTCTTTTTCTTCTTTTTTCTCCTTTTGTCTCATTTCTTCAACGGGTGTGGCTTTTCCCTTAGTAGGAGTTTCTTCTTCAATAGCTTCAGCAGTCTCAAAATTAACAGGGAAATCCTCCTCGAATAAGCTGGCAATATTCTTCAAACAATCCTCTACCTCCTTTGATTCCACCTCTCTTTCTTCATTTGAAATATGCACTATTGGTGGAGAAGCTGTGGAGTGTTCCTTCTCTCCAGAATTGGCTTCATCAGTTGAAGGTTCGGCTTTCCTGATGATCGGAGGGAAGGTCGAAAATTCTAGTAAAGGTGTTGTGCTCATTCTCCTCATGATGGTCAGCATGGCACTATTCCATGCCCTGGTGTAGTCATAGAATAGATTCTGTGAATGTTCCATTTCTTCAACTATGGCAACAAGTTTTATTTGTTTGATGTTAATAGCATCGACAATTTGCTCCAGCTCCTTAATTTTACGCCACAATGCTAGGTCTACAGTCACATACGTACTGTTGTTGCCACTTTTTGTCTTGCTTTTCTTCATCTTCCTAGTAACTACTTCTTTTATTATAAGAGTCTTCTTACCACGAGCCATCCTCTCAATTGACGTGTCATTGTTTGGGCCCTTGTTTACTAGGATTTCCTCTCCTTCTCGAGGCACTATACCCTGTTGCAGACATAATCGTGTTATCAAAGAGGGAAATATCAAGATACCTATTTGCTTTTCTCCACATTCCGTAATTTCCTGATGCAACACTGCACCGACATCTATCTTTCTACCATTTATGGTTGAATGTATTAGATACATTCGATCGACTGTGACTGTCATACTTTGCGTAGAAGGCATTAAACGATTGTTAATGAAATGAAACCACATCTTACTTTACAGTGACAAAAATCTCCTATGCATGGTGTAGTTTCTCGATTTTGAACCCGTCCACATAACACCTTCGACACACAGGTCTCTTATCAACATCTCGATCCCTTCCTCAGTTAATTCTTCAATAAACTCCGCATGCTCATCTTTATCAACGGTAGTATTGTATATTGCGTTGATGGTTGTGGCATCCCATGGTATTAACCCTTCACGAACAAATATATATTCAAACTCCTGGTCAGTAAGATTGGCATAGAATTCTCGCACCATAGATGGGGAATAAATCCCAGGATGGTCGCAGAATGTCTCCCAGCCCATTCTCGCGATGGTGCAAGTTACTTGCTTTCCAAGGTCCTTTCGCTTCGACAAGTTGAAACCTTGCTCTGGATGGCAATTTCTCTTCAGCATATTATCTTGGAAGTGTTCTTTGGCCGCCTTAGTTATGAACATCACTGGTTCGTTGGAGGGTTGCTGCTCTGTTTCACGAGTCGTCGCAGTAGAGGACGATTCATGAACGGACTTTTCTCCTCTTGTTCTAGCCATATCTGGTGGTCGTAAAAGTATATTAAGAGGATGAGAAATCAAAGCAAATTTCTAAGTATAGCAATGGAGATTTGTGAGTGAAACAGTCGGTGCAAAACAATTACTTTACAAAGAGAAGGCGCGTTTGTATGTACTGCAAAGAAGGGTTAGTAGGTCTGCTCTCAATAAATGCATCCAATCAAATTGCTCTTTTTTAAACCAATCTAACGGTTAGTTTTGAAAGGATGAGTAGTCATGATTTCTTTTTTGATACGTTTTGATCCTCTGGTGAGTCAGCAGACGAAATGCAGTGACAATAATATATTTATGCACTGACAAAAGAGTGAACTTGGACTTCAGAGAAGTATGTGATGGTTGTAATTCCATATTAAGAGCTTTCTCTATAGATGATCTCAAAGCTAGGTTCCTTCTATTAGTCAACACATGAGGTTGTATAGACCAGTTTGGCTTAATCTCAATCTTATTCACCCCAACCTTGCTATCACAGTTTAGTAGAACATCTTTACACGATGTCGCCACAAATTTTTCAATAAATCTTGTGCTATGCTCCTTGAATTCTACTTTAAATGATTTATCCAACACATCTATGTGGTGACATTCTTCCTTGTTGCGACAGGGAGTGGCTTTGAAGATACTGAAAGTGGCATGTTCCCCATTATGACGCATTGTTAATTCCCTCTTGTACACATCGATAAGAGTGTGTCCCGTAGCTAAGAATAGGTGTCCCATGTTTATGGGTACTTCTTTATCGGCTTCATAATCAAGTATAATGACATCGGCAGGGAATACAAACTTGTCTACGCGAATAGGGATGTCCTTATTTTGTCCTTCAGGTTACGTCAATGACTTATCTGCCATTTCCAATGTCACTACAGTGGGTTTCATGTGACCAGTTCTCAATTTATTGAATGTAGACAGTTGCATCAAGTTGATAATTATACCTAAGTCACATAAAGCTTTACCCAAATAATGATTACCAATTGAGTATGGGATTATAAAGCTTCCACGGTCCTTCATCTTCAGTGGCACTTTATTTGTCAGTACTACATTGCATCCCTCTGTGAGCGCAATTGTCTCAATATCGGTCAACTTCTTCTTCTTGGATAATAGCTCCTTCATGAATTTCCTATAGCTAAGAATCTGTATGAGAGCATCCACAAGAGGTATGTTGACATGCAATTGTTTCAACGTGGCCAGAAACTTATGATATTCTTTATCGTTCTCCTTCTCCTTAAATCTTTGTTGAAATGGCCAAGGTATTAACATATCAGGTTGTCGTGACAAACCCGATTGCGTCGACATTGGTGCTTGCTTCGACAATTTTGTTGGTCTAATGGAAGGCATGAGAGTAACAACTATTGGCTCCTCTTTATTTGATTCATCTGTTTCTTCTTCAAATACAACTTTTTCTTCTTGATCTGCTTCACTTGCATCGACAGGTGCTATACTAGAGCTGCTACTTGACTCGACAGTTTGCTTTCCACTCTTAAGAGTAATAACTTTGCAATGTTTCTTCCCCTTTTGATTGGGACTCTCAGTGCCACTGGTAAAGCACCTGGTGGTCTTGTATTCATATTTGAAGCTAGTTGTCCTACTTGTGCTTCTAGCGCTCGTATGGAAGTGGAATTTCTTTGCACAATAGCTTCTGTCCTCGTGATATGTTCATGCATCAAGGCTTCAAGAGCTGCTAATGGATCAGCTCGTGGTTAGGAATACTATTGTTGTTGCTGTTGTCCTTGCATACGTAGATTTTGCATTGAAGATTGTTGTGGCTGCACATGAGTATGTGGTTGTGACTGATCTTGATGTACATGCATCTGAGGACTTTGATTGAAATTTTACTGCTGCTGATTATAATTCCCTTGTCGAAAATTTCCTTGGTTTAATGAATTTTCTTATCTAAATGTGGTTACATTTTGATTTCCCCAAGGTTGTTGGTTTTGAGCTAAGCTATTGTAGGAATTACCATAAGAATTTCCTCTAATATTATTAACATTAAACGCATTCTCTGCATGCTATGGATAATCTTCATAGTTGTTATTGTCGCCATAAATTTCACAACAAAATGTCAGGACATCCATTTGTTGAGCAACTTGGATGGGAGCAACTTCACTTGTCCCCTTCATGTTCTTTATCATATTTGCAAACGAAGATACCTGTGCACTCAAAGTTGATATAGCATCTAACTCGATAACTCCAGGGTTTATTTTAACTTGAGCAGCTCGAGAGATCGGATATTGGTAATCATTCTGAGCGATCCTCTCTAAATTTCTCACAGCCTCACCATAGATGCAGTCCAACAAAGGACCATTTGCAGATGCATCAACAAGATTTCTTGTCTGTACATTCAACCCATTGTAAAAGATCTTGATCTGCGTTTCCTGTTAATTCCATGCATGGGACAGTGTCAAAGCAGGGTTTTGTAATGCTCCAATGTGGTGTGCAAATCCTCATCATCCAATTGATGATATGCAGTGATATCATTCCTCAATCGAGCATTCATTATCGGTGGATTAAATAGCAAAACAAATTGAATCGCAAGTGCATTCCACGATGTAATCGATCCAGCAAGCAATCCAAGAAACCGGTACGAGCCCGTCCTTGCAATGAGTAAGGAAACAGTTGCATCTTTAAGGCATAATCAGGAACTCTATGTTGACTAAAAGAAGCACAAATTAATAGAAAAGATTTAAGATGCTCTCTTGCATCCTTATGAGGCAAACCAACATACTGCCCATTCGAATTTAACATTTGAAATATAACCATTTTTAACTCAAAATTGCTAGCTTGAATAGCTGGTCGAACAACCCCTGGTTGCAAATCGTCTAATACAGGAACAATAAAGTCTTGAATCGGTGTATTTTGTACTTGTCCTTCTTGTGGTAGTGGTGGATTAATTATATTTTGTGGCTGTATCGAAGGGATAGGATTTTGTGGTGGCAATGGAGGTACGACTGCATCATTTCTAGGGGAAGCTATATTTCTTTGTTCTTGTCTTCTCATTCTAATAGTTCTATCGATTTTTGGATCTAAGCTAATAACAATTTTAGAATTGCTCTTGGTCATAAAACACCTAAAGAAAAAATTAAGAAAGAGTCAACAAAAAGTAAAACAAGTTAGTAATAGGTAAAACTAACAAAATGAAAAATAATTGCAAGAACAAGAATAAACATTAAACAAAAGCCATCCCCGGTAACGACGCCAAAACTTGATCGCGCTATGAATGTCACAGAAAATATGTGCAAGCGTATACTGTTGATGCAAGTATAATAAATAGATGAAAATCTATCGAATACCGATCCTAAAAGGGATGGCTGCTTATGTTTATAATTGTTGATGGAAAGAAAGTTAAAACTAAAGAGAATGTGATGAATAATGTCAGAGAAAATTAATCAGAAAATGAATTAAAGGTTTTAGAATAATTTGTCGAAGCAATTTAATAAAATTTAAGAAGTAAAAAATAGTGATAATGAGATAGGGTTCCCTGACTTGAAAAGTTGACAAATAGCTAAATGTGATCACAAGGTAACTAATAGATAAATTGTCGCCGTAATTAGTCTCAATGAATTTTACCAACCTTGACTTCCCTATTTATCAAAGACTTAAATACTCATACTAACCACACCTTCCAGTGCTGGAAATACTAAATATTCAAGAACAAGTGGACAGAATTCCTTCAATCCTTAAGCAACTTCCGTTGACTTGCTTGTTAACTTAACTTGTCGCTGCACTTTCCACTGACAGTGACTACAACCACACTTCTGTGGTCAAACAATTAAATCCAAAGATAAACAATGAAGGAAGATTGAAATAGATATCATACTTGATCTAAAATTAAATTGTACTTTCATACAAATTCAATTAATCAAAAATTCATCAGCGTTTAAAGAGAGAACAAAAGAATGAATTGAAGCATCCTATTCCTAATCTACTAGAACCATTCCCTTACAGTTCTCTTGCATCGTAATTAAGCATGCTCCTTGTCAGGAGCAGATTTGCCTTCCTGTTACAGTCAGGTTGCCCTCAAGGAAGTTAAGCTGCCATGGAAGCAAGCTTAAGAAAATGTTGAAGAGAAAATTTTTATGCCTTAAAAATCTTGAAGATGAAGCTTGAAGAAGGTCCTCTCTCTTCAGTATTTATCAACCATTGCTAAGTACAGGTGTCCTTTCTTTTAGATCCAACTTCCTCTAGCTGTACAAGTTGGTTATACCAACTGTACACTCACGCAGATCTAGTGTGTTCATCAAACAGTTTTCGATTGTGGCAACATTTCTGGGTGCAAATTTAGATTCTATTTTGCGACGACAACCCTGGATACCTTCATGCGTTGATATTTCCGGATAGACTCCTGCACTGACATCTTTGGATACAATACTGAACACTAATTGTTGCGAAATTAATAGCAAAAATAGGATAAAATTAAAGAAAATTAAACCTAGAATCATTGAGTTAGAAAATGCAGTTACTAAGTTAAAAATGCTAAAAATGCATGCAAAAAAAGATAAAATGGGAACAAATTACAACCTAAGTAAGGAGAAATCAATGGTCTTTTCTAATACTATCAGATGCTTAGAATTTATTTTGTGTAGATCTCATGTATGGTGATGATAATGATGCTAATATCTACAAAGACGGGTATTATGAAGATTGGGTGATCAGGGAAAATAAAAAATTATTGATGATGGAGTTAAGTCAACTTTGTGAAGAAGCCTAGATCCCCGATCAACATGATGATCTATCTTTTAGAGAGATGTACTTCGAATCTGAACGAATAGAGCGAGAACAGGAACAAAGGCTAAAGGAGGAAACGGAAAGAGAATGTTTTGAGGGATCAGATGATCGGAGCACTAAGTAAAACGAGATCTCAGTTTTGGAAGGGGAAATGGATAGTCGTGTAAAAATTAAGATTGAGCCCCAAACCAATAATGAATCAATCAGAGAGGAAGAAGACAATTCCCATATTCCAAATTTAGATCTTCAACTAATTACTATTACAAAATCGTCAACAAAAGAAATATTACTTGAAGATATCATCGATTAAAGATTCAATTTCCAATGGAAAATAGCTACTATGTGTAATACTTTCTTGGAGCAGCAAATTCCCGGAGAAATTACTAATGTGAAAACTTTTCAACTTTTGCAGGACACAGGAAGCATTCACAAGCTAGAGTCCCAGCCTTCAACTAGCATAATAATTACATCCGTTGAGTATGAAAATATATGTTCATGGGAGAGGCAATTACAACACTGGTACCACGATCCAAAGGAAACAGAACGTAGTGATGAAAATTACAAGGGGAAACAAAGAGCTATCGTAACATCAACACATAGGTTTGTAGTAAATCCACCAATTTTACTAAATGAGGTAATCAAGTAGCTATTATCCCACCAGACGAAAGCATATGAATTCCAAAAAGTGATAAACGAGAAAAGCAATCATGCGAAAGAGTGGTGGTATAAATTCAAAGAAGTCGTAAATAGATATGATCGGCAAAAACAGATGGCAATGATATATGCAGGAAGAAAAGGAAAATTTCGGGAAAGAGATAATCGCCAAAGAGTAGCCTACATGATGGCTACTGGGTGAACAACGATAAAATGGACTATTCTTGAGTGCCGAAGTGCACACTAACACTCTTGTCAAACAATTCTGATAAGTACTAACATTCAAGTTTTAATTTATAGTCACTAACGTACTAATTCACTAACATTTTTTTCGTTTCAGAGTATTTCTTTCGAATCTGACAGGTTTGTCGTGACATAGCCTCCTCACATCACGATAAAGCAACCAGACTACTCCAAGTATGCCCAAATATGCTATGACACAACATACCCCCTTATACATCACGATAAAGCAAGAAAACTTCGGCTCAGCAAATTCAAGTTGTTTTTGATCCTGATCGCTTTAAGAATATCGAAACTGAGAGGTATTTCTTAGCTATACAAGGGAGACTATTTATTCAAGAATAAGGATTTTAGCCTTCCATGATACATTGCAAGGAAATTTGGACCTTGGTAAACCATCATCGGTGGGAACAATTTTGTGTCACCCTTACAGGTAATACTATTGTCCCCATAGTTCGAGAATTTTATGCCTCTTTGAAAGATGAATTAGTTAGAGGGGGACATGAAGCAAACATTGATGAGGTAATTGTAAGGGGAGAAGATGTCCTGATTACCCCTAAAGAAATCTATGAGTTTTACAAGGTTCCATACTATGAAAAGGACTATATTAATAAAATTGATTTAGACATATTTAGAAATATTGATATGGAAGAAATTGTTAGATTTTTATTGCAAGGAAGAGGTAATTGGATTTACAGACCAGATACTGGGTCACCTTCTAATTTTAATCAAGCAATCATGTTCCTTATGAGAAAATGTGGATGTAATTCTTGGCCACCAGAACGTTAATACTTTTCGAGCCATTTTATTGTATGGTATTTTGTAGAAAAAATGAATTTGTGTTAGGAGATGGATTTATAGGAAAATGAAGCACTACACACAAAGTCAAAAAGTTGGTCTTTTCTTTCCTCATCTTGTTACAGCACTTTGCAAGAAGGTGGGGGTTCCCATGAGTGAAAATGAGCAGTTTTTGAAGCCAATAAGATGCATTATCGGGGATTCAGTTTTTAAACAATACGTTGAGCTTCAAAGAAAGCAGATTAAGGAATGGAACTAAAGAAGGAAAGAGAAGATGGACATACTAGCATCTCTCCAGCAAAAAGAAACAACAAAAGCTCGAAAAGGATACGTTTGTAACTTCGAAGGGAAGATAGATGGTATGATTAGGTGAATGCACGAAACAAATCCTATGCTGACGGAGTTTGCAAGGATACATGGGTTACCAACTTTGAATTACCCTTCAAACATGTTCGGGGATGAAGAAGGAGGCGAGGAAGAAATCAAGTTGCATGGGGCCAATTTAGATTAATACTTTAGATTAATATCCTTCACAATTATTATCTTGTTCTTAACCAATTTGTTGATTAATATTTCATAAATACTTTTCATAGCACAGTCCCTGTGGGTACGATACTCGACATTTACATGTCACTTTATTACTTGAATATGATTGTGTAGACTTACCCATTTTCATTGTTCCAAGTTTTTAGCGTTGTTGTCAAAGACTGTTAAAATTATTTGTGAAATTATTTCTTTACAATTTGGTTTGCAATGTTTCAGCCTTAATTATCGACTCCCAAAGGATCAGTGATTTAGAGCCCAGCATGACAACCAAACAGGAGCTCTAGTCAAAAGTACTCCGACAAAGGCTCCAATGGATCCTCAACCCGACTTGGAGGAAGAAGATTGAACTTTAATTTTTAATAGTTTTAAGACTTTGATTTATTTCAATGCTAGTAATTTTGGGATAATTTTTTTAGGACTTATATAATTTGTAGGAGTAGGATTAGCAATTATTTTCGTAGTTGTGCTTTAATTCTTCGTGTAGGAACCTCACATTATAGAGACACAACAATTTCAAGTACTCACGCCAAAGGAAGAAGGACAACCATTATGAGAAAAAGAGAGCCTTCACGATCAATCAAGTAATTTCTTTCCTTTATTATTTATGGGGGTACACATTGAGGACAATGTGTTTTCTAATGTGTGGGGGTAACATAGGGATTTTGGCATATATTTTTTATTTACCTTGTGATGTGTGCTTGAGCTTGTAGAAACACAAGTGATTAGTTAGGATCACGTATAATAGGTTGATTGTGTTTTCTTGATAAAGTTGGCATGATAATGAGGAATATTACATTTTTTAGCATGAACTTTTTGAACTTCTATATGTTACATTATGTATAGATAGAAAAGTTTTATTGATACCAAATGATGTGCATAATATGGGGAAACGAGCATGCTAGTATATATGATAGACGATAATTTTGAGATTAGGTGATTAAATTGATATTTGTGCATATTGAGTTGTTTAGGGATGACCTAAGGCATTGTTGGACACACCTAGAGCTAAAAAGCTAAACCCTATTCTAAATTTTCAATTAGTACCCATCTTTGAGCCTTAGGACACCTTTTTGATGATCCACATTATAAGCCTCTTAAGCCTTAAATGATAATTTATGTATATCCTTTTATTTGGTCCTATTTTGCATGAAAATGGACGTATGACCATATGTATTGAAGGTAGGTAGACATATTATGATGGAGGTATGAAAAGAAAAGAGGGAAATCATGATAATGTAAGAATTTTAGTTTAGTCGAAGAAGAGAAAAATAGTGAAAAAGCAAAAAGAAAATGAGTAGAAACGAAAAAGAAAGACTTTTGAGTGAGAAAAATGTGTGAGGTGTGATAAAAATCATCAAGTCACCAAAAAGTAGAGAATAAAATAAATCTTACTAAAAAACCATAGAAAATGATGTACTCATAAGCTAGCTAAAAGGAATACTGTAGAATGATCTCCTAAAAATGAAGAAATAAAGAGGTGAGATGGAGTGGGACGAAAGAGGGAGAATAGGGAACAATACAATGTACCAAACTATTTTCATGTTCTGTAACCTCTTTTGTGCTTAACTATTCTTTGAATATCATACTTGTCCTAACCCTCAACATGTTACAAGCCAAAAAGCCCTATGTGACCTAAACGAATCTATGTATAGATGGATGTAGAAATTGCCTAATCTCCTTATAATTGTTTGTATTGTACTAGGATAATCAAAGTACTTATGTTAAGCATTGATAGAGTCATATTGATAGAACTCTAATATTTATACCTCTTGTAACATACTGAACATAGATTGTTTCTACTTGAAAATAGTAAAGTTGCTCAATTTTCATGTTAACGTTATCAACAGATGCATAAAGCCTAGAATAGATGTTAAGAGCCTAATATTTGTCTTATATAGTTTCAAGCTCACTTATCTTTCCTTTGTTTCTTGTTTGCTTGAGGACAATAAAAGACTTAAGTGTAGGGAAGTTTGATCTGTCAGTTTCGTACCTAGCAGATTGAACTTTCACATTTTATGAGATTGAAATCAAGTAATTTTCCTTATATTTTATGAATTTTTAGTTAGTTGTGTCTTGTGAATTAATTGTTCTAAAATGGTTATTTTATTGCTTTTAAGGCCAAATGAGGCCTAAAGATTAACTAACCTACTTTTTTAGTGCACAGGAGACTATTAGCAGTTGAGCCATAGTGATACTGACCACTTCATCATGAAATAGATAGCCCTATGTCGTAACAAAGGGATTAGCAACGAAGAATCAAGGGACTACCTATTGTGTCGCGACATAGATCTTAGTGTGTCACGACATCGGCCTCAAACTTCAACTCTGCATCAAGCGAGGGGCATTTTTATCTTCACAATGCAACTTAAGCATGAAGGACGTTAGCTGACCTTGGGTTGATGAAAACGGTCGGCCAAGAGCAATAAAGAGGGCATTTAGCAATAAGGTTTGAGAACCATTCAATAAATTTTAATTTTTAGTTTTACTTTATATGTTCGGTTTGAAATGAGATTGTAGAAACTTGCATAAACGATCAAAGAATTTTCCCAATAGATTGCCAATACAATTTTAGTTTCTTTTTCATTCTCTTCTTTAATCATATGTTTTCATATATTGTTTTATTGATGATAAAAGAAACCATGCGGAACTAATTCCATTTTGGGGAATTAGGGAGTGGACATATGAATAATTAATTGTTGTTTTGTAGGGATTTTAAATTTCGAATGAACTTTTTAGAAAAGGAAGAACATCGAACAAACACTAGGCCTAAAAACCCTAGAAAGTCATCTAGGTGGCAATGAACCGAAAATTGGTATTGCCCATTCGTGAACATCTTTTCCCTAAACCGGTTTAGATTCTAACATCTAACGATAAGTAATCTCTTTCGACTTGCTATGCCAGCGGAAGATTGAGAGATCCAATGGGGTAGTGACTAGTTGATTGGATAAAAATCCCCAAAACCCATCTATTGAAGAAATCATACGGAAACGACCTAATATCCCTAAAGCTATTTATAAGAATTTCTACATCTCAAACTTTTACTTTTATTTTCCATTTTATTTTATCTTTTATTTTATGTTCTCAAAATCCACTCTTGATTTCTTGATACTATTATACCTAAAATGAGTATTAATTAATTTTATTCTTTGCTAGGATTTGATTTACTATCGCCTTACGCCTCATTTGGGTACGATCCTTGGAATACTACCAAGTGTTCCGTTGTAACACACTATATTTACAACCTGACTCATACTTACGGAAAGCCTAAATCTATACCGAACGAGAGTACGTTCGGGGGCGGTAAATGGTCATGTGCCCTTTACAAAGGATTCTCATCACTCTCGGGCATAGAGCAATAGGTGTGTTCTGAGTATTACTTTGAAGAAATCCTAAAGGTCTACAGGGAGTTCTTCTATAGTCCAATTGCTTAAAATTCTTCCCGAGGTGCAAGGACGAATACCTGATAAGCTCCCTTCTTCATCTCCTTCTTCAGATATGGCATTAATGCTCAAATTTTTTATTATTCCGTCAGTCTCGACTATCTTTCTTTCCCTCTCCTCCAACCTTTGCTTTGAGTTGATTACTCCTCATGATGTGAATGTTTTAGATATATGGGGAAAGATCATTGGTTCCCACTTGATCTCTTCCCTAGTCAGTCTCGTTCTCCTCCTTTCTTGTTTCCTTTCCAACTTTTTTTTTGCTTTGCATCTGGTTTGTATCCTAAGCCGAAGCGATCTCGCTTTTCTACCAGCATTGGTGCATTGATTCTCCCTTGGAGGTACTTTCCCAATCCTTTTCCTGGGTATACTCCTCTCCCTACCGTTAATTGCAAGCCCATCATCATGGTTTGAGATATTTTTTGCACAGGGACCTTGCTTCCTTAAGCAATGAAGGTTGTGTTTACAAATTCCAATGATTGGAAAGAGCACTTTATGGCTTATTCATCTGCCCCTACGTAAGGTGCGTCACTTGTTACAGATGTGATAATGTCTTCTTCGATGTTTACTGTGATCAACCGACCTTCAATTACCAGCTTCAGCTTTTGATGTAGCGCTAACGGCACTGCCCTTACCGAATGGATCCAAGGCCTCCTTAGCAATCAATTATAGGTAGGTTGATGTCCATCACCAAAAAGTCCACCTCATACGTGTTTGGAGCAATAAGGAGTGGTATCACGATCCTACCCATCACCCTTCTTTCGATTCTATCAAACGCCCTTACTATGTTGTGGCACGTCTTCATATGGGAGCTATCAACTGGTAGCCTCTTCAATGTGGCTAGTGGTAGTACGTTCAGAGTAGAGCCATTATCAATCAATACCTAGGCAATGTATACCCACTACAGCGAGTGGTAATGTGTAGAGCCTTTGTTGACCCATACCTCCTAGAGGTATTTCATCATCATTAAAGAAGATGAAGTTGTCAGCGCTCACATTGTTGACCAAATGATCCAGCTTGTTTACTGAGATATCACTGGCTACGTACGTCTCATTTAGCACTTTCATTAACACATCGCGATATGCCTCCGAGCTTAATAATAAGGCTAAAATTGATATACAAGCCGACTATTTGTGCAACTTCTCTACCACATTATATTCGTTGTGTTTTAGGAACTTTAAGAATTCGTTGGCTTCCTTCTCTGTTATAAGCTCATTTATTGGCGGCTAGGGTTCATTGGTTTTCCTCTCCTCTAGCTCAGCCCTCAGGGCTTTCCTTTTGCTTCATTTCTTTCCTTCATCTGCTTGGTGGTTGTAGTATCTCCCACTACATGTGACGAGACTCACATTCTCTTTTGAACCTTCCCCTTTTTGTACCATCACGTTGCAGTCGTAACTCCATGGGACTCTTTTATTTTCCTTATAAGGAAATGTCGTAGGCTTCGGTATGACTCGTGTTGTCATTCATTCTCCGACCTCGTTGCCCCTAGGCTTGGATATGATTACCATCGGGTGGTTGACACCATAGGTTTTCTTTATTGTTCTCTCCTCAGAAACGTAAACATCCTTCACCTCCCTATCTTCTTTAAAGAACTTCAGCTCTTTGTTGTCCATCAAATCTTATACCAAGTCTCTGAATTCTACAAAATCTTGGATTTTATGCCCCTTAGTGGCATGAAACTCACAATACTTTCAACTCCTGTTACTGTGTCTTCCTCATCTTGTACGATTAAGTCCATGTTAACCATTTGCTGCCAGACCCATTTTAATGGAGATTTGACCTCTCCAATATCAATTTTGGTCCTTTTGCTCTTTTCTTCCGCTATCGCGTTCACTCCTTGATAGGATGATTAGGGAAGGGATCTCAAGCTACATTGGGTCTTGCTAGTTCATCGAACCTCACGATTCTCATGTTAATTAGCATTTCAATTAGCTTTTTGAAGGCCATGCTATGCTCAATTGACTGTCCAGCTATTCCTGCATGGTATTCGCATTGAGCATTTGCATTGTACCATCTTGGGAACAGGGGTTGCAATGGCTTCAAATAATGTGGGGACACTACATGAGCATCAAATTGATTTTGCTAGAGCTCATTGTATGTTATCGGGATAGGGATGAATTGGTCTCTTTACATGTAAGGTCTTGAGCTTGATTCTTGTTTTGGAGCACTTCGATAATTGGCTGTTGGGGCTTTAGATTGCATCAACATGATCGGTTTTGCATAATTTGGCCTATATAAGCCTGCATTATTTACTTTGTTATCCTTTCTTCTAGGAGCAGGCCTTTTGGTACTTTCTCTAGCATTGATCTTCCCGCTTTTGATTGCGCTCTCAATCATTTCTCCAAAAATGACCATATCGGAGAAACTCTTGGTGGCATTCCCCAGCAAAGTGATTAATGTATGATGCCTTTAGGGTATTAACAAAGAGCACGATTGTTTCTTTCTCGGATAGCGGTGGCTGTACCTGAATTGCTACATCCCTCCACCTTTGAGCATACTACTTGAAGCTTTCACTTGGCTTCTTCTCCATATTTTGCAGTGTGATTCTATTAGGGGTCATGTCGGTGACGTGGCCATATTACTTCATAAAAGCTTGAGCCAAATCCTTCCATGAGCTAATCCTGGCACGGCTTAGTTGATTATACCATCTTGCGGTCGACCCTGTTAGGCTGTCCTGGAAAAAGTGAATTAGTGGTTGGTCATTATGGACGTATCTCGTCATCTTCCTGCAAAACATGGTGATATGCACCTGGAACGATGAAAATGTGTAAGTGTACACAATCGTATTCAAGTAATAAAGTGACAAATAAATGTCGAGTAACGTACCCACAGGGACTGTGCTATGAAAAGTATTTATGAAATATTAATAATCAAATTAGTTAGGAACAAGATAATAATTGTGAAGGATATTAATCTAAAGTATTAATCTAAACTAAATTAATCTAAGTTAAAGCTAAAACTAAATTCCAATGCTCGATTTCTAAAGGTTTAATCAAACATGACATAAATGTGTTAGGTAAATTGCTTTAATTACTAAATTAAATCTAAATCATGTTCATGGTTGTTACAAAATAAATTCATGGCAACCCGATACTCTGCTAACTTATGAACAACATCACTTACTAAAATTCATTCATATCTTGAACATATCACTATGCCAATTCAACCGACTAAATCAATTATAATAAGCAAATGTGTTATTGCACATACATAGTATATGAAAGCTAAAGAATCTCTTGAACATATCTCTATGTCAATTCAACTGACTAATTAACAATCATAAGCAAGCACAGGATGAAGTGAAGTAACAATCATATCTCTATGTTGAAACAATTTAATCACAAAAATCCTGCAAGTTATGCAAGGCTATGTATTGTTTAATAGCATCACTAATCTAACCTTCAACTCCTATTGAAGATTAAACGTGCACAAATTAAATATTGTATCCATTAATCACAATTTCAATATGCTTAAATGATTAATTCAATAGTTATATCACAAGGGCAATGCAATAATAACTTAGGCATGATAATATTTAATTTAACAGAATATTCAAGGACTATAACAATATGAACATGAATTAAATATAAACAAGTAATTAAACATAATCAACCCAAACCTTAAAGAATTTAAGCCATTTAATTAAATAAATAATAACATTCATAATAGTATTCATCATAATAACAAACAAGAATCTAAAATAAAGAAAAAGAATAGGATTAAATCATCGATTTCTTATGAACTGTTGTTGCGTTCTTCGTCGTTCTTGTTCAATTCTTCTTAGATCGAGGTCTCTGATGAACACTCAACAAAGACTATGGAAGGGCTGAAGAACCACTCTTTCTCAAGAGGGGAAATTGGCAAAGGAAGAAGGGAGAAAATGGATGGAAGGCCTAGAGAGCAATTGAGAGAAAGAAGAAAGAATGGAGTGAATTGGTTTGGAAAATGAGGTAAGTGAGGGTGGTATTTATAGGTGAGAGTTGGGGGCTATATTTAGTAAATAAATATCAGCCACCAACACCCCTTGGCCGGCCATGCATAAGCTAGGTTTGACAAGTTCAAACTTTGCTAAATTTAGCTTGGGGTGAATATTTGAAACCACCAAAAGTGGAGGGGTTTGAATGAGATTTTGGGAAACTTTAAGGGTTGTTTTGCAAGATTGAAATGGTCAACATAATCAGCTGAATTGGTCAGCATATGGACGGCACATGGCTAGCTCAAGTCATTGTGGTTCGACCCTCTGTTGCATTCACTTCGAGCCACTTTTCTTCGGTCTTTATAATTTATTTTTAACCCAACTTAATTGAATTAAACATATAATTATAAAGCATAATTTTGCTTCATATTGGACCAACCTTGGCTGAAAAAATATTCTTCTTAGCTCTTGAGTAACTCAGTGTAAAAATTCCCTCAATGGTTCAAGCAGTCGATAGTGTTTCCTAGGTCGATTTTCACCAATTATGCAAAGCTGTCAAAAAATCACCAAATTCATACTTAATATTTATAAAAATAATTAAAAATCAATATGTTGAAAATTTTATCACAAATTAATTATTTTATAATTAAATTGTAATTTTCGACCTTAATACCTAAGAATTTGCATGAATTTGAGTTAAAAAGGATATGAAAAAGTCTATATATTTTCATCGTTCCACACCGCCAAACTTAATTCATTGCTCATCTCGAGTAATGCACAAAGCACAAAAGAGTTCATCATTTCTCCTCATACTTATGAATTCAAGATAATTAAGCATAAAAACAATAATTTACAAAATATGTAGCTCAAGTATTTTTTATTCAATTACCTTCAATTATCATCATGCATATCTCACTAAAGACATGTCAAAATCTTGTCACTAAATTTTTATTCTTTTAGTTAAGACCAAACTGCAATCATTAAGTTTAATTTATGTCTTCATATGTTGATCATAGCAATTTCTCTCCACTAATGTAGGTAGCATTGAAATCTTGAATCAAATAGGTCTTTTGCATAGGTTGTAATGGGGCTAGGCTAGGGGTAAGGAAAAGATAGATAAATTTAAGCTAAAACCCTAGACTAAGCTTGCAGTAGACCTTCAATTTCACCAACTTTTATAAAACTTTGAATGCTCATGCTCTTTTCTTTTTCTTTTGAGTACATATGATCTATTTCTTTTTTTTCTAAGCATCATTTTTGTATGTAATACACTTTTTGTTCAACATTTTGGTACTTCTTCTCAACTCCTCCAAACTTATTTTCAGAACATAATCTTGATAGACTGAGTCTATTAGTTGGGACAATTTAGAGATAAGTACGAGAGATAGGATTACTTAAAATTTGTAAGGTACAAAGAAAATCAGGCCATATAGTCTCAAAGTTGGCTTCAAGGAATAACATTTATTAAGGTTAGCTTGAAAGGCTCAAACGATCCAAACAAATGTTGCCTAAATCATTTTCAAAATTTCATGCTTCCAAAGATTTCGCCTTAAGAAATTACTAAGTCAATTCTAGAGACTTAAACTTTCATTCATTTCTAGCTCTATAAGGAATTAAAAATTTTATTATATGGTTTCATATTTTATTAAGAGTAGCATCCGTATCATGGTTCAGCTTAACATCATAACCATTGAGATAACTGAATTTTATTTATACCAAAGCTTAACATAATTAACATAAATTCAAATTTTCAAGCAAAATTATAACTAAATTCATAAAATAAAAAGAAATAATACTTATTAAGAAGTTTTCGATTTTCAATCCCCTTTACTTAAGATGAACAATGTCCCTATTATTAAAAACAACAGAAAAAGTAAAAATAAAAGTGAATAAATATTGTACACCAAGGAGGATAAAGGAAGAGGAGGTGAGACAAACTTGAATGCTTAAGTACCACGCTCTTTCAATGTCCAATCCTAGACATGTACATATCTATTACCACACTCTTATTGTTGTAATTTGTTCAATTATTGCCTTCAACCTCTTAATTTATTATGCAAGAATTGAAAACTAACCTAATGACTGATCGTGCTATGAATGTCACAGCAATATGCAAGCGAACACTGTCAATGCAAGTATAGTAGATAGATGAAAATCTATCGGATATCAATCCCATAGGGATGGTTACTTATGTTTATAATTGTCGATGCAAAGAAAGTTAAAACTGAAGAGATTGTGATGAATAATGTCGGAGCAATAAAATAAGAAAATGCAGTAAAAGTATGAGAATAATTTGTCGAAGCAATTTGAGAAAATTTAATAAGTAAAAACAGTGATAATGAGATGTGGTTCCCTGACTTGAAAAGTTGGCAAACAGCTAAATGTGATCACAAGGTAAATGATAGACAAATTGTCACTGCAATTAAGCTCATTGAAATCTTACTAACCTTGACTTCCCTATTTATCAAAGACTCAAATACTAACACTAACCACACCTTCCAGTGTTGGCAATGCAAAATATTCAAGAACAAGTGGACAAAATTCCTTCGATCCTCAAGCAACTTCCGTTGACTTGCTTGTTAACTTAATTTGTCGCTACACTTTCCAATGGTAGTAACTACAATTACACTTCTGTGGTCAAGCAATTAAATTCAAAGATAAGCAATGAAGGAAAGATTAAATAGATATCATACTTTATGTGGAATTAAATTGTACTTCCATACAAATTCAATTAATCAAAATTCATTAGCGTTTAAAGAGAGAATAAAATAATGAATTGAAACATCCTATTCCTAATCTACTAGAACTATTCCCTTACACTCCTCTTGCGTCGCAATTAGGAATGCTTCTCATCAGGAGCAGATTTGCCTTCTCATCATAGTCATGTTGCCTTGAATGAAGTGAAGCTGCCATGGAAGCAAGCTTAAGAAAATGTTGAAAAGATAGTTTTTATGCGTTAAAAATTTGAAAGATGAAGCTTGAAGAAAATCCTCTCTACTCAGTATTTATCAACCACTGCCAAGTACAGGTGTCCTCCCTTTCAGATCGAACTTCCTCTAGTTGTACAAGTTGGTTATACCAGCTGTACACCCACGCAGATCTGGTGCGTTCATCAGACAGTTGTCGGTTGTAGCGATATTTTTGGGCGCAAATTTGGACTCTATTTTGCAGCGACAACCCTGGATACCTTCATGAATTGATCTTATCTTTCAGGACAGGTTCTTGCACTGACATCTTTGGATGCAATACAGAATAACTAATTGTGGTGACATTAGTAGTAAAAACAGGATAAAATTAAAGAAAATTAAACCAAACATCATTGAGTTAGAAAATGCAACCACTAAGTTAAAAATGCTAAAAATGCATGCTAAAAAATGATAAAATAGGAACAAATTATACCTTAAGTAAGGAGAAATCAATGGTCTTTTCTAATTCTATCAATGACCTAATCCTAAATTCATTAAAAACTTAAAATAACCTAAGAAAATAAAGTAAAGAAAGACAATGAATTCCCCCTTTTATTAATTTGTGTCATCTCCCTTCTTTCGAGATTGTTATAGTGTGGGGAAGGGATAGTGAGTGTTGGATATTTTTCTCCTTATCACAATTCTAGGCCTTGAGCCCAAAACTGCAACAATTTTATTACCTGCATTGAAATAAAACTTGACAGAACAAACTAATTAAACCTTGGGTCAACTTGACCCTCTTATCGAACATGAAAATAGAAATGAAAATAAATTTGAAATTGAAAACAAAAATTAAAGTTCCTTTTAGGCTACTTAGAAAATTTTTCTCAAAAATTACATTAAATTAAGTTTCCAGGAATGGTTGGAGGGGTCACAAATGGTCCCGCTTAAGTTCCAATCTCCTTAGATAGAATTAATTTAATGTACTAATTCAAGAAAATTTTTCTAATCATTCCATTTATTCAAATGAAAAAAAACTAAAAATAAATTAACGATAAAGAGAGTGAAGAGAACTCCCTCAATATTATTGATGATTGTCACTGATAAAGGAGATGTCGAACGACCATTTATCATAGCAACCATATCCATCTAGAAAGAAAAGATAAGGTTGCCCAACAATTGCATTCAACATTTGATCAATAAGTAGTAGCGAGAGATGGTCTTTCTATGATGCTTTACTCGACTTCCTTTCATTAATACAAATCTGCCTACCCATGATAATCCTCAATGGAGTCAGCTCATTATCTGTGAGATCTTCTTTCTTTGGAACAAGTCCCACCCATTGAATGTCATAGATGGGATCCATGATCCTTGCTTAACCTTGAGTGTAACAGCTTGATTTTCAGTGGTGTCAGAAATAGTGATTTTAGAATCACAAATCCGATGAGTTGAGTCATAAATTTATTTATTTTAATAGTTACGGTGTTATATGTATCGTATTAAATTTTGATTCAGAAATTTTGTTGGATAGTAAGTTAATTGAATAGGGAGGATTAAATCGTAGAAGGTGTAAAAGTTGAATTATTTAGATTAAATGCTGAGTGGAAAGAAAGGAAAAGTCCTTAAATGGTAATTAAACCATTATGAATTTAAGTAGAAGGTTAAGGGCTTAGGACATGTCAAATTTGCTCATATTTAAGTAAGGGTAAATTAGTAATTTGTTAAATAAATGTTATAATGGAAACAGCATGATTTTAAGTTATCTTTTTCATTTTAAACAAAAGAAAAAAGAGAGAAACCCTAAAAACCATAGGAGACATTTGGCCAAGCTTGTGCTTCTGATTTGAGTAGGTAAATCTCGTTCATTTTTAGTAATTTTTATGTTTTCGAGTCCGAATTAGCTTAATCTAGCTTATGCAAGGACTAATTTATGAATCTGTCAAACGTTATGAAACTTGTCATTGTTGAAACTACTTTTTCTTGAAGGCTTTTGATATATTTGAATGTTTGATGCCTAGGTTAAATCTTTTTGTAAAGTGATTTTTGATGAAATTAAGGTTTCAGGACTAAAATGTGAAAATGGTGAAATTACATGTGTTGTTGTGAAAATAAATGTGTGAATGGGTTGGATAGACACCAAGATAATATAAATATGGTTGGTTGTATGAGAGAATGATTATTTTACATGTTTTGTGTTGAAAGGACTAGATTGAATAAAAGGAAACTATTAGGGGTAAAACCATAATTTTCCCAAAAAGGACTAGATTTTGTTGAATGATTAAATTATCTGACTTAATGTGAAAATTGAATGATTTATGAATGTAGACTACGATTGTACTATAGACCGCGAAAAAGGAAATTTGGCGGATTAGTCCCTGAAGTCTTCCCCAAACTGCAATCCAGTCCAGTAAGTTCGTAATGTTAAATTCTTATTAATAACTGCTTAAAATTGCCTTTCTAATGATTGTTGAACATGAGAAATGATGATTTGAAATGTGGAAGATAGAAACGACGAGATGAGGATTTCCCGGCCTTATGCCAAGGATAAAAAATGGTCCGATGCCTTAGATCCTGCATTTGTTGTGGATTCTCTACAGCATCATGAGTCACCGTAAGGTGAATAGAATCCAAGAATGGATTACAGGACCTACAATGGCTGGGATTTATGCTTGATGCATTTTCTCGTCAACTTAGTGTGAGCAACATCATATGGAAGAGATATATCGTATCGATGGTTAGAAATAAGATCGTAAATTGGAAACAGGCATGACCTTTGGGTCAATAGGAAGTAAATATGTATCATGACTTTTGAGTCAATAGAGAGTAAACGAATAACGATCTTTGAAGTTCGGTTGCCTAACTCGACAGGTTTATAAAGTTGCTTATCACTTAAGACTCGGTAAATTGATGAACCTTACAAACTTATTAAGCTATTAAGCTTATCAGTGAACTTGTTGTTATTTTTTATATTTCATTGTGTGACTTGAAAATCGGATCGTGTTGAAGACATCACACTATCCGGGAGCTCGTTCGGTAGTATTTACATCACATGGTTATTTGGCATGTATTAGGATGATATTAACCTTTGTTGTTGTACTAAAGATTTTTAAATCTAACAATGTTGAATGTGTATATGCATGATGTACAATTTAGATGTTTAAGCTTAAGATGCTTGTAAAGGCTTAGAAGTTATGTATGTTGTATGATGACCTAATGCATAACTTGTGTTGGATATGTTTGAGATGTTAAACTTATGTCTTGGCATAATTCTTGAGATTCTGCATACTTGTTTCGGTAGAACTTATGCATGTATCGGTAGAAGTACAGGGTAGGAGAGAGGTTGTTCCCTGACTCGAGTTGTATCGGTAGTTGAATTACAAGTATCGGTAGTTTTTTGTATTGATGTACTGGTAGAAATCTGCACAGTTTCTAAATTGTTCACTAACTTGACTACTACCGATACTTGACCATCAGGTACCGATAGAAGTCTCCTAAAATATTGAAAATGTCATTTTTACGCTTATTAAATTGTGTTTATGTTTATGATGATATATATATGTGTGTGTGAAGTGATAACTTTAATAAATAAAGTTGAATAATATGGTGTTAAAAATGAAACAGTGAATAATGAATAGTAAAACACTGAAAATCCTAATCGATGACGGGTTCGAGTTTTGGATGTTACATTTAGTGGTATTAGAGCTTTCGATTTATCCATTTTTGTACTATAATGATACTGTTTTATGTTTTAGAAGTACATGCCAAATGAACCTGTGATAGTGTGATATAAATGGATCCGATCTAATCATAGTTCTTGTAGATAAACACGAGATGTCTGAATCAGAAAGAGAGGAAACTAATGAAGTGAACAGTAATGTCCCGACTAATGATTCTGAAGCTAGTAATGGGGCACCGATATTATCGATGATAGAAAACGAAGTAGAGAATATGTTTTTCGGACTAATGGGTCAGTAGTTCTCGGAGTTCATGAGGAACAACCCGATGACACCACCTCCTCCACCTCCTATTGCACATCCTGCCACCCGATCCGTAGTACCTCCCGCTATGCCTCCACCTCCTTCAGTGGTGGAACAGAGACATCATATTTCGACGGACAAGGTTAGAAAATATGGTGCAGAAGAACTTCGAGAGCTGAATACTGGTTGGAAAACACGCTAAGAGTCTTGAACGAGATAGCTTGTGCTCTAGAAGACTACCTGAGGTGTGCAGTTTCGTTGTTGAAGGACAAGGCCTACAATTGGTGGACGATGATTTTAGCAGTGATGCCTAAAAATGAAGTTACCTGGGAATTTTTCCAAGCAGAATTCAGAAAGAAATATGTTAGCAAAAGGTATCTGGACAAGAGGAAGAAAGAGTTTCTAGAATTGAGACAGGAGAACAAAACAATGGCAGAATATGAACGAGAATTCGTACAACTTAGTAAGTATACCCGAGAAATTGTATCGACAGATGAGGTAATGTGCATCCGTTTCGAAGACAGGCTGAATGACGAAATCAAGATGATGGTAGAAGGGTCTGAGCTGTAACTGTTTGTGGTTCTTGCAGATAAAGCTCAAAAGATGGAAGAAATTTACCACAACAAGAGGAAAAAAGAGAAGAGGTTTCGAGAATCTGGAAGAAAGAGCATCACTAGAACTTTTTCTATGCCGTCATGGAAGAAATTTAGAGAAAATGAAACTCGTGAAGTAGTTCCTTCTAGGTTTCTGAGCAGGAGTAAATTGGGACCACCGAAGTCTAAATTCCAGAACCGTCCTACAACTAATGTAGCCAGTCTCCGAAATGTGCCGAACCCATCATGTGATCATTGCGGAAGATACCATGCAGGTGAGTGTCGAAAGATAAAAGGGGCTTGTTATCAATGTAGGGTATAAACCATTTCATGCAAAACTGCCCGATGACGTCAAAGGTGAAAGAAAATCAAAGTGTAAAAACCCCTATTTCACCGCCAAAAGGTAAACGCTCGGGACAGAGCAGCAGTATAGGTGAAAACTAAGGTGACAATAGTGAAAATGTAACCCGTTCGGAGGTACGGGCACTTACACGAACATATGCCATCAAAGCTAGAGAAGAGGCTACCGCACTCGATGTTGTGATCGATATATTTTACCTTTTCAATGATATTGTGTGTGCTCTGATTGATCCCGGCTTGACTCATTCATATATATGCACTGTATTAGCAACTGATAAGAAATTGTCAGTAGAGTCGACTGAATTTGATGTGCAAGTTACAAACCCGTTGGGTCATAGTGTCATTATTAATTTGATATGTCGTAAATGCCACTGAAAGTCTAGGGCTGTGAATTTTGTGCTGATCTAATGCTATTGCCATTCATCGAATTTGACGTGATTTTGGATATGGATTAGTTATCCGAGCACGATGTAATAGTAAATTGCAAGCAAAGATGAATTAATTTGAAATGTCCGATAGGTGAAGTGATTACAATGGAGTTCGATAGATTGAATAGTGAAACCAAGGTGATATCGACTATATCAGCACAGAAGATGTTTCGTAGAGGATGTAAAGCATTCCTAGCATACATACTTGACACACGAGGTTCGGACACAGAGTTCAATTAAGTACCGGTTGTTGAACAGTATACAGATGTGTTTCCAAAAGAGTTACCGGGTTTACTGCCAGTCAGAGAGGTAGAGTTCGGTATTGATTTACTATCTTGTACCGCTCCGATCTCAATTCTACCATATAGAATGGCACCAACCGAATTGAAAGAGTTGAAAGTTCAGCTACAAGAATTGTTAGATAAAGGGTTCATACGACCCAGTGTATCACCCTGGGGTGCACCCGTGTTATTCGTGAAAAAGAAGGATGGATCGATGCAAATGGGTATAGATCATAGGTAGCTAAACAAGGCGACTATAAAAAACAAGTACCCGGTGCCTCGGATCGATGAGTTATTTGATCAACTAAAGGGCGCAACCGTATTCTCTAAAATAGACCTTCGATCAAGATACTACCAGATGCAAGTGAAGGATTGTGATATAATGAAAATGACATTCAGAACTTTGTATGATCATTATGAGTTTTTGGTCATGCCGTTTGGTTTGACTAACTCCCTCGCAGCATTTATGGACTTGATGAATAGAGTATTTCAACCTCAGTTAGACAGGTTTGTGGTTGTGTTTATTGATGACATATTGATCTACTCTAAGACTGAATCGGAACATACTCAACATTTGAGAGAAGCGTTACAGATCTTGTGAGAGAAACAGTTGTATGCGAAGTGTAGCATGTGTGAGTTCTAGTTGCGGGAAGTGGGTTTCCTAGGTCATGTGGTATCGTCGGAGGGAATTCGGGTTGATCTAAGTAAGGTTTCATCTATCCTTGATTGGAAGATGCCAAAGAATGTTTCTGAGGTACGTAGTTTCTGGGGGTTAGCAGGTTATTATCATCGATTCGTGAAGGACTTTTCCATCATAGCCTTGCTGATGACAAGGCTGCTACAGAAAAATATTTAGTTTGTTTAGTCTGAAAGGTGCCAGTAAAGTTTTGATCAGTTGAAAAAGTTACTAACTAAAGCTCTGGTCCTGACGCAGCCAGAGTCAAGAAAAGAGTTCGTCATTTATAATGATGCATCTTTGAGTGGATTAGGATGTGTTTTGATGCAACATGGGAAAGTAATAGCTTATGCTTCTCAATAGTTAAAACCACACGAAAAGAATTATCTGACTCATGATCTAGAGTTAGCTACTATAGTCTTTGCGTTAAAGATTTGGCGTCACTACCTTTACGGGGAGAGATGTCATGTTTTCACTGGCCATAAGAGTTTGAGGTATCTAATGACACAAAAGGAGTTAAATTTGCGATAGCGCCGATGGTTGGAGCTGTTAAAAGACTACGACCTTGTGATTGACTACTATCCGGGGAAGGCTAATGTTGTAGCTGATGCCTTAAGTCGGAAGTCAATGTTTGCTTTGAGGGTAATGAATACTCACCTGTTATTGGAACGTGATGGTTCTATCACCGCGAAGCTTAAGACATGATCGTTATTTCTACAACAGATTCAAGAATCTTAGAGGAACGATCCAAAGCTCATAGCTAAAAGGGAGCATATATCGAGGGAATGTTGTATTTCAGGGGTAGAGTATGTTTTTCGAATGATTCAGATTTGAGATGAGACATTTTGACAGAAGCTCACAGCAGCACTTATTCTATTCATCTAGGGAGTGTGAAAATGTATAACGACCTGAAGAGAATGTATTGGTGGCTAGGCATGAAACGGGAAATCTCTGAATTTATGACTAAATGTCTAGTGTGTCAGCAAGTAAAAGCTGAGCATCAGGTACCGTTTGGATTACTACATCCTATTACCATTCCGGAGTGTAAATGAGAACAAGTTACTATGGATTTTGTCACAGGGCTTCTAGTAACCCCTAGAAAGAAAGATTCGATCTAGGTAATTGTTGACAGATTGACAAAGTCGGCTCACTTCATCCCTATTCCGATAGACTACCCACTTGAGAGATTAGCTGAGTTATATGTGTCCGAGATCGTACGACTACACGGAGTACCAGTCTCTATTATATCTAACAAAGATCCACGTTTTACCTCGAGGTTTTGGGGTAAGTTGCATGAAGCTTTAAGAACCAGACTGAATTTCAACACTACATATAATCCGCAAACAGATGGCCAATCTGAGCTAGTGATTCAGATTCTTGAAGATATGCTACGGTGCTATATACTTAAGTTTGAGGGAAACTAGGAGAAATATCTGCTGCTAGTAGAGTTTTCTTATAATAACAATTATTAGTCCAGTATTAAAATGGCATCGTTTGAGGCATTATATGGTAGAAAATCCAAAACACTCCTGTATTGGTCAGAGTTGAGTGAGCCTAAGTTGATTGGAACCAACTTGGTTCATGAGACTGAGGACAAGGTGCGGGTAATCAGTGATTGTTTGAAAGCGGGTCTGATCGGCAGAAGTCATATACAGATCTTAAAAGAAAAGATATAGAATTTGTAGTGGAAGACTGAGTTTTCCTAAGAGTTTTACCTTGGAAAAAGGTGCTGTAATTTGGCAGAAATGGAAACTTGAGTCTACGATTTATCGGGCCGTATGAGATCATTGAACGGGTTGGCCCTGTAGCATATAAACTGGATTTACCATCAGAACTAGAGAATATTCATAATGTATTTCATGTTTCGATGCTGAGAGGCATAAATCGGATTCCTCCCATGTGATTACACCTTGTAAGGTTGAGATGCAGCCAGATTTGTCATATTCAGAAGAATCGATTAAGATTCTGGTTCGTGAAGTAAAGGAATTGAGAAACAAAAGGGTACCTTTGGTAAAGTTATTATGGAATCGACACGGGCTTCAAGAAGCTACATGGGAGACAGAAGCTTCGATGAGATACAGTATCCTAACCTATTCACTAGTAAGAAATTTTGGGACGAAATTTCCCTAAGGGAGGAGAGTTGTAATCGCCAGATTTTCAGTGGTGTCGGAAACAATGATTTTGGAATCACAAATCCGATGAGTTGAGACATAAATTTATTTATTTTAATAGTTGCGATGTTATACGTATTAAATTTTGATTCAGAAATTTTATTGGATAGTAAGTTAATTGAATAGGGAGGATTAAATCATAAAAGGTGTAAAAGTTAAATTATTTAGATTAAATGCTGAGTGGATAGAAAATAAAAGTTCTTAAATGGTAATTAAACCATTATGAATTTAAGTGGACGGTTAAGGGCTTAGGACAAGTCAAATTTCCGCATATTTAAGTAAGGGTAAATTAGTAATTTGTTAAATAAATGATATAATGGAAAAAGGCATGATTTTAAGTTATCTTCTTCATTTTAAACAAAAGAAAAAGGAGAGAAACCCTAAAAGCCATAGGAGACATTCGGCCAAGCTTATGCTTGTGATTTGAGTAGGTAAATCTCGTTCGTTTTTAGTAATTTTTATGTTTTCGAGTCCATATTAGCTTAATCTAGCTTATGCAATGACTAATTTGTGAATATGTCAAAGGTTATGAAACTTGCCATCATTGGAAATGCTTGTTCTTGAAGGCTTTTGATATATTTGAATGTTTGATGCTAGGATTAAATCTTTTTGTAAAGTGATTTTTTATGAAATTAGGGTTTAAGGACTAAAATGCTAAAATGGTGAAATTACATGTGTTGTTGTGAAAATAAATGTGTGAATGGGTTGGATAGACACCCAAGAGAATTCGTCTATGGTTGGTTGTCTGAGAGAATGGTTATTTTGCATGTTTTGTGTTTAAAGGACTAGATTGAATAAAAAGAAACTATTAGGGGTAAAATTGTAATTTTCCCAAAAAGGACTAGATTGTGTTGAATGATTAAATTATGTGACTTAATGTGAGAATTAAATGATTTGTGAATGTAGACTACTATCGTTCTACAGACTGCGAAAAAGGAAAATTGACGGATTAGTCCTTGAAGTCTTTCCGAAACTGCAATCCAGTCCGGCAAGTTCGTCATGTTAAATTCTTATTAATAACTGCTGAAAATTACCTTTCTAATCATTGTTGAACATAAGAAATGATGATTGGAAATGTGGAAGATAGAAACGACGAGATGAAGATTTCCCGACCTTGTGCCAAGGATAGAAAATGGTTCGATGCCTGAGATCATACATTTGTTGCTGATTCTCTACAATATCATGAGTCACCGTAAGGTGAATAGAATGCAAGAATGGATTACAGGCCTTACGATGGCTAGGATTTATGCTTGATGCATTTTCTCGTCAGCTTAGTGTGAGCAGCATCGTAAGGAAGAGATATACCATATCGATGGTTAGAAATAACATCGTATATTGGTAATAGGCATGACTTCTGGGTCAATAGGGAGTAAATACGCATCATGACTTTTGAGTCAATAGGAAGTAAACGAATAATAATCACTGAAGTTCGATTGCCTGACTCGACAAATTTATAAAGTTGCTTATCACTTAAGACTCGGTAAATTGATGAACCATGCAAACTTAGTAAGCTATGAAGCTTACCAGTGAACTTGTTATTTTGTAGATTTTATTTTACGAGTTGAAGATCAGATCATCTTGAAGACATCACACTATCTTGGGAGCTCGTTTGGTGGTATTTACATCACTTAGTTATTTGGCATGTATTAGGATGATATTAACCTTTGTTGTTGTACTAAAGATATTGAAATCTACTATGTTGAATGTGAATATGCATGATGTACAATTTAGATGTTTAAGCTTAAGATGCTTGTAAAGACTTAGAAGTTATGTATGTTGTATGATGACCTAATGCATTACTTGTGTTGGATGTGTTTGAGATATTAAACTTGTGTCTTGACATAATTCTTGAGATTCTGCATACTTGTTTCAGTAGAACTTATGCATGTATCGATAGAAGTACAAGGTAGGAGAGAGGTTGTTCTCTGACTCGAGTTGCATCGATAGTTGAATTACGAGTATCAGTAGTTTTTAGTATTGATGTATCGGTAGTTTGTATGCTTATACCAGTAGAAGTTACAGGGTGAGAATTTTTGCTCCCTGGAGTTTTTGGTATCGGTAGTTGCATGACTTGTATCGGTAGAGTTTATACTTGTATCAGTAAAGCTAGCACACGTACCGGTAGAAATCTACACAGTTTCTAAATTATTCACTAACTTGACTACTACTGATACTTGACCATCAGGTACAGGTAGAAGTCTCATAAAATATTGGAACTGTCATTTTTACCCTTTCTAAATTGTGTTTATGTTTATGGTGATATATATATATATATATGTGTGTGGGAAGTGATAACTTTAATAAATAAAGTTGAATAACATGGTGTTAAAGATGAAACAGTGAAAAATGAATAGTAAAACACCAAAAATCCTAATCGGTGACAGTGTTCGGGTTTTGGGTGTTACATTGAGACTCAAGTTTCCCAGGATTAAATACTCGAGATTGACTTACACTCTTCTATCCTTTGATAGAACTCTTTTCAGTATCTAATGACCTTTTCAAAACTGGTAAGTCTAACTCAAGTGGCTCTTCTCCTGATGGGTTTATTTGCTTGTACTTATTTGATGATAACTCTAATGATTCAAACTAAACTATTGGATTGAATCCTTTCGCGTTAGCTTTCAGACATGTATCATCCTCAGTTTGATATAGAGAGTCAAATGAAATACCTTTCGATGGATCTTTGTATCTTCATTTTGCATGAGTCAGCGGGTCTTCCTTAGAGACAATAGAACAATCTTTAATCTCATCAAGAGATCTTACGGCCTTGAGTACATTAAAGGTCACCTGTTCATCTTGAACTCGCATGGTGAGTTCACCTTTCTATACATCGATTATTGTCTTGCCAGTTGCCAAGAAAGGCCTTCCTAGGATGATTGGTACTTTTTTCTCTGCTTCAAAATCTAAGATAATAAAGTCAGCAAGAAATATGAACTTATCAATACGTACCAGGACATCCTCAATCTTTCCTTCTAGATATGCCAAAGATTTATCTGCCAATTTGAGTGTAACAGTAGACGGTGTGGCCTTACCAATACCTAATCGTCTAAACAGAGACATAGGCATTAAGTTGATACTTGATCTTAAATCGCACAAAGCTTTACCATAAAAGGTTTCTCTAATATTGCAAGGTTTACCAATACCTATTATGGATGAATAAGTTACATTCTGTAGTAAGGGCTACAGTTTCAAATTCCCTCAACCTTCTCTTCTTAGATAGAAATTCCTTCATGGCTTTTGCATAATTCGGCATTTGCTCGAAACCTTCTACCAACGAAATGTTGATACGTAGTTGTCTCAATACATCAAAAATTCTCCTATATTGCATATCTTGCTTATGTTGCTGGAGTCTTTGAGGATATAGAGGCTGTGGAAACTTGCCTTGGACTAGACAGCTCTTCCAAAGTAATGTCTCTGCATCTGACATAAATGTAAGATTCTCAAAATTGACAAGTTTACAGTTTACCTCATTAGAGTTTCCAAAAGTTTGTTCCTGTGGCTTGAGAGTTTCAATTTTCGATTGAATCTCTTCTTTTTCTTGAGCACCAGTGGACTTATCTTTGACCTCGACAACATTATGCTCTAATGTTCTTCCACTTTGTAAGGAGACTTCTTCGCAATTCTCCTTTCTCAGTTTTCTTGGGTTCTCCATGTAATTGGGTATAG
The DNA here is from genome assembly GCA_005610355.1 of Gossypioides kirkii. Classification (NCBI taxonomy): domain Eukaryota; kingdom Viridiplantae; phylum Streptophyta; class Magnoliopsida; order Malvales; family Malvaceae; genus Gossypioides; species Gossypioides kirkii. Next base: position 19,158,562 of record CP032245.1, read on the forward strand.
CTCATTGTGGTTTATTACGAAGTTCAGCTTGTGGTGGCTGAGCTGCAACATGATTAAAACCGTAAGTAGTAAACTATTTCAGCATTGAAGAGATAAAGGATACCTGAGTTGAGAGTGAAGCGAGGGCGTCTACTTCATGCACTTTGACTACTCGTCTTCCTGAAGTTGTTTGATTTGTTTGCCACTAGTAATTGTTACTAGCGATCCTCTCGATGATTTCGTAAGCCTCATTATAAGGCTTCGACAATAGAGCATCATTAGCAGAAGCATCTACCACAAACCTTGTGTGTACGTTGAGACCATTATAAAATGTCTCCAACTGGATGCAATGTGGAATCCCATGGTGAGGGCATCTACAAAGTAACTCTTGAATCTCTCCCATGCCTCATACAAGGACTTATCATACAATTGTTGGAAAGTAGTGATCTCAATTCGTAACTTAGCATTTTTTCTAGGTGGAAAATACTTTACCAGAAAGCATTCAACTAATTCTTGCTAAGTTGAAATTGAATTGGGTGGCAACGAACTAAGCCATGCTCGTGCTTGATCTCACAATGAGTACGGGAACAACTTCAATCTCAATGCATCTTCAGTTACACCAACCATCTTAAAGGAATCACTCACCTTCATGAACAGTCGAAGGTGAAGGTATGGATCTTCTTTGGGCATTCCACTGAACTAGCCTATTGTTTGAAGCATCTGGAACACCACAGGCTTCAATTCAAAATGCGGTGCCTTGATCTTCGGTCTCCGAATTCTCAGATTTAATTCGTTAAAAAGAGGCATAGCATACTGGCTTATAGCATGATCCTTATCATCAGCAATTTGAAAAGAAATAATTTCACAAATAATTTTAACAATCCCCGACAATGACACCAAAAAATTGGAACGATGAAAATGTGCAAGTGTACACAATCGTATTCAAGTAATAAAGTGACAAAAAAATGTTGAGTATCGTACCCACAAGAACTCTACTATGAAAAGTATTTATGAATTATTAATAAAAAATTTGGTTAAGAACAAGATAATAATTGTGAAGGATATTAATCTAAAGTATTAACCTACACTAAATTAATCTAAGTTAAAGCTAAAACTAAATTCCAATGCTCGATTTCTAAAGGTTTAATCAATATGACATTAATGTGTTAGGTAAATTGCTTTAATTACTCAATTAAATCTAAATCATGTTCATGCTTCTTACGAAATATATTCATGGCAACCCTACTCGACTAAATTATGAACAACATCACTTACTAAAATTCATTCATCTCTTGAACATATCTCTATGCCAATTCAACTGACTAAATCAATTTTAATAAGCAAATCTGTTATTGCACATACATTCTATATGAAAGCTAAAGAATCTCTTGAACATATCTCTATACCAATTCAACCGACTAATTAACAATCATAAGCAAGTAAAGGATCAAGTGAAGTAACAATCATATCTCTATGTTGAAACAATTTAATCAAAAAGATCCTGCAAGTTATGCAAGACTATTTATTGTTTAATACCATCACTAATCTAACCTTCAGCTCCCTTAGAAGATTAGACATGCACAAATTAAATAGTGTGTCCATTAATCACAATTTCAATGCACTTAAATGATTAATTCAATAGTTATATCACAAGGGTAATGCAATAATAACTTAGGCATGATAATATTTAATTTAACAGAATATTCAGGGCATATAACAATATGAACATGAATTAAATATAAGCAAGCAATTAAACACAATCAACCCAACACTTAAAGAATTTTAGTCATTCCAATTAAATAAATAATAGCATTCATAATAGTATTCATCATAATAACAAACAACAATCTAAAATAAAGAAAAAGAATAGGATTAAATCGCCGATTTCTTAAGAATTATTGTTGCGTTCTTCGTCGTTCTTGCTCGATTCTTCTTAGATCGAGGTCTCTGATGAACACTCAACAAAGACTATGGAAGGGCTGAAGAACCACTCTTTCTCAAGAGGGGAAATTGTCAAAGGAAGAGGGGAGAAAATGGATGGAAGGCTTAGAGAGCAATTGAGAGAAAGAAGAGAGAATAGAGTGAATTGGTGTGGAAAATGTGGTAAGTGAGGGTGGTATTTATAGGTGAGAGTTGGCGCTATATTTAGTAAATAAATATCAGCCACCAACATCCCTTGGCAGGCCATGCATAAGCAAGGTTTGACAAGTTCAAACTTTGCTAAATTTGGCTTGGGGTGAATATTTGAAACCATCAAAAGTGGAGGGGTTTGAATGGGATTTTGAGAAAATTTAGGTGCTATTTTGCAAGGTTGAAATGGTCAACATAATCAGCTGAACTGGTCAGCATTTGGACGGCACATGGCTACCTCAAGTCAGTGTGGTTCGGCCCTCGGTTGTATGTACTTCAAGCCACTTTGCTTTGGTCTTTATAATTTATTTTAAACCCACATTAATTGAATTAAAAATATAATTATAAAGAATGATTTTGCTTCATATTAGACTGAACTTAGCTGGAAAAATATTCTTCTTAGCTCTTCATTAACTCAGTGTAAAAATTCCCTCAACAATTCAAGCTGTCGGTAGTGTCTGCTGGGTCGATTTTCACCAATTGTGCAAAACTGTCAAAAAATCACCAAATTCATGCTTAATTTTTATCAAAATAATTAAAAATAAATATGTTAGAAATTTTATCACAAATTAATTATTTTATAATTATATTGTATTTTTCGACATTAATTACTAAGAATTTTCATGAATTTGAGTTAAAAATGGTATGAAAAAGTCTATATATTTTCATCGTTTCAGCGCCTCTAGGCAACTCGTCCCATTATATTTTTCAAATTTCAAGGCCTTGAACATGTGAGGAAGCCCCAAATCTGGGACCAAGCTTAATTCCTAGCATTAATCCCGTAGAAGACCTCAGCTCCCTCTATAGCTCTGACTTTTTCCTTTAACCACTTGCAACGCCCCTTTCAACTGTTTAAGGAACTCCATTCTTGTCTTCGCTGCCTCCATCATATCATCAAAGTCGGGGATGATGGGGTTCGCAATATTATCTCCTAGGTTGGAACCTGATCCCATTGGATAGTTGGTTGGCCTTGAAGCGCTGGTTGGGTGTTGTTGTGTTATTATGGTAACAAGAGCCCCTCGTGAATATGTTTTAGGTGGAACTTGGATGTGTAGAGGAGTATAGCCTGAGGGATACCTGGGATCCTCACTTTCGTTTGTCGTAAGACTCTTTCCTTTGTCAACTCCTCTATTCAGTAGTTTGGTTAACTGGCATATTATGTTCCTTGTGATTCAATAATCTGGTCTTTCATATCTTGCTGAACTCTTGCCAGTTGGTCTTCCAACTGTGTTTGTATTTTTTCTTGCATGTCCCTTTGAATTTGTTTTACTCTCTCTATTCTTTGATCCTTGGCTTTAGACTTACCGCGAGTTTGGTAACGATGTAGATTCTCAATGGTTTCCAATGTAACTGTTACAATTTTGATTAATTAGGGATATTTTCTTGAAATTAGATGCATGTTATAAAATGTGATGCTTATGAATGCATGTATGCATAACAAAGGCATTGATTCTTAATTTAATTTCATTAGAAAAACTTCACTAGATAACAAGTTTCTTTACATAAGGAAAATTTACATATATGACTTTGCTCTAATTCTCAAAGTCTTTATTTTCCTAAGAAGCCAAGCTAATTTTTGACCTCGATCTGATTTCGATTCATACTTAAAACTCAAAACATCTACTTCAACAGCTAACATTTGCAACTGATCGACTACCTCTCGCACTTGGGTCAAAGCCTCGCCCATAACATAATCTTTGTCGCGAATCTCAGTTCGTTGTTTTTAAGGTTCTCTCAAGAATCTTAGTTCGTATCTCTCTATTCTTTAGTGAGGCCTCGAGTTCTTCCACTCTCGTCTTCAACTCCTTATTCTCAGCTCAACTTGCTTTCAATTCTGTTACCGAGTTACGACTGCGATGTCTGTGCAGGGATTCCTCTAACTCCACTATTCGGACCCTTAACTCAGCTTTCTCAACTTCACTCTCTAACATTTTACTTTTCATGGCATCCTCTTGGATTTGAGCATCTTAAAACTTTCTTTTCCATTGATCTCTATTCCTTTCCTCTCGAATTTCTTGTTTCCACTGTTCTGATATTTTGCCCAACCCGAAGGTTCTAATCGACAAACGGAGCTTCTTATAGTCTTTCTTTAAGCTATCTAGGTCCTCCTCGGCCTTATTCTTTCCTTTCCTCAGTTTCTCTGCCTTTAAATTTTGGATGTCGACATCCAAACCCAAGTGCATCTTCTCCTCTTCTAACATCTCTATCTTTTACCCAATTTAGAATTCTTCTTCTCAAAGTCTTTCTTGATGATCTCTAGTTCTGATGGGATAACTTGCAATTGCTTCTCGATCGGGCAAATATTTTTCGAATTCGATATGAGAATGTTGTCATTGATCCTCTATTCTCCACCAATCATACTCCGGGGTTGTCATAGGATTTGCCGCAAACATCTTCATCTTGTGAACTTGGGCCCATGCATTCTATATTTCTCGAACCCTCTTCTTATAACTATCCCCTTTATATGAAAACTCGAATTAAGCCAAACCATGCGTTGTTGGAATGAACTGCCTCGATCTAAATTATCTCAGCACAAGCAAAGGAGCATACCTTACAGCTCTCCATATCCCGAGTAAGGGAACCTAATTGAAATCTCCACATCGAAAAAGGATCTCACCGGACATTAACCAAGTTGCTCGCCACTCGATGTCCTCGTTTCGGAGACTTTGAAGTATCACCATCCACATTTCTTCAGAGATGTTTTCTTTCCTTTGTGTAGTTACAAACTCTTTCAAAGGAGAATAACTCTCAAAAAAACCCGATAGGAGACCTTCTCCACCTTTCAAAAGTGGCTATGGAACCAAACCATCAATAACAGTACGCAACTGATGAATCTTCCTTCTCCTTCTCTTCGACATAGGTTCAACGATATGAAAGTTTCAGCCAATATTGCTGGGACAGGTGTGACCCTTTTATCCAGCCGATCGTATAAATCAATAACTGCATCTTCTATGTGACTTAGAGCCTTGGGAAAATGACCAACCCATAAAAAATTAAGGCAAAGATGTCGACTCTATTCCACGCATCTATGTGCACTAGGATCAAATCTCACAAACTCTTCCAAGTAATGCATTTGTTGTCGCTTGGTACTTTAATTCAACCTGTGACCCATTGCTCACTCATTCCCATGATGTTCATTAATTGCTTGAGAAAGGTTAGGATATTGATAGCTCTAGTGTACACTTTATCAGCCAGAATCTTCGGGCAACGAAGTAGGGTGGTGTATTCTTCTACTGTGGGTGTCATGTCTACATTTTCGAAAGTGAAGCAACTGTAGGCTGGGTTCCAGTGTTGTGGTAAGGCTCGAAAAAGATGCTTACCTTAAATTCGAGTAGGTATGGTAGATCCCCAATTGATCCCATATCTCTTTTAGCTTTTACAAACTATTCTGGGTTACGCTTATTCGGGTGTAGTCCCAAAAATTCAATGTATGCTCTTCTACTAAGCTATCACCTTTCTAGCGTTGCATATCCTCCTACCATGTACGCACAACCACATTATCCTCTACCTTATCAAGATACTGCTTTTCCATGATCTGTTCTCTATCAATAATTGAGCTTAAATCAATACCTTTCATGAAAATATTGGTACGGATGTATCCCAAAAGCAATTCACTATCCTGCACAGAGGTGAAAACCTCACGAATGAGTAACTTCTCACTTCCACTTAAAGGGTGTAGCAACGAATGCAATTAATACGAATAATCCTATACTAGCAAACACAATATTATCAAAGCGACACATAAAAATAAAATCCAAGGAATCACACATTAAATTAAACCGAATTTTCAATTTTAAACAAAAAGACCAAAAATAATCAACTTTTGGCTTGACTCTTATTGTCCCTAGTGGAGTCGCCAAGCTGTCCAAACCTTTATTTTTGAAAAGTCCCGAATTTTATTTTAAAACCGAAAATGGAATCGTCACCAATCCTTTTTAATTTGGCGTGATTAGATCACCTTAAAATATTTGAATTTATTAAAACAAATGTTTTGGTCTTTGAAATCTAGAAAATAAGTTCGGGAGTCGGATACGTGTGAGGAAAGATTAGCACCCTCACACGCCCAAAATTGGTATCTAGTCGATTATTTAATGTCTTAATTGTTCAAAATTTGAAAACTCGAGTAAATTTAAAATACGATCCTTAAATGAATGACATATTTTGATTTTGTTTAAAAAATTGAATTTTTACGAAGAGATGCTCTTTTATTTCGAATTAATCGAGAAAAAGTTATGTCCAGAATGTTAGGGCACAACATTCTCGAATCTTTGAAAATAAAGGATATTTATTAACCAAACATTATATATTTTGATTTTAAATAGGATATTCAATTATGTAAGTTTAACGAAAAATTATGCCCAATACGTTAGGGCATAATTCCTTGAATCTCTTAAATAAAATAACATTACCTCGATTTTTGAGATAATTTAGGTATTATAAAATTGACATGCAATTTATTTTATTAAAATATTTTACAAGGGATAAATTAATAAATTTACAATTTAATTAGTATTGATAAAAATAAGACATACATGGATAAAATAAATTAATTAAATATACTTAAATACAATTTATAGAAACAAAAATAAAAAATAAAATAACAAATAAAATAATGATATTATTGTAACTAAAATGGTAATGAACATAGATTAATAATGCAATGACAAATATACAGAACTCATTCATAAAATAACGAATCAAACAATATTAAATTAGAAAGAAAATAAAAGCAAGTAGTTAAATGATAGACAACAATAATAAATAAATAAATAAACAATATAAAAATAAATAAATAAATGCAAATCGAATATCAAAATAAATAAAAAGAATCAAATTAAAAATAGACATAATAAAAAGGGCAAAATTAAAAAATAATGAAGGGATTAAATTTAAATTAAGACAAAATTTAAAGCAAAAATTAATATAAACATAAAGAAATCGGCCAAATTTGAATGTTCGGAGAAACACAGGGACTGAATGGGCAATTTGCTCAAGTCTTTCCACGTGTCATCTCCCAACAAAAAAATAGATAGAGGATCTAAATGTAAAAAGAATAAAATTATGTGGCTGAATTGTAATAATTTAAAAAATAAACAGAGGATGGAATTAAAACAACATGCAAATGCGAAAGGACCACGGTTGTAAATAGCCCATTGGTCCAAAAACACGCAGACCCTCAACTCTTTGGGTCGGAACCGAGTCATGTTACCTAAACGGCGCCATTTTGAGGCCACTAATACAGGCCATAAACGACGTCATTTAAGGGTATTATATAAGTAAAAAAACATTAAAAAAAGTCATTTTGACACTCTCTTAAAAAAAACTTTAAACCCTCCTTTTTTGTCCATAACCCCTGTGTCCGGCCTCAGGCTAGGTCCCCGTCCGCCGTGGGTGTCACTATAGGCCACCATCATCGGCAGCAGTGACCACCACCTACGATGGTCGAGATTTAAAAAAATGAGGGTTTTTACCCTTTTCATCTCCGAAGTCCGAATCTGAGGTCGAAAGCCACCAAATCTAGCTTTAAAATCCCAAAAGGAGATAAACATCCTTTCATTTTTTGGGTTTTTTATTTTTCGTCTTTGCATCGAGACCTTCTCAAATATTAGAGGTATTCGAAGGCTTCTCTCATCGACGACACTACCCTTCATCGAGGGTAAGGACCTCGACCACCAACCAAGGGCGACAATGGTGATGTTCAGGTAATAACTCGAACCACCCTTTTTCTTTTACTTCTTTTATTTAATATTTACCTTCAAAATATAAAAAAATAAAAATAAAATAGAAAAATATATGTATATGAAGAACAATATACCTTGAAAATTATTTTGTTTTATTTCTTTGTGCTTCGTAAAAAAAAGAAAACATGTTACATTGTGGCTTAAATAGCTAATATTCAAATCAATGCTCTGTCTCTTTTTTCTCTGCTTTTTGCAGCAAATAACGACGGTGGAAAAGGGCTTTCGGTCGCCCAATGTGGTGACTAGTGCCAAAGGTGTGGTGGGTGACCTCGGGAACGCACGATTGACGTGGCATGAGCATGGGTGAGGTGGCTACTGGTGGCTTCCCAGCAAATTAGGGTTTCTGCCCTTACATTAGATTTGGGCTTGCATGGGCTCTTGAGTAATTGGTCTTAGTGGGTTTTGGTGATTTGGGCTAAATGATTTAAGGTTTGGGTTATTGTAAATTGGGTACTGGGTTTTAGCTTATGTAAATGGGTTTATGTTTTTTTTTGGTAATTGGGTTTGTAAATGGACATTTAAAATTAAATTCTTTTTTTAATTTTATTTTGTTTTGTTTTTTTGTTGGTTTTTGGTTTGTTTGCGGCCGGGTAAATTGAGCTTATTACGAAATCGATATTTCATCCTTGGAAGGGGAAGTGGAAAGCTTTGTGAAAACTGAGATTGAGCCTCAATCCAATAAAGAATCACTCCTCACGAAGGAAGATGACGGTTCCCATACCCAAAATTTAGATCATCAACTAATTATTGTTACAGACACATTGACAAAAGAAATATTAGTTGAACATATTATAGACCAAAGATTCAATTTCCAATGGAAAATTGCTAAAATGTACAATACTTTCCTAGTACAACAAATCCCTAAAGAAATTACTAATGTGAAAATTTTTCAATTTTTGCAGAAAACAAGAAATATTTACAAGGTAAAGTCCTAGTTCTCAGAATGAATTATAATCACATCCGTAGAGAAAGAAAGAGTACATCTATGGGAGAGGCCATTATCGCAATGGTACCATGAACCAAAGGATATAGAACAAGGTGATAGAAATTACGAAGGGAAACAGATGGTTGCCGCAACACCAATATACAGATATCCAGTAAATTAACCATTATTACTGAATGGGATAATCGAGCAACTATCAACCCACCACACAAAGGCATACCAATTCCGTAAGTGTGTCAACAATGAAGGCAATTACGAAAATGGGTGGTGGCAAAAAATAACAGCTATCGTGAATAGATATGACCGACAAAAAGTGTTGGCGGTTATCAACGCAGGGAGAAAAGGAAAATTTAAAGAAAGAGATAAACACCATAGAGTAACTTGGCACGACGGCTATTAGGCGAACAATGATAAAATGGACTGTTCTCAGGTGCTGAAGTGCTCACTAACACTCTTGTCAGACAATTCTAACAAGTACTAACATGCATTTTTATATATATTTATACTAACCTAACTAACTTTTTTATTTTCTTTCTTCTCAAGATTTTCATTGGAACTGACACATTTGTGACGATACAGCCTCTCGACGTCACGACAAAGCATCCAAACTACCCTAAGAACATCCAGGCATGCTATGACGCGACATACTCCCGGTATGTTGCGCCATAAGGGTCAGAGTGCTGAAAAATCAAAACTGATAGGTTTGTCGCGACACATGAGAGGCTATGTTGTGACATAGACGACAGTCTGCTGGAAATTCAAGACTGACGGGTTTGTCGGGACACAGGGTGATCTATGCCGCGATAAATAGGGTACTGAAAGGTTGGTTGCGACATACATTGTTACGACGTGAAATTGTCTGCAAAATTGATAGGGTTGGCCCGACCCGTTTGCTCAACTTAGCTGTAAAACACACATTTTACCCGACTTTTACACACTAAAACCCTAAAAATCCCCTAACTTAAAACCTAAAACCCTCTTAAATCGCTCTCAAATCACTCCTAACTCTTTTAAATCCCTCATTCTTCTTTACCCCTTCAAACCTAAAACCTTCCATTCTCTAAGAAGGGTACCCTTCATCTTCAAAGAGTCATCTGACCTCTTTGGCAAGGCACACATCAAAGGTATTTATGAAATTTTACTATTTCATTCATTACTATTCACTTTTATTCAAAGATATTGTAGATTGCAATGTCGCCCCAAAAGAGAACCATGGTGCAAGATAGTGATAGCTATTCAGATTATGAATGGTTTGCAAACGCTCAATTTGAGAAATACATTTTGGCTTCACAAGGTCGAACTCTCATTCAAGAACAAGGTTTCGAACCCTTGATGATTCTCTACAAGGAGGTATGGCCACTAGTACAGTACCATCAATGGGAGCGATTTTGTGTTCTTCCGATAGGTAACGTAGTAGTGCTGGTAGTCCATGAATTTTATGCATCCTTTAAGGATGACATGATTAAGAGAAAACCCTTAGGAGTAGTGGTAGTTAGAGAATGCGATGTTCGTATGTCGCCTAAAGATATCTACCAATATTACAATGTCCTTTATTATGAAAAAGATTATGTAAAGAAAGTGGACTTTTATTTATTTAAAAATGTGGATATGGAGGAGATCATTAGGTTTTTTATAGAGGGGTGAGGTGTTTGGAACTATAAACCTGACATAGGCACACCCTCCAACTTTAACGAAGCTATCATGTTTTTGGTAGCTAAAATGTGGATGCAATTCTTATCTACACGAATTATACCTACATTAAATGTCTCTAGCGTTAACTCTTTGCGAGCATTACTATTATATGGCATTTTGCAGCACAAAAAGAATTGTATTGGCTCTTGGATTTTTGAAGAAATGAAACAATGCACCTAAGGCCAAAAGAGTGGTCTCTTTTTCCAACACTTGGTAACAACCATATGTACAAAGGCAGGCGTACCAATGAAAGAAAATGAACAATTCCTAAAGTCGACTTGGAGCATCATAGGAGATTCATTGTACAAGCAATATGTCGAGCTTCAAAGGAAGCAAATCAAGGAGTGGAATCAAAGGAGAAAGGAAAATATGGATGTATAGGCTTCATTGAAAAGAAATTAGAAAACTAAAAAGAGCCAAGGAAGCATCGAAGCCAAACTCAATGGAATGATATTTTGGATGCAAGAAACTAGACCCTTTCTCCAAGAGTTTACGCGAATTAATGGGTTACCAGTTCCAAATTATCCACCAAGTATGTTTGAGGGAGAAAGAGATGATGAAGAAACTGATTTAGATAATGTGGGGCAAGGAAGCCATAAGACAAAAGATAAGTATGAAGCTATGTTCCATCTTCAATATTTGACACCCAAAGGGCCAATAATTCAGAGTCCAATAATGCAACAAGGTAGGAGCTCTTACCAAACATACTCTGACAAAGGCAAAGCTCCCATTGATCCTCAATCTGACTCTGAGGATGATTGAAGTGTTTAGGATTTATTTACTTTAAATACTTGTAACTTGTGGATTATTTTTTGAATTTTGTTTCTTTTAAGACTTATATAATTTGTAGGAGTAGGATTAGGAGTTATTTTGCATATAAGCCTTAATTCTTTTTTGTAGGAACCTCACATTATGGAGACACAACAATTTCAAGCATTCACACCAAAAGGAGAAGGAAAACCACCATGAGGAAAAGAGGACCTTCACGATCAATCGGGTAACTTCTTTCCTCACTACTTATAGGATTACACATTAAGGATAATGTGTTTTCTAATGTGTAGGGGTAACATAGGAATTTATGGCATATAGTTTTCATTTTTTAGTTTATATTTGTCTTTTGATGTGTGCTTGAGCTTGTAAAAATACAAGTGATTGGTTAGGAGCATGTATAATAGGTTGATTGTGTTTATTGATAAATTTGGCATGATGATAAGGAACTTTTAATTTTTGAGCATGAAATTTTTGAAGTTCTATAGGTTACATTATGCCTAGATAGGAAGGTATTATTGATACCAAATGATGTGCATAATATAAGGAAACGAGCATGCTAGTATATATGATAGATGATTATTTTGAGATTAGGTGAGTAAATTGATATTTGTGAATATTAAGGTGTTTAGGGATGACCTAAGGCATTATTTGGATACATCTAGAGCTAAAAAGCCAAACCCTATTCTGAATTTCCAATTAGTACCCATCTTTGTGTCTTATGACCCTTTTTGATGAATCACACTATAAGCCTTTTTAAACCTTAAATGATGATTTGTATATACTCTTTTCTTTGGTCCTGTTTTGCATGGAAATAGATGTATGACCATTGGTATTGAGGGTAAGTAGACACATTAAGGTGGAGGTTACAAAATAAAAATAGGAAAATCAATATAATGAATGAACTATAGTTTAGCCAAAAAGAGAGAAATAGTGAAAATTAAAAAAAAAAGAAAATAAGTAAAAACAAAAGAATCATGAGTAACAAAACATGTGAATAGTGACAAAATCACAAAAGTCACCAAAAAGAAGAAAAAAAATTTACTCAAGAAACAAAAGAATAAGAATACTCATAGGCTAGCTAAAAATATTACTTTATATTGATTTCCTAAAATGGAGAGACAAGGAAGGAGAGAGAATGAGAAATAAGGGGGTGAGATGGAGTGGGACAAAAAGGGGAAGAATGGGAAACAATACGTTGTGCCAAACTGTTTTCATGTTTATAACCTCTTTTGTGCTTAACTGTTCTTTGAAAATCATACCTATCCTAAGCCTCAACACGTTACAAGTCGAAAAGTCTTATGTGACCTAAACAACTCTATGCATAGGTAGATGTGGAAATTGCATAATCTTATCATAATTGTTTGTATTGTACTATGATAATCAAAATACTTATATTATGCGTTGATGGATATATATTGATAAAACTTAAATAGTTTATTTCTTGTAACCTACTGAACTTATATGGTTTCTACTTAAAAATGGTAAAATTGCTCACTCATCATGTTAGAATTATTAAGAAATGCATAAGGCCTAGAGTAGATGTTAGAAAACCTAATCCTTGTATAATACAGTTTCAAGCTCATTTACTTTTCTCTTATTATTTCTCTTCTTTGTTATTTGATTTCTGTTTTCTTGTTTGATTGAGGACAAATAAAGATTTAAGTGTGGGGGAGTTTGTTCTGCCGGTTTTATACCTAGCAGATTGAACTAATTTTCATAATTGAAGAGCTTGAAATCAAATATTTTTCCTTATGTTTTCATAGATTTTAACTTAGTTTCTATCTTTCGAATAAATTGTGCTAAAAGGTTATTTTAAAGTTTTCAAGGCCAAATGAGGCCTAAAGATTAGCTAACCTACTTCGTGAGTGCACAAGAGACTCTTAGCAGCTGAGCAAAAGCAAATTTGATCACTTAGTCACAACATAGGGAGCTCTATGTCGCAACAAAGGGATCAACAGCGAAGATGAAGGAGACTGCTTGCTTTGTCGCGACACAGGACTTGGTGTGTCGTGACATTGACTCTAAAACACAAACTCTGCATCAAACGAAGAGTGTTTTCATCTTCAAAATATGACCTAAACACGAAGGACTAAAGCTAACCTAGTGTTGATAAAAACAGCTAAACAAGGATATAAATAGGGCCTTTAGCACTAGGTTTAAACACACCATTTTTTAGTTTTTAGTTTTACTTTATAATTTTAATTTCAGAAATGAGATTGTAAAACCCGCATAAACGTTCGAGGAAGTTTTCCCGATAGATTATTAATACAAATCGAGTTTCTTTTTCATTTGAGTATTCAACTATATGTTTCTATAAATCTTTGTTTCCATTATGATTAAGAACACCATGAGGAACTAATTTTATTTTGGGGAATTAGGGAGTGAAAGTATGATTATTTAATTATTGTTTAATAGAGATTTTTACATTCGAATCAGTTGTTTAGGAAAGGAACAACATCAAACAAACACTAGGCCTGACAACCCTAGAACGTCATTTAGGTGGGAATGAACCCAAAATTGGTATTGCCTATCCGTGAACACCTTTTCCTCAAACTGATTTATATTGTGACATCTAGCGATAAGTAGTCTCTATCAACTTGCTATGCCGACAGAAGATTGAGTGATCCAACTGAGGTAGTGATTAGTTGATTGAAGGAAAATCCCCAAAACCCAATAATTGAAGAACTCATACTGAATTGAAAGAATTGCTCGATAGTTCATTTGGGGGTTTAGCTTCGAAAGGAAAAAAATAGCCCTAGTAGACTGGGGTTCCATGTCTCAGCCACGCTTAAATGGAGGACTTGGAATTTGTCGATTGGAAGACCATAATACTTCTTTTCTCCTAAAACTGGACTTTCACCTTATAACAAAAGATGATGCTTTATGGGTTCAAGTGCTCCGTTCAAAATATAAACTAAATAAAAGATTCTCGGATAGCATTGAACGTGGTAGCTACTCATCCATTTGGAAGGGTATTGCATAGGTCTGGCCGACTCTCATTCAAAACTTATGTTGGGATATTGGATCAGGAGACTCCATTCAATGATAGGACGACCCTTGGGTCCCAAATATAAGCCCTTTGAAATTGAAACTCACCTCCCCAGCTCAGCCTTACGCTGACTGCGTTTTAAAATATATGGTCACTGCAAATGGCACTTTGGATCTGCTAACATTTAGATAGCACCTACCTGAGAGCATCATTGAAAAAATTATAAATATCCCACCACCTCATGCTTTGGCAGGAAGGGATAGGCTTCGTTGGTGTCCATCAAGGGATGGCAGCTTCTCAGTAAAATCTGCCCACCGACTGCTTAAAAGAGCCTCTTGGCATGAGCAAGCTAAGAAATGGAAGTCAGTTTGGCAGTATCATGGCCCCCATCGGGTTAAAATTTTCCTTTGGTTAGCCTTCTCACAAAAACTCCTAACGAACCAAGAACGACTTAGACATTCTATAAGCCAAGACTCCTCGTGTCCACTTTGCCATAAAGATATAGAAGATACGTTACATGTTTTGCGTAATTGTAAAGAAGCTGAAATTGTGTGGAAGTTTTTTGTTCCCAAGGAACAGTGGCCAGAATTCTTCTCTGGTTCACTGGAACAGTGGTTAGAAACTAACCTTGCGAGCAATGGAAGGTTAGAAAGGAGCAGCACCCCTTGGTCCACTCTGTTTGGTATCCTCATGTGGAGGCTATGGAAAAATCGCAACATCTTTGTCTTCCAAGGTTTGACCTGGGATTACATGGACACAATCAAGGTTTTCACCGCCTGGACAGATCAGTTTCACGCAGCACGAAACAGAAGCCATAGGGAAATTAACTCCATTCTCCTGAACATTGTACCAGAGCATCATCACAATAGTGACCTTGAAAACCTCTAGGGTTAGGTAGTTTCTTTTCTTTTTTTCACCAAAAAAAAAGTTTAACTTTAATTAGAATAATCCTAAATATGACTCCTAAAAAGTCATATTTAGGCACCTAATACTAACACGCTACATCATTTTTTAAGAATGCATGAATCATAAAATATATTAAGAAACATCAAATTCACTTTTATTACTATTTTTAACTTTAAAGTTAATCAATTTTTTTAATAAAATTTTAAAACCCTAAACCTGTTTACACCTTAAATCTTAATCTAATGCTTTCCCTAGAATTATAAATCTTAAAATTCAAACACACAATACCATAAATCATAAATCTAGTTGAAGAAAACATGAACATTGTGTTACTATTATTATTTTTTAATTTTATTTATTTTTTACATTAATTTATGTAATTAATCAAAACTAATTAGGGTTAAATATTATTAAGGAGAATTGATCTAGTGTTAGAAGTGTATCATATTAATTAGAATTCTTTTAAAAAATATTAAGTGATACATTTTTCTGGATGCATACAAAGCTTGGGGCGGTTATTAAGGAGAATTGATATCTCTAATTTCACTCATTAAAGATTATTTTCATTTAATAAGATATGATTAATAAATTTTTTTCATGTGAAAATAAATATTTTATAAAAATAATGTTTTAATTGAGATAATTTTTATTTAGTAAATTATAATTAATGTGCTTATTTATATGAAATATTTATAATTTTACTTAAAATTTTAGGCAATATGTTATTATAAAAGAATTAATTTAATAAAATATGTATTTCATAATTATGTTTGTTGCTGTTATAAGTGTGATGTGTCACGAAACTAACTAAAAATTTGACTAAGGTAAGTACACCAATCAATTAATAATATAGCTACAGTGAGTAGAGATATTATTCCCACAAGGACTACAAGTACTAGTAATTACCGTATTTCTATTATTTAACCGAATAATTCAGATGATTGATTAAAAACTAGAATTAACTAACAAACAAAGTAAAGAACAAATCACAGAAATAACTTATTAACAACCACGAAGCAAAACAATACTCAAGAAATAATCCGCCTAAATTTCATCTGTCACTATCAATCTAAACTATATAATTTCTTTAATTAGTAACTTGATCCGTAAAAATCCATAAATTATTCTAATATCTCTTTCAAGAATAAGAGCAATTGACTTTATGTCAATTAATTCAATTTTTTTCTAATTAAAACCCCTATTATCACATTAACTCATGCTATGGATTCCTCTATTAGATTTGACTCTAATCCGATAGATTTATGTCATCTTATTTCTAGGATTGCATGAAACGTCACTCAATTGCACAAGATCTACTCTTAAATAAGATTTATTCAACCACCGATTTAGGACTAGTTTAGCATTGCTTTTGAGGAGTGCTTTTAAAAAGTGATTTTGAAAAGTACTTTTGAAAAACTTGGTTTAATATTTAAATATTTAGTATATCTGTCAAAAAGTACTTTTGAGAAATAAAATATCTATTTTAGACATGTGTTATAAAGTAAGAAATAAACATTTAAATAATGTTCAAATTAGTTAATATTATGATATATTAATAAGAATATAGAAAATAATTTATTTTATTTTGTTATTAATATTTTAATATATTAAATATAAATTTTAAATATTTTTTAAGCAATTAATCAAAGAATGGAAATTACCATATGTTGGAGGGGTGAAAACGTAATTGAACTGTCAAAATTACTTTTGAGATGAAAAAGCTAAAAATTTTAATTTTTCCATATTAGGAAAAGTGCTTTTAAAAAATTCAAAAATTTCTTTCAAAAGTTGCTTGTTTAGCCTTGCTTTTGGTTGAAAAGTACTTTTTATGTCAAAAATGCTTTTAAAAATCACTACTAGACTAAGGCTTTGTTTAGTAGTGCTTTTTAAAATCACTTTTGAACCAAAAGCAATGTTAAACAAGCAACTTTTGAAAGAAATTTTGACTTTTCAAAAGCACTTTTCCTGATATGGAGAAGTTAAAATTTTTAGCTTTTCCATCCTAAAAGTACTTTTGACAGCTCGATTACGTTTTCACCCCTCCAACACATGATACTTTCCCTTCTTTGATTAATTGCTTAAAAAATATTTATATTTTATATTTTATATATTAAAATATTAATAACAATATATAATAAATTATTTTCTATATTTTTATTAAAAGATCATAATATTAACTAATTTGAACATTATTTAAATATTTATTTATTACTTTATAACACATGTCTAAAATGAACATTTTATTTCTTAAAAGTACTTTTTGACAATTATACTAAACACTTAAATCTTAATCTAACATTTTCAAAAGTACTTTTCAAAATCACTTTTTCAAAGCACTTTTTAAAAGCACTTCTCAAAAGCAATGCTAAACTAGTCCAAAGCACATCAAACATGAATTAATAATCTAGAAATATCAAAACAATAATTAAGTATAAATAATTGAGAATAAGAAACTAAGTATTTATTTCGTAAAATAAAAATCAAACGATAGAATCCACCATAGGGTTCTCCCTTAGGTGTTTAGAAAATTAGTTCATGCTTAAAAATAAAAACATCCAAGACACAATATAGCCGAAAGAAATAAAAAAAACTCATGATAACTTCCTAATAAATCAACTGGGAATATTCAATCTTGACGAAAATCTGCTTCAAATTCAGTTTTAATGGTGTTTTTCGAGTTGTTTTATTGAGTATTCTATGATGACTCACTCCTATCTTCTTATTTTTGTCATATATACATCTTAGAATGCTCGAAAAACCTAAAAATAACGATTTTCCGTAATTCAACGTTTAATCTCGTGAGATCGACAACATACCACATGCCCGTGTGGAATGGCTCATCCTGTGTGGCTCCTGTAACTTGCTCTGATGCTCCTTTTACTCCCAAGTGCTCTATTAAGCATCAAAACATGAATTTAAAATACTAAGGGCATAAAATTAACAATTAACATCAAATAATCACCCAAAAACGTATTAAAAATAAGGTCAAAATATATTATTTTTAACATTTATCAAAATAAAATTTATTATAAAAAATTAAAATAAAATATAAAAATTCAATTTTACTAAAAACTCGAATGTTCTAG
This sequence comes from Gossypioides kirkii, assembly GCA_005610355.1. Taxonomy (NCBI): domain Eukaryota; kingdom Viridiplantae; phylum Streptophyta; class Magnoliopsida; order Malvales; family Malvaceae; genus Gossypioides; species Gossypioides kirkii. Next base: position 19,176,799 of record CP032245.1, read on the forward strand.
CGAAATGTTATTAATAACGAGTAGTTGTTGACTGTCTAATTAAACTCTCTTTTTATTATCCTTTTTTTTCTTCTTTTTTACTTGGAGAAACTTCAGATAGAATTCTCAACAAAGATTTACCCAATACCAAGTCTATATTATTTCTCATGTTGATAGACTAGTTGCCTACCATTTAGTTAATTGGGCGTTGATTTGTAATGTCATTTTATCGTAGTTTTTACACAACAGCAAAATAGGTCATTAGCAGCATTTTTAGCGGCGTTTGGACACAAAGCGCTGCAAAAGGTAAAGCATTAGCGGCGCTTTTCCTAATGCGCCGCAAAAGGTAAATCATTAGCGGCGCTTACACAAAGCGCCGCTAAAGGTCGGGTCTTTAGCGGCGCTTTACCCACAAGCGCCGCTAAAGGTCGACTCATTAGCGGCGCTTAGACAAAAGCGCCACTAAAAGTCAGGTCATTAGCGGCTGGGTAGCGGCGCTTATCCAGAAGCGCCGCTAATGGTCTGGTCATTAGCGGCGCTTCACCAAAAGCGCCGCTAAAAGTGGAGTCACTAGCGGTGCTTACCCACAAACGCCGCTAAAGGTCGTATCATTAGCGACGCTTATATAGAAAGCGCCGGTAAAGGTCAGGTTATTAGCGGCGCTTTTCTAATAAGCGCCGCTAAAGGTGTGCATTAGCGGCGCTTTTATATAAGCGCCGCTAATATATTTAAATCTTATATATCTTAAAATTAAATTAAATTTATAATGAAAGTGAATTAGATTAACAAAAGAAAGGCAGAGTTGTCTGCATGCATCACCCCCAAATCACAGAACCCTCTTCACCCCCAAATCGCAATACCCCTCTTCACCCCCAAATCGTTGAGCCCTCTTTTATTTCCCTCAGTCCGTTGCCTCTTCACCTGCAAAACCCACTTCTGTTCGCCTCACCCCGTTCCCTCTTCACCCTCAAAACCGGCTTCTCTTCCCCTCACTCCGTTCGGTCTTCACCCCAGAACCTGCTTCTTCAGCCGATCCGACAGCCGCAAATAAAACCCATTACAATCCACTAATCCCTATCGATATTTGCTAATTTTCTGCAGTAGTATTATAGTCCCTAACAGTTTTTACATGGGTCCTTCTGTCTATACTATATTTTAGACACTGGTGAATCTTGGAGTCTGTAATTTTCAAGAAGAGATAATAACACCACTATATTGGATACCCATGTTATTGTAGTTTTTGAGCTTTTTTTATGTATATTTAAGAAGATTGTATTTTGATCAGTAATTTATTTCTTTTTACAGCATACGCAGTATTGACCCATGGTGTTTTATCATATTTATTTATTTATTTTTTTGCAATCAACTGGAATGGTTGTTGAAAACTGCTTGGGTAATTTACATATGGGAAGATGAGTAATTTTTTTCCATCTTTTTATTCATGTCGAGTATTTCTGTGTATTTTTACTTTTAAGGTTTTTGCTATATATATGTTTTTTGATTATAGAGCTTTGGCTGCGAACATATTTCTACTTTAAAATTTAAAGTTACTGGTAGTTACTTTGATTTATCTCGTCGTCTCTTTGTCTATTCCATACTGATTAATTTACTTTCTTTATCTACCATTTTACAACAACTAAACTGACAAGTAAATTGTGCACGCCTGGAGCAGGTCAATCAAGAAGCTCTGCTGGAGTTAATCGTGGTCCTAAGTAAGTTTCAATTAACTTTGACACCTTTATGATGTTTTATTTGCGGATTAATTTCCATGGTCAAGTATCATTTAGCACAAAACCATTGGTCTTGCAGAGTTTAGTTTTCATATTATGCTCATATACTTAGATTTTTCATTAATTGTTTGACATTCTTCAAGTGTTTACAAAAATGTCCATGAGAAAGAAACCAGGCCCTTCACTTGATGTTGAGCATTGCCCCAGACTACTGAACCATATTCAGACCTAACCATTGATCTTCTCTTCCTTTTAGCTACAAAACTCACTGCCTACGAACCATCCACTGTCACTTTGTATATCGACTGAGCGGGGTCGATGTTTGTTAATTCCCAAGTTTACTGAATGACCCTTTTGTCCCCAAAGAAGACCGAAAATGATGGGTAATTGAGTTCACCAGGGTCTTTGAATCTCTCGGTTAGGATGCTTGACAATGGTTTTAACTTGATCAATGGTGTAGCCTAGTAAGCATAAGAAGGATATGTATTGTTTCGTAGATATATCGTATATTAGTCCCGGAGAAAGGGCTTTTTGAGGGTCGACGTGACCTGCCCCATGAACCCATGGGTTCGATAATGAACCGTCGGCTGCATCCCATAGAGATGAGTTGGTGTTGTCTCGAGTGTAGGCAGTGGTCATTAGGCAGTGTCGGCTAAATTAAGATAAACATGGTATAATTGAGAAAGAATGTAGATGCAGAGTGAAAAATCTAAATTGGTATAGGTAGAGGAGACATAGGCGGGGTCTTGACGTCTTGTCCTTCTAATTGAAACAACCGACTCTCTTTCTCTGCATGCAGACATTGTTGAAACAAATGTGATCTTCATGATTTACTTGTCTCATCTCTCCCACTCTCTTGCTTTTACTTAGAACCCAATTCAAGAAGTGTGTTAATAGAGAATTGGGAGGGTTTGAATGAAAATATTATTCATAAAATTAGGTTGGTTTAAAATATAATTTGGATTTGGATTTGAACAATTAAGGATTTAGCCTGAACTTTTTTTAAAATTTGTAATGTTTTATATTATGCAATTCATAACATATAAAAAAATCAAATTTATAGTAAGCATTAAAACATTGTCAATATGGTTATGTATAAAATTTTAATAAAAAATATAAAATTATTAAATATTAAATTAAAATAATAAATATATGTTCTAATTATTTAATTATATTAAAGTAAATAATTATATTGAATTAAATATTTAATTATTTAATTATATTAAATTAAATATTTAATTATTTAATTATATTAAAGTAAATAATTATATTAAGTTAAAAGATTTAATTATTTAATTATATTAAAGTAAATAATTATATTAAGTTAAAAGATTTAATTATTTAATTATGTTAAAGTAAATAATTATATTAATTTAAAGATTTAATTATTTAATTATATTAAAGTAAATAATTATATTAAGTTAAAAGATTTAATTATTTAATTATATTAAAGTAAATAATTATATGAAAGTAAAGATTTAATTACTAAATTATATTAAAGTAAATAATTATATTAAGTTAAAAGATTTAATTATTTAATTATATTAAAGTAAATAATTATATTAAGTTAAAATATTTAATTATATTTAATTATTTAATTAATAAAAACAGCCCAAATATTTAAGTAAAATGTTGTCACAAATATAAAGGATTTAAAGTATAATGTTGTCACCAATATATATTTTTAAATTTAAATCAATTTATAACACTTAAGTAACCATAATTTATTCTCAACTTTAGATTTCAAGAACTACAAAATGGATAAGAGTTGGATGCAATTGTCAAGGGTAACCAACGACTATCGGAATGGAGTGCAAACTTTTCTAAATTTTGCATTTCAAAATGCAAGCGAAGAGAATATGATTCTTTGCCCGTGTAAGAAATGTGGCAACATCAATTGGCATATTCGTGAAGTTGTCTACGAACATCTAGTTGTTGATGGCTTTATTCGGGGGTATAAAAAATGGATTTTTCATGGAGAGTGTACACCTAGTAGAACCTCTTCAACAATTAATCCGAGTTATCCTCATTATGCTGATCATCAGTATGCTAGAGAAGATGACATGGAAGGTATGTTGCGGGATGCATTTAATATGCACAATCATGGTTTGCAATCATTTCCATCTGAATTTATTGCATCCGATGATTGTGATATTGGTGATAATGCTTTTAACGAAATGGGAACAAGTGCACCTGATGAAGAGCCAAATGGAGAAGCGGCGAAGTTCTACAAGTTACTTAATGAAATGAATGAAGAACTCTATGAAGGATCAAAATTCTCCAAATTATCTTTCTGCGTTCGTCTTTTTCACTTAAAATGTTTGGGAGGGTGGACCGGAAACTCTTTTACGCTGCTGTTAGAGCTTTTGGCTGAGATATTTCCGTTTGCAAAAATCCCTCATTCATGCAAAGATATGAAGAAACTGATAAAGGATTTAGGCCTTGGGTATGAAAAAATTCATAGTTGCCCAAATGACTGCATGTTGTATTGGGGTGATCGGAGAAGCCAACAGTCTTGTCATGTATGCGGTACGTCTCGTTGGATGAATAAGAATGTAGAAAATGTGAATGATGATCAAGGTGAGGCACAGCCAAGAAAGAAGCCAGTGAAGATTCTACGATATTTTCCACTAATACCAAGGCTTCAAAGGCTTTTCATGTCGTCAAAGACGGTCGACTCTATGAGGTGGCATCATGATGAACGAACCGATGATGGATTATTAAGGCATCCCGCAGATTCTTTAGCTTGGAAATCATTTGATAATAAATTTCCAAGTTTTGCAAGTGATCCTCGGAATGTGAGGCTTGGGCTAGCATCTGATGGATTTAATCCATTTAAACTCATGAGTACTTCGTACAGTACTTGGCCTGTAGTGCTTGTTCCTTACAATTTGCCTCCGTGGATTTGCATGAAGCAATCTTCTTTTATCTTATCTATGATTATCCCTGGAGAGAAAGGTCTCAGGAATGATATTGATATTTATATGCAGCCACTTATTGAAGAGTTGAAACAGTTGTGGGTCGGTGTTGAAACATATGATGTTTCCAGAAAGGAGAATTTTTATTTACGTGCAGCTCTGTTGTGGACTATTAATGATTTCCCAGCTTATGCAAATTTATCTGGTTGGAGTACCAAAGGACGTTACGCTTGTCCTTGTTGTGCAGCGCAGACATGTTCAAAGTGGTTATATAATGGGAAGAAGTTTTCTTATATGGGGCATCTTCGGTGGTTAGATAGAAATCATAAATTTAGATTTCAAAGAGCTCAATTTGATGGTACTGAAGAGTTGAGAGAAGCTCCTGAGCAGACTATTGGATCTGCAATCTTATTCATGTTGAAAGATGTAGATTTCAGTTATGGGAAGATGAATCAACCATCCAACACGCAAAGAAACAGAAGGCCGAGGGAGGCATATGTTGGCGATGTCGACCGGGAGAGTGATGATGAATCTGATGAAGAGGATGATCCTAATGAGGCGGAGTTGTGGAAAAAAAGAAGTATTTTTTTTGATTTGCCTTATTGGGAGCATCATATTTTGAGACACAATCTTGATGTCATGCATATTGAAAAGAATGTTTGCGAGAACATAATCGGGACAATTCTCAATGTCGATGGAAAATCGAAAGACAATCTTAAGAGTCGACTTGATCTAGTTGACATGGGAATTCGGCATGATCTTCACCCTCAATTACTTCCGAATGGAAAATGTCGGTTGCCGCATTCTATTTTTACAATGTTGAAGAAAGAAAAAGAATTGTTCTGCACAGTGTTGAAGGATGTAAAGGTCCCAGATGCGTATGCATCAAATATATCTCGATGTGTGAGTCTTAAAGATCGAAGACTATATTCCTTAAAATCACATGACTATCACATCTTGATGCAAGATTTACTGCCAGTTGCTTTGCGGTGTTGTATGTCAAAAAAGGTGACGTCTTGTATAATTGAACTGTCCAATATAATGAAAGTTATTTGTGGCAAAGTTTTGGATGTTGAAGAACTTGAGAAAGTACAAGATCGAGTCACCTTGACGTTATGCAACTTGGAGAAGATCTTTCCACCTTCATTCTTCACTATTATGGTGCACTTGTTAGTCCATCTCCCTCATGAAGCAAAAGTTGGTGGACCGGTTTTCTATCGGTGGATGTATCCTATAGAGAGGTGCTAATTAATTTGCAAAGCTTTTATTCATTGATTAATATATCTTTAGTTACACTTTTTGATAATGTTGGATATCGTGTTTAGGTTTCTATGCAAATTGAAGTCTTATTGTCGTAATAAGCGTTATCCAGAAGGATCAATTGCTGAAGGTTACTTAGCTGAGGAGTGTATGACTTTCTGCTCTAGATATTTAGAAGATGTTGAAACAAGATTGAATAGACCAAGTAGAAATGCTGGCCTCAATAATGATCATAGCTTAGCTGAAACTTATCTATTTGAAACTTGTGGACAACCAATCGGGAAAGTTGAAATCGCACACTTAGATGATATATCTTGGGTACAAGCACATCGATATGTTCTTTTTCACCATGATTCAATTGAACCATTACGCAAGTAAGTTTTAGAATTTCATAAATATTCATCCTTTTCATCTGTTAATTTTTTTGCTAACTAATTTATTAACTTTTTAACCTAGTGAGTATAAACAACTCTTGAGATCTCGTTCACGCTCCCGAAGATTACAACATCGAGAGATTCATAAGTTATTCACAGAATCTTTTCATGAATGGTTAGGGCAGATGGTATGCAACTGAAGCTTTCAATGATAAATAATAATGTTTTCGTATAACATTATATTTAATCAATTTACTTTCAATTCGATAGGTTTGGAGTGGGAAGGACGTCAGTGAAGAAGTTAAATGGCTTTCCCAAGGTCCAAATAGAGTAGTTAGAAGATATAATGCCTTCTTGATTAATGGATTCAGGTTTCATACAAAATCTCGCGAAAGATTAAGGAGGACTCAAAACTCTGGAATAGTTGTTAATTCTTCAATTACAAGCTATGCTAGTGCTAAGGACAATAATCCTATTCAAGGAAATGTGGAGTATTACGGACTTCTTTCGGACATTATTGAGTTGGATTACTATGGAAGATGGAAGGTTGTTTTATTTCGATGTGATTAGGCTGATGTTAATACAGCTCGAGGAATTAGAAAAGATCAATTTGGTTTTACAATGGTGAACTTCTCTCGATTAATTCACACTGGCCAACAATTGATGGACGAGCCGTATGTATTTTCTTCTCAAGTCAAACAAGTTTTTTACTTAAGAGATCCAACTGATGAGGGTTGGTACGTTGTACTTCGTAACACCCCTAGAGACTTGTTTGACATGGGCAGTGGGAGTAGAGATGACATGGACGAAAGATCAGAAACTTTGCCTTTTCCAGAACAAGACTTAGATGAAACTATTCCTAGTACTAGTACACAATCTCAATGGGTTCGCCAGGATGCGGATGAAGATATTTACGAATCATAATGTAATAAGATTTTACGTTTTCTTAATAATATGTATATTATAATTTAAATCTTGATCTTGTTAAATATATCCATTACTATTATTGTTGTAATTAGTTACTAATATTCTAACTATTTTATGCGTATTGAAGATAATATGCCTAGAAGAAAATTTCGAGAGCTAAGTATTATCCAAAATTCTCCAAATTCGGAAGGAACAAATAGTGAACAACAGACTGCCATTGGATCATCGAATGTTCCAGAAACTGTAGAAATTGAAGGTAATGTTAAGCTTAATTTTCGTGCATGTTTACTTTTCTTTTTTTATTTTCGTTTCAAATTCTAATATTAACATATAAAATTTTTTAGCTGAATATTTTGAGGGGCGCAGAACTCGAGGACGTACCGTATTAAAGGATTTATACAGCCTAAATCCTGAGGAGCGTGTCAAAGTATCTGCAAATAGTCATGGTCAGCCTGTTGGATCAGAAGCTCGACTTCTGGGAGGATACTTGGGCATAGTAGCACGAAATGGCAGTTTGTTGCCAATCAACTACGAGTCATGGCATCATATGCCTGATAGTAATAAAAATCAAGCTCTCGATAATATTAAGGTAATTAATTGAATATAATTTATAATACTTTGATTTATTTTAATTTATATTTACTTTCTAAACTTGTGTTATTTGCAGGAAAGATTTATTTTAGAGCTCTCAGACAATTATATAAAGAAATCATTAGGAAAGAAATGGAGAGACCATAAAAGTTCTATAAAGAAAAATTATTTTAAGAATAATATGAGTCTCGAAGATAAATTGAAAAATGTTCCGCCGGGAATGCTGAGGTACCAATGGGAAGAACAAGTTAGATTTTGGAGCTCAAAAAAAGGAGAGGTATTATGTACTACAAAACGCTTATAATTATTTCGGTTTATAGTATTTATTATATACGTAATAATAATTAATGTAGGATCGTGAGCGTGTTGGAAATACAAGTAGGCAAAAACAAAAATTCACGCACACAGCTGGATCGAAAAGTTTTGCTTGTGTAGCTGCTGATGAGGTATTTTGAGTTTATTTATTGTGTCAAATATTAATTACTTTCTACTAATTAATATTTTTCCTACTATAATGTAGGAACAATCATCAGGTCAAAAAATTGGACGACTTCAGCTTTTTGACATTACACATAGAAAAAAAGATGGATTTCCTATGACTTCTGAAGCTGCAGAAATTATGGTATATTAACTTAATAAAATTTGAATTATTTTAAATATTTATCATATTTAATTATAATAGTTTAATTTGTCGTTTATAATACAAATAATGTCAAGTTATGTTGCATTTGTTTGATTATATATTTCGTTTCTAACTTTTTGATTGACTTATTAGGATAAATTAAAAGATAAGAAGGCGGAGTATGAAGCGATGGCTTCAAGTGATAGTTCGGTTAATCTAGAGGACATTGATAACCGAGTTATTACTGAAGTTTTGGGTCCTGAAAAGTATGGTCGGGTTCGATTTCAAGGATCTTTTGTTACCCCATCCCGATATTTTGGATCCAACTCGCAGAGATACATACCTTCGAGGAATCAAGATCAAGCTGAAGTTCAGAGGTTAAAAGATCAATTGGCTCAGGTACAAGCGAGCACAGTTGAGCAAATTGCTCAACTTAAAGAGGAGGCTGCAACGAGAGAAGCAGAGGCTCAAAAAAAATATGATGAACTCCATCTAAAACTTAAAGAGGAGGTTGCATTGAGAGAAGCAGAGTCTCAAAAAAAATATGAAGAACTCCACATACAACTTAAAGTGGAGGCAGCAGCGAGGCAAGCGGAGGCAGCAGCTAGGCAAGCGAAGGAAGCAGAGGCTACAAGAAAGTATGACGAATTGCAGCTACAGCTTCAAAATATGATGAAAATGTTTCAGCAGAATCCGTCCTCTTAGACTTTTGTTTTTTTATTTGAAAAGAATATGCTACATTTGAAATTTATTTTTCATTGATTTATTAATTTAAATCATATGTATATTTCTATCATTTATCATTTACCTTTAAGATTTGAAGTTATTGGTTGGATTTGCATTGGTTGGATTTTATATTTACAGGAAAAATGCTGAAATTCGGGTTCTATGTGAGTTAAAAAGGGTTGTTAAAAATCTGTTATATTAGCGGCGCTTTATCAAAAGCGCCGTTAAAGAACATGGCCTTCAGCGACGCTTGTGGAAAAAGCGCCGCTAAAGAACATGGCCTTCAGCGGCGCTTTTTCGCATAAACGCCGCTATTTTTTGCGGCGTTATCTTTAGCGGCCTTTTTTACGGCGCTTTATAAAGCGCCACTAAATTTTTTAGCGGCGCTTATAGACCTAAAAAAGCGCCGCTAAAAAACTGTTTTCCTGTAGTGTTACTACTTTAAGGATGCTGTTTCTTTTTAATGATACGAATTAACCTTTTACCGAAAGAAAAAAAACTAAATGTGGTACATATATTTTGAAAATGTTAAATATGATTTACTAATATATGTTTTATTATGATACATGTATTTTTTTATAAAATATTTAATATAGTATTTGTATCTTAGAAACGTTCAATATCGTACTAAAACTATTAATATGTGTTTTATTATAGCATTTGGTGTTTACACTATTAATGAATTATTAAACAAATCAATGAAAATTCGACACATAATTTTTTTTTCTAAATCAGCAAATCTACATGAATAATATATTATTATGTGAAAAAAAAATAAAAATAAATTAAAAAAATAAATAACTAAATATATGGATAATAAAAAAAATATCAAATACTGAGCTTATATCAACAAAAACGTCAGATCCTCCATTTAAGTAATTTGTCATATTCTTCAAAGAGCTTTTTATTTGAAATAATATCTTTAATTGTTTTTTCTAAATAATATTCTTTTAGCATCATGGAAGTATAAGTTTAGTATTTATTTCTTTTTTATTAATCATATATAATAAAATTTACGAAACATGTTCAAAATTTTCAAATATATATGTATATATGGTATCAGCCTTTTTGCATTTGATTTTATCTATAAAGAGGTGATCTTACTTATGTCTAGTGGGGCTTACAATGTTTGGAAATCTAAGTTAAGTAGGGTTTTGATGTTACATATTCTAAATTAAGATACAGTATAATGCCAAATATGTGAATATTTGTGATGAGAGCTTCACCAATTATTATAATGAGCAACAGTAAGACAAGTTCTAAGGGAAAATATTTTTGCTTATTATATTTGAACCAGATCAAATCAATGGAATTGGATAAGTTAATCGGTTGATGAATAAATTTAATTGGAACGGTCAATTTTTGTCACTAAACTATTAAGCATTTAAATTTAATGTGGATTTAGATGGATGTTACGTTTATTTGTGGTTAGTGTAAAAACAGCAATGACGGTGAGATTAAATATTGTAACAATACTATAATGTGAGACAAAAAATAAACTAAACGTACTGCACTACCTATCCAATAGTCAAATAACCAAGAAATTATTCCTTCAGAGTTTCCTTTGTTTGTGCTTTCAATATTTCTTGTCAATTATTTATTCGAAGAAATTATTTCTGATCAATTATTAATTCAATATAATTTTAATTGTCATCTACAAATATGATGTATAAAAATATAATGATGAAATTTTTAAGTCAAACAACTTATAATTTAGATTTAAAAATTATAATAAACTCAAATAATTATGATCAAAATTAATTATTATAAAATATGATTAAACTAATAATCGGAATAATTTCCAAATTTATATTAAAATAAATCTATTCATATTAATTAAACGAAAATGTCATTTGATTTAAAATTCCTACATGATATTTAACTTGAGATTTAAAAATTCTTAAACCTCATCACCGTATTATAAATGATTACCCATCATTATATTATACTTTGTACTGTCTATATAAAAAAAGTTATTAATATTTCAAAATTTATAAGTGATTTTTTTAAAGGAAGAGAATGTGTTGTCCAAGGTTTGAATGTAGGATATGATGTCACCCTTCAATGATTTTTTATAAAAGAAGAGGATGGGTAATTATGTAATATTTTACATTTATAAAAAAAATCATTTATAAAAATTAAAGTTGTTTATATATTTTTTTAATAATTATTTATATAATTAATATTTTAACAATTGTTGAATTTATCAAAATAATTGTACTTGTCATACATGTAAATTTTTAAATCAATTTAATATTTTTATTATATCAATTTAAAATATTCTATATATTAATATATATTTAACGGATGAATTTTTTATATAAAATAAATATATAAAATTTTTAAATTTACATTAAAATTGATATGCATTATTTATATAAATAGATCGTAAAATATAATTGGTAAATTATTTATATAAATAGATCGTAAAATATAATTGGTAAATTATTAAAATAGTAATCATATAAATAATTAAAAATATATAAAATTACTTTAATTTTTATACTGTGTAAATAAATCAATATACACTAATAAATATTTTTTTTATAAATTACAGGAGGAGGTTAAATGAAGTGTTAATTCAATACACAAAGCTTAAGGGTGAATTATGTGTTAGAAATTCCAATTACTGATATTTGTATTAATTCCCCACGTCGAAATGATTGGTGATGGTTTCCATTATCTCCTTAACTCACTGCACTGCTGTCCCCATTGGCCATCGCACAGTCCTCGACCCCACCGTTTTGCATCTTCTTCTTCGTTCCAGTTTCATTCATGTTTTTATCCTATTTTCTGATTCTTTTTCTCTTCTTAATTTCTCTCACGTCATAGCTACTAGTCTGACCAAACCCGCCCAATCATCGTATTCTGATCCTCTCTCAAGCCGATCACATGCGACTCATGTTTTTCCTTTTCTTTTGAGTTCACCAAATAAGCTCTTGTACTTACCAAATTTTCAGTATTTGAATTTACACTAAGAAGAGTAAAGCCACTGAAACACCTAAAAAAACAACTTTGCGTTATACATTTGGGGTGTCTAGTGGGTTAACCGATTGGATAATCGACTTGAATTACCATTAAATAAATTAATTGATTTCTTTAAATTCTTAACCATTAATTGAATCGAAATTTTTAAAAAAAATTAAATGAACCGAAATTTTTAGGTTAATTAAGTTGGGTAATCGAATTAACAAAATTTATATGTTTTTTATTTTTGGTTAAAACAAATATAAAGCATATTAAAAATTAATCGAATTAACTGAACGATTTTTGGGTTAATACTTATATATTATAATATTATTTATTAAGCTCAATTAATTCGGCTAACCGACCGATTTCGAATTGAATTAACCGTTAACCGAACTTCTAAAAAATTATTAACCGACCTTCGACCGAAATAATTTGATTAACCGATCGATTAACCAAATCCGATCGATTAACCGAATTAATTAGATTTTTCCTGAAATTTGCACAACTCTATTATACATAACATACAGATAAATATAAAACACTATACGACACCAATATATAAACTTGTCAAGATTTGTATAATACAAATCATTAAGATGTTAAAAGTTATACAAATATAAAATATCATAACTATAATTATAACACGAGAAAATAAAGGAATACAATACGAATGAATACACGAGAAAATAAAAGGTAAACTACTCTGATAGTTACTCAACTATTAAATTTTATTATTATTATTTAACTATTCAATTTTTTTGTCACTTGCAATTAAATGACTAATAGTAACTTTTAAATTTGGCATAATAACAACTTTAATACTCAATATTTATATATTGTGTCAATTCAGTCATAATTCTAACAAATTGAACCTTCAATGTTTATATGTTATGTAATTTGATCCTTTTGCAATTTTTCTTCTCTTTGTGACCCTTTTCAATGTTGTACCTATGTTTGATTCAATGGAAAATTTAACAACAATGAAAAATAAAATAACCCAAATTTTGAAAAAAAAATCCAATTCATTAATTCAACCCAATTATAAGTCGAATAGCTTAAAAAAAAGTTTAAGCTTTGATTTGCTTCATTACAACCAGCTCAAGCTAACAAAAATGAATTAATTGTCATTGAGAGATATCAAGTTATTAGTCATTTGAACTATAAGGAACGAAATGTAATTGAGGATTGTCTAGTTAAATAATAAACAATTTTTTAATGTTTTTTTTTATTTCTAATTTAAACATTGTGTATTGAATTATATTTTCACGTAAAAAAGGATAAAATTAGGCTATGTGTAAACATTTAGGACTATTTTTTTAATTAAAACTAAGTTGACATAATGTGTAAACGTTGAGGGTTAAATTTATTATTATGTCAATTTTAAAAACTATCACGTTATCTTTTCGTTAGTCATTTAACGGTGAGTGACTAAAAATAATAATTGGGTTACTACAAGTGTACTTTATCCTAAACCTAATTTACATTTTATTGGTTAAGCATGCAGATCAACGATTTGCTTGCAACTTAATTATTCGAACTCCATAAATTATTCGATGAGTAAAATATTTGGTTATATATTTTGTTTTACGTGAAAAAACCATTGAAAACATATCAACATAGAGATGAATGACATTGTTATTTCCATGAAAAATCAATTTGACATTTTCAATAATTTATCAAATATGATAAAATTACTACACTAGAGATAAAATTACTACACTAGAGACACAATAACCAATTTGACATTTCTAAGTAATTATCAAATAATTTTTATAATTTCTATATTTCTATAATTATCTAAAAAATCACGTTCAAAATAAACCTAGACAAATGATTATCTAACTTTAAATGAATTTGGACAACCATTTATCCAAGTTGAATTAGATTCTTTTATTTTTTTTTCTTTTAAAGAAAAATTCTGTTCTTCCCGGTTGGATTAGATTCTTTTATTTATTTATTTATTTTCTTATGACACGATAATTTTTATTATCAGTTTTTTTATTAAAGCATCAATCTGCATTTGATAATTTTGAATCAATTGGAAGGGTAAGCCTATTTATTTATGGTTCTAAGAGTAGTTCTAGTGGTCGACACGCTTCTTTCAAATTTTTTCTCATTATTAAGAGAGGGAAACAAAGATAAAATGAGTTTATTTTATAGTAATAGTAATTAATTGTTGTTTCAAGGTCAATCTATTCACTCAATCTAAATAATAATTTTCTTTTCCACTAATACATAGACTAATTAAACTCATTTTCTATAACCAATTCGATCCTCGATTGGATCAGGAGAAAACGCCTAAGAAAAGATCGCTTGTCCATCCTAAATGTTGTTTTAAATAATTAAAAATAAGTATTTATTTAATAAGGTTTTTTTTTAATTTTTAAAATATTTGCTAACATAAAATTTTGCCACGTCAGCATTAGGTAACATGACATTCCACGTATCATTATTTTGTTAGACTGTTGGTCACGTCAGTAAAAATTAATGATCAAACTTGATCAACGTTAGTTAAGGGCTGTTGAACTTGGTGCCCTGAGTATAGTATATTCATTTGTAAACTTGTAAATTTTTTTGAACATATTGATTAATAAAAAAATTCATTGATTACAATTATTATACTTTGTATTATTGTCCTCAAATAGTTTTTGCACGCAAAGAAAAATGAAAGCAAATGTTACTCATTGGTTGTCTAATGTTTAACTAATAGTAAGTAGTATTATGTGGTCGGATCGTAATACGAAAAGAAATCTTGTATTAGTTGACGAATCAAAACATGTCCTTAGTCTAATCGAAAACAAGCAAATCGATTGAAACACTAATATGTAGACTATCAAGTCTAATTGAGGAAATGTCTTGTCTTGGGCATCGGAGTGGATGACTCCCATAAGATAGAGACATAGATGTGTCTAACTGAACCGACAGTACATCGAACAGGACCCAAGCATAATAGATCTTGAATTTGTTTATGAACTTATTCACTTGTGACATTCATAGTATGACATACCTAAATCTTGAGTGGATAACGGACTATGTATGAGTGATTCATACACTTTGATGTAAGTAAAAGCCTGAGTTCGAATAAATAAGGAACCGAATACTGGTGCGTTAGGTGTATGACTTCTGTAGTATGTAGAATTATCCATAACATTGGAATTCATAGCCCGAGACATGGGTAAATGATATCCTCTCATTCGCATTACATGGTTGATGAAAAGTAAACGTGGCCACAGGTTGTTCGCCTTTATGATGAATGACTTAATCCCTATTTGATAGTGATTGACTTTTCTTGAAGGAAGATGTAATGGTTGCCATGAGATAAAATAGGATCATATTGGGAGAGCAGATTTATCTCAAAGAGATCAAGGATATCCTATGAGGGTAACATGCTTATGACAAGGTCATTGGACGAGCACTGAGTAGATGCTTTCGTAATGGTATGTCGTTAGAGAGAGCTCAGTCACTAAACTATAGTGGAATAATTTTGTGATTAAATGAGTTTATAATTAATAGGTGAAAAGCTGAAAGTTAACTATAAATCATTTGATCCCTAATTACATGTCTAATCCGTCCCTCCGCTAGCTCGTTGACACAAAAAATGAATTGCATGTTGAATAAAAAATAATCAAAATGAATAGAAATGGAGCAATGAAATCATTTGGAAATGAATGTGGAGCAATGAAACCATTTGGAAATGAATGTGGTTTTCTCAAAATGGAAATGTAAATGAAAATGAGAATGTGAAATGATCCATTTGCAAAATGTACATGGATTACTAAAAACTGATCGAAAGAATAAGTGTATGTTTTTAGCAATTTTAAAGCCCGAAAATGAAAATAAATCATTTGATCATAGTGAATAAGTTGAGTTGTGAAATTTTGAATATATTTTCTTGGAAACTTTACTAAGGGTAAAATCGTCATAATTTTACCGCGAGTAAAATTGAACTGAGAAAATTATTTAATTGGTGTAAACTGAAAAATATATAGGATTTTTCCTATGTAATTTATCACCTTTTTACTTAAATTCATGGTTAAAACTAAGTAATTGTTTAATAAATTAATGAAATATGTGAAAATATGAAATTAGGACATAGAAATTATTAAAATGTGATTTTATGCTTTATTATATAGTTTTCATGCATAAAATGGCTTATTTTGTATTTATTTGAACATATTATTTTTTTAAGACATAAAGTGGGCCATGCATGATTAAATTAAATAATAAAATAGAAAATCATATTTAATAATTCATTCTAAAATATTTCATTAAATAATTTGGGTTGAACTAATTAATTAAATTGGGTTAATTTTATTTCTTTAGTCCTTTAATTAATTTATTTATTTTTGACAGGTTTAATAAACTTTGCTGGATTACAAACCGTCCAAATTGAAGGCCAAGTCAACCCAATTTCGACTACACATGGCTATCCACATAAACCACTTTTTGGTTTAATTGCACAAGATCCCTGCAATATTAAAGAAATCAGAGATTTGCCCGAAGATTTACATTTGACTGAGTCTCAGTCCTGAGTTGTTGTGGCATTTAAATTGCTTAAAAATCAAGCAAAATTCAACTCAAAATCCACTAATTATGGTCGGCCACTCATTGAAGAAGCTTGAAGAGACTAAACCTCTCTATTTTAGCAAACTACTCTCCTCTCTTCACCTATAAATAAGACCCCATTTCACCATTTCCTAATCATCCCTTCATCCAACACCTTCTCTTCTCTCTTAATTCTCTCTAACATTCCTTAGTCCCCACGCCTAGCATCATCTCTTCATAGAGATTTTAGCAATTAAGCCTCTTAAAGAGCCCTTGGTTGGCCACCTTGGAGAGCTATCAGCAAAGGACCAAAGCGAAGAAACGAAGGAGCCCTCTTCGATCAGAGTCTTGGGTGACAGCCACCTTGATTTGGGTTTAATCTTTCTTTTCTTTAATTTATTTTGAAAATGTTTGCTATGTGTTCTTTGTTCTTGTTTACAACAATGTTAGCTTAATTTTATTTAAGCTAGGATGATTGCTTTAATTAAATAATATTTATTTAAATCATGTGTTTGTGCCTCAATCAATCATGTTTTCAATTAAAATCAAGTCTATATTTCATTCATACGTGATTGAAATGCTCCTGAATTAGCTGAGCGATCCTAACCAGACGACGACTAGTAGACACATAATTGAAATGTGCATGCTCAATTTAGATCCTAACCCGATTAAATTGCAGGTTGCATAACAACTCTAACCAAGCTCTGTTATCTGCATAGTTTTTAGATTTGTGTGATTAAATTGTTTCAAACCTAACACGTCCCTGTTACCTCACATGAATGCTAAGAAACCCTTAGTAAATAAGGATCAGTGAAATGCATATTTACTAAGTAAAGGATTCCGAAAGGACCTAATGTGGTTTCCAAACTCATGAAAGATTGAGTTGTCATGGAATATTTTTCTGAATATTATTAAGCATGATGATAATAAATTGAGTTTAATTAAAGTAATTGTCCTAGTTTATTTATGTTATAATTGTTGCAAATTGTGTTTAATCTTGCTAAAATCTATTTCATTCATATAGTTTGCATACTTAGGATAATTTGCATTAGGGATCATTGCATTTAGTTTAATATATTTAATTTTAATCATCACTTCTCAATCATATTGTGTTTCTAATTTTACCAAGTTGTTAATATAATTTTACAATTAAGTAATTTAACATAAATGCAATCCCTGTAGAGATGATAACTCGATACTTACTTATTACTTGATAACGACTGTGTACACTTGCACAAACCTACGCGTTACAAGTTTTTGGCACCGTTACCGGGGATTGTTAACTATTGCCATAGTCATTTTTGTGCAATTATTTATTTTCAATTTGGTTTTTATTTCTAACATTACTAACTTATTCTTTTTAATTTTGTGATTTTCTTTTCAGGTGTTTATGAGCATAGAACGGATTATCGATTTACTCCCCGTAGACCCTGAAATTGAGCGAACTTTCAGACAAAGAAGACGTGAATGAACAGCTCAAAGACAAGTCGAGATGGACCTTGGAAATCAGAATCAAGACCAAGGTAATGAAGCCGATCGTGAGCGAAATCCCATCCTCATTGTCGATGATAGGGATCGATGCATCAGACAATATGCTGTGCCACTTTTCAATGAGTTAAATCCAGGAATTAGAAGGCCAAATATTGAGGCAACCCAATTTGAATTGAAACCAGTAATGTTTCAAATGCTACAAACGGTGGGCCAATTCAATGGTATGCCCACGGAAGATCCACATCTCCACCTTCGATTATTTATGGAGGTGAGTGATTCATTCAAGATAGCTGGTGTGACTGAAGATGCACCGAGGTTGAAGTTGTTTCCGTACTCGCTGCGAGATCGAGCATGAGCATGGCTCAATTCATTGCCACCAAGTTCTATATCTACATGGAAAGAATTAGCAGAAAGATTTTTTGTTAAGTATTTCCCACATAGCAAGAATGCTAAGTTGAGGAACGGGATCACAACTTTCCAACAATTGGATGACGAGTCTTTGTACGAGGCTTGGGAGCGATTCAAGGAGTTACTTCGTAAGTGTCCTCATCATGGGATTCCTCATTGTATCCAGTTGGAGACATTCTATAATGGTCTCAATGCACATACAAGATTGATGGTAGATGCTTCTGCGAATGCTGCAATTTTGTCTAAGTCTTATAATGAGGCTTATGAGATCATCGAGAGGATCACCAGCAACAACTATCAATGGCTAACAAATTGAGCAGCTTCAGGAAGACGTGTAGTCGGAGTTCATGAAGTTGTCGCTCTCACTTCATTATTAGCTCAAGTATCGTCTATTTCCTCTATGTTAAAATAGTTTACCACTAATAGTGCTAATAATTTTGTAGCTCAGCCACCAAGTCCGTGTGAAATAGTTTCCTGCATGTACTGTAGGGAAGGTCATTCTTTTGAGAATTGTCCATCAAATCCGGAGGTAGTGTAATACGTGGGGAACAAACATCAAAATAGGAGTGGACAAGGACCCAGTCCAACTTTTACAATCCTTCATGGCGTAATCATTCTAACTTTTCTTGGAGCAACTAAGGAAATGGACCGAACAACAACTTTATGCAGCATAAACCCAACCAATCTCAAGGGTTCAATCAGCAAGCTCCAAAACTACCTCAAGCTGAGTCATTAAATAGTTTGGAGAACTTGTTGAAAGCGTACATGGCAAAGAATGACGCTTTGATCCAGAGCCAAGCAGCAACACTGAAAAATTTGGAAAACCAAATGGGTTAGTTAGTTACGGAGCTTCGCAATAGACCACAAGGAACCTTGCCGAGCAATACTGAAAATCCAAGAAATTTGGGTAAAGAACATATCAAGATAGTGGCATTACGAAGTGGTAAGACTCTGGAATCCCGAATGATTGATGTTGAAGATGAGCCTGTTGAGAAGGAGGAGAATCAACCAGCTGTTGAAGTTCCTACATCAAAAGAGTTAGAATCTACAAAGTCTGACAAGGTAAATCCTAACTCAGTGAATTCAGATACTTTAACATCTTCTTTGGTTGTAGATTTACCTACTCAAAAGAGTTGTCCGATTCAACCAAAAGTTTCATCACCTCTATATCCGTAAAGATTGCAGCAACACAAGCAGAAACAGAAGGTGCACTTTTAGAAATTTTTGGATGTTCTAAAGTAGTTACACATCAATATTCCATTGGTGGAGGCTTTAGAACAAATGCTGAATTATGTGAAGTTTATGAAGGATATACTGTCCAAGAAGAAACGACTGAGTGAGTATGAGACTGTTACCTTGATGAAGGAGTGTAATATGTTCTTGCAGAACAAGCTGTCGCCGAAATTGAAAGGCCTAGGAAGCTTTACTATACCCTGTAACATTGGTGAATCTTACTATGGTAAAGCTTTGTGTGACTTACGAGCGAGTACCAATTTGATGCCTAAGTCTATTTTCAAGATGCTAGGGATAGGTGAAGTAAGACCTACAACTATGACGCTTCAGCTAGCGAATCGATCTTTAGCATATCTCGAGGGAAAGATCAAGGATGTTTTGGTAAGAGTTGATAAATTTATTTTTCCTACTAATTTCATCGTCTTAGATTTTGAAGCAGATAAGGAAGTATCGATAATCCTTGGGAGACCTTTCCTAGCCACGAGAAGAACTTTCATTGATGTGCAGAAAGGTGAACTTACTATGCGAGTTCAAGACGATCAGGTAACCATTAACATTCTTAAAGCTATGAAATTTCTCGACCCGACAGAAGAGTGTTCAGTTATGGAAAAGATAGAAACTTTGGTTTATATGGAAAGCAATTTTGAAGAAGATCCATTGGAGAAAGCCTTAGAGTTTGACCCTTTGGAGGATGAAGAAGGTGAAGAAAACATGGCTTTGATGGAAGCCAATCCGAGAAATTTTATTCAATCCATACGGTTTGAACCGTTGGAGTTAGAAGTCAGAGAATTTGTGCAACCAAAGTTGTCAATCGAAGAACCACCTAAACTCGAACTAAAGGTACTTTCTTCCCATTTAAAATACGTTTATTTAGGTGACTGTTCTACTTTGCCTGTGATTATTTCAGCAGAAATGATGAAAGATCAAGAGGAGCAACTAATTGTTGTTCTTAAGAAATTTAAGAAAGCAATCGGTTGGACCATAGCTGATATTCGAGGTATAAGCCCTTCTTTTTGCGTGCATAAAATTATTTTAGAGGAAGGTGAAAGAGCTCGAATTGATGGGAAAAGGAGGCTCAATCCTATTATGAAAGAAGTTGTGAGAAAGGAAGTGATCAAATGGTTAGATGCGGGAATCATCTACCCTATTTCAGATAGTTCGTGGGTAAGTCCGATGCAATGTGTACCGAAGAAAGGTGGAATCACAATTGTTGAAAATGAGCAGAACAAGTTGATTCCAATGAGAACTGTTACTGGTTGGAGAATTTGTATTGACTACAAAAAGTTGAATAAAGCCCCTCGAAAGGACCATTTTTCGTTGCCTTTTATGGATCAAATGTTAGATCAACTGGTAGGTAATGAATTCTATTTTTTTTAGATGGCTGCTCAGGATATAACCAAATAGTTGTAGCTCTAGAGGACCAACATAAAACAACCTTTACTTGTCCGTACGGTACGTTTGGTTTTAGGTGAATGCTTTTGGTTTATGCAATGCACTTGCAACATTTCAGCGATGCATGATGGCAATATTCACTGATATGGTTGAAAATTTTGTTGAGGTTTTCATGGATGATTTTTCTGTTTTTGGTAACACTTATGATATTTTTTGAGTAATTTGGCTAAGGTACAGGAGAGATGCGAAGAGACGAATCTTATCCTTAATTGGGAGAAATGCCATTTTATGGTTAAGAAAGGGATTGTTTTAGGGCATAAAATCTCAAAGAGAGGAATTGAAGTCGAAAAAGCAAAGGTGGATGTAATTGAAAGATTACCGACCCCAATCAATGTGAAAGGAGTCAGAAGTTTCTTAGGCCATGCGGGTTTTTACCGAAGGTTTATCAAGGATTTTTCAAAAATTTCTAAACCTTTGTGTTTGTTGTTAGAGAAAGATACAGTGTTTGATTTCAACAAAGCACGTTTGGAAGCTTTTGAAGATCTAAAAAAACGGTTAATCTCAGCCCCAATAATCGTTACACCTGATTGGAGCTCAGCTTTTGAGTTGATGTACGATGCAAGCGCTTATGTCGTTGGAGCTATGATGGGTCAAAGAAGAAACAAAGTGTTTCTCCCTATTTACTATGCAAGCAGAACTTTGACGGGAGCCCAACTCAATTATATGGTAATTGAAAAGGAACTCTTTGCTATAGTTTTTGCTTTTGACAAATTTCGCTCATATCTTATAGGTACCAAAGTTACAGTATTTACTGACCATGCGGCCATTAAATACTTGCTCATGAAGAAAGATGCGAAACCGAGGCTAATTTGTTGGATACTCTTACTCTAAGAATTTGACCTTGAGATCCAAGATAGAAAAGGTGTCGAAAATCAAGTAGTTGATCATTTGTTGAGGTTGGAACAAGATGAGGTAACTCGATCATGTGTGCCTATCAACGAGAATTTCCCAGAAGAACACTTATTTGAGGTAAGTCGAATTCATGAAACACCTTGGTTTGCTGATTTTGCCAATTATCTTGCATGTGGAATAATTCCTCGAGAAATGACATACCAACAAAGGAAGAAATTCTTTCATGATAGTCGGTATTATTTTTGGGAGGATCCGTTTTTGTTTAAACAGTGTGCAGATAAAATAATCCGAAAGTGTGTAGCTGAAAGTGAGATTGCCGAGATATTGTATCATTGCCATTCATCTCCAAGTGGGGGACACTTTGGTGGTTCACGTATTGCGGCAAAGATTTTGCAAGCAGGTTTCTTTTGGCCTGCATTGTTTAAGGATGCTTATACTTATGTGAAGAACTATGATAGATGCCAAAGGACCGGAAATATATCAAGGAGAAATGAGATGCCCTTGACAAACATTTTGGAGATTGAGCTATTCAACATTTGGGGCATTTACTTCTTAGGCCTGCTTCTTTCTTCATATGGGAACAAATATACCTTAGTTATTGTGGACTATGTATCCAAGTGGGTTGAAGTTGAAGCATACCCTACAAATGATGCAAAGGTAGCCATGCGATTTCTACATAAGCATGTGTTTACACGATTTGGGACTCTAAGAGCTATTATTAGTGATGAAGGTTCTCATTTTATGAACAAATGGCTTAAGTGGTTGCTTGACAAATATGATGTGAAGCACAAGATTGCTACTGCTTATCACCCCCAGTCGAATAGGCAAGTTGAAAGAGTGAACCGTGAAATCAAAGGTATCCTTGAAAGGGTAGTACGCCCTAGCAAAAAAGATCGGTCTCGAAGGCTCGATGATGCATTATGGGTCTATCGAACAGCTTTTAAGACACCATTAGGAATGACTCCTTATCGGGTAGTCTTTGGAAAGGCATGTCATTTGCCATTAGAGTTGGAGAATAGAGCTCACTGGGCTTTGAAGCAGTTGAACTTTGATCTCAAGCAAGCCGGTGAGAGAAGGATACTACAACTTGATGAGTTGGAAAAGCTGAGGTTATTTTCCCATGAGAATGCCAAAATGTGTAAAGAAAGATCAAAGAGATGGCATGCTAGTCATATACAACCTCGCGAGTATAAAGAAGGTCAGAAGGTTTTGTTGTTTAATTCAAGGCTGAAGTTATTTCCTGGGAAGCTTAAACCCCGATGGAAAGGACCTTATACCATCTATCAAGTTTATCCTTATGGAGCTGTTGAATTATATGACAATTACGGAGGTATATTTAAAGTAAATGGTCAACGTCTCAAACACTATTGGGATGGTGAAGTTGAGCGAGTTGAATCCTCATTCAAATTAACAAACCCTTGATTTTTCCTGAACTCATTTTGTAAATAAATAAATAGTTAGAACTTATTTTCTTAACTTAGTACATTTAATTAATTCTATCTAAGGAGATTGGAACTTAAGCGGGATCGTAGTGACCCCTCCAACCTTTCTTGGGAATTAATTTAATGTAATTTGTTAAGAAGAAATTTTCTAATTGAGTTTTAGAATTTTTAAGTTTCATTCTGTGTTATTTAAATTTTAATTTTAATTGTTATGTTAATAAAGGGGTCAAATTTGGCCCAAGTACTAATCAGTGTTTTTTAGTAACCCTGTAAATACAGTCTGAGTTTGAGGCCCAAAACAGCAAAAGGAGGGAAAATACCCATGCTTTGCGACCACTCCCATTGCTTGCCGCCAAATTAACCCTAATGTAGCTAAATTTTTGCTACATGTTGCCCTAATTTTTCCCTATATAAACCCCTCTTCATTCTACTATTTTTCATATCCCTCAAAGCAATTTGCTTAACCATAAAAATCCCTAAATTTTCCTCTTGTGCCGCTAGCCTCAAATCCCAAAAGAAACCCTAGTTTTTCTTCCCTTGTTGTCGAAATCACCTATTGTCGCCGCAAGAAGATTACCGAAGCACCAACGTTGCTGCCGCACATTATCGCTATCATCACCGCACATCGTCGTTACTGTAGCACGTTGTTGTTACCACCGTACCATCCTTGTCGTTGCAAGGTTTTTGCCGTAGTAAGTCTTTACATCACCTTGCCGATTCCTCATCTCTCCCTTGTGCCGAAACTTTGTCAAATTTTCAAGAAAAGATATCATGTCTCGCAAAATAACTAGATCTTCAAAGACTACTCTTGAAAACCTGATTTTGATCGATTAAGAAGTGAAAGAGAGTTTTGATTCAATCTTTAAGCATCAACCTATGATGCCGGAAAAATGTTTTAACTTGAAGAGTCATGATTTGATGGTTGTTCCTATACCAATTACAAAGAAAATCAATGCTCTCAAGTGAGAACGATTTTGATGCTCGATCACTTCCCGATGATGAACTAGTTCGAGAGTTCTATGCTAGTTTGACTATGCAAGATGCTACTGAGGTCATCGTTCGAAAGAAAAAGGTACCTCTTACTTCTAAGTCCATCAATGATTTGTTTAACTTACCTAATGTTGAAGAAGATGAGTACTACCCTATGATGAACAATATCAATTGGGATTTTCTTTAACAAGTGCTTGATGTTGTGACAAATCCGAGATCCCAATGGATTATAAGAAAGTTTGGGAGCCATTCTTGTCGAAGGGAATACCTAAAGTCGGTAGCAAAGGTATGGTTTTATTTCGTTCGCTACAGTTTCATGCCTATCTCATATAGTTCCACCATCTAGATGGAATGAATGCTCTTGTTGTATGCAATTTTGACAGAAAAGTCCATTAATGTTGGGAAAATTATTCTCAAGGAGATTCATGATTGTGCTAAAAAGAAGACAGGAAGTGCTTATTTCCCATCATTAATCACTTCACTTTGCTTAAGAGCCTATGTTAAAACACAAGCAAATCTGAAGGGGCAATATGTTCAAGGGTGCATTACAAATCATGATCTTGAAAGGTTAGTAGAAAAGGTGCATGAGCTGAATCAAGGCGAGCAAGAAGAGCTAACTAAACCAGATACTGAGGAGTCAACAAATGAAACTGAAACTGAAGCTAATTCAGTTACAGACACTAAAGAAGAAGAATCTAATAAGGAACCGAGCACTCTTAAACCAGTTGAGGGATTTGTAAACCCTGAACTAAAGGTTGAACCAGAAGAAGAAACAGTCAAGCTAAGTGTTGAACCTGAATTTACAACTCCAATGCCGACTTCTACAAGTACTTCAAAGAAATCAGAGTTGTCAATTATGATGTATATGTGCAAGTTCATGCACAATCAGCAACAAACTTACTGGAAATATGCAAAGATTAGAGATGACTCAATTCGAAATACTTTTAAGAATATCTCTAACACTTTTGTTCCTAAGTTCCCAGATGCTATCTTTGAGACATGGAAGGAAGATACTGACTATGCAAGCGAAGATGGAGTTGAAGAAGACAAGGGGAATGAGTCAGAAAAATAAAAGGGGGGATTCTTGTCTTGTTATTTATTTAATTGTTTTTAGGTTTTTAGGAATTTATTTCTTTCATAATTAGGATTTAATTTCTGTAGAATAAAACATAGCCATCATGAATAAACTTAATACTTCTTTAGAAAGAAAAAGACTAAGTGATGTGGTAATGGGAATGAACATGTCTAGGATTGGATTGTTAAGGAATACTTGGTATTTAAGCAGTCTTAATGACTCACCTCTCTTTCCTTACAACCCTACCTGGTGTTCAGTTTCATTCATTACTTTATTCTTGCAATGAGGACATTGCTTCTTTTTAAAGGGGGGTAAGGCAAATAAATTGCTCAAATTTTTTTTTAATTTTTCAAGTATGTTTCAATCATTTCTATCATAAGTATGTTTTAATAAATGAATGTCTAGAGAAATTTTTTGTTAATAAGATAGTTTGTATGCAAGTATGAATGATGATTCTATCTGAGTGAATGTATGTTATCATGAAGAATGGAATGCTTGTATGATCTTAATCTTAGGTAACATTTGCCATGAAAACTTGGTTTCTCTTGAGATTAGACATGCATGAAGGTTTATATCTTTAGAATTGACTTAATAACTTTCTTGAGGCGAAATCCTAAGAGACATAAAAATCTAAAATGATATAGGCACTATTTCTTTGGATCGTTTGAGCCTTTTCAAGCCAACCTTATGATATTAGACCCCTGAAACTGTAATTTTGAGCTTAAAGTTGTCTTGGTGATCACATTTGAAGAAATTTTCAAAATGATGTACGTACTCTTGCTTATGAAAAAAGAAGCGAAGAAAAGTTTGCTCAGTCTTTGAAAAGAAAAAATGTATGAGCATGAGTTCAAAATAAGTTTGGGGGTATTCCAAAGGTTCACTTAAAGAAAAAAGGTTGTATTTCAAGAAATCCAAGACAAAGTTAAAGGTTAAGATTTTGAAACCGAAATGTCTCATCTCTTAAAATCCCTACCTTTAACCGAGCCCCATTACAACCTTATAAAAGACCTATTGATTTGATGATTATGTCACCTACATTAGTGGAGAGAAAGTACTAAGTTCAACATATGAAGATCATAAATAAGCTTTATGTTGAATGAAGAATGTTATATGTGACTATGACATACATACAAACTGTGATTCATGTCGACATATTTTGAAAATTGGTATAAAATCTAAAAATATTTGCATATGAATTACTTGTTAATAAAGAAGATCTATGAACATGAAGTTATTAATGCATGATTATAGGACAAAGATTGATGCTGCTTACATAACTAGTAATTTTGCCTTAGCAAGACCTTTTGCTGTGCATGAACATTACTCGGTACAAGCAATGATTTAAGTTTGGGGGTGTGTAAACTGAAAAATATATAGGATTTTTCCTAATTTATCACCTTTTTACTTAAATTCATTGTTAAAACTAAATAATTGTTTAATAAATTAATGAAACATGTGAAAATATGAAATTAGGAAATAGAAATTATTAAAATATGATTTTATGCTTTATTATATAGTTTTCATGCATAAGATGGCTTATTTTATATTTATTTGAACATATTATATTTTTTAAGACATGAAGTGGACCATGCATGATTAAATTAAATAATAAAATATAAAATCATATTTAATAATTCATTCTAAAATATTTCATTAATAATTTGGGTTAAATTAATTAATTAAATTGGGTTAATTTTATTTCTTTAATCCTTTAATTAATTAATTAATTTTTAACAGGTCTAATAAACTTTGTTGGATTACAAAACCGTCCAAATTGAAGATCAAGTCAACCCAATTTCGACTACACATGGCTGTCCACATAAACCACTTTTTGGTTTAATTGCACAAGATCCCTGCAATATTAAAGAAATCAGAGATTTGCCCGAAGATTTACATTTGATTGAGTCTCAGTCCTGAGTTGTTATGGCATTTAAATTGCTTAAAAATCAAGCAAAATTCAACTCAAAATCTACTAGTCATGGTCGACCACTCATTGAAGAAGCTTGAAGAGACTAAACCTCTCTATTTTTAGCAAACTACTCTTCTCTCTTCACCTATAAATAAGACCCCATTTCACCATTTCCTAATCATCCCTTCATCCAACACCTTCTCTTCTCTCTTAATTCTCTCTAGCATTCCCTAGTCCCCACGCCTAGAATCATCTCTTCATAGAGATTTTAGCAATTAAGCCTCTTAAAGAGCTCTTGGTTGGTCACCTTGGAGAGCCATCAGCAAAGGACCAAAGCGAAGAAACGAAGGAGCCCTCTTCGATCAGAGTCTTGGGTGACAGCCACTTTGATTTGGGTTTAATCTTTCTTTCCTTTAATTTATTTTGAAAATGTTTTCTATTTGTTCTTTATTCTTGTTTACAACAATGTTAGCTTAATTTTATTTAAGCTAGGATGATTGCTTTAATTAAATAATATTTATTTAAATCATGCTTATGATGTTTGTGTCTCAATCAATCATGTTTTCAATTAAAATCAAGTTTGTATTTCGTTCATACGTGATTGAAATGCACCTGAATTAGCTGAGCGATCCTAACCAGACGACGGTTAGTAGACACATAATTGAAATGTGCATGCTCAATTTAGATCCTAACCCGATTAAATTGCAGGTTGCATAACAACTCTAACCAAGCTCTGTTATCTGCATAGTTTTTAGATTTCTGTGATTAAACTGTTTCAAACCTAACACGTCCCTGTTACCTCACATGAATGCTATGAAACCATTAGTAAATAAGGATCAGTAAAATGCATATTTACTAAGTAAAGGATTCCGAAAGGACCTAATGTGCTTTCCAAACTCATGAAAGATCGAGTTGCCATGGAATATTTTTCCTAATATTATTAAGCATGATGATAATAAATTGAGTTTAATTAAAGTAATTTTCCTAGTTTATTTATGTTATAATTGTTGCAAATTGTGTTTAATGTTGCTAAAATCTATTCCATTCATATAGTTTGCATACTTTGGATAACTTGCATTAGGGGTCATTGCATTTAGTTTAATATATTTAATTTTAATCATCACTTCTCAATCATATTGTGTTTCTAATTTTACCAAGTTGTTAATATAATTATACAATTAAGTGATTCAACAAAAATACAATCCTTGTGGAGATGATAACTCGATACTTACTTATTACTTGATAACGACTGTGTACACTTGCACAAACCTATGCGTTACAATTGGCAAATTGATGTTTATTTTGGAAAATAGAAAAATATGTATTGAGATGGATTAAATTATAAAATGTTGGATTAAAAGTTCAAAAAGCACATATAATTGAGCCCAATACAATGAGAGTTTTGAATCCCCATCATAATACATTTGTGGTTAAATACACCCTATTAACCCCTCTCCCTCACCTAGTTGGAATAGGATTTTTCTATTTAAAATAAACCTCTACAATTCAACAATGACTATACATTCTCTCCCTATAAATAGATGGCATTGGTAGAACTATTTACACAACTTTGAAATATTGTTACTCTGCTGAGAAATAGAAAGAATTTATTCTCAATTATTAAATATATTTTTTCAAAATAATAATTCTACTAGTTTCTATTAAAGAAGAGAGAATTTTCATTTTTACCGCGAAAAGAAAAGAAAACTTTTTCAACTTTTGTGCTTTGATTTTATTGGTTTGAGCCCACACTCGAAGTAGTTCATGGTACGAGAATAGTGAAGAAAATTGTTTAGTTGAAAGCCAGAAAACATAAAGGACCCGCTTATCTGAAAACATAGGTACGATTTCAATCTCAAGTTTATTGCTATAAATATAACAAATCAGGTCGACTTTTTAAAAATTTTAACAAGGGCCTAATTGATTGATCTTTTAGCTACAAGCGTTCAATTGGGTGAAAATTTTTCATGAAGGCTTAATTTTTTTATTGAAGATCTTTTTTTACCATTAAGCTTGTAAAAATTTAAGGGGGAGATCATTTAGAACACATGCATATGCAAATTTCATATTTTTGTCTCCTTTTTTGTATATAAAAAGCAATGAAAACAAGATATCAGTAAATGTGAATACTAAAATTTGATAATAAAAAAACACTTAAAGCATAATGAGAAAGTAAAGACTAAACAAAGGAATTTCAAGGAAAATAATATGTTAAACAGTCTAAGAAATACTCTTCAAATTCATTTGCAGGGACAACTTTATGCAATATTCAATAGTTCATGCAATTTAATTATAAATGCACGGAAGTTTCATACATAGACATACCTAAGAAACATAAGAATTCTTGTCAAGAATTGTTATCAAGACATGATTCTTATGTAAAAATCGCATAATAAAGATAAATTAAATAAATTCGTACCCAATTTCTATTTTTATTTCTTCCCTTTTCTAGATGTATATTATTAAATATTTTTGCCCTCAAAAGAGTATAAGAGCAATTAAAGCACAAACTGGATATGAAAAGCAATCAAAACTAACCAACAAATTGTGGTAAGTAACACTATACTCCTAAAGAGAGAACACAAGTTTGAACCTTAGAGACGACATTTGTAGCACTCTATACCGAGTCTAGTGGCTGGACCCGAATTATAGGATGTTACAATAGTAAATTGGAACATTCACAAGCAATTTATTCAATAATACTCAAATTAATAAATACAAGTTAATTCCATTTTAAACATGCACTACTATCAAAATTGAGTCTTAATCAGGCTTAGGAAAGCCTTTGAACAAGTTCAGAACTAAATTGGGACCAATTTGAAACATTTACAAAATAATAGGTAAAATACAAATAGGGATCACACGGTCGTGTGGCAAGGCCATTTGACAGCTTCAGGCCGATGGTGCAAGGCCATATGCTCATGTTCTCAAACTGTGTAACAAACTGATGTTGTGTAATAAAGGGTCACACGGTGGTCTCCTGCATTAGTGTATGGTATACGACCATGTGGCAAACTGTGTGTGCCCTAAATAACTTCAAACACAAGCCAATTCACCTACATTTTCTTAGACATCAATCCATAAATTTACCATCACATTAACCTATTCAAAGTGTACCAAATCATGCCAATTCACATTCAACCTATGTGCCTAACTAATATGGCCTCATTGGCACCACATTCCAACATAAACAACAACCATCCAAAACAATACATAATCAATATATTAACCTTATTCAATCATCCAATATTTTCTAACTAACATTTGCTAATAATCAATCATTACACTAAGCCTTCTAATGCAAATTTATCACCAATTAACCTATCATGTATGTACTGATTCAACAAACCAACAAAGCATTAAGTTTCAAGCACACATAAACCATCAATCACCAAACCAACCATAATACCATTAAGGATTTACATCAATACTCATATTTCATAATTCAAATGACATAAAACATAATTAAATGATTGACAACATGCATATACCAAACTCCTATTTACATGCCACTTATAATCGACCAAAATAAATGTATAGCTACCAAAAAAGTTGATGGATAGTGTGATCTCAAAAAGCAATCCAATTGACAGCTCGTTTCGGAATATGTACAAAGAAGAAAAAACCAAATAGTAATCTTATGTAAATCTTTGTAAGTCCGTATTAAACTTAAAATTAAACTTTAGCTTACCGTAAATGTTGTAACTAAGCATTTCACAATAAAGTTCACAAGCGAGGTCATGAGTCCATTATTAGCCTATACATATCACAAGTCTCACAAGGTCAGCAAGTTCACATATACGAAACTTATAACTTTATCATGTTATAAACATTACAAGTAAACACATTTGGTACACAAATTCACCATCATACATTCCTTTACCATTTCCCATTTACATTTCAAGTATTTATATCCAACGTTCCATTTTATATAATTATTTCATGATATGAAGTATACACAAGTAATCACATCCAAAACTCAATTCAATCATTTCATATTCACATAGCATTTCACATTTTGATTCAAGTATCGATATCAATAGTCTTTGATCATATTTCATCCACATTAACTTCACAAATTCACACTATTTATCCTTTGAGTTACCGATCGAACTTCATAAAAGAAACTCAATATATGAATGCAAATAACATCTGATGCTCATTTGAGCTTATCGTATACAGATATATGTGTCAGGTTACCCGTCCGGACTAAGCCTTTGACAACATAGAAAATAGCTTGGCTAGGGCTATAAATACATGTAAGGTTATCAGTCTAGGCTAAACCTTTAGAACGACAACAGATTACCAGTCCAGGTTAAATCTGTGTCACATGTATATCAGAGTCCACAACAAATACTGGAGCTCGGTCCATTTAAGAATCAATCTATAATATTGTATATGAGACTTTTACTAGGACCATCAAAATTATATCAAAAATAAATTAAATCCAATTCATTATCAAATAGTCCGATTCCAACTTATAATAGTTTCTACATATAATTAATTAACATAATTTAACAACAATTTAAAATCATGCAAGTTGTATGAACTTACCTAGTAAAAAAACGACTATGAACATTACATTGAGGTTTATTATGCTAAATTTTCTTTGTAACACCCATATCCTGTTTTCATCGCCAGAATAAGGTTACAAAGGGTTACAGTACATATCAAAACTTTACAGATCAATTAACATTGAGAATCTTAAATAAATTGCTTTAATAGGAATATAATTCAAAATGAAATGGAGCATACATTTACGGCTTTAAATCAGGCCTTCGAGGCCCTAAAATAGCTTATGGACAATTAGGGACCAAATCAAAACAAATCATATCATTTTAGGCAAACTGAAAAAATTTTAGCCTACAGGGGTCACACGACCATGTGTTTCTCCCACATGACCATGTGGCCCTTCACACGCCCGCGTGGCCAATCGTGTGACCACCCGTGTAACTTATTGACTTGGATCACAACTCGTGTGCATGGCCGTGTGAACTCTACACTTAGCACACCTAAGGCACATGCCCGTGTGCATCACACGGTTATGTGACAGCCTATGTCCCAAGTCGTGTGTGCCCAAAAATGACCAAAATCATGCTTAACCTTCACCTAATTGCATATGTACCTAAGTCAATTTATTTCAGAACTTTACAATATTTTAAAACACATCAAAAACATCTAACACGTGCCATTTATGATCACCTAAACTTAGCCAATTCATCATCCAAAAATCACATCACATACAAGCATAACAATACCGTGTATCAAGATACATTATGCCACTCTTGTAACTCAACATCTAAATATTTCTTCATAAACCACAACTCACTTAACCCTCCCATTTCAACACATCATGTCAATTTAACATGCCACTTACCTTTTCATGTCAATACACAAGCTTACACAAAGTTTACCAAATATACACCAAGTTTTCCATGCTAAGATCAAGTATATCAAACATCACAAAAGGTTATGAAGTATAGCATAAACCATTTGTCCTATTACATACCATATAAGCCAAAATGTTTACAAAATCCACCAAAGAATCCTCGAGATAGTGTGATTCTTTGATTCGATCTCTTGACCACAAAACATAATCTACAAAACAAGGACATAGCACGAGTAAGCTTACTTGAAGCTCAGTAAGTTTGTTGGATCAAACAATGAATCTTATAAAATTTAAACATAACAGATCATATTATAAAATTAAATAACAAGTTTCTATCAATCACAGCTCACAACAAGTGAGTATGGTACAGAACATTAATTCAATTAATCGTTTAGTAAAATCTCAAGTCACTATTAACCAATACAAATTTTTACACTAGCACGAAGCCTGTTAGGCACTAAGCCTGATCAATACACTGGCACAAAGCCTGCTAAGTACTAAGCCTAATAAATACACCGGCAGGCACAAGGCCCGAAACAGTACACCAACATAAAGTCTACTAGGCTCAAGGCCTGATACAGTACACCAACATAAAGCATGTTAGGCCTAAGGCCCAATTCAATACACTCACACTTCAATTGCACTATTTACCTCCATTAAAATCAAACGTTCAATAATCATGAAACACTACAATTACTAAAGCAAAACAAGTATTAAGAAATTATCTATATCATACTTACATAAACAAACTTACCGGACTGATTTGCAGTAATGAATCAAGTATAGGGACTACTCCTCAACTTTTTCTTTTCGCGATTATCAACACGTTCTTGATCGAAAATAATAATTTCATTCAATTAACTAATTCTACAAAAAAATTCAACTAATTTTATGCAATTAAGTCCTTTTTAAAATTTTTACAAAATTACCTCTGATATTTCACTTTTATGCAATTTAGTCCCTTAGTCTAAATAATGTAATTTAACCATTTTCAATTAAATCCAAGCTTAGTCGAATCATATAAAACCTCATTACAGCTTAATAATTTATCATAAAACTTTAAGAATATCCTAAACTCATTAATGACACAATTCATAATCTTTAACCGTTTTGAAAATGAAGATATGGTTTAGTTGGACCTAGTTACAACGATCTCAAAAATATAAAAATTACAAGAAACCGGTTAAAATCGGCTTACCAAATTGAAGGACAAGCTGTTCGGTGCTTATTCATGAAGAAAAATGTGAAAAATGGTGACTTATTCTGTATTTTATGCTTTTATTTATTTAATATTTACAAATTACTACTTTACCCATTAAAAACAATCGAATGTTCATGAATTTTAACACTTATACCATCCAATATGGGTAATGGTGAGTTATTTACCATCCAAACCCCTTTAATTTATCTTTTAACTAATAAATCCCACTTTTTTCCATATTTATGATTTAGTTCTTTTCACTTAATTAACCATCCAAATGTTAAAATTTCCTAACTAAATTTTAATACGACACTAATGGCCTCGTAAATATTAATATTTACGGCCTGAAACATCAGAGTTATGGTCTTGAAACCATCATTTTCGATCATACTGGAAAAAAAATTAATTAGTAAATCATTATTTAATTAGGATTTAATATCAATTTACCAAAATCTAGAGAATTCCACATCATTTCTATTATTAGGCCACTTAAGGAGGGTCCAATTAGACAATTGGTCGTTCAATTATATTAAATTCCAATTAAACAACCTATTTACAATTTAGCCTTAAACTAATTAGGAATAAATGAATACATAACCCAAAAGTTGACTATCGTCTCTTTAGTAATTTAAATCTATAGCAACTTTTATCTCTTTTACAATTTAATCCTTTTTCATAAATTAAGCAATCAATTATCAAAATTATCGGACCAAACTTCAATTCACCTATAATAAGACTTTTTAAATATTTAATAAAAAATTTTACGACTTTAAATTATGGAAACGACGTCCTAATGCTTCATTTCCCAAAACCATTTGACTTTTGAATCGAACCACTTATATTAACTTTTAATTCAATAATTAAAATTCATCAATTCAAAATTCAGTATAAAAATTATTATTGACTCAAATAATTTAAATATTAATTATACAAACTTACTCTTCGAATTTGTGGTCCAAAAACTACTGTTTTCGACACTACTACAAATTAAACTGTTACATCCATTTTTCACAATTATTGTCTTGTTGATTTGTTTCTTGATCTAAATAATAATTTTAATTCAATTAACCATTTAAAACAATTTAAACAATACAACTTATGCATGTAAGCCCTTTTGTTGTCATTTTACCCTTTCATAGTAAACTTTTACCTTTGATTCAATTTAATCCCTAAACCTAAAACTTTTAAATCTATCACAAGCTAACCAAATACATGTTAGTTGATTTCTATATATTCCCTATACAGCCCACATTTATCAATTTTTCACAAGAATTTGATGTAATTTTACTATTTTATTAATTTAGTTTTTAAAATTAAAAGTAATCAAAAATTACTTTACAAAATAGTCATATTTAACTATCAAGCTTAATAAAAACTCTAAAAACATCACAAATTCATCAATGACATAAGTCAAAATATTTAACAGTTTTACGAATTAGTCCCGAGTTAGCCAGATTAAGCTACAACAATCTCAAAAACATAAAAATCATGAAAAATGAGTGAGAAAATGACTTACATGCATGAATAAAAGAAAGAACGAAGCTTGGAGATGTTGAAACTATGCATGAATAAAAGAAAGAACGAAGCTTGGAGATGTTGAAACTATGAAGTTTAATTGAGGGAGGCTTCAATTGGGGAAGGTGAAAACAATTCACTTATGTTTTACTTTTTAATAATATTATTATATTTAACATTTTTGCATATATAATTAAAATAAAATGTAATTTAATTAATTTTAATTCATAAATCCTCCATCATGATAAATTATGGTCAAATTACTATGTTAATCCTCCCACTTTGACTATATAAGCCATTTAATTAATAAAATTCAATAGCGATTAACTTTTGCAGCTTTTAAGATTTAGTCCTTTTTACTTAATTAACAATCCTAACATCAAAATTTCTAGACCATATTTCAATAAACCTATATAATCACTCCGTAAATATTGAATAAAAATATTTACGGGCTCAATTTATAGAAACGAGATCTTAATACCTCATTTTCTAAAATCACTTGACTTTAGGGACAAATCACTTGTACTGGACTATTCATTTAATTATCAAATTTATCATATCAAAATTAAATATTATACTATATTAGACTCGTAAATATTAAATAATAATATTTACAAATTCACTCTTCAGATTTATGATCCTAAAACCACCGTTTCCAACACCACTAAAAAACTGGTTGTTATAACTCTCCCATTTAAAAAAATTTTGTCCTTGAAATTTCTCACCTGATAATAATTTTGATTATTATTTTCTTAGACTCTTCGATTTTCCAATTTAAATCTACCCCAACTAGTTTGTTCTTGCACAATCAAACTTGATGATAAAACACTATAATTGTTCTCCTGAATTTGAATTACCCATTTTGACTGGAATAAAATGAGTCGATTTCATTAGTCTGACAATAATAACCTAGATCAAGTCTTTCCTTCCTAATGTCAAAGGTAGTCTAGATACGAAATCCATCATGACTTGTCTTCATATCTGATCGAAAATCAAAAAAGCCGTAATAACCCAGACAGAACTTGATATTCAACTTTGACATGTTAACAGACATTGCAATGAACCTCGTTTAAAATGTCTCGTATAATCTCATAATTGCTAACACACATATTCGATTTCAGAAATTTAAGCTATTATCACAATCAATATTGAAATTAGTGATTTGATCATCCTAAATTTGTTCTCGTTTAGCAAACAAATTCGGATATTTTCTTTGCAACTCACAAATTCTCTGAAGAATTAACGGTTTAACTCTCAACTCTATAATAATCGAATCATCATAACAGTCATCTTAGTGAAGTATTATTGTAAACAATAAATTACTTCTTAGATTCAGGCTGAAGTAGTACAAGAGTTTTTGTCAATAAAGATTACAACTCGTTAAAACTCTGCTGGCACTTATTCGACTGAACAATTTCAACACTTCGTCAATGGCAATGTAATTATCGAGAAATTATTAATAAATTGTCTGTAATACAAATTTTCAATAGCTAAGTGATTTGTCGGTTTTGTACCTAACAGATTGAACAAGTTTTCACACTTAAGGAGCTTGAAATTAAGCATGTTCTTTATATTTCTTTAGAATTTAACTTAGTTTTTGTATTTGAATAAATTGTGTAAAGAAGTGCAAAAAGGTTGTTTTATTGTCCCCTTAAGGCTGATTGAGGCCTAAAGGTTAGCTAACATACTTCGTGAGTGTGCAAGAGACTTTTAGAAGTTGAACAAATGTGAAGCTGATCATTATGTCACGACATAGGCTGCTCTACGTTGCACTAAAGAGATCAGAGTTGAAGAAACGAGGGACTAACTTCTTTGTCGTGACATACATAAGCTATGTCGCAAAAAAGCCTGCACAATGACACCAAATAAGGGATTGATCTCTTCGTCGCGACACAGGTCCTGATGTGTCGCGACATCGACCCTGGATGTGGTTTCTACATCGAGTGAAGGGTGTTTCGATCTTTATAATGCCACTTAAACACGAGGAACGGTAGCTAACCTAGGGTTGAGAAAAATGGCCATCCAAGGTTATAAATAGGCCTCTAACACTAGGGTTTTACACACCTTTTTTTTTAGTTTTGATTTTTACTTTGTTATTCCGTTTTAGAAACGAGACTGTAGACTTTGCATAAACGATCGTGGAATTATTTCCCTACAGATTACCAATACAATTGAAGTTTATTTTTCATTTCATTTATTCACTCATATGTTTTTATATATTATTGTTTTTATGATGATTAAGAAAACCATGCGAAACTAAATCCCATTTTGGGGAATTAGGGAGTGGAAGTATGGATATTTAATTGTTGTATAAATAGGGATTTTCAATCAAATTAGCTGTTTGGGCAAGGAAAAACATGAAACAAACACTAGACTTGACAACCTTAGAACATCATTTAGATGAGAATGAATCCAAAATTGGTATTGCCTATCCATGAAGACCATTTCCCCAAACCAGTTTAGACTATGACATCTAGCGATAAGTAGTCTTTATCGACTTGTTATGTTGGTGGAAGATCGGAAGATCCTACTAGGATAGCGACTAGTTGATTGAAGTAAAATCCCCAAAATCGATAATAGGAGAATCAATACTAAAGCGACCTAATCTCCTCAAAGCTGTTTATCGAATCTACATATCTTGCTCTTTACTCTATTTGTTTATTTTTATGTTTTTCACAACAACCTTTTTATTCTACTATTGTAATATAATCCCTAAAAATAGTACCAATTAATTCTTTTCTTTGTAGGGATATAATTCACTATTTCTTAAGCCGCCTTTGGGTACGATCCTCGAAATACTACCAAGTATTTCGTTGTACAAACTATATTACAACCTGACACGTATACTTGCGGAAGTCAAAAACACATACCGAATGGGAGTACGTTTAGAGGCGGTGAAGTTGTTGGCGCCATTGTCGGGGAGGCAACGATTTAGTGATTTTTATTTCTTCTTTGTTATTTGAATAATTAGGAGATTTTTTAGGTTATAGATACGATTTTCTTTTATTATTATTATTTATCTTTTTCTTTATTTAAATTTAGTTTATGACTCGAAACCAAGAAAACCTGGTAGATTGGATTTATGATCCTAAGGCATTGATTAGACAAAACCGTAGAACTAGACAATCAATGCAAAATCCACCACCACTGCCAGTAAAACGAGAAGATCCACTCGAAGATCCTACTAATAACATCGAAGATATTAGGATACCTCCATAACTCTCTGCAAACAAACCAATGGCGAAAGCTTAAATAACTATAAGAGAGTATTCTATGCTTACCATAGACCTGACACAAGGGAGTATTGCTAGACCTACTATAGCCGCAAACAGTTTTGAAATTAAACTAGCCATGATCCAAATGATACAAAATAATTTACATTTTGGAGGGACCATGGTTGAAGATCCTAGTTTACATTTAAAGCGGTTTTTTACAATTATGCGATACTTTCCGTTACAATGGTATTATTGATTATGTCATTCGTCTCCGATTATTTCCCTTCTTATTAAATGATAATGTCTTTTCTTGATTAGATGTGCAAGCACTAGGATCCATTACCTAATGGGATGAACTCGTAGGGAAATTCCTACAGAAGTTCTTCCCTATTAGTAAAGTAATCCAACTTCGGAGAGAACTGTCAACATTCCGAAAAATCGAGGGTAAAGGGTTCCATGAAACTTAGGAACGATTTAAAACACTAGTACGAAAAAGCCCAAATCATGGTATGCCAAAGTGGATGCAACTACAGACATTCTATTGGATGTGTTTGCCAGATCAAGATTAGATGGTGCAGCAGGAGGAGCCTGATGAATAGAACCTATAATGATGCTTATGGGTTGATTGAAAACATGGTAATGAACTCTTGTCAGTGGCCTACTAAGAGGTTCACATACGAGCAAAAACCTATTTCGATTAAAATGATTTAAAAAGATGATAAATACCAATAGCTGTAGGAGAGATTAAATTGAATTGAATCTGCCACAGAGGCACCATCATCACAAGGAGAAAATAAGCCTCTATACCACTATTTTACCAACATTGAGGATGTTAACAATGTTAGCAATAGAGGTGGGAATCCTTATTCAAACATTTACATCCAGGATGGAAAGACCATCCTAATTTTAGATAGGGAGGAAATCAAGGGGGAATTGGTAACAATCAATTGAGAAACCCAAGTTACCAACCTCCATTCTTGCAAAGGCAACCGGAAAGAGTAGTTTAGAATGACCATACTGTATGTGGTCAAAGGTTAGACCGAATAGAAGGGGAAATGCAATCCATACAAGCGAATGTAAAGTAAGTGCAGTTTGATTGCACTAGTTTTGCTAGATCACTAACAAAGCTAGAGGAACAGATGGACCAATTGGTGAGTATGGTAAAGGATCTTACAAGGAAAATTGGCACAGGTATCCCTTGCAACATTGAAAACAATACCCGGAAAGAGTGAAAAGAACATGTAAAAGTGATCGAGTTAAGATTGGGCAAAGTACTGAGTAGCTCAAAACATTCTAAAAAGGAGGGGAAACATAGCAAATCCCATGAGACTATGAAATCCTCTCCGAAGATAACACTAAAGTCATACTGCCTAAGGAGGTACCGGTAAAAGAGGCATTAGAAAAGAAAGAGGACATGCCTAAAAAAGATAAAGGTACCCCTATTCCATTTCCAAAAAGGTTAGAAGAGAAAAAAAACAAGATGATGATGAATTTATAAGTTTTTTGAATCTTTTTAAATCTTTAAACGTCAACTTACCTTTGATTGAACTTATAGAGAAGGTAGCAAAGTATGTCAAGTTCTTAAAAGAGATTATGTCAAAGCGTAGGAAAATCAAGGTAGGTGAGCAAGTGGAAGTGAAAGCGTCGTGCAGCGCCATTATTTCTAAAAAAATTCCTAAAAAGCTAAAGGATCCCGACAATTTTACAATTCGAATCAAGATTGGGAGTCTTCAATTTAATAGAGCCTTATGTGATCTCGGTGTGAGCATAAATTTAATGTCTCTATCAGTATTTGAAAAACTTGGAAGTAGAGAACTAAAAAATACTCAAGTAACCTTACAACTAGTTGATCGGTCATCTGTGAAACTGAAAGGAATTTTAGAAGATGTGCCGGTTCAGGTAAGAAGTTTCATCACCTCTCTGGATTTCGTAGAGCTATATTTTGAGGAGGATAAGGATATACCCATTTTTCTAGGAAGATCATTTTTAACCACATCTAGATCTACCATTGATCTAAATACCAACGAGTTGATAATGGGAATCAATGGTAATATAAAAACTTTTTAATGTGGGGACAAAAATAATGGAACAGAAAAACACAATGAGCGTTGCCACTTGCTTGACTTCGATGGAAGTGAAAGACCGAGTAAGATCCTTTTTATTAGCAAAGAATGAATCAATAAATTCAAATAAAGGGATCGACTAAAGGAAATGGAGAAAATTGATGGGAGATGGATAAAGGTTGAAGAAAATTGGACCCGATCAACAAAGGTAAGCACGCCAGATGAGTCCGATAGTAAGACGTGAAGGTAAACATGTAACACCCAAAACCCTAAAATCGTCACTAGTTAGGGTCTCAGTATTATTTCATTTAATTATATTTTAATAATGAAATACATAAAGCATGGCATAAACCATTAATTAAATATCAACATAATTTAATAAGGGTAAAAATATCATTTCCTTGATTTTTGAAGACTTTTACCGATATATGTTGGGCAAATATCGATAGTAGTTAAGTTAGTAAACAATTTAGAAACTGAGCAAATTTCTACAAAAACTTGTGATAGATCTACCAATACAAGTCATGCTTCTACCGATACAAGTCATGCTTCTGCCGATACTAAAAACTCTAGAGAGATAAAAGTCTTACCCTGCAACTTCTACCGATGTAAGTACCTAAACTCACAATACAACTGTGAATAGAACTACCGATACCTATCATGGTACTACCGATACAATGTAAGTCAGTGGCTAACCTCTCTCCTACCTTGTACTACTACCAAAACAAGTAAGGGTTCTACCAAAACAAGTGTGCAGAATTCCATATTCACACTAGTTCTTAACCAAATTTCATTGTATAGCCATATAGTGCAAAGATACATCTTATGTGTTCCATGAATACATATATCATACATTTTAGTGCATGAAGCTTACTTTCAATACTAAACAAGTGCACACAAAATAGATTCCATTCAAGAAGGGTTTGACAAAGTATCAACAAATTCAAACAAGTTATACAAAAGACAAACATCATCCTAATACATGTCATATAACCAAGTGATGTAAAACTACCGAACGAGCTCTCGGGATAGTGTGATGTCTTCGAGGTAATTCGATCTCCAATCAGTAAAACGAAATCTACAAAACAACAACAAATGCACATGTAAGCTTTCTAAGCTTAATAAGTTCGCAGTCATTGTAACACAATATAATATTAAACTTGCAACGACATGATCAACCGAGTCATAAGTCTTCCTTTAAACGAAATCCCATACTCTTCTCAAGTCACAAGTTTTCCTTTAAAAATAACCTCATACTCTTCCCGAGTTGCGAGTCTTCCTTAAATCAAGATCTCATGCTCTTCTCGAGTCACAAGTCTTCCTTTTTAACATAATCTCATGCTCAGCCCGAGACACAAGTCTTCCTTTAATATACCCCTCATGCTCATCCTAAGACATGAGTCTTCCTTTAATACTAATCAATTGTTTCAAGAATCTCCATAGTAAGCAATAGGTAGCAACACAAGTATGAAATTTAACAAACGAATTTATCGGATGAAATTGCAGTTCAGATGGAACTTTAGGGACTATTTTATGACTTTCCCCTTTCAACGATCCGTGGCTCGATCTTGATCTAACACAAAAAAATAAATCAATCGTCCTATTAAATCATGTAAATTAATCAATTTACACATATAAATCCTTTTTGGAAAATTTACAAAATTACCCTTAGCCTTTGCATTTCTATTCAATTTAGTCCATTCAACACAAAACATGCAAATAGCCATTTCTTTCTAAACCTATACCGGCCAAATGCTTTTGACCTTCATCCAAATCCCTATAATTTAAGCATTTCACAAGTGCACATAATTCATCATTTTTACATTTGAGTCCTTACACTCTAATTTCATCAAAAATCACTTTGCATAAATATTAGACCCAACCACCAAGCATACAAATCCACCTTAATCTTTCAAGAATAAGCACATTAAACAATGGTAAGTTTTATGACATTTGACAGATTCACAAATTAGTCTTTAGGTTGGCTAGATTAAACTAATACGGATTCAAAAACATAGAAATTACTAAAAACGATCAAGGATTTCTTAACTAATCAAGCTTTAAGAGCTAGAAAAAGAAAACCCTCGTTCTTCCCCTTTGTTGCCGGGAAAAGGATGAAAAAGATGAGAAAAATCATCTTTTCTTTCTAATGGCAAAATGATAAATTTTAAAACTTTCATAATTAACTTAATTAATCACTTGTTTAGCCTTAATTAACCCTATTTATATTTACTCCATCTCATGATAAATCATCCACTAAAATACTTTTGGTAAATTAGCTCATTTGGTCCCTCTAGTTAATCTACATAACTTTTGCATCTTTTACAATTTAATCCTTTCTATTCAATTACTATCTAAACATTAAAATTTCCTAACCAAAGTTTAATATAATGCTAACGACATCGTAATCATTAGAAATAACTAATTTTGTGACTCGACCCGTCAGAGTTGTGGTCCCAAAACACTATTTTGACACCATTGAAAATCGGGTTATTACAAAACAGGTGGTACTAATTTCTGTATATTATTGTGTATATTTCTAACAAGTTTTTAATTTAGTAATTAATAGAAAAAAGGGTATGTTGCGACATACCACCTTTTGTGTCGTAACATAGGTGACAAAATGAAGAAAATACGAGACTGACATCGATGTCGCAACGAAGCACCTCCCATGTCACGACAA
Organism: Gossypioides kirkii; assembly: GCA_005610355.1. NCBI lineage: Eukaryota > Viridiplantae > Streptophyta > Magnoliopsida > Malvales > Malvaceae > Gossypioides > Gossypioides kirkii. The sequence continues at coordinate 19,220,359 of CP032245.1, forward strand.
AGAGGATAGACTGGGTAACCACTCAGATTGAGGACGATGTTGCGACGAAGCCTTGAGTGTGTTGTGACAGAGAAGGACTAATTTGTCGCAACATAGCTTCCCTATTCGTGACATCAATTACAATTTTTACAGGATCAACCCGACCCTACTACGCAATTTGACAGCTAAAATACCTATTTTTTTGAATTTTAACACTTGCAAACCCTAGTTCCCAACCTCTATAAATATTAAAACACTATTCTAACTCTTTTATTTCACTTTAACTCTCCAAAAACTTTTAAAAACCCTAAAAATATTTTCTTTACCTATTTTCTCTTTTCACTTTTCAAGTTTAATCAATCTCACAAGCAAGGACGAGTACAAAGCAAAAGGCAAAAGGTTTAAAGTTCCTAACTTAATACTTTTTCATTACTTATAATGCCTCCTCGAAAGGTTAGAAGAACCATTGAATCAAAACCATCAATGGGTACAAACCCTTCAATTTTTGTGAATGCAAATGTAGAGAAATATTTTAATGAACTTCAAGACAAAACATTCATTCAAGAGAGGGGTTTTAATCCTTTGATTGTTTTATGTAAAGAAATTTAGCCTTTAGTTAGCTACCATATGTGGGAATGATTTTAGACAATCCCCAAAAAAGTTGTAGTTATCCTAGTAGTCTAGAAATTTTATGCTGCCCTAAAAGACTATATCTCTAGGACTAATGATGAAATCACATGGGAAACCTTAGTGATTAGAGGAATTAGTGTTAAGATAACCCCTAAACTCATATGCAAATTCTTTAATGCTCCATATTATGACCAAGATTTCCTAGACAAAACTAGTCTAGAATCTTTTCACGATATAGACATGAATGAAGTAATTACCTATTTAACTGAGGGAAGGAGGAATGGAAATTTAGGCCAAACACTAGTATCCCTACTTCGTTTAACCAAGCCATTATGTTCCCAGAAGCCAAGATATGGATCCAATTTATGTGCAGCCGTATGATACCTGCTTTAAATGTTTCTAACGTTAATGTTTTTCGAGCAGTGCTATTATTTGTAATTTTACAGAAAAAGTAGGTTTGTCTAGGGAAGTGCATCAACCAAAACATGAGTTGATGTGTTGGAAGCCAAAAAGTGGGGATTTTCTTTCCTCATTTAATCATGACTTTGTGTAAGTAGGCAGGAGTGCCAATGACATCCATTGAGCAAACATTGAAGCCATCAAAGAGCGTCATTGGTGATACACTCTTCCAACAATATGTGGAGCTTTATGTTAAACAAATAAAAGAAGGGAAGAGAAGATCGCGAGATTCGATGGCTACACCAACTTCATCACAAAGGTTAGCACCAACTCAACAAGAAGTTGACGAAGGAAGTCATCCAAAACTCGATCGGATGATACAATGGATGCAAGAATCGAGACCATTATTTCAAGAGTTTTCTCGGCAAAACAATATTAGGGTCCCTAACTACACACCAGACATGTTTGGGATGGTAGATGAGGAGCCTGAGGAGGAACCAAAAGAAAGGAAAGACAGTGACGAAGAGGAGGAAGAGATGGATGAGGATGAATGAGTGTTTTGAACAATTCTTTTAAGACTTTGAATTTATGTTTGAAACTTGTAATTTTTGGGATATTTTTACTTATTTAATTTGTAGGAGTAGAATTAGAATTAGAATTTATATTTTACCTATATATGCTTTAATTTTTATGTAGGAACCCCACATTCTGGAAACACAACATTTCAAGCATTCACAACAAAAGGAAGAAGGACAACCATCATTAGAGGAGGAGCTTTCATGATCAATCGGGTAACTTCTTTTCTTACTATTTAAAAGGCTGCACATTGAGGACAATGTGTTATTTAAAGTGTGGGGGGTAACATAGGAATTTTTGCATATAGTTTTTATTTTTAGTTTTTTATGTTTTTCCTTGATGTGTGCTTGAGCTTGTAGAAATACAAGTGATTGGTTAGAAGCATGTATAATAAGTTGAGTGCATTTGTTGATAAATTTGGCATGATGATGAGAAATTTTTAAATTTTTGAGCATGAAATTATTAAGTTTTATAGGTTACACTAAGTATAGATAGAAAGGTATTGTTGATACCAAATGATATGAATGATATGAGGAAACAAGCATGCTAGTATATATGATAGATAGTAACCTTGGGATTATGCGACTAAATTGATATTTGTGCATATTGAGGTGTTTAGGGATGGCCTAATGCATTATTTGGTTACACCTAAAGCTAAAAAGCTAAACGTTATTCTGAATCTTCAATTAGTACCCATCTTTGAGCCTTACCCTTCTTGATGAACTATATTACAAGCCTCTAAAGCCTAAAAAGATTTTTTGTGTGTACTCTTTTCTTTGGTCCTATTTTGCACGATAATAGACGTATGGCCTTATGTATTGAGGGTAAGTAGACACATTATGATGGATGTTATAAAACAAAGAGTGAAATAGGAAAACCAATATGGTGTATGAACTTTAGTATAGTTAAAAAGAGAAAATTAATGAAAAATAAAAAAGAATTGAGTAGAAACAAAAGAGAAAATTCATGAGTGAGAAAGCATATGTAAAAGTGACAAGTCACAAAAATACCAAAAAGAAGAAAAATCTTACTCAAGAAACAAAAAGAATACTCATAGGCTAGCTAAAAGGATTAAACTATATTGAAATTTCCTAATTGGAGAGAAAAGGAAGGTGAGAGATTGAGAAATAAGGAGGTGAGATGGAATGGGACATTAAGTGGGAGAATAGGGAACAATACAATGTGTCAAACTATTTTCGTGTTTGTAACCCTTTGGCTTAAATATTCTTTGAATTTCATACTTATCCTAATCCTTAACACTTTACAAGCCGAAAAGCCCTATGTGACAAACAAATCTATGCATGAATGAATGTGGAATTGTATGATCTCATTATGACTATCTATATTGTACTAGGATAATTAAAGTACTTGTATTAAGCAATAATTAGGATATATTAATAAGAATTTGATATTTGTATTTTTTGTAACCTATTACACTTATATTTTTCTAAACAAAAATGGTAAAGTTACTCACTCATCATGTTAGAATTGTGGAGAAATATATAATGCCTAGAGTAGATGTGACGAACCTAATCTTTGTATAATATAGACTCAAGCTCCTTTATTTGTTTTTCTTTCTTTATTTTCTTTTATTTATTTTGTTTGCTTGAGGACAAGCAACGACTTAAGTGTGAGGGAGTTTGATATGTTGATTTTGTACCTAGCAGATTGAACTAGTTTTCACATTTAAGGAGCTTGAAATTAAGCATTTTCTTTATATTTTTTTAGAAGTTAACTTAGTTTTCGTACTTGAATAAATTATGTAAAGAAGTGCAAAAAAGGTTGTTTTATTGTCCTTAAGGTTGATTGAGGCCTAAATGTTAGCTAACGTACTTCGTGAGTGTGCAGGAGACCTTTAGAAGTTGAACAAATGTGAAGTTGATCACTATGTCACGACATAGGCTGCTTTACGTCGCAACAAAGAGATCAAAATTGAAGAAACGAAGGATTAACTTCTTTGTCGTGACATACATAAGCTATGTCGCGACAACGTCTGCACAATGACACCAAATGAGGGGATTGATCTCTTCGTCGCGACACAGGTCTTGATGTGTCGCGACATCGACCCCTAGACGCGGTTTTTACATCGAGTGAAGGGCGTTTCGATCTTTACAATGCCACTTAAACACGAGGAATGATAGCTGACCTAGGGTTGAGAAAAACGGTCATCCAATGCTATAAATAGGGTCTCTAGCACTAGGGTTTTACACACTTTTTTCTTAGTTTTCATTTTTACTTTTTTATTCCGTTTTAGAAATGAGATTGTAAACTTCGTATAAACGATCGTGGAATTATTTCCCGATAGATTGCCAATACAATTGAAGTTTCTTTTTCATTTCATTTATTCAATAATATGTTTTTATATATTATTATTTTTATGATGATTAAAAAAACCATGAGGAACTAAAACCCATTTTGGGGGATTAGGGAGTGGAAGTATGAATATTTAATTATTGTATAAACAGGGATTTTCAATTGGATCAGCTGTTTGGGAAAGGAAGAACATGAAACAAACACTAGGCCTGACAATCCTAGAACATCATTTAGGTGGGAATGAACCCAAAATTGATATTGCCTATCTGTGAAGACCTTTTCCCCAAACCAGTTTAGACTGTGACATCTAGCGATAAGTAGTCTCTATCGAGTCGTTATGTTGGTAGAAGATCGAAAGATCCTACTAGGGTAGCGACTAGTTGATTGAAGTAAAATCCTCAAAATTGATAATTGGAGAATCCATATTGAAGTGATCTAATCTCCCCAAAGTCGTTTATCGAATCTACATATCTCATCCTTTACTCTATATATTTATCTTATGTTTTTCACAACAACCTCTTTATTCTACTATCATACTATAATCCCTAAAAACAATACTAATTAATTCTTTTCTTTGCAAGAATATAATTCACTATTGCTTAAGCCTCCTTTGGGTACGATCCTCAGAATACTACCAAGTATTTCATTGTACAAACTATATTACAACCTGCCCCGTATACTTGCAAAAGTCGAAAACACATACCGAACGAGAGTATGTTCGGAGGCTATCACTAAGCATGCTCTGATTAAGTTTTTATATAATCAATAAAAAAAATAATGAATCTATCGGAATGTGACTGAAAAACCTGATTCATTAGATCCTTAAAAGCTACAGGGGCATCAATTAATCCGAAAAGTATTATTGGAAACTCGTAATGTCCGTAACGGTTCCTAATAATTGAAAACACTGTGACACCTTTCAGCTGTTTGAATAAATCATCAAATCAAGACAACAAATATTTACTCTTTATTGAGAATTTATTCAAATGCCAATAATTTATACACAATCTCAGCTGCCTATCTTTCTTTTTCACAAACAGAACAGGTGCGCCCCAAGGAGATATACTTGGTCGAATAAAATCTATGTCGATTAATTCTTACAACTAAGCTTTTAATTTTTTTTTTTAAATTCTTTTCGGCCATTCTGTACGGAGTAATCAAAATATATTATCACTTTTATATATTTATTATACATATATCATTATAGTATTAAAAATATCTTATATTAAATTAATGTTTCTAAAAAAATTGTACGAAAAAATGTTTGTAAAATTTTATTTCACTTTATGTAATGCTTATGAACATGTATCATAAAATAAATAATTATTGTTTATTTTTATTTTAAGTAATAACTTAAATTCATATTAATTATTAATGTCTATTATGACTACTCAGTTACAAATTTAGATTTTTGGTCAATTTATTTTGGACTTAATTGATCTCGAATTCTTATTGACTAGTGTTTTTTAAGCTCAAATTTTTTCAATCTTGGAGTTTTTTGGACTTAAATTCTCTCAAATTTTTTAGACTTAAATTCAAATTTATTATAAACTCAAGCTTTTTTAAACTCGAATTGTTATGAACTTGGATCAATAAAAATAAACTTTCGAGTTTGTGCTGTTTTGCAAAGTTTAATTTCGAGCTACGTTTTGTATTCCTAAATTTAAAAATTACCATTTCCAACGCTCAGTCAAAAATATGTGTATGCTATATTAAAAAGAAGAATATGAAAAAAGGAAAATATTTTTTTGGCCAGAAAGGAATAATAAATTCTCTAAGACTAGAATATGGGGAAAATAAAGGAGAACACAAGTCAAAGCAGGCATTGGAAAATGTCAAAATCAGTATACTTTAGAAGAAGATATTATCTTCCTATTTTATTTATGAAATATTAAAAATTCAGTCACGATAATTAAAATACTTCCTTATAAAATTATATATTCAATGCCAATACAAAGTCACAATAAGGCAGTTTCGAAGAAAAATAAAAGAACAATAAGGCAGTTACTATAATAATAAGTTAAAATTAATTTCTTTCCCTGTCAAATAAAACGACCAGCTTTCTAACCAAAATTTCTTCCACCTTCTCCCCGGAAACCGAGTCTAAACAAAATCTATCCAAACCCAAATCTTGTGCCCTCAAATCTATCATTGATAACGGCTTCAAACAAAAAAAATCCACCAAACCCCAAAAATATTTACAAAATTTGAATAAAATAAACTGGCCACAACCAACGATTTCATGTGTTTGAAGTAGAGGAGAAAAATGGGTACCCTCCAGTTTTGGCATCGGCGGTGGAGGCTGATGCGTTGGTGTTGGAAGCGGTGGCGACACGCTCACATGAAGGGCACATAGTGAGGGTGGTGGCGGGTAACTGCATGTAGAATGGTTGAGAAGTTTTCAAGGCTCTTAACTCCTGCAGCTCCTTCTGTAATCTTTTATTTTCTTCTGCCAGTGTCTCGCAACATCGCTTTAAATACTCACAATCTACCTCTGTTTGCTTCAATTTTGTCCTGTTTCAAAATATAAATTCTCATACCAAGAAAACGTACGAATATTATTTATTTTATTAAAAAATTGAAAAGTACCTTGCTCTCCTATTCTGAAACCAGACTTCAATTTGGCGAGGACGAAGATTTAATTGCTTAGCCAGTGCAAGTTTTTGCTTCTGAATCAAATATTTAAAGTAAATAAATAAAAATTTAAAGCAAAACCCAAGAGGCAAGCAAAGGAAATTTGGATTCTATGTTTGGACTTACGGGATTGAGTGTGCTGTGTTCTTTGAAACTTTCTTCAAGAAAGGCAGACTGTTCCTTAGAAAGCCTGAGTTTCTTCCGAGTTGAACCGTTGTCATCATCATCACTGGCTCTTGTGCTAGTTCTTTCTGTTTCAATTGCTTCCGCCTCCACCTCTCTCTTTCCTCTTGTGCTTCCGTTTCTAATCCCAAAATCCATCGACACAGCGCTGTTAGGAGACGATACAGCCGCCTTTTCCTCAGCTTCATCCGCCACCGCCACCAACGGTAGACGGTTCACGTCTAACCCTCTTCCGAGTACCTCCGACAGATCCGATTCTATCACCAATAACAGCAATGCAAAAACAGAAAAAGTTGGTAATTTTTCTTCAAGATGATTAAAGAAATATAAAAAAAAGATGAATATCCCAATATACCCAGATCTAAATACCCCCATAAAATATCAATTCTGCTTGCAATACTCACGGTTATTTGTGAGCCAAGGAAGGCGAAGCCGAGAAGAACATTGGGGACGAGGAACTGGGGAGAAAGGAAGAAGATCAAGCTGAAGAGGTGGATCTGAAGAAACCCTTTTCTCATCTCCATCCGTACTATTTTTACCTTCAAAAGCATCATCCCCTTTCTCTTGTGATTTGAACCCATTCCCAAGCCCCATGCAAAACCCTAGATCCTTGCTTGATAACTTTGCGGTTTTGTCAAGAAACGAAAATGGCTTTGAAGGATCACCCAAGCTCAAGGCTAACTCCATTAACCCTTTTTCTTGCAAAGAGAAACCCCAGCGGAAACCAATAACTACTGCAAAGAATAAGTCTTTGAAGATCTTGACTTTTTGTTTTTTCTTTGGGGTTTCCTTTGATTTGATGAAGAAAGATTTACACTGGAAAAGAGAGTTAAAAGAGAAACCCTATCCGATCTTATTTAATGGAAACACACAACTCACCCCCCTTCCTCTATGACACACCTTTTTTATTGGGAGTAAAGATTGACCGACAAATCCAGGTTGAAAAACACACGTGAATCTATATAAATATACACTGTTTCAAACACGAGACACACAGACAGAGAGAGAGAGAGAGGAGAAGGAGAAAGAGAAAGAGAGTTGAGTTTTGTGATTAAACTGATCTTTAAGCAAATTTTCTATTTTAGGTTTATGGGATAGAGACAACGACGAGTCTTCTCTTTTTCTTGTTTTAAATCAAGAAAGTGTCATTAAATACTTTGATGAGAAGAATTTGTTAATTAATGCAGATATAAATTCACAATGTTTTTGTATTTATTGTGTTCTCACCAAACAATTAGGGCAAGAAAATCATCATTATCGTCATCTCAACACGAGAAAAGGATTTTTCATCCAACGGCAGGGATCATCAGATCTTATATTATTCTAACCCTTGACCCTTTCTAACTAAAATTTCTTTCTATAATGTACACTTATGAATCATGATGAGGATGATATGAGGAGAATAATGATTAAACTGTGTTGTTTTACCCAACATAATTATACAGCATTGGCACTGTTTGCATCCTCGGAGCCAAGTAGAAGCTAAGGGATCATGACTCTCTTAAGATTTAAAATTTTTGTAATTTTTCTTTTGTATATATATTATAGTTCTTTAGTAAATTTTTTATTTAAGCTTTTTATAAGTTATAAAATTTTAAATTAATAATGATAAAATTATATTTTAATCCTCTTAAAAATGATAAAAATTTAATTTAACCCTTCAAAAATGATAAAAATATAAATTATTAAAATAATAAAATTACATTTATATTATAGTAAAAATATACAATTTAATTTTGATCTTCCAAATTTTTTTTACTCGGCCACCGAGTGTTTGTTTGTTTGCTTTTCTTTTTTGTTTGTTTTCAAATGATAGGCAATTAATCCCGGATTTGCATTGCCGTGAATTCAACAATTATTCCAATGATAAAAATTGAAATGAAGTGTGTAAGCCAGCCTCTGGGAATGTTGACTCACCAACCAAAACAGTGCAGCTTTACCAGTTTCTTCCTATGTGGCATTAACTCATTGGCGAAAACGATCCAGAAAGCTAAGGCTGATGTGGAAACAGAGAAAAAACCCTGGAAAATAAAATAAAATTAGAAAACAAAAAGATGGTCAGATTGGAGATTAGCATGAGATTTTGACCAAAAACTGCTTTTTATTATGTTCATTCCAAGCAGACAAGGAGACATCTTTTACTATTTCAAAGAAAGTATTAGTAATATATTTGTATAAATGATAATAGTAATAATAATAAATAAAGGACAGTGGCAAGACTTGAGGTGCCATATATAAGTTTTCTTTTAAATAATATTGAATTTTGTTAAGTAATTTTTTATTTTATTAATGAATATATTTGGATATTTATATATATTATCATTATTCATGACATGATTCCATTATATTTAGGAATGACATTCTGAGCTAAACTTAAATATGCTGGACATATGTAAGCTCTAGATCATCCATTAGACCTCGCGATCTCTATATGCGAACTTCTTGAGTATATACGAACTGAGATCGTGAACTCTCCTTGGCTCGTGCGAGTTGATGTTGTGAGCTTCCCTTATTGTCCTCTCGCACTCATCCATCTAATGGAACCTGCCCAAATCGCGAGTAGACGATCTAAATCCTATCTGAATTTTGAGTTGATGATCATCGATGTATAACAAATTTAAATTTCGATTTTTTTAAAATTAAATATGTTTTTATGTTTTATATTGAATTAATGCTAATTATTTTATGGAACATATATTATTTGTGAATTTATTTATATATAAAGTCTTTTAAAATTACTTTTTTATTATCCCAAAAAAGTAAACCATTTATATATTGTTGTATTTTATTTTATACTCAATTAAATTTAACATAGTTATACTTAATATTATTTAAATTTTAATATATTCAAATATTTATATTATTTTTCATAATTTTTTGGTGAATTAAAAAAAAGAATATAATCCTAACAATAATATAATTGACACGACTTAAATTTAGATCACACTTGAAACAATAAATATTTTTAACCATCTTGTTAACACATAAAATTTATTATTTTTTGTATTTAATCATGCATATTAATCTTTTTAAGAAAAAACAGAAAAAAGAAAAACATAATTATTTATCCAATAAACCTGAGTGCAAGATGTAGTTGGAAAATTTGAAGATGGAAGGGGGATGGGGATTTTGAAGAAAAGAGGGTAATTAAAACAGAGATGGAAAGTAGGTCAGATATGTCATGCGTTTGGGATCTTTGCAATTATTGAAGTCATGCAGGCTTTAATGATAAGTTGGATAAAGAGACAGAAAGTGAGTGATATGATATGACTGAATTATGTGGTTTGGGCACATCAAGTAACCGTGGGATAAATAAAGTTACCCACACAAAAACTATATAAAAATTGGTTATCTTAAATATTATATGTGCTTTAAATTTTTAATTGTTATCACAATAATAAACTTAATTAAATTAAAATTTAATCGATAAAAAATTATTTAAATAATATAAAAATAAATATTATCATATCAATTTATATGAGGATCAATATTAGGATAAATATATTTTTTGGTCCTTGAATCTTATAGCTAGTCATAAGGATGTTAATTGGGTAAGACGAGTGCATGGGTGCTCCCTCCGCATCCATCTCCATACAGATTTTTTATCACCATCTTCGCCCCACGACCTATTGCAAGTACAAAATCCAAAATTATCTCTGCCTACGACTCGCAAGATTAAAACCATCTCCGTCTCACCACTCACATGGATATTAAAATCCACCTAATCTCCGTTATATTCGTCCTGTAATCCATTTAATATAATATATTTATAAGTATCAGTTAAAAAATATAAATCAAATTTTTTATGAAAAAGAATTAAACACATGTCCTTTGGACTCTCAGCACATATATGACATTATTCCAAATGAAGGAGTGAAGTGTGTTAAAATTGGATGAGAAACTGTAGAGTGCTCTCCTTCTTTTCTAAAAAAAAGCAATGAATGTGAGTTGAGTATTGTTATCAAAGTTCATTTTTTTATAAATGTTTATTTTTTAAATATGCTATTATATTATGTGGGGCGAGCAAGGATGTGACGTGTACAAAGTCATACCCACGCCTGCCCCACCATCAACGGCAGGTCTAATTTTTGTCCCATCCTCGCCTCACCACTCGTGAAACCTGTACCCATTCTCGCCTAATTGGGTGCGAAGTAGGGTAGGATCCCGTGAAACCCGCCCCATTGGCATCCCTAACTAGTCACTTTGATACTTGTATTTTTTTATTTCTCTTTAATACTTGAAGTTGTCCGCTAAATAAATTTGATCTCAAAATTTAAATTTTATAAAGATTTGATGACATTACTCTTCAAGAAGGATTTACTAAATAATATTAAATAATTTTTTTACAAAAATAATATAAAGCAAATTTTATTTACCAAAATTATATGGATTGAACAGTAGAAAGAATTTTTCGTTTCGCATGTCTCAAATCAGCGTAGTCAGTGACGATTTAGGCAGGACACAAAATCTAAGCCCTAAATTGCCACCACCTATGGTGACTTAAGCATTGGAAAGCAATTTTTTAAAACTTTGTCCCTTAAACCCCACAACCCCAACCAACACAACATTAAAACCGACCCAGCCCTATTTAATACCCCACCTTAACCACTATATAGAGCCCCAAACCTATATCCATCTCATATAAATCCTCCACTAAAAAAATTCTGAAAAAAACAAATTCAATCAATTTTAATTCAATAAATTATTAAAAATTTGATTAAACTGATTCTGAACTATTTACCCAAAAATTGATTAATTTTTTTATTTGAATCAATATATCAATAATTTTTAGTTAGGCACGTCTTAATAAAAATACTTAATGACTCAGATTGCTGAGCTCTCTCATTTCCAAGAAGGCTCCATGCAAATCTTAAAAACTTAAAACATATCATGTTCACAATACGTATGATACATCGTATATCGATAGGACTAAAGAGCCCTTTTTGCACGTAAAGAGCTTATTATCTAGCAATTAGTGGTGGCTTTTATTACCTTTCAGTACTTGGGATAAATTTTATTTTAATTTGTAAATTTGAGTTTGTTTTACAATATTCTGAATAAATTATCGATTACATGTCTTGATAAATTTGATGGTGGCTTAAGATGTTTCAGGGGCTTAGTGGAGGAGAATGAAGAAGAAAATGAGCAAGAAGCAACAACGTTGCAATCTTAAGAGACTGATGTTGCAATCTGAAGTCTTCTAACCCCAAGCTCATGACATTACTTACAGGGGCAAAGCTAGAAAAAATTTTCAGGGGATCGAAATTAAATTCTTTATATCTTTATAATTTTTAAAAGATTAAATCAAATTTTTATCATTTTTAAGAGGGATCAAAGTGTAATTTTATCTTTATTAATTTAATTTTTTAAAATTAAAAAAAGTTAAAATGAAAAAATCCCATTTTAGGGGGGACCGAAGCCCTAACCAACCCCCCTGTATCCACCTTTAATTATTTATGAATGTCGCGACATTGCTTACTGATAATGCTTAAATATGACATACTGCTGGATATTAATTATATATATTTTGTGAGTATGATCCTATTAATTTGAGCTATTTGTGATCATTTTATTTTGTAGGGACTAAATTGAAGACAAAGGATAAATTGGGGCAAAAAGCATGATTTTGGAAGAGAAAGAGAAGTGAAAAAGTGAAAGACTTGAAAAGAGTTTTTATAGGACAAAAGACTTGATTTTTATTAGGATTAATATTTAGGATATTATTTATATTTAATTTGTATTTAATTTATATTTATCTTTTTAGATTTATCTTTTAGAGTTTAGAGTGGATCCAATTAGGGAATTAATGTTTAGATATACTTCTAATTATCTTTTAGAATTTAGATTGGATTCAACTAATGATTTCTATGTATTATAAATAGGGGATAGAGTGGTTGAATTATTCACTTTCCAATCATTGAAAAAATCCTCCATTTCCCAAAAACTCTAGTTCAATACAAAGCTCTATTTTTTATCTTGTGTTCTTCCCCAAAAACATGAGCAACTAAAAACCTTTCTAGCCGAAGGTTATCAAATATTCCTTCAAAGTTCATGAGACATAGAATCCGCGCTTAATTCTTTTCACCCGAGTATTCATTAATTCTCTGTATTACGAGATTGACACTTCCGTCCAAAATCCTTACAAAAGTAATCTTTTCATCTTGTGCAAAGACAATCGCGTTGTGTGTTTTGAGAAGGTTGCACAGTTGGTTCGCTAACTTACTGCGTTAGAGGTTGCTGAGCCAAAGAGAGAAAACGGCGTGGCATTCGTCGTTGGGAAAAGGTGATCTAGTGTAAGACAGTCCCATTAGAGCTATGGTTATCTAAAGTTAGGTTCCTCTAAAAACTATGTCTGGAGCTAGTAGTCGTAGGCGTCCTGTTCCACTATAACTAGCTTATTTGAGCACGAGAAGAACCATCCAAAGTCTATGATTGAACCGAGGAAGGATCAAGATAACGGAGGCTGGATCTCTAAATATCGATAAAACCCTTATTCCTTTGACTTTGTTTATTTTATGTAATTTATTTTTATTTCGACACCTTTATTTTCTACTTTTTTTAATTCTGTTCTTTTTATTTTTCCCCAGATTTCGCCGCTTTTCTTAGGCAAGATTTCGCCCACGATCTCGACAAACAAGATTCTTTACACTCTAATCCCTGAGGATTAAACCCTACTTCCCTTTACTATTATTTATTTTAATTTTCGGAATAGGTTATATTTGGTGTTCCCGACGATACATCACTTACTTCTCATCAGACAAGGAGCTTGCCATTCAAAGTTGCAATGATCAACCTTCGATATTGCAGAATTGAGTCATCCGAAGTCAAGGTAGCAACATTGATGCTATGAATGTCGTGACATCAGCCAAAATCCTAGAGTGAAAGAATCAAGCCAAATCAAGATAGGTCACAACATCCACCTATCAATGTCGCAACCTAGAACCTTTTCTAGTGAGGATATCGTGATATTAGATATGGAGGTTGTGGCATTGGGCTAACGGAGTCCAATTCCAAAAAGGCAACATGAATAAATTTTGGGTTAAACTTGCCATATTTAAGTTAATGTTAGGGACATATTTGTAATTGAAGAATTATTATTATGCTTATAAATACCACCTAAACTCAACTATTTTAGAGGTTGTAGAGACTAGGGTAGGAAACATATTTTTACTTTTAATTTTCCTAGTTTTATGTTTTCATTTTATTTTCCTTTCTCTTTTCTTTTCCTTTAGAATAGAGTTAATTTTTCTTGTTAGTATTTCTTTCTTTTGTGAAGACTTTGTAAAAGAGAGAAGATTAAACTTTTGCTTTATACAAAAATCGACATATTTGAATGAACATCTCTTGAACCATTTACTTTTATATTTTGCATATCATGTGTTTGATGAAATGCCTATTTGATTTTTGAGTTTTAATCATGTTCTAATATTGTTTGTTAGTTGATTGCTAAATTACATTAGTTTTTATGCTTGATTAGTTATTTGTTCAATTATACTGAATTGCTTAATACATTAAAATTGAATGACAAACAATTCAATCAACTTAAGTGTTTTAGCTTAGTTAGCGATTAACAAATCAATCTATCATTGTTTTTAGCATTTGCAAAGTTTAAGGCAATAGGAAAAAAGTTTAGTTTAAATAGTTTAAGTGATGATTTAGATTTAGTTTCTTTATATTTTCATATTTGGTCTGCATTGACAATTTTGGAATTTATTAGATTAATAATCGCTTGAATCGTAATTAACTTGACAATCACATTTACCAATTTGACAACCCCTTGGGCTCGATCATTGGAATATTCTGTGTTCTATTATAGTGGTTTTTGATACAACAAGAACTGTCACATTAGCAGACATCACACTTCACTTTTATACATCTATTTTTCATTGCTTGGTGCACACAGTTGAGACATTCAAGTTATTGGTGCCATTGTCGAGGATTGTAACAGAGTGAATTTGTGTTGTCAAGTTAATTGGTTGCTAGGAAATATTGATTGAAAGATTAGGGGATTGGATATTGTTTTTTTTTCCTTGTATTTTATTTTCTTATTTTCTTTTGTTTGACTTGTTGAAAATTGTGTTTAATCATGTCTAACGATGGTTATAGGTGGACGAGTGAAAAATTTCGATATGGAAATTGGCTAAGTTCAACGAATGAAGATTTGCTGGCCAATTGGAGCTATGATGGCGATTATGAAGGTTAAAGATGTTTAGAAACCTACGTTTATGGTTCATTTGGATGTGCAAATGAGACGAGTAGCTACAATTATGGGTGGAATGCTAGTTATCCATCATATGACCCATATCCTTACAATTACTATCCAGATAAGGGATGTTACAACACCCCTCACCCATCCTGACGTACGGTACGAATGGAAGGTGCTACCAAAGAGCTAACTATTGGGAAATGTGCCCATATTGTAGTAAGCAAGTAATTATTTTCTATTTATTTGAATGATGAATAAATAAATAAATAAAGTTAATTTCACATTTCACTATTATGTCTTTTGTATTTTTGTCTTTCATATTTGCATGAATAGTGAAATTGTGACAAACAAATATTAGCTTATTGGTTATCTAAGTTCAAACTAATGATAAGTTGCATTGTAAGAACATTTACATTGCGATAAAGACAACTTACTTCAATAGATAATGTAAACGAGTCCGTAATCTAGTAAAAAAATCAAAGTGAACATTTGATTCAAATACTTAGAATGATACATTGAACTAGACCCAAGATGAATTAATTCTGAATCCGTTTGTGAATTAATTCACTTGTGACGTTCATGGTGTGATTTACCTAAATCCTAAGTTAGTCACTTACCATGCATATGTAACTCGTGCTTTGATATAAGTGGAGGTTTATGCTTTAAAGATGATCAAGTCCATAGCCGGTATGTTGGGTGCATGACTTGTGTACGTCATGGCTTTACTAGCAACAATGGAATTCATAGCTCGATTAAAGAGTTAATGATATCCTCTCATTGACATTGTTTGGATTGATAAATATGGAATGTGGCCATGGGTTGCTTGTTCTCGAATGAGCAATTTATCACATTCATTTGTTGACGGTGGTCATATTAATCATTAAGAAGACATAATGGTGACAATGAGATAAAATAAAATTGTATTGAGTGAACGGATTTAACTTAAAAGAATTAATGATATCATATGAAGGTAACACACATGTGATGAGGTCATTGAACAAATCTGTTGGATGAATTGTTTTCGTAAAGAGTACACAATAAGGAGTTTTCAATCACGGTACTTCTTATGGATTGACTCCATGATAAGTAATTGCGAATTATCAGAACAATGTTTCAGGACATAATTGCAATTACTAGAGCCTAATTGTATATGTTCGATTGGTCCCTCCTCTAGCTCAACAAAAGCTCGATCAGACTGCATTTAAAACAAAAGGAAATTCTACGAATTTGGAAATAATTTAATTGAGTAGATTTATTCGATGTGGAATTAAATTAAGTGGTCATGAGAATTGTTAAACTTGATATTTTGATTAAAGAATTTTTTGAAAAATTAATTTAGAAAATCTAAGTGATTTTTGTGCAAATTAATTTTGATCAAATAAATTAAATTAATTAAATAATTAAAATTAATAGGATATTTTTGGAAATTAATTTTCAATTTAAACAATTGGCTTAATGAGTAATTGAACTTGAAAATTGGACCTGAGATAGAAAATTGAGCTTGAGAACCAAAACTCGAGACTGAGACCCAAAATTTGTCGAATTAGGCTCAATATGTGAAACCGGATCGACAATCTAATCGGTGGCTAGATCGGACCCATCGGGTCGTCATTGACCCATACTGAATTGACTCGAGGTTCCGTGAAGGTGTCTCACTGCACCATCGGACATGATAGTGCCTACTTTGTTTCAGTAGTCAACGACGGTGGTTCTCCGATGGTTCAGTAGTTGAAGAATTTCACTCCTACTAGGTTTCTAGCAAAGAATTTGATTTCAGATTAACTATTCCAAAAATAATATTATTTTAATAGATTTTATATTTAATTTAATTTAATTTAATACTTATCTTAATAGTATTTTATTAATTTAATATTGAAGTGATTATCTTAATATTAAATATAATCTAATATTTATCTTGATAAGTATTATATTAATTTAATATTAAAATGATTAAGTTTAATCATAGTTGAACTCTCTAAACTCTCCCTATATAAAGAGAGGCTTGGATTATTATTTTTTTTACACACTTGAATTCAAGAGAAAGTTATAGAGAGAAAATTCTGTGAAGTAATTATTTTAGAAAATTTCTATAGATGTTTTTCTTATTTATAACTTGACCTAGAAGTTTAGAGAAATTGTGAATTGTCCTACTAATAATTTTGTGAAAAATTTTCTGAATCGAAGCGAGTCCACACTCGATAGACGTGAGTTTGGGGATAACTAAGAAGACCACTTGATCGAAGCGCTCATCCTAGACGAGTAAAAAAGGTACAATTTTGATTAAGTGTTTATTACATTAGATATCACAAACAAGTTTTAGTTTTGGAAAATTTTTAACACTCAAACTTTCTTTTTTTGTTACGTTTTCCAAACCCTTTTTTCCAACACTAACATGACAAATACCTTTGATTTATTTAAGAAATTTTAAACTTGAAACCATTTTTGTAAAATTATAGAAAATATTTAAATTCTATTCAAAATGAGTTTTATGATTTTCAAAATAGAGTTAAAAATCTTATATTGCCCATTTGAAAGGAAAGAACTAAGTAATTTGAAATATATAAGAATGTTAATTTGTTAAACGATACGCAAATCCTTAAGGGATTTTTAAGAAATTAAGTAATACCAGCACCAAGTTACAATCCAAGCGGCCAAAGCTGTCACACCCCGAAATGTCAAAATTAAGTTGGGATGGTGATTGTAGGTACTAAATTGAAAAACTTACAAATTGAGTGGGTTCTAATGGATATAAATGGAAATGACGGACTAGTTTTGGAAAGGTTGGAATTCAACCTTGGTTCCATTACATTTAAACTAAAGAGTTTTTTAGTGGGAGGCATGATAATTATAGATTTTCACACTTGGCTGTTGAAATTGAGATCGATGAAGAAAGTGCATGAGTAGTATATAAGGGAGAGACGTTATTCTCCGATGTAGTTCTCTCATTTTTCTATTCTTTCTTCATCTTCTTCACTGGTTTGGATTGAAAGAAAGATTAAGGAGAGGTCTGCATGGAAAAAAGTAGCTAAAGTTTGTGCATAAGTAAGTGATGATTTCTCAAGCTGGTAAGCTTCTTAACCTTTCTATGTTCATGGATTTAAGAAAAAGGAAAGTGAGTTAAGGATTTCTATTATATATTGATTTTGTTTTGGATAAAGTTATGGATAATCATTTTAAATGGCCTCTGCATGCGAACAAATTTTGATTTTTATGATGATGAAATATCTTCGTTGGAGATTCTGAAATGGTTGTTATGTTTTATAAGTTGGGGGCTCGGGTTGCAAAGGAAAAAACTAAGTAGAAGGTTTTGGCATGCAAGTGAGTTTCAAAACTCAGAACTTAAATCAATATCGTATGTTGAGTAGATTGACTAAATGTTATGCAAAAGTTATGTTGTTCTTGTTGGGTCATCGGTATGCCCTGTGGCGCAGTGGAAAAATTGTTCCGACGATCCCTAACCCTAGATCCATGTACGAGGAATGAATTGAGAAGGATTCAAAATTATACCTTTCAAAATTTGGAAAATCCCTAGAAACTGTGCTGTGAAATCTTCCTCTGCATGTTGTAGATCCCAACCCGTAACAAAAATCGTCTCGGCCTCTATGTAGTCCACCCGATCAAGAACGAATAGAAATATGCCCTCTAAACTATTTAGAGAATATTTTGACGGCTGCTAGACTTTCTTATTTTTCTCTTTTGATTAAAAAAAATCAACAACACAATTCTGCTATCTTTCCTTTTATTTAATATCTCATATTAAAATGGAAATATTCCTTTAAAGAAATATATGGAAGGTTTATTAAAACATTATAGCCTTTCCAAAAGGATATTAACTTCCATGTTTTAATATTTAATGAAATCATTATAATTAATAATTATAATTACATTAAATTATATTCAGTAAGTATTAAACTTTTATATGAATCAAATTCATATATTAATATTAACTATGTCCTCTATTCGTATATAACAAGTTTGTACACATAATGTGTTCAATATTTAACTATCAAATTAAATTAATTCAATAATTAATTTAAATCATGTGATAACTAAACATAACACCAATTGTGTTTGGATTCCGTTTGTTTCGACCATAGGGTGTGACCCTGTAGGTTCTTGTAACGTTAGCAACAATATTAGAACAATTCTAATACTACAAACAATGAGTGACATCTAGCAATGCATCATTGCTACTTAAGTTACAAGAAGTCGTGGTTCGACATAACCTTTCTGTGATAAATTTGCATGTATTATATCTTTTTGCCCTTTATATCTACATTGGACACAATTCATGGAGTAGACACACTGGCATAATCCAATCTCAAGTTTCTTGATATCCAAAGTAGACTAAAATAAACAAATAAGTGTAATATCTCATATTAACTTTTTTTAGCATGACCATGCATTTCTAGTCTCACTTTATCAAGTGGCATAAGATATTGCTCCTAGTATGTAGAAGGGAAAAATCCTATCTTGATCAATCACATCCGACTACATAGATTGTGACATACCCAACATTAGTTTTTATAGTCAAACTTGTTACAGTAAACGTTTGAATGTATCAAAATATACTATTCACTATGTTGGGACAACGATTATCTCAAGTCTAAGGATTGTATACATAATTATCATAATGAGTAATGTCGTGACTATTACATAATAATCCAAGAAGCATACTCATCGCGGGTCAATCTAATATGTCGTTCTCTAACACAATACGATGGAGCAAACAAAGCATTGCTGACGTACTTCGAACAATTAAGCATTGGAGTGACAAACTTTTTTCTTTTCTACATTTTTATGCCTTAACATTCACATTTAAAATTTAGCTAAAAGAAAACCTAAATCTTATTAAGAAATATTTACTTTAAAATAATCACAAAGATTTCAAAATCAAATTACCTTCAAAAATCAATTTTCAACACTTTCATAATCTGAATTTCCTACTTAACATCTACAAAAATTTAAAGTTTTAAGGTATAATTTCCTCATCGGACATCAACAATATATTTATACTTTCTAGTTTCCACAATTTTTTCACAAAAAATTGTCATGGCAATATCTCAATGTATCAAATAATATGTACTAGCAACCTATAAAACAAAACTATAAACTAACATCATATACCTATATACAACTACATGGAACAACCACACCCCCAAACCTA
Source organism: Gossypioides kirkii (assembly GCA_005610355.1). Classification (NCBI taxonomy): domain Eukaryota; kingdom Viridiplantae; phylum Streptophyta; class Magnoliopsida; order Malvales; family Malvaceae; genus Gossypioides; species Gossypioides kirkii. Next base: position 19,240,446 of record CP032245.1, read on the forward strand.
GAGTGTGCATTGTCCTCAATGTATGAACACAATGAAATGCAAACACAAAAATATGCATAAACAAACAAACAACAAAAAACACATATATCACAAAAACAAAACAAATTGGAGCTGTAAAATTTTAAATGTTACCCTTTTCGATTGAGGCGGAGGGACTTCCTGGTAGGTTTTTTGCCTTTCATCTTCCTCTTTCGTGGTGTCATTGCCTCCTCCAAATCTTCATCATCTGATTTTATCATCTCGTCGATCAAGTGATCAACTTCTGCATCTTCGTCAGGTCGTTTGTATGGCGTAGCAAACACTTTTAGTGCTACAAGCTTATTGGGTGTCACAGTTTTCACTGGTGGTGTAGTAGACTTTTCCTTCACAATAGGATTGTTATCAATGTCATCATTTTCAGGGTCTTTCATCTCTTCTTCCTCATCATCCTCGATCGGATGGTATTCCTTCCTAAAAGACGACTTTCCAGACGCAGACTGAATCTCGGTGTTGCTAGTGTCGTCCTTTGTCGTTTCTATTTCATCGTAGAGAATCCTCGAGAAATTTGGGAACCTTGGGACTTTGACTCGGTTCTGTTGCAGCCTAATTACATGATGCCCAATTAAGACGCTGGCGACACCGACATTCAGTCAACGTCTAAAAAGTCATCTTCTGAGGAGGAATACCATCCAGTCGAGGATGAAGAAGAAGAGACAAAAGGCCCTGAACTTGATGACATTGATGACAGCCCTATTTTGAAGGAAAAATCTACTACACCACCAGCGAAAACTGTGACACCCAAGAAGCCTGAAACAACAAAAGTGTTTGCTACGCCATCCAAGGGTCCTAACCAAGATGTAGAAGTTGCTCACTTGATCGATGAGATGATGAAATCAGATGATGAAGATGAGGAGGATGCAGTTACACCACGAAAGAGGAAGATGTAAGGCAAGAAACCTGCCAGGAAGTCCCTCCACCTCAATTGAAAAGGGTAACATCTAAAATTTTGTAGCTCCAACTATTTTTTGTTTTTGTGATATATGTGTTTGTTGTTTGTTTGTTTGTTCATGCATTTTTTTTGTGTTTGCATTTCATTGTATTCATGCATTAAGGACAATGCACACTCAAGGTTTGGGGGTGTAGTTGTTCCATGTAGTTGCATATATAGGCATATGTTATTAGTATAATTTTGTTTTATAGGTTGCTAGTACATATCATTTGACACATTGAGATATTGCCATGACAATTTTTTGTGAAAAATTTGTGTAAACTAGAAAGTCTAAATATATTGTTGATGTTCGATGAGGAAATTATACCTTAAAACATTAAATTTTTGTAGAAGTTAAGTAGGAAATTTAGATTAGGAAAGTGTTGAAAATTGATTTTTAAGGTAATTTGATTTTGAAATCTTTGTGATTATTTTAAAGTAAATATTTCTTAATAAAACTTAGGTTTTCTTTTAGCTAAGTGATAAATATGAATGTTAAGGCATAAAATGTAGAAAAGAAAATTTTTGTCACTCCTAAGCTTAACTATTCGAAGTACGTCAGTAATGTTTTGTTCGCTCCATTGTATTGTTGATGAGAAAAGAATATGTTTGAGTATGAGATGCCCAATTACGTGATGCCCAATTATGACGCTGGTGACACTAAGATTCAGTCGACGTCTGGAAAGTCATCTTCTAGGGAGGAATACCATCCGATCGAGGATGAAGAAGAAGAGATGAAAGACCCTAAACTTGATGACATTGTCGACAGCCCTATTGTGAAGGAGAAATTTACTACACCACCAACGAAAACTGTGACACCCAAGAAGCTTGTAACAACAAAAATGTTTGCTACGCCATCCAAAGGTCCTAATTAGGATGCAGAAGTTGATCGCTTGATCGACAAGATGATCAAATCGGATGATGAAGATGAGGAGGAGGCAGTGACACCACGAAAGAGGAAGATGAAAAGCAAGAAACCTGCCAAGAAGTCCCCCCACCTCAATTGGAAAGGGTAACATCTAAAATTTTACAGCTTTAACTTGTTTTTGTTTTTGTGATATATGTGTTTGTTGTTTGTTTGTTTGTTTGTTTGTTCATGCATTTTTTTTGTGTTTGCACATGTTCATGCATTAAGGACAATGCACACTCTAGGTTTGGGGGTGTGGTTGTTCCATGTAGTTGCATATATAGGCATATGTTGTTAGTATATAGTTTTGTTTTATGGGTTGCTAGTACATATCATTTGACACATTGAGATATTGCCATGACAATTTTTTATGAAAAATTTGTGGATACTAGAAAGTATAAATATATTTTTGATGTTCGATGAGGAAATTATACCTTAAAACATTAAATTTTTGTAGAAGTTAAGTAGGAAATTCAGATTAGGAAAGTGTTGAAAATTGATTTTTAAGGTAATTTGATTTTGAAATCTTTGTGATTATTTTAAAGTAAATATTTCTTAATAAAACTTAGGTTTTCTTTTAGCTAAGTGATAAATATGAATGTCAAGGCATAAAATGTAGAAAAGAAAATTTTTGTCACTCCTATGCTTAACTGTTCGAAGTACGTCAGCAATGTTTTTTTTGCTCCATTGTATTGTTGATGAGAAAAGAATATGTTTGAGTATGAGTGCTTAAAAAGAAAAAGAAAGAAAAAAACATGTTAAAAGAAAAATTTGTAAAATATTTTTTTAGGAACACTTCGCTGTAGCAAAAAGAAGAGTAGGCTATGGAGGTAGTTGTTTGCTCCATCCATCTTTTTAGTTGAAAACTTTAAGCTGCATGAGTGTAAATTCCGATTGTGATGTGATTGTTGGCATGACAATTAACTGTTTGCTCCACTGTAGTTGTCGAGTATAACATTACATGATAAGATGAATTCCTTAATAGTAAAATAAAATGCCTAAGCAAAGTAAGTGAAAAACTTAGCTAAAGAAATAAACAAATTTTTAGGAAATTATTTGCTTTAAAACTAATTGCATGTGAATTTGGAATTACTTTATTCTTTAATTTGAAATTTATACACTAAATTTTTTGGATTATTTTACAATGCTACTACAGAATATTGTAAGTATAAAGGTTGCTGAAAACTAAAATATATGCATACTGGAATGTGGAAGCAAAACTTTTACGAAAAATGTTAAGGCTCTAATCTTTGTGTTTTCATGCATACATGCATTTGGATATTTTACTTGAGGACAAGCAAAAGTTCAAGTTTGGGGTGTGATAACTCTTGAAAAAGAGTTATATTACATACTCTTGCTAGAGCATTTTGTCTGTTTTCAAGTAAATTTGTTATAACATTTGTAGTGTTTTTATGTTTTTTGTCATTGGAGTTGTGTTGCACTTAAATTGGAAAAATATATACATTTTACCCTTTTGTTTTAGCAAACTACGCTTGTTGGTACATGTTTTTGGATGTAGGTGAAGGTGGAGGAAGATGAGAGTACGAGGCCCAATAACGAAGCATTGTTGGGGAGCAGAAGCAGCAAAACTTTGCAGCTACTAAACGCTTTGGCAGTACCAGGCACGCAAGATTTTGCTGAAGCAGGCCCTATCCATTTGTGGTCTGCACTAGAAGCTTTAGGAGGCTCTAGAACCCCTAGAAAAGCAGATCTGACAATGTGATTTTTGTGGCCAAAGCTCCTATATAAGTAACATTGGGATGAAGGAAAAGATATCAAGACTTTTATTCAATGAAAGCTTAAGTACTGTTGCGTTAGAATTAGAAAGGAAGGAAATTAGGAGAGTCACACGGTGGACTCGAGGTGCAGAGGCAGAGTTGTCAGCTGACGTTGGGAGTGGAGCTCGACTTTGCTCTAGCAAAACCACCAAAGCAAAGATATGTTGTTGTGGCGAAGCAAAGCATAATCGGGAATGCGGGCTTGATGTTCTTTTTGGGTCTCAACAAGGAGTACTCTTTATCTTAAATCTGTTTGGTTAATTTGTGTGAACAACAAACTGCTGCCCTTATATTTATTTGTTAAGGGGTGAATATTTGTGGAAACTTTGTTTTATGTTTATGAATGAATTTACCAATATCGTTCTATTAAATATCTTCATTGATCTGACTCAGTTGTTGATCATTCTACATGCTGGCAATCTTAGGAATAAACTCTTCTTTTGCATGTACATAATCTTGACCTACAACGGGATGGATTTGCTAGAGCATAAGTTGATGTAATGAGCATATATTGAAAGTTATGTGTAGTAACACTTAGGCGTTACGTTCATTAAGAATGAGATAATTTTTGTTGGTAGAAGCATGTTATAGGAATTTAATGTGTGTTCGCTATAAAAAGTCACTGCATTAAACAAGCACAATAATTGCTTAGTCATTCTGAGATAAATTTGTAGAAGTAGATATTTGCTAAAGCATTCATAGATCTAGAACTTGAATCTGCAATATTCCAGATTTATAGATTGCAACTTTGTCTTGTGCTAAAGATTTTGCCACTCATCTCTGCTAAGCTTAATAAGTACTTAATAGATGCTCTGCTTGGATAAATCTTGATCAACTTTATTATTTTGCATTTTGTTATGACACACACTTTGCAAACACATTCTATCTTGTTATTACATTTTACTTTCTAAGCACAAATTCTTTTGTCAACAGTTTAGCAATTTCCTACTGAATACCAATCTCTCTATGGGATCGATATTTTACTTATCACTATATTACTTGCGTTGTGTACACTTGCACATTTGCGATTGCAATATTATTTTACAAGTGACAAGGAGTGAAGTAGGAAATTCAGATTAAGAAAATGTTGAAAATTGATTTTTAAAGATAATTTGATTTTGAAATCTTTGTAATTATTTTAAAGTAAATATTTCTAAATAAAACTTAGGTTTCCTTTAAGCTAAGTGATAAATGCGAATGTTAAGGCATAAAATGTAGAAAAGAAAAAAATTGTCACTCCAATGCTTAACTATTCGAAGTACGTCAGCAATACTTTGTTTGCTCCATCGTATTGTTGATGAGAAAAGAATATGTTTGAGTATGAGCGTTTAAAGAAAAAGAAAGAAAAGAAAGAAAAATTTGTAAAAAGAAAAATACTTTTTTAGGAACACTCCATTGTAGCAAAAAGAAGATTAGGCTAAGGAGTTAGTTGTTTGCTCTATCCATATTTTTAGTTGAAAACTTTAAGCTGCATGAGTGTAAATTCAGATTGTGATGTAATTGTTGGCATGACAATTAAGTGTTTGCTCCACTATAGTTATCAACTATAACGTTGCATGACAAGATGGATTCCTTAAGAGCAAAATAAAAAGCCTAAGTAAAGTAATTGAAAAACTTAGCTGAAGAAATAAACAAGTTTTTAGGAAATTATTTGCTTTAAAACTAATTGCATGTGAATTTAAAATTTCTTTATTCTTTAATTTGAAATTTATACACTAAATTTTCTGGATTGTTCTACAACATTGCTGCAAAATCTTGCAAGTATAAAGGTTGCTGAGAACTGAAATATATGCATATTGGAATGTGGAGGCAAAATTTTTCCGAAAAATGTCAAGGCTATAATCTTTGTGCTTTCATGCATACATCAATTTTCATATTTTACTTGAGGACAAGCAACAGTTCAGGTTTGGGGGTGTGATAGCTCTTAAAAAAGAGTTATATTACATACTTTTGCTAGAACATTTTGTTTGATCTTGAGTAAAATTGTTTAACATTTGTAGTGTTTTTACGTGTTTTTGTCGTTGGAAATGCTGTGCACTTAATTGGCAAAATATATATGTTTTTACCCTTTTTGTTGTAGCAAACTACGCTTATTGGCACATGTTTCATGATGCAAGAAAAGGTGAAGGAAGATGAGAGTACGAAGCCCAAGAATGAAGCACTGTTGGGGAGCAGAAGTAGTAAAACTTTGCAGCTGCTAAACGCTCTGGCAATACTAGGTGCGCAAGATTATGCTGAAGCAAGCCAGATCTATTGTGGTCTGCACTAGAAGCTCTAGGAGGTTTAGAACCCTTAGAAAATCAGATCTGACAACGTGTATTGTGTGGCCAAGATCTTATATAAAGAACATTCGGATAAAGGAAAAGATATCAAAGATTTTATTCAAGTAAGGCTAGAGTGCTGTTGCATTAGAATCCGGAAGGAGGGAAATTGGGAGAGTCACACGATAGATCCAAGGTGCAGAAGGTAGAGTTGTCAGCCGTTATTGGGAACGGAGCTCGACAATGCTGTAGCAAAACCACCAAAGCAAAGATATGTTGTTGTGGCGAAGCAAAGCAGAATCAGGAATGTGAGCCTGATGTTCTTTTTGGGTTCTAACAAGGAGTACTCTTAATCTTTGAATCTATCTGTTATTTTGTTTGAACAACAATTTGCACACCTACTTTGACCAGTTAAGGGATGAATATTTCTGAACTTTGTTTTATGTTTATGAATGAATTACAGATATTGTTCTATTAAATCTCTTCATTGATTTGTGACTTAGTTGTTGTTAATTCTACGTGCTGGCAATCTTAGGATTAAGCTCTTGTTTTGCATGTGCATAATCTTGACTGAACACAAGACGGATTTGCTGGAGCATAAGTCAATGTAATGAGCATATATCGAAAGATATGTGTCGTAACTCTAATGAGCTGTATTCATTAAGGACGAGATAAGTTTTGTTGGGAAGATGTATGTTATAGGAATATAATATTAGTTCATTGTAAAATGTTGCTGCATTAAACAAGCATGTCATTACTTAGTCATTCTGCGATATTTTGTAAAAGCAGATATTTGCTAAGACATTCATAGATCTAGAACTTAGATTTGTAATATTCCAGATTTATTGATTGTAACCTTGTCTTGTACTAAAGATTTTGCCAATCATCTCTACTATGCTTGATAAGTACTTAGTCGATTTGATGCTCTGCTTGGATAAATCTTGATCAACTTTACTGTTTTGCATTTTGTTATGATATGCACTTTGCAAACACAATCTATCTTGTTATTACATTTAATTTTCTATGCACAATTCATTCGTTAACAGTCTTAACAAATTCTTCGAAATACAAATCTCTTTGTGGGTACGATACTTTACTTATCACTTTGTTACTTGAACGTTGTGTTCATTTGCACATACTACAAAAATATAATTTTACACGCAACAGTTGTCTCCAACCTGCATTATATGTATTAGAATAAGGATTATGATTTCCTCCATTGAAATTCCCCATGTAACAAACATATGCTGGATTGGATGGACATTCTTCAAAAATATGATCATCTCCACAATATACACAATTTGCTTCAGTAACTTTCACTTCTCTATCCATGCTCGGTTTCTGCATAGTTTTGATCATATTAGCCAACGAAGATACTTGTGTTGTAAGCAATGTAATTGCATCCAACTCCATTGTACCAGCATTTCTTCTACCAGAATTCATTCTTGCTGTTGGATATTGATAATCATTATTTGCAATTCTCTCCAATATTTCATACGCCTCATTGTACATCTTATCCAACAATGTACCATTTGCTAACGTATCCACTACCATTCTTGTGTGCGCATTCAACCCATTGTAAATGTAACAGCCCGTTTTTCAGTGGTGTCGAAAACAGTGATTACGAGATCCCAAATCCGACAAGAAATTTTTATGAATGAGTGATTAAATTAAATTAGTCAAAAATAATTTTATTTGCAATTTTGAATTGAAGAGTTTTAATTATTAAATTAAAATTTTGTATAAGTGGTTTGGATCAAAGGCTAAGTGGCTTTAGAAAATGAGGTATCAGGACCTCGTTTCTGATGTTAAGGGCCATAAATATTTTTATTAAATGTTTATAGATTCTTATTATATGTGAATTGAAGTTTGACTGGGTAATTTTGATGACTAATTGTTTAATTAAGAAAAAAGGAGTAAATTGTAAAAGGGGTAAAAGTTAATTGCTATTGAATAAAATAAAAGGGACCAAAGTCGTAATTACACCATGGTCAAAAAGTCCAAGCGATGGAGGATATGATTATCTTCCACTAACTTTTGGTTATTTATTTATTTAGTCCTTTTAGTTTAAGGCTAATTTGTAAATAAGTGGGTTTAATTGGAATTCAATTATAATTGAAGGATCAAATAGATAAATTAACCTATGGTATTTTAGTGGATGAGTTATTATGAGTTAAATTGATTATGAGTATAATTAATTAAGGCTAAATTAGTGATTAATTAAACTAATCATGAAAGACTAAATATTTATAAAATTACCATTAGGTATAAAAATGAAATTAAAGGAGAAAAATCACATTTTTCTTCTAATTTCTTCTTCTTCTTCACGGCTAAGACAAGAAAACCTAGGGTTTTCCATTGATGAAATTTGAGCTTTGATTTGGATTACAATAGTACCACGGATCGCGAAAAAGAGAAATTAGCGGAATAGTCCCTAAAGTTTAGCCAAAATGCAATTTCATCCGGTAAGTTCGTAGTGATAGTTATATATACATTGTTTATTTATTGTGTTTCACTATTGTTACAGCAAATGGAGAAAGGTTAACATTCGTGATAATGGAAAGGCAAAGAAAAAAATGAAATGTCAGGCTTCGGACCGGTTATCTGAATTGAAGCTATGGCTAAGATCTTTCATAAGTTGCAGTATCCTAACAGCTTGTGTGAGCAGCATCGCAAGTTAATAGATTCTGAATGAATAATGAATTATGGGTTCCTCCGATGGCTGAGTCTTCGTATATGTTGCGGATTCTCATCAGCTTGTGTGAGCAGCATCGAGAGTTAGAAATTCTGGACCGTATCGATGGCTGAGTCTTCGCATATGTTGTGGATTCTCATCAGCTTGTGTGAGCAGCATCGAGAGTGAGAAATTCTGGACCGTATCGATGGTTGAGACTTAGCTTGTGTGAGCAGCATCGTATACTGGTTAAACTCTGTCTAGGTTCGTAAGAGCTAATCATTCTGGGCTCGTAAGAGCTAAATGTCGTCTGTGCTAAAAAATGGAGTTAAAGTTTGAAGGACTAAAGTGATTCAATTTCGTTATTATACACATGATTTCGAATGCATACTTGTTATCATCTTTTAACTGATCTGTTTATTCTGTGAGAAAAATTATAATCGTGAACTTACTAAGCTTAATAAGCTTACTCATGATTCTGTTGTTGTTTTGTAGATACGTTTTGCTATCTGAAGATCGGATCATCTTGAGGAAATCATACTATTGCGGAGTTTGTATGGTAGATCTTATATCACTTGATCTTATGGCATGTACTAGGATGATGTTACCTTTTCTATATACAATGAGTTTGTGAAAAATCTTGTTATGTTTGATGAAATGTTGGATGTAGTCCTAAGTACCTTGTATTGATATAAATCTTGTATTTGTGTTGTCTTGAATGCATAGATAAAAGTTGTACTTATATGGAAACAATGAACTTGTGTTTAGTACAAATTTTAGAGATTTAGCTTACTTGTTTCAGTAGAACCCATGTGTGTTTCGGTAGAAGTGCAGGGTAAGAGAGAGGTTGTATATTGACTTGAGTTGTATCGGTCGTTAAATTGTGAGTATCTGTAGATGTATGTATAAAAGTATCGATAGTTTGCATGCTTGTATCGGTAGAAGTTACAGGATAGAAATTTAGCTCTCTGGAGTTTTTAGTATCGGTAGATGCATGACTTGTATCAGTAAAAATTTCACTTGTATCGGTAGAACTAGTATAGGTATCGGTAGAAATCTGCATTGTTTAGAATTGTTTATTGAATTGACTACTATCGATACTTGACCTTCAACTACCGGTAGAAGTCCCCTAAAATGTTAGAAATTCCATTTTTACCCTTGACAAAATAATGTTATGCTTAGATATTATTTTAAATCGTGAGAAATGATTTTTGAATTGAATAAAAATGTGAACAATCGGATATGTGTAAAAGATGAATAGTATAATATGAATAGATGACACCAGAATCCTAACTGATGACAATACTAGAGGTTTTGGGTGTTACATTTAGTGGTATTAGAGCTTACGGTTTAACCATTTCTGGAACTGAATTGATTGTGTGAAATGATCTAGAAGTACATGCCATATGAAACTGTGATAGTGTGATATAGATGGATTCGATCTAACTACTGTTTTACAGATAAGAAAATGCCTGATTCAGAACGAGGGGAAAACAACGAAGTAAATAGTAATGTTTCAGCTATTGATTCTGACGCGAGCCGAAGGGTACCGAATATACCAATGACAGAAAGTGAAGTCAAAAACATGTTTTTCAGCTTAATGGGACAGTGGTTTTCAGAATTTGTGAAGAATAATTCTATGGTACCACTTCCCCCACCTCCAGCTACACAGCCTACTGCTTGACCTAAGGCACCTTCCGTAAGGCCTCCACCTCCTCCTACGATAGAAGAGAGGCGTCCTATACCAACAGATAGGGTAAGAAAATATGGGGCGGAATAATTTCGCGAAAATGCTGAGGATGATCCATTCAGGGCTGAGTATTAGTTGGAAAACACTCTAAGAGTACTGAATGAAATGGCTTGTTCGCCTGAAGACTATGTTAGGTGTGCTGTGTCGTTAATGAAAGACGATGCATACAATTGGTTGGCGATGATTGTGGCAGTGGTACCTGAAAATGAAGTTACTTGGGAATTCTTCCAAGCAAAGTTCAAAAAGAAATACATCAGTAAATGGTACCTGGATAAAAAGAAAAAGGAATTCTTAGAGTTGAAACAGGGAAATAAGACAGTGGCAGAATATGAACAGAAATTTGTACTTCTCAATAAGTATGCATGGGAAATGATTGGCACAATCTTCAACACAGGACAAGGTTGCAATTAATAAATTTGGAATATTGCGTATCCAAATTCTAGATCTATGAATGTCTTAGCAAATATTCGCTTCTACAAAATGTCTCAGAATGACTAAGTAATGACGTGCTAATTTTATGTAGCAACTTTTTACAATGAGCACACATTATATTTCTATAACATGCATTTTTCGAACAAAAATTATCTCATCCTTAATGAATGCAGCTCAATAGAGTTACTACATATATCTTCTGATATATGCTTCAGAAAACTCGTTCTGGATTCAGTCAAGATTATGCACATGAAAAACAAGAGCTTATTCCTAAGATTGCTAGCATGTAGAATTAACAACAACTTAGTCATAAATCAATGAAGAGATCTAATAGAAAAATATCGGTAATTTATTCATAGGAATAAAACAAAGTTCAGAAATATTCATCCCTTAACTGGTCAGAGTAAGGGTGCAAATTGTGCTTAAACAAAATAACAGACAAACTTAAAGATTAAGAGTACTCCTTATTAAGACCCACAAAGAACATCAGGCTGCATTCTCGATTCTGCCTCGCTTCGCCACAGCAATGTCTCTTTGCTTCGGTAGTTTTGCTACAGCATTGTCGAGCTCCACTCCCAGCGATGGTTGACAACTCTACCTTTTGAACCTCGAATCTACTGTGTGACTCTCTCGATTTCCCTCCTTCCGGATTCTAATGCAACAGCACTCTAGCTTTACTTGAATAAATTCTTTGATATCTTTTTCTTCATCAGAATGTTGTTTATATAGGAGCTTGGCCACACAATACAAATTGTCAGATTCGAATTTTTAGGGGTTCTAGAGCCCTCCTAGAGCTTTCTAGTGCAGACCACAATAGATCTGGCTTGCTTCAGCAGAATCCTGTGCTCCTGCTATTGCTAGAGCGTTTAGGAACTGAAAAGTTTTGCTACTTCTACTCCCTAACAGTGCTTTGTTAATGGGCCTCGTACTCTTATCTTCTGATAATGCTTAAATATGACATACTTTTGGATATTAATTATATATAATTTGTGAGTATGATCCTATTAATTTGGGCTATTTGTGATCCTTTTATTTTGTAGGGACTAAATTGAAAACAAAGGAAAAATTGGAGCAAAAAGCATGATTTTGGAAGAGAAAGAGAAGTTGTGAAAAGGTTAAAGACTTGAAGAGAGTTTTTATAGGACAAAAGACTTGATTTTATTTTATTTTTATTAGGATAATATTTAGGATATTATTTATATTTAATTTGTATTTAATTTATATTTATATTTTTAGATTTATCTTTTAGAGTTTAAATTTGATCCAATTAGGGAATTAATATTTAGATATAATTCTAATTATCTTTTAGAATTTAGATTGAATTCAACTAAGGATTTCTATGTATTATAAATAGGAGATGGAGTGATTGAATTTTTCACTTCCCAATCATTGAAAAAATCCTCCATCTCCCAAAAAAACCCTAGTTCAATAAAAAGCTCTATTTTTATTATCTTGTGTTCTTCCCCAAAAACATGAGCAGCTGAAAAACCCTTCTAGCCGAAGGTTATCAAATATTCCTTCAAGGTTCATGAGGCTTAGAACCCACGCTTAATTCCTCTCACCTGAGTATTCATCAATTCTCTGTATTACGGGATCGAATATTCCGTCCAAAATCCCAACAAAAGTAATCTTTTCATCTTGTGCAAAGTCGGCCACTTTTTGTATTTTGAGAAGGTTGCACAGTTGGTTTGCTAACTTACTGTGTCAGAGGTTGCTGAGCCAAAGAGACAAAACAGCGTGACATTCGTCGTTGGGAATGGTGATCTAGTGTAAGACGGTCACATTGGAGCGACAGTTGGCTAGAGTGGGGTTCCTCTAAAAAACTATATATGGAGCTAGTGGTCGTAGGCATCCTCTTCCACTATAACTGACTTATTTGGGAGGTTGAATCGAGGAGGAATTAAGATAACCGGAGGTTGGATCTCTAAATATTGATAAAACCCTTCTTCCTTCGACTTTGTTTATTTTATGCAATTTATTTTTATTTCGACACTTCTATTTTCTACTTCTTTTAATTCTATTTTTTTATTTTTCCCAGATTTCGCTGCTTTTCTTGGGCAAGATTCTTTACACTCCAGTCCCTGAGGATCAGACCCTACTTCTCTTTACTGTTATTTTTTATTTATTTTGGAATAGGTTATATTTGGTGTTCCTGATGACACATCATCTTCCTTCACCTTTTCCTGCATCATGAAACATGTACCAACAAGCATAGTTTGCTACAACAAAAGGATTTATAATGTATAGATTTTGCCAATTAAGTGCACTACAGCTCCGATAATAAAAACTCATAAAAACACTACAAATGTTATAACAAATTTACTAAAGATCAAAAAAAATATTATAGTAAAAGTATGTAATATAACTATTTTTCAAGAGTTATCACACCCTCAAACCTGAACTTTTGCTTGTACTCAAGTAAAATATGCTAATACATGTATGCATTAAAACAAATATTATGGCCTTGACAATTTTCATAAAAATTTTGCTTTCATATTCCAGTATGCATATTTTTTAGTTCTAAGCAACCTTTATACTTGCAAGATTTTGCAGCAGCGTTGTAGATTAATCCAGAAAATTCAGTGTATAAATTTCAACTTAAAGAAAAAAGAAATTTTAAATTCACATGCAATTATTTTTAAAGCAAATAATTTCCTAAAAAGTTGTTTATCTCTTCAGCTAAGTTTTTCAATTTCTTTACTTAGGCATTTTATTTTTTGCTCTTAAAAAATTCATCTTGTCATGCAACGTTATACTTGACAACTACAGTGGAGCGAACACTTAATTGTCATGCCAACAATTACATCATAATCTGAGTTTACACTCATGCAGCTTAAAGTTTTCAACTAAAAAGATGGATGGAGCAAACAACTACTTCCTTAGCCTACTCTTCTTTTTGCTATAGTGGAGTGTTCCTAAAAAATATTTTTTTCTTTCGTTTTCTTTTCTTTTTAAACACTCATACTCAAACATATTCTTTTCTCATCAACAATATGATGGAGTAAAGAAAGTATTGCTGACGTACTTCGAACAGTTAAGCATTGAAGTGACAAAAATTTTCTTTTCTTTCTTTCATGCCTTAACATTTCACATTTAATACTTAGCTTAAAACAATCTAAGTTTTATTAAGAAATATTTACTTTAAAATAATCACAAAGGTTTCAAAATCAAATTATCTTTAAAAAAATTGATTTTCAACACTTTCCTAATTTGAATTTCTTACTTCACTCCTACAAAAATTTTAAGTTTTAAGGTTTAATTTCCTCATCGAACATCAACAATATATTTATGCTCTTGTCTTCACAAATTTTTCAATAAAATATGTCAAGACATAATCTCAATATGACAAATGATATGCAGTGACAACCCATAAAACAAAACTATGTACTAACAAATATATACCTATATGCAACTAAATGGAACAACACACCCCCAAAACTAAAGTGTGCATTGTCCTTAATGCATGAACACAATGAATGTAAACACAAAAACATGCAATAACAAAACACATATAGCACAAATCAAATTGGAGCTGCAAAAATTAAAATTACCCTTTTAGTTGAGGTAGAGGGATTTTCTAGCAGGCTTCTTGCCTTTAAGCTTCGTTTTCCTTGGTGTAACAACCTCCTCCTCCTCCTCATCATCCGATTTCATCATTTCTTCAATCAAGTAATCGACTTTAGCATATTGATCTGGTCCTTCGGATGGTGTAGGAAAAACCTTTAGAGTAACAGGTTTCTTTGGTGTTACGCTTTTTGCTGGCGATGTTGTGGATTTCTCTTTCTCAACAGGACTATCTTTAATATCATCAATCTCGGGGTCTCTTGTCTCTTCTTCATCCTCCTCAGCCGGATGGTATTCTTCATCGGAAGACGACTTTCTAGATGCTGATTGAATCTCAGTGTCGCCCACATAGTTCTTTGTCGCAACCATCTTATCATAAAGAATTCTTGGAAACTCTGGAAACTATGGGACTTTGACTTGATTTTGCTGCAGTGCTTGGCGAATTGCATCATCGCGAATACGTATATATCCCCACAAGGCCCCGATTTTGTAGTAAAAATCCTCTAACACTTCATCAATTTTCTTAAAATGAATAATAACATCACAACATTGCTTAGTAACATTTCGCAAACAAGATAAAGTAGACAGTTTAAAAGGATTACTAGAAGAAGCTTTTGCAAACAATTGTGGCTCAGAACTGGATGGTTGCTTAAGTGGTGTCGACACAAGTGCATCCTCTTTTTGCTTTCGTATCACCGATTGTTTGGTGATTACACCATTATTCGACAACATATCCTCGTTATCCTCCAAAGCAACACCTTCTTGCAAACATAAAGCACAAATCAAGTTAGGACAGACAAGATTACCTGAGTTTTTCTGGGCACATTTGTGAACCTCATCTCGAATAATCTGTCCCACATTAATCTTCCTCCCTGTCATGATAGAATGTAACAGCAACAATCGTTCTCTTCCAATAATGGTTGTATGCACCATGGGCATCAATCTGGATTTCAGAAAACTCATCCAGACACGACACTTAGGCTTCAAATATTGCCTTTCAATCATAAAGCGATCAATCTTTGATTTATCTTAGGTAGTTCCCGGAATACATACGTCTCTTAACACCTTCTCCAAACTTCCCTCCGAAATTCCTCGCGCAAATCTTGTATGCTCATCTTTTACCTTGTAGAGTTCATAATATTCATTCACCTTATATGCATCAAACAAAAAAGAAATGCCCTGAACGTATACAAACGGGCTATCAATAGTTAAGTGAGAATAGAATTCTCTTACCATCTTCAGGTAACCCTCGTCCGAATGGCAACAAAACATTTTCTAACCATAAGACTCGATTACTCTCGCAAAACCCTCATCAAGACCCATAATTTTTTCTTGTTTAAACAAGAAACCTTTCTCCATTAAAGGTTGGCGCTTCAGATAGTTCTCTTGGAACTTTGCCTTAGTAATCCGATCATAAAACTTTCTTGCGGTGATGGGCATAGGTTGTTGTGGCATCTTCCCCTTGCGTCTCATTGTTTGGACTAACAAACTATTCAAAGGAAACATAAACTTTCAAAGGAAAATGAGCTATCAAATAAGGAAACAAAGACTAAAATAAGGAAACAAAACTAAAAGGAATTTAATGTATCAAGAAAAATAAGCTAAAACATGCGGCACGTGGGTACGAAATTTGCTCCGATTGCTTTGCCATTTCAGATTTGCTATGATAGAGATGCAATCGCTTCTGATTGGTCAGCCAAACCTCAAGCCGTACTTATTTATTACTAACGCTACTGTTGTTTCACTAACCTGTAAACTAATTAAAAAAATTCAAATTCTATATTAACGCAAAATCGAAATAAAAACAAAACAATTTCAAACTCTTCTAACATCACTGATCGCGCTATGAACGTCACAGTAATTTGTGCAAGTGTACACTGTCAATGCAAGTATAGTAGATAAGTTTAAAACTATCAGATATCGATCCCACAAAGATGGCTGCTTATGTTTATAATTGTCGATGCAAAGGAAGTTAAAACAAAAGAGATTGTGATGAATAATGTCAGAGTAAATTAATAAGAAAATGCAGTAAATGTTTTAGAATAATTTGTCGAAGCAATTTAAAAAAATTAAGAAGTAAAAATAGTAATAATGAGATGGGGTTCTCTGACTTGAAAAGTTGGCAAACAACTAAATGTGATTACAAGGTAAATGATAAATAAATTGTCCCAGTAATTAAGCTCAATGAAATCTTACCAGCCTCGACTTCCCTATTTATCAAAGACTCAAATACTCATACTAACCATACCTTCCAGTGCTGCCAATGCAAAATAGTCAAGAACAACTGGATAGAATTCCTTCGATCCTCAAGCCACTTCAATTGACTTGCTTGTTAACTTAATTTGTCGCTGCACTTTCCAGTGACAGTGACTGCAATTACACTTTCGTGGTTAAGCAATTAAATCCAAAGATAAACAATGAAGGAAAGATTGAGTAGATATCATACTTGATCTGAAATTAAATTGTACTTCCATACAAATTCAAATAATCAAAATTCATCAGTGTTTAAAGAGAGAATAACAGAATAAATAAAAGCATCCTATTCCTAGTCTACTAGAACCATTCCCTTATACTCCTCTTGCGTCGCATTTAGGACTGCTCCTTGTCAGGAGCAAATTTGCCTTCTCATCATAGTCAGGTTGCCCTCAAGGAAGTTAAGCTACCATGGAAGCAAGCTTAAGGAAAATGTTGAAGAAAAAGTTTTAATGCATCAAAAATCTGGAAGATGAAACTTTCAAGAAGATCCTCTCTCATCAGTATTTATCAACCACTGCCTAGTACTAGTGTCCTCTCTTTCAGATCCAACTTCCTCTAGCTGTAAGTTGGTTATACCAGTTGTGCACTCATGCAGATCTGGTGTGTTCATCAGACAGTTATCGATTGTAGCGGCATTTTTAGGCGCAAATTTGGATTCTATTTTGCAGTGATAACCCTAGATACCTTAATGAGTTGATCTTTCAGGACAGATTCCTACACTGACATCTTTGGATGCAATACTCTAATTGTGGTGACATTAGTAGCAAAAACAGGATAAAATTAAAGAAAATTAAACCGAGTATCACTGAGTTAGAAAATGCAGTCACTAAGTTAAAAATGCTAAAAATGCATGTAAAAAATGATAAAATGGGAACAAATTATACCTTAAATAAGGAAAAATCAATGGTCTTTTCTAATGCTATCACACCCAAAACTTGAATTTTTACTTGTCCTCAAGTAAACAAAAGCTAGCAAAGTCATAGCAAAAAATTTTGTCAAAGTAATAGCCATTCTAGCAACTTGAATGTTCTGAAATCCTAATGTATGAATTACACTCACATGATAGAATATTGCGATGACAATTTATAGGTATGAATAATCAGAACTGCAACTTCATCCATGCTAGTATCATGCTTTAAATCTTAAATTCTTTCTACCAACACAACATTTATTATATACATTTTTTATTCTTTTTTTTAAGTGACTGAGGGATGTCGTTGCATTACTATACCCTTATTCCTGGGAAGTAATGATGGGGTGAAACAAACCCCCAGGGAGTATGAAATTGCGCTGACACACACTCTTGCAGTGACAGCCTTTGGCTAGGTTACTTTTTCTAACACTTGCATTGGAGTGTCCCCCCTTGACAGTTCACAATACACCCACATTGGAGTATCTTTTATTAATAACTATACTTATATACAAGTAGTTGTAAATGAAAAATTTATTCAAGATTCAACTAATGATACTATTCATTCATTACTAATGCAATCTCAACCATTCATCCAAAAATAGAAGACACAACATTCAATCACATTTATCCAACTCATTCATTAGCATCTCACATGATTCAAGAATTAAGCATCAAATGAAAAAAATTGCAATCACATTTCCCATAATATTGCATGCTTTCATTGAATTCAAAAGGACAATTTTTTTTCAAATGTGGGTGCAATTGCATGTCTAATCCATATACATTCCCCCCAAACTTAAAGTCTACATTGTCACCAATGCACTAACATTAATGTACAAATATATATGGAAATGCAATGACAAATGCAGATGCAGTGACAATAAAAATGCAGGGACAAAAGAAATGTGATGACAATGATATTATAAGTACATGATATGCATGAAATCTAAACTAAGTTCTGAAAAATAAAAACTAACTTAGTGTGCTGCAGCAGAAGATGTAGCTGCATGGGTTTTCTTCTTCTTCTTCCTGCGTTCCTCCTTGCATTTATTTTTATCCTTGATGCGCTTTCGTTTCCTTTCTTTTAGCTTAGCCGGATCCTCGGATTGCTCCTCCAAATCAGGCTGTGCCTCGACTTCAACAACCATGACGTTTGAAGGGTGTATCTCAGCAAGTGGTGCCACATAAGGCATTATGGCCAGAGGG
Organism: Gossypioides kirkii; assembly: GCA_005610355.1. Lineage (NCBI taxonomy): Eukaryota > Viridiplantae > Streptophyta > Magnoliopsida > Malvales > Malvaceae > Gossypioides > Gossypioides kirkii. Next base: position 19,259,154 of record CP032245.1, read on the forward strand.
TTAGATTCCTCATTACTAATCGTCATGGCCTCTGCCTAACTCGCATCAGGTGGCACCAAGTCTTCAACATTTGCACCCACAACTTCAGGTGCGGCGACAAATTCCCCAAATGAATCTATCGCGACAATAGATTCTTCCTTCTTTTCCTTCCTCCTCTAGTTCTTCTTTTTTTTCGTCTTCTTTCTCCTTATCAATCTCCACAGCCTCTAAAGGCATGTTTCCTCCCTCAACATTAGCCTCCTTCTCTGCTATATTAGCCCCTAGACTGGTAGAAAAATCATCCTCAAACAGGCTGACAAAATTTTGAAAGCAGTCCTCAACATCCTTCGAGTTCACCTCGCGGTCACCATCTGCCGAGATGCGACTAAATGGTCCCTTTTCTTTGAGGTAACCCGTAGCTTCCTTGATAATTGGAGGGAACACCGAAAACTTTGGTAGAGGCATTTTGCTGAGATTGCGTAATGTCCTCACAATAGCACTATTTCATGCCTTTATGTAGGCATAGAACAGGTTCTGCGATCACTCCATATCTTCAATTGCGCTAACAATTTTGATCTGTCGAACATTAATTTTATCAGCAATCTGTTCCATCTCTGTAACCTCATGCCATAACTGAGGGTCTATGGCAACATGAGTTTACTTTTCCTCCTTCTTTGCTTTGCCTTTCCCTTTCTTGGTTGCAGCTTCCTTCACAACAAGAGTATCCTTCCCCCTGGTCATGCGCTCAATAGATACATCATTAATTGGCCCTTTTTTGTCCAACAACTCTTCTCCTTCACGAGGCACCATGCCTCATTATCGACACAGTTGCATGATGAGTGAAGGGAATGCCAAGATGCTTGTTTGCCTTGCTGCATAGTCAGTAATTTCTTAGTGTAGAATTGCATCGACATTAATACATCTCCCTTTAATTATCGAATGGATTAAACACATTCGATCTAAGGTAACTATGGTACTATGGGTAGAAGGCATTAGACGACAGTTTATGAAATGGAACCAAACCTTACTCTATACAGTGAGGAAGCGATGGTGCATGGTATAGTTGTTTGGATTATTTCTCGTCCAAACTACTCCATCAATTCACGGGTCCTGCATTCGGATATCGTCACCTTCTTTAGTGAGTTGCTCGAGGAAGGTGATGTGATCATCTTCTTTGACATCGATGTTGTACAAAGCGTTAATATGGGAAGCACCTCAGGGCACAACCCTTCTCGAACGAAGATAAATTCTTGGTCCTTGTCGGTCAAATTGGCATAAAATTCCCTCACGAGGGACGGTGAATACCCCTCAGGATGAGTACAGAAGGTTTCCCACCCCGTTCGATAATGGTCTTGTGAACTTGCTTCCCAAGGTTTAGATGTGGCGATAGCTGAAAGCCCTATCCCGGGTGGCAGTTACACTTCAACATGTTATCATGAAAGCGATCTTTTGTAGCTTTAGTCAAAAACAACACTGGCTCTTTTGACGATGGCTGCTCTATATCGCGCACCATTGTAGTGGAGGATTTTGCAAGAGATTTGGAAGGAGTTTTGGCACCTCGTGTTCTGACCATGACTTTGGGATACAAAGAGGTAAAAGATAACAAGAAAATGAGAGCTTGAGGAGAAAAATTTGTAGTAACAATGGAGGTTTTGTTTGTAAGGAACACTGTCGACATAGTAGGGCTCTTTATAGGGAATGAAACATGAAGGTAAAGAGGCGTGTTCTTTGCCACTGCAGAGATAGGACACTAAGTCTGTATCCAATAAGTGCAATGACTTGGATTGTCCTTTTTCACAACTATCCGATGATTAGGGAGAAAGTGAATAAAGCATTGTGATTTCTTTCCTAAAATGTTTCACCGTATGATGAGTCAACAGAAAATTACGACAATAAGGAAATTTTCATGCGTCGACAAAAGTAAGAACTTTATTCTTACAAAAGACTAATAAACATAACTGAAACATAAATAAAACAACTAAAAGTAAATGACACAAATGTAAAGAAAAGTTAGAAAAATGTTACTAGGTTAATGGTCTCTTTCTAATTGTGATTAGACGGACTAAGGTATTCCTTCAACTGTTGCCATTCACCTTGAATTGGTGCCCATCATTGAGGTCTTTAATTGTGACCGTACCATGAGGAAATGCTTCGACAACCTCGAATGGTCCAGACCATCTTGAGCGCTATTTACCTGGATGTAGTTTTAGTTGAGAATTAAATAAAAGCACAGCTGACCTGCAGTAAATTGTCCCTGCAAGATAATATTGTCATGCCTGCTCTTGTTTTTTCCTTGTATATTGGAACATTCTCATATGCATTGCGTCAAATCTCCTCTAACTCAGTAATGTCCAACAACCTCTTTTGTCCAGTAGCATCATAGTCCATGTTCACTTGCTTGATTGCCCACATGGCTTTATGTTCAAATTCCACGGGCAAGTGACATGATTTACCAAACACAAGTTGATATCGTGACATTCCCAATGCATTTTATATGCTGTGCGAAGCACCCACAATGCGTTATTAAGCCTTGAAGACTATTCCCTCCTCAATGGTTTTACCAATTTTTCAAGGATATTCTTAATTTGGCGATTGGAAACTTCAGTTTGGCCGTTTGTTTGTGGATGATATGTAGTCGCCATTCGATGCTTAACACCATAACACTTAAATGCGACCATAACTTGATTGGAATGGAAGTGAGTGCCTTGATCACTAATTAATGCTTTAGGTGTGCTGAAACGAGTGAGTATGTATGTGTGGAAAAATTTCAACTTTGTCCTAGCATCGTGTTTTGGAACAACAATTGCTTCCACCCACTTGGACACATAATCTATAGCAACTAGGATGTAAGAATTTCCAAAAGAACTTGGAAATGGTCCCATGAAATCCATACCCCAAACATCAAAGAGCTCAACCTCCATAATAGGCTGTTGCAGCATCTCGTTGCATCGAGATATCGATCCAGTGTGCTGACATTTGTCTCATTGTTGAACAAAATTGTAGGCATCTCTAAATAATGAAGGCCAATAGAATCTTGATTAAAAGACCTTTGCAACAGTCCTTACACCACCAAAATGACCTCCATAGGGAGCATCATGGTAATGCTTCAGGATAGGAAGCATTTCTTCTTCTAGAATATAGCATCGAATAATATTATCGTTGCATACCTTGAATAGGTATGACTCATTCCAATAGTATTTTGAGATGTCGCGAAGAAATCTTTCCTTTTTGTGGCCTGTTGCACTCAATGGTAATCTTTCATAGACCAAGTAGTTTACGACATCCGCATACCATGGGGATGCGTCGACAGCAAAAAGTTTCTCATCCGGAGATGCGTCAACAATTTATGATGTATTTCCAGCTTCACTTCCTACCTCCAAATGAGATAAATGATCTGCTACTTGGTTCTTTGATCCTTTGCGATCCTTAATCTCAATGTCAAATTCTTGTAATAATAGGATCTAGCGAATCAATCTTGGTTTGACATCTTTTTTAGCAAAGATGTACCTCAATGCAGAATGATCAGTATAAACTATAACTTTTGCTCTGACAAGATATGCACGAAATTTGTCGAAAGTAAAAACTATTGCCAACAGCTCTTTTTCTGTGGTTGTATAATTGATCTACGCTTCAATAAGAGTTTTGCTAGCATAATATATTGTATGAAATACCTTTTCTTTGCGTTGACTTATCACGACACCCACTGCATAATCACTCACATCACACATAACCTCAAATGGTTGTGACCAGTCTGGTGTAACAACAATAGGTTCCTTCACTAGTTGCTGCTTAATTTGCATAAATGCGTCCAAACATGTGGCATCAAACAAAAAGCTTTTATTTTGCTCCAACAAGGAGCAGAGAGGTTTTGCATTCTTAGAGAAATCTCGGATGAATCGTCGATAGAAGCTCGCATGGCCGAGAAAACTCCTAATACCTTTTACATTAGTGGGCGGGGGTAACTTCTCAATGATCTCAACTTTTGCTTTGGCCACTTCAATGCCCTAACAGGAGATACAATGACTAAGGAAAATGCTTCTATGACCATGAAGTGGCATTTCTCCCAATTCAGCACTAGATTTGTGTCCTCACATCGCTTTAGAACTCTAGCTAAATTGTCAGCGCATTTATCAAAAGTATTACCATAGACAGAAAAATCATCCATAAATATCTCCAATGAGTCTTCAATCATATCTGAGAAAATTGCCATCATGCATCTTTAAAATGTGGCTGCGCATTGTATAGACCAAATGGCATTCGGCGGAAGGCAAAGGTACTAAAAGGACAAGTGAAAGTTGTCTTTGCTTGGTCCTTCGGTGTAATTGCTATCTGATTGTAGCCAGAATAGCAATCGAGAAAATAATAATAGGCTTTACCAGCAAGCCTGTCTAGCATTTGATCAATGAAGGGAAGTGGAAAATGATCCTTCTTTGTGGCGGCATTCAAACAACGATAGTCCATACATGCCCGCCAGTCTGTAGGAATGTGAGTAAGGATTAATTCATCTTTGTCGTTACTTACCATCGTGATACCACTCTTCTTTGGGACACATTGGACTGGGCTTACCTACGTACTATCAGAAATTGGGTAGATGATATCCGCATCCAACTACTTAATGATCTCCTTTTTAACAACCTCCTTCATTTTTTCATTTACTCTTCTTTACTATTAAATGGACTACTTTCCCTCATCTTCCAACCGGATCCTCTAATATCTGTAATACTCTAGGAAATAGCACGCTTGTGTTACTTCAGTATTTGGATTAATTTTTCTTCCTAACTTGCGTCGAGAGTTGCAGAGACAATTACTGGACGAGTGTCATTCTCACCAAGGAAAACATACTTCAAATGGGTAGGCAATGGTTTCAACTCCAAGGTAGGAGCTTCTTCAATAGATGGCTTAAGTACAAGAGCAGTTCTATTAGTCAAATCTAGAGATTCCATCTACCATCTTCACCTAAGCTTAACATTATTTGCCTCAACCTTGTAGTCACAAGCACTTAGAAAATCTTCTTCTATTGTCACCACAAATTCTTTTGAGACTGTTGTGCTATGCTTATTAAATTCCTCCTTTATTAATTCATCCAACACATCGATGTGGTGACATTCCTCTTTATTTCTACAGGGAATTACTTAGAAAACACTGAAGGTGACATGTTCGTCGTTATGCCACATTATCAATTCGCCTTTGAACACGTTAATAAGAGTGTGACCAGTGGCAAGAAATGGGTGTCCTAAGATTACGGGCATCTCTTTATCAACTTCACAATCAAGGATAACAAAATTCGCTGGGAACACAAACTTATCTACTTGAACTAGAACGTCTTTAATTTTCCCTTCAGGTTGCGCTAATGATCTATCCTCCAGCTACAATGTCACTGCAGCAGGCTTCATGTGACCAATCCCTAATTTTTAAAATGTTGATAATGGCATGAGGCTGATACTTTCTCCTAAATCACAAAGAGGTTTTCCAAAGTAATGATTTTCAATTAAATATGGAATTGTAAAATTGCCAGGATCCTTAATTTTTTGTGGCAATTTATTTGTCAGAACTGCGCTACATCCCTCTGTGAGCGTAATTGTCTCAATATCGGTAAACTTCTTCTTCTTGGATAGGAGCTCCTTCATGAATTTCCTATAGCTAGGAATTTGTACGAGAGCATTCACAAGAGGTATGTTGACATGTAATTGTTTCAATGTGGCCAGAAACTTTTGATATTATCTATCATTCTTCTTCTCCTTAAATCTTTGTGAAATGGAAAAGGTATTGATACATCAGGTTTTCATGACAAAATTGGTTGCGTCGACATCGGTAGTTACGTTGACAATTTTGTTGGTCTAATGGTAGGCATGGGAGTGACAACTGGTGGCTCCTCTTTATTTTGTTCGTCTATTTCTTCTTCAGATGCAGCTTTTTCTTCTTGATTTTCTTCACTTGCTTCGCCAGGTGCTGTATTAGAGATGCCAATTGGCTCGACAGTTTTCTTCCCACTCTTAAGAGTAATAGGTTAGCAATGCTTCTTCCCCTTTTTATTTGGATTCTCAATGTCACTGGTAAAGCTCTTGGTGGTCTTGTGCTCATATTTGAAGCAAGTTGTCCTACTTGTGCTTCTAATACTCGTATGAAAGAGAAATTTCCTTGCACAATAGCTTCTGTTCTCGTGATATGTTCACGCATCAATGCTTCAAGGGCTGCTAATGGATCAGCTCGTGGTTGGGAATACTGCTGTTGCTGTTGTTGTCCTTGCATATGCAGATTTGGCATTGAAGATTGTTGTGGCTGAACACGAGTGTGTGGCTGTAACTGATCTTGTTGTACATGCATCTGAGGACTTTGGTTGAAATTTTGCTGTTGTTTATTATAATTCCCTTGTCAAAAATTTCCTTGGCTCGAGGAATTGCCATATCAATTGTGGTTGCATTTTGATTCCCTCAAGGCTGTTAGTTTCGAGCGAGCTGTTGTAGGAATTACCATACGAATTTCCTCTGATATTATTAACATAAAACGCATTCTCTGCATGCTGTGGACAATCTTCATAGCTATGATTGTCGCCGCAACAAAATGTCGGGACATCCATTTGTTGGGCAACTTGGATTGGAGCAACTTCTCTTGTCCCCTTCATGTTCTTTATCATATTTGCTAACGAAGATACCTGTGCACTCAGAGCTGTTATAGCATCTAACTTGATAACTTCAAGGTTTGTTTTGACTTGAGCAGCTCGAGAGATCAGATATTGGTAGTCATTCTGAGCGATCCTCACTAAAATTCTCATAGCTTCATCATAGGTGCAGTCCAACAAAGGACTATTCGCAGATGCAGCGACAAGATTTCTTCTCTGCGCATTTAACCCATTGTAAAAGATCTCGATCTACATTTCCTATTGAATTCCATGCACGGGATAGCGTTAAAGCAAGGTTTTGTAACGCTCCCATGTGGTGTGCAAATTCTCATCATCCAATTGACGATACATAGTGATATCATTCCTCAGTCGAGCATTCATCGTTGGTGGATTAAACCGCAAAACAAACTGAGTCGCAAGTGCATTCCATGATGTAATCGATCCAGCAGGCAATCCAAGGAACCAGGTACGAGCCCATCCTTGCAATGAGTAATGAAACAGTTGCATCTTCAAGGTATCATCAGGAATGCCATGCTGACTAAAAGAAGCACAAATTAGTTGAAAAGATTTAAGATGCTCTCTCGCATCCTCATGAGGCAAACCAGCATACTGCCCATTCGAATTTAACATTTGAAACATAACTGACTTTAACTCAAAATTACCAGTTTGAATTGTTGGTCAAAAAACCCCTGGCTGTAAATCATCTAACACAAGAACAACAAAGTCTTGAATTGTTTTATTTTGCATTTGTTCTTCTTGTGGCAATGGTGGATTATTTATATTTTGTGGCTGTATCGGAGGGATAGGATTTTGTGGTGGCAATTGAGGTATGGTTGTATCATTTCCAGGCAAAGCCATATTCCTTTGTTCTTGTCTTCTCCTTCTAATAGTTATTTCTATTTCCGAATCTAAGCCAACAACAATTTCAGGATTTCACTTGGTCATAAAACACCTAAAAAAATTGAAAAAGAGTCAATAAAAATGAAAACAAGTTAGTAACATGTAAAACTTAAAAAATGAAAAATAATTGCAAGTACAAGAATAAACATTAAACAAACACCATCCCCGACAACGACGCCAAAACTTGATTGCGCTGTGAACGTCACAGTAATTTGTGCAAGTGTACACTATCGATGCAAGTATAGTAGATTGGTTTAAAACTATCAGATATCGATCCCACAAAGATGGCTGCTTATGTTTATTATTGTTGATGCAAAGGAAGTTAAAACAGAGAGACTGTGATGAATAATGTTGGAGCAAATTAATAAGAAAATGCAGTAAAGGTTTGAGAATAATTTGTTGAAGCAATTTAAGAAGTAAAAACAATAATAATGAGATAGGGTTCCCTGACTTGAAAAGTTGGCAAAAAACTAAATGTGATCACAAGGTAAATGATAGATAAATTACCACCGCAATTAAGCTTAGTGAAATCTTACCAACCTCGACTTCCTTGTTTATCAAAGACTCAAATACTCACACTAACCACACCTTCCAATGCTGTCAATGCAAAATATTCAAGAACAAGTGAACAGAATTCCTTCGATCCTCAAGCCACTTCCGTTACCTTGCTTGTTAACTTAATTTGTCGCTGCACTTTCCAATGATAGTGACTGCAATTACACTTCCATGGTCAAGCAATTAAATTGAAAGATAAAAAATGGAGGAAAGATTGAGTAGATATCATACTTGATCTGAAATTAAATTGTACTTCCATATAAATTCAAATAATCAAAATTCATCAGCGTTTAAAGAGAGAATAATAAAATAAATTAAAGCATCCTATTCCTAGTCTACTAGAACCATTCCCTTATACTCCTCTTGCGTTGCATTTAGGAATGCTCCTCGTCAGGAGTTGATTTGCCTTCTCATCACAATCAGGTTGCCCTCAAGGAAGTTAAGCTGCCATGGAAGCAAGCTTAAGAAAAATGTTGAAGAAAAAGTTTTAGTGCATCAAAAATCTGCAAGATGAAACTTTCAAGAAGATCCTCTCTCATTAGTATTTATGAACCACTGCCAAGTACATGTGTCCTCCCTTTCATATCAAACTTCCTCTAGTTGTACAAGTTGGTTATACCAGCTGTACAGTCACGCAGATCTGGTGTGTTAATCAAACAGTTGTCAGTTGTAGTGACATTTCTGGGCGGTAATTTGGATTCTATTTTGCAGCGACTACCCTTGATACCTTCATGAGTTGATCTTTCTGGACAGAGTCCTGCACTGACATCTTTGGATGCAATACTGAACAACTAATTGTGGTGACATTAGTAGCAAAAACATGATAAAATTAAAAAAAATTAAACCGAGCATTATTGAGTTAGAAAATGCAGTTACTAAGTTAAAAATGCTAAAAATGCATGCTAAAAAATGATGAAATGGGAACAAATTATACCTTAAGTAAGGAGAAATCAATGGCCTTTTCTAATGCTATCAATCATGCAATGTAATAGCAAAATTTCGCTGCAGCATTAGATCATTGTAATAACGCTTCAAACACTGTCCATTGACTTTGAACACATTCCCTGTCGTGACTTTTTTAATATAAACAACACCATGTGGATAAGCAAAAACTACCTCAAATGGCCCTGCCCACTTATACTTCAACTTTCCTAGGAATAATTTGAGCGTTCAATCAAACAGCAAAACTTGTTGTCCTGGTTTAAAATGCTTAGGCAAAATCTTTCTATCATGCCATCTTTTCTTTTTTTCTTTATAAATCCTAGTATTTTGATATGCTTGCAATCAAAACTCCTCTATCTCATTTAATTCTTGATAACTCTTGAAAAAGAGATATATTACATACTTTTTCCAGAACATGTTGTTTGATCTTTAGTAAAATTGTTATAACATTTGTAGTGTTTTTATTTGTTTTTGTCATTGGAGCTGCTGTGCACTTATTTGGCAAAATTTGTACATTTTTACCCTTTTTATTGTAGCAAACTATGCTTGTTGGTACATGTTTCATGATGTAGGGAAAGGCGAAGGAAGATAAGAGTACGAGGCCCGATAACGAAGCACTGTTGAGAAGCGAAAGTAGCAAAACTTTGTAGCTGCTAAAATCTTTGGCAGTACCAGGTGCGCAAGATTCTTGATCAGTGGCTTAACGTCATAGCAATATTATTCAAGTGTACACTATCGATGCAAGTATAGTAGACAGATGTGAGTCTGTTGGATATCGATCCCACGAGGATGGTTGTCTTTTGTTTATTAATGTCAGTGCAATGAACAAATAAAAGCAAGAGAAATTGTAAGAATAGTTTCGGAGCAATAACTAAAAAATAAAGATGAAATATAATAATGATAAAATGGGATCCCCAATGTGAATATTTAACAGAATACTAAGTGCTGCTCACAAGATATGAAGGGATAGGTGATTGTCGCTGCAAAGAAGTGCAATGAATATCTTACCAAGGTTAACTTTTATATTTGATCTAAGACTTAAACATGCACATTAACCACACTTTCCGATGTTGACAATGCAACATAGTTAAGAACAAGTGGATTAAATTCCTCTAATCCCCAAGCAACTTCCGTTGTCAATACTTGTTAGCTTAAACTGTCGCTGTACCTTCCAGTGACAGTGACCTTAATAACAATTCTGTGCTAAAAACATTCAAACCCAAAGATTAAACAGTAGAAGCACGATTGAATAAAATAACATTTAGTCCAAAAATCATGTGTACTTCCATACAAACATGAAATAAATACTAATCACCAATGTTTATAGAAAAATTGTAAAAGAAACAAGTGGACATACTTTTCCTAGACAACTCGACTTGCTCTCTCACTTCCCTCTTGTGTTGCACTTAGGGCTCCTCGTCAGGAGCTGGTCTGCATCTCTTCATGTTAGTTCACCCGTGGGAGCTTAAGCCTGCATAGCCGATAGCTTCAAAGATAAGTTGAAGAAGAATATGACACCCCCCAAAATGACCTCCTTTTTCTCTTTCTTTGTGAGTATTTATATCCTTCCAAATTGTGTAGGTGTCTTTTCATCAGAATCAAGTTGTCACTGGTCGTACAAGTTGGCTATACCAGACTGGACAGGTCACACATTTCTGTTCTTATTTGAAAATACTCATGCAGCGACATTAGTACCAAAACATGACAAAATTAAGTGTAACTAGGCTAAGGTCCATTGAGTTAGAAAATGCAATTTACTAAACTAAAAAATGATAAAATATTTGCTAAAGATAACTAAATGGGAACAACTTAACCAATAAGTAGGGAGAAAACAATGGTTCTTTCTAGTACTATCACAGCCCCAAACTTGAGTTTTTACTTGTCCTCAAGTAAAGTAGAAACTAGCAAGCCTACATAAAAAAAATACCAAGGCAAATGATCATTCTAGCAAATTGATTCATCTAAAATCATAATGAATGAATCACATTCAGAGGACAGAATATTGCATCGACAACTCATAAGTATGAATAACTAAGACTGCAACTTCATCAAAGCTAGCATCATGCCTCAAATCCTAAATTCCATCTACCAATACAACATTTATTATACAATACTAAGCATCTATATATCTCTTTTCTTTTCTTTTATTTTTTTATGTGAATAAGGGATATCATTGCATTACCATACACTTGTTTGTGAGAAGTAACGACGAAGTGCAACAAACCCCTAGGGAGTACGTAATTGCATCGACACACACTCATACAACGACAGCCTTTGGCCAGATTCATTTTTCTAGCACTTGCATTGGAGTGTTCATCCTTCAACAGTTCACAATACACCTACATTAGAGTGTTTCTTATTTAATATAATATATATAAGCAGCTGTAAAAGGTAGATTCATTCTAGATTCAAGGAATGCTACTAGTCATCCTTTACTAATGCAATCTAAATCATTCATCAAAGAATTAAAGATACAACTTTTATTCAAATTTATCCAAATCATTCATTGATAATTCACATGGTTCAAGAATTAAGCATCGAGTGTAACAAAAATTTTCAAACACATTTGCATTAACCATTCATAAACCTTGCATGCTTCATTAAACTCAATTTTTTTTTGAAATGTGGGTGCATTTCCAAACCTCATATGCATTCCCCAACTTAAAGTTTGCATTATCCTCAATGCACTGAAATTAAAATGCAATGGCAATAGAAATGCAATGGCAATGGGCACTAACAAAATAAAAATTACAGCTACATACAATGCATGAATACTACAGCTAAAAACTTAAAATAAACTAACTCAGTTTTCCTCAGCCATAAAGGTGGCTGCACTATGCTTCTTCTTCCTCCTCTTCTTCTCCTCCTTCCTGCGCTTTTTGTACTTGGAACGCTTTCACTTTTTTTCTTTGGGCTTCGTATAATCCTCGGATCGCTCCTCAATTTTCGTCTTTGCCCTGGCATCATCGGTTGTTTCTTGTGTTGGAGGTTCCAGATTGAGTGGTCCAATGTAGACCACTATTGCTAAAGGGTTATGGTGTTCCTCACTGGTTTTCTCCGCATCTTTCGCTTGACTCACTTTATCTCAGTCCAAATCTTCAGTCGTTGCACCCATATCTTTGGATGCATTGACAGTGTCTTCAGCTGATTCTTTCTCAGCATCTTTTTTCCTTCTTGTTCTCAACATTAACATGGGTTTCCTCTTCTCTAACAGGAATTTCCTCCTCAGCAGCATGCTCCTCGTGACTAATAGTGAAATCATCTTTGAATAGGCTCTTAATTTTTCACAAGCACTCCTAGATTTCCCTTGATTCCACTTCTTTTTCATCATCAAAGATGTGCACAATGGGAGGGGATGCCACCGATTGGTCTTGGTTCCCTAAGTCAGCATCCTCTGATGATGGCTCTTAGTTTCGTATGATTGGTGGAAACACTGGAATATTGGGAGTGGGGCTGGGTTTAACTGCCTTACTGTGGCTACAACAGAATTGTTTCAGGCCTTGGTATAAGCATAGAAAAACTTTTGTGATTTGTCCATGTCTTTTATTGTAGTGACAAGCCTAATATGCTTATTGGTGATGGAATTGGCTAATTTCTTAACATACTTCATTTTACGCAACAAGGATGTCTCTGCTATTAGGGTTGTTCCTTTGTTTTCTGCTTTTGCTTTGCCCTTCCTTTTACTTGCTTCTGCCTCTTTCACTGTGGGTGTATCTTTTCCATGAGTCATTCTCTCAATCCAGGGTTCATTGATCGGACTTTTATTCTTCAAGATTTCTTCATCATCATGGGGCACGATTCACTTTTGTTGGCACAGTTGCATCACCAACGATGGGAGAACCAAAATTCTCGTTTGCCTTACAGCGCAGTCAGTAATTTCCTGGTGGAGTATTGCACCGACATTAATCTTCTTACCCTTGATAATAGAATGTATCAGACACATTCTATCAAGGGTGACTGTGGTACTATGGGTAGAGGGCTTCAATTTGCAGTTAACAAAATGGAACCAGATTTTGCCTTACGTGTTAGGAAGTGTCGGTGCATGGTATAATTTTTATGATTTGAACCTGTCCATTTTGCTCCTTCGACACATAGATCCTTCACTAAGAGGACTGTCTTGTCATTTGTGATATCTTCAATGAACGCAGAGTGTTCATCCCTATCTACCTTGGTGTTGCACAGCTTATTGATTCTTTTAGCATCTCACGGGATTAAACCTTCGCAAACAAAGACAAACTCTGACTCATGGCCAATAAGGTTAGTGTAAAACTCAAGTACCATTGAAGGAGAGTAACTGCCAGGATGGGTGTAGAAGGTTTCCCACTTTAGCCTTGAGATGGTCTTGTAGATTTGCTTACCCAAATCTTGCTGTTGCGACAGGAGAAAGCCTTGTTCTAGGTGAAAATTTTACTTCTACATATTATCCTAAAATCGATCTTTGGCTGCTTTCGTTAAGAATGTCATCAGATTTCTTTTCTCCCTTGGCATGGAGAGTTCTGCTTCACGAACTGTAGTGGCAGAGCATGAGCATTCTTCGACAGATTTAGTGTCTTTCTTGAATGCTCCTCTAGTTCTTGCCATATTTTGTGAGTGAAGAAGGTTTTAAGGTGTAACGGTGCGAGCTTGGAAAAAGAGTGTGAATAAAAGTGGTTACTTTGTGGTTGTTACAATCGGCACAGAGGAGGGGGATTATAACAAGTGAAAGAGGAAGATGGAAAGACGTGATTTTTTTGTGATTAAACGAAAGAACATAAAGTCTAGCGGGAATAAATGTGTCCAATAAGAATTATAGCCGCTCAGACAAATCCAACGATTGGGTGACTTTTGATGAAACGGTAAGATCTGAATCCCTGATATGCCCTAATTTTTGATGAGTTAGTAGTGGCAGTACAGTAGTACAAAATGCACTGACAATGAAGTCCAAATGCGTCGACAATGTTACCTATTTATTCTACAAAAAACATGAAGTGAAACAAGCTTGAATAAAAACAAAAAAAATAAAATAAAATCACATAATAAAAATTTCAATAAAAATTAAAAAACTTCGACCAATTTTATGGTCCCTTCTTGCTTTTGATCAATCTTCCCAAAATAATGTTTTAATTGCTATCCATTCACTTTAAACTGGTATCCATCATGTAAATCTCTGATTGTAACCGCACCATAAAGAAATGCTTCGACAACTTCGAAAGGTCCAGACCAACGTGAGCGCAATTTACCTGGATGCAATTTCAACCAAGAATTGAATAATAAAACTTGTTGCCCTTTATAAATTGTCGCTGCAAAATAATTCTATCATGCCATCGTTTGGTCTTTTCCTTGTAAATTGCAACATTTTCATGGGCATTTCGCCTAATTTCCTCTAGTTCAGTGATATCTAATAGCCTTTTATTTCCAGCAACTTTATAGTCCATGTTTACTTGCTTAATTGCACATTGCCTTGTGCTCCAATTCAACTGGCAAGTGACATGCTTTCCCAAAAACTAATTGATATGATGACATCCCTAATGGAGTTTTGTATGCTGTCCACAATGCCCATAAAGCATCATCAAGTCTAGAAGACCAATATTTTCTCGAAGGGTACACAACCTTCTCATGTTTTAATTTGTCGATTTGACACTTCGACCTGTCCATTGGTTTGCGAATGATAAGTAGTAGCCATTCTATGATTATCTTCATATATTTTCATTGCGGCTACCACTTGGTTGGAATGAAAGTGTGTACACTGATCACTAATCAATGCCCTTGGTGTGCCAAAGCAGGTGAATATATGCTTGTGAAAAAATTTAAGCACAGTCTTTTCATCATCCCTTGGGACTGCAACAGCTTAAACCCACTTCGAGACGTAGTCAACAGCTACTAATATATAAATATTTTCAATTGAACTTGGAAATGGTCCCATAAAATCCATACCCCAAACTTCAAATAGTTCAACCTTCATAATTGGTAACATTTCATTGCATTGGGATATAGAACCAGTGTGCTGACACCTATAGCATTGGTTCACAAAATTGTGGGCATCCTTGAATATTGAAGGTCAGTAGAATCCTAATTGAAAAACCTTAGCAGTAGTTCTCATGCAACCAAAATGACCTCCATAAGGAGCTTCATGATAATGCTTTAGGATTGAAAGCATCTCATCTTCAGGAACACAATACCGAATGATGTTATCATTGCATACCTTGAATAAATACGGCTCGTTCCAATGGTGCTTCACTACTTCACGAAGAAATCTTTCCTTTTTATGGCCTGTAACACCCAATGGGAGTTTTCCACACACTAGACAATTAACCAAATCCGCGTACCAAGGTGTTGCATCTACAATAAATAAACTTCTCATCTGGGAATGCGTCGACAATCTGAAGTATATTTCCATCTTTGCTGCCAACTTCCAATTGAGATAGATGGTCTGTAACTTGATTCTCTGAACCCTTGCGGTCTTTTATTTCGATATCAAATTTTTGCAATAGTAGGATCCAGTGTATCAGTGTTTGTTTTGCATCCATCTTCGCAAAAAGATATCTCAACGCCGAGTGATCAGTAAATACGATAACCTTTGCACCGACAAGATATGAATGAAACTTGTCAAAAGCAAAGATTACAACCAACAATTCTTTCTCTGTAGTGGTATAATTGATTTGAGCTCCTGTCAGAGTTTTACTGGCATAATAGATGGCGTGAAATATTTGTCCCTTGCGTTGTCCTAGAACAGCACCCATAGTAAAGTCACTTGCATCGCACATAACTTCAAAAGGTTGAGACCAATCTGGTGCAACGACAATGAGGGCATTTACTAACTGCTTCTTTATTTGAATAAATGCATTAAAACATGCATCGTCGAAGAGGAATTTTTTATTCTGTTCTAGTAATGAACATAAGGGCTTAGCAATTTTCAAAAAATCTTTAATAAATCTTCGGTAAAACCCCGTATGCCCAGGAAAACTGCAAATGCCTTTCACATTTGTCGGCGGAGGTAATTTCTCAATGATTTCCACTTTATCTTTATATACTTCAATGCCTTGACTAGAGATGCGATGACCTAACATAATGCCTTCAGTTGCCATGAAATTACATTTTTCCCAATTTAGGACAAGATGTGTGTCATCACATCGCTTCAATACTTTATCCAAATTGTCAGTGCAATGATCAAAATCATTTTCATATACTAAGAAATCATCCACAAAAACCTCTAGAGAATCTTCAATCATATCTGAGAATATCGCTATCATGCACCTTTGAAATGTGGCTGGTGCGTTTAGAGGACTGAAAGGCATACACCAAAAAACAAAAGTACCAAAAGGGCAGGTGAAAGTTTTTTTTCGCCTGATCCTCCAATGAAATGGCATTTTGTTTGTACCTAGAATAATCGTCTAAAAAGCAATAGTAGGCTCTTCCAGCAAGCCTATCCAACATCTGGTCAATGAAAGGAAGTGGGAAATGGACCTTCCTTGTGGCAACATTAAGTTTACGATAATCCATACAAACTCGTCATCCCGCAGAAATGCGTGTAGGAATTAACTCATCTTTGTCGTTGCTAACCACAATTATACCACTCTTTTTAGGTATGCATTGCACTGGAATTGCCCAATTGCTATAAAAAATAGGGTAAATAATTCCAGCATCAAGCCATTTTATAATTTCCTTCTTAACAACTTCCTTCATCTTCTCGTTTAATCTTCTTTGTTGCTCAATCGATTGCTTGCCTTTATCTTCCAACTTGATCTTATGCATGCAAAAGGATGGGCTAATGCCTCAGATATCGATAATAATCCAAGCAATAGCTCGTTTATGTTGCTTAAAATATGGACCAATTTCTCTTCTTGAGTCACATCTAGTGTTGCGGAGACAATAACTGGGAGAGTATTATTATTGCCAAGAAAGACATATTTAAGATGAGCAGGTAGTAGCTTCAATTCCATAGTAGGAGCTTCTTCATTAAATGACTTGAAAATTGGAGTCGTTCTATTGGCTAAGTTTAAGGATTCAATCTGCCATCCATGCCTGAGTTCAATGTTATTAGCTTCAACCATGCTGTCACAGTCAGCTAAAAATTCATCATCAGATGTCACTGCAAACTCCTCAAAAAGTAATGTGCTTTCATCAATGAATTCTTCCTTAATTAGATCCTCTAACACATCGATAGTATGGCATTCTTCTTTATCCTTACCTTGAATAGATTCGAAAACACTGAAGGTAATGTGCTCCTCATTGAGTCGCATGGTCAGTTCACCTTTGTAAACATTAATAAGAGTTCGTCCGGTAGCTTAAAATGGTCGTCCCAAGATTACGAGAACCTCCTTGTCTGCCTCACAGTCAAGTATAATAAAATTAGTTGGAAAAACGAATTTATCCACTTGAACTAAGAAATGTTCGATTTGCCTTTCAAGTTGAGCCAAGGATCAATCCGCTAGTTGCAATGTCACTGCAATAGGTTTCATGTGACCAATTCCCAACTTTCTGAAAGTAGATAGTGACATTAGGTTGATGTTAGCTCCCAAATCGCATAAAGCCTTGCCCAAATAATGGTTTCCAGTTGAACATGGGATAGTAAAGCTCCAAAGATCTTTCAGTTTGGGTGGCAACTTATTTATCAAAACGGTACTACAGTCTTCTATGAGTGCAATAGTTTCAATATCACTGAGCTTCTTCTTCTTAGACAAGAGCTCCTTCATAAATTTCCCATAACTAGGAATTTGCATAAGAGCGTCCACTAAAGGTATATTGACATGAAATTGTTTCAGTGTGTTCAGGAACTGCTGATACTGCTTATCATGCTCATTCTCTCTAAATCTTTGTGGAAAAGGTAAAGTTGGAGATACCTCAGGTTGCGTCGATATCTTCGGTTGAGTCGACAGTTTTGACGATCGAACATTAGGCATATGAGTGACAATTTGTGGAACTTCTTTGTCTGATGCATCAACAAACCCTTCGGATTCAATCTTCTCACTAAGAATCACTTCACTAGTATCTTAAGATGCTATAGTAGAGTCGGCATTCTGCTCGCCAGTTTGTTTACCACTCCTAAGAGTGATAGCTTTGCAGTGTTCTTTCCCTTTCGGATTAGGATTTTTCGTGTCACTAAGTAGTGTGCCCGGTGGTCGAGTATTCAAATTCGAAGCAAGTTATCCTAATTATGCCTCCAATGCCCGAATAAAAGATGAATTCCCTTGCACAATAGCTTCCGTGCGAGTAATATGCTCACATATTAAAGATTCAAGAGTTACTAACGGATCAGATGAGGAAGCTTGCATGTATTGTTATTGTCAATGTCCTTGAACATGCTGATTCTGCATTGAAGACTGTTATGACTTCATCTAATTCTAGTGTGGCTGCATTTGAGTATATTGATTGTAGTTCTATTATTGTTGATTGTAATTCCCTTGCCTTGGGTTATAATTACCATGAGTAGATGTATTCCCATATCGGAATGTCGCGGCATTGTGTCCAGCATTCTGAGTTCCCCAAGACTATTGATTGCATGCAGAATTATTGTAGGAGTTGCCATAAGAATTACTGCGGATGTTATTAACATAAAAGACATTCTCTGCATGTTGTAGACAATCTTCATAGCTATGGTTGTCACCGTAAATCTCACAAAAAAAGGTAGGAACATCAACCTGTTGAGCGACTTGTATAGGTGTAACGTCACTAGTCCCTTTCATATTTTGTATCCTATTCACAAGAGAAGAAAGTTGAGCACTAAGTGCATATATTGCGTCCAATTCAATAGCTCCCGGAGTGGCTTTTGCTTATGTAGCTCTTGAGATAGGATATTGATAATCATTCTGAGCAATTCTCTCAAGAATTCTAACAGCTTTATCATACGTACAATCCAAGAAAGGACCATTGGCTGATGCGTCGACAAGATTCCTTGTTTGTGAATTTAGCCCATTCTAGAAAATCTCAATCTGTGTTTCCTGTTGAATGTTGTGCATGTGGTGTGAAGATTCTCATAATCCAGCTTATGATAAGTTGTAATGTCATTTCGGAGACGAGCATTCATTGTCGGCGGGTTAAAGCGCAGAACAAACTATGCTTCTAGTGCATTCCAAGAAGTAATTAAGCCTGCAGGTAGTCCAAGGAACCAAGTACGAGCTCTTCCTTGCAAAGAATAAGGAAAAAACTGCATTTTTTAAGCATCATCAGGAATGCCTTGTTGACAAAAGGAAGCACAAATTAATAAAAATGATTTAAAATGTTCTCGTGCATCTTCATATGACAGTCCAGCACATTGTCCATTAGAATTCAACATTTGAAACATTACTGGTTTGAGTTCAAAATTTCCAGCTTGCATTGCTGGCCTAACAACTCTCGATTGTAAATCATCCAAAATAGGTACTACAAAATCTCGTATAGTCTTGTTTTGTGTTTGATCGTCTTATGGCAACGGTGGGTCATTAGCATTTTGTGGCGGTATCGGGGGTATAGTAAGATTTTGTCGCTGCAACGGGGGTATGGCTACATCATTTCTTGGTAAAGCCATATTTCTTTGTTCTTGAAGTCTCTTCCGAACGGTTCTTTCAATCTTTAGATTAAAATAAGCAATCAACTCTGAATTGCTTCGGGTCATAAAACACCTAAAATAAAATGTTCAAGTAGTGACAGAAAGAAAATATATTAGTAACAACTAAATATTAGATAATAAAAATAAAGTGCAAAAACAAAAACAAAAATAAACATCAAACAAACGTCATTCCCAGCAACGGCGCCAAAACTTGATTGACTGCTTAACATCACAACAATATTGTGCAAGCGTACACTGTCGATATAAGTATAGTATATAGATGTGAGTCTGTCGTATATCGATCCCACAAGGATGGTTATCTTTTGTTTATTAATGTCAGTGCAATGAACAAAGTAAAGAAAGATAAATTGTGAGAATAGTTGTCGGAGCAATAACTAAAAAATAAAGATGAAATATAATAATGATAAAATGGGATCCCTAACATGAATATTCAACAGAATAATAATTGTCGCTCACAAAATATGAAGGGATAGGTGATTGTCACTGCAAAGAAGTGCAATGAATATCTTACCAAACTTAACTTCTATATTTGATGTAAGACTTAAACATGCACATTAACCACACATACCAATGATGGCAATGCAACACAGTTAAGAACAAGTGGATTAAATTCTTCTAATCCCTAAGCAGCTTCCATTGTTAATGCTTGTTAGCTTAAATCGCCACTGCACCTTCCAATGATAGTGACCGGAATAACACTTCCATGCTAAAAACATTCAAACCCAAAGATTAAATAGTAGAAGCAAGATTAAATAAAATAACATTTAGTCTAGAAATCATGTGTACTTCATACAAACATGAAGTAAACAGTAATCACCAGCATTTAGAGAAGAAATGTAAAAGAAACAAGTGGATAATACTATTCCTAGACAACTCGACTTGCTCTCTTACTTCCCTCTTGTGTCATACTTAGGGCTCCTCGTTAGGAACTGGTCTGCATCTCTTCGTGTCAGTTCACCCGCGGGAGCTTAAACCTCCATAGTCGAAAGCTTCAAAGATAAGTTGAAGAAGAATATGGCAACCCTCAGAAAAGACCTCAATTTCTCTTTCCTTGCGAGTATTTATATCATTCCAAATTGTGCAGGTGTCCTTTCATCAGAATCAAGCTGTCGCTGGTCGTAAAAGTTGGTTATACCATACCGAACAACTCATACATTTCTGTTCTTATCCGGACAGCTTTCAGGTGCGTCGAAAATCCTGGACGCAATCTGAAAATACTCTTGCAGTGAGATTAGTACCAAAACATGACAAAATTAAGGGTAACTAGGCTAAGGTCCATTGACTTAGAAAATGCAATTTTCAAAACTAAAAAATGCTAAAAAGTATGCTAAAAATAACTAAATGGGAACAACTTAACCAATAAGTAGGGAGAAAACAATGGTTCTTTCTAACAATATCATTTGTACTGAAGCAGGCCAGATCTATTGTGGTCTACACTAGAAAGCTCTAGGAAGGCTCTAGAACCCATAGAAATCCAGATTTGAACAATGTGTATTGTGTGGCCAAGCTCCTATATAAACTACATTTTGATGAAGAAAAACATATCAAAGAATTTATTCAAGGCTAGAGTGTTGTTCCATTAGATTTCAGAATGAGGGAAATTGGAAGAGTCACACGGTAGATCCAAGGTGCAGAAGGTAGAGTTGTCAGCTATCGCTGGGAGTAGAGCTCAATAATGCTGTAGCAAAACCACCAAAGTAAAGAGACGTTGCTGTGGCGAAGCAATTCATAATTGGGAATGCGGGCCTGATGTTCTTTTTGGGTCTCAACAAGGAGTATTCTTAATCTTTAAGTCTGTCTGTGATTTTTTTTGAGCAACAATTTGCACCCTTACTCTGACCAGTTAAGGGATGAATATTTTTTAAGTTTGTTTTATTTCTCTGAATGAATTACCAATATCTTTCTATTAAATATCTTCATTGATTTGTGACTCAGTTGTTGTTAATTCTACATGCTGACAATCTTAGGAATAAGCTCTTGTTTTGCTTGTGCATAATCTCGACTGAATAGAGGAAGGATTTGCTAATGCATAAATTGATGTAATGAACATGTATCGGAAGATATATGTAGTAACTTGATAACATTAGAAAAGTCCATTGATTTCTTCTTACTTAGGGTATACTTTGTTCCTATTTTATCATTTTTTAGCATGCATTTTTAACTTAGTGACTGCATTTTCTAACTCAATGATACTCGGTTTAATTTTCTTTAATTTTATCTTGTTTTTGCTACGAATGTCACCGCAATTAGTTGTTTAGTAATGCATCCAAAGATGTCATTATAGGAATCTGTCTTGACAAATCAACACATGAAGGTATCCAGGGTTGTCACCGCAAAATAGAATCCAAATTTATGCCCAGAAATATCGCTACAACTGACAACTGTTCGATGAACACACTAGATTTGTGTGAGTGAACAGCTGGTAGAACCAACTTGTACAGGTAAAGGAAGTTGGATCTGAAAGGGAGGATGCCTATACTAGGTAGTGGTTGATAAATACTGATGAGAGAGGATCTTCTTATAGCTTCATCTTCCAGATTTTTGACGCATTAAAACTTTTTCTTCAACATTTTTCTTAAGCTTTCTTCCATGGCAGCTTAACTTCCTTGAGGGCAACCTAATTGTGGCGAGAAAGCAAATCTTCTCCTGATGAGGAGCATTCCTGAATGCAATGCAAGAGGACTGTAAGGGAATGGTTCTAGTAGACTAGGAATAGGATGCTTCAATTTATTTTGTTTTTCTCTCTTTAAACGTTGATGAATTTTGATTATTTGAATTTGTGTGGAAGTACAATTTAATTTCAGATCAAGTACGATATCTACTCAATCCTTCCTTCATTGTTTATCTTTGGATTTAATTGCTTGACCATGAAAGTGTAATTGCAGTAATTGTCACTGGAAATTGCAGCGACAAATTAAGTTAACAAGCAAGTCAACGAAAGTTGCTTGAGGGTCGAAGGAATTCTGTCCACTTGTTCTTGAATATTTTACATTGCCAGCATTGGAAGGTGGGGTTAGTGTGAGTGTTTGAGTCTTTGATAAACAGGGAAGTCGAGGTTGGTAAGATTTCATTGAGCTTAATTGCGGCGATAATTTATCTATCATTTACCTTGTGATCACATTTAGCTATTTGCCAACTTTTCAAGTCAAGAAACCCCATCTCATTATCACTATTTTTACTTCTTAAATTTTCTTAAATTGCTTCGACAAATTATTCTCAAACTTTTACTGCATATTCTTATTAATTTGCTCTGACATTATTCATCACAATCTCTTTTGTTTTCACTTCCCTTACATCGACAATTATAAACATAAGCGGCCATCTCTATGGGATCAATATCTAATTTTTTTATACCTATCTACTATACTTGCATTGACAGTGTACACCTGCACAAATTGCTGTGACGTTCATAGCGCGATCAAGTTTTTGCGTTGTTGCTAGGGATGGCGTTTGTTTAATATTTATTCTTGTACTTGCAATTATTTTTCTTTTTTTAAGTTTTACCTGTTACTAACTTGTTTTCCTTTTTGTTGACTGTTTTTCAATTTTTTAGGTGTTTTATGACCAGAAGCAATCTTGAAATTGTTGTCGGCTTAGATCCGAAAATCGAAAGAACTATTAGAAGGAGAAGACAAGAACAAAGGAATATGGCTTTGCTTGGAAATGATGCAACCATAACTTAATTGCCACCATAAAATCCTATCCCTTCGATACAGCCACAAAATATAAATAATCCACCGCTGCCACAAGAAGAACAAATGCAAAATAGAATGATTTGAGACTTTGTTGTTCCTATGTTAGATGATTTGCAGCCATGGGTTGTTCGACCAGCTATTCAAGCTGGCAATTTTGAGTTAAAGCCGGTTATGTTTCAAATGTTAAATTTGAATGGGCAGTATACTAGTTTGCCTCATGAGGATGCGAGAGAGCATCTTAAATATTTTCTACTAGTTTGTGCTTCTTTTAGTTAGAATGGTGTTCTTGATGATGCCTTGAAGATGCAACTGTTTCCTTACGCATTGCAAGGATAGACTCATACCTAGTTCCTTGGATTGTCTGCTGGATCAATTACATCGTGGAAAGCACTTGCGATTCAATTTGTTTTGTGGTTTAATCCACCAATGATGAATGCTCGACTGAGGAATGATATCATTGCGTATCATCAATTGGATGATGAGAATTTTCATACCATATGGAAGCGTTACAAAACCCTGCTTCGATGATGTCCCATGCATGGAATTCAATAGGAACGCAGATCGAGATCTTTTACAATGGTTGAATATGCAGACAAGAAATCTTGTTGATGCATCTGTGAATGGTCCTTTGTTGGATTGCACCTATGGTGAAGCTGTGAGAATTTTAGAGAGGGTCGCTTAGAATGACTACCAATATCCGATCTCTCTAGCTGCTCAAGTTAAAACAAGCCCTGGAGTTATCGAGTTAGACGCTATATCAGCTCTGAGTGCACATGTATCTTCGTTAGCAAATTTGATAAAGAACATGAAGGGGACAAATGAAGTTGCTCCCATCTAAGTTGCCAAAAAAATGGATGTCCCGACATTTTATTGAAAAATTTGCGGTGACAATCATATCTATGAAAATAGTGCACAACATGCAGAGAATGCATTTATGTTAATAATATCAGAGGAAATTATTATGGTAATTCCTACAACAGCTCAGCTCGAAACCATCAACCTTGAGGGAATCAAAATGCAACCACATTTAGATATGGTAATTCCTCGAGCCCAAGAAATTTTTGACATGGGAATTATAATCAGCAGCAGCAAAATTTCAACCAAAGTACTCAAATGCATGTACATCAAGATCAGTTGCAGCCACAACAATCTTCAATGCGAAATCTGCATATGCAAGGATAACAACAGCAACAACAGTATTCCCAACCACCAGCTGATCCATTAGCAGCCCTTGAAGCCTTGATACGTGAACACATCACGAGAACAGAAGCTATTGTGCAAGGAAATTCCTCTTCCATACGAGCTTTGGAAGCACAAGTAGGACAACTAGCTTCAAATATGGGTACAAGACCACCAGGTGCTTTACCCAGTGGCACTGAGAATCTAAATCAAAAGGGGAAGGAGCATTGCAAAGCTGTTACTCTTAGGAGTGGAAAGCATACTGTCGAGCCAATTAGCAGCTCTAATACAACACTTATCGACGCAAGTGAAGCAGATCAAGAAGAAAAAGTTATATCTGAAGAAGAAACAGATGAACCAAATAAAGAGGAGCCACCAGTTGTTACTCCCATGCCTACCATTAGACCAACAAAATTATCGACGTAACTAGTGATATCGATGCAACCGATTTTGTCACGAAAACTTGATGTATCAATACCTTTGTCATTTCCACAAAGATTTAAGGAGAAGGAGAATGATAGAGAATATCAAAAGTTTCTAGCCACATTGAAATAATTGCATGTCAACATACCTCTTGTGGATGCTCTCGTACAGATTCCTAGCTATGGAAATTCATGAAGGAGCTCCTATCGAAGAAGAAGAAGTTAATCGATATTGAGACAATTGCGCTCACAAAGGGATGCAGCGTAGTCATGACAAATAAATTGCCACCAAAGATGAAAGATCCTGGCAGTTTTAGAATTCCGTGTTCCATTGGAAATCATTACTTGGGAAAAGCTCTCTATGATTTAGGAGCAAGTATCAACCTTATGCCATTATCAACATTTCAGAAATTAGGGATTAGTCACATAAAGCCCACTGC
Organism: Gossypioides kirkii; assembly: GCA_005610355.1. NCBI lineage: Eukaryota > Viridiplantae > Streptophyta > Magnoliopsida > Malvales > Malvaceae > Gossypioides > Gossypioides kirkii. Next base: position 19,284,410 of record CP032245.1, read on the forward strand.
AGTGACATTGCAGCTAACAGATAGATCATTAGCGCAACCTGAATGGCAAATTAAAGACGTTCTAGTTCAAGTAGATATGTTTGTGTTCCCATCGAATTTTATTATCCTTGATTGTGAAGCTGATAAAAAGGTGCCCATAATCTTGGGATGCCCATTTCTTGCCACTGGCCACACTCTTATCGAAATTTTCAAAGGCGAATTGATAATGCGACATAACGATAAACATGTCACCTTCAGTGTTTTCAAAGTAATTCCCTGCAGAAATAAAGAGGAATGTCACCACATCGATGTGTTGGATGAATTAATAGAGGAGGAATTTAATGAGCATACCACAGCAATCCCAGAAGAATTTGTGGTGACAACTGAAGAAGATTTTCTAAGTGACTGTGACTATAAGGTTGAGGCAAATAATGTTTAGCTTAGGCGCGGATGGAAGATGGAATCTCTGGATTTGACCAATAGAATGACTCTTGTATTTAAGCCATCTATTGAAGAAGCACCTACCTTAGAGTTGAAACCGTTGCCTACCCATTTGAAGTATATTTTCCTTGGTGAGAATGACACCCTGCCAGTAATTGTCTCTACAACTCTCGACACAAGTTAGAAAGAAAAATTAATCCAAATACTGAAGCAACACAAGCATGCTATTGCTTGGAGTATTGAGGATATTAGAGGCATTAGTTCCTCTTTCTGCATGCACAAGATCCAGTTGGAAGATGAGGGAAAGCAATCCATTGAACAACAAAGAAGAGTAAATGAAAAACTGAAGGAGGTTATTAAAAAGGAGATCATTAAGTGGTTGGATGTGGGCATCATCTACCCAATTTTTGATAGTACGTGGCTGAGCCAAGTCCAATGTGTTCCAAAGAAGAGTGGTATCACGGTGGTAAGTAACGATAGAGATGAGATGATCCCTACTCGTATTCCTACAAACTGGCGAGTATGCATGGACTATCGTTGTTTGAATGCAACCACAAAGAAGGATCATTTTCCACTTCCCGTCATTGATCAAATGCTGGACAGGCTTGTTGGTAAAGCCTATTATTGTTTTCACAATGGCTATTCTAGCTACAATCAGATAGCAATTGCACCGGAGGACCAAGCAAAGACTACTTTCACTTGTCCTTTTGGTACCTTTGCCTTTCGTCGAATGCCATTTGGTCTATGTAATGCACCAGCCACATTTCAAAGATGCATGATGAAAATTTTCTCAAATATGATTGAAGACTCATTGGATGTATTTATGGATGATTTTTATGTCTATGGTAATACTTTTGATAAATGCGCTGACAATTTAGCCAGAGTTTTAAAGTGATGTGAGGACACAAATCTAGTGCTGAATTGGGAGAAATGCCACTTCATGGCAACAGAAGGCATTGTCCTTGGTCATCGTATCTCCTGTTATGGTATTGAAGTGGACAAAGAACAATTTGAGATCATTGAGACCTTACCCCCACCCACAAATGTAAAAGGTATTAGGAGTTTTCTGTCCACTTGTTCTTAAATATTTTGCATTGCCAACACTGGAAAGTGTGGTTAGTGTGAGTATTTGAGTCTTTGATAAACAGAGAAGTCGAGGTTGGTAAGATTTCATTGAGCTTAATTGCGGCGACAATTTATCTATCATTTACCTTGTGATCATATTTAGCTGTTTGTCAACTTTTCAAGTCAGGGAACCCCATCTCATTACCACTGTTTTTACTTCTTAAATTTTCTTAAATTGCTTCGACAAATTATTCTCAAACTTTTATTGCATTTTTCTTATTAATTTGCTCTGACATTATTCATCACAATCTCCTTTGTTTTAACTTCCTTTACATCGACAAATATAAACATAAGCAACCATCTCTTTGGGATCGATGTCTAATAGTTTTAAACCTATCTACTATACTTGCATCGACAATGTACGCTTGCAGAAATTGCTGTGACATTCATAGCGTGATCATAACTCTTTTGAGCTGCATTCATTAAGGGTGAGATAAGTTTTGTTAGGAAAATGCATGTTATAGGAATATAATGTGTATTTACTGTAAAATGTTGCTACATTAATTTAGCACATCATTACTTAGTCATTTTGAGATATTTTGTAGAAGCAGATATTTGCTAAGTCATTTGTAGATCTAGAACTTGGATCCGCAATATTCTAGATTTATTGATTGCAACCTTGTCCTGTACTGAAGATTTTGCCAATCATTTCTGCTAAGCTTGAAGTACTTAGTGGATTTGATGCTTTGCTTGGATAATTCTTGATCAACTTTACTATTTTGCATTTTGTTATGAGACGTACTTTGCAAACACAATCAATCTTGTTATCACATTTAATTTTGTATGCACAATTTTTTTGTCAACAGTATTAGCAATTTCTTCTGAATACCAATCTCTCTATGGGTATGATACTTTACTTATCACTTTATTACTTGAACATTGTGTACACTTGCACATGCTACAGCAATATTAATTTACACGCGACAAGTTTTTGGTGCCGTTGTTGGGGAGATCGGTGTAATTCAGTAAGATTTTTGTTATATTGTTGAGCTAATATTTGATTTAGTTATTTTTAATTTTGTTATTATTTTTTTGTTGTAGATTTTTGTAATAATTTAATGAGAAGAATTGGAGATAATTTCCCATTAGATCCAGAAATATAAAGAACATTGAGAAGACGCAGAAGAGAGTTGCGAGAGCAAGAAATGGAGAGAATTGAAAGAAGAGAAAATCTTGAAGTTCCTATTCCAGTAGTTCGTGAGCCATAGGTTGTGAATGTTCCATAAGTAATTGATGATAGAGATAGACCAATTCGAGAGCATGTAGTGCCAGTTCTTGATAATTTCGGTCCAAGTATTTTGCGGCCACAAATTGATCCTACTCATCTTGAACTTAAACCAGTTATGTTCTAGATGTTACAAATTGTTGGGTAGTTTGGTGGTTTCCCTACGGAAGATCCAAGGATGCACTTGCGATTATATTTGGAGGTATGTGATTCTTTTAGATAACAAGGTGTTCTTGAAGATGCCTTGCGATTGAAACTGTTTCCTTATTCTTTACTTGATCTTGCAAATGGAGATGTTTTATAATGGGTTGAATACGTACACAAGAATGGTAGTTGATGCGTCAACAAATGGTACGTTGCTGGATAAGGCATACAATGAGGTGTATGAAATTTTGGAAAGAATTGCAAATAATGATTATTAATATCCAACAGCAAGAATGAATTCTGGTAGAAGAAATAATGGTACAATGGAGTTGGATGCAATTACATCACTTACAGCACAAGTATCTTCGTTGGCTAATTCTCGCGTTTAAAATAATATTGCAATCGCAAATGTGCAAGTGTACGCAACACAAGTAATACAATGATAAGTAAAGTATTGTACTATCGCCTATAAAATAATATTGCAATCGCAAATGTGCAAGTATACATAACACAAGTAATACAGTGATAAGTTAAGTATCGATCCCACAGAGAGATTGGTATTCAGTAGGAAATTGCTAAACAGTTGACAAAAAAATTTGTGCTTAGAAATTAAAATGTAATAACAAGATAGAATGTGTTTGCAAAGTGCCTGTCATAACAAAATGCAAAACAATAAAGTTGATCAAGATTTATCCAAGCAGAGCATCAAATCTACTAAGTACTTATCAAGCTTAGTAGAGATTAGTGGCAAAATCTTTAGCACAAGACAAAGTTGAAATCTATAAATCTGGAATATTGCAAATCCAAGTTCTAGATCTATGAATGTCTTAGTAAATATCTACTTCTACAAAATTATCTCAGAATGACTAAATAATGATTGTCTTGCTTAATATAGTGACTTTTGACAGCGAACACACGTTATATTCCTATAGCATGCTTCTACCAACAAATCTTATCCCATTCTTAATGAACGCAACGCCTAAGTATTACTACACATATCTTTCTATATAGGCTCATTACATCAACTTATGCTTCAGTAAATCCATCCCGCTGTAGGTCAAGATTATGCACGTGCAAAACAAGAGCTTATTCCTAAGATTCCTGGCATGTAGAATGATGAACAACTAAGTCACAAATCAATGAAGATATTTAATAGAATGATATCAGTAAATTCATTCATAAACATAGAACAAAGTTTCCACAAATATTCACCCCTTAACAAATAAATGTAAAAGCAACAATTCGTTGTTCACACAAATTAACCATACAGATTCAAAGATAAAGAGTACTCCTTGTTGAGACCCAAAAAGAACATCTGGCCCGCATTCCCGATTCTGCTTTGCTTCGCCACAGCAACATATCTTTGCTTTGGTGGTTTTGCTATAGCAAAGTCGAGCTCCGCTCCTAGAGTCGGCTGACAACTCTACCTCTGCACTTTAGATCTGCAATGTGACTCCTAATTTCCCTCATTCTGGATTCTAACACAACAACACTCAAGCTTTCCTTGAATAAAATTCTTGATATCTTTTCCTTCATCCCAATGTTGTTTATATAGGAGCTTTGGCCACACAAATCACGTTGTCAGATCCGCTTTTCTAGGGGTTCTAGACCCTCCTAGAGCTTCTAGTGCAGACCACAAATGGATTGGGCTTGCTTCAGCAAAATCTTGCGTGCTTGGTACTGCAAGAGCGTTTGGCAGCTACAAAGTTTTACTGCTTCCGCTTCCCAACAGTGCTTCGTTATTGGGCCTTGTACTCTCATCTTCCTCTACCTTCACTTGCATCCAAAAACATGTACCAACAAGCGCAACACAGCTCCACTAACAAAAACACATAAAAACATTACAAATGTTATAACAAATTTACTTGAAAATAGACAAAATGCTCTAGCAAGAGTATGTAATATAACTCTTTTTAAAGAATTATCACACCCCAAAACGTAAACTTTTGCTTGTCCTCAAGTAAAATATTCAAATGCATGTATGCATGGAAACACAAAAATACAACCTTGACATTTTTCGTAAAAATTTTGCTTCCACGTTCCAGTATGCATATATTTCAGTTCTCAGCAATCTTTATACTTACAATATTCTGAAGCAGCATTGTAGAATAAACCAGAAAATTCAGTGTATAAATTTCAAATTAAAGAATAAAGTAATTCCAAATTCATATGCAATTAGTTTTAAAGCAAATAATTTCCTAAAAACTTGTTTATTTCTTCAGCTATGTTTTTCACTTACTTTGCTTAGGCATCTTATTTTACTCTTAAGGAATTCATCTTGTCATCCAATGTTATACTTGACAACTACAGTGGAGAAAACACTTAATTGTCATGCCAACAATTACATCACAATTTGAATTTACACTCATGCAGCTTAAAGTTTTCAACTAAAAAGATTGATGGAGCAGACAACTACCTCCTTAGCCTACTTTTCTTTTTGCTACAGCGGAGTGTTCCTAAAAAAATATTTTACAAATTTTTCTTTTAACATTTTTTTCTTTCTTTTTTCTTTTTAAGCACTCATACTCAAACATATTCTTTTCTCATCAATAATACAATAGAGCAATGATGTACTTCGAACAGTTAAGCATAGGAGTGATAAAAATTTTATTTTTTTACATTTTATGCCTTAACATTCATATTTATCACTTAGCTAAAATAATCACAAAGATTTCAAAATCAAATTACCATCAAAAATAAATTTTCAACACTTTCCTAATCTGAATTTCCTACTTAACTTCTACAAAAATTTAAAGGTTTAAGGTATAATTTCCTCATCGAACATCAACAATATATTTATACTTTCCAGTTTCAACAAATTTTTCACAAAAAATTGTCATGGCAATATCTCAATGTGTCAAATGATATGTAGTAGCAACCTATAAAACAAAACTATATACTAACAACATATACCTATATATTCAACTACATGGAACAACCACACCCCCAAACCTAGAGTGTGCATTGTCCTCAACGCATGAACACAATGAAATGCAAACAAAAAAATAATCATGAACAAACAAATAAACAATAGACACATATATCATAAAAACAAAAAGAAGTTGGAGCTGCAAAATTTTAGATGTTACCCTTATCAGTTGAGGCAAAGGGACTTCCTAGCAGGTTTCTTGCCTTCCATATTCCTCTTTCGTGGCGTCACTATAACACCCAAAACCAGACACCGTCATCGGTTAGGGTTCCGATGTCCGTCCGATCTTATATTGCATTTAATCTCTCGTTACTATTTCGTTTAACCAATTTTAATAGAGTAATTCAAAGTACACAACATGAATCATCAATTGAGTGTCAGCATAACTGGAAAAGGGCAAAAATGTTATTTCCATGATTTTTGGAGAGTTCTATCGATACCTGTTGGACAAGTATCGGTAGTAGTCAAGTCAGTAAGCAATTTAGAAATAGTGCAAACTTCTACCGATACTTGGAAAAGTTCTATCGATACAAGTGTAACTTCTATCGAAACAAGTCATGTTTCTAGCAATACTAAAAACTCCAGAGAGCTAGAAGTCTTACCCTGCAACTTCTACCGGTACAAGTATCTTAACTACAGATACAAGCATACATAGAACTACCGATACCTATTATGCAACTACCGATACAACCCATGTCAGGAAACAACTTCTCTCCTACCTTATACTTCTACCGATACATGCATGAGTTCTACCGAAACAAGTACACAAAAATCAATAAATCAAGCATAAACTACAAGTTTATCAACCATTCATCACTTCATAACTTCAAATTAAATATACTAATACATTGTACATGGTTTCAAGACCTTGCGTACAACACAATATAGTATGTATATCACATTTAACTAACATACCAACTTGACCAACATTTATCAAGAATTCACAACAAAAAGATTCATTTATCTATACAAGAAGTATGAGTCAATTCATCCTAGTACATGCCATAAGACCAAATGATATAATTATCATCGAACAAACTCCGGGATAGTGTGATGCACCAAGATGATCCGATCTCCGAACAGCAAAATATAATCTACAAAGCAACAACAATTTGCATAGGTAAGCATTTAAAAACTTAGTAACTTCATAAAGTTAAATAATTTACCAAACTTTAAGAGTTGTAAAATCTAATCAACCAAATTGAGGAAGCTGTATACATCCGAGGTTGGTTTCAACTCGTATTTGATACTCATGATGAGATAAAGTCATCGGACCTTTAATTCGTAATGAGATTCATTTCATTTAATACTCACGATGACACATAGTCATCAGATCTCATAATTCGTAAAGGATTCCTATACTCACGATGACACAAAGTCGTCGGACCTCATAATCCGTAAAGGATTCATATACTCACGATAACACATAGTCATCGGACCTTTTTCATTTTCGACTCAGAGTCTGTTAGCCTTTCCTTTCCATTGTTCCCATCTTCCACACTTCCGATCACCATTCCAACTCACAGCAATTGTTTACGAAACAACAATATGCAATTTAAATTGAGATTTACTAATACGAACTTACCGGACTGGATTGCAATTGTTAAATAGATTTCTAGGACTAATCCACAACCTTTCCTTTCCCATGATCTGTGGCTCGATCGTAATCTAACGCAACAATTATCCAATTTCTCACATTAAATCATGTATTAAATAATTTAAAACATTTAGATCCTTTTTGGGAAATTTACGAAATTGCCCTTAGCATTTCACTTTTATTCAATTTAGCCTCTAAACATAAAACATGTAAAATAACCTCTTTCTCACTAAAACCATATCAACCGATTTCTCCAACCTTCCATACAGGTCCCAAAATTTTAGCCATTTCACACCAAATATCCACATTTTCATCATTTTAACATTTTAGTCCTTAAACCCTAATTTCATTAAAAATCACTTTACAAAAATATCGAACCCAAATATCAAGCATACAAATCTACCATGAACTTCCAAAAATAAGTATTTTCAACAATGATAAAATACTCAACTAACGAACTCAAAGTCGTAGAAATCACTAAAAACGAGTGAGAAATCACTCACCTAACGAAGCTTTAAGCTTGGTCGAAACTTCCCTGAAGGTTTTTATGGTTTCTTTTGTTTGTTTAGTGAAGAAGATGAAGAAAACTAATTAATTTGTTATGATTTTAAGTTAAAAAATAATTTCCTTTACATTTACTATTTTACCCTTTTAATTAACAAGTATTTTCCGTCATTTTGAAACCAAAATTTTCCACTCACATAGATAATTATCTAATTACCATTTTGATACCTTAACCTATCTTTCAATTATCATGTAATGCATTAAACCAATTAAATTCTACTTTTACACCTTTTTACGATTTAATCCTTTTTACTCAATTCGTCATCTAAACGTTAAAATTTCATAACCAAATTTTAATATGATGTCAATGACGTCATAAATATTAAAATAAATAAATTTTTGACTCTAATTGTCAGAGATTAGCTATGTTATAAAAATTCTTCATGAACCGATGGTAATAACCTGCTAATCCCAGAAAGCTGCGTGCCTCAAAAACATTTTTTGGTACCGTCTAATTGAGAATAGCTAAAGCTTTACTCGGATCCACCCGGATTCTGTTCGACGATACTACATGAACCAGAAATCCCACTTCCTGCTGTCATAACTCACATTGGTTAAACTTTGCATATAGTTACTTTCTTGCAAAATCTGTAAGGTCTCTCTCAAATGCTAAGTGTGCTCCGACTCCGTCCTAGAATAAATTAGTATATCATCAATGAACACTATTACAAATCTATCCAGCTGAGGCTTAAAGACTCGGTTCATCAAATGCATGAATACTGCTAGAGCGTTAGTCAAACCTAACGACATCACTAAAAACTCATAATGCCCATATCGGGTCCTGAATGTTGTCTTCGGCACATCATAGTCCTTTACTCGCATCTGATAATAACTCGATCTGAGATCTATTTAGAGAAAATTACCGCACCCCTCAACTAATCAAACAACTCATCCATACGAGGCAACAGATATTTATTTTTGATTGTTATCTTATTCATCTTTCTGTAACCTATACACATTTTCATTGAACCGTCTTTCTTTTTTACAAAAAACACAGGTGAGCCCCAAGACGATACGCTCGGTCGGATAGAACCTTTGTCTAACAACTCTTGCAGGTGTGCTTTTAACTCCTTCAGTTCAATTGGTGCTATTTTGTATGGTGTAATCGATATTGGTGTAGTGCCAAGTACTAAATCAATGTCAAATTCTACCTCTCTGATCGGCAGCAAACCTAGTAACTCTTTTGAAAATACATATATAAATTCTTTTATGATCGAAACCTGTTCCAACTCTATTCCTGTACCCCGAGTATCCAGTATATAAGCAAAAAATGCCTCGCAGCCCTTACCAAAATTACCCTAGTATCACTGTTCAACTTCTCAGACTCGACTGTAATTACCTCGCCTGTCGGGCATTTTAGATTAATCCGACTTCGTTTACGATTAACCACCGCATCATGCTCAGTTAATCAGTCCATTCCTAAAATTACATCAAACTCGGTGATCGGTAATAACATCAAGTCGGCAGGAAATTCACAACTTTGGACTTTCAGTGGACACTTACGACACATCATATTTACAAGGACAATATGAACCAGTGGGTTTGTGACTTGTACATCAGATTCAGTCGACTCAACATACAATTTCTTTTCTGTAGCTAATGCATTACAAATATATTAATGAGTCGATCTCGGGTCAATTAATGGACACACAATATCATTAAAAACATAAAATATATCAGTCACAACATCAGGAGCAGTAGCTTCTTCTCTAGCTCGAATGGCATAAGTCCGTGTGGGTGCCCGAACTTTCGATCTAGCTACATTATCCCTTATACCCTTGCAGTTTCCACCTGTACTGCTACTCTATCCGAGGCGTCTACTCTTTTGTAGTGTAGCAGGATGTTTTACACTCTGATCTTATTTTGCTTTAGATTTCATTGGATAATTTCTTAAAAAATGATCTACACTTCCGCATCAATAGCAGGTCCATTTCATCTTTTGACACTTGCCTGCGTGACTCCTTTTGCAATAGCCACATATCGAAGTAGGTGCATTGCACTAGCTACACTATCTGCGGGTCAATTCTGGAATTTAGATTCTGGTGGTCAATTCTTCTTTCCATATTCTTGAAACCTTTTTTCTCTATCTCTTACTATTGCAGATTTCTTCCATCTTTTGAGCTCTGTCTGCTAAAACCATGAATAGTCGTATTTCAAAACCACCTACCACTATATTGATCTCGTCGTTTAGCCCATCTTCGAAATGGACACATATGGCCTCATTCGTCTGTACGATCTCTCTAGCATACTTGCTGAGCTGAACAAATTCTCATTTGTACTCTGCCACTATTTTGTTCCCCTGTCTAAGCTCTAAAAATTCCTCCTCCTTCTTATCTAGGTATCACTTGCTGACATATTTCTTTTTAAACTCCGTTTGGAAGAATTCCTAGGTAACTTCATTTCAGGCATCATTGCTACAATCATCGCCCACTAGTTGTACGCCTCATCTTTCAACAGTGAAGCAGCACACCTTACATAGTTTTCTGGAGGACAAGCCATCTCATTCAAAACTCTAGGTGAGTTTTCCAACTAATACTCAACCCTAGAGAGATCATCTTCTACGCTTCCCCGAAAATCTTCAACTCCGTATTTTCTAACCCTATCCATCAGGATGCGTCCCCTCTGTTCTACCACTAGAGGTGGTGGAGGCCTAACTAGAGGTGCTACAGGTCAGGCGAATGGCTGTGTAACAAGGGGTGGAGGAGGTGATACCATCGGATAGTTTCTCATAAATTTCGAAAACCACTACCCCATTAAATAGAAGAACATGTTCTTTGCCTCATTTTCTGTCATCAGTAGTATTGATGCACTATGACTAGACCAAGAGTCGTTAGTCGGAACATTGTTGTTTACCTCGTTAGTTCATCTTTTTTTGAATCAGACATCCTGTATTTATCTGCAAAAACCATAGTTAGATTAGATTCATCTATATCACACTATCACAGGTTCATATGGTATGTACTTCTAAATCATTTAACACAGTCAATACAGTCTAAGAAATGGCTAAATCGAAAGCTTTGATACCATTAAATGTAACACCCAAAACTTGACACCGTCGTCAGTTAGGGTTCTGATGTCCATTCGATCTTGGATTGCATTTAATCTGTTGTTATTATTTTTTTAATCATATTTTAATAGAAAAGTTAAAAGTACACAACATGAATCATCAATTGAATGTCAGCATAACTCAAAATGGGTAAAAATATCATTTTCATGATTTTTGGAGACTTCTACCGATACCTGTTAGACAAGTATCAGTAGTAGTCAAGTCAGTAAGCAATTCAGAAACAGCATAGACTTCTACTGATACTTGGAAAAGTTCTACCGATACAAGTGTAACTTCTACCGAAACAAGTCATGTTCTACCGATACTAAAAACTCCAGAGAGCTAGGAAGTCCTACCCTACAATTTCTACCGATACAAGTATCCTAACTACCGATACAAGCATACATAGAACTACCGATACCTATTATGCATCTATCGATACAACCCATGTCAGGAAACAACCTCTCTCCTACCATGTACTTCTACCGATACATGCATGAGTTCTACCGAAACAAGTACAAAGAAATCAATAAATCAAGCATAAACTACAAGTTTATCAACCATTCATCACTTTATAACTTCAAATGAAATATAATAATACATTGTGCATGGTTTCAAGACCTTGCATACAACATAATATAGTATGTAAATCACATTTAACTAACATACCAACTTGACCAACATTTATAAAGAATTTACAACAAAAAGATTCATTTATCCATATAAGAAGTACTAGTTAATTCATCGTAGTACATGCCATAAAACTAACTGATATAATTACCACCGAAAAAACTTTGGGATACTGTAACACTCGAAGATGATCTGATCCCCAAACAACAAAATTGAATCTACAAAATAACAACAGTTTCCACAAGTAAGCATTTAAAAGCTCAGTAAGATGATAAAGTTAAATAGATTTACCAAACTTCAAGAGTTTTAAAATCTAATCAACCAAATTGAGTAAGTTGTATACATCCGAGGTTGGTTTCAACTCGCATTTGATACTCACGATGACACATATTCATCAGACCTTTAATTAATAATGGGATTCATTTCATTTAATACTCAAGATGACACATAGTCATCGAACTTCTTATTCCGTAAAGGATTCATATACTTACGATGACACATAGTTATCAGACCTTTTTCATTTACAGCTCAAAGCCTGTTAGCCTTTTCTTTCCTTTGTTCCCATCTTCCACACCTTCGATCATCATTCCAACTCACATTAATTGTTTACTAAACAAGAATATGAAATTTAAATTGGGATTTAATAATACAAACTTACCGGACTAGATTGCAGTTGTTTGATAGACTTCTAGGACTAATCCGCAACCTTTCCTTTCCCACGATCTGTGGCTCTATCATAATCTAACACAACAATCATCCAATTTCTCATATTAAATCATGTATTAAATCATTTAAAACATTTTGATCCTTTTTGGGAATTTACGAAATTACTCCTAGCATTTCAGTTTTATTCAATTTACCAATTTCACACCAAATACCCACATTTTCATCGTTTTAACATTTTAATGCTCAAACCCTAATTTCATCAAAAATCACTTTACAAAAGTATCAAACCCAAACCTCAAGCATACAAATCTACCATGAACTTCCAAAAATAAGTATTTTCAACCATGATAAAATATTCAACTTTTGACAGAATCATAAATTAGTCCATAGATTAGCTAAACTAAGCTAGTACGAACTAAAAGTCATAGAAATCACTAAAAATGGGTGAGAAATAACTCACCTAATGAAGCTTTAAGCTTGGCCAAAACTTTCCTTAAGGTTTCTAGGGTTACTTTTATTTGTTTAGTTAAGAAGATGAAGAAAAATAATTAATATGTTATGATTTTAGGTTAAAAATCATTTTCTTTACATTTACTATTTTACCATTTTAATTAACAACTATTTTCCGTTATTTTCAACCCAAATTCATCCACTCACATAGATAATGGTCTAATTACCATTTTGATACCTTAGCCAATCTTCCAATTATCATGTAATGCATTAAATCAATGAAATTCTACTTTTACAGCTTTTTACGATTTAATCCCTTTTACTCAATTCGCCATCTAAACGTTAAAATTTTATAACCAAATTTTAATATGATGTCAAAGACATTATAAATATTAAAATAAATAAATTTTTGACTCGACCTTTCGGAGTTGTGATCCCGAAATCACTATTTTCGACACCATTGAAAACCATGCTGTTACAACTCTCCCTCTAGGGAAATTTCATCCCGAAATTTCTTACCAAAAAATAGGTTAGGGTATTGCAATTTCAATCTCCTATGTGGCATCCTTTATCCCGTGATGCTTCCACAATACTTTCACCAATGGTACTCTTTTGTTCCATAATTCTTTTATATCGTGAGCCAGTAGTCTAACCGAATCCTCTAAATACGTCAAATCAGACTGTATCTCAACCTCACAAGGTGTGATTACATGGGAAGGATCTAACCTTTATTGTCTCAGCATAGAAACATGGAATACATTGTGAATATTCTCAAGTTCCTGTGTTAAAGCCAACTTATAAGCTATAGGGCCAACCCTCTCGAGAATCTCATATGACCCAATAAATCACGGACTTAGCTTACCCTTTCTACCAAAGCGCAACACCTTCTTCCAAGGTGAAACCCTTAGGAATACTCGATCCTCGACGAAAAACTCTATATCCTTTCTCTTTAGATCTCCATAAGCCTTCTGTCAATCTAACGCTACTTTCAAACAGTCCAGAATCACCCGTACCTTGTCTTCAGTTTCATGTATCAAGTAAGTTCCAACTAACTTATGCTCGCTCAAGTCTGACCAATATAAAGGTGTTCTGCATTTCCTACTGTATAATGCCTCAAATGGTGCCATTTTAATGTTGGACTGATAGCTGTTATTATAAGCAAATTCTCTAAAATCTGTATCACCCATTTGGATTGACCGTCTGACTACAGATGGTATGCAGAGCTGAAATTTAGCCTGGTTCCCAAAGCTTTGTGTAGCTTACCCCAATATCTCAAGGTAAAATGTGGATCTCTGTCAGAAATAAAAGATGTTGACACTCCATGTAATCGTAAAATCTCTTATACATATAGTTCAACAAACTTCTCTAATGGAAAGTCCACTCGGATAGGAATAAAATTAGTCGATTTCTTCAATCTGTCCACTATAATCTAAATCGAGTCTTTCTTCCTCGGCGTCACCAGTAGTCCTGTAACAAAATCCATACTGACCCGCTCCTATTTCCACTCTAGAATGGTAATAGGCTGTAACAGTCTAGATGGTACCTGATATTCAGCTTTTACTCGTTGACATACCATACATTTAGTCACGAACTCAGAGATTTCTCGTTTCATGCTTGGCCACCAATACATCTTCTTCAGATCATTATACATTTTCACACTACCAGAATGAATGGAGTAAGTACTGCTATGAGCCTTCGACAGAATGTCTTGTCTGAAATCAAAATTATCGGGAATGCACACTCTACCTCAAAAATACAACATACCATCATTATCAACAGTAAATCTAGTAATTGCATCATTCTGCATCTATTCCTTCTTAGCCTTAATCTTTTAGTCATCTTCCTGCAACTCTCGTATCCGTTGTAGGAATAGCGATTTCGTCTGAAGTTTAGCTGTAACAGGACCATCACTCTTTAGTGACAAATGGGCATTCATTGCCCTCAATGCAAACAATGGTTTTCGGCTCAATGCATCAACGAAAACATTAGCTTTTCCCAGATGATTTTCAATTACCAAATCATAGTCTTTCAGTAGTTTCAACCACCGACGTTACCTCAAATTCAATTCCTTCTAAGTCATCAGATACTTCAAGCTTTTATGATCTCTGAATATGTGACACCTCTCACCATACAAATAATGTCGCCAAATCTTCAAGGCAAAGACAATGGCAGCTAATTCTAAATCGTGGGTCGGATAGTTTCGTTCATGCGAATTTAATTGTTGAGAGGCATAAGGTATCACCGTTTTAGCTTTCATCAAAACATAACCCAAGCCTTTCAGAGATGCATCATTGTATACAATAAACTCTTTACCCGATCCAGGTTGTGTCAATACCGGAGCTTCTGTGAATTTCTTCAGCTGATCAAAACTCTACTAACACTTTTCTGACCATACAAATTGGGTATTCTTTTGTAGCAACTTTGTCATTCGCAAGGCTAAGATAAAAAAATTCTTCACAAACCAATGGTAAAAGCCTACTAATCCCAGAAAGCTGCGTGCCCCAGAAACATTCTTTGGTACCCTCCAATCGAGAATAGCTGAAACTTTACTTGAATCCACCCGGATTCCCTTCGATGATACTGCATGACCCAGAAATCCCACTTTCCGTAGTTAGAACTTACATTTGCTAAACTTGGGATATAACTGCTTTTCTCACAAAATCAGTAAGGTCTCTCTCAAATGCTAAGTGTGCTCTAACTCCATCCTAGAATAAACTAGTATATCATCAATGAACACTACTACAAATCTATCCAATTGAGGCTTAGAGACTTGGTTCATCAAATCCATGAATGCTGCTGGAGCATTAGTCAATTCGAACTGCATCACCAAAAACTCATAATTCCCATATCGAGTCCTGAATGCTGTCTTTGGCACATCATAGTCCTTTACTCGCATCTGATAATAACTCGATCTGAGATAAATTTTAGAGAAAATTGTTGCACCCCTCAACTGGTCACACAACTTATCGATATGAGGCAACGAATATTTATTTTTGATCGTTACCTTATTCAGGTGTTTGTAATCTATACACATTCTCATCGAACATTCTTTCCTTTTCACAAACAACATAGGTGCGCCCTAAGGCGATACGCTCGGCCAGATAAAACCTCTATGTCTAACAACTCTTGCATCTGTGCTTTTAACTCCTTCAGCTCAGTTGGTGCCATTCTATATGGTGGAATTGATATCATTGTAGTTCCAAGTACTAAATAAATGCCAAATTCTACCTCTCTGATCGACGGTAAACCAAGTAACTCTTCCGAAAATACATCTGTAAATTATTTTATGATCGGTACATGTTCCAACTCTATTCCTGTACCCCAAGTATCCAGTATATAAGCGAAAAATGCCTTAAAACCCTTACGAACCATCTTCTGCACAGATATGGCTTAGAGTACCCTGTATCACTGTTCAACTTCCCAGACTCGACTGTAATTACCTCGCCTGTCGGGAATTTTAGATTAATCTGTCTTCATTTACAATTAACCACTGCATCATTCTCAGTTAACTAATCTATTCCCAGAATTACATCAAACTCGATGAATGACAATAACATCAGGTCAGCAGGAAATTCACATCCCTTAACTTTTAGTGGACACTTACAACACGTCATATTTACATGGACAATATGACCCAATGGGTTTGTGACTTGTACATCAAATTCAGTCGACTCAACAAACAATTTCTTTTCAGTAGCTAATGTAGTACAAATATATGAATGAGTCGATCCCGAGTCAATCAATGCACACATAATATCATTAAAAATATAAAATATACTAGTCACAACATCAACAGTAGTAGCTTCTTCTCTAGCTCGAATGACATAAGTCCGTGCAGGTGCTCGAACTTCCGATTTTGCTACATTTTCCTTGATATCCCCGCAGTTTCCACCTATACCACTACTTTGTCTAGAGCATCTACTCTTTTATGGTGTAGCAGGAGGTTTTACACTTTGATCCTCTTTTACTTTAGATATCATCTGATCCTTTCTTAGAAAATGGTCTGCACTTTCGCATCGGTAACAGGTCCCTTTCATCTTTCGACACTTGCTTGCGTGACTTATTTTACAATACCCACATATCAGACTAGGTGCATTGCGAACGCCAGCTACACTATTTACGGGTCGGTTCTGGAATTTAGATTTTGATGGTCCTAACTTACTCCTATTCAAAAACCCCAAAGAAACTGGCCCTCGACTAACCTCTTATTTGAATCTCTTCGGTGGCGACATAGAAAAGGTCCTACTAATATTCTTCTTTTTAGATTCCTAAAACCTCTTTTCTCTCTATCTCTTACTATTGTAGATTTCTTCCATCTTTTGAGCTCTGTCTGTTAAAACCACCAGCTGTAGTATTTAAAAACCTCATACCATCATCTTGATCTCGTCGTTTAGCCCATCTTTGAAATAGACACACATGGCCTCATTCGTTGGTACGATCTCTCTAGCATACTTGCTGAGCTGAACAAATTCTTGTTCATACTCTACCACTGTTTTGTTCCCCTATATAAGCTCTACAATTCATTCTTCTTCTTATCCAAATATCTCTTGTTGACAGATTTCTTTTTAAACTCCGTCTGGAAGAATTCCCAGGTAACTTCATTTTCAGGCATCATTGCGACAATCATCGCCCACCAGTTGTAAGCCTCATCTTTCAGAAGTGAAGAAGCACACCTCATCTTCTACACTTAGTGTGTTTTCCAGCTAATACTCAACCCTAGAGCGATCATCTTCTACACTTCCTCGAAAATCTTTAGCTTCGTATTTTCTAACCCTATCCATCAGGATGCGTCCCCTCTGTTCTACCACTAGAGGTTGTGGAGGCCTAACTAGAGGTGCTACAGGTCAGGCGGATGGTTGTGTAACAAGGGGTGGAGGAGGTGATAACATCGGATAGTTTCTCATATATTTAAAGAACCACTACCCCATTAAACAGAAGAACATGTTCTTTGCCTCATTTTCTGTCATCGGTAGTATCGATGCACTATGACTAGACCAAGAGTTGTTAGTCAAAACATTGTTGTTTACCTCATTAGTGTCATTTTTTTCTGAATCAGACATCCTGTATTTATCTGAAAAACCATAGTTAGATCGGATTCATCTATATCACACTATCACAAGTTCATATGGCATGTACTTCTAAATCATTAAACACAGTCAATACAATCCAAGAAACAACTAAACTGAAAGCTTTGATACCACTAAATGTAACATCTAAAACCTGGCATTGTCATCAGTTAGGGTTCTGATGTCCGTTCAATCTTAGATTGCATTTAATCTCTTGTTACTGTTTTGTTTAATCATATTTTAATAGAGTAGTTCAAAGTAAACAACATGAATCATCAATTGAATGTCAGCGTAACTCGAAAAGGGTAAAAATGTCATTTCCTTGATTTTTGAAGACTTTTATCGATACCTGTGGGACAAGTATCGGTAGTCGTCAAGTCAGTAAGCAATTCAGAAATAGTGCAGACTTCTACCGATACATGGAAAAGTTCTACCGATACAAGTGTAACTTCTACTGAAACAAATCATGCTTCTACCGATACTAAAAACTCTAGAGTGCTAGGAAGACCTACCCTGCAACTTCTATCGATTCAAGTATCCTAACTACCGATACAAGTATCCTAACTACCGATACAACCCATGTCAGTAAACTACCTCTCTCCTACCCTGTACTTTTACCGATACATGCATGAGTTCTACCGAAACAAGTACACAGAAATCAATAAATCAAGCATAAACTACAAGTTTATCAACCATTCATCACTTCATAACTTCAAATGAAATATACTAATACATTGTACATGGTTTCAAGACCTTGCATACAACACAATATAGTATGTATATCACAATTAACTAACATACCAACTTGACCAACATTTATTAAGAATTTACAACAAAAAGATTCATTTATCCATACAAGAAGTACGAGTCAATTCATCCTAGTACATGCCGTAAGACCAAATGATATAATTACCACCGAACAAACTCAGGGATAATGTGATGTCCAAGATGATCTGATCACTACACAGTAAAATTGAATCTACAAAACAACAACAATTTTAACAAGTAAGCATTTCAAAGCTTAGTAAATTCATAAAGTTAAATAGATTTACCAAACTTCAAGAGTTGTAAAATCTAATCAACCAAATTGAGTAAGCTGTATACATCCGAGGTTGGTTTCAACTCGCATTTTATACTCACGATGACATAGAGTCATCGGACCTTTAATCCATAATGGGATTCATTTCATTTAATACTCACGATGACACATAGTCATCGGACCTCTTGATCCGTAAATGATTCATATACTCACGATGACACACAGTCATCGGACTTCATAATCCGTAAAGGATTCATATACTCACGATGACACATAGTCATCAGACCTCATAATTCGTAAAGGATCCACATACTCACAAAAACACATAGTCATCGGACCTTTTTCATTTACGGCTCAAAGCCCGTTAGCCTTTCCTTTCCTTTGTTCCCTTCTTCCACACTTCCGATCATCATTCCAACTCACAAAAATTCTTTATAAAACAAAAATATGCAATTTAAATTGGGATTTAATAATACGAACTTACCGAACTGGATTGTAGTTACTAGATAGACTTCTAGGACTAATCCGCAACCTTTCCTTTCCCACGATCTGCGGCTCGATTGTAATCTGGCACGACAATCATCCAATTTCTCACATTAAATCATGTATTAAATCATTTAAAACTTTTTGATCCTTTTTGGGAATTTACAAAATTACCCCTAACATTCCACATTTATTCAATTTAGTCCCTGAACACAAAACATGTAAAATAACCCCTTTCTTACTAAACCATACCAGTCGATTGCTCCAAGCTTCCATACAAGTCCCTACAATTTAGCCATTTCACACCAAATACCCACATTTTCATCATTTTAATATTTTAGTCCTCAAACCCTAATTTCATCAAAAATCACTTTACAAAAATATCAAACATAACATCAAGCATACAAATCTACCATGAACTTCCAAAAATAAGTATTTTCAACAATGGTAAAATATTCAACTTTTGACATAATCACAAATTAGTCGCTAGATTAGCTAGACTAAGCTAATACGAACTTAAAGTCATAGAAATCACTAAAAACGGGTGAGAAATCACTCACCTAATGAAGCTTTAAGCTTGGCCAAAACTTCCCTTAAGGTTTCTAGGGTTTCTTTTGTTTGTTTAGTGAAGAAGATGAAGAAAAAGAATTAATCTGTTATGATTTTATGCTAAAAATCATTTCCTTTACATTTACTATTTTACCCTTTTAATTAACATGTATTTTCCCTTATTTTAAACTCAAATTCATCAACTCACATAGATAATGGTCTAATTACCATTTTGATAGATTAACCTATCTTCCAATTATCATGTAATGCATTAAATCAATTTAATTCTACTTTTACACCTTTTTACGATTTAATCATTTTTACTCAATTCGCCATCTAAACGTTAAAATTTCATAACCAAATTTTAATATGATGTCAACGACGTCATAAATATTAAAATAAATAAATTTTTGACTAGACTTATCGGAGTTGTGATCCTTAAATCATTGTTTCCGATACCACTAAAAATTGGGCTGTTACAGTCACTACCTCCTCCTCATCTTCATCATCCGATTTCGTCGTTTCGTCGATCAAGTGATCAACTTCTACATCTTGGTTAGGACCGTTGGATGGCGTAGCAAACACTTTTGGTGTTACAGGCTTCTTGGGTGTCATAGTTTTCGTTGGTAGTGTAGTAGATTTCTCCTTTACAATAGGGCTGTCATCAATATCATCAAGTTTAGGGTTTTCATCTCTTCTTCTTCATCCTCGGTCGGATGGTTTTCCTTCACAAAAGACGACTTTCCAAATGCCGACTAAATCTTGGTGTCACCAGTATCATACTCCGTCATTTCTATTTCAACGTAGAGAATCTTAGAGAAATCTGGGAACCTTGGGACTTTGACTTGGTTCTATTGTAGCGCTTGGCGTATTACTTCGTCACAAATACGCATGTAACACCACAAGGCCTCGGTCTTGCAATGAAAATCCTCTAAAACCTTATGAAATTTCTTGATACGATTAATAACATCAAAACATTTATCATCAACAAGACCCAAACGAGATAAAGTAGATAGTTCAAAAGGGTTACTAGATGATGCTTTCACAAACACTGATGGCTCCTAACTAATGTGCTGCTTAAATGGTGTAGATGTAAGCACATCTTTCTTTTGTTGTCACCTTATCGTTTGCTTAGTGATGGCATCTTTGTTTGGCAACATATCTTCATTCTCCTTTAAAGCAACACCTGCTTATAGACACAATGCACAAATTAGATTAGGACAAATCAAGTTACCTGAATTCTTCTGGGCACATTTATGGACTTCGTCATGAGTGATCTGCCCTACATCAATCTTCCTCCTAGACATGATAGAATGCAGCAGCAATAACCTCTCCCTTTCAATGGTGGTTGTGTGCACAGTACGCATTAATCTGGTCTTTAGAAAACTCATCCAAATTTTACACTCTGGCTTTAAATATTGCTTCTCAATCGTAAACAGATTCGTCTTTGACTTATCCCATATGGTTCCTAGAAGACACACGTCTCTTAATTCTTTCTCTATATTTTCCTCCGAAATCCCACTCATAAATCTCATATGCTCGTCTTTCATGCCATTGAGAACTGAAATGCCTCGAACGTATACGAATATACTATCAGTAGTTAAATGGGAGTAAAACTCTCTTACCATTTTAGGATAAACTTCATCTGGATGGTAGCAAAACATATCCCATCCATGAGTTTCAATCACCCATGCAATGTCTTCATCAAAACCCATATACTTCTCTTGAGTAAATGCAAACCCTTTCTCCAGCAGTGGTTGACTTTTCAAATAGTTCTCTTGAAATTTTGATTCAGCATTCCAATCATAGAACTTCCTTGCAACGATGGGCATCGGTTGGTGTGGCATCTTTCCTTTACGCCTCATCTTTTGTACCAGCAAACTATTCAAAGGGAACATAAAATGTTTAAAAGAAAAATAACCCTAGCAAATAAAGAAACAAATGCTACATATAAGGAAACAAAAATAAAGGGCAAAAATAAAGGAATTTAAAATCACAAAAAATTAGCAAAACGTGTGGCACGTGGGTGTGAAATTTGTACCGACTGCTTTGCAATTTTAGTTTGTTATGATAGAGACACAATCGCCTCTCAATTGTCCAGCAAAACCCCACGCCGAACTCATTTACTGCTAACATCTAGCGTCATTTCACTAACCTGAAACTAATTAAAAAATTTAAAATTTTGCATTAACACCAAACTAAAATAAAAATAAAACAATTTCAAACTCTTTTGACATCACGCAATGTAATGGAAAAATTTTCTTGCAACATCGGATCATTGTAATAATGCTTCAAACGTTGTCCATTAACTTTGAACACACTTCCTATCGCAGCGTTTTTAATATCTACAGCACCATTTGGATACTCAAAAACTACCTCAAATGGCCCTGTCAACTTAGACTTCAACTTCCCTAGAAATAATTTGAGGCTTGAATCAAACAGTAAAACTTGCTGACCAAGTTCAAAATGCTTTGGCAATATCTTACTTTCATGCCATCTTTTTTCTTCTCTTTTTAAATCCCAAAATTTTCATATGTCTACAAACAAAACTCCTCTATCTCATTCAAATCCATCATCCTCTTCTCTCTTGAAACCAACCAATCACAATTTATCTTTTTAATCGCCCAAAAAGCTCTATGCTCCAACTCAACAGGTAAATGACAAGGCTTTCCATAGACAAGCTTGAACGACGACATTTCTAAGGGTGTTTTAAAGGAAATCTTATACTCCCACAAAGCTTCATTTAAACTTGACGCCCATCCTTTCACGTCGGATCAATAACCTTTTCTAAAATTGATTTAACCTCCCTATTCGATATCTCCACTTGTCCATTCGTTTAGGGATGATATGCAGTTGAAATTTTATGGTTTAGCCCATACCTTGTTAACGCATCTTCGATGTAATGATAATTGAAGTGTGAACCTTCATTGCTGATTATCGCTCTTGGCATTCTAAATCTAGCGAAAATATGCTAGTAAAAAAACTTCAGCACTAACTGTGCATCATTTGTAGAGAGTGCAATTGCCTCAACCCACTTCGAGACATAGTCAACAACAACCAAAATGTAAATATTTCCCCATGATGGTAGAAATGGTCCCATAAAATCCATATCCCATACATCGAATAGTTCAACCTCAATAATGTTTTGCAATGGCATCTCATTCCTTCTCGAAATGTTACTTGTCCGTTAACACCTATCACAGGAATGGAAATAATTATGTGCATCTTTAAACAAGGTAGGCCAAAAGAAACATGATTGCAAAATTTTGGTAGCGATTCTTTGTCCTCCAAAATGTCCTCCGTAAGGTGCAAGATGACAGTCTATTAAAATGCTATGACATTCATCATCTGAAACACATCGCCTTATGATTTGATTCACACAATTCTTAAACATAAATGGCTCGTCCCAATAATAGAATTTAACAATATGCAAAAACTTTTTCTTCCTATGGTTAGTTAAATCAGGGGGTAACAATCTACTAACTAAGAAATTCACAATACCAGTGTACCATGACAATGCTGTCACAGCAAATAATTACTCATTTGGAAATTCCTCTTTTATGAATCTAGCGTCCCTATCAACAATATCCACTTCTAAACGTGATAAATGATTCGTAACCTGATTCTCTGAACCTTTTCTATCCTTTATCTCCAAGTCAAACTCTTGCAATAACAAAATCCATTGAATCAATCATGGCTTAACATCCTTCTTTGCTATCAAGTATTTTATGACAGCACGATCTGTATAAACTGTTACTTTTGTGCCAATCAAATACGAACGAAATTTATCAAATGCGAAGACCACTGCCAACAACTCCTTCTCCGTTGTTTTGTAATTAATCTGAGAATCATTAAGGGTCCTGCTCGCATAATAAATTGAATGAAACACCTTCTCTTTTCTTTGGCCTAGCACTACTCCTACAGCAAAATCACTTGCATCGCACATTAATTCAAATGGAAAATTCCAGTTAAGAGCAATTACTATTGGCGTAGCAATTAATTACTTCTTCAAAAATTCAAAAGCTTGTAAACATTTATCATTAAAAACAAAAGCTTTATAATATTGCAGTAATTCGCATAAGAGCTTAGATATTTTTGTAAATTGCATATAAAAACCATCATGCTCGAGAAAACTACGAATACCTTTCAACAATGTAGGTGGCGGAAGCTTCTCAATTACTTCAATTTTTGCTTTGCCAACTGCTATCCCTTGCTTCGAAATTTTGTGACCAAGCACAATGCCATCACAAACCATAAAGTGACATTTTTCCAAATTTAGGACCAAGTTTGTTTCTTCACAATGCTTTAGCTCAACCTCCAAATTCTTTAAGCAATCCTTAAATGTATCTCCAAAACCGAAAAAACATCCATAAAGACATCTAAAAACTTCTCCACCATGTCGAAAAAAATAGCTATCATACAACGTTGAAAAGTTGTTGGCGCATTACACACTCCAAATGGCATTCTTCTAAAAGAAAAAGTACCATACGGACACGTGAATGTAGTCTTTTCTTGATCTTCAGGTGCTATGGCAATTTGATTGTAACCTGAATAACCATCAGGGAAACATTAGTATGCCTTACCAGCAAGTCTATCCATCATTTGAACTATAAACGACAAAGGAAAATGGTCCTTCATCGTAGCTTTGTCATAGCATTAGAAAGAACCATTGATGTCTCTCTACTTATTGTATAATTTGTTCCCATTTGGTCATTTTTAGCATACATTTTTAGTATTTTTAATTTAGTTATTACATTTTCTAGCTTAATGAAGATCAACGTAATTTCCTTTGAATTTATGATATTTTTTACTACTGATGTCGCTGCATTAGTCTATTTAGCATTGTGCCAGAGATGTCACTACAGGAACCTGTCCAGAAGTATCGATGCATGAATGTGTATAGAGTTGTCGCTGCATAAGAGGATCCAGAATTGCGCTCAGAATTGTCGCAGCATCTGATAGCTATCTGGTTAACACATATAAAATGTGTGAGTTGTACAGTTGGTATAACCAACTGGTACGACCAAAGAATGCTAGATCAGAAAGGAAGGACACCTGTACTGTGAAGCTCCTGTTAAACACTAAAGGGAAGGAGAGGGAAGGATCTTCTTCCGGGGGCCAGATTTGATTTTCTTTTTCAATCCATATTTTGTTAAAGCTTGCATCCATGGCAGCTTAACTTCTGAACGGTGACCTGATGCAGAAGAGAAGGCTGAACTGCTCCTGACGAGGAGCATCCTAACTGCGCCACAAGAGGAGAGTAAGGGAGCAATTTGAGTAGACTAAGAATTGAATGCCCCAATTGTTCTATTATTTCTCTTTCTTAAATGTTGGTAATTCTTGTTATTTCAAGTTGTATGGAAGTACATTTGAAATTTAAAACTAAATGATATCTATTTCAATCTTGCCTTTACTATTAATCTTTGGATTTAATTGTTTGACCACGGAAGTGTGATTGTAGTCACTACCACTGGAAGGTGCAACGAAAAACTAAGTTAACAAGCAAGACAACGAAAGTTGCTTGGGGATTGAAAGAATTTAATCCACTTATTCTTGAATATGTTGCATTTCTAACACTAGAAGGTTTAGTTAGTGTGCATGTTTGAGTCTTAGATCTAATAGGAGAGTCAAGTTTGGTAAGATTTTTATTGTGCTTATTTACAGCGACAAATTACCTGATATTTTAACCTTGTGAGTTACACTCAGTGTTCTGACAACTTTTCACGTCAGGAACCCCATCTTATTATCATTGCATTTTATCTTTAATTTTACATTATTGCTTCAACAAATCAACCTCACAATTTTACTGCATTTATTTGTCCATTGCTTCGACAATTAGTATCACCATTTATCTTATTTTACCTGTTAATTACATCGATAATTATAATCACAAACATCCATCCTCGTGGGATCGATATTCGACAGGTTCCATATCTATCTACTATACTTGCATTGACAGTGTACGCTTGCACATTATTGCTGTGATGTTCATAGCGCGATCAAGTTTTGACGTTGTTGCCAGGGATGGCGTTAGTTTGATGTTTATTCTTGTTTTTGCATTTATTCTTTATTTTCTAATCTTTACTTTTTACTAACTTGTTTTCTTTTTTGTTGACTACTTTTATAATTTTCTTCGTAGGTGTTTTATGACCAAGAGAAATCCTGAATTTGTTGTTGGCTTAGATCTTGAAATTGAACGAATTATTAGAAGGTGAAGCTAAAAACAAAGAAATATGGCTCTGCTTGGAAATGATGCAGCCATACCACAATTGCCTCCACAAAATCCTATCCCTTCGATACAGCCACAAATTATCAATAATCCACCACTGTCGAAGAAGATCAGATACAAAATCGAACTATTCGAGATTTGTTGCTCCAATTTTGGACGACTTGCAGCTAGAAGTTGTTCGACCAGCTATTCAAGCTAGAAATTTTGAATTAAAACTAGTCATGTTCCAGATACCGAATTCTAATGGGCAGTATGCTGGATTGCCTTATGAAGATGCGAGAGAGCACCTTAAATCTTTCCTATTGATTTGTGCTTCTTTTAATTAGCATGGCGTTCCTGATGACGACTTGAGATGTAGCTAATCCCTTATTCACTACAAGGACGGGCTCATACCTGGTTCCTTGGATTGCCTGTTGGATCAATCACTTCATGGAATGCGCTTGCAACTCAATTCATTTTGCGATTTAATCCACAAATGATGAATGCTCGTCTTAGGAACGACATCATTGGGTATCATCAGTTGGATGATGAAAATTTGCATACTACGTGGGAGCATTACAAAACTCTTCTTCGATGCTGTCTTATGTATGGAATTCAACAAGAGATGCAGATTGAAATCTTTTACAACGGGCTGAATGCACAGATAACAAATCTTGTCAACGCATCAACTAATGGTCCTTTGTTGGACTGTACTTACGAGGAAGCTATTAGAATTCTAGAGAGAATCTCTCCAAACGATTATCAATATCCAATCTCTTGAGCTGCTCAAGTGAAAGCAAATCTTGGAGTTATTGAATTAGATGCCATATATGTGCTTTGAGTGCACAAGTGTCTTCACTAGCAAACATGATAAAGAACATGAAGGGGACTAGTGAAGTTGCGATCATTCAAGTTGCTCAACAAATTGATGTCTCTACATTTTGTTATGAAATTTTCGGCGACAATTATAGTTATGAAGATAGTCCACAGCACGCGGAGAATGCTTTTTATGTCAATCACATCCATGGAAACTCTTATGGTAATTCTTATAAAAATCCTACGAGAAATCAATAGCCTTAGGGAAGTCAGAATGCGACGGCATTCAGATATGAAAATTCATCTAGTCAAGGCAATTTTCGATAAGGGAATTAGAATCAGCAGTAGCAAAATTTCAACTAAAGTCCTCAGATGCATGCACATCAAGATTAGATGCAGCCACACAATCGTGTATAGCCACAATAATCTTTAATGCCACATCTGAATGCTCAAGCACAACAGCAGCAACAGTAAACACAACCACGAGCTGATCCTTTAGTAGCCCTTGAAGCCCTGATGCGTGAACATATAACGTGAGCAGAAGCCATTGTGCAGGGAAATTCATCTTCTATCCAAGCATTGGAAGCATAGTTGGGAAACTAGCTTCAAATTTGAACACAAGACCACCAGGTGCTCTACCCAATGATACAAAGAACCCAAGTTTAAAAGGGAAGTAGCACTGCAAGGCTATCACTCTTCGAAGTGGGAAACAAACTGTCAAGCCAACTATCAGCTCTAACGTAGTACCTATCATCACTAGTGACATAAATCAGGGTAAGGATGTTGCATCTGAAGAATTTATAGAAGAACCAAATAAAGAGGCTTTACCAATTGTTACCCCTATGCCTACTATCAGACCGATAAAATTATTGACGCAACTACTGATGTCGACATAACCAGCTATGTCAAGGCAACCTGATGTATCCATACCGTTGTCATTTCCACAGCGATTTAAAGAAAAGGAGCATGATAAAAAATATCAGCAATTTCTTACCACATTAAAACAACTGCATATAAATATTCCTCTTGTGGACGCTCTAATACAGATTCCAGTTATGGTAAATTCATGAAAGAAATCCTATCCAAGAAGAAGAAGCTAACTGATACTGAGGCAATTGTGCTCACAGAAGGATGCAGTGCAATCCTGACAAATAAATTGCCACCTAAGATGAAAGACCTTGGAAGCTTTAAAATCCAATGCTCGATTGGAAATCATTACTTGGGAAAAGTTTTATGTGATTTAGGCGTGAGTATCAACTTTATGCCGCTATCTACATTTAGAAAATTAGGGATTGGTCATATGAAGCCTACTGCAGTGACATTGCAATTGGCAGATAGATCATTGCCGTAACTTAAAGGACAAATTAAGACATCCTATTTCGCGTAGATAAATTTGTGTTCCCAGCGGATTTCATTATCATCGATTGTGAAGCAGAAAAAGAGGTGCCCATAATCTTAGGACGCCCATTCTTAGCTACTAGACGCACTTTCATCGATGTGTATAACGGAGAATTGACAATGTGACATAATGATGAACACGTCACCTTCAGTGTTTTTTAGGACATTCCCTGTAAAGACAATGAAGAATGTCACCACATTGATCTGCTGGACACATTAATTGAGGAGGAATTTAATGAGTGATATAAAGTAATTACAGAAGAATTTGCGATGACATCGGATGAGGATTTTCTAGTTGACTGTGACAGCAAGGTTGAGGCGAATAATATTGAGCTTAGGTGTGGATGACAAATGGATTCTTTAGATTTGACCTATAAAACGACTCTAGTCTTTAAGCCATCTATTGAAGAAGCTCCTACTCTGGAGTTGAAGCCATTGCCCACCCAGCTGAAGTATGTTTTTTCTTGGTGATAATGATACACTACCAGTTACTGTCTCTACAACCCTCGATGCAACTCAAGAAGAAAATTTGATCCATATATTGAAGCAGCATAAGCGTACGATTACTTAGAGTATTACTGATATTAGAGGCATTACTGCCTCTTTCTACATGCAAAAAATTTGGTTGGTAGATGAAGGAAAGTCATCAATTGAACAGCAAAGGAGATTAAAGGAGAAAATGAAGGAAGTGGTTAAAAAGGAAATTATTAAGTGGCTAGATGCGGGCATTATCTACCCAATTTCTGATAGCACTTGGGTTAGCCCAGTCCAATGTGTCCCAAAAAAAGTGGTATCACAGTGATAAGTAATGACAAGGATGAGCTAATCCCTACTCGCATTGCTACGGGCTGGCGAGTGTGCATAGATTATCGCTGATTGAATGCAACCACATAGAAGGATCACTTTCCACTCCCCTTCATCGATCAAATGCTAGACAGGCTTGCTAGAAAAGCCTACTATTGCTTCCTTGATAGCTATTCTGGCTACAATCAGATAGCTATTACATCAAAAGATCAAGCAAAAATGACTTTTACTTGTCCTCTTGGGACTTTTGCCTTCCACCGAATATAGTTTGGTCTCTGCAATGCACCAACCACATTTCAAAGGTGCATGATGGAAATATTTTCAGACATGATCGAGGACTCATTAGAGATATTTATGGATGATTATTCTATTTATGGAAATACTTTTGATAAATGAGCTAACAACTTGGCTAGAGTTTTAAAGCGATGTGAGGACATAAATCTAGTGCTGAATTGGGAGAAATGCCACTTCATGGAAACAGAAGGCATTGTTCTAGGCCATCACATTTCCAGTCAGGGCATTGAAGTGGATAAAGTGAAGGTTGAAATAAAGTTGCCTCCATCAACTAATGTAAAGGGTATTCAGAGTTTTCTCGGACACGCAGGTTTTTATCATAGATTTATTTGAGACTTCTCCAAACTTGAAAAACCTCTCTGATCCTTGTTGGAGCAAAATAAAAAATTCCTATTTGATGATGCATGTGTGGATGCATTTATCCAAATAAAGAAGCAGCTCGTGAAGGCACCCATTTTTGTTGCACCAGATTGGGCGCAACCATTTGAAGTAAGTGTGATGCAAGTGATTTTGCAGTAGGTGCAGTATTAGGACAACGCAAGGAAAGAGTATTTCATGCTATATATTACACCAGTAAGACTCTCACAGAAGCTCAGATTAATTACACAACCACAGAAAAAGAGTTGTTGGCTGTAGTCTTTGCTTTCGACAAATTTCATTCATATCTTGTCGGTGTAAAGGTTATAGTATTCATTGATCATTTCGCGTTAAGATACCTTTTTGCAAAGAAGAATGCTAAACCAAGGTTGACACAATGGATCCTGCTACTACAAGAGTTTGATATAGAGATAAACGATCGAAAGGGGTCGAAAAACCAAGTGGCAGATCACCTGTCTCGTCTAGAAGTTGGTAGTGAAGATGGAAATACATTTCAAATTGTCGACGCATTTCCTGACGAGAAGTTGTTTGCTGTCACCATAACCCCATGGTATGCGGATGTGGTCAATTACTTGGTGTGTGGAAGGTTACCATTGGGCGCAACAAGTCACAAGAAAAAAACATTTCTTCACGACATAGATAAATACTATTGGAACAAGCGATACCTATTTAGGCGTTGTGTTCCAAAGGAAGAAATGCTTTCAATCCTGAAGCATTGTCATGATGCCCCTTATAGAGGTCATTTTGGTGGTATAAAGACTGCTGCAAAGGTTCTTCAATTAGGATTTTATTGGCCCTTATTATTTAGAGACGCCTAAAACTTTGGGCACCAAAGTGATAAATGTTAGTGCACTGGATTAATATCTCGTCGCAACGAGATGATACAACAGCCAATCATGGAAGTTGAACTCTTTGACATTTGGGTTATGGACTTCATGGGATCATTTCCAAGTTTATTTGGAAATGTTTATATCCTAGTTGCTGTTGACTATGTATCAAAGTGGGTAGTGGCCATTGCAGTCCCAAAAGAAGATGCAAGGATAGTGTTGAAGTTTTTCCACAAGCATATACTTACTCGCTTTGGCACGCCTAAGGCATTGATTAGTGACCAAGGCACTCACTTCCACTATAATCAAGTAGCAGCTACACTGAAGCGGTATGAAGTAAACCATAGAATGGCGACCACATATCATCCACAAACTAACGAATAAGCTGAAGTCTCCAATCGACAGATCAAAAATATTCTCGAGAAGGTGGTAAATCCATCAAGGAAAGATTGGCCTTCTAGGCTTCACGATGTGTTGTGGGCATTATGGCCAGCATACAAAACCTCGCTTGGGATGTCGCCGTATCATCTTGACTTTGGTGAAACATGTCACTTGCCTGTGGAATTGGAACATAAAGCAATGTGGGCAATCAAGCAAGTTAACATGGATTACGATGTTGCTGGGAAGAAAAGGCTGTTGGACATCACTGAACTTGAGAAAATTAGGCGCAATGCCTATGAAAATGCCACAATCTATAAGTAAAAGACCAAGCAATGGCATGACAAAATTATTTTATAGTACTGCAGGACAACAGGTGCTATTATTTAATTCTCGACTAAAATTGCACCCAGGTAAATTACGCTCACGTTGGTCTGGACCATTTGAAGTTGTTGAAGCATTTTCTCATAGTGCGGTCACAATTAAAGATATACATGGTGGGCATCAATTTAAAGTGATTGGACAACGACTAAAGCATTATCTTGGCCATGATGATCACAAAAAGGAGACCTTTAATTTAGTTACATTTTTTTAACCTATTTTTACATTTTTACCATGTAATTTTAGTTTATTTGGTTTTTGTTTCGGTTTATCTTCCTTAGTATTTTTGTAGGAATAAAGCTCTTTCTTTTGTCGATGCATGCAAAGCTCCTTGTCGACGCATCTCATTTACTGACTCACCAGAAAATCGAAGCATATCATGCCAAAGACAAGCGCCACAAGAAAGAAAAAAAGCACAAGAAGATGAAATGTCATGCAGTCACATCTACGACTACTGCAAATTGAGTTAGTTTCTATTTTAGTTCTTAGTTTTAGTTTTCATGCATAACATGTAGTTGTAATTTAATTTTCACCACATTCCCTTTGTCATTGCATTTTAATTGTCACTGCATCTGCATTGTCATTGCATTTCCATGTATCATTGTAAATTAATGTCAGTGCATTGGAGACAATGCAGACTTTAAGTTTGGAGGGAATCTATATAGGGCTGGAAATGCAACTGCACCCACATTTCAAAAAGTTGTCCTTTTGAGTTTAATGAAGCATGCATTGTTATTGAAAATGTACTTGAAATTTTTTCATTTGATGCTTAATTCTTGAATCATGTGAACTATTAATGAATTAGTTGGATGAATTTGATTGAATGTTGTAGCTTCAATTCTTGGATGAATGACTTAGATTGCATTAGTAATGGATGAATAGTATCACTCTTTGAATCTTGAATGAATTTTCCATGTATAGCTACTTGTATATAAGTATAGTTATAAATAAAAGACACTCCAATGTGGGCGTATTATGAATTGTCAAGGGGGAACACTCCAATGCAAGTGTTAGAAAAAGTAATCTAGCCAAAGGTTGTCACTACAAGAGTGTGTGCCGGTGCAATTACATACTCCTGGTGGGTTTGTTGCACTCCATCGTTACTTCCCAGGAACAAGAGTATAGTAATGCAACGACATCTCTCAGTCATAAAAAATATCTATATATATATTGCTGTATAATAAATGTTATTTTGGTAGAAAGAATTTAGGATTTAAAGCATAATGCTAACATTGATGAAGTTGCATTTTTAATTGTTCATACTTATGAATTGTCGACGCAATATTCTATCATTTGAATGTGATTCATTCATTAGGATTTTAGGTGATTCAAGTTGCTAGAATGATCATGGCCTTGATAAAATTTTTGATATAACATTGCTAGTTTTTGTTTTACTTGAGGACAAGTAAAAACTCAAGTTTAGGGGTGTGATAGTATTAGAAAGAACTATTCATTTCCCCCTACTTATTGTATAATTTGTTCCCATTTGGTCATTTTTAGCATACATTTTTAGTATTTTTAATTTAGTTATTGCATTTTCTAACTTAATGAAACTCAACATAATTTCCTTTGAATTTATGATATTTTTTACTACTAATGTTGCTGCATTAGTCTGTTTAGCATTGCGCCCAGAGATGTCACTACAGGAACCTGTCCAGAAGTATTGATGTATGAATGTATCTAGAATTGTCACTACATAAGAGGATCCAGAATTGCGCCCAAAATTGTCGCAACATCTGATAGCTGTCTAGTTAACACACCAGAAATGTGTGAGTTGTACAGCTGGTATAACCAACTAGTACGGCTAAAGAATGCTAGATCTGAAAGGAAGGACACTTGTACTGTGAAGTTGCTATTAAATGCTGAAGAGAAGGAGAGAGAAGGATCTTCTTTCAGGGGCCAAATTTGATTTTCTTTTTCAATCCATAATTTCTTAAAGCTTGCATCCATGGCATCTTAAATTCCCAAGGGCGACCTGACGCAAAAGAGAAGGCTGAACTGCTCCTGACAAGGAGCATCCTAAGTGCGCGACAAGAGGAGAGTAAGGGAGCAATTTGAGTAGACTAAGAATTGAATGCCCCAATTGTTCTGTTATTTCTCTTTCTTAAATGCTGGTAATTCTTGTTATTTCAAGTTGTATGGAAGTACATTTGAAATTTAAAACTGAATGATATCTATTTCAATCTTGCCTTTACTGTTAATTTTAGATTTAATTGTTTGACCACGGAAGTGTGATTGCAGTCACTGTCACTAAAAGGTGCAGCGACAAATTAAGTTAACAAGCAAGACAACGGAAGTTGCTTGGTGATTGAAGGGGTTTAATCCACTTGTTCTTGAATATGTTGCATTACCAACATTAGAAGGTGTGGTTAGTGTGCATGTTTGAGTCTTAGATCCAATAGGAGGGTCAAGTTTGGTAAGATTTTCATTGTGCTTATTTGTAGTGACAAATTACCTGATATTTTAACCTTGTGAGTTACACTTAGTGTTCTGTCAACTTTTCACGTCAGGAACCCTATCTCATTATCATTGCATTTTATCTTTAATTTTACATCATTGCTTCAACAAATCAACCTCACAATTTTACTGCATTTATTTGTCCATTGCTTCGACAATTATTATCACCATTTATCTTGTTTTACCTATTAATTTCATCGACAATTATAAACACAAACATCCATCCTCATAGGATCGATATCCGACAGCTTACACATCTATCTACTATACTTGCATTGACAGTGTACGCTTGCACATTATTGCTGTGGCATTCATAGCGCTATCACTTTTTTAAGTTTCCTATAGTCCATGCAAACTCTCCATCCTGTGACAGTCCTAGTAGGAATCAACTCTTTATTGTCATTACGTATGACCGTAATTCCTCATTTTTTTGGGGATACATTGTATTGGACTAACCCAAGAACTATCAGATATTGAATAGATTATTCCAGCATCCAGCCATTTTATTTCCTCCTTCTTAACAACTTCTTTCATAATTGGATTCAGCCTCCTTTTATGCTCTATCGAATTACTATGACAATCTTCTAGCAAATATTTGTGCTTGCCAAACGCAGGACTGATTCCTTTTAATATAAGCTATAGTCCAACCTATTGCCTTTTTAAACTTTCGCAAAACCCCCAATAGTTGATCTTCTTGCTCTTTTTCCAAACCTGCAAAAATAACTACTGGCAAAGTTTCGTTATCACATAAAAATGCATATTTTAAATGTACTGGCAAAGGCTTCAACTCAAGTGTTGGGGGTTCAACAATAGAAGGCTTTGGAACTTTGAAAGCACAATCAGCTAAATCTAAAGATTCAAACCTTCTTCCTGGCCTATCCACAAAATGTTTGACATCATAAATTTCTAAAACTTCAGCTTCAATGTCTTCAAAAATTTCTGTAACAACATCAGTATTGCTGCAGCAAAAATTTGTTAAATTTTCTTCCACAACTACCTCCTCTACATTGATCATGTGGCATTCTTCAGCATCATCTGCATACCTTAACGCATTAAACACATTAAATGTAACTTGCTGCTCATTAACTCTCACAGTTAATTCTCCATTTTGCGCATCTATTAAAGCTCTACCTGTAGCTAAAAATAGTCTTCCCAAAATTATAGGAACATCTTTATCAGCCTCAAACACCAAAATCATGAAATCCACAGGGAAAATAAATTCATCAACTCTTACCAACACATCTTCAATCTTACCCTCCAATTGTGCGAATGAGCAGTCTGCTAATTGTAACGTCGCCGTCGTAGGTCTCGCTCTTCCAATTCCAAGTTTCTTGAAAACTGACATTGGCATTAGATTAATACTAGCACCTAAATCACATAAGGTCTTACCAATGTAGTTTTTACCAATAGCACAAGGGATTGTGAAACTCTCTGGATCTTTTAACTTCAGTGGCAACTTATTCACCAACATCACCGTGCACCCTTCGGTAAGTGCGACGATCTCGAACTCACCCAAGCTTTTCTTTTTAGACAAAATGTCTTTCATTAACTTCACATAATTGGGCATTTGCTCCGATGTTTCCACAAGAAGGATATTAATGTGCAACTATTTTAGCACTTCCAAAAATTTCTTGAGCTGCACATATTTCATGATGCAAGAAAAGGTGAAGGAAGAAGAGAGTACGAAGCCCAATAACGAAGCACTGTTGGGAAGTGGAAGTAGCAAAACTTTGTAGCTGCTAAACGCTCTGGCAGTACTAGGTGCACAAGATTCTAATGAAGCAAGCCAGTTCTATTGTGGTCTACACTAGAAAGCTCTAGGAGGGCTCTAGAACCCCTAGAAATCCAAATCTAAACAATGTGTATTATGTGGCCAAGCTCCAATATAAACAACATTCTGATGAAGAAAAAGATATTAAAGAATTTATTCAAGGCTAGAGTGTTGTTGCATTAGATTTCAGAAGAAGGGAAATCGGGAAAGTCACACGGCAAATCCGAGGTGTAGAAGGCAGAGTTGTCACACGAAAAATCGGGAGCGGAGCTTGACAATGCTATAGCAAAACCACCAAAGCAAAGAGACGTTGCTGTGGCGAAGCAAAGCAGAATTGGGAATGCAGGCCTGATGTTCTTTTTGGGTCTTAACAAGGAGTACTATTAATCTTTAAGCCTGTCTGTTATTTTGTTTGAACAATAATTTGCACCATTACTCTGACCAGTTAAGGGATGAATATTTTTGACTTTTGTTTTATTTCTATGAATGAATTACCGATATCATTCTATTAAATCTCTTCATTGATTTGTGACTCAGTTGTTGTTAATTCTACGTGCTGGCAATCTTAGGAATAAGTTCTTATTTTGCATGTGCATAATCTTGACTGAACATAGGAAGGATTTGCTGGTACATAAATCGATGTAATGAACTTGTATTGAAAGATATATGTAGTAACTCTTTTGAGCTGCATTCATTAAGGGTGAGATAAGTTTTGTTAGGAAAATGCATGTTATAGGAATATAATGTGTGTTTACTGTAAAATGTTATTACATTAAATTAGCACGTCATTACTTAGTCATTCTGAGATATTTTGTAGAAGTAGATATTTGCTAAGTCAATTTTAGATCTACAACTTGGATCTGCAATATTCCAGATTTATTGATTGCAACCTTGTCTTGTACTGAAGATTTTGCCAATCATTTCTGCTAAGCTTGATAAGTACTTAGTGGATTTGATGCTCTGCTTGGATAATTCTTGATCAAATTTATTGTTTTGCATTTTGTTATGACACGCGCTTTTGAAACACAATCAATCTTGTTATCACATTTAATTTTGTATGCACAATTATTTTGTCAATAGTATTAGCAATTTCTTCTGAATACCAATCTCTCTGTGGGTACAATACTTTACTTATCACTTTATTACTTGAACGTTGTGTGCACTTGCACATGCTACAGCAATATTAATTTACATGCAACAAGTTTTTGGCGCCGTCGAGGGGATTGGTGTAATTCAGTAAGATTTTTGTTATATTATTGAGCAAATATTTGATTTGGTTATTTTTAAATTTTTTTATTTTTTTTTTGTAGATTTTTGTAAGAATTTTACGAGAAGAAGTGGAGATAATTTGTCGTTAGATCCAAAAATAGAAAGAACGTTGAGAAGACGTAGAAGAGAATTGCTAGAGCAAGAAATGGAGAGAATTAAAGGAAGGGAAAGTCTTGAAGTTCATGTTCCAGTAGTTCGTGAGCCAGAGGTTGTGAATGTTTCACAAGTAATTGATGATGGAGATAGACCAATTTGAGTGCATGTTGTGCCAGTTCTTGATAATCTCAGTCCAGGTATTTTGCGGCCACAAATTGATGCTACTCATCTTGAGCTTAAACCAGTTATGTTCCAGATGTTACAAACTATTGGGCAGTATGGTGGTTTGCCTATGGAAGATCCAAGGATGGACTTGCGATTATTTTTGGAGGTATATGATTCTTTTAGATAACAAGGTGTTCCTAAAGATGCCTTACGATTGAAACTATTTCCTTATTCTTTGCATGATCGTGCAAGAGCATAGTTAAATGCTTTGCCATTAGGTACGATTTATTATTGGAATGAGTTATGCCAATGATTTTTGCTGCGATATAATCCGTCAAATATGAATGCATAGCTAAGAAATGATATTACATCATTTAAGCAATTGGATGATGAACCACATTATGAGGGGAGAGATATAAGGATTTTCTTAGGAAATGTCCTATGCATGGTTTTCCACATTGGACGCAAATGGAGATGTTTTATAATGGGTAGAATGTGCACACAGGAATGGTAGTTGATGCGTCAGCAAATAGTACGTTGTTGGATAAGACGTACAATGAGGAGTATGAAATAGGGGAGAGAATTGCAAATAATGATTATTAATATCCAACAGCAAGAATGAATTCTGGTACAATGGAGTTGGATGCAATTACATCACTTACAGCACAAGTATCTTCATTGGCTAATTGTCACGTGTAAAATAATATTGCAATCGCAAATGTGCAAGTGTACACAACACAAGTAATAGAGTGATAAGTAAAGTATCGTACTGTCGCGTGTAAAATAATATTGCGATCGCAAATGTGCAAGTGTACGCAATGTAAGTAATACAGTGATAAGTAAAGTATCGATCCCACAAAGAGAGTGGTATTCAGTAGGAAATTGTTAAACTGTTAACAAAAGAATTTCTGCTTAGAAAGTAAAATGTAATTAGAAGATAGAATGTGTTTACGAACTGCGTGTCATAACAAATGCAAAAAAATAAAGTTGATCAAGATTTATCCAAGCAGAGCATCAAAACTACTAAATACTTATCAAGCTTAGCAGAGATGAGTGGCAAAATCATTAGCACAAGACAAAGTTGCAATTTATAAATCTGGAATATTGCAGATCCAAGTTCTAGATCTACGAATGCCTTAGCAAATATCTGCTTCTACAAAATTATCTCAGAATGACTAAGCAATGATTGTGATTGTTTAATGCAGTGACGTTTTACAACAAACACACATTATATTCCTATAACATGCTTCTACCAATAAAATTTATCTCATTCTTAATGAACGCAACGCCTAAGTGTTACTACACATATATTCCGATATAAGCTCATTACATCAACTTATGCTCTAGCAAATCCATCCCGCTGTAGGTCAAGATCATGCACATGCAAAACAAGAGCTTTTTCCTAAGATTGTCTGCATGTAGAATGATCAACAACTGAGTCACAAATCAATGAAGATATTTAATAGAATGATACCAATAAATCCATTCATTAACATAAAAGAAAGTTTCCACAAATATTCACCCCTTAACAAATAAATGTAAGGGCGGCAATTCGTTGTTCATACAAATTAACCAAATAGATTTAAAGATAAAGTGTACTCCTTGTTGAGACCCAAAAGAACATCAAGCCTGCATTCCCGATTTTGCTTTGCTTCGCCACAGTAACATATCTTTGCTTTGGTGGTTTTGCTAAAGCAAAGTCGAGCTCCTCTCATAGCATTGGCTGACAACTCTACCTCTACACTTCAGATCCGTCGTGTGACCCTCCTAATTTCCCTCCTTCCGGATTCTAACACAACAGCACTCAAGCTTTCCTTGAATAAAATTTTTGATATCTTTTCCTTCATCCCAATGTTGATTATATAGGAGCTTTGGCCACAAAAATCACGTTGACAGATTTGCATTTCTAGGGGTTCTAAAGTCTCTTAGAGCTTCTAATGCAGACCACAAATGGATCGAGTTTGATTCAGTAGAATATTGCACACCTAGTACTGCCAGAGCATTTAGCAGCTGCAAAGTTTTGCTACTTCCGCTTCCCAATAGTGCTTCGTTATTAGGCCTCGTACTCTCATCTTCCTCCACCTTCACCTACATCTAGAAACATGTACCAACAAGCATAGTCCACTACAACAAAAACGGTAAAATGTTTATATTTTGCCAGTTTAAGTGCAACACATCTCCAATGAAAAAAAACACATAAAACACTAAAAATGTTATAACAGATTTACTTGAAAACAGAAAAAATGGTCTAGAAAGAGTATGTAATATAACTCTTTTTCAAGAGTTATCACGTACTCGCAAAGATTGGTATTCAGTAGGAATTGTTAAACTGTTGACAAAAGAATTTGTCTTAGATAATAAAATGTTATAACAAGATAAAATGTGTTTGCAAAGTGCGTGTTATAACAAAATGCAAAACAAATAAAGTAGATCAAGATTTATCCAAGCAGAGCAGCAAATCTACTGAGTACTTATCAAGCTTAGCAAAGATGAGTGGCAAAATCTTTAGCACATGACAAATTTGCAATCTATAAATCTGGAATATTGCAGATCCAAGTTCTAGATCTATGAATGCTTTGACAAAAATCTGCTATTGCAAAATCATCTTAGAATGACTAAGAAATGATGTGCTTCTTTCATGCAGCAACTTTTTACAGTGAACAAACATTTTAAGCGCAACACAGTTCCAATGACAAAAACACATAAAAACACTATAAATGTTATAACAAGTTTACTTGAAAATAGAAAAATGCTCTAGCAAGAATATGTAATATAACTCTTTTTCAAGAGTTATCACACCCCCAAACCTAAACTTTTTCTTGTCCTGAAGTAAAATATGCTAATGCATGTATGCATGAAAACACAGAGATTACAGCCTTGACATTTTTCGTAAAAATTTTCCTTTCACATTCCAATAAGCATATATTTCAGTTCTCAACAACCTTTATACTTGCAATATTCTATAGCAGAATTGTAGAATAATCCAGAAAATTCAGTGTATAAATTTCAAATTAAAGAATAAAGAAATTCCAAATTCACATGCAATTAGTTTTTAAAGCAAATAACTTCCTAAAAACTTTTTGTTTCTTCAGCTAAGTTTTTCACTTACTTTACTTTGGCATTTTATTTTGCTCTTAAGGAATTCATCTTGTCATGCAATGTTATACTTGACAACTACAGTGGAGCAAACACTTAATTGCCATGCCAACAATTACATCACAATCTAAATTTACACTCATGCAGCTTAAAGTTTTCAACTAAAAAGATGGATGGAGCAAACAACTACCTCCTTAGCCTACTCTTCTTTTCGCTACAACGGATGTTCCTAAAAAAATATTTTTCTTTTTACAAATTTTTCTTTTAACTTTTTTTTTCTTTATTTTTAAGTACTCATACTTAAACATATTATTTTCTCATCAACAATACAATGGAGCAAATAAAAAATTGCCAATGTACTTCGGACAGTTAAGCATTTGAGAGACATTTCTTTTCTATATTTTATGCCTTAACATTCACATTTATCACTTAGCTAAAAGAAAACCTAGGTTTTATTAAGAAATATTTACTTTAAAATAATAACAAAGATTTCAAAATCAAATTATTTTCAAAAATCAATTTCATCACTTTCCTAATATGAATTTCCTACTTAACCCCTACAAAAATTTTAAATTCTAAGGTATAATTTCCTCATCGAACATCAACAATATATTTATACTTTCCAATTTTCACAAATTTTTCACAAAAAGTTGCCATGGCAATATCTCAATGTGTCAAATGATATGTAATAGCAACCTATAAAACAAAACTATATACAAACAACATATACTTATATGCAACTACAGAGAACAACCACACCCCCAAACCTATAGTGTGCATTGTCCTCAATGCATGAACACAATGAAATACAAACACAAAAGTATGCATGAACAAAAAAACAAATACATATATCACAATTAAAAACAAATGGGAGATGCAAAAATTTAAAGTTACCATTTTCAGTTGAGGCAGAGGGACTTCCTGGAAGGTTTCTTGCCTTTCATCTTCCTCTTTCGTGATGTAACTGCCTCCTCCTCATCTTCATCATCCAATTTCATCATCTCGTCAATCAAGGGATCAACTTTTGCGTCTTGGTCAGGTCCTTTGGATGGCGCAGCAAACACTTTTGGTGTTACAAGCTTCTTGGGTGTCAGAGTTTTCGCTCGCTGTGTTGTAGACTTCTCCTTCACAATGGGACTTTCATCAATATCATCAAGTTCATGGTCTTTCGTCTCTTTTTCCTCATCCTTGACCGGATGGTATTCTTCCTTGGAAGATGACTTTCCAGATGTCGACTGAATCTCGACCTCGCTAGCATTGTTCTTCGTCATTACCATTTCATCATAGAGAATCCTCGAAAAGTCTAGGAACCTTGGGACTTTGACTTGATTTTGTCGTAGCACCTGGCATATCACTTCATCACAAATACGAATGTAACCCTACAAGGCCTCAGTCTTGCAATAAAAATCCTCTAAAACCTTATCAATTTTCATGAGACGATTAATAACATCCAAACATTTATCATCAACATGACCTAAACGAGATAAAGTAGATAGTTCGAAAGGGTTACTAGACGATGCTTTCACAAACACTGGTGGCTCCAAACTAACTTGCTGCTTAAATGGTGTAGATGTAAACACATCCTCCTTTTTTTGTTGCATCACCGATTGCTTGGTGATGGCACCTTTGTTTCATAGCATGTCTTTATTCTCCTCTAAAGCAACACTTGCTTCTAGACACAATGTACAAATCAAATTAGGACATATCAAGTTACCTGAATTCTTTTGTGCACATTTATGGACTTCATCATGAATAATCTGCCCCACATCAATCTTCCTTCCAGTCATGATAGAATGCAACAACAACAACCTCTCCCTTTCAATGGTGGTTATGTACAATAGGCATCAATCTAGTCTTCAAAAAACTCATCCAAATTTTACACTCAAGCATTAAATATTGCTTCTCAATCATAAATCAATCCATCTTTGACTTATCCTATGTGGTTCCTAGAACACACACGTCTCTTAACACTTTCTCCAGATTTTTCTACAAAATCCCACGCACGAATCTCATATGCTCATCTTTCACGTCATCAAGTCCATAATAAACGTTGATTTTATCTGCATCAAAAAGAACCGAAATGCCCCGAACATATACGAATGGGCTATCAGTAGTTAAATAGGAGTAAAACTCCCTTACCATTTTAGGATATACTTCATTCGGATGGCAATAGAACATATCTCATCCATGAGTTTCAATCACCCTCGCAATGTCTTCGATAAAACCCATATATTTCTCTTGAGTAAACACAAACCCTTTTCCAGCAGTGGTTGATGTTTCAAATAGTTCTCTTGGAACTTCGATTCGACATTCCAATCATAGAACTTCCTTACAACGATGGGCATCGACTGGTGTGGCATCTTTCCTTTTCGCGTCATTTTTTGTACCAGCAAACTATTTAGAGGAAACATAAAATGTTTAAAAGAAAAATAACCCTAGAAAATAAAGAAACAAATGTTATATATAAGGAAACAAAAATAAAGGGCTAAAATAAAGGAATTTAAAATCACAAAAAATTATCCAAAATGTACGGCACGTGGGTGCGAAAGTTGTGCCTATTGCTCTACCATTTCATCTTTGTTATGACAGAGACGTAATCGCTTCTCATTCGCGCAGCAAAACCAACGTCGAACTCATTTACTACTAACGTCTAACGTCGTTTCACTAACCAGCAACTAATTCAAAAATTCAAAATTCTCCATTAACACCAAACTGAAAAAAAAATAAAACAAATTCAAACTCTTCTAATATCACGCAATGTAATAGCAAAATTTTGTTGCAAATCGGATCATTGTAGTAGCGCTTCAAACACTATCCATTAACTTTGAACACACTTGTTGTTGCGGCATTTTTAATATCTATAGCACCATGTGGATAAGTAAAAACTACCTCAAATGGCCCTATCCACTTATACTTCAACTTTCTTGGAAATAATTTGAGCTTCGAATCAAACAGCAAAACTTGCTGACCTGGTTCAAAATGCTTTGGCAATATCTAACTGTCATACCATCTTT
This sequence comes from Gossypioides kirkii, assembly GCA_005610355.1. Lineage (NCBI taxonomy): Eukaryota > Viridiplantae > Streptophyta > Magnoliopsida > Malvales > Malvaceae > Gossypioides > Gossypioides kirkii. The sequence continues at coordinate 19,327,695 of CP032245.1, forward strand.
TTTTCTTCTCTTTATAAATCCTGACATTTTCATATGCCTACAACCGAAATTCCTCTATCTCATTCAAAACCATCATCCTCTTCTCCCCTAAAACTAACCTATCACCATTTATCTTTTTAATCGCCCAAAACGCTCTATGCTCCAACTCAACAGCTAAATGACAAGGCTTTCCATAGACAAGCGTAAACGGTGGCATCCCTAAGGGTGTTTTAAAAGCAGTCCTATACGCCCACAAAGCTTCATCTAACCTTGACGCCCAATCCTTTCACGTTGGATCAACAACCTTTTCTAAAATAGATTTAATCTCCCTATTTGATATCTCCGCTTGTCCATTCGTTTGGGGATGATATGCGGTCGTAATTTTATGGTTTATCCCATACCTTGTTAACGCATCTTCGATGTAACGAAAATCAAAGTGTGAGCCTTCATCGCTGATAATCGCTCTTGGCGTTCCAAATCTTGTGAAAATATGCTTGTGCAAAAACTTCAGCACTGACTTTGCATCATTAGTGAGGAGTTCAACTACCTTAAACCACTTTGAGACATAGTAAACAATGACCAAAATGTAAATATTTCCCCATGATGGAGAAAATGGTCTCATAAAATCCATACCCCATACATAAAATAGTTCAACCTCAACAATGTTTTGCGAAGGCATCTCATTCCTTCTCGAAATGTTACCTGTCAGTTGACACCTATCACAGGAACGACAAAAATTATGTGCATCTTTAAATTATGTCCGTTGACAATGCTGTAAAATGCTATGGCATTCATCATCTGGAACATATCGCCTTATGATTTGCTCTGTACAATTCTTAAACAAAAATGGCTCATCCCAATAATAGAATTTAACATCACGGAAAAACTTTTTCTTCCCCTTGTAAGCTCCCCAACTCGGCCTATACGTTATGGTCGAATCATGGAAGCCACACGGGACACCTAAGTGTTGACCCTAACCTAAGACATTCAAGCCTTCACATATTTCCTTTTGATAAAATCATAGTTTTTGTTTGTTATCTTTTGAAAACATTCATCAAACTAATCCTATCGAATCTAAGTCATTTTGACAATTTAGGCATAGCTTTAGTAAATGTCTTTCATACAATCATAAAGTATTCTTAATCGATTTCTTAGCAACGGAATTGATCAATATTAACTAATAATTCATACTTAACCATTTAGAAACATAGTCCAATTTAGTAAATTCAATCCATGTATCTATGTATAACTAGCATGTAATATCCAACCTAAGTATGAATGTTATGCATGCGTGATAAACCCAAAGCAAAATAGTCCCAAACCACAGTCTTAAATAAGTTTACAGTCCAAAACAAAATAATAATAATTAAAACAAAAAACGAATAGCTAAAGTCCACCGTACGTCCGTATACCAATGGCGATCCTATGTTTGTTCATTACCTAAAATGTTGAAGTAATAGGGTGAGCTTAACATGCTCAGTGTGAGACTAAACAATCAAGCATCAAATACAACAATCTCACACATAACAATTTCATATAACATTCATATTCATAAATTGATTATAAGCAAACATGTCAATAGTAATGGGTATGGTTATGTAATGATGCAAATGCAAGATCCTACCCATACCATCCGTTACACACCACGAGTTCCTCAGAACTCGTCTGCCAAACTCCAATGAATTCAAGCATAGCTCGATGTGGTAAAACCACCAAATCACAATAATGTAGAAAATCTACCGATTAACGAATAATGCGATAGAGATCACCAATAACAATAACGTGATAAAGATCACCAATCCCCTCGATACTCCAAATGTAGTGCACTGACAACGAATAATACAGACTTAGTATGTCGTCAGTACTCCACGAAACTCCTCTGTCAATCACAAATAATCTATCCCAATGCATATGTAGGATGTCATGCAAAGACATACATGGTTTCATTTAATCAGTTTTCACGTCCGTTTGTCATGTTTATCATGCACTCAATCAATCACATACTATCAATATTAGGAAACAATGTTCCAATAATTTGTTCACATACTTTCAATAATAGGAACCAATGTTCCACACAAATAATCTTATACTTTCAATTTTAGGAAACAATGCTCCTCTTAATGTCATTTAATTTCACACCCTTTTACGATTCTCAATGCATGCCATAGCAAATCTGTCATGCAATTACTCAGTATATTAGCATATAATGCTATTCAAACATTCACTCGAACACCATATATCACATTTATGCATTCAAAACTCAATCAGAAAATTCACATAGTCAAACTAGCACATTGCCATCACAACAAACTTTTAGGGCTCCAAAAGTACCTGTTTCAGCCACCCACAAATTTAATAAATTGGCTAATAAGCCAACCTAATCAGCAATCCAAATATCACTTTTAATATGGCAATCAACAATTCCAAACAAGCTTAAGCTTTTAGAACCCACACCTTAGTTTTGGCCCTTTCACGATACACTAGCAAATCTTGCACTTTTTCTTTGTAACACATCTAGATGAACCTATGCCAAAATTTAGTATAGATTCATTAAATTAACCACCTAACCAGAAACCAAACTTCCATTTAATGTTCCAAACCAATCTTCAATTTTACTATCAATTTACAAAACAAAATTAGTCGAATTCCTTACCTATCTCTAACACAAACCGCACTAGCGAGCATCTTACGATTTTACGGTTGATGTGAGGCATCCAACTCAACACCTAACACGATTATATACCAAAAATCCAGTAGACAATATTGATTAAATTCCCTTATTTAATCAATTCCAAGTCTTTATCCAACAACTATGTCAAATCAACCAACTAGTTAACGTTTAATCGCACTTACGCTTTCCGATTTTAGAGATCCGACTGGGCAATTGATCATGAACGAATTTTCCCTAATTAAAACATGACTAGAGACTGATTAGGAATGTTCAAAAACTCAAATTGAGGCTGGGATTAATTGGATAAAAATTTAGAAACAAAACAACTCCCTTTCTTGCACCTAGGCGCAAACACCTCTTCATGGTGACCAAGATTGGGGTTGATTCTTCAAAATAATTTGAGATCTGGAAAAATACTTAAGAAAACATAAAATTATCCCTAATTTCTAGAATTAAAAATTAGGGTTTTAATTTTCTCAATTAATCAAGAATTTCCTAGAAAACATGTACTTACAGAAGCTAGTAGTGAAAATCGGCAATGGCTCTTTCTTGGAAACTCTTGGATCAATCTTGGTTGCTTAAAAATTTCAAATTTAAAGTTGTTTTAAATTGGATTAAATGGAAGCAAGCTAGGGAATTAATTGGTAGTGATTCTTGGTAGCAAAAAGAAGAGAAATTAATGGGAACAATGGTCGTAAGGGCGACGACACAAGGAGAAGAAGAAGAAAAGAAAAGAAAATAAAGATTGAGAGAGGAAGAAGAGGTTGGGGACGACTCAAGGGAAGAAGATAATGATTTAGGGCTGATTATTTGATTAAAACATGTATTTATAGTTAGGTTAAAATTAAGCTTAAAAAAATTTAATTAGAAAAAAACAAGGGATTTTGCTACACATGGGACTTGAACTTAGGACCTCATTTACTAATATACTTTATCATTGATCAATTAGGCATTGGACCATCATCACTTCTTGTTAATATTCTACAGTCCTATTAAGCTAAATTTTGGGATGTTACACCCCTGGTTACTTAAATTAGAGGGTAACAATCCACTAACTAAGAAATTGACAATATCAGCGTACCATGACAATGCTGTCACAACAAATAATTACTCATCTGGAAACTCCTCTTTTATGAATCTAGCATCACCATCAACAATATCCACCTCTATCCTTGATAAATGATCCACAACCTAATTCTCTAAACCTTTTCTATTCTTCATCTCCAAGTCAAACTCTTGCAACAACAAAATCCATTGAATTAATCTTGGCTTAGCATCCTTCTTTGCTATCAAGTATTTTATGGCAGCATGATACGTATAAACTATTACTTTTGTGCCAAACAAATACGAACGAAATTTATCAAATGCGAAGACCACTACCAACAACTACTTCTCCATTGTTGTCTAGTTAATCTAAGAATAATTAAGGGTCCAGCTCGCATATTAAATTGCGTGAAACACCTTCTCTTTTCTTTTGCGTAGAACTGCTCTACAGCAAAATCACTTGCAGTGCACATTAACTCAAATGGAAAATTCCAGTTAGAGGCAATTACTATTAGCGCAGCAATTAATTGCTTCTTCAAAAATTCAAAAGCTTTTAAACAGTCATTATTAAAAACAAAAGCGTTATCATGTTGCAGCAATTTGCATAAAGGCTAAGATATTTTTGAAAAATCTTTTATAAATCACCTATAAAAACCTGCATGCCAGAGAAAACTACGAATACCTTTCACCGAATTAGGTGGTAAAAGCTACTCAATTACCTTAATTTTTCTTTTGTCAACTGCTATCCCTTGCTCCGAAATTTTGTGACCAAGCACAATGCCTTCACAAACCACAAAGTGGCATTTTTCCCAATTTAAGACCAAGTTTGTTTCTTCACAATGTTTTAGAACAACCTCAAAATTCTTCAAGCATTCCTCAAATGTATCTCTAAAAATACAAAATCATCCACAAAGACTTCTAAGAAATTCTCCACCATGTCCGAAAAAATTGTCATCATACAACGTTGAAAACTTGTTGGCATATTACACAGTCCGAATGGCATTCTTCTAAAAGCAAAAGTTTCGTACGGACACGTGAATGTAGTCTTTTCTTGATCTTCAGGTGCTATGGTAATTCGATTGTAACCTGAATGACCATGAAGGAAAACATAATATGTCTTACTTGCAAGTTTATCCAACATTTGATCTATAAACGGCAAAGGAAAATGCTCTTTCCTCGTAGCTTTGTTGAGCTTCTGATAGTCCATGCAAACTCTCCATCCCATCACAATCCTAGTAGGAATCAACTCATTATTGTCATTATGTACAACCGTAATTCCTCCTTTTTTTGGGGACACATTGACTTGGACTAACCCAAGAACTATTAGATATTGGGTAGATTATTCCAGCTTCAAGCCGTTTTATTACCTCCTTCTTGACAACTTCTTTCACAATCGGATTCAACCTCCTTTGCTGCTCTATTGATTTGCTATGAAAATTTTCCAGCAAAATTTTGTGCATGCAAAATGCAGGATTGATTCCTTTACTATCAGCTATAGTCCAAGCTATTTCCTTTCTAAACTTCTGCAAAACTCCCAATAACTACTCTTCTTGCTCTTTCTCCAAACTTGCAGAAATAACTAGTGGCAAAGTTTTGTTATCACATAAAAATGCATATTTTAAATGTATTGGTAAAGGCTTCAACTCAAGTGTTGGAGGTTCAATAATAGAAAGCTTTGGTACTTTGAAAGCACAATTAGATAAATTTAAAGATTCAAGCGTTCTTCCTAGCCTTTCTACAAAATGCTTGACATCACAAATTTCCTAAACTTCAGCTTCAATATCTTCACAAAACTCTGTAACAACATCAGTATTGCTACAACAAAAATTTGCTAAATTTTCTTCCGCAACTACCTCTTCTACATCGATCATGTGGCATTCTTCAGCATCATATGCATACCTTAATGCATTAAACACTAAATGTAACTTGATGCTCATTAACTCTCATAGTTAATTCTCCTTTTTGATTATCTCTTAAAGCTCTACCCGTAGCTAAAAATTATCTACCCAAAATTATGGTAACTTTTTTATCCCTTAAACTCCAATATAATGAAATCCGCAAGGAAAATAAATTCATCAACTCTTACCAACACATCTTCAACCTTACCCTCCTGATGTGAGAATGAGCAATCTGCTAATTGTAACGTCACCGTCGTAGGTCTCGCTTTACCAATTCCAAGTTTTCTGAAAACTGATATTAGCATTAGATTAATACTAGCACCTAAATCACATAATACTTTACCAATGTAGTTGTTACCAATAGCATAGGAAATAGTGAAACTCCTTGGATCTTTTAACTTTGGTGACAACTTATTCACCAACATTGTCGTGCACCCTTCAGTAAGCTCGATGGTCTCATACTCACCCAATCTTTTCTTTTTAGACAAAATGTCTTTCATGAATTTCACGTAATTAGGCATCTGCTCCAATGCTTCTACGAGAGGGATATTAATAGGCAATTGTTTCAGCACTTCCAAAAACTTCTTAAATTGAACATCTTGCTTTGACTATTCAAATCTTTGTGGAAATGGTGGCGCAATCTTTTCTTTTGCCTGATGGAAAGATTTTGTCTTAACATTTTCCTTGACATCATCAATATTACATTTTTCTTCTTTACTTGACTCTACCTCTTTCCGAACACTATCTTTTTCAGCTTCCAAAATAACATCTCCCATCTTTTTTTTTGCTTCAGCATTACTTCTTGCTCCAGCATCTAATTCTGGACTTACTTCATCATCTGTTACAGTAAATTTGTTATCATAAACATCATCAACAAATAATTGATTACCTGTAAGTGAAATGGCTTTGCAATGCTCTTTTCCTTGCAACCTCAAATTCTCAGTATCACTTGGCAATGCTCCTTACGAACGTGAACTCATTGCATTAGCAATTTGCCCAACTTGATTTTCTAATGCCCTCAACAAAGCAGCTTAACTCTGAATAATTGCATCATTTTTTTAACATATATTCTTTCAACAAATTTTCTATTGACGAAAAACCTCCACTTTACTGCTAATTTTGCTTCGGTTAATTAGGCTAAAATCCAAGCGCTCTATTAATATTTTGGCAAATAACATTGCCCGAACTAGCACCTTGATTATTGCTCCTACTAAAATTTGGATGTTGTCTCCAACCTACATTATATGTGTTAGAATAAGGATTATGATTACCTCTATTGAAATTCCCCATGTAACAAACAAATGCAGGATTAGATTGACACTCTTCAAAAATATGATCATCTCCACAATACACACATTTTGCTTCAGCAACTTGCATTTCTCTAGCCATACTCAGTTTCTGCATAGTTTTGATCATATTAGCCAACGAAGATACTTCTGCTGTAAGTGATGTAATTGCATCCAACTCCATTGTACCAGCATTTCTTCTACCATAATTCATTCTTTTTGTTGGATATTGATAATCATTATTCGTAATCCTCTCTAATATTTCATACGCTTCATTGTACGTCTTGTCCAACAATGTACCATTTGTTGACGCATCAACTACCATTCTTGTGTGCGCATTCAACCCATTATAGAACAATTCCATTTGCGTCTGATGCGAAAAACCATGCATAGGGCATTTCATAAGCAAATCCTTATATCTCTCCCACGCCTCATAAAGTGTTTCATCATCCAATTGCTTAAATGATGTAATATCATTTCTCAGCTTTGCTTTCATATTTGGGAGATTATATCACAGCAAAAATCTTTGGCATAACTCATTCCAAGTCGAAATCATACCTAATGGCAAAGCATTTAATCATACTCTTGCACGATCACGCAAAGAATAAGGAAACAATTTCAATTGTAAGGCATCTTTAGGAACACCTTGTTGTCTAAAAGAATCACATACCTCCAAAAAAATCACAAATGCATCCTTGGATCTTCCATAGGTGATCCTCCAAACTGCCCAACAGTTTGCAACATCTAGAACATAACTGGTTTAAGCTCAAAATGAGTAGCATCAATTTGTGGCAGTAAAATACCTGGATCGAGATCATCAAGAACTAGCACTACATGCTCTCGAATTGGTCTATCTCTATCATCAATTACGTGCGAAATATTAACAACTTCTGGCTCATAAACAATTTGAACAGGAACTTCAAGATTTCATCCTTCAATTCTATCCATTTCTTACCCTCGCAACTCTCTTCTGTGTCTTCTCAAGGTTCTCTAAATTTCTGGATCTAACGGCAAACTATCTCCACTTCTTCTCACAAATTTCCTACAAAAATTTGAAACAATAAAAAACACAAACAAAATTAAAATAAACTAAATTAAATGTTAGCCTAACAATATAAAAAATCTCACTAAATTACTCCGATCTCCCTAACAATGACGCCAAAAACTTGTCACGTGTAAAATAATATTGCAATCGCAATTATGCAAGTGTACACAACACAAGTAATACAGTGATAAGTAAAGTATCGTACCCACAGAGAGATTGGTATTCAGTAGGAATTGTTAAATTGCTGACAAAAGAATTTGTGCTTAGAAAATAAAATGTGATAACAAGATAAAATGTGTTTGCAAAGTGTGTGTCATAACAAAATGAAAAACAAACCAGGTTGATCAAGATTTATCCAAGCAGAGCATCAAATCTACTAAGTACTTATCAAGCTTAGCAAAGATGAGTGGCAAAATCTTTAGCACATGATAAAGTTGAAATCTACAAATCTGGAATATTGCAGATCCAAGTTCTAAATCTATGAATGCTTTGACAAATATCTGCTTCTACAAAATTATCTCAAAATGACTAAGCAATGATGTGCTTGTTTAATGCAGCAAATTCTTACAGTGAATACACATTATATTCCTATATCATGCTTCTACAATCAAAACTTGCGTCATTCTTAATGAATGCAATGCATAAGTGTTACTACACATATCTTCCGATATATGTTCATTACATTGACTTATGCTCCAGCAAATCCATCCCACTGTAGGTCAAGATTATACACATGAAAAATAAGAGCTTATTCCTAAGATTGCCAGCATGTAGAATGATCAACAACTAAATCACAAATCAATGAAGACATTTAATAGAACGATATACGTAAATTCATTCATAAACATAAAACAAAGTTTCAACAATATTCATTCCTTAACAAATAAATGTAAGGGCACAAATTTGTTGTTCACACAAATTGAACGAATAGGTTTAAAGATAAAGAGTACTCCTTGTTGAGTCCCAAAAAGAACATCAGGCATGCATTCTCGAGTCTGCTACGCTTCGCCACAGTAACATATCTTTCCTTTGGTGGTTTTGCTACAGCAAAGTCGAGCTCCACTCCCAGCGACTGCTGACAACTCTACCTCTACATTTCAGATCCGCCGTGTGACTCTCCTAATTTCCCTCCTTTCGGATTCTAACGCAACAGCACTAAAGCTTTACTTGAATAAAATTCTTGATATCTTTTCCTTTATCCAAATGTTGTTTATATAGGAGCTTTAGCACATAAATCACGTTGTCAGATTCGCTTTTCTAGGGGTTCTAGAGCCTCCTAAAGCTTCTATTGCAAACCATAAATGGATCGGGTTCGCTTCAGTAGAATCTTGCACGCCTAGTACTGTAAGAGCGTTTAGCAGCTGCAAAGTTTTTGCTGCTCCTTCTCCCCAACAGTGCTTCGTTATTAGGCCTCATACTCTTATCTTCCTCCACCTTCACATACATCCAGAAACATGTACCAACAAGCGTAGTTTGCTACAACGAAAAGGGTGAAATGTATATGTTTTGTCAGTTAAAGCGTAACACAGCTCCAATGACAAAAACACATAAAAACATTTTAAATGTTATAACAAATTTACTTGAAAACAGACAAAATGCTCTAGCAAGAGTATGTAATATAACTCTTTTTCAAGTGTTATCACTAATATCATCAAAACTATACAGAAGCCAAGAATGGCTAGAGAAGTGAAAGTTGCTAAAGCAAAATGTGTGTATTGTGGAAATGATCATATTTTTGAATAATGTCCATCCAATCCAGCTTCTGTTTGTTACATTGGGAATTTTAATAGAGGTAATCATAATCCTTATTCTAACACATATAATTCAGGTTGGAGACAGCATCCAAATTTTAGTTGGAGCAATAATCAAGGAGCTAGTTCGGGCAATGTTGTTCGACAATATACTGACAGAGCGCCTGGATTTGAGCCTAATTTGCCAAAGCAAAATCAGCAGCAAAATGACGGTTTGTCGTCGATGGAAAATTTGCTAAAAGAATATATGTTTAAAAATGATGCAATTATTCAGAGTCAAGATGCATCATTGAGAGCATTGGAAAATCATGTTGGGCAAATTGCTAATGCAATGAGTTCACGTCAGCAAGGAACGTTGCCAAGTGATACTAAGAATGTAGGATTGCAAGGAAAAGAGCATTGCAAAGCCATTTCACTTACAGGTAATTAATTATTTGTTGATGATGTTTATGATAATGAATTTGTTGTAACAGATGATGAGGGAAGTCTACACTTAGATGTTGGAGTCAGAAGTAATGTTGAAGCAAAAAGAGATATGGAAGATGTTATGTTGGAAGCTGAAAAGAAAAGTGTTCGGAAAAAGGTTGAGTCAAGCAAAAAAGAAAAGCATGATATTGGTGATGTAAAGGAAAATGTCATGACAAAATCTTGTTATCAGACAAAAGAAAAGATTTAAACAACCGAAGCAAGATGTTCAGTTTAAGAAGTTCTTGGAAGTATTGAAACAACTACATATTATTATCCCTCTCGTAAAAGCATTGGAGCAGATTCCAAATTACGTGAAATTTATGAAAGATATTTTGTCCAAAAAAAAGAGATTGGGTGAGTTTGAGATCGTCGCGCTTGCTGAAGGGTGCACAGCGATGTTGGTGAATAAGTTTCCACCAAAGTTAAAAGATCCAGGGAGTTTTACTATTCCCTGTGCTATTGGTAACAACTACTTTAGTAAAGCATTATTAGGTGCTAGTATTAACTTGATGCCGATGTCATTTTTTAGGAAACTTGGAATTGGAAGATCGAGACCTACGACGGTGACGCTACAATTAACAGATCGCTCATTCGCGCATCTAGAGGGTAAGATTGAAGATGTGTTGGTAAGAGGAGATGAATTTATTTTCCCTGCGGATTTCATAAGTTTAGAATTTGAGGCTGATAAAGAAGTCCCCATAATTTTGGGAAGATCGATTCTAGCTAAAGGTAGAGCTTTAATAGATTTACAAAAAGGAGAATTAACTTTGAGAGTTAATGAGTTTAATGTGTTAAAGTATTCAAATGATGCTGAAGAATGCCACATGATTAATGTAGAAGAGTTAGTTGTGGAAGAAAATTTAGCAAATTTTTGCTGTAGAAATACTGATGTTGTTACAGGAATTTGTGAAGACATTGAAGCTGATGTTTCAGAAATTTTTTATATCAAGCATTTTGTAGAAAGGCCAGGAAGAAGGTTTGAATCTTTAGATTTATCCGATCGTGCTTTCAAAGTATCTAAACCTTCTATCATAGAACCCCCGACACTTGAGTTAAAACCTTTGCCGGTAGTTATTTCTACAGGTTTGGAGAAAGAGTAAGAAGAGAAACTATTGGGAGTTTTAAGGAAATTCAAAAAGGTAATAGGTTGGACGATAGCTGATATTAAAGGAATCAGTCCTGCATTTTGCATGCACAAAATTTTGCTGAAAGATTGTCATAACAATTCGATAGAGCAGCAATGGAGGCTGGATCCAATTATGAAAGAAGTTATCAAGAAAGAGGTGATAAAATGGTTGGATGCTGGTATAATCTACCCAATCTCTGATAGTACTTGGGCTTGTCCGATTCAGTGTGTCCCCAGAAAAGGAGGAATTATGGTCGTATACGTAATAATAATAATGAGTTGATTCCTACTAGGACTGTCACAGGATAGAGAGTTTCCATGGACTATAGGAAACTCAACAAAGCTATGAGAAAAGACCATTTTCCTTTTCCGTTTATAGATCAAATGTTAGATAGACTTGTAGGTAAGGCATATTATTGTTTCCTTGATGTTTATTCAGGTTACAATCAAATTGCCATAACACCTAAAGATCAAGAAATGATTAGATTCACATGTCCGTATGGAACTTTTGCTTTTAGAAGAATGTCATTAGGACTGTGTAATGTGCCAACAACTTTTCAACGTTGTATGATGGTAATTTTTTCAAACATGGTGGAGAATCTTTTAAAAGTCTTTATGGATGATTTTTTGATTTTTGGAGATACATTTGAAGATTGTTTGAAGAACTTGGAGGTTGTGCTAAAGCACTGTGAAGAAACAAACTTGGTTTTAAATTGGGAGAAACCATTTTGTGGTTTGTGAAGGCATTGTGCTTGGTCACAAAATTTCGAAGCAAAGGATAGCAGTTGACAAAGCAAAAATTAAGGTAATTGAGAAGATTCCGCCACCTACTTCGATGAAAGGTATTCATAGTTTTCTAGGGCATGTAGGTTTTTATAGACGATTTATAAAAGATTTTTCACAAATATCTAAGCCCTTGTGTGAATTGCTGCAACATGATAAAGCTTTTGTTTTTAAAGATGAATGTTTGAAAGCTTTTGAATTTTTGAAGAAGCAATTAGTTGTTGCGCCAATAGTAATTGATCCTCACTGGAATTTGTCATTTGAATTAATGTGCGATGCTAGTGATTTTTCTGTAGGAGTAGTACTAGGACAAAGGAAAGAGAAGGTGTTTCACGTTATTTATTATGTAAGCTGGACCCTTAATGATTCACAGATCAACTACACAACAAGGGAGAAGGAGTTGTTGGCAGTGGTTTTCACATTTGATAAATTTAGGTCATCTTTGATTGGCACAAAAGTAAGAGTTGATAGCAAAGAAGGATGCTAAGCCACGCTTGATTCGATGGATTTTGTTGTTGCAAGAGTTTGACTTGGAGATAAAAGATAGAAAAGGTTCAGAGAATCAAGTTGCGGATCATTTATCAGGTTTAAAAGTGGATATTGGAGACAATGATGCTAGGTTTATAATGATGGAATTTCCAGACGAGCAATTATTTGCTGTAATAGCATTGTCATGGTACGTTGATATTGTCAATTTCTTAGTCACTAGAATGTTACCCCCTGATTTAACTAACTGATAGCATTAGAAATAACACTTAGTTTCTTCCTAAATCTGTGTATTAATTTTCTCTTTTGTATCATATTTAGCATGCATAATAGGCATTTCATACTTAGTACTTACATTTTCTAACTCAGTATTGTGTGGCTTAAATTCTCTTTATTTTATCTCTTTTGTGTACTAATATCGGTGCATGCAGCATATGTTTATAATTGTCAGTGCAGGGATCCACCTCGAAAGATCGATGCTAGAAAAAGCTTAAAGAATGCAGCAACAAATTGAACTTGGAATTGCGGCCAGAAATGTCACCACATAGAAACCTTTACTTTGTATGGTGAATTCATGCTGCAAACACACCTGGAAGCACCAGCGCAGGAGAATAACACGTTGTTGTCGTAATTAAAGATTACAGATTGCGCCTGGAGATGTCGTGACAATCTGTAGATTTATGAAGAACACACCAGATTTGCGTGAGTGCACAGCTAGATTTTAACAAACTTTACAGCTGCAAAAGGACTTGGATCTAAAAAGGGATGAGATCTACAATTCTCAAAGCTTATAAATAGAGGAGAGAATAAGGAGAAGGATATCAAGAGGTAAAGAAAGAATATCTGCAATTTCTCTAAATTGTTGAAGCTTTGTTCTGGAGACCTGTGAGTTGATCAATCAAGTGAGCAATAACTTCTGACAAGGAGTGCTTGGTGCGATACAAGAGGAGCAGGTAAGGGATAATCCAATAGCCTAGGAATAGTATGCTTCAATTTATTTGTTAATCCCTCTTTTAATGCTGATGAATTCTTATTGAGAGTTGATTGTATATGGAAATATCTTTCAATGTTAGATTACTTTGATTCTTATTCAATTCTTCTCATCTGTTTTCCCTTGGATTTAACTGTTTTGACCATGGAAGTGCGATTGCAGTCTATCGACACTGGAAAGTGTAGTGACAACCTAGGTTAACAAGCAAGTCAGTGAATGTTGCTTGAGATTAGGAGGAATTCTGGTCACTTGTTCTTGAGTGCAAGGCATTGCCAACACTAGAATGTGGGGTAAATGTGGGCACTTAAGTCTTGGTTAAACAGAGAGTTGTTATTGGTATGATTCATTGAAACCTTATTGGTGCGACAGTTCATCTATAAAATACCTTGTCATCACATCTGGCCTTGCTACTTAGTAAAGTCAGTGATCCACTCCAGTCTTTGCACTTGATCACACTTTTACTTTTCTACATTCAAATTCTCAAAGCATCAACAACAATTTATTTTACTTTCAGTGGCTTTGACAATTTAATTTTATAATCGCGTTGACAATTTTAACTATCTTAATTGTGCAGATATGATTTAATTGCGCTGACATCCTTACTAGCATTTTCTCTAATTTTAACTTTAGTTGCTTCGACAATTGACCATGAAGAACTCTATCCTCGTGGGATCGATATTCGATAGAGCAAATCTATCAACTATACTTGCATCGATGAGTGTTCGCTTGCACTTAAATGCTATGACATTTACAGGCCGATCAAGTTTTGGTGTCGTTACCGGGGATGGCATTTATTGATGTTTATCTTTGTAGTTGCAATTATTTTCTCTTACTTCTAATTTTTACTAACTTGTTTAATTTCCTTTTGTTGATTGTTTTAGAATTCTTTAGGCATTTTATGTCCACAAGGAGCAATCCTAACAATATTGTTAGTTATGATCTGGAACTTGAAAGGACACTTAGGAGGAAGAAGCAAGAACAAAAGACAATAGCCGGAAATAACAATGATCTACCACCATTGCTGCCACAAAATGTTGTTCCTCTAGTGAAGCCACAACTCGTTAATAAAATACCACCGCCTCCACAAGAAGAACAAGTGCAAAACAGGACAATCAGAGATTTCATTGTTCCTGTACTTGATGATTTACAACCAAGGGTTGTTAGGCCAGCTATACAAGCTAGAAATTTTGAATTGAAACCGGTGATGTTTCAAATGCTTAACTCAAATAGGCAATATGTGGGCTTACCTTATGAAGATGCAAGAGAGCATCTTAAATCATTTCTGCTTATCTATGCCTCTTTCAGTCAACATGGTGTTCCTGATGATGCCTTAAAAATGCAGTTATTCCCTTACTCATTGCAAGGAAGAGCAAGAACATAGTTCTTTAGTTTGCAGGTTGGATCCATTACAACATGGAATGCGCTAGCAACCCAGTTTGTTTTGTAATTTAATCCACCGACAATGAATTCGAGGTTGTGAAATGACATCGCAGCGTATCATCAGTTGGATGATGAGAACCTGCACACAACATGAGAGCGCTATAAAACTTTTCTTAGACGTTGCCCTGTGCATGGAATTTAGGAAGAGACTCAGATCAAGATTTTTTACAACAGATTGAATGCCCAGACAAGGAATCTTGTCGACGCATCTGCAAATGGTCCCTTGTTGGATTGCACTTACAATGAAGTTGTACGAATTCTAGACAGAATTGTACAAAATGATTATCAATACTCGATCTTTCGTTCTGCTCAGGTAAAAACTAATCTTGGTGTTTTTGAATTAGATGCAATTTCAGCCTTAAGTACACAGGTATCCTCTTTGGCCAACATTATAAAGAACATGAAGGGGACAAGTGACGTTGCCCCTATTCAAGTGGCCCAATAGATGGATGTCCCGACATTCTCCTGTGAAATTTGTGGTGACAACCACAGTTATGAGGATTGCCCACAACATGTTGAGAACACATTCTACGCCAACAACATCTGAGGAAATTCTAATGGTAACTCGTACCATAATAGAACTCAATAGCCGTGGGGAAATCAGAATGCGTCCACATAAAGATATGGAAGTTCCTCACATCAAGGGAGTTATAGACAAAGGAGTTACAATAACAATCAACAGCAGAACTATAATCATAATGCTCAGGTAAATTCGCATCCTAATCAAATGCTGGCACATAGCCAGACGCAATCACAAGCTAGAATGCAACCACAATAGATTGCGTTGCCACATATGTAAGGATAGCATCAGCAACAACAGCAACAGTTTTCTCAATAAATATCAGATCCTATGGCTTCTCTTGAAGCGCTGATGCAATAGCATATTATGCGAACTAAAGCAATCGTTCAAGGCAATTCTTCCTCTATTTATGCGTTGGAAGCTCAGCTAGGACAATTGGCTTCTAATCTGAGTACAAGATCACCAGGCACTTTGCCTAGCGACACTGAAAATCTGACACAGAAGGGGAAGGATAATTGTAAGGTTATCACACTGCGGAACGGAAAACAAAGTGCTGAACTAAGTAGAAATTTCAACCAAGAACATGTCGATGCATTTGAGCCACATCTATAGTGACCTCTATGCCTACAATTCGCCCAACAAAGATGTCGATGCAACTACCTGTGTCGATGCAACCCATTATTCCACAACAACCCACTGCCACTATACCTTTTTCCTTTTTCATAGAGATTTAAAGAGAATGACCATGATAAGGATTATCAGAAATTTGTTTCTACTTTGAAGCAATTACATATTAACATACCTCTTGTAGATGCTCTTGTGCAGATAACCAGCTATGGGAAATTCATGAAAGAGTTGCTATCAAAGAAGAAAAGATTGTCCGAAATCGAGATGATTGCGCTCACAGAGAGGTGCAGCGCTGTGCTAACAAATAAGTTGCCACCAAAGATGAAAGACCCTAGCAGCTTTATAATCCCATGCTCCATTGGAAATCATTATTTAGGTAAAGCCTTATACGATCTAGGAGCTAGTATTAACCTCATGCCTTTGTCCAAATTCAGGAAGTTAGGAATTGGATCGATGAAGCCCGCTGCGATGACATTATAGCTTGCAGACAGATCTCTAGCACAACCTGAAGGCCAGATCAAAGATGTCCTCATTCAAGTTGATAAGCTCGTGTTCCCTGCTGATTTCATCCCCCTTGATTACGAAGCAGATAAGGAGGTGCCCATCATTTTGGGATAACCATTCTTAGCAATGGGATGCATTCTTATTGACGTTTTTAAGGGCGAGCTCATTATGCGTCATAATGATGAACATGTCACCTTCAGTGTGTTTGAAGCATCTCCATCTAAAAGTAACGAGCAATGTCATCGCATTGACGTGCTGGAAGAGATAATTATGGAAGAATTCAATGCACAAAGTTCAGCAGTTCTAGATGAAGATGCAGTGACATTCACCGATGATATCCTAACGTAATACAACCACAGACCTGAGGCTAATAGTTGTGAGCTGAGATAGGGCTGACAATTGGAATCCTTGGATTTGTCTAATAGGACGATCCTTATGTTTAAACCATCAATTGAACAAGCACCAACCTTGGAGTTAAAGCTTTTACCAACGCATTTGAAGTATGTCTTTTTAGGTGACAATGGCATATTACCCATATTGTTAGCACAAGCCTCGATGCAATGCAAGAAGAAAAGCTCATCGCAATTTTAAAGGAGCACAAAAGAGCCATTGCCTGGAGCATTGTAGACATCAGAGGTATTAGTCCCTCTTTTTGCATGCACAAAATTAGGCTGGAAGATGAAGGGAAGCAATCCATTGAGCAACAACAAAGACTTAACGAAAAAATGAAAGAGGTAATGAAAAGGAGATTATTAAGTGGTTGGACGCAGGCATCATTTGCCCCATTTCAGATAGCACATCGGTAAGCCCTATCCAATGTGTGCCCAAGAAAAGCGACATCACAGTGGTAAGTAATGATAAGAATGACCTAATCCCTACTCACGTTACTACTGGGTGGTGAGTATGTATGGATTATCGTCGACTTAATGCGGCCACAAAGAAAGATCACCTCTCATTACCATTCATTGATCAGATGTTGGATAGGCTAGCTGGTAAAGCCTACTATTGCTTCCTAGATGGCTACTCTAGATATAATCAAACTGCCATGCGCCGGAAGATCAAGCAAAAACCACATTCACATGCCCATTTGAAACATTTGCCTTCTGATCAATGCCATTTGGATTATGCAATGAACCAGCCACATTTTAGAGGTGTATGATGTCTATCTTCTAGGACATGATTGAAGATTCATTAGAGGAATTCATGGATGATGTCTTTGTTTATGGGCAGAATTTTGACCAATGCGCTGACAATCTGGCTAAAGTTTTGAAGAGATGCGAGGACACAAATATAGTACTGAACTGGGAAAAATGCCATTTCATGGCAACTGAAAGTATTGTCCTTAGCCATCGCATATCATGTCAGGGCATTGAAGTAGACAAAGCAAAGGTTGAAATCATTGAGAAATTACCACCACCCACAAATGTCACAGGAATAAGAAGCTTTCTTGGTCACGCTGGACTCTATAGAAGATTCATTCGAGATTTTTCCAAGATTGCCAAACCATTATGCTTATTGTTGGAGCAAAATAAAAAGTTTTGGTTTGATGGTGCGTGTCTGAACGCATTTGCCACAATAAAGAAGCAGCTAATGCAAGCTTTAATTATCGTCACACCAGATTGGACGCAACCATTTGAATCAATGTGTGACGCGAGTGATTTTGCTGTAGGAGCTGTGTTGGGACAACGCAAAGAGAAGGTATTTCACTCAATTTACTATGCTAGTAAAACCTTAATTGAAGCATAGATGAATTATACAACTACTGAAAAGGAATTATTAGCAGTAGTTTTTGCATTCGATAAGTTTCGTTCATACCTTGTCAGCACAAAAATTACAGTGTACACAAATCATTTAGCATTGAGATACCTTTTTACGAAGAAAGAAGCAAAATCGAGATTGATCAGATGGATCCTGCTTTTACAAGAGTTTGATATTGAAATTAGAGATAGGAAAGGATCTGAGAATCAAGTAGCTGACCACTTGTCTCGCTTGGAAGTTGGAAGTGAGGATGGGAATAAATCCCAAATTGTCGATGCATTTCCAGACAAGCAATTATTCTTTATCGACGCATCTCCTTGGTATGCGGATATTGTCAACTATCTTGTTTGTGGGAAGCTACCCTTGAGTACCACTGGTCACAAGAAGATCGGTTTTATGCGCGACGCTGTGAAGTTTCATTGGAATGAGCCATACTTATTCAAGGTATGCGCCAACAACATTATCCGTCGCTGGGTTCCTAAGGAAGAGATGACTTCCATCCTAAGACATTGTCATGATGCTCCCTATGGAGGCCATTTTGGCGATGTGAGGACTATTGCAAAGGTCCTACAGTTAGGATTCTTCTAGCCCACATTGTTTCGAGATGGCCACAATTTTGGACAACAATGTGATAGATGTCAACGCATGGGTTCTATATCTCGCTGCAACGAGATGCTCCAACAACCTATTATAGAGGTGGAGTTATTCAACGTCTGGGGTATAGACTTCATGGGAACATTTCCAAACTCTTTTGGGAATGTGTATATTCTAGTTGCTGTTGACTATGCCTCTAAGTGGATCGAGGCAATTGCGGTTCCAAAAGATGATGCTCGAACGATGTTGAAATTCTTCTACACATATATCCTTACAAGATTTGGAACACCTAGGGCATTGATAAGTGATCAAGGTACTCATTTTCATAATAATCAAGTGGCGACAACCTTGAAACGATATGGTGTGAAGCATCGTATGGCCACAACGTACCATACACAAACGAATGACCAAGCGGAGGTTTCCAATCAACAGATTAAAAACATCCTTGAGAAGGTGGTTAACCCATCTCGGAGAGATTGGTTTTAGCGGTTACACAATGCATTGTGGGCACTTCGCACTGCGTATAAAACCCCATTGGCGATGTTGCCGTATCAATTGGTGTTTGGTAAATCTTGCCACCTGCCAATTGAACTTGAACATAAAGCCATGTGGGCGATCAAGCAGGTGAATATAGATTACGACGCTACTGGACAGAAGAGGTTATTAGACATTGTTGAGCTGGAAGAAATTCAACGTAATGCCTATGAGAATGTGGAAATATACAAAGAAAAAACTAAGAGATGGCACGATAATATCATCTTGCGGCGATAATTTAGCTCGGGTCAGTTAGTACTCTTATTTAACTAACGTTTAAAACTGCATCCAGGTAAATTGCTTCCGAGGTGGTTAGGGTCTTTCAGAGTTGTCAAAGCACTCTAGAATGTTACGGTGACAATTGAAGATCTGAAGGATGGTCACCAGTTTAAAGTAAATAGCCAACGACTAAAGCATTACGTGAGCCCAGATATCAAAGAACAAAACAAGACCGTAAATCTGGTCACATTTAAATAATGTCATTGCATTTGTACATTTACTTTTTATTTTTACTTTTATTTGTTTCCTTACAAATTTTATGCAGGAATAAAATTTGCCTTTTTGTCGATGCATCATAAAGCACTACTTGTCGGCGCATTCTGTGATGACTTAGTAAAGCTTTTTCAGCAATAATCGTGCCGATTGATCTTCATCCATCCCTAGCCATTAGATCAAACTAAGAGGTACGATCTGCAGCCTGGCATTTATTGGCTACAAATGCAACGTTCCCCAGGCCTAGTTGCAATAATCACGTCTCTTCCCTTGAAAAATTATAAAACCCTTTTTCTATCGTTTCTCTTCTCCCACTCACAACTTTCATTGTCGTTGCAACATTCTTCTTTCTTGTCTTTAAACTTTTCTGCCAGTTCCCTCTCTCTCTTTATTCAACTATTATGGCAAGACTACGAGGAGCAAAAACCCCTTCGAAATCCCCTCACTGACTTCTCAACCTCTACGGTTTGGAATGTCAACCAGCTCTCACAAAAAGAACTAATTTTGTTCCTTTTCAAGGAGGCAAAGGACCACTACCACGATGTCATCCTCAAGAGAAACTGACACGCTGAGTAGGGTTTCTAGTTATCCACGCATCAGACGTTGGGGAAGCAAGATACCAAAACGATCACTCTCCTAGGTTAAGAGTTTTTTTACGACCATCCGGTTGATTATTCCCCTACTACTGTAAGGGAACTTTATGCTAACCTGGTGGACTCTGAACAGGAGTTTATTTTTGTAAATGAAGGCTTGGTACCCTGGAGTGATGTTCACATTAACGCCCTTTTTCGTATTGCTGAAAGAGAAGATACACACACTACATTTTTGAAGGAGTTAATCGATAAAAGTGCTGACTTGGTGATGCGAGATCTCTGTGTCGAAGGCGCTGTGTGGACTAGAAACTGTCCGCATAATTACACTATGCACCGACGTTATCTCACCACTTAGAGCAAAGTGTGGTTCTACTTTGTTAACAGTCAACTTCTGCCCACAACCAATAGTACCAATGCGACGCTGGATCGCATGTGCCTCCTGCACTCTATCTTGAAAGGATGCCACATCGATGTTGGAGCAATTTTACATGACTAGATTGCTGAAGCTGCGAATAAGCAAATAGGTGTCTTACCTTTCCCGTCTTTAATTATGATGCTCTGCAAACAAAGGGGTATTGTGCCCCGTGATGGTGAGGAGATACTGGACAACAAAGGGCCAATAAATGATATCTCGGTGAAGCGAATGACTAGAGGCCAAGAAACCCCTCTGGTGAAAGAGGTGCCTAAGAAGAAGGAGAAAGGGAAAGGAAAGAAAAAGGAAAAGCAAGAAAATGTACCCACAAACCCTCAGGTTGGGAAAAAGCTAGCTGCAATTGAACTAAACATTAATCGCATGGATATACGCCAGATTCATCTTGTCAGTGTGTTAGAGGACATAGATTACAGGCAGAATCTCTTTTACGTGTACACAAAGGCGTGGAACAATGCCATTGTCTCCACATTGTGCAGTCTGAGCCTAACGACCATGCCAGAATTCCTCGCCTTCCTACCTATTGTTAGGGAAGCCCCATCGTCCTCAGACCAACCTACTCCTAACGACAGGCCTCAACCTGTCCCATCCCCAACAAGGATTCATATCTCAGATAATGAGGAGAGCGAGGAACATTCCAACACCATGGAGGACTGTTTTAGAATAATTGCTAGCCTGTTCGAGGACGAAGTTAACATGGCTGAAAGGAAGGCTGTTGCTGAGGAGATGCGTAACCGATCATATCTATGGGTTTGAAAGTAGAGGAAGGCACTGTAAGAGACACAACTGAGCAGGAAAAGCCTGATGATGAAGAAGAAGAGAAAGAGAATGAAGGAGAAAAAGGACCTAAAGAGAAGGACCCTGAAGAAGAGAAGGAAGAGGAGAAGAAAGATGCCTCGACAAATTTTGATGAAGAATTTGTCGACGCACCGACAAGTGTGGGGGCATCCAGTGACGACGTGGCTCCACCTGAAGTGAGCCAAGCTGAGGCAGTCACTAGTAGCACTGAGGATCTCAATCCTCTGGCTATTGTGCCTACTGGGCACCACTTGTTGAAGTTCATTCATCTGATGTGACTGTCGATGAAGCCTTCACTCAACTGGCTGTGGAGGAGCAATCCACTGCTCCAGTTGATTCCAAGGACAAAAAAATGAGGAGCAAGTAGGAAGGAGAGCGCCCAAAGAAAAAGAAGAAGAAAACCAAGGCAGCCCCTTCATCGACAATTGAACAATGAGTTAGTTTACTTTTCAATAGTTAGTTGCATGCATCTCATTGTCATTGCATTTTTATTTATCACTGCATTTTATTCGTTAGTACATCTACATTGTAGTTGCATTTCCATTTTTATATATATCGTATTGTCAGTGCATTTGGGACAATACAGACATTAAGTTTGGAGGGATCTTGTGTGAAATGGAAATGCGATTGCACCCACATGTTTGAAAATTACTTGTTTCTTTAGTTCAATGAAAGCATGCGAAGTTTCAATAAAAATGTGACTACAATTTTTATTTTATGCGTAAATCTTGAATTGCTTGGGATGTTGATATGTGAATTGAATGAATATGAATGAATATTGAGTTTTTCTATTTTTGAATGAATGATGGGAATTGCACTAGTAATGGATGGATAGTATAAATTTTTGAGTTTTGAACTAACTTTCCAATTGCAGTGACATTATACTAATAAAAGACAATCCAATGTGAGTGCATTATGACTTATCAAGGGAGAACACTCCGCTACGTGTGTTAGAAAAATCATCTAACCAAAGGCTGTCACTGCAAGAGTGTGTGTCAACGCAATTACATACCTCCTAGGGGTTTGTTGCACCCCATCGTTACTGTCGAGGAACAAAGGTAGAGTAATGCAATGACATCTCTCAGTCACTTAAAAAAAAGGTAAAGAGAAAAGAAGGAAAAAGAAGTATATTGCTGTATTCGCTAAGAAAAGTTAAGATTCAAAGCATGTTACTAACATTAGCGAAAGTGTAATTTTAATTATTCATGTCTATAAATTGTCGGTGCAATAATCTATCATGTGAATATAATATGTATATTAGGATTCCAAAGACTTTAAGTTGCTAGAATGATGATTGCGGTGACATGTTTTGTTTGTGACTTTGTTTACCTTTGTTTACTTGAGAACAAGTAAAACTCAAGTTTGAGGGTGTGATAGCATTAGAAATAACACATAGTTTCACCCTAAATCTATGTATTAATTATCTCTTTTGTATCATATTTAACATGCATAATAGACATTTCATACTTAGTGTTTACATTTTCTAACTCGGTGTTGTGTGGCTTAAATTCTCTTTATTTTATCTCTTTTTGTACTAATATCAGCGCATGCAGCATATGTTTATAATTTTCGATGCAGGGATCCACCTCAGAAGATCGACGCTAGAAAAAGTTTAAAGAATGCAGCCACAAATTGAACTTGGAATTGCGGCCAGAAATGTCACCACATAGAAACCTTTACTTTGTATGGTGAATTCACGCTGCAAACACACCTGGAAGCACCAGCACAGGAGAATAACACGTTGTCACCACAATTAAAGATTACGGATTGCGCATAGAGATGTCGCGACAATCTGTGGATTTATGAAGAACACACCAGATCTGCGTGACTGAACAGCTAGATTTTAACAAACTTTACAGCTGCAAAAGGAGTTGGATCTGAAAAGGGATGAGATCTACAATTCTCAAAGCTTATAAATAGAGGAGAGAAGAAGGAGTAGGACATGAAGAGGTAAAGAAAGAAAATCTGCAATTTCTCTAAATTGTTGAAGCTTTGTTTTGGAGACCGATGAGCTGATTGATCAAGTGAGCGACAACTTCTGACGAGGAGTGCTTGGTACGATACAAGAGGAGCTATTAAGGGATAATTCTAATAGCCTAGGAATAGTATGCTTCGATTTATTTGTTAATCCCTCCTTTAATGCTGATTAATTCTTATTGAAAGTTGATTGTATATGGAAATATCTTTCAATGTTAGATTACTTTGATTCTTATTCAATTCTTCTCATCCGTTTTCCCTTGGATTTAACTGTTTTGACCACGAAAGTGAAATTGCAGTCTACCGACACTGAAAAGTGTGGTGACAGGTTAGGTTAACAAGCAAGTCAACGGAAATTGCTTGAGACTAGGAGGAATTATGGTCACTTGTTCTTGAGTGCAAGGCATTGCCAACACTAGAAGGTGGGGTAAATGTGGGCACTTAAGTCGTGGTTAAACAGAGAGTTGTTATTGGTATGATTCATTGGAACCTTATTGCTACGACAGTTCATCTATAAAATACCTTGTCATCACATCTGGCGTTGCTACTTAGTGAAGTCAGTGATCCATTCCAGTCTTTGCACTTGATCACACTTTTACTTTTCTGCATTCAAATTCTCAAAGCATCAACAACAATTTATTTTACTTTCAGTTGCTCTGACAATTTACTTTTATAGTTGCGTTGACAATTTTAACTATCTTAATTGTGCTGATCTAATTTAATTCTCCTAACATCCTTACTAGCATTTTCTCTAATTTTAACTTTAGTTGCTTAAACAATTGAACATCAAGAACTCTATCCTCGTGGGATCGATATTCGATAGAGAAAATCTATCAACTATACTTGCATCGACGAGTGTCCGCTTGCACTTAAATGTTGTGACGTTTACAGGCCGATCACTAACCAAAGGAAGAAAAAGTTTTTGCATGATGTTAAATTCTATTATTGGGATCAGTCATTTTTGTTTAAGAATTGTGCAGATCAAATCACAAGGTGATGTGTTCTAGATGATGAATGTCATAGCATTTTACAGCACTGCCATGCTGCGCCTTACGAAGAACATTTTGGAGGATAAAGAACTCCTGCCAAAGTTTTGCAATCAGGTTTCTTTTGGCTTACATTATTTAAAGATGCACATAAATTTTTTCGTTCTTGTGATAGGTGTCAAAGAACAGGTAATATTTCGAGAAGGAATGAGATGTCATTGCAAAACATTGTTAAAGTCTAATTATTTAATGTTTGGGGTATGGATTTTATGGGACCATTTCTGCCATCATGAGGAAATATCTACATTTTAGTCTTTGTTGATTATGTTTTGAAGTGGGTTGAGGCAGTTGCACTCCCTACTAATGATGCAAAATCGGTGCTGACGTTTTTGCACAAGCATATTTTACACGATTTGGAATGCCAAGAGCGATTATCAGCGATGAAGGTTCACACTTCAATTGTCGTAACGTTGAGGATGATTTAACAAGGTATGGGATAAATCATAAAATTACAACCACATATCATCTCCAAACGAATGAACAAGAAGAGATATCGAATAGAGAGATTAAATCGATTTTAAAAAAGGTTGTTAATCCTACACGCAAGGATTAGGCATTGAGCTTAGATGAAGCTTTGTGGGCATATAAGACTACCTTTAAAATGCCTTTAGGGATATTATCGTTCAAGCTTGTCTATGGAAAGTCTTGTCATATACCTGTTGAGTTGGAGCATAGAGCTTTTTAGGAGATTAAAAAGATAAATGTTGATGAGTTGGTTTTAAGAGAGAAAAGGATGATGGATTTAAATGAGATAGAGGAGTTCGATTGTAGGCATATGAAAATGCTAGGATTTACAAAGAAAAAATAAAAAGATGGCATGATAGCAAGATTTTGCCGAAGCATTTTGAACCATGACATCAAGTTTTATAGTTTGATTCGAAGCTCAAATTATTCCCAGGAAAGTTGAAGTCTAAGTGGGCAGGGCCATTTGAGGACGTTTTTGCTTACCCACATGGTGCTATTGATATTAAAAATGCCACGACAGGGAATGTTCTCAAAGTCAATGGACAGCATCTAAAGTGCTATTACAATGATTCGATTCTACAGCAGAATTTTGCTATTACATTACGTGATGTCAGAAGAGTTTGAAATTGTTATATTTTTTGTTTTGGTTTTGTCTTAACTTTGATTTTGAATTTTTGAATTAGTTTGCAGGTTAGTGAAACGACATTAGCTTTAGCAATAAATAAGTATGGCATGGGGTTTTGCTGGACCAATCAGAAGTGATTGCGTCTCAGTAATAACAAAGCTTAAATGGCAGAGCAATCGGTGTAAATTTCGCATCGACGTGCCACATGTTTTAGCTAATTTCTTGTGATATTAAATTCCTTTTATTTTTGTTTCCTTATATTTAGTCTTTGTTTCTTTATTTGTTAGGTCATTTTTCTTTGAGAGTTTATGTTTCCTCTGAACAGTTTGCTAGTCCAAAAAATGAGATGCAAGAGGAAGATAGCGCAACAACCAATGCCCATCGTCACAAGAAAGTTTTATGATCGAAATACGGAGGTGAAGTTCCAAGAGAACTATCTGAAGCGCCAACCTTTACTGGAGAAAGGTTTTATGTTTAAAGAAGAAAAATATATGGGTTTTGACAAAGATATTGCACACGTAATTGAATCTCATGGATGGTAAATGTTTTGTTGTCATTAGGATGAGGTTTATCCAAAGATGGTAAGAGAGTTCTATTCGTACTTAACTGCTGATAGCCCATTTGTATACGTTCAGGGCATTTCTATTTTATTTGATGCAGATAAAGTGAACTACTATTATGGACTCTACGACGTAAAAGATGAGCAAACAAGATTTCTGCGAGAAATTTCGGAGGAAAGTTTGGAGAAGGTGTTGAGAGACGTATGTATTCCGGGAACTACCTAGGATTAATTGAAGACTTATCGGTTTACGATTGAGAAGCAATACTTGAAGTCTAGGTGTCGAATCTGGATGAGTTTTCTTAAATCCAAATTGATGCCTACAATTCATACAACCGCTATTGGAAGAGAACGATTGTTACTGTTACATTATATCATGGCAAGGAGGAAGATTATGTGGGGCAGATTATTCGAGATGAGGTTCACAAATGTGCCCAGAAAATTTTAGGTAATCTTGTCTGTCCTAACTTGATCTGTGCTTTGTGTTTGCAAGCAGGTGTTGCTTTGGAGGATAACAAGGATATGTTGCCAAACAAAGGTGCCATCACCAAACAACCAGTGATACAGCAACAAAAGGAGGATGCGCTTGCGTCAACACCACTTAACCAAGCATCCAGTTCTAAGCCACCATTGTTTGCGAAAGCTTCTTCTAGTAACCCTTTTGAACTGTCTACTTTAGCTTGTTTGGGAAATGTTGATGAAAAATGTTATAATGTTATTAATTGTCTTAAGAGAATTGATAAAGTGTTAGAGGATTTTCACTGGAAAACTGAGGCATTGTGGAGGTATATGCAAATTTGCGATGATGCAATTCGCCAGGTGTTACAGCAAAATCAAGTCAAAATCCCACGATATCTAGAGATTTCTAGAATCCTTTACGATGAAACGATTACGACAAAGTACGATGCGGGCGACACTAGGATTCAGTCGACATCTGGAAATCGTCTTTCGGTGAAGAGTACCATCCAGCTGAGGAGGATGAACAAGAGACGAGAGATCCCGAGATTGATGATATTGAAGATAGTCCCGTTGAGAAAGAGAAATCTACAACACCGCCAGCAAAGAACATAACATCAAAAGAAACTTGTAACTCCAAAGGTTTTTGCTACGCCATCCAAAGGACCTGACCAAGAAGCAAAAGTCGATCGCTTGATTGATGAGATGACAAAAAATGATGAAGATGAGGAGGAGGAGACTGCTACACCACGAAAAAGGAAGCTTAAAGGCAAGAAGCCTGCTAGAAAATCCCTATGCCTTAACTAAAAGGATAAATTTAAATTTTTGCAGCTTCAATTTGTTTTTGTTTTTGTGATATATGTGTTTGTTATTGCATGTTTTTATGCTTACATTTCATTTTGTTCATGCATTGAGGACATTACACACTTTAAGGTTTGGGGTGTGTTGTTCCATTTAGTTGCATATAGGTATATGTTTGTTACTACATAGTGTTGTTTTATAGGTTGTCACTACATATCATTTGTCATATAGAGATTTATGCCATGACATATTTTTGTGAAAATTTTGTGAAGATAGGAAAGTATAAATATATTATTGGTGTTCGATGAGGAAATTATACCTTAAAACTTAAAATTTTTGTAGGAGTGAAGTAGAAAATTCATATTACGAAAGTGTCGAAAATTGATTTTTAAAGATAATTTGATTTTGAAATCTTTGTGATTATTTTAAAGTAAATATTTCTTAATAAAACTTAGGTTTTCTTTAAGCTAAGTATTAAATGTGAATGTTAAGGCATGAAATGTAGGAAAGAAAATTTTTGTCACTCCAATGCTTAACTGTTCGAAGTACGTCAACAATGCTTTGTTTGCTCCATCGTATTGTTGATGAGAAAAGAATATGTTTGAGTATGAGTGTTGAAAAAGAAAAAAGAAAGAAAAAAAAATGTTAAAAGAAAAATTTGTAAAAAGAAAATTATATTTTTAGGAACACCCCGCTGTAGCAAAAAGAAGAGTAGGCTAAGGAGGTAGTTGTTTGCTCCATCCATCTTTTTAGTTGAAAACTTTAAGCTGCATGAGTGTAAATTCAGATTGTGATGTAATTGTTTGCATGGCAATTAAGTGTTTGCTCCACTGTGATTGTCAAGTATAACATTGCATGACAAGATGAATTCCTTAAAGAGCAAAAATAAAATGCCTAAGTAAAGTAATTGAAAAACTTAGTTGAAGAAATAAACAAGTTTTTAGGAAACTATTTGTTTTAAAACTAATTGCATGTGAATTTAAAATTTCTTTATTCTTTAAATTGAAGTTTATACACTGAAATTTCTAGATTGATTTACAACGCTGCTGCAAAATCTTGCAAGTATAAAGGTAGCTGTGAATTGAAACATATGCGTACTGAAATGTGGAAACAAAAATTTTACGAAAAATGTCAAGGCTGTAATTTTTGTTTTTTCATGCATACATGCATTTTCATATTTTACTTGAGGACAAGAAATAGTTCAGGTTTGGGGGTGTGATAACTCTTGAAAAAGAGTTATATTACATACTCTTACTAAAGCATTTTGTCTGTTTTCAAGTAAATTTGTTATAACATTTGTAGTGTTTTTATGTGTTTTTGTCGTTGGAGTTGTGTTGTACTTAAACTGGCAAAATATAATACATTTTACACTTTTTGTTGTGGCAAACTATGCTTGTTGGTACATGTTTCTGGATGTAGGTGAAGGTGGAGGAAGATGAGAGTACGAGTCCTAATAATGAATCACTGTTAGGGAGCGTAAGTAGTAAAACTTTGTAGCTGCTAAACGCTCTGGCAGTACCAAGCGAGCAAGATTCTGCTAAAGCAAGCCCAATCCATTTATGGTCTGCACTAGAAAGCTCTAGGAGGGCTCTAGAACCCCTAGAAATTTGGATCTAAACAACGTGTATTGTGTAACCAAGCTCTTATATAAATAATATTCTAATGAAGAAAAGATATCAAAGAATTTATTCAAGTAAGGCTAGCATGCTGTTGCATTAGATTCTGAAAGGAGGGAAATCGGGAGAGTCACACGGCAAATCCGAGGTGTAGAAGAAGGCAGAATTTTCAGTCATCACTGGGAGTGGAGCTCGATAATGCTGTAGCAAAACCACCAAAGCAAAGAGACGTTGTTATGGTGAAGCAAAGCAGAATGGGGAATGCAGGCCTAATGTTCTTTTTGGGTCTCAACAAGGAGTACTCTTAATCTTTAAGTCTGTTATTTTGTTTGAACAACAATTTGCACCCTTACTCTGACCAGTTAAGAGATGAATATTTCTTAACTTTGTTTTATTTCTATGAATGAATTACTGATATCTTTCTATTAAATCTCTTGATTGATTTGTGACTCAATTGTTTTTAATTCTACGTGCTGACAATCTTAGGAATAAGTCTTGTTTTGCATCTGCATAACCTTGACTGAACATAGGAAAGATTTGTTGGACCATAAATCGATATAATGAACATGTATTAGAAGATATATGCAGTAACTCTTTTGAGCTGCATTCATTAAGGGTGAGATAAGTTTTGTTAGGAAAATGCATGTTATAGGAATATAATGTGTGTTTACTGTAAAATGTTGCTACATTAAATTAGCACTCATTTCTTAGTCATTCTAAGATATTTTGTAGAAGAAGATATTTGCTAAGTCATTCATAGATCTAGAACTTGGATCCGTAATATTTCAGATTTATTGATTGCAACCTTGTCCTGTACTAAAGATTTTGTCAATGATTTCTGCTAAGCTTAAGAAGTACTTAGTGGATTTAATGCTCTGCTTGGATAATTCTTGATCAATTTTACAGTTTTGCATTTTGTTATGACACGCACTTTGCAAACACAATCAATCTTTTTATAACATTTAATTTTGTATGCACAATTCTTTTGTCAACAGTATTAGCAATTGCTTCTGAATACCAATCTCTCTGTGGGTACGATACTTTACTTATCACTTTATTACATAAACGTTGTGTACACTTGCACATGCTGCAGCAATATTAATTTACACATGAAAACTCCATCATCCTTTTCTCTCCTGAAACCAACCAATCAGCATTTATCTTTTTAATCACCCAAAAAGCTCTATGCTCCAACTCAACAAGTAAATGACAAGGCTTTCCAAAGACAAGCTTAAATGGTGACATCCCTAAAGGCATTTTAAAGGCAGTCCTATACACCCACAAAGCTTCGTCTAACCTCGACGCCCAGTCCTTACGTCTAGGATCAACAGCCTTCTCTAAAATTGATTTAATCCCCCTATTCGATATCTCAACTTGTTCGTTCGTCTGGGATGATATCCAGTCGCAATTTTATGATTTATCCCATACCTTGTTAAAGTATCCTCAATGTATCGACAATCGAAGTGTGAACCTTCATCGTTGATAATCGTTCTTGGCGTTCCAAATATTGTAAAAAAAATGCTTGTGCAAAAACTTCAGCACCGACTTTTCATCGTTAGTAGGGTGTGCAACTGCCTTAACCCATTTCGAGAAAAAATCAATAGCGATAAAAATGTAGATATTTCCCCATGATGGCGGAAATGGTCCCATAAAATCCATACCCCATACATCAAATAACTCTACTTCAACAATGTTTTGCAATGGCATCTCATTCCTTCTCGAAATACTACCTGTTCTGACACCTATTACAGGAACAACAAAAATTATGTCCATCTTTAAAAAAAGTAGGCCAAAGGAAACCTGATTGCAAAACTTTGGCAGCGGTTCTTTGTCCTCCAAAATGTTCTCCGTAAGGCGGAGCATGACAGTGCTGTAAAATGCTATGACATTCATCATCTGGAACACATCGCCTTATGATTTTATCTGTACAATTCTTAAACAAAAATGGCTCATCCCAATAATAGAATTTAACATAATGCAAAAATTTCTTCTTCCTATGGTTAGTTAAATCAGGGGGAAACAATCCACTCACTAAGAAATTGACAACATCAGCATACCATGGCAATGTTGTCACAAAAAATAATTGCTCGTCTGGAAACTCTTCTTATATAAACCTAGCATAACAATCTCTAATATCCACTTCTAACCTTGATAAATGATCCATAACTTGATTCTCAAAATCTTATCTATCTTTTATCTCCAAGTTAAACTCTTGCAACAGCAAAATCCAATGAATCAAGCGTGGCTTAGCATCCTTCTTTCCTATCAAGTATTTTATGGCAGCATGATCTGTATAAACTGTTACTTTTGTGCTAGTCAAATATGACCGAAATTTATCAAATGCGAAGACCACAGCAAACAACTCCTTCTCCTTTGTTATGTAGTTGATCTGTGAATCATTAAGGGTCTTGCTCGCATAATAAATTACGTGAAACACCTTCTCTTTCCTTTGTCTTAGCACTACTCCTATAGCAAAATCACTAGCATCGCACATTAATCCAAATGGCAAATTCCAGTCAGGAGCAATTACTATTGGCGCAGTAACTAATTACTTCTTCAAAAATTTAAAAGCTTTCAAACATTCATCATTAAAAACAAAAACTTTATCATGTTGCAGCAATTCACATAAGGGTTTAGATATTTTTGAAAAATCTTTTATGAATCGTCTATAAAAACCTACATGCCCTAGAAAACTACGAGTACCTTTAACTGAAGTAGGCGGCGGAAGCTTCTTAATTACCTCAATTTTTTCTTTGCCAACTACTATCCTTTACTTCGAAATTTTGTGACCAAGCACAATACCTTCACAAACCATAAAATCCATATCCTATACATCAAATAACTCGACTTCAACATTGTTTTTCAATGGCATCTCATTCCTTCTCGAAATATTACCTATTCTTTGACACCTATCACTGGATCGAAAAAAATTATGTGCATCTTTAAACAAAGTAGGCCAAAAGAAACTTGATTGCAAAACTTTGGCAGCGGTTCTTTGTCCTCCAAAATGTTCCCCATAAGGCGGAGCACGAGAGTCCTGTAAAATGGTTTGACATTCATCATCTGGAAAACATCGCCTTATGATTTGATCTGCACAATTCTTAAATAAAACTGGCTCATCCCAATAATAGAATTTAACATCATGCAAAAATTTCTTCTTCCTATGGTTAGTTAAATCAGGGGGAAACAATCCACTCACTAAGAAATTGACAAAATCAGTATACCGTGGCAATGCTGTCACAGAAAATAATTGCTCGTCTGGAAATTTTTCTTTTATAAACCTAGCATAACCATCTCTAATATCCACTTCTAACCTTGATAAATGATCCGCAACTTGATTCTCAGAACCTTTTCTATCTTTTATCTCCAATTTAAACTTTTGCAATAGCAAAATCCAACGAATCAAACGTGGCTTAGCATCCTTCTTTCCTATCAAGTATTTTATGGCAACATGATTTGTATAAACTGTTACTTTTGTGCCAGTCAAATATATGACCGAAATTTATCAAATCCGAGGACCATAGTAAATAACTCTTTCTCCGTTGTTGTGTAGTTGATCTGTGAATCATTAAGGGTCTTGCTCGCATAATAAATTACGTGAAACACCTTCTCTTTCCTTTGTCCTAGCACTACTCCTACAGCAAAATCACTAGCATCGCAGATTAATTCAAATGGAAAATTTCAGTTAGGAGCAATTACTATTGGCACAGTAACTAATTGCTTCTTCAAAGATTCAAAAGCTTTCAAACATTCATCATTAAAAACAAAAACTTTATCATGTTGCAGCAATTCACATAAAGGCTTAGATATTTTTGAAAAATCTTATATGAAT
Organism: Gossypioides kirkii; assembly: GCA_005610355.1. NCBI lineage: Eukaryota > Viridiplantae > Streptophyta > Magnoliopsida > Malvales > Malvaceae > Gossypioides > Gossypioides kirkii. The sequence continues at coordinate 19,360,890 of CP032245.1, forward strand.
CATCTATAAAAACCTGCATGCCCTAGAAAACTACGAATACCTTTAACTGAAGTAGGCGACGGAAGCTTCTCAATTACCTCAATTTTTGCTTTTCCAACTACTATCCCTTACTCTTAAATTTTGTGACCAAGCACAATATCTTCATAAACCATAAAATGGCATTTCTCCCAATTTAAAACTAAGTTTGTTTCTTCACAATGCTTTAAAACAACCTAAAAGTTCTTCAAACAATCTTCAAATGTATCTCCAAAAATCAAAAAATCATCCATAAAGACTTCTAAAAATTTCTCCACAATGTCTGAAAAAATTGCCATCATACAACGTTGAAATGTTGTTGGCGCATTGGACAGTCCAAATGGAATTCTTCTAAAAGCAAAAGTTCCATACAGACACATAAATGTAATCTTTTCTTGATCTTCAAGGCTACGGCAATTTGATTGTAACCTGAATAACCATCAAGGAAATAATAATATGCCTTACCTGCAAGGTTATCCAACATTTGATCAATAAAAGGAAAAGGAAAATGATTTTTTCGCGTAGCTTTGTTGAGTTTCCTGTAGTCCATGCAAACTCTCCATCCCGTCACAGTACTAGTAGGAATCAACTCATTATTGTCATTACGTACGATCGTAATTCCTTCTTTTTTGAGGACACATTGAACCGGACTAACCCAAGAACTATCAGATATTGGGTAGATTATTGCAGCATCCAGCCATTTTATCACCTCTTTCTTGACAACTTCTTTCATAATCGGATTCAGCCTCCTTTGCTGCTCTATCGAATTGCTATGACAATCTTCCAGCAAAATTTTGTGCATGCAAAACGCAGAATTGATTCCTTTAATATCAGTTATCATCCAACCTATTGCCTTTCTGAACTTCCTCAAAACTCCCAATAGGTGCTCTTCTTGCTCATTCTCCAAACTTCTAGAAATAACTACCGGGAAAGTTTTGTTATCACATAAAAATGTACACTTTAAATGTACCGGCAAAAGCTTTAACTCAAGTGTCGGGGGTTTAATAATAGAAGGTTTCGATACTTTGAAAGCATGATCAAATCAATCTAATGACTCAAACCTTCTTCTTGGCCTTTCTACGAAATGTTTATCACAAATTTCTGAAACTTCAGCTTCAATTTCTTCACAAATTCCTGTAACAACATCAGTATTGCTACAACAAAAATCTGCTATAATCTCTTCCAAAACTACCTCTTCTACATTAATCATGTGGCATTCTTCAGCACCATCTACATACTTTAACGCATTAAATACATTAAACGTAACTTGCTGCTTATTAACTCTCATAGTTAATTCTCCTTTTTGCACATCTATTAAAGCTCTACCCGTAGCGAGAAATGGTCTTCACAAAAATATGGGGACTTCTTTATCAGCCTCAAATTCTAGAATTATGAAATCTGTAGGGAAACTAAATTCATCTAACTCTTACCAACACATCTTCAATCTTACCCTCCGAATGTGCGAATGAACGATCTGCTAATTGTAGCGTTACCGTCGTAGGTCTTGCTCTTCCAAATCCTAGTTTCCTGAAAACTGACATTGGCATCAGATTAATACTAGCACCTAATTCACATAATGCTTTACCAATGTAGTTGTTACTAATAGCATGGAGAATAGTAAAACTCCCTGGACAATTTAACTTTGGTGGCAACTTATTCACCAACATCATCGTACACCCTTCAGTAAGCACGACGGTCTCCAACTCACCCAATCTCTTCTTTATGGACAAAATGTCTTTCATAAATTTCACGTAATTGGGCATCTGCTCCAATGCTTTTACAAGAGGGATATTAATATGCAATTGTTTCAATACCTCCAAAATCTTTTTAAACTAAACATCTTGCTTCAATTGTACAAATCTTTGCAGAAATGGTGGCGAAATCTTCTTTTGTCTGATGACAAGATTTTGTCATAACATTTTCCTTCACATCACAAATATCATGCTTTTCTTCTTTGCTTGACTTAACCTCTTTTTGAACACTTTTCTTTTCAGCTTCCAACATAATATCTTCCATCCCTCTTTTTGCTTTAACATTACTTTTTACTCTAACATCCAACTTTGGACTTCATCATCTGTTACAGCAAATTCGTTATCACAACATCATCAAAAAATAATTGATTACATGTAAGTGAAATGGCTTTGCAATGCTCTTTTCGTTGCAATCTCGCATTCTCAGTAACGCTTGGAAACGTTCCTTGCGAACATGAACTCATTGCATTAGCAATTTGCCAACTTGATTTTTAAATGCCCTCAATAACGCAACTTGACTCTAAGTAATTGCGTCATTTTTAGACATATACTCTTTCAGAAAAATTCTATTGAGGAAAAACCTCCATTTTGCTCCTGATTCTTTTTTGGATAATTTGGCTCAAATCCAGGCGATCTGCCATTATTTTGTCGAATAACATTGCCCGAACTGACTCCTTGATTGTTACACCAACTAAAATTTGGGTTTTGTCTCCAACCTGCATTATATGTATTAGAATAAGGATTATGATTACCTCTATTGAAATTCCCCATGTAACAAATAGATTCTTGATTGGATGGACATTCTTCAAAAATATGATCATCTTCACAATACACATATTTTGCTTCAGCAACTTTCACTTCTCTAGCCATGCTCAGTTTCTGCATAGTTTTGATCATATTAGCCAACGAAGATACTTGTGTTGTAAGTGATGTAATTGCATCAAACTCCATTGTACCAGCATTTGTTCTACCAGAATTCATTCTTGTTGTTGGATATTGATAATCATTATTCGTAATTCTCTCCAATATTTCATACACTTCATTGTACGTATTATCCAACAACGTACCATTTGCTGACGCATCCACTACCATTCTTGTGTGCGCATTTAACCCATTGTAAAACATCTCAATTTACATCCAATGTGGAAAACCATGCATTAAACATTTCCTAAGAAAATCCTTATATCTCTCCCATGCCTCATAAAGTGTCTCATCATCTAATTGCTTAAATGATGTAATGTCATTTCTTAACTTTGCATTCATATTCGATGGATTATATCACAGCAAAAATCTTTGACATAACTTATTCCAAGACAAAATCATACTCGATGGTAAAGCATTCAACCATGCTCTTGCACGATCAAGCAAAGAATAAGGAAACAATTTTAATCGTAAGGCATCTTTAGGAACACCTTGTTGTCTAAAAGAATCACATACGTTTAAAAATAATCGCAAATGCATCCTTGGATCTTCCGTAAGTAAACCACCAAACCGTCCAACAGTTTGTAGCATCTGGAACATAATTGGTTTAAGCTCAAAATGAGTAGCATCAATTTGTGGCCGCAAAATACCCGGACGGAGATTATCAAGAACTGGCATTACATGCTCTCGAATTGGTCTATCTCTATCATCAATTACTTGTGGAACATTCACAACCATTGGCTCACGAACAACTAGAACTGGAACTTCAAGATTTTTCCTTCCTTCAATTCTCTCTATTTCTTACTCTCGCAACTCTCTTCTACGTCTTCTCAATATTCTTTCTATTTCTGGATCTAACGGCATATTATCTCCACTCCTTCTCAAAACATTTCTACAAAAATCTACAATCACAAAAATCAAAACAAAATTAAAAATAACCAAATCAAATGTTAGCTCAACAATATAACAAAAATCTTACTGAATTACACCGATCTCCCCGACAACGGCGCCAAGAACTTGTCGCATGTAAAATAATATTGTGAAGCATGTGCAAGTTTACACAAACTTCAAGTAATAAAGTGACAAGTAGAGTATCGTACCCACAGAGAAATTGGAATTCAAAAGAAATAATTTGTACATACAAAATAAATGTGATAACAAAATAATTTGTGTTATCAAAGTGCGTGTCATAACAAAAATCAAAACAATAAAGTTGATCAAGAATTAACCAATCAGAGCATCAAATCCACTAAGTACTTATCAAGCTTAGCAAAAATGATTGGCATAATCTTCAACACGGGATAAGGTTGCAATCAATAAATCTGGAATATTGTATATCCAAATTCTAGATCTATGAATGTCTTAGCAAATATCCACTTCTACAAAAAGTCTCAGAATGACTAAGTAATGACGTGCTAATTTTATGCAGCATCTTTTTAGAGTGAACACACATTATATTCCTATAACATGCATTTTTCCAACAAAACTTATCTCACCCTTAATGAATGCAGCTCAAGAGAGTTACTACATATATCTTCCGATATATGCTCATTATATCGATTTATGCTCTAGCAAATTCGTCCTGTGTTCAGTCGAGATTATGCACATGCAAAACAAGAGCTTATTCTTAAGATTTCCAGCACGTAGAATTAACAACAACTAAGTCATAAATCAATGAAGAAATTTAATAAAAAGATATTGGTAATTCATTCATAGGAATAAAACAAAGTTTAGAAATATTCATCCCTTAACTGGTCAGAATAAAGGTGCAAATTGTTGCTTAAACAAAATAACAGACAAACTTAAAGATTTAGAGTACTCCTTGTTTAGACCCAAAAAGAACATCAAGTCGTATTCCCGATTTTGCCTTGCTTCGCCATAGTAACTTCTCTTTGCTTTGGTGGTTTTGCTACAGCATTGTCGAGCTCCGCTCCCAGCAATGGCTGACAACTTTGCCTTCTGCACTTTGGATCTGCCGTGTGACTCTCCCGATTTCGCTCATTCCGGATTCTAATGCAACAACACTCTAGCTTTACTTGAATAAATTCTTTGATTACCTTTCCTTCATCAGAATGTTGTTTACATAGGAGCTTGGAGACACAATACACGTTGTCAAATCCAAATTTCTAGGGGTTCTAAAGCCCTCCTAGAGCTTTCTAGTGTAGACCACAATAGATCTAGCTTACTTCAGCAGAATCCTGCATGTCTTGTACAGCCAGAGAGTTTAGCAGCTACAAAGTTTTGCTACTTCCGCTCCCCAACAGTGCTTCGTTATTAAGCCTCATACTCTTATCTTCCTTCACCTTTTCCTGCAGCATGAAACATGTACCAACAAACGTAGTTTGCTACAACAAAAAGGGTAAAAACGTATAGATTTTGCCAATTAAGTGCAATACAACTCCGACAACAAAAATATATAAAAACACTACAAATGTTATAAATAATTTACTAAAGATCAAACAAAATGTTCTAGCCAAAGTATGTAATGTAACTCTTTTTCAATAGTTATCACTAATCTTGTCTATCCTAACGTGATTTGTGCTTTATGTTTGCAAGCAGGAGTCACATTGGAGGAAAACGAGGACATGTTTCCAAACAAATGCGCAATCACCAAACAGTCGATGATACGGCAGCAAAAAGACAATGGACTTGTGTTGACACCACTTAAACAACCATCCAGTTCTTAGCCACCACTATTTGCAAAAGCTTCTTCTAGTAATTCTTTTAAACTGTCATCTTTATCTTGTTTAGGAAATATTACTGATAAATGCTGTGATGTTATTACTCGTCTTAAGAAAATTGATAAAATGTTGGAGGATTTTCACTGTAAAACTGAGGCCTTGTGGGGATATATGCACATTCGCGATGATGCTATTCGTTAGGCGCTGCAACAAAATCAAGTTAAAGTCTCACGATTTCTAGAATTTCCACGAATCCTTTATGATAAGATGATTGCGACAAAGTACGATGCAAGCGACACTGAGATTCAATTAGCATCAGGAAAGTCATCATCTAGTGAAGAGTATCATCCAACTAAGGATGAAGAAGAGACGAGATATCCTGAGATTGATGACATTAAGGACAAGCCCGTTGAGAAAGAGAAAACCGCGACACCACTAGCAAAAAGCATAACACCAAAGAAACCTATTACTCCAAAGATTTTTGTTACACCATCCAAAGGACTAGATCAGGAAGCAGAAGTCAACCGTTTGATTGATGAAATGATGAAGACGGATGATGATAATGAGGAGGAGGCTGTTACACCAAGGGAAAGGAAGTTTAAAGGCAGGAAGCCTGCCAGAAAATCCCTCTACCTCAACTAAAGGGTAATTTTTCATTTTTGCAGCTCCAATTTGTTTTTGTGATATGTGTGCTTGTTATTGCATGTTTTTGTGTTTACATTCATTGTGTTCATGCATTGAGGACAATGCACACTTTAGGTTTGGGGGTGTGTTGTTCCATTTAGTTTCATATAGGTACATAGTGCATAGTTCTGTTTTATAGGTTGTTACCGCATATCATTTTTCATTCTAAAATTTATGCCATGACATATTTTTGTAGAATGTTTGTGAAGACAGGAAAGTATTAATATATTGTTGATGTTCGATGAGGAAATTCAACCTTAAAACTTAAAATTTTTTGTAGGACTGAAATAGGAAATTCAAATTAGGAAAGTGTTGAAAATTTATTTTTAAAGAGAATTTGATTTTAACGTCTTTGTAATTATTTTAAAGTAAATATTTCTTAATGGAACTTAAATTTTCTTTAAGTATTAAATGAGAAATGTTGAGGCACGAAATGATGAAAAGAAAAATTTTGTCACTCCAATGTTTAACTGTTCGAAGTACATCAGCAATACTTTGTTTGCTCCATCGTATTGTTGATGAGAAAAGAATATGTTTGAGTATGAGTGTTTATAAAGAAAAGAAAAAGAAAGAAAAAAATGTTAAAAGAAAAATGTGTAAAAAGAAAAATATTTTTTTAGGAACACTCCGCTATAGCAAAAAGAAGAGTAGGCTAAGGAGTTAGACATTTGCCGCATCCATCTTTTTAGTTGAAAACTTTAAGGTGTATGAGTGTAAATTCAGATTGTGATGTGATTGTTGGCATGACAATTAAGTGTTTGCTCCACTGTAGTTGTCAAGTATAATGTCGCATGACAAACTGAATTCCTTAAGAGCAAAAAAATGCCTAAGTAAAATAATTGAAAAACTTAACTGAAGAAATAAACAAGTTTTTAGGAAATTTTTTCCTTACTAATTGCATGTGAATTTAAAATTTCTTTATTAATTTATACATTGAATTTTCTAGATTGATCTACAACGCTGTAGCACAATTCTGCAAGTATAAAGGTTGTTGAGAATTGAAATATATGCGTATTGGAATGTGGAAGCAAAATTTTTATGGAAATTGTTAAGGCTGTAATCTCAGTTTTCATGCATACATGCATCAGCATATTTTGCTTGAGGACAAGTAAAAGTTCAGCTTTGGGGGTGTGGTAACTTTTGAAAAAGAGTTATATTACATACTTTTGCTAGAACATTTTGTTTGATATTTAGTAAATTTGCTATAACATTAGTAGTATTTTTATGTGTTTTTTTCGTCGGAGCTGCAGTGCACTTAATTGGCAAAATCTATACATTTTTACCTTTTTGTTGTAGTAAAATGCACTTGTTGGTATGTGTTTTCATGATGCAGGAATAGGTAAACAAAGAGAAGAGTATAAGGCCTAATAACGAAGCATTGTTGGGGAGCAAAAGTAGCAAAACTTTGCAGCTGCTAAACGCTCTGGCAGTACTAAGCCCGCAGGATTCTGCTGAAGCAAGCCAGATCTATTGTGGTCTGCACTAGAAAGCTCTCGAAGGGCATTAGAACCCTTAGAAATTCGGATGTGAAGAACGTGTATTATGTGGCCAAGCTCCTATATAAGCAGCATTCTGATGAAGGAAAAAGATATTAAAGATTTTAATTAAGTAAACCTAGAGTGCTGTTGCATTATATTCCGAAAGGAGGAAAATCGGGAGAGTCACACGGTAGATCTGAAGTGTAGAAGGCAGAGTTGTCAGCCATAACTGGAAGTGAAGCTCGACAATGCTATAGCAAAACCATCGAACCAAAGAAACGTTGCTGTGGCAAAGTGAGGCAGAATCGGGAATGTGGCCTGATGTTCTTTTTGGGTCTCAACAAGGAGTACTCTTGATCATTAAGTGTGTTTGTTATTTTGTTTAAGCAACAATTTGCACCCTTATTCTAACCAATTAAGGGATGAAAATTTTTCTAAAATTTGTTTTATTTCTATGAATGAATTATTGATATCTTTATATTAAATCTCTTCATTTGTAACACCCAAAATCCATAACCATCACCTATTAAGGATCTTAGGGGTTTACAGAACTTTACAATTTTTTTTCATTACACACAAATCAATCACATTTGTCAAGAAAGAATCAATACTCATACCACACATCAAGATATCTATAATCCACATCAAACGATAATACCACAGCTATCAACCAAGTTATATCAATTATTTTCACCACGAGGCCTTTCAATTCATTTACAACCGGAACCATTACAATTCAAAACATTATTTCAAATAGTTGCACTCATCAAACTAGTTTACAATTCAACTAAATATTTTATTCTCTTTTACAGCATTTCAATTTAACAGAGTCCTGATTGAACTGTGATTAACATCAAATTTCCAACAACAAGGGTCACACAACCGTGTGTCTTAAACACACGCTCGTGTACTCTATCATACGCCCGTGTCATAAATCGTGGGCACACTCAAATCGCCTTCACACAGTCGTGTCACAAACCGTGTTCTAGGCCCTGTGAGCATGTGAAATTACCCCAACTCCCGTGTACGAGACTGTGTGTTGGGTCGTGTGTGATTTCGAAATAGGGTCACACGACTATGTCCCAGCCCATGTGTGTGAAACTTGCACCCATTTTACTCAGGGAACACGCCCGTGTAGTGACTCGTGTTCCAAGCCATGTGAACCTATGAAATGTCGAATTTAACATGTAAAATTTCATACAATTAACTGAACATGTACTTAGCTTATTGATGGTATTACAAGTGACATATATTTTCTCCCTAATTTAGTGTTTTAATTGTCTCTTTTATCCCTCATTTAGCATGCATCATAAGCATTTTATACACAGTTTTCATATTTTCAAATTCATTTCTAGTTAGTTTAAATTCTTGTTATTTTTTATCTATTTTTGTACTAATTTCGATGCAAGCAGCCGATATATTGCGTCTGAGAATTGTCAGCGCAAGAGCTCAGCCCAGAAAATCAATATTGGAAGAATGCAGCCACAAGATCAGCTTGGGATTGAGACCAAGAAATGTCGCCACATTACATTTGAACCTCAAATGAGTAGGCACAAGTTGAATTTACATCTGGAAGCACCAACGCAGGAATATCACAGGTGTCGCCCTAATTACAACCTCAGATTGAGACCAGCAATGCAGCGACAACCTGCAGATCTCTGAAGAACACACTAGATCTGCGTGAGTGCATAGCTTTACTCTAACAAACTTTGACAGTTGCAAAAATCTAGATCTGGATTTGAGAATAAAGGCTAAAACCTGTAACATTTTGAAGGCTATAAATAGACAAACAAAGAATGAAGAAATCATCAAGAATTAAGGGATTGAATTTTACAAATTCTGTGTGATTTTGGAGATTTAACTGGAAATTGGGAAGTTGATGAAGCAAGTCTATAGCCACTTCTGATGAGAGGTGCTTAATGCAAGGCAAGAGGAACAATTAGGGAGTAGTCCTAGCAGTCTAGAGATAGTAAGCTTCGATTGTACTCTTTAATTCTTCTTTAACAATGATGGATTTTGATAATATTAAATGAATACGAGAGTGTCTTTTAATGCTAGATCATTTTGATTCTTATTTTATGCTGCTTAATTGTTTATTCTTAGATCTAACCGTTTTAAGCATGAGAGTGAAATTACAATTTGTCGATATCGAGAGATGCGGTGACAAGTTGGGTTAACAAGTAAGTTAGGTGGGAGCTGCTTGAGATTGGACTCCAATCACTTGTTCTTGAATGCACAACATTGCTCACACCGAGAGGTGGAGTGATTATGGGTAATTAAGTCTAGATTAAACAGAGAGTTGCTATTGGTAAGAACTAAAAAGAACTTTATTACTGTGACAATCCATCTATACTTTACCTTGTCGACGCATCCAGCGTTGCAACTTAGCAGAATCAGTGAACCATTTCTACCCTTTTACACTTGATCATTTTTACATTTCATCCATTTAAATATTCAGCACTCAACACTCAACACATTTGATTTACTTTCAGTACATTAACATTTAATCTCTGACGTTAAACTCTGATTGCATTGACAATATTAACTATTTTAATGTGTAGATCTGACGTAATTGCATTGACATCCTTACTCACATCTTACTCATTTTTAGTATTAATTTCTCTAACAGTTAACATCAAGAACCCATTTCCTCGTGGGATCGATATCCGATAGAATTATCTATCAACTATACTTGCATCGACGTGTGTACGATTGTACAATCGCTGTGATGTTTCAGACGCAATCAAGTTTTGGCACTGTTGTCGGGGAAATTGGCGTTTGTTTGATGTTTACTTTTGCATATGCAATTAATTCTACTTACTTCACTTTTAATCTTTACTAATCTGTTTATTTTTCTATTGTTTTCTTTTTCAGTTTTGTACGTGTTGCATGTCCACAAGGAGAAAGCCTAGGACATTGTGAGCTTTGATCCAGAGCTTGAGAGAACGCTTAGGAGGAGAAGACAAGAACAAAGGAAAATGGCTGGTAACAACAACAACAATAATTTACCACCATTGTTGCCACAAGATGAAGTTCCTCCAGAGTTGCCACAAATTGTTAATGATATACCACAACCACGTCCAAAAGAAGAACAAGTGCAAAATAGGACAACAAGAGATTTTTTTGTGCCTATACTTGATGATTTACAACTAAGGGTTGTGAGACCAGCTATCCAAGCTGGAAATTTCGAGCTAAAATCGGTGATGTTTCAGTTGTTAAATTCTAATGGGCAATATTCTGGTTTTCCTCATGAAGACGCAAGAGAACACTTAAAATCATTTTTACTTATTTGTGCATCCTTTAGTCAACATGGTGTCCCTGATGATGCCTTGAAAATGCAATTATTTTCTTATTCGTTGCAGGGTAAAGCAAGAACATGGTTTTTAGGATTGTCGGCTGGATCAATCACATCTTGGAATGCGTTAGCAACGTAGTTTGTTTTGCACTTCAATCCGTCGACAATGAACGCAAGGTTGTGAAATGATATTACTGCATATCATCAGTTGGATGATGACAATTTACATACAACATGGGAGCTTTATAAAACATTGCTTCGACGCTGCCCAATGCATGGAATTTAGCAAGAGACCCAAATAGAAATTTTCTACAATGGTTTAAATGCTTAGAGAAGGAATCTTGTCGACGCATCAGCTAATGGTCCTTGTTGGATTGTATATACAATGAAGCCGTAATAATTCTAGAGAGGATTGCTCAGAACAATTATCAATATTCGATCTCTCATTCTGCATAGGAAAAACTAAGCCTGGAGTTCTTGAGTTAGATGCTATTTTTGCTTTGTCAGCGTAGGTGTCCTCATTGGCCAATATCATAAAGCATATGAAGGAAACAAATGACTTCGCTCCTATACAAGTGGCACAACAATTGGATGCGACGATATTTTCTTGTGAAATTTACGGTGACAATCATAGTTATGAGGACAACCCACAACATGCAGAAAATGCTTTTAAGTCAACAACATCAGAGGGGGTTCATTTGGTAACTCATACAATAATCGATCTCAAAAACCTTGAGGGAATGAAAATGCTTCCACATTCAAATATGGAAATTCTTCAAATAAAGGGGGTTATAGACAAGGGGGTTACAATAGTAATCCAAAGCAGAATTATAATCAGAATTCGTAAATAATTTTTTGATCTGAACAGATGCAGTCACATAGTCAGATGCAACCACAATATCGATTACAGCCACAACAATTTACACTGCCACATATGCAAGGACAACATCATCAACATCAACAGTAATAGTTTTCTCAACCAAAGTCAAATCCTACGGCTGCTCTTGAGGCAATGATGCACGAGCATATTACACGAACTGAAGCAATAGTGCAAGGCAACTCTTCTTTCATTCGAGCATTGAAAGCACAGCTAGGGCAGTTGGCTTCTAATCTCAACACCAGATCACCGGGCACTCTACCTAGTGATACTGAGAATCCTACGTAGAAGAGGAATGAGCATTACAAAGCAATCACGCTAAAGAGTGGGAAGCAGATGGTTGAACCAAGTAGTTTTAATCAAGACCATGTCGACGCATTTGAACCAAAATAATAAGAAGAGGATGCATGATCGGTGTTTTTACAACACAATAATTGTGCAAGCGTACACATGCCGATGCAAGTATAGTTGATAGACAAATCTATTAGATATCGATCCCACGAAGAATGGGTTCTTGATGTCTAAATGTCGGAGCAATATATATTAAAATTAAGTGTAATGTGAGTACTGATGTCAATGCAATATGTCAGATCTGCACACTAAATTAGATATCAATGTCAACGCATAAATGTCAAATGTCAAGTGTTAAATGTCAATCTGCTAAAAGTAAATCAAATGTGTTGAGTGTTGAGTGTTGAATATTTAAATTGCATAAAATGTAAAAGTGATCAAGTGTAAAGGGTAGAAATGGTTCACTGATTCTGCTAAGTTGCAACGCTGGATGCGTCGACAAGGTAGAGTATAGATGAATTGTCGCTGCAATGAAGTCCCTATGAGTTCTTACCAACAACAGCTCCCTACTTAATCTCAACTTAAATACCAACAATCACTCCACCTCTCGGTGCGAGCAATGATGTGTATCCAAGAGCAAGTAACTGGTTCTTATCCCAGTCCTGAGCAGCTCTCGCCTAACCCACTTGTTAACCTAACCTGTCACTGCATCTCTCGATGTCGACGTACTGCAATTTCACTCTCGTGCTTAAAGTTGTTAAATCTAAGAATAAACAGATAAGCAGTGTAAAATAAGAATCGAAATGATATACCATTACAAGACACTCTCGTATTCATTTAATATCATCAAAATCCATCATCGTTTAAGAAGAATTAAAGAGACAATGAAGCTTACTATCTCTAGACTACTAGGCCTACTCCCTAATTGTTCCTCTTGCCTTGCATCAAATAGCTTCTCGTTAGAAGTGACTGCAGACTTGCTTCATCAACTTCCCAATTCCCAGCTCAAATCTCCAAAATCACACAGAAATTATAGAATTTAATCCCTTACTCTTGATGATTTCTTCATTCTTTGTTCGTCTATTTATAACCTCCAAAATGTTGCAAGTTTCAGCCTTCATTCCTAGATCCAGATCTAGATTTTTGCAGTTGTCAAAATTAGTTAGAGTACAGCTGTGCACTCACGTAGTTCTAGTATGTCCTTCATAGATCTGCAAATTGTCACTGCATCACTAGACGTATTTTGAAATCATAATTGTAGCGACATCTGTGAAATTCTTGTGTTGGTACTTCCAGTTGTGGATTCAACTTGATCCTACTCATTCAAGGTTTAGTTGTAATGCGATGACATCTCTTGGTCGCAATTACCAGCTGATTTTGCGGCTGCATTCATCCAGTATTAAGCTTTTAGACTGAGTTCCTGTGCTGACAATATTAAGACGCAATATATCGGCTGCTTGCATCGACATTAGTACAAAAAATGGATAAAAATAAGAAGAATTTAAACTAACTAACAATGAGTTGGAAAATATGAAATATAAATGGCTAATGATGCATGCTAAATGAAATACAAAAGAGACAATTAAGACACTAAATTAGGGAGAAAATTTATGTCATTTGTAATACCAACACCCCCAAACTTGAGTTTTTACTTTTCCTAAAGTAAACAAAAATTAACAAAGTAACAATTAGAATGTCACTGTAATCATTATTCTTACAACTTGAATCCTTTAAATTCCTAATGTATAAATTGCGTTCATATAATAGAATGATGCGCTGACAATTTATAGCTATGAACAACTTAAAACTGGAACTTCATTAATGAACAACTTAAAACTGGAACTTCATCAATGTTAGTATCATGCATTGAATCTTAACATTTCTTGAACCATTTCAGCAATTTTTTCTTTTTTCTTTTTCTTTCTTCTTTTTCTCATTTATATTTCTTTTTCAAGTGACTGAGAGATGTCATTGCATTGCTCTACCTTTGTTCCTGGGCAGTAACGATGGGGTGCAACAAACCCCCAGGAGGTATGTAGTTAGCCGACACACACTCTTGCAGTGACAGCCTTTTGCTAGATGATTTTTCTAATTCTGTAGTGGAGTGTTCTCCCTTGAAAAGTCACAATGCACTTACATTGGAGTGTCTTTTTTTCATACAATATCGCTGCAACGGTCAGTTAGTTCAGGATTCAAACATTCATACTATCCATTCATTACTGAAGCAATTTCAATTATTAATTCAAAAATAGCAAACTCATCATTCATTCATATTAATCCAATTCCACATCAGCATTCAAACAATTCTAGAAGTACGCATCAAAATAAAAATTGTGGGCACATTTTTGTTGAAATTTTGTAAATTTTCATTAACTAAAGAAACAAAATAAAAGTCAAACATGAAGGTGTAGTTACATTTCCAATTCAGATTAGCTTCCCCCTCAAACTTAATGTCTGGATTATCCCCAATGCACTGATAATAGTTATACATATATAATGGAAATACAGCTACAATGTACTAAACTAAAATGAATGTAATGACAATTAAAATGCAAGCACACTAAGAATGCATGAAAACTAACTAAAAAGAGATGTACCAAATTATTCAGCAGCAACCGATGCAGAGGTTGTTTTGGTTTTCTTTTTCTTCTTTTTTGGGCACTCTTCCTCGTCATGGTGTTTCTTCTTTTTCTTATCCTTGTGCCTCTTCTGCTTCTTATCCTTTGAACCAACCGGCTCGGCAGATTGCTCCTCCTCAGTAAGTTGGGTGATGGCCTCATCAGTTGTCACCTCTGATGGGTGGATTTCGGCGAGTGGTGCTATGTAGGGCATAATAGCCAGAGGATTCAGTTCCTCTATCTCGCCAGTGAGAACCTCAGCCTGGCTCGTAATTGGTAGAGCCTCCTCTGAGCTGGATACTCTCGTAATATCCTCAACGATCATTATTGGGGCATCAGTTTCTTTCTCCACCTGCACCTTGACAGGTTATTCTTCTTCTTTCTCTTTTTCTTTCTCTTCCTTGTCTTAATTCTTCTCCTGATTACCTTCCTGATTTGCCTCTTCTTCTACACTCGGCTCATTTTCAACTGGACCAGTGCCAGCGTAATCGACTGCATCAACATCTTCTTCCAGAACAGCTGCTCTCTCTACCATATTTGCACCCAGACTATTTGAGAATTCATCTTCGAATAAGTGGGCGATGTTACGATGAAAATCATCATCAGCCTATGACTGCCCGCCATCTTTCTCATCAGAAATATGAATCCGGGTTGGTACAGGGGCAAGCCTACCATTAAGGGTAGGTTACTCAGGAGATGAATACTTTATCGGGCGGTAGATGGATAGGAAAGTTGGGAAATCTAGTAGTGGGGTCTTGTTAATCTAGCTCAATGCAGCGACAAGGGCTTCAATCCACGCCTTGGTGTATGCATAAAACTTGTGGAGTCAAAAATCCGTGTCGTCCACGATGCTGTCTGTGTGGATAGAACGCATGTCGAGGCGATCTAAATGAACAACCATCAGTGCCAGCTTCTTTGCTATTTGGGTCTCTGTCGGTGCATTAGTTTTGTTAGCCTTCTTCTTACCCTTTCTTTTATCCTTCTTCTTAGGGATTTCTTTAGCCACTAGGGTGTCTTGGCCTCGTTTCATCCTCTCAACAGAAATATCATTTATTGGTCCTTTGTTATCTAGGACCTCATCATCATCTTTGACCACAATGCCCTTATATTGATAGAGTACCATAATAAGAGAGGGAAAAGGAAGGATACCAGTTTGCTTTCCTGTAGCTTCTGCGATCTAGGCGTGAATAAGCTCCCGAATGTCGATGTGTCGGTGGTGCAGAATGGAATGAAGCATACGCATACGGTCCAATGTGGCCGTAGTACTGTGGGTAGAAGGCATAACACGCCTGTTGATGAAATGAAACCATACCTTGCAAAAGATTGTAAGGTACCACCTATGCATTGTATAATTGTGAAACTCATTACCCGTCCATGTAGCGCCATTAATGCAGAGGTCATTCATCATTTGGGCCAAACAATCATCATTCAAATGGTGCATAAAAGGTGTATGGTCGTCTACTCGTTCTAGAATTCTCAATAGTACGTTGATCTACACAGCACTCCATGGAACTATACCTTCTCGAACAAAGACGAATTCCTACTCTTGGTCCACCAAATTCGCATAAAACTCCCTCACCATTGTGGGAGAGTAGCTAGAAGGATGATCGTAGAAATATTCCCATCCGAGGCGACTGATGGTTCAATGAATTTATTTTTCTAGGGTCTGATGTGGAGACAGTTGGAGACCCTATTCGTAGTGAATATTGTGTTTTAGCATAACATTACAGTACTGATCTTTGGTCGCAGTTATTAAAAATAAAATTGGGCTAGTGGATGAAAGCGGTGGTGTTGTGGACGAAACTATAGTAAGAGTAATCGGGGTGTTCTTGGAGGGTTTAAGAGCATTTTTAGACGCACGGGTTTTAGCCATGGTGAGAAGAAAAGAACTTCAAGAAGTTTCACAGAAAGAAAGATTACTTCTAAGATTAGAAAAGGAAATACGCAGACAATGAAAGAGAAAAGTTGCAGTAACAATGGTGAATGTGAAGAGAAAAGGTAACTGGAATGAGAGGCTTTATAACCTAGGCGTAATGAGTGGAAAAACACGAGGAAACATTATGTCTGCAGCCATTAATTGCCAGGCTGCAGATCGTATCGATTTGTTTTGATCTAACGACTGGGAGAGAAAGAAATCAACCGACGCGATTCTTGCTGAAAAGGAAATGCTGACTCATCGTAAAATGTATCGACAATATGTGTTTCAATGCTTCGAAAAAAATGTGATTTTTATTTTTATAAGGAATTTAAAACAACATAAAGAAAAGTGAAATAATTAAAAGTAAATAAAGGAATGCATCAACATCATTTAAATGTCACTAGGTTGATGACTTCGTCTAGTTCTCGAACATCAGGGCTTGCATAATGTTTAAGACGTTGGCCATTTACTTTAAATTGTTGTCCATCCTTTAAGTTTTTGATTGTCACTGCAGAATGCTTCGACAACTTTAAATGGGCCTGACCATCTCGATCACAATTTTCTTGGATGCAATTTTAAACGTGAGTTAAGTAAAAGTACCAACTGACCAGGATGAAATTGTCGACACAAGATGATGTTATCATGCCATCTCTTTGTCTTTGCCTTGTATATCATCGAATTCTCATAAGCACGGCATCGGATTTCTTCTAATTCCATGATGTCCAACAGTCTTTTCTTTCCAGCAGCATCATAGTCTAAATTCACCTGTTTAATTGCCCACATGGCCTTATGTTCAAGTTCGACAGGTAGGTGACAAGACTTTTCAAACACTAGTTGGTATGGTGACATCCCCAACGGGGTTTTGTAAGCGGTGCAAAGCGCCCACAATACGTCATGTAACCATGCAGACCAATCCTTCCTAGATAGATTAACCACCTTCTCAAGTATGTTTTTAATTTGACCATTGGATACTTCGGCTTGACCATTAGTTTGTGGGTGATATGTGGTGGCCATACGATGCTTCACACCATATCGCTTTAATGCAATTACCACTTGGTTATTATAGAAATGAGTGCCTTGGTCACTTGTCAACGCTCTCGATGTTCCAAACCTTGTGAGGATGTATGTGTGAAAGAACTTTAACACTGTCAGAGCATCGTCTTTTGGCACCACAATAGCTTCAATCCACTTTGAGACGTAGTCAACAGCCACTAAGATATACACATTTCCAAAAGAGTTTGGAAATGGCCCCATAAAATCTATACCCCAAACATCGAAGAGTTCTACCTCCATGATGAGTTGTTGGAGTATCTCATTACGGCGAGATATGGATCCAATGAGTTGACAATGATCACATTGTTGTGCAAAATTGTGAGCGTCTCGAAACAAATTGGGCCAATAAAATCCTGATTATAGGACCTTTGCAGCAGTCCTTGTTCCACCAAAATGACCTCCACAATGGGCATCATGGCAATGTCGTAAGATTGACATCATTTCTTCTTCAGGTACACAGCGACGAATGATATTGTCAGCGCATACCTTAAATAGGTATGGCTCATTCCAATGGTATTTGGCAACATCACGTATGAACCTAATCTTTCTGTAACCAATCGCACTCATAGGTAGCTTTCCATACACAAGGTAATTAACGACATCAGCATAGCATGGTGATGCGTCGACAAAAAATAATTGTTCGTCAGGAAATGCTTCGACAATCTGATTTGTTTACCCATTCTCACTCCCAGTTTTCAACTGAGACAAGTGGTCATCTACTTGATTCTCAGATCCTTTCATATCTCTAATTTCGATATCAAATTCTTGGAGGAGTAGGATCCATCTGATGAGTCTAGGTTTGGTGTCTTTTTTGTTGAAAAGGAATCTCAATGTTGAGTGGTCCGTGTAAACTGTAGTCTTTACGCCAACAAGATAGGAATGGAACTTGTCAAAAGCAAAGACTACTACTAGCAACTCCTTCTCCGTAGTAGTATAATTAACCTGCGCTTCAGTTAGAGTTTTACTAGCATAGTAAATAGAATAAAATACCTTTTCTTTTCTTTGGCCTAGGACAGCTCCTACAGCAAAGTCATTGGTGTCGGACATTAGTTCGAATGGTTGTGTCCAGTCTGGTGCGACGACAATTGAAGCTTGTGCCAATTGCTTCTTTATTGTTTTGAATGCATCCAGACATGCATCGTTAAACACGAACTTTTTATTTTGCTCCAGTAATTAGCATAAGGGTTTAACTATCTTGGAAAAATTTTTGATGAATCTTCGATAATAGCCAGAGTGTCCAAGAAAGCTTCTTATTGCTTTGACAGTGGTTGGCGGTGGTAATTTTTTGATGATTTCTACTTTAGCTTTATCAACCTCAATGCCCTGACAAGATATGCGATGGCCAAGGACAATGCCTTCAGTAACCATGAAGTGGCATTTCTCCTAATTCAGAATGAGATTTGTGTCCTTGCATCTTTTCAAATCAAAACTCTGTCCATAGATCGAGAAATCATCCATGAATACCTCGAGTGAGTCCTCAATCATATCTGATAAGATCGCCATCATGCACCTCTAGAATGTTGCTAGAGCATTACACAATCCAAACGGCATCCGTCGGAAAGCAAATGTTCCAAAAGGACATGTGAACGTTGTCTTTGCTTGATCTTCCGATGCAATGGCTATTTGGTTGTATCCAGAGTAGCCATCCAGGAAGCAATAATAGGCTTTTCTAGCTAGCCTATCTAGCATCTGATCAATGAAAGGTAGTGGAATATGGTCTTTCTTTGTCGCCGCATTTAGTCACCGGTAATCCATGCATACTCACCATCTAGTTGCGATGCGAGTAAGGATTAACTCATTCTTGTCGTTAGTCACGATTGTGAAACCACTTTTTTTAGGCACACATTGAATGGGACTTACCCAATTGCTATCAAAAATAGGGTATATAATGCCCGCATCAAACCATTTAATGATTTCCTTCTTTACCACTTCTTTCATTTTCTCATTAAGTCATCTTTGTTGTTCAATTGATTACTTCCCTTCATCTTCTAGTCGTATCTTATGCATTCAAAAAGAGGGACTAATGCCTCTGATATCTGTGATCCTCCAGGCTATGGCTCTTTTGTGTTCTTTCAGAATTGCGAAGAGCTTATCTGCTTATATTGCATCAAGGGATACGTTAACAATAACTGGCAGCGACTCGTTGTCACTAAGGAAGACATATTTCAAATGTGTTGGCAGTGGTTTTAACTCTGAGGTAGGAGCTTGCTCGACAGATGGTTTAAACACCGAGATTATCTTGTTAGACAAATCCAAAGACTCCATTTGCCAATTCTAACGTAGCTCACAATTGTTAACCTCCTCTTTGTCAACACAATCATCTAAAATGACATTTATAGATGTCACCGCATCATCATCAACCATTGTTGAACTTCTTGTATTAAATTATTCCAAAATAATCTCGTCCAACACGTCGATGTGGTGACATTGTTCATTGGATCCGAACGGTGATGCTTCAAACACATTGAAGGTTACCTGGTCATCATTATGGCGTATAACAAGTTCTCCTTTGAACACGTCGATAAGTGTTCGTCCCGTTGCCAGAAATGGTTCCCAAGAATTATGGGTGCCTCCTTGTCTACTTCGCAGTTTAGGATGATAAAATCAGCAGGGAACACCAACTTATCGACTTGAACAAGAACATCTTTTATTTATCCTTCAGGTTGTGCTAAAGACCTATCCACTAGTTGCAATGTCACCGCAGTGGGCTTCATCGAACCTATTCCTAATTTCTTAAAAGTGGACAAAGGCATCAGGTTAATACTTGCTCCTAAATCACATAAAGCCTTACCTAAATAATGATTCCCGATGGAGCATGGAATAGTGAAGCTGTCAGGATCTTTCATCTTGGTTGGCAACTTGTTTGTAAGCACAGCGCTGTACCCCTCTGTGAGCGAAATCGTCTTGATGTCAGACAATTTCTTTTTCTTTGATAACAGCTTCTTCATGTATTTCCCATAACTGGGTATCTGCACAAGAGCATCTATTAGAGGTATATTAATGTGCAATTATTTCAAAGTAGAAACCAACTTTTGATATTCTTTATCATGGACTTTCTCTTTGAATCGTTGTGGAAATGGAAGAGATATGGTCGTAGTAGGTTGTTGTGGATAACTTGGTAGTATCGACACTGGTTGTTGCATCGACAACTTTGTTGGGCAAACTGCAGGCATGAGTTATTCTACAGTTAGTTCCTCAACATTAATTTCTGCTTGACGTCTTTCAGCTACATCCTCCTCTTGTTGCTATGGTTCAGATGCGTCGACATAGTCTTTATCAGAAACGATTGGTCCCACCGTCTATTTTCCACTCCTTAGCGTGATTGCTTTGCAATGCTACTTCCCTCTTTGTGTTGGATTCTCAGTATCACTAGGCAGAGATCATGGTGATTGGTACTGAGATTAGAAGCCAACTGTCCAAGCTGGGCTTCCAACGCTTGTATAGAGGAAGAGTTGCCTTGTACTATCGCTTCAGTTCTTGTGATATGCTCGCACATCATTGCTTCAAGAGCAGCCATAGGATCCGACTTAGGTTGAGAAAACTACTGCTATTGATGCTGATGATGTTGTCCACACATTTGTGGTAATACAAACTGTTGTGGTTGTAATCGTGATTGTGGTTGCATCTGACTGTGTGATTGCATTTGTTCAAAACGAGAATTTATCTGTGAATTCTGATGATAATTCTACTGCGGATTGGCATTGTAACCTCCTTGTCTATAACCCCCTTGATTTGAGAATTTCCATATCTATACGTAGAAGTATTTTGATTCCCCCAAGATTGTTGAGAACGATTATTGTATGAGTTACAAAATGAACCCCCTCGAATGTTGTTAACATAATACACATTTTATGCATGTTGTGGGCAGTCTTCATAGCTATGATTGTCGTCGCAAATCTCACAGGAAAATATCGATGCATCCAATTATTGAGCTACTTGTAGAGGAGTAACTTCAGTTGTTCCTTTCATATTCTTTATGATGTTGGCTAGTGAAGATACCTGCACTAATAATGCAGAAATAACATCTAATTCAAGAAATCCAAGGTTAGTTTTCACCTGTACAGAACGAGAGATTGGATATTGGTAGTCATTCTGGGCAATCCTCTCTAGAATTCGAACAACTTCATTATAAGTACAATCCAACAATAGACCATTAGCTGATGCGTCGACAACATTTCTTGTCTGAGCATTCAAACCATTGTAGAAGATCTCTATTTGGGTCTCTTGCTAAATTCCATGCATTGGGCAGCGTCGGAGCAGAGTTTTAAAAAGCTCCCATGTTGTATGTAAATTCTCATCATCGAACTAATGATATGCAATGATGTCATTACGCAACCTTGCATTCATTGTCGGGGGTTGAAACTTAAAAAAAAACTGCATTGCTAACGCATTCCAAGATGTGATAGATCCTGTCGACAATCCTAAGAACCATGTTCTTGCTTTATCCTGCAACGAATAAGGAAATAATTGCGTTTTCAAGACATCAACAGGGACACCATGTTGACAAAGGAAGCACAAATAAGCAAAAAGGATTTCAAATGTTCTCGTGTGTCTTCATGCGGAAAACCTGAATATTGCCTATTTGAGTTGAGCATCTGAAACATCACAGGTTTCAGTTCAAAATTACCAGCCTGGATAGTCGGTCGTACAACCCCTGGTTGTAAATCATCGAGTATAGGCACAACAAAATCTCTTATTGTCCTATTTTGAACTTGTTCTTCTTGTGGACATGGTACTGGTATATCGTTAACAATTTGTGGAAGTACTGGAGGAATTCCTTCTTGTGCCAGCAATGGTGGCAAATTATTGTTATTATTGTTACTAGCCATTTTCCGTTGTTCTTGCCTTCTTCTCCGAAGTGTCCTTTCAAGCTCCGGATCAAAGTTTACAATGTCCTTAAGATTTCTCTTTGTGAACATGCAACAATTAAAAATATGAAAAAAATAATTAAAGAAATAACAACAGATTAGTAAAGATTAAAAGTTAAGAAGTAAAATTAATTGCAACTATAAAAGTAAACATCAAACAAATGCCATTCCCCGAAAATGGCGCCAAAACTTGATTTGTGTTTTTATGACACAACGATTGTGCAAGCATACACACGTCGATGCAAGTATAGTTGATAGACAAATCTATCAGATATCGATCCCTCAAGGAATGGGTTCTTGATGTCTAAATGTCGGAGCAATCAATATTGAAATTAAGTGCAATGTGAGTACTGATGTCAGTGCAGTATGTCAGATCTACACACTAAAATTAGATATCAATGTTAACGCAATCAAAGTCAAATGTCAGGTGTTAAATGTCAATGTACTGAAAGTAAATCAAATGTGTTGAGTGTTGAATATTTAAATTGCATAAAACGTAAAAGTGATTAAGTGTAAAGGGTAAAAATGGTTCACTGATTCTGCTAAGTTGCAACGCTGGATGCGTCGACAATGTAAAGTATAGATGAATTGTCGCTGCAATGAAGTCCCATTGACTTCTTACCAACAACAGCTCCCTACATAATCCCGACTTAAATACCCATAATCACTCCACCTCTCGGTGTGAGCAATGATGTTATCCAAGAACAAGTAATTTGTTCTTATCCCAGTTTTGAGCAGCTCTCGCCAAACCCACTTGTTAACCTAACCTGTCACCGCATCTCTCGATGTCGATGCATTGTAATTTCACTCTCGTGCTTAAAGCGGTTAAATCCAAGAATAAACAAATAAGCAGTGTAAAATAAGAATCGAAATGATATAACATTAACAGACACTCTCGTATTCATTTAATATCATCAAAATCCATCATTGTTAAGAAGAATTAAAGAGTACAACGAAGCTTACTATCTCTAGACTACTAGGCCTACTCCCTAATTGTTCCTCTTTCCTTGCATCAAACAGCTTCTCGTTAGAAGTGACTGCAGACTTGCTTCATTAGCTTCCCAATTCCCAGCTCAAATCTCCAAAATCACACAGAAATTGTAGAATTTAATCCTTTAGCTCTTGATGATTTCTTCATTCTTTGTTCGTCTATTTATAACCTCCAAAATGTTGCAAGTTTCAGCCTTCATTCTCAGATCCAGATCTAGATTTTTACAACTGTCAAAATTAGTTAGACTACAATTGCGCACTCACGCAGTTCTAGTATGTTCTGGAGAGATCTGCAAATTATCGCTGTATCACTAGACAGATTTTGAAATCATAATTGTAGCGACATCTGTGAAATTCCTGCGTTGGTGCTTCCAGATGTGGATTCAGCTTGATCCTACTCATTCAAGGTTTAATTGTAATGCGACGACATCTCTTGGTCGCAATCACCAGTTGATCTTGTAGCTGCATTCATTCAGTATTAAGCTTTTAGACTGAGTTCCTGCGCTGACAATAGTAAGACGCAATATATCGGCTGCTTGCATCGACAGTAGTAAAAAATGGATAAAAATAACAAGAATTTAAACTAACTAACAATGAGTTGGAAAATATGAAAATTAAATATAAACTCCTAATGATGCATGTTAAATGAAATACAAAAGAGACAATTAAGACACTAAATTAGGGAGAAAATCTATGTCATTTGTAGTACCATCAATGTAGCTGAAGGAAGTCAAGCAAAAGAAAATGAAGAGGAACCAACTGTAGTGCTATCGATACCTGTAGTTTGCCCAAATAAGTTGTCGACTCAACTTCCAATGTTGACACCACCGAGTTTTTCACAACAACCCAATGTTACTATACCTTTTCCTTTTCTGCAAAGATTTAAAGTGAAAGTCCATGATAAAGAATATTAAAGGCTTGTTTCTACTTTGAAACAATTGCATATTAATATACCTCTTGTAGATGCTCTTGTACAGATACCTAGCTATGGGAAATTTATGAAAGAGTAACTTTTAAAGAAGAAGAAATTATCCGAAATCGAGATGATTATGCTCACAGAGGGGTGCAGCGCTGTGCTTACAAATAAGTTGCCAACCAAGATGAAAGACCCTGGCAGCTTACCAATCCCTTGCTCCATTAGGAATCATTATTTAGGTAACGCTTTATGTTATTTACAAGCAAGTATTAATCTTATGCCTTTGTCTACTTTCAAGAAATTAGGGATAGGTTCGATGAAGCCCACCGTGGTGACATTACAACTTGCGGATAGATCCTTAGCGCAACCTAAAGGCCAAATCAAAGACATCCTTGTACAAGTAAACAAGTTCATGTTCCCTGCTAATTTTATAATCCTAGACTGTGAAGCAAATAAAGAGGTGCCCATTATCTTGAGGTGACCATTTCTAGCAATAGGATGCAGACTTATCGACGTATTCAAAGGAGAACTTATCATGCGTCATAACGACGAGCATGTGACCTTTAGTGTGTTTGAGGCATCTCCGTCCAGAAGTAAAGAGCAATGCCACCACATCAACATGCTGGATGAAATCATTTCGGAAGAATTCAATGCAAGAAGTCTAGCAGTGTTAGATGAAGATGCGGCGACATCCACTAAGGAAATCCTAGATGATTGTGTCGACAAAGAGGAGGTTAACAATTGTGAGCTGAGACAGAATTGGTAATTGGAGTCTTTGAATTTTTCTAACAAGACAATCCCAGTGTTTAAACCATCCATTGAACAAGCTCTTACCTTGGAGATGAAGCCATTGCCAATGCATTTAAAATATGTCTTTCTTGGTGACAACGAGACAATACCTATTACTGTCAACGCATCCCTCGATGCAATGCAGGAAGATAAACTCATTGCCATTTTGAAAGAACATAAAAGAGCCATAGCTTAGAGAATTACTGATATCAAAGGCATCAGTCCCTCTTTTTGCATGCACAAGATCATGCTAGAAGATGAAAAGAAGCAATCAATTGAGCAACAAAGACGACTTAATGAAAAGATGAAAGAAGTAGTGAAGAAGGAAATTATCAAATGGTTAGATGCGGGGCATCATATACCTTATTTCCTATAGTGATTGGTGAGCCCTGTCCAATGTGTGCCTAAGAAGAGTGGTTTCACGGTTGTGACCAACGACAAGAATAAGTTGATCCTTACTCACATTGCGACTGGCTGGCGAGTATGCATGGATTATTATCGACTGAATACGGCCACAAAGAAGGACTGCTTCCCATTGCCTTTCATTGATCAGATGCTAGATAGGCTAGCTGGTAATGCCTATTATTGCTTCTTAGACAGCTACTTTAGATACAACCAAATTGCCATTGCGACGGAGGATCAAACAAAGACAACGTTCACATGCCCTTTTGGAACCTTTGCTTTCCGACGTATGCCATTTAGATTGTGCAATGCGCCAGCAACATTCTAGAGATGTATGATGGAAATTTTCTCAGACATGATCGAGGATTCCTTAGAGGTGTTCATGGATGATTTCTCTATCTATGGACAAAATTTTGACCAATGCGCTGACAATCTGGTGAGAGTTTTGAAGAGATGCGAGGACACAAATCTAGTTCTGAATTGGGAGAAATGCCCCTTCATGGCAACTGAAGGCATTGTCCTCGGATATTGGAAATCTTGTCAGGGCATTGAGGTTGATAAAACAAAGGTAGAAATCATCAAGAAACTACCACCACCCACCAATGTCAAAGCAATAAGAAGTTTTCTTGGACATGCTGGCTTTTATAGAAGATTCATTCGAGATTTTTCCAAGATAGCTAAACCATTATGCTAATTACTGGAGCAAAATAAAAAGTTTGTGTTCGATGACAACTATTTGGACGCATTCATGACAATAAAGAAGTAACTGGTACAAGCCCCAATTATCGTCGCACCAAACTGGACGTAACCGTTTGAACTAATGTGCGATGCAAGTGACTTTGCTGTGGGAGCTGTACTTGGCCAACGAAAAGAGAAGGTATTCCATTCTATTTACTATGCTAGTAACACTCTAACTGAAGCGCAGGTTAACTACACTACCACTGAGAAGGAGTTGCTAGCAGTAGTCTTCGCATTCGACAAGTTTCATTCATATCTTGTCGGCGCAAAGATTATAGTATACACAGACCACTCTACATTGAAATATCTTCTTACAAAAAAGATGTCAAACCGAGACTTATCAGATGGATCCTACTCCTTCAAGAATTTGACGTTGAAATCAGGGATAGGAAAGGATCTAAAACTCAAATAGCTGACCACTTGTCTCGACTGGAAGTTGGAAGTGAAGATGGGCAGACGTCCTAAATTGTCGAAGTATTTCCAAACGAATAGTTATTGTTTGCCGACACATCACCCTGGTATGCTAATGTTGTCAATTACCTTGTGAGTGGGAAGCTACCAATGAGTATTATTGGTTACAAGAAGATCAGGTTTATACACGATGTTGAAAAATAGCACTGGAACGAGCCATACCTATTCAAGGTATGTGCCGACAATATTATTCATCGCTGTGTACATGAAGAAGAAATGAATTCAATCCTGCGACATTGCCATGATGCCCCTTGTAGAGGACATTTTGGTGGACCAAGGACTACTACTAAAGTCCTACAGTCAGGATTTTATTGGCTCACATTGTTTCGAGATGCCCACAACTTCGTACAACATTGTGATTGTTGTCAACACACTGGTTCAATATCTCAACGCAATGAGATGCTCCAACAACCAATCATGGAGGTAGAGCTCTTTGACGTTTTGGGTATCAACTTCATGGGACCATTTCCAAGCTCTTTTGGAAATGTGTATATCTTAGTGGATGTTGACTATGTTTCGAAGTGGATCGAGGCAATTACGGTGCCAAAGGATGATGCTCGGATGGTGTTGAAGTTCTTTCACACATACATCCTTACAAGATTTGGAACACCGAGAGCATTGATAAGTGACCAAGGGATTCATTTTTATAATAACCAAGTGGCAACTGCATTAAAAAGATATTGTGTAAAGCATCGTATGGCTACTACGTATCACCCACAAACCAATGGTCAAGCTGAGGTATCCAATCGACAAATAAAAAACATACTTGAGAAGGTGGTTAATCCATCTAGGAAGAATTGGTTTTCGTGGCTACATGACGCATTGTGGGCACTTCGCACTGCTTATAAAACCCTATTAGGAATATCTCCATATCAGTTAGTATTTGGTAAGTCTTGTCACCTGCTAGTTGAGCTTGAACATAGATCCATGTAGGAAATCAAACAGGTTAATATGGATTATGACGCTACCGGAAGAAAAAGATTGTTGGACATCACTGAACTGGAAGACATGCTTATGAGAATGCCGCAATATATAAGGAAAAGAGAAAGAGATGGCAAGGCAATATCATCTTGCATCGACAATTTAGCCCTGGTCAGTTAGTGCTTTTATTTAACTCACGTTTAAAATTGCATCCAGGTAAATTAAGATCAAGATGGTCAGGCCCTTTCAAAGTTGTCGAGGCATTCCAAAGCGGTTCAGTGACAATTGATAATGGATAATAATTCAAAGTGAATGGCCAATGTTTAAAACACTATGTGAGCCCAGATGTCAAAAAACCAAACGAGGTCATTAATCTAGTCACATTTAAATAATGTCAACGCATTTTTGTTATTTACTTTTATTTGTTTCACTTTTACTTTTGTTGTTTCAAATTCCTTACAGAAATAAAATTTGAATTTTTGTCGAAGCATCGAAGCACATATTGTCGACGCATTCTGCGATAAGTAAGCATTGTTTTTTTCAGCAAAAATCGTGCCGATTGATTTCTTTCTCTCCCAGCCGTTGGATCAAAAAAAACAGTACGATCTATAACCTGGTAATTAATGGCTACAGATGCAACGTTTCCCCGTAATTTTTCCAATCATCACGCTTAGGTTATAAAACCTCCCTCCTGCAGCTTCTTTTTCTCCTCACATTCTCCATTGTTGCTACAACTCGTTTTCTTCATTACTTTCATCCTTTCTTTTCTATTCACAAAGAACTCGTTTTTGTAAACTTCTCTAACTTTCTTTTTCTTTAATAATGGCAAAACCCGTGCCTCGAGAAACACTTATAAAACTCCTTCCAAGAACACTTCAACCACTTCTACTGTGGCTCTGCCCACACTACCACCCTCATCTACAAGCGCAATCTTGTTTCTGACGACTGCGACCAAAGACCACTACCAAAATACCATGTTAAAATGCAACCTCCATCCTGAAAAAGACCTACAACTTTCTCCACACCAGGCTCTAGGAAAGCATGTGCATCGTACCATAAGCTACCATGGGTGGGAATTCATTTACAAGCACCCTTCTGGTTACTCCTTACATTGGTCAGGGAGTTTTATGCCAACTTGGTGGATTCGGACCAAGAATTTATTTTTGTACGGGACGGGCTCATTCCATGGAGCACTGCATAGGTAAACGTGCTACTAAGGATTTCGAAGCAAGTGGATGACCATGCACCATTTATGCATTATTTGGACGATGATGGTATGGTACAGATGATGAAGGACCTAAGCATCAATGAAGCCACTTGAACTGGTAATGGCTTCCACAACTACACAATGCATAGAAGGTACCTTACAACCTTTTGCAAAGTTTGGTTCCATTTTATCAATAGTCACATCATGCCTTCAACCCATAGCACTACGGCGACATTAGACCGTATGTGTCGACTGCATTCTATCCTGCACCACCAACACATCAACATCGATGAGCTCATACACGCCCAAATCACAGAAGCAGCTACCAAACAGACTAGTATACTTCCTTTTCCCTCTCTCATTATGCTGCTTTGTAAACAAAAGGGCATTATGCCCAAAATGGTGAGAAGGTCTTAGACAACAAAGGTCCGATCAATGATATCTCTATTGAGAGGATGACACGTGGCCAAGATACACCAGTGGCCAAGGAAGCCTCCAAGAAAAGGGATAAAGGAAAGGGTAAAAAGAAGGTTGATCAACCTGATGCGTCGATAGAGTCCCAATTGGTGAAGAAGCTGGCCTTAATGGAAGTACACCTGGACCGCATCGATATGCGATCAATCCACACTAATAACATAGTGGATGACATGGATTTTAGGCTGCACAAATTTTATGCTTATATAAAGGTTTGGAACGAGGCCATTGTCACCG
The DNA here is from genome assembly GCA_005610355.1 of Gossypioides kirkii. Lineage (NCBI taxonomy): Eukaryota > Viridiplantae > Streptophyta > Magnoliopsida > Malvales > Malvaceae > Gossypioides > Gossypioides kirkii. The sequence goes on from CP032245.1 coordinate 19,390,485, forward strand.
CACTGAGCCAGATCAGACCTACTCCATTACCAGACTTCCCAGCTTTCCTATACATCTATCGACCGATGCAGTTCGCGTCTTTCGAGCAACCTACCATTGATGGTAGACCTACCCCTACACCAACTCGGATTCACATTTCCAATCATGAGAAGGATTACAGGCACTCGTAGGCTAATAAAGATTATTATCGCAAAATCCCCCACTTATTCGAGGATGAGTTCTCCAACAGTCTGGGCGCGAATATGGCTAAACGAGAGGTTGTTATGGAGGAGGATGTCGACGCAGTGGAATGCACTAACACTGGCCCAATTGAGACTGAGCAACGTGTGCACAAGGATGCGGATCAAGGGGATGATCACTTGAAGGATCAAGAAGAAAAAGGGAGGAAAGAGAAAATGAAAAGAAAGAACCTCTCGCGGTGCAGGAAGAGAAGGAAATAGATGCCCCGATAATGATTGTTGAGGATGTTGTGGGGGCATCCAGCTCAGACGAGGCTTAACCTACTGCGAGCCAGGCTGAGGTTATCACCAGCGAGGTAGAGGAGCTGAATCCTCTTACTATCGTGCCCTATGTGGCACCACTCGCAGAAATCCACCCATCAAAGATGACAATTGATGAGGCCACCACCCAACCCACCGAGGAGGAGCAATCTGCCGAACCGGTTAGTTCGAAGGATAAAAAGTGGAAAAGGCGCAAGGACAAGAAGAAGAAGCATCATGACGAGGGTAAGCGCCCAAAGAAGAAGAAGAAGACTAAAGCAGCTTCTGCATCGGCTGCTAACGCCTAAGTTGGTACATATTTTTAGTTAGTTTTATGCATTTTATTTTGTCACTGCATTCATTTTGTTAACTTAGTTGCATTGTAGTTGCATTTCCATTATTTCTGTATAAAATTGTGAGTGTATTGGGGACAATGCAGACATTAAGTTTGGGGGAGATAAAGTGAAATGGAAATGCATTTACACCTACATATTTAAATTTTATTTGTTTCTTCGGTTAATGAGAATTTACAAGATTTCAACTGAAATGTGCCTACAATTTTTATTTTGATGCGTAATTCTTGAATTGTTTGGATGCTGATGTGTACATTGGATGAATATGAATGAATGATAAGTCTGCTATTTTTGAATGAATGATTGGAATTGTTTCAGTAATGAATGATAGTGTTGATGTTTGAATCTTGAACTAACTAACCAGTTGCAGCAACATTATATTAATAAAAAACGCTCCAATGTGAGTGCATTGTGACTTTTTCAAGGGAGAACACTCGCTGCAGACTTTAGAAAATTCATCTAGCCAAAGGTTGTCGCTGCAAGAGTGTGTGTTGGCGCAATTACATGCCTCCTAGGGTTTGTTGCGCCCCATCATTACTACCCAGGAATAAAGGTAGAGTAATGCAATGACATCTCGCAGTCACTTAGAAAAGGGAAATGAGAAAAAGAAAGAAAAATAAAAGAGAAAAGAAAAGAAAAATGTTTCCATGAATGCAGTATTGGTTTAAGAAAGATTAAGATTCAAGGCATAATACTAGAATTAATGAAGTTGTAGTTTTAATTGTTCACAACTATAAATTGTCGGCGCATTATTCTATCATATGAATACAATTTGTGCATTAGGATTCAAGAAAATTCAAGTTGTGAGAATATTGATTGTGGTGACATTTTTGCTTGTAACTTTGCTAATTTTTTGTTTACTTGAGGACAAGTAAAAACTTAAGTTTGGGGTGTGATGGTATTACAAATGACATATATTTTCTCCCTAATTTATTATTTTAATTATCTCTTTTATATCTCATTTAGCATGCATCAAAAGCATTTTATACTCAGTTTTCATATTTTCTAATTCAATGCTAATTAGTTTAAATTCTTATTATTTTTATCTATTTTTGTACTAATGTGGACGCAAGCAGTCGATATATTGTGTCTTAGAATTGTTAGCACAGGAGCTCAGCCTAGAAAATCAATATTGGCAAAATGAAGCCACAAGATCAGCTTGGGATTGTGACCAAGAAATGTCGCCGCATTAAATTTGAACCTCAAATGAGTAGACTCAAGCTGAATTTACATCTGGAAGCACCATCACTGGGAGTGAAGCTCGACAATGCTATAGCAAAACCATCGAAGCAAAGGCACATTGCTGTGGTAAAGTGAGGCAGAATGGGGAATGCGGCCTGATGTTCTTTTTGGGTCTCAACAAGGAGTACTCTTGATCTTTAAGTATGTTTGTTATTTTGTTTAAGCAACGATTTGCACCCTTATTCTGACCAATTAAGGGATGAATATTTCTAAACTTTGTTTTATTTCTATGAATGAATTACTGATATCTTTTTATTTAATCTCTTCATTTGTAACACCCAAAATCCATAACCATCACCTGTTAAGGATCTTAGGGGTTTACAAAACTTTACAAAATAAAATTTTCATTACACATAAATCAATACTCATACCACACATCAAGATATCTATAATCCACATCAAACCATAATACCACAGCTATCAACCAAGTTATATCAATTATTCTCACCACGAGGCCTTTCAATTCATTTACAACCGGAACCATTACAATTCAAAACATCATTTCAACTAGTTGCACTCATCAAACTAGTTTGCAATTCAACTAAATATTATTCTCTTTTACAACATTTCAATTTAATAGAGGCCTGATTGAACTATGATTAACATCAAATCTCCAACAACAAGGGTCACACGGCCGTGTGTCTTAAACACACGCCCGTGTGCCCTATCATATACGCTCGTGTCATAAACCGTGGGCACACTCGAACCACCTTCACACGGTCGTGTCACAAATCGTATACCAGGCCCTGTGAGCATGTGAAATTACCCCACACACCCGTGTACGAGACCATGTGTTGGGCCATGTGTGATTTTGAAATAGGGCCATATGACCATGTCCCAGCCCGTGTGTAGCCCGTGTGAAACCTGCGCCTATTCTATTCAAGGCACATGACCGTGTAGTGACTCGTGTTCCAGGCCGTGTGTACCTATGAAATGTCCAGTTTAACATGTAAAATTTCATACAATTAACTGATATGTACTTAGCTTATTGATGGTATTACAATTAACATATATTTTCTCCCTAATTTAGTAATTGTCTCTTTTACATCTCATTTAGCATGCATCATAAGCATTTTATACTCAGTTTTCATATTTTCTAATTCATTGCTGGTTAGTTTAAATTCTTGTTATTTTTAATTATTTTTGTACTAATTTCGACGCAAGCAGCCGATATATTACGTCTTAGAATTGTCAGCGCAGGAGCTCAACCTAGAAAATCAATATTAGTAGAATGAAACCATAAGATCAGCTTGGGATTGCAACCAAGAAATGTCGCCGCATTGAATTTAAACCTCAAATGATTAGACTCAAGCTGAATTTACATCTGGAAGAACCAGCGCAGGAATATCAGAGGTGTCACCGCAATTACAATCATAGATTACGATCAGCAATGCAACGACAACCTGCAGATCTCTAAAGAACACACTAGATCTACGTGAGTGCATAGTTGTACTCTAACCAACTTTGACCGTTGCAAAAATCTAGATCTGGATCTGAGAATGGAGGCTGAAACCTGCAACATTTGAATGTTATAAATAGATGAACAAAGAATAAAGAAATCATCAAAAATTAAGGGATTGAATTCAACAAATTCTGTGTGATTTTGGAGATTTAACTAGAAATTAGGAAGCTGATGAAGCAAGTCTGTAGCCACTTATGACTAGAGGTTCTTGATGCAAGGCAAGAGGAACAATTAGGGAGTAGTCCTAATAGTCTAGAGATAGTAACCTTCGGTTGTACTCTTTAATTCTTCTTTAACGATGACGGATTTTGATAACATTAAATGAATACAAGAGTGTCTTTTAATGCTAGATCATTTTGATTCTTATTTTATGCTACTTAATTATTTATTATTGGATCTAACCACTTTAAGCACGATAGTGAAATTGTAGTTTGCCGACATCGAGAGATGCGGTGACAAGCTGGGTTAACAAGTAAGTTCGGCGAGAGCTGCTTGAGATTCGACTCCAATCACTTGTTCTTGAATGCACAACATTGCTCACACCGAGAGGTAGAGTGATTATGGGTATTTAAGTTTGGATTAAACTGAGAGCTGTTATTAGTAAGAACTCAAAAGAAACTTATTGCTGCGATAATCCATCTATACTTTACCTTGTCGATGCATCCAGCGTTGCAACTTAGCAGAATCAATGAACCATTTCTACCCTTTTACACTTGATCATTTTTACATTTCATGCATTTAAATATTCAGCACTCAACACATTTGATTTACTTTCAGTACATTAACATTTAACCTCTGACGTTAAACTCTGATTGCATTGACAATATTAACTATTTTAGTGTGCAGATCTGACGTAATTGCACTGACATCCTTACTCACATTTTACTCATTTTCAGTATTAATTACTCCGACAGTTAACATCAAGAACCCATTTCCTCGTGGGATCGATATCCGATAGAATTGTCTATCAACTATACTTGCACCGACGTGTGTACGCTTGCATAATCGCTGTAATGTTTCAGACGCGATCACTTATCACGATTCAATTTCCTATAAATATGCATCATATTTCTAACAATCCATATTCCTATAATTTCCATACTATTCACATTCACAAATTCATCTAAACAAACTTATTACCAATTCAAAATACATATCAAACACTCAAGTCACAACAAACATTCAACATCATCATAATTCATTCTTCTAAACTACCTTCATTCAAATGATTTAGTCAAACTCAAGAAAATATATAGTTTATCATCCTAGTACATGCCATATAACCAAGTGATTTAAAGTTTACAAAACAAGCTCCCGAGATAGTGTGATTTCTTCGAGACAATCCGATCTTCAAGCAGTAAAATAGAATTTACAAAACAACAACAATTATATAGGTAAGCCTTTCATAGCTTAGCAAGTTCATAGAGTTAAATAGATTACCAAACTTCAAGAGTTGTATAATCTAAGATCAACCAAACTGTGTAAGCTGTATACATCCATGGTTGGTTTCAATTCACATCTAATAACTCACAATGACATAGAGTCATCGGACCTTAAATCTGTAATAGGATTCATTTCCCATTTAATAGTCACGATGACACAAAGTCATCGAACCTTTAATTCTTAATAGGATCCATTTCTCATTTAATACTCACGATGACACATAGTCATCGGACCTCATAATCCGTAAAGGATTCATATACTCATGATGATACATAGTCATCGGACCTCATAATCCATAAAGGATTCATATATTCACGATGACACATAGTCATCGGACCTCATAATCCGTAAAGGATTCATATACTCACGATGACACATAGTCATCGGACCTTTTTCATTTACGGCTCAAAGCCAGTTAGCCTTTCCTTTCCTTTGTTACTGTCTTCCACACTTCTGATCATTGTTCCAACTCACAACAATTATTTACAATACAAGAATATACAATTTAAATTGGAATTTAACAATACGAACTTACCGGACAAAATTGCAGTTAAAGTGAACTTCAGGGACAAATTCGTAATTTTTCATTTTCCACGATCGGTGACACGATCTTGATCTATTATAATAATTTCACTCAATTATTTAAATCAACATGAATTTTTAATCATTTGATGTAAGCATTTTTGGTATTTTTACAAAATTGATCTTAACTTTTTACTTTATTCAATGTAGTCCTTTTGTTCAAACTTACAAATTAACCATTTTATTTTTTTAATTTCCAGCATGCCAAATGTTTATAAGTATTTCTACATCCCACTTTTTTCAATATTTCACCTCAAGTCCTTACAAATTTATTCATTTAACATAAAAATTACTAAAAATTACTTTACAAAATAATCAAATCTAACATCCAAGCTTATAAATCTTACATAAACTTCCAAGAACAAGCTTATTCATCAATGGAAAATTTTATAACATTTGACAGATTCACAAATTAGTCCTCGAGCTAGCTAGATTAAGCTAATACAGACTCAAAAACATAAAAATTACAAAAAACGGACGAAGTTTACTCACCCAATCAAAGACACAAAGTTTGGACGATGGTTTTCTCTTCTCCAACTTAGGGTTTTCAGTTTTTACAAGCTAAAAGAAAGGAATAAGATGACTTTTCATTCTTTTAATTTTAGCTTAAATTCATTTGTTTATAAATTTACCACTTTACCCTTTGTTCACACCTAATTTCAACCAAAATTTAAGTTAAGTTTGTCCACTCAAGTTACTAATGGTTATACTACCATTTAAGTACCTTTAATCATTGAAATTCAACTTTTACATCTTTTATGATTTAATCCTTTCCATTTAATTAACTATCCAAACGATAAAATTTCTTAACCAAAATTTAATAAGACACTAATGACCACGTAAATATTAATTAATTAATATTTACGATCTGACACATCGAAGTTGTGGCCTCAAAACCACCATTCCTGGGCATACTAAAAATAAACTAATCAGTAAATCCTCATTTTATTAGGATTTAATTGCAATTTACCAAAATATAAAGAGTTTCACAGCATTTCTATTATTAGGCCATTTAAAGAAGATCCAATTTCAAAATTGGTCCTTCAATTATATAAAATTTTGATTAAACAAACTTATTTTCAATTTAGTCCTAAACTAATTAGGATTAAATGAAGAAATAACCCAAACTTTAATGGAATCAATCATATCCACCACCGCTTGGACTTTTTGACCATGATTTAATTATCATTTTGGTCCCTTTACTATTTTTAATCAATAGCAATTAATTTTTACCTCTTTTACAATTTACTCCTTTTTCCTTAATTAAGCAATTAATCATCAAAATTACCTAACCAAACTTCAATTCACATTTAATAAGACTATAAATATTTAATAAAAATATTTACGGCCCTTAATTTAAAAAATGAGATCCTGATACCTCATTTTTTAAAACCACTTAACTTTTGAACTAAACCACTTATACTAACTTTTAACTCAATAATTAAAATTTTTCAATTCAAAATTTCATATAAAATTATTATTGACTTATTTAATTTAAACATTCATTATAAAAAAATTTCTTTTCGAATTTGTGGTCTCGAAATCACTGTTTTCGACACCACTGAAAAACGAGCTGTTATCAAGTAGGTTTGTGCAAATGTACATAGTCGTTATCAAGTAATAAGTAAGTATCGAGTTATCGTCTCCACAGGGATTGTTTGTATGTTTAATCAATTAATTGTAAAATTATATTAACAACTTGGTAAATAAAAACACAATATAGTTGGATAGGTAAATTGAGGACAAGTCTGCTGAAAACCACACCCTACTGCAATTACAAAGCTAGCACAAGAACAAGTACCCGTATGTCCCAAATCTACCGTTGGTGATACAACCAAATTTTCCTTAAGAGGAAATCCCAGTGGAGGAGTTCCAAAAATTCCCTTGCCATGATTCAATAGCCCTCTTGCAACAGTAGTAGAAGGCTGTCCAAAATATTGCTCAAAGAAAGAGTGCATTTCAGATCTAATGTCACCTCTTATTTCCCCTTTGAAATCCTCACAAAACTCCTTAAATCATACATCTAACTTTGCATCAAGCATAGCCTCAAGCTTAGTGTCGAGCTGGGAGAGCTCATGTTGCATCAAACTCAAATCCTTCTGTAAGTGAGTTTGTAATAGCCCGATTTTTAGTGGTGCCGAAAATAATGGTTTCGAGACCACAGCTCTGATGAGTAGAATAGTAAATTTATTTATTTAAATATTTTTGGTGATATATGCATCGTATTAAATTATGATTCAAAAATTTCATTGATTAGATAGTTAATTAAATAGAATGGATTAAATCATAAAAAGAGTAAAAGTATATATGTTTAATTAGAAGAACCAAATGAATAAATTAACCAAGGGAGTGTTAGTGGGTGGATTGGAATGATTTATATTGATTATAAATAGGTTTAATAAAGGTTAAAAATGGTTAGTTAAAGCTTAATGATGAAAGTCTCAATAATTACAAAATTATCATTTATATATATAAGAAATTAAAAGAAAGAAATTGAGAATTTCATTTCATTTTCTTTCTTCTTTCTTCTTTCTTCTTCACATGGCACAAAGGGGGAAAACTTAGGGTTTTCAATTCCAATCTTTGAGCTTTGATTTGGGTAAGCAAACCTTGATCGTTTTTAGTAATTTTTATGTTTTTGAGTCTGTATCAGCTTAATCTAGCTTATGCAAAGACTAATTTGTGAATCCGTCAAATGTTAGAAAACTTGTCATTGTTGAAATTGCTTGTTCTTGAAAGCTATTGATATCTTTGAATGTTTGATACTTGGATTAAATCTTTTTGTAAAGTGATTTTTGATGAAATTAGGGTTTAAGGACTAAAATGTGAAAATGGTGAACTTACATGTATTGTTATGAAAATAAATGTGTGAATGGGTTGAATGAACACCCAATAGAATTCAGCTATGGTTGGTTATGTGAGAAAATGGTTATTTTGCATGTTTTATGTTAAAAGGACTAGATTGAATAAAAGGAAACTAGTAGAGGTAAAACTGTAATTTTCCCAAAAGGACTAAATTGTGTTGAATGACTAAATTATGTAACTTAATGTGAGAATTGAATGATTTGTGAATGTAGACTACGATCATGCTACAGACCTCAAAAAAGAGAATTGACGGATTAGTCCCTAAAGTCTTTCCTAAACTACAATTCAGTCCGGTAAGTTCGTAATGTAAATCTTACTTAATATTCCTTGTATATATATTGTCAATGTTCAGCAAATCGGAAGAATTCGATATTGAAGATGATCAAAGAAATGAAATGCAAGAGATAGTACACTTTATGCCGTTGCAATAGTATCGACACGATGGGTGGGGTATCGTATGTGTTACGAGTCCTCGATAGCTCGTGTGAGCAGCATCGTGACTCAGAAAAGAGATATGGATCCTATATGGATTACAGGTCCTACGATGGCCGAGACTTATGCTTTATGCATACTTCTGACAGCTCGTGTGAGCAGCATCATTAGGAAACAGTTTACAGTACAGATAGACATCGTACCGATGGATGGGGTACCGCATAGGTTGCGAGTCCTCGACAGCTCATGTGAGCAGTATCGGGTACTAGTAACAGAAAGTTATGAACAGGAAGAGGAGTTGTAAATAACTCAAAGAGCAATGGAATTACGCTGGCTCGATGGAGTCATTGTTGCTTATTACCATGTTGGTATTTCTTAACTATCGAACTTACTAAGTTATAAAGCTTACCACAGTTATTGTTGTTGTTTTGTAGATCATTTTGCTGACTAAAGATCGGATCATCGTCATCTCTTGAAGTCACCCTATCACGGAGTTTGTCGGTCTTATGGCATGTACTAGGATGATATTAATCTTTTATGTTGAACTAAAGATGCTGAAATCTTACTATTTTGATTGCGTAAATGCATGAAGCACAACTTGGATGTTTAAGCTTATGATGCTTGTAAATACTTAGAAGTTATGTATGTTGTGTGATGCATGTGTTTGAGACATTGAACTTGTGTCTCGGCATAATTCTTGAAATTATGCATACTTGTTTCAGTAGAACTTATGCATGTATCAGTAGAAGTACAGAGTAGGAGAGAGGTTGTTCTCTGACTTAAGCTGTATTGATAGTTGAATTACAAGTATCGGTAGTTTTTAGCATAGAAGTATCGGTAGTTGGTATACATATATCGATAGAAGTTGCAGGGTGAAAATTATTGCTCTCTAGAGTTTTTGGTATCGGTAGATGCATGACTTGTATCGGTGGAATCATACTTGTATCGGTAGAGCTAGCACAAGTACCGATAGAAATCTGCACAGTTTCCAAATTGTTCACCGACTTGACTACTACCGATACTTGACCATCAGGTACCAATAGAAATCTCCTAAATTATTGGAAATGCCATTTTTACCCTTGATGAAATTGTGTTATGATTAAATATTGATCTAGAATGTGAGAAGTGAATTTTAGTATTGAATAAAGATGAAGATATTCGGATATTTTTAAAAAATGAATAGTATTAAATGAATAGAAAACATCGGAATCCCAATCGGTAACGGTGTTCGGGATTTGGGTATTATATTTAGTGGTATCAGAGCTTTCGATTTAGTCATTTCTTAGATAATCATAATTGTATTAAATGATTTCGTAGTACATGTCATATGAACCTGTGATAGTGTGATATAGATAAATCCGATCTAATCATAGTTTTTACAAAGAAAAGTAAAGATGCCTGAATCTAAACGAGATGAGACTAATGAAGTAAACAGCAATGACCTGACAAGTGATACCGAGGCTAGTCATGGGGTCCCTATTATACCAATGACAGAAAGCGAAGCTAAGAACATGTTCTTAGGCTTAATGGGATAATGGTTCTCGAAATTTATGTAGAATAATCGAATGGTGCCACCTACTCCACCCCCAGCTACACAGCCTCTACTCGATCGACGGTACCTCTTGTAATGCCTCCACCTCTTCCGGTGATTGAACAAAGGCATTGTAATCCAACAGATAGGGTAAAAAAGTATGGGGTAGAGGAGTTTCGCGAAAATGTTAAGGATGATCGATCCAGGGCCGAGTATTGGTTGGAAAATACCTTGAGGATACTAAATGAAATAGCTTGTTCGCCCGAAGATTTTGTAAGGTATGTCGTTTCGTTGCTAAAAGGAGAAGCTTATAATTAGTGGCAATGATCGTAGCAGTGATACTAAAAAACGAAGTTACTTTGGAATTTTTCCAGATAGAGTTTAAAAAGAAATTATCAGTAAGAGATATCTGGATAAGAAGAAGAAAGAATTTCTGGAATTGAGACAGGGAAATAAGATTGTAGCAAAATACGAACGGGAGTTTGTATTTCTCAGCAAGTACGCATGAGAGATCATACCCACTAATGAGGCTATATGTGTCCATTTTGAAGACGGTTTGAGTGATGAGTTAAAGATGATGGTGAGTGGTTTAGAAATTCATCCATTTTTCGTTTTGGCAGATAGAGCACAAAAAATGGGAGAAGTGTACAACCAAAAAAGACAAAGAGAGAAGAGACTTCGAGATTTTGGGAAGAAAAATCCCACCAGAACCTTTTCAATGCCACCACCGATGAAATTCAGAGATAGTGAAGTCTGAGGAGCAGCCTATTCTAGTTTTCTAAGTAGAAGCCGATCGATACCACTAGAATCCAGATTTAAAAATCGACCGACTGATAGTGTGGCAAGTGTTCGTAATGTGCCAACACTAGTGTGTGAGCATTGCAAAAGAATTCATTCAAGCGAATATCAGTTAATTAAAGGAGCTTGCTTTAGATGTGAAAATTCCGATCATTTCATATGGAATTATCCGATGAACTTGGAAGCAAAGGAAGATCGGAGTGTTAACCCTCTGGTTACACTGCAAAAAGGCAAACACCCAAGGCAGAGTAGCGGTGCAGGTGTAAATCGAAGTGAACAGAGAGATAGTGAGAGCAGGTTTGAAGCTCAAGCACCTGCATGGACTTATGCCATTCGAGCTAGAGAAGAGGCTACTGCTCTTGATGTGGTGACTGGTATATTCTATTTTTTTAATGACATTGTATGTGCTTTGACTAACCAGGATCAACTCATTCATATATTTGTATTGCCTTAGCCATTGATAAGAAATTGGTCATTGAATTGAATGAATTTGATGTGCAAGTCACAAACCCTTTGGGTCATTATGTCATTGTTAACTTGGTATGTCGTAAATGTCCACTGAAAGTTCAGGGATGTAAATTTTTTGCTAATCTAATGTTGTTGCCATTCACCGAGTTTGATGTGATCTTGGGTATGTATTGGTTATCTAAGCATGATTGATAGTAAATTGCAAGCAAAGACAAATTAGCTTGAAATGTCCGACAGGTGAAGTAATCACAGTGGAGTCCGACAGATTGAACAGTGAAACCAGGGTGATTTCGGCTATTTCGTCACAGAAGATGGTTCATAGAGGCTGTAAAGCATTCCTGGCATACACACTTGATACTCGGGGATCGGGAACATAATTGGATCAGGTATCAATTGTTAAAGAGTATACAGATGTGTTTCTAGAAGAACTACTGGGTTTGCCACCAGTTAGAGAGGTAGAGTTCGATATTGATTTACTACCTAATACCGCTCTGATCTCTATTCCACCGTACAGAATGGCACCAACCGAATTGAAAGAGTTGAAAGCTCAGCTGCAAGAATTGTTAGATAGAGGGTTCATATGACCCAGTGTATCACCATGGGGTGCGCCCATAATATTCGTAAAAAAGAAGGATGGATCGATGCAGATGTGTATAGACTACAGGCAGCTAAATAAGGTGACGATCAAGAACAAGTATCCATTACCTCGGATCAATGAGTTATTTGACCAGTTAAAGGGTGCAACCGTGTTCTCCAAAATAGACCTTCGATCAGGTTATTATCAGATGTGAGTGAAAGATTGTGATATAATAAAAACGACATTCAGAATTTGGTACGGACATTATGAGTTTTTAGTTATGCCATTTGGGTTGACTAACGCCCCCGCATCATTTATGAACTTAATGAACAGAGTATTTCAGCCTTAGTTGGACAGGTTTGTGGTTGTGTTTATTGATGATATATTAATTTACTCCAAGATAGAATCAGAGCATACTCAGCATTTGAGAGAGGTATTACGGATTTTGCGAGAAAAATAATTGTATGCAAAATTTAGTAAATGTGAATTCTGGCTTCGAGAAGTTGGATTCTTGGGTCACGTAGTATCTTCGAAAGGAATACGTGTTGATCCAACCAAAGTCTCAGGTATTCTTGATTGGAAGGTACCGAAGAATGTCTCTAAGTTACGCAGTATCCTAGGATTGGCAGGTTATTATCGTTGATTCGTGAAAGACTTTTCCATCATAGCCTTACCGATATGAGGTTGCTACAGAAAAACATTCAGTTCGTGTGGTCTGAAAAGTGTCAGCAAAGTTTTGACCAGTTGAAAAAGTTGTTAACTGAAGCTTCGGTCTTATCGCAACCAGAGACGGAAAAAGAGTTCGTTGTTTATAGTGACGTATCTTTAAGCGGATTAGGGTGTGTTTTGATGCAAGATGGGAAAGTGGTAGCTTATGCTTCCCGACAGTTAAAATCGCATGAAAAGAATTATCCGACTCATGATCTAGAGTTAGTTGTTGTAGTTTTTGCATTGAAAATTTGGCGACACTACCTTTGTGGGGAGAAATGCCATATATTTACAGATCACAAGAGTTTGAGATATCTGATGGCATAGAAGGAGTTGAATTTGCGATAGTGTTGATGGTTAGAGCTGTTAAAAGACTATGATCTGGTGATCGATTATCATCCAGGTAAGCCCAATGTTGTAGTTGATGCCTTGAGTCGAAAATCGATGTTTTCTTTGAGAACAATGAATGCCCACCTGTCATTGGAATGCAATGGTTCTATCACCATGGAGCTTAGGATGAGGCCATTATTTTTACAACAAATTCAAGAATTACAGAGAAAGGATCCAAAGCTCATGGCTAAAAAAGAGCAGATGCAGAATGAAGTTACCACAGGGTTTACAATAGATTCAGAGGGTATGTTGTATTATAGAGGCAGAGTATGTATTCTGAATGATTCAGATTTGAGATGAGACATTCTGATGGAAGCTCACAGCAGTACTTATTCCATACATCCGGGGAGTGTAAAAGTGTATAATGACCTGAAGAAATTGTATTGGTGGTCAGGAATGAAACAAGAGATTTCAGAGTTTGTGACTAAATGTCTTATATGTCAGCAAGCGAAAGCCGAACACTAGGTGCCATCTGGGTTACTACAGTCAATTTCCATCCTGGAGTGGAAATGGGAACGAGTCACAATGGATTTTGTCACAGGACTTCCGGTAACACCAAGAAAGAAAAATTCAATTTGGGTAATTGTATATAGATTGACGAAGTCAGGTCATTTCATTCCCATTTGGGTAGATTATCCACTTGAGAGATTAGCTGAGTTATACGTGTCTGAGATTGAGCAACTACACAGAGTACCAGCCTCTACCATCTCCGATAGGGATCCACGCTTTACCTTGAGATTTTGGGGTAAGCTACAAGAAGTTTTAGGGACCAAGTTGAATTTTAGTACTGCATATCATTCGCAAAGAGATGGTCAGTCAGAGCGAGTGATACAAATTATTGAGGATATGCTACGATGCTGTACACTTGAGTTTGAAGGAAGCTGGGAAAAGTATTTGCCGTTGGTGGAGTTTGCATATAATAATAGCTACAAATCTAGCATTAAATGGTCGAAAGTGCAGGACACCTCTGTACTGGTCAGAATTGAGCGAGCCTAAGTTGATTGGAACCGATTTAGTTCATGAGACTGAAGACAAAAGTGCAGGTAATTCGTGATTGTTTGAAAGCAACGTCTGATCGACATAAGTCGTACGCAGATCTTAAAAGGAAAGATATAGAATTTGCTATAAGAGACAGAGTTTTCCTAAGAGTTTCACCTTGGAAAAAGGTGTTACGGTTCGACAGAAAGGGAAAGTTGAGTCCACGGTTTATTGGGCCGTATGAGATCATAGAACGGGTTGGTCCTGTAGTATAATAGTTGACTTTACCGCCAGAATTGGAGAAGATTTATAATGTATTTCATGTTTCGATGCTGAGACGGTATAGATCGGATCCTTCTCATGTGATTGCACTTTGTGAGGTTGAGATACAACCAAATTTGTCGTATTCGAAAGAACCGGTGAGGATTTTGGCTCGCGAAGTGCAAGAGTTACGAAACAAAAGGGTACCATTAGTGAAGGTACTATGGAACCAATACGGGCTTGAGGAAGCTACTTAGGAGACAGAGTCTTCGATGAGGTCACAATACCCTAACCTGTTTACTGATAAGATTTCGGGACGAAATTTCCTTAAGGAGGAAGAGTTATAATAGCCCGATTTTTAGTGGTTTCGAAAACAGTGATTTCGAGACCACAGCTTCGATGAGTAGAGTTGTAAATTTATTTACTTTAAATATTTATGGTGATATATGCATCGTATGAAATTTTGATTCAAAAATTTCATTAATTAGATAGTTAATTGATTAGAAAGGATTAAAACATAAAAAGGGTAAAAGTATAGATGTTTAATTAGAAGAACCAAATGAATAAATTAACCAAGGGAGTGTTAGTGGGTAGATTGGAATGATTTATATTGATTATAAATTGGTTTAATAAAGGTTAAAAATGGTTAATTAAAGCTTAATGATGAAAGTCTCAATAATTACAAAATTATCATTTACATATATAAGAAATTAAAAGAAAGAAATTGAGAATTTCATTTCATTTTCTTTCTTCTTTCTTCTTTCTTCTTTCTTCTTCACATGGCACAAAGGGGAAAAACTTAGGGTTTTCAATTCCAATCTTTGAGCTTTGATTTGGGAAAGCAAACCTTGATCGTTTTTAGTAATTTTTATGTTTTTGAGTCTATATCAGCTTAATTTAGTTTATGCAAGGACTAATTTGTGAATCTATCAAATGCTAGAAAACTTGTCATTGTTGAAATTGCTTATTCTTGAAAGCTTTAATATATTTGAATGTTTGATATTTGGATTAAATCTTTTTGTAAAGTGATTTTTGATGAAATTAGGGTTTAAGGACTAAAATATGAAAATGGTGAAATTACATGTATTGTTGTGAAAATAAATGTGTGAATGGGTTGAATGGACACCTAAGAGAATTCAATTATGGTTGGTTGTGTGAGAAAATGGTTATTTTGCATGTTTTGTGTTGAAAGGACTAGATTGAATAAAAGGAAACTAGTAGGGGTAAAACCGTAATTTTCTTAAGGACTAAATTGTGTTGAATGACTAAATTATCTAACTTAATGTGAGAATTGAATTATTTGTGAATGTAGACTACGATCGTGCTACAGACCGCGAAAAAGGGAAATTGGTGGATTAATCCTTAAAGTCTTTCCTGAATTACAATCCAATCCGATAAGTTCGTAATGTAAATCTTACTTAATATTCCTTGTATATATATTGTCAATGTTCAGTAAATCGAAAGCATTCGGTATTGAAGATGATCAAAGAAATGAAACACAAGAGATAGTAGGCTTCATGCCATTGAAATAGTACCAACACGATGGCTGGGGTATCGCATGTGTTATAAGTCCTCGACAGCTCGTGTGAGCAGCATCATGACTTAGAAAAGAGATTGGATCCTATATGGATTACAGGTCCTACGATGGCTGGGACTTATGCTTTATGCATACTTTTGACAGCTCGTGTGAGCAGCATCGTTAGGAAACAGTTTACAGTACAGATAGACATCGTACCGATGGCTAGGCTATCGCATAGGTTGTGAGTCCTCGACAGCTCGTGTGACCAGTATCGGGTACTGGTAACAGAAAGTTATGAACAGGAAGAGGAGTTGTAAATAACTCAAAGAGTAATGGAATTACGTTGCCTCGATGGAGTCATTGTTGCTTATTACCATGTTGGTATTTCTTAACTATCGAACTTACTAAGCTCTAAAGCTTACCATAGTTATTGTTGTTGTTTTGTAGATTGTTTTGCTGATTGAAGATCAGATCATCGTCATCTCTTAAAGTCACACTATCGCGAAGTTTGTCGGTAGATTTGCTTCACTTGGTCTTGTGGTATGTAGTAGGATGATATTAACATTTGATGTTGAACTAAAGATGTTGAAATCTTACTATTTTGATTGTGTAAATGCATGAAGTACAACTTAGATGTTTAAGCTTATGATGCTTGTAAATACTTAGAAGTTATGTATGTTGTGTGATGGATGTGTTTGAGACATTGAACTTGTGTCTTGACATAATTCTTGAAATTCTGCATACTTGTTTCAATAGAACTTATGCATGTATCAGTAGAATTACAGAGTAGGAGAGAGGTTGTTCTCTGACTTGAGCTGTATCAATAGTTGAATTACAAGTATCGGTAGTTTTTAGCATAGAACTATCGATAGTTGGTATACATATAAAGGTGGAAGTTGCAGGATGAGAATTTTTGCTCTCTGGAGTTTTTGGTATCGGTAGATGCATAACTTGTATCGATAGAAATCATACTTGTATCGATAGAGCTAGCACAAGTAACAATAAAAATCTGCACAGTTTCCAAATTATTCACTGACTTGACTACTACCGATACTTGACCATCAGGTATTGATGGAAGTCTCCTAAATTATTGGAAATATCATTTTTACCCTTGATGAAATTGTGTTATGATTAAATATTGATCTAGAATGTGAGAAATGAACTTTAGGATTGAATAAAGATGAAGATATTCGGATATTTTTAAAAGATGAACAGTAGTAAATGAATAGAAAACACTTGAATCCCAACCGGTGACGGTGTTCGGGATTTGGGTGTTACAGAGTTGCCACACCATCACCGATCATGAGGATCAACAGGCTCTAATACATTTGATGAAGTTGTTAATTGAAGAAGCTAATTTCCAAAAAAGAATGAGCAAAGAAAGAAAGCTCGAGAGAGTTGAAGAATCAGAGAGAAAAGACTAAGAAGAAACAATTCTGTATTTTCATAACTACCTTTCCTCTAATGGTTTGGCTAAAAAAAGAAACAACAAATTCAAATCAAACACCCTGGCATCAGTCAAAATGCAGCGTACAACTAATGGACTAAAACCAAAATACTCAACAAGTATCAGTCAAAATACTAATAGAATTACAAAGATTGGTCGTTAATTTACCGTTAGGCTAATAACCTCATAACAAATAGCAGACCAAATACTCAACAAGTTAAAGCACAATCAATTCAGTAATTACATACTTGAAAATAAGCGTTCAGACAACAGTTAAAACATTTAATCATCCAATTTTTTTTCTTCATTTTCGACCACAGTAATTTGGTAAAAATAACACACAAACTTAACAACTAAAACTCGGTTTAACATCTCATACAATCGAACATCACCTACATGCATAACCATAAATTAAACATGAGAAATTAACAAAGTTACCTTTGAAGAATTCACAAGTTTCTCCAAGTTAGAAGTTATTTGCACAATTTATTTCGTTCCTTTTCCACAATTGCTTTCCCTCACTTCTTTAGCAAAATTTTCCAAGGAAATTATAAGTTTTAAACAAGCAAACAATGGCTTCCCACACGAGTACTTGGTCTCTCTCTTCCTTTCTTTTGAACACCAAGGAGAAAGAACAAGTTTCCATATTTTCTTTTGTTTTGTAGGTTTTAGAAGAACTTTATTAATTAGTTAATTTTTTAATTAAATTAATATAAAACATACTTAACAAGTTTGGTGGCTGTCAACTATCCCCACCACCGCTTAACATAATTGAAAGGGTCCAATTACTCAATTGGTCCTTCAATTAAATAATCAAGTTTTATTTCAATTAAACCTTATTTCATTAAGGCCTAATAGCAATTAACCTAAAATTTAATGGGATTTAATGACATCCACCATCACTTGGACTTTTGAAAATGGTATATTCACCATTTTGATCCCTCGGGTATTTAAAATCCATAACGATTAATTTTTACCACTTTTACAATTTAATCCTTGTACTTTATTTAACTAACCAATCACTAAAATTTATGAACCAAATTTTAATTACTTATATAGAAACTCTATAAATATTTGATAATAATATTTACAGGCTTAGTTTATAAAAATGAGGTCTCGTTACCTCATTTTCCAAAACCACTTGTACTTAGCTAATTGTTGAATAATATTTATGGACTCGACCATTGAAGAACAAAATTTCAAAATCACCATTTTTGGCACCACTAATAATCGACTCATTAATATGAGGATTGATGTGTCTATTGTCAAATTAATATGGTGATGTGAGAACAACTCTTAAAGGTGAGTAGTGCTCAATACGCATTTGGTGACTATGAGAGGCACTACATCTTTTGAACTAGCAAACTTTTGACTATTTGTGTAAGGCATTGGAAAGGGCCTATGTGATTTGTCATATGTGAAAAGATAGATCTGTAAATAAAATTCGTGCTAAGATGAGACCTTG
Source organism: Gossypioides kirkii (assembly GCA_005610355.1). NCBI lineage: Eukaryota > Viridiplantae > Streptophyta > Magnoliopsida > Malvales > Malvaceae > Gossypioides > Gossypioides kirkii. The sequence continues at coordinate 19,409,485 of CP032245.1, forward strand.
GCCCCTAGAGTAAACCTTGGAAAAAAATTGGTGTATGATTAGGATCTATCAAATGTGAATGAGGTGATCTTTGTAGTTGAAACTTATAAATGGAAGTGATATTTATGTTTCTTATTAAGTACATGCGACTCATTCTTAAGACCTAGTGATCCTTATATGAGAGAAGTTGAATGTTAGAATTTGTGGATATATATACCTTGGATGCAATTTTGAGAAAGGAATTTGAAATATGTAAAAGTGTGACATACATACTTAATTGATTTGCATTAAGGAACAACTTCAACTCCTAAAAAAATAAAGATAAAGCAAAAGGAAATGTGATAAAGAATGAACGTGTGGATGCGGAAGATGGATCATAAAGTTTGTTTAAGTCGCTAATTTGACTTAGGGCTCTAGACGTTTGAAAAAATTCGGATTTTGACACAACTTGAAATGCAAACAAATCCAAATTAGATCTAAGAATTTAAAAAAATAAAGGAAGAAAATAAAATAGATAATTAAGATGAAAACAAAAATTAAATAAATCAAAGATTTGAAAATTAAATAGGAACAAAATACAAAAACGAATAAAATAAAACCGATAGATAGAAAAGATAGAACATGGCATGTAGAAGTCTTAAGAAGCCTTGGAATCAAGAAGAATCCACAACTCCCTTCAAACGGCTCTAATTTTCCCTCCAAGAAAAAAAACTTGGCAAGAAAAAAAAATTGAAAATTATCCCCACAAGTTGAAAAGATTGTTAAAACCCTTCTTAATGAAAACTCAAGAGAAATTGTTGAAAGAAAAATTTAAAGAGAATTTATTCATTCAAAAGAGAAGTTGAATAATAATGAATTGTGTGAATTGTGTACAATGAAAAGGACTTTATATAGGCTAGCTAAATGAATCTAAATATAACTCTTAAGTATACTAGAACTCTAATTAATCTAAACAAAAAGTAGTTTTACACTAAACTTTCTTGTTGAAATAACACTCCTAAATAACTTAAAATACTTAATAATTATCAAAATTTTGGAATAAAAAATAATAAAATAATAAAGATTGATAAATACAATATTAGGCTCATATTTAATAAAAATTAAGCTTAAAACCCGAACCCAATATGAAACGTTTAAGCTTATAGGATTGATTGGGGTTCTTGAAGGGGAACGCTTAAGCTTGTTAACATTTTCCACATGGGTTTGTCATCATATATTGAGAGTTAATGCCCACGAAAAAAATTAGTCCTTTTTATTTCATCCTTGCTCCAAAATCCATCGTATTGAAGTTTCAACTTTTCTTCTCGATTTTTTTTTTGTAATAAAGTCTAGAACGAACAAATTGAGTTTTGACTTTAACTGCTTGGATTTGGACCTCGTGATTGGTCCTCAATCTAGTATGCTTGAAAATATTAAATGTTTTCGATTTTGGGGAATAGGACATATAACATCCTAATCTCCAAATAAAAGGTCAATGATCTTGAGGAATGATGGAACAATTGAAACAGATGAAAAAAATGGGAGTGACTCCACACCCTCGTTCAAAGAAAGGAATGACGTGAAATTTGTCGTTGTGGGAAAGCATTGATGGTTAAATTGTTGGATTTACGATTATGGAAAACATGAAAGTAGTAACGATAGAATCTTTAAAAATTTTCATACAATAGAATCCACTCATGATGTCTATTGCAATAAACCACCATAATCTAATTACCAAGAATGATTTTTGTCTAATGCCACAAGAAAACTATAGTACATTGAATACGTCGGGAGTATTGATGGGGTTCGAAGTAGAAAGACAAAGGAAATTTGAAGATAGGAGAAGAATAAGAGAAGAATTTCAGAGAAAATTCAAATTAGAAGAAGAGAAAAACTGTTCTGTAATTCAATAACTGCCAAAACTATAACTATTTGGCTAATAAAGGCAACAACAATGGATACTAAGCCAATACTTAAACGTATCGTATAGTTAATACAAAACTCCCTATTTTATCCCAAGCAACTAATCTCTATACGCACCGTATCAATAATGTCCTATACATCAACTAAACGCACCATTTAAGTAATTCTAATATTACTAACTACTTTAACAGAATTATCCCACATCAAATACCCCTTCCCTCCAAACGATCCTTGTCCTCAAGGATCAAAATCAGGAAACCTCTGTTGAAAATCAATCCATTTCTCCCAAGTGGAATCTTCGGGAATGTATTGGCCCACTCCACCAGCACCTCAGTCACTGGTTGGTTACCCTGCTTAACCATTCTGCGATCAACAATTCTGACTGGTGTCTTTGCCCAAGCTCCATATCCTTCGACAGGTGATAGTGTAGCAATATTGGGAGCTGATCCAATATGTTTCTTAAGTTTTGAAACATGAAATGTAGGATGGATCTGAGCTCCAGATGGCAATATGAGAGTATAAGCCACTTGGCCTCGTCTAGCAGCTATAGGATATGGACCAAAATACCTCGGAGCCAATTTCTGATTACCTCTCCTCCTGATGGAATGTTGTCTGTAGGGTTGCAGCTTCAAGTAAACCAAATCCCCAACCTTAAATTCCCTCTCTGACCTTTTCCTGTTAGCCATGCTCTTCATTCTTTCTTGAGCTTGTTTCAGATGAAACTTTAACATGTTCCTAGCCACTTCCTTTTGCTGTAAACTTCTATCTGCTACAGCTACTGAAGATGCTCCCGCCAAGTAAGGCAAATGACTAGGTGGCTCTTGGCCATAAAGAGCTTCATAAGGAGTTATCTTGATGGATGAGTGGTAAGTGGTATTGTACAACCACTCAGCCAATGGAAGCCACTATGACCATTCAGAAAGGTGCTCTCTAGTCATACAACGCAAATACCCCTCCAAACACCTATTCAACACCTCAGCCTGTCCATCAATTTGGGGATGGTAAGCTGTGAACAAGTGAAGTTTTACCCCCAAATGCTTAAACAGAGATGGCCAAAAGGAGCTAATGAAGACCTTGTCACGATCCGAGACAATACACTCATGCACACCATGCAATTTATAAATCTACTCCAAATATAACTAAGCTACCTGTAGGGCAGTAAAGGGATGTAATAAAGACATAAAATGCCTATATTTAGTGAGCCTATCCACCACCACCAAGATAGTATCCTTCCCCTTTGATGTAGGAAGGCCCTCAATAAAATCGAGACTCATTACTGACCAAGCTCGATCAGGAATAAGCAATGGTTGTAACAAACCAAGATAAGCAGATGTGTTATGCTTGCACCTCTAACATACTTCACACTCCCTAACCCATCTATTCTCATCAATAGAAAGTCCCTCCCAATAAAGAAGCCTTGAAATATTGTGTCTAGTTGCATGGACACCAAAATGACCTCCTGCAGCTTCACCATGAAATAAATCAAAGAGTTGTTTTCTCAACCCCAAATCTTGTCCAACAACCACCTTGTCCTTTCTCCTCAAGATATTCCCATCCCAAGTGTATTTTGCTTGTAGTTGAGGATCCTGTTGCATGTCAAAGACAGGAATTTAAAATTTGTTCCCACACCTCAAACCATGTTAAACTGCCTGCACTCTTAAATAATTCACCAATAGGCAAATGCTCCATTCTAGACAAAGCATCAACAACTAAATTTTGGCTACCCTTCCTGTATGTGACTGAATAATCATACCCCAACATCTTGACAACCTACTTCTGCTGGTAAGGTGTAATTGCTTGCTTATCAGTCAGGAATTGCAAACTTTGATGGTCAGTCTTGATGCTGAAGTGCCTACTAATCAAGTACGGATGCCATTTTTTAACAGCCAACAACACAGCAAGCATTTCTTTGTCATAGATGGACAAAGCTTGATGTCTAACTCCCAACCCTTTACTGAAGAAAGCTATAGGCCTACTTTTTTGTTGCAAGACTGTCCCTACACCATATCCACAAGCATCAGCCTCTACACAAAACTCCTCCCTAAAATCAGGTAAAATCAACATAGGGTGCAGTAGTCACAGCTTGTTTAAGCTGATCAAAAGCTTTTTGCTATCTGTCAGACCAACTCCAAACTATTTCCTTCTTAAGCAAGGCAGTCAAAGGATGAGCTATAATTCCATAATATTGTATGAACCTTCTGTAATATCCAGATAACCCAAAAAATCCCCTCAACTCCTTAAGTGAAGTCAGTTTAGGCCAGCTCCTTACTGCTTCTATCTTTGCTGGATCGATAGAAACAATCCATTGGGCAATAATGTGTCCCAAATACTTCACTTATGTAGTGCCAAAGCTGTACTTCCCTCTCTTAGCAAAAAGCTGATATTGTCTCAATAAGGACAGCACCTCCTTGAGATGTTTAAGATGGTCTCTCCAGTTAGCAGAATAAACAAGTATATCATCAAAAAAAACTAACACATTCCTCCTCAATAACTGCATGAAAACTCGAGGGTGCATTGGTTAAGCCAAATGGCATCACCATGAACTCATAGTGCCCCTCATGAGTTCTAAAAGTTGTCTTATGGACATCTCCCTCCCACATCCTAATCGGGTGATAACTAGGCCTCAAATCCAACTTAGAGAAGTATATTGCCTGTCCCAACTCATCTAACAGCTCCTCTATCACAGGTATTGGGAATTTGTCCTTCACAATTAGCTAGTTTAATTGTCTATAATCCACACACAAATGTCAACTGCCATCTTTCTTCTTCACCATGACAATTGGTAAGGCAAAGGGACTATTACTATCCCTGATGATACCAGCATCAAGCATCTCTTCACTAGTCTTTCAATTTCATTCTTCTGCACCACAGGGTACCTATATGGCCTAATCTTAACTACTTGACCCTCATCTTGCAAAGGAATCCTATGATCTTGCAACCTAACAGGCGGAAGCCCTTGAGGAAGCTGAAAAACATCCTCAAACTCCTGTAGCAACTATTCTAAATCTTGAGGCAGAGTTTCATTTGGCAAGGTCAAGTTGACTTGCATAGTACTAGTCAGTAGCATAAGACTGGACCCTTGACCAGTTATAGCAATACACTTGGAAAGTTGTGCTGCAATGCTCCAGGCATAATTCCCTGTAACGTACAAGTCTGCTATAGGTATTCAAATTGCATGGTCAATGATGCAAAGTTCCAAACAATTGGCCCAAGTAAAAGAAGCCACTAAACCCTCAAAACTAAGTCATAACCTTTTATGGGCAACACCATAAAGTCAGTGACAAATTGATGTCCTTGAGCATCCCAACTCACCCTCCTGTACAACCCCTGAGTTGCTAATTGACCATCATCAGCCACAACCACCCTCATCCTACAAGCAAAATCCACAACCAAATGTGCTAACTTCAAAACCTATTATCCACAAAATTGTGAGTACTTCTAGAATCTACCAACATTTTCACCTCATGCTGACCAATTCTAGTCGTAAGCCTCATAGTGTTATGTCCTTGTGAACCATTTAAAGCATGCAAGGATAACAGAGGAGCTGCTGACTCCACTTCTCCTTCAGACACTTCCAACTTCTCAACACAATCTTAAAACTCATCAAAAGTGGAACCCTTCATCTCATACTCCCCTTCAATTGGAACTTCAACTAACAACTGAAAAAATTGAGATTTGTTACATTTGTGGCCTGCCGAATACTTGGCTGAACCCCAAAAACACAAACCTTTCTTTCTCCTGTCCTCCATTTCAACTTGAGACAGAGCTTTAATTGGTGGTTTGCTATTGAAATTATTAGTATGGTAAGTCCCTATAGACTGAACATTAGGATCTTTCACAAGAGGCAACAAAGGCTTAATAACTGTGGAATTTCCCACTACACTAAATTTTTTCCTCAACACAGACCCTATAATATCTTCAATTTCAATAGCACTACTAAAAGCTTCTACCAAGGACATAGGTTTCAACAATCTCAGATGATGTCCTATGTCAAGCTTAAGATTGTACACAAAAATCCTCAAAGCATAAATCTCAGTCAAATGTAGTTGGTTTAGAAGGCTTACAAAGTTATCATAGTACTGCTCAACAGTACTTGTCTGCTTCAAAGCCACTAGCTCAGTCATTGGATCCAAATGCCTGGTGGAACCAAATCTCTCTTGAAGAGCCCTCATACACATATCCCACGACAATTGTCTAATACCTCCATGTCTCTGAGCAAAAAAATGATGCCACTATAGTGCTCTTCCTTCCAAATTAAGCATCACAAGTCTGACCTTAACAGTATCTTTTACATTCTCAACTTCGAAAAACTACTCAAGCTTAGAGCACCAACTTATAAAATGACTTCTATCAAAACGGGGACAATTGACTAGAAAACCTTTTCCCAACCCCTCTCTAAAATTGAAACGAGATTGAGTACTGGTTTGCCCAAAGTCTCCCATAGGTGATACCACAACATGATCCCTAGCCTAAAACCTAGCAATAGGAGTGTCAAGAACTCCTTTACCACGATCTGCAGCATCATTGTAAGTAGCAACTAGAGGTGGTGGAGGAAAATACTGTTAAAAAATGGACAGCTTTCTCCTCGAATTTCACCTTTGAAATCCTCACGGAACTCTTTAAAACGCAGATCTAACTTTGCATCAAGCTTAGCATCCAACTTACTATTCAATTGAGACAACTCATGTTGCAACAACCTTAATTCCTTCTGCATTCAGGTGGTAATTCTGTCATTGGTCATGAGGAATGGCTTGCTCTGATACCTTTGATAGGGTTCGAAGTAGAAAGATAAAGGAAATTTAAAGATAGGAGAAGAATAAGAGAAGAATTTCAAAGAGAATTCAAATTAGAAGAAGAGAAAAACTGTTCTGTAATTCGATAACTGCCAAAACTATAACTGTTTGGCTAATAAAGGCAACAACAACGGATACTAAGCCAATACTTAAACGCACCGTATAGTTAATACAAAACTCCTCATTTTATCCCAAGCAACTAATCGCTATACGCACCGTATCAATAATGTCCTATACATCAACTAACCGCACCGTTTAAGTAATTCTAATATTACTAACTACTTTAACAGAATTATCCCACATCAAGTATCTCTGGGATTTTTGACATGTCAAATACGATCTCTAAACAATCTGAATTTTCATTAAACAATCTTCTCGACTATTTTTGAATTTACAGATATTTAGAGAATGGGCTTCAAATCTAAAATCATGAATAGAGGATATCTAAATAAATCACAAACAAGCTTTGGGATCTAAATCTCTACTTAGTCATTCAAATTCTCTTATGCCTTGTTTAGTATTGTTTAAAAAATCACTTTTGACTTGAAAAGTATTTTTGGAAGAAAAGTTGTGTTAAAACATGTTACTTTTGGCTAAAATTTTTTATTTTTCAAAAGCACTCTTGAAGAGGCTTCTCCTCTACCAAATCCTCTACCAAAAGCACTTTTGGTATTTAATTACTTTTTCACCCCTTTAACAACATGGTACTTTTTTTCTTTTCTTTTTCTTGGTGTTTATTAGAAATATGTTAAAATAATTAATTAAAAATAAAAAATATTTTTTAAAATAATACAAATGTGTTAATATCTAATTACAAATATTTAATGGTTATATTTAATTATTTAAAATATAGTTTATATATTCTAATTAAATTTTATAAATAATTAATATTTATTGCTTAAAAATATTTAAAATTTATATTTCATATATTAAAATATTAACAAAAGTTATAATAAATTATACTAAAATATAATAATATTAATTAATTTGAACATTATTTAAATGCATATTTGTTACTTGTTAATACCATGTCTAAAATAGACATTTTATTTCTCAAAAATATTTTTGACAGCAATATTAAACACTCAAATTTTAATCCAAATCTTTCGACAGTACTTCTTAAAAGTACTTTTCTACAGTACTTTTTAAAAATAATGCTAAACTAATCGTTAGAATATATCTCAAATTAAAATTAGTAATATTAATCTTACCTCAAATCTAAAAAACCAAGAACCCAACATTTCCTAATTTATTTTATTCTCAAAGAATTATCATAAATAACTACTTTCTAAATTTTGACAAGGTTGCTCTAAGAAAATTCCAACTCTTGATGAAATGGCAAGCCAATGTGTTTTTTTATAGATAAAGAGTAAAAGAAAAAATGCTAGGATGTGATATGAACAACTTTTAGGTAGATCTTGTATTTCTACGCGGCCTTGTGATGGTCTCGTAACAAATGACGAGATGCTTTATATGAGTTAGTTCTCTTTATACTTTTATTCAGTCTAAATTACGAGGTCATTAAAGGCGAAGTCAAAAAAAATTAAAGATTAAAATTAAATTATAATTTTTATGATGATAGAAATATAATTTTTAAATAATTAAATTAAAATTTTATTATTTTTAAAGAATTAAAATATAATTTTATTTTTATTAATTTAAAATTTTAAAAATTTTAAATAAAAAAATTTATTTTAAAGAGGATCGGGCACCTGTTAATCTCCTAAATTCACACTAGATGTGATATAATAAACTTCAAACAAAATGTTAGCAATAAAAAATGTTCTTTTTTTATTTTTTTTTCAGATTAAAAAATTGAGCAAAATATTTATCATAAATGCAATCTTAAAGCATATAGGGAAAAAATGAGACAGGACTAGATTTGCTCTGCCGACACTAGCTGCAGATTTTAATTAATAGGAGAGAACAGAGATTCAATTATTGAGAAGAAAACGAATCTTTTACAAAGTGAAAAAGCCATTTTGATTAAAGACAAGATTAGCTCTTTAATACAGATTGTTATTCGAATATTATCTTGTAAATATAATCGTATAAATTAGGTTTATTATAATATTTGTTACCTAAATCTGATTTTTTTTAATTTGGTATCTCATTTTTTTACCCAACTTAGTATTTGATCTTAACATTTTTTTAATTTGATACTTAAATTTTTTTTGGATTCAATTGATATCATAACTTGATATTTTTTTCTTAATTTGATACTTAAATTTTTTTAAAATTTAATTATGCAAAACAATAATGATATTAATATTTTTTGTTATGTTACAAAAATATTATTAATTTAAAAAAAAATTCATGTTAAAAATAAGTATTGAGCTATGCTTAACGAATTAATATTAAAAAAATTTTAAGTATCAAATTAAAAAAATAATCAAATTTAGATATTAAATTAAAAAAATTTTAAATTTAAGTATCAAATTAAATCAAAAAAATTTAAATATCAAATTAAAAAAATGTTAAGTTTAAATATTAAATATTATATTAAATTTATAAATTAATTATATAGTAAATTATCTTCTAATTATTTTAATCTGAAATCTAAATTCTATTACACGGAAGGATCTGTCAAGACAAGCCATGTGACAATGTGAAAAGCAACGTAGGATTGACAACCTAATCAATTTTATGAGCATTATTTTATTTGTTTCATAAAAAGCCTCAATGGTCGGTAGTTTATAATGCCAAGAACCTAACTTTTTAGGTATAATGAAAATGAAAGGATGAAATGAAAATTTAATGTAATTAATGTAAAAATAATAATGATAATGAAATTAAAAATTATAACATGAAACAAAATTAAATTAAATATATCGCACTGTTCAAAAATTTATAACTCTCAAAACAAATTTGAGGCTAAGAAGAGCATCCTCTATACTTCATATTATACTGTAAACAAAGTAACAATTATTACAAGCAAAACAAAGCTTTGCCTCTACTACCTTACTTCCATAATTTAGAAGCATTGGGAAAAAAATAAAAAATTAAAAACTATTATTTTCTCATACATCTTTCTCTTTTCCCATTTCTTTTGTTTCTACAATTACACAATGAAATAAAACTCTTTTTAAGTTTGTATGGTGTTCATTTTACCTAGCTCTTCTTTGATGTTGCCGCATTTTGTTTTCTTTTACAAGCAGCTCAGCGTATAAAAGCTCATTCCACGAATCCGGCACACCGGGAAGGCACCAATGGCTGCAGTCCTGGTATTTTAGTGGCGCTACTCTTTCATCTTCCGATAATGTCTGCTTCAGGTGTTTCCGGTAGATAGATGGGTGGCCATCCTTTCTGAAATCGGTCAGCCGGGTGATGTTTAGGTAGGTGACGTGCGTTTTCATCCCCTTCAGCACTGATTCTAACACCAACATCTTTGGTGGATATGGTTTAAGATACGTTTCGTTCGTGATCGGCTTAGTTTCGCTATCACATGCTCCTCCAGAATTCCACTGTCCGCCACTGGACAAAGATTCAAACACCAGTAAATGGTTGAACTAACATGAAATTCAAAATGAAGACCATGAAAGTCCTCCATAATTCTCAACAAGTACAAAAATTATGCAGCAAATGTAGCAACTGATTGTCAAAGCTTTACCTGAAATGCGATGCGGAATAACCCCTAAAGAACACCATAGTCTTCATAGGATTTACACTAGCATCAACCCATCTAGCCCAGGTTGTCAAAGCTTTCCGAAAGGCCTCGAGAACATTCAATTCATTATAAACATGGCTACCTTCCTGGTAATAATCTTTCCTGTAGTTTGCCATTGTTTAACATGAAAAATAATGGTTAAACTCCATAGATCACCCATAACAGCCTTATATGGTAAAAAGTTACATGGAAATATAATCACCCAACCCTTTGGAAGTTTTCTCATGAGTCCACCAATGACCTGTGTTGAAGATAAGGATATCTGCCGATTTATATTGATCCGATGATTTTCCAACAAGATCAAGCCGCAACGTCTCCTTCTTTGCTCCAGTTTTGTCCGGCATTTCCCACTCTCGGACCAAGAACGGAGATACGAAGAAGTCTATAGTGAAATTATAATCCTGTTCATCATCATCCAAGCCAACCCCAAAAAGGGAAACAAAATAAGTTTCATTAAATTTCAAGCACATTACCTAATGTACCAAAGATAAGCAATGAAAAACCTACTTTGAATATGAAAGAATACGAAGCTTCCCCTCGAAAATACTGTCTTCCATGTGCTTCATAAACATTTTCAGGGGTTTTTGCAGCATTTTTCAGAATGCAAACTAGAGATTCCCACATATTCCTATTTAAAGAATCCCCAACGAAAACAAGCCTCTTACCCCTCAATAACTCCAACATGTGACCACCATTCAATCTTCAAGGGAAAAATAAGAGAAAGGATCAGTTTCATGTAACTAATCCTATTTTAATAATAAAAGAAAACAAAATTCAACAGTTTAGATTACTAAAAGAATCAAATAAAATCCTTAGATGACTAATTCAAAGATCAAACATGACACTAAAAACAACATTAAAAGAAAAATACCTTGGTAAAGTGCAGCCTTTAGGCTTCCATTTCAGTTTCTGATAATCTCTATCAGGCCTTCCATTGGCAACGCAGCTAAACTGCTCATCAATGAACGAACAGAACCCAGGTTTATAAAGTGGATATGAATCATCCTTCACCCATTTTCCATCGAATAAATCGCAGTTCATCAAAGAGTTGATTAAATTATCAATTCCCTGTTTAACTGTCAACCCTGAATCACTTCCATTACTTTGTTTGTTTGTTAGGGAAGCTGAGTAGTTCGACACCACACCCTTTTGCCCTACGATTTTCTCTCCCTTCCCAGAACTTAACTTGTTGGAAGATTCAGATTTAGCTGGAGAATTGGTGCTCCGATTAGCTGCCTCCAGGGTTTTCTCCGTGACCGTTTCTGTCTGGTTAGACTTCAGAACTTGAGCTTTATCAGAATTCTCTTTCTTTCCAGTCTGGTTATTTGTACTTGGAGGATTTTGATTTAAGTTGGGAGGAGGAAAAACTGTGGTCAGATTTGCATGCAAAACTGAACTTTTGGTGTTGTTTAAACCACTGTAGGGAGACCTAAAAGTTGCATTTTCGGAGCTGGGGCGTTGTTTATTTATGTTGAAAGATTGGGTTTTGTTGGTGTTTTTGGCGGAACGTAGGTCCTCACTTGGATTGTTGGCTACTTGAGTTGCAGTGTTATTAGATCTGGTGTTAGTATTGGAAGAAGATGCAGATGGAGATGCAGATGGAGAAGGAGAAGTGATGTTAAGAGTTCGTGAAGAAGAGGTGTTGGGAAAGAAGTAATCGAAGAGGGAAAATGATTGAGATCTGTAAGAGCCAGCAGATGAAGTAGCTGGAGAGGAAGTTGATGAAAAGATGTTGGTGACCAAAGGAGAAGAAGAGTTAGAAGAAGGGCTAAAAGCTAAGAAAACAGTAAAACCGACGAAGGCAAACATGAAGAAAGCCATTGTTCTCCTTGTTTTGATGATTGAAAACAGATTCTTAAACTCTGCCGTGACTGCATTCGTAGTTCCTCCATTGATAGGCGTGTACTTTGCTATATCCGCCATGGAAGAGACCAAATTTGATCCCTTTTGAGTTTCAATCTCGCAAAAGTCAGATATAGAAAAAACAGATGAGATGGGAAAGTGAAGTAGAAAAATTAGTGTTTGGAGAGAGAGAGAGTGGAGAAGTGGGACGACCCCTTAAATGTGAATTCGACTCTACACAAACAGATACTTGTAGACAGAGACTAGTTAAAATTAATTGTTCTTAGTAACTATAATTTTATAATTATTAATTTAAATTTTATAAATTATAGAGAATTTAAATGAAAAATTTTAATTATTTATAAAGATGATTTTAAAATTTTAATTAATTACGAAAATAATTTTTTTTTGATTAAATATGAAAATAATGTCACTAACATATCACATCAATATATAGAATAAAAAATTATTTTTTGGTAGGATCATGTAAATAACGTCACATGTATAAATATAAAATAAATATTGTTATTTTTAAAAAATTAAAAAAGGGTTTTAAAAAATAATTGATTTTTGTGGAGTCAAATAATTTGACGTCACCAATTTCTAATGTCTGTCATTGTATTTTTTTAATTTTTATTTGTTTTTAAATTTTAAATATACAAAAAAATTGTTTTCTTTTAGGTGTTTTTTTCTTTTTTTTTGGTAGATCCATTGAGTTTAAAGGAAATTTTTTATAAAAAATTAATTTTTTTATAAAACAATTGTTATGTTTAAATCATATTTTTTATAAAAAATTTTGCCTTCAACTCATATTACTCTGTCATTGAAGGTTACATATACCAATTTGATCACTCAAAGAGAAAGATTTCATTAAATAAAATATTATTTTTATATTTAAATTTAAATAAAACAATTTTACAGTTTTAAAATTAAAAAAAAACAAAATAAAAGAATCACCAAAAAGAAAATAATTTTTTATAGATTTAGAATTTTAAAAAACAAAATAAAATTTTTTTAAAAAAATACAATGGCATTGGAGGCGTTGGAAACTGATGGCGCCAAATTATTTGATACCAGCAAAAAAAAAATTATTTTTAAAGCCTTTCAATTTTTCAAAAATAACAGTATTTTCTTAATATTTATACAGGTAACGTCATTATACATGATTTCACCCAAAAAATAAATTTTTTATCCTATATGCTAATGTGGCATATTTATGGCGCCAAACTCTTTAACTCCACCAAATTTTACTATAAATTTCAAGTTATTTTCGTGTTTAATCAGAAAAGTGAATCATTTTCATAATTAATCAAATTTTTAGAATTATTTTATAAAAAAAAACCGAAGAATTTTACATTTTAGGGCTAACTCTGCCACTGGATTAGTATTAATCCAAATCCAATCTGATTTCCATCCTGAGAAAATTTTAAATTTGTCGATCATTATTTTGGTAGAAATTTTTTATTTTTAATAAATAAAAATTTTGATAATCAAATAATCATACAAGTTCATATTGTGACAAATTACGTATTTTCTTTTATAATTTTTTAAATAATTTATTTAATTTTTCATTATCCATTTAATTTCTTTACTTTTAAAAATTATTTTATATATTTCTTCTCGAATTATCCTTCCAAAATATTTTAAAATATAAATTTATATTATTTTTATTTAGCTAAATCTATAAACAAAGTACTATAAATAACGTGATATATTAAAAATTGGACAAATGAAATATTTATACTACGAAGCAAATATAATTTGAAATAAAATTTATTTGTAATAAATATATTATTTTTCAAATTACAATACTTAAATAAAATTTGGATGTCTAGATTAAAAGTATTTTAATTGTTGTTTATAATTATGCATTGTACGGGTATTAAATCAAACTACTAAAATTTTAATATTGAACCTAAATAATTTAAAATTATACAAATAAAATAATTTCATATGATTGAGTTTAATTAATAATTTATTAATATCATAAAAATATAAGTTTTAAATTATTAATAATATAATATTGGTGTTAATATTTATTAATAATTTGGTTTAAATATAATATAACTAACATATTTAATAATTAATAATTGGGTATTAAATATAATATATTAATAATGTTTATGTTTAATTAATAATTTATTTAATATTTTAATAATTTTTTTAAATTAAAGCATACTATTAAATTATTTTAATTATAAACAATAATTAGATATTTAATTATTTAAAATATACTAACATTTTAATATTTTATTTTATTATAAATTGGCTTGGCATGCTGATTATATACGAGTGGAGGTTGATTGCGATAATGCTTATCCTCGTTGATATAATTTGCAATGGATTCGCTACAATAAGTCAGGTTGCTAAAATTCATCATATTCATTCATGGTGTATTATGGATTGGGAGATCAGGTTCCAGCATGTGTGTAGGGAGAGCAATCAAGTGGCTGATAATTTGGCAAGATCAGCAGTTGGAGCTATGGATAGTATGATGATTCTTCAACAATCTCCGTAAACAGCTATTACAACAGCTTGAAGAGGATAAGTGCGCGCAGGCCTTTATTGGAGATTAAGCTGATTTAGTCTCCTGCTAGTTAGGAGGTATTTTATCTTTTATTACCAAAAAAAATAAAATATAAATTATCTAAATAATCTAAGTTACGGATAAAGTACCAAAAGAGTCACTTTTTGTTTACTTTAGGTTACATTTTAGTCACTTATGTTTGAAATGTTACGTTTTAGTCACTTATGATATCGCGTTGTAACATTTTAGTCACTGAGATGTTAATTGTCGTTAACGGTGTAATGGTAGGTTGACGTGACACATTAAATCATCATTTCAAATAAAAAATTCAGGTTAATTTATACAATCGGTCCTCATTTTTTTCGTTTTGAGAAATTTAGTTTTTCTTATGTTATTTTAACTTTCCTTTTTTTTTTAGTTTCCATTCTTTTCTGCTTCTATCTCTGTTTTTCTCCCTTCTCCATAAAAAAACAAATTCTCAAAATAAAAAAATATAGAGACCAATTGTAGAATTTAACCTAAAATTTTCGTTTGAAATGATTATTTAATGTGCCACATTAGCTTACCATTACATCGATAACGGTAATTAAAGGTTCAGTGATTAAAATGCTATAATATGATAATGTAAGTGACTAAAACGTAGTATTTCAAACATAAGTGACTAAATGTAACTTGAGAAAAACAAAAGTGATTGTTTTGGTAGTTTACTCTAATATATTCTTAATAAATTATCTAAATAATTTTAAATAAATTATCATAAGTAAACTATGCATTTTTTTAAATTAAAAATAAATTAAATAAATTATATGGACAAATATATTAAAAAAGAATCTAAATAAAATTAAGCCAAGATAATAAATTGATGTATTTTAAAATATTAAAAATTTGATGTAAAAATGTATTTAACTTTTATAAAAATTGATTGTATTACGATATATAATTTTATATCAAATTTTTAATATTTTAAATTGATTATCGAAGGTATACTTTATTTTAAGATACAATATTTTTATTAGTTTTTTCTATTTTTAATTATTTTTTACAATATTTTACAATTTCTAATTTTTATAATTTTTTGATAGTATTTTTACAATTTTTAAAAATTATAACATATTTTTAATATTCAAACAATTATATATATTTATAATTATTTAAAACAAATCTTTTAGGTTTTTTCCAAATGATAATTTCATTGTAATATCATCATGTACCTCGTGACAATTTATGATTGGTTAGATATCCCAACAATTTTTCTAACTTTTAAAGGACTAAATTAAAAACGTTTGATAATGTTAGGAACCAAATTAGGAATATATAATAATATTAGGGACTGAAAAGAGTAAAAAAACCTTTAAAGATCAAAGTGAAAAAAAAAAGTTACTTCAAGGACTAAAGCCTACATTAAACTTAGATTTATTATGAATTAAAGTTTCACAATATTTTCATCCTATCCAGATCTATTTTTATTTTGAGTCAGATTATTCTTTATATTGATTTAATTTCGTTATATTGAATTCTAGAAAAAGAAAAAGAGGAAAACACGAATCAACGGTTTTATTTTTTTTTTGACTAAACGTATCAACAGTTATAATTTCTTTCTTATCCTTTTTATGGGTCCACTCTGCGGTGCAGGTTTCTTTCCTTCACCATGCTCACCACACTTTTTTCCTTTTCCATCTTTAGGATTATAAAATAATGTGCTTTTAATATAATGCAAGGACCACTTATGGCCTTTATTTTATTTTTTATTACATATAATTTATTTTTTTGTTATTTTATTTCTAATTTATATTTAATCAAATAGAGTGAAAATAACTATTTAATAAATTATTAGTTAAACTAAAAATTTATAGGGGTGTTTTGGTAAATAGAATTTGGGTTATTTTTGTTGATTTGGGCATAAATGAAGGATTGAATAATCAAACTCTCTAATTGTAGTGTGTAATGAATGGAGTTTTGCAAGAGCCCAAAATAAAAAACGCAAGGATGGATAACATTTTTCATAGTTAATTGAGAATAAGATATGTGGAGTGACATATCTGATCATACTTACTAAAAAATTATTTCCTTTGTCACATGCTTTTAAACCTAATAGGGGTGCAAAGATATAAGATGACAATGATGTGTTTCTTAAATATTTGTTTTTTTATAGTATTAAATATTTATTTTTACTTGTTTGGATATGTATCTATTTCTTGAATATTTATGTACTCTTAATTTATTTTCAATTTAAGTCACTGAACTATTCAATATTTTTATTTAAGTCATTGAGTTGTTAAGTTTTTTTTAAGTTTGATTAGTGAGCTCCAAGCGACTATTCGACAACCAGTATAGTAGATCAGTACCCATCGACGAATAAAAGAATATACCTTAGATCCAAATTGATTTGATGGTCAATTTTAGAGGTTAGAGAAGAAAGTTGTTTAGATTTTAGTTTGTAGATTTGTAATATTAAAAGTTATTTCATGAAAATAATACATTTGAATAAGAGAAGGAGAAGAATAACTTTCGATTGATGCAGTCGATAGAAATAGAGAAGATCGTAGAATAATATTTTTAATAGTCCAATGATTTAAATGAACACTTTTTAATAATTCAATAATCATTTTTTAACTTTTCAAAGCTAAATGGCTAAAATGTAAACTTACTAATAGTTTAATGGTCTTAAGTATAATTTACTTAAATATTTTTTAGGAAATTAAAAATTTTATATAAAATATTAGGGCTTTTCAGGGAATTTTTTTTATATAATATTAGTACTATAACTAAGACTTGTATTTTCCGCGCCATACCATTATTTTAAGTTGACAGCGGGACCCATTTGAACAGTTTCCTTTATTTAGTTGTACCACCGGCTGATCTGTAGTATTAGCGCAAACGTATGGTTAGGATGTAATGGAGGAGTAAAAAAAAAATTTTAGTGATCGAAATTAAATTGTATATTTTTAAGATAATAAAAATATAATTTTATTATTTTAATATTTTATATTTTATAAATTTTAAATAATTAAATTAAATTTATATTATTTTTAAAAAGTTAAAACATAATTTTGTTATTATTAATTTAAAATTTTAAAATTATAAAAATCTAAATTAAAAATTTATATTTTAAATAGATCATGACCCTATTAATCTCTTAGTGACTCCGCTAGTGTTACTATGCAAAGGCGGAAGCTTAAGGATAGTGGTTGAGGTAGTGGTGGCTGTGAGCCACGCGTTTTTAATTGTCATTCATTGGTGTCCAAACTGTCAAACAAAACAATATTCAAGGATTGGGATCACCGCCTCGACAAAGTAGTCAACACGACGTTGTCGTTTTGGGTTTAATCATTTGACCTTTGCGTTTGGCCTTCGGTTCCGGCTGGGCTTGTGAAATGTTGTCATAGGTGGTTGGGATTAAATTTTAATGTAATATCAGATCAGCTTTTTTGCATTGTTTGATCCAACCACATGCTTTCATTTTCATTTCATGGAACTGAGTATAAGAGTTGGTTTCACTTATGATTAGTTAATAAATACTTTGTTTTCCTCTTTTATTTCAATAAATCCATGGTTAATATTATATTGTAAAGCTTTCTTCATATTTTGAGAAATTCGAGATCAGATCATTCTTAATATTTTGGGTCATAGACGAAATAATAAAATGAGATTTTTTTTGATAGATTATAAGAGGAAGTAAAATCCTAATAGTAACGTGATTAGCGCCACTCAAATTTAGGCTACACTTGAGATAGTGAACACACTGATTATCAAACCAATACACGGGTTCAAAATGAGATTTCTTTTAAAATAAATTATAAAATGTAATACAATAAAATAAAACATATACTAGTAATAAAATAAAAATTGGGCTCTTTTTATTTTATTTTCCTTTTCTTTTTCAATCCGTAATAAGCATAAATCAAAAGACTTAAAAAGATGATTTTTTTTTCATATTAAAAACTGAAAAAAAATATTTTTGGACCTCTTTTAATCATGAGCCTTGGATGACCACACTCTCAAACCACCCTCAAGAGCCGATCTATTCGAGATTTGTATGCTCAATTAAAAAAAACTTTCATTTTAATACATTAACAATAAAATTAACAAATTTCATTATTAAAAAGTCAAAATAGATATATCCATAAAACTGTTTGACTTAAATTCTAATGGGAGTTATTTATTATATCAAATTATTTGTTTTGATGAATATTATATCAAATTATTAATACAATAGATACTTACTCAAGTCCAATTAGACTTGGAAATTAGATGTAAAGTTGTGCCCATATTTATTAATCACTATGTTTAGGGCAATCAATATGTCTTTTCTATCAAAAAACTAGTTTTTTCTTTTAACATTTAACTGTTTGAATAATATTAAAAATAGGGATGAAATATCACTGCTTGAATTCATATTAAATGGATGTTCTGACAAAAATTTTAATTATCAGTTTATGTCTAATATTATATCTATATCTATATCTATATAAGTAGCATATTGAGGCAAACATGGAAATTGCTAGTTCTATGTAAGATAGGTTCTTGCCAAATGTAACCAATCAAGAAGTAACATATAAACAAAATTAATAATTCTTTAAAATAAATTATTTTATAATTGGTTGCAATTAGTGAATTTACAAATTTACTTTAGAAAATTATTTTTTGGAAAAAAAATAAAACTTAACGTTTTTGTATAAATTAAAACCTAATATTTTATTCGTTATAAATGAATTAAAGCTTTAAAACTTGTTATGGTACAATAGAGGTATAAAACCAACTAACAAAATTCACGTTATATGAATTTTATATGATGATTTGATAATTAAAAATATTCACTATTTCAAATATAGTCTGGATTCGAATTATATTAACGCGCTTATTATTTAAGTTTTATCCTGTTATTATAATTCATAAAAAAATTTATATGGTATAAAAACAACTGATAATATATGCTATTGTGCTATTAATTTATCTAACGAATTTTATACTTTCACTAATTATACATTTCATTCGCAGTTTGATAAACTAAATTTAATTTTATTCCGTAAATTTTGCTAAGTTATAACATTATTTTTATACAAAAAGAATATCATACTTTTACCTATTTTAACAATTTTCCTTATTATATACGTTGTAAATATTTTCTCAATTTATATTTTAAAAACAACATTAAATAAAACCTAAGAAACTTTTATAAAAAAAAACCCTAAGAAACTAATTTTAATATATTATGCAGTATTATATTTAAATTATTAAGCATAACAAATTACATAATATAAACACTCAATCAAAATTCTTAAATGCTGAATTCAAAATTCAATCTAAACAATGACGGAGTCAAAATTTTTTTTGAAAGATAGAAATTAAATTGTATATTTTTATTATAATAAACATGTAATTTTATTATTTTAATAATTTATATCTTTAAAAATTTTAAATAAGTTATTATTTTATTATTTTTAAAAATTAAAATATAATTTTATTATTATTAATTTAAAATTTTATAAATTATAAAAAATTTAAATTAAAAATTTACCACTTTAAAAATCCATAACCCTCTTAATGGTTCCAAGCCTAATATTTTTTAAGCCTAGTATGATTTATGCTTTAAATTCTGTGGACAAAAAAAAAAGCGTAAATTCGCGACGTCGACTTGGGCGGACTCCTAGGCATACGCGTCAATTCCTAAAATTTATGCTCAATGCCTGTCTGTCCGTCGGTGCTGTCTTGGTTTTAGATTTAAACATCATTAATTATTATATTTATAATTATTTTTAATGTCACGGGATACATAGACCTGAACCAAAATAGAATCCTTGATTGACTAGTAGTTTCTTTTATGGGGATATTCATTGTTTGATCCTCCAATTATGTAAAAAGTCATTTTAGATATTTATTTAATTTTTTTAGTTATTAGATTTTTATTTTTTGTCAAATCATGTTAAAACAGATAAAAGTATTAATAAACTTTGTTGACATAACATATACCTGAATTATTATGTTAATGACATGTCAATATTTAATTATTTTTTTAAAAAATTTACGAATAATTTTATATATTTTTAATAATTTTAATGATTTTAATTTAAAAAAATAGTTCTTATGATTTTTTTAATATTAAAAAATTAATTAATTCATTCACATGTCACGTTAGTGAACTTAAAAAATGTTAACTTTTTCATCCATTTTGAGATAATTTGACAAAAACACAAATTTAAAAGATGAAGAGCTAAAATAACTTTTTTTTATAAAACAAAAGAGTCAAATAAATCATTATATATATTTTTTATAAAATTTTTAGCAATTGGATTTTTAGAGTTAATTAATATTATATTAGATTACGAGACTTTCACCACATTAATGAAAAATAAAATTATATAATTAATGTATTTATAAAAAAATAAATTAATAAATAAAGTTTTGATTGAATGATAAAATATAAATATTAAAAATTATAAATGTTTATTTCAAATCTTATTATGTATATTTTTATTTCTATTTTTTATGTAAAAGATATGAAATGATATAAACACCCTTAAAATAATATAATATATTTTATAAAGTAAATTTATTTTTGTCATTAATCAATAGAATTGATGTCTAGTTGACTTGTGATAACAATCTCAGTAAAAAAAAATATTTGTTGATACATAGTATCAACAGAAGTCAATAAAAAAGGGGATGGTTTCCTGGTCAAGGAGTAGAGAAGAAAAAGCAAAAACCCCTCAAAATGAAGACCCAATCTAATAGAGTCTTTGGAATTATATTTAGGAGGATTTTTTGGATCGATTTTTTAGGTTGGATTCTGGGTCGAATCTCGGGTCGGTTTGTTTTTACTATCATTCTATAACAATTTTGTTGACACACAATATTAACAGAGGTCAATAAGGAGGGGGGATGATCTCCTGGTCAAGGAGTAGAGAAGAAGAAGCAGAAACCCCTCAAAATAGAGTCCCCCTTTTAAAGAGGGTCTTTGGAATTGTATTTGTCCCCTATCTAGTCGAGAAGAGTTATAAAGTGACTCTTCTGAGATAAGCTTACACTTGTGAAGTCTGTAATTTGGGGCTTACTATATAGGTTTTAACTTGAAACTTTATTGAGCAAATTTTGTTGCTTGATAGTGTGGTACAAGAGTTAATAATTGTACTGCAAAATACTACGAATTGTATTTCCCGTAAGAAAAAAATTTGTAAATTAGCAGACTCAGAGAAAATTGTTTATGATTAAATCGAATAAATATAATCTGCGATATTAAATCAACGAGCTATTTGGAGGCTGCGATTTTAAATTAGCGAACTCAAATAAACTTAGGTTGCGATCTTAAATCATCTAACCTTAATAATATCAGCTATGAACGTAGGCTAGCGGGCTATTGGGAGTTGCGATATTAAAACAACGAACTCAAATAAACTTAGGTTGCGATCTTAAAACAGCGTACTCAAATAAACTTAGGTTGTGATCTTAAATCAGCTAACCTTAATAGTATTAATTGTGAACATAGGTCAACGAGCTGTTAGAGATTGCGATCTTAAATCAGCGAACTCAAATAAATTTAAATTGCGATCTTAAATCAACTAACCTTAATAATATAAATGGCGATCTTAAATCAACGAGCTGTTAGAATACCCAATGCACCAAATAACTTCATTAATAATAATTCCATTCGTCCATACCAACATTAATATGCCTTTCATTTAACAAGCATAAAAAAAAAATTTAATAGAACTTACCGACATCCTAGACTTATATTCACTTAGACGCCATCAGTTGACATTTAGACAACTTGATTTCCATTATTACATCAATTCATACCTGTTCACTTGACATCACTTACCGAATAATTGAGTAGCAACAAACCTCATTTTGAACAACCTTATGACGCACACAATGAATTGTTCTAAATGTCAATTTGGACAGTTTCATCATGTACAAATCGAGCTGCAAAAACATTCATTTTAGAAAACATTTTATTGCCCTCAAAAGATAGAATTTTTTTACATTTGTCTAGGCATGTTCATACAACATTAGCGATATTAAATCAGAATATTTAACGGTCAATACCACATTTATAAGTGTTTAGGAAATCAAACAACATTTTTGTCATAATAGTTGAATCAACATATTAATACAACCATCATCAATTAAACTCAAATAGCATTAATAAACCACCATTGAATAGCATTAATCCATCTCAAATAAACTAACCTTACAAACACAAAAGCCAAATTGCTTAAACATATATCAATTAGACATTATTAATTCAATAAAAATGCCAACGACTTGCTTAGTTACCGACGGACAACACCTTTCAAAACTAAATAGGATAGCATGATAATTCAACATATGGAAACATTACATACCATCAATTTCCAATTAACAATTTCACTTGAAATTTAAAGAAATGATTAAGAAATTTCTAGCACAGTATTTGCAAAGCATGAAAAATGGGATTGGCAAGCAGAATCCAAATACAAAAAGAAATGATCAAATTCCAATCTTATGATATATATAAAACTGGATAAGATAAATGAGTTTTAGTTAAAGTATTCGGTTAAGAAAAAACCCAAAAAATCACAGTAACTAAAATCTAACATTTCTCATTAAAAAATAAGCAAGAAATGGAATTAATAGATAAAATTAAATGAAGAAAAAAATGACTCAATTGAAGCAATAAAAAGCATATTTAATCATTACAAATAAATCAACAGAATAAAACTCAAATATCATAGTTGAGAAAAAAAATTAAACAAAAAGAAATAAATGAAAAAATGGTATGCATATGATTAGATGAAATGGAAGAGCAGACGTAAATTTGACCGAATTACACCCCAATCCTAGGATCATCACTGTAATGCCCTCCACTCGACTTGATTGACCGGATCCGAGTATTGGGTGTTATGCCTAAAAAATGATGTAACTTAGACTCTTACAAAACTTCTTCCTATGTAACTATTGTAGCGATAGCTAATAAAAATTCTTAGATTTCGTTATGAAATACCTCTTGAATGCTTACTATGAATAACTTCTTGTGTAGGGTATGTCTACATCTACGTTCTAGAATAATAAAACCACGAAAATTGTCACTTAATCTCTTGTTTTACTGAATACATAGTTGAAACGCTACTTAGTGAACTTATACATAGACTTTAACTTTGCCACATAACTTTCTGTATAGACTTAAACTTCATTATATAGCTTTCTCTGTATGCATAACAGCCCAATTCATCGTTCCTTTGGCGTAGCCTTAGTGTCATCTCTCAGCGCGTACTTTTTAATAATCATGAAATCGGAAACAATCTTAGTAAGTTCATAAGAACTTAGTGAGATAAATCTTAAGTACCTGCTTATTGCATCATGTTAAGTTTAGTGCTGGCACATCCCTTTTTCTTGGCGGGTACTTGCTAGGTTCATTTTTTTCACGTCGTGGTTGTACTCTTCTCACTAAGTCCTTCTTTTCGCCTTAGTCAGACTATTCATTGTACTTATGATTTTTGTACTTCTTGTGGCATACTTTTTAACCCTTCTTTTTCCTACTTGAGGGCAAGGTAGATTACATCCGCTTCTTAGTACAAAGTTCACCGTCAATCTTCCATTACTTCAAGCTTGACATACGCACTTACACTATTTCAAAGTTTGTCCCTTTTCCTTACTTTTCAGAATCATTTTGAACATTTCTTCCAGATTCCTTGACTTGTCTTTCCTTCGAAGTCCACCTAAGGTGTTATCTTCGAAGGGTTTGCCACGAAGTTTGTTCTTTAGACAGCGCCATTAAGGTGTGCCTTTCTCACGAAGGTTGCCACAAGGGCAGCCTTAAACAAAGATAGCCAATAAGGCTTTCCCATCATTTACGCCACAAAGGAGCCTTTTACAGGCTTGTCACAGAGGCTTTTCTTTTACATCTGCAACAAAGGCATCGTTTACAGACAAAGGCTCCTTTTAAAAGGATCAGCCACGAAGGCTTCCTTTAACAAAATCAACCACAAAGATTTCCTTTAACAATATCAACCACAAATGCTTCCTTTAACAGAATCAACCAAAAAGTCTTCCTTTAACAAAATCAGCCACAAAGGTAGTTCCCTTGGTTGCACACAAAGGCGTCTCCTTACAGATTACCACAAAGGTATTCCTTATCAAAGGTATTCCACAAAGACACATTTTAAACGAAAACAACAATAAAGACTCACTTTACAAAGACAACCACAAAGACTTACTTTATAGAAACAACCATAAAAGCTCACTTTTACGAAAATTGGTGTTTTCGATTATAGGTATTTACCTAAACTCACCATCGTGAGGTTTGCCCCTCATCGCCTAGTACTCACCCAATCATCCTTTATATATTCACCATAACCACATTGACTAGGTACACGATATGGTCTTCGATTGCCATGGCCATAGACTTTCCTTATTATAGATTCATGTTTATTGTCCCGTCGGACCCTTTAAATGACTTTGGAGATAAACACAAACTCATCACGTAGACTCATACTTGACAGACTCATCTCTTTTAGACTTCTTCATACCATATGCATTCATGCTTTTAGATGTGTAACACTTTCCTTTAACTTCATGCATAGAATCTTTATGCAGTGACTTATTCATGATAGACACATTCATGCTTTCAAACACACTTATATAGGCATATACTTCTTTTCATATAAGAGACATAGTATCATGCTTTGAATCTCATACGAGTAACACATGCAAGTTCATTAGACATACATTCTTCACAGAATCAACACACCATACTTGTATGGCTTACATTTTAGTTTCACGATTTAGTCATTTAGCACAAAATAGTTTAGAATACAAGCATACATGTAAGAGTCAGTCTAGAAACTTACGAGACTCACAAGATTCACAAGGCTCATAACACTCTCCCGACTTTCACCTTTAACAACTCTAAGCATCATATTCGGGCTTCCATCGAGTAAATTGGTAGCCCTTAAACGATAAATCATTGGAACTTCATCAAGATCCATCTACTTAACTCATTGACTTTCACTTTGGGCACCAAAATTACTAAGTAAAACTTTACCATACTTACTTCACCAAGCTAAATAGATTTTCTCTTTAGCAGCATAACATGTAAGGTCGTGAATCTTACCTTGTCAAGGAGCATCTCAGAGCTTAGATCTACATGCTAGTGTCATGAGTTGCGCATGGGATCCCACAACTATGACACACTTGTGTGATCCATCAAGTTCAAAGAAAATCATTTGGCCCAATCGGACTAGCCCATTTCTTAGAGAGATTGAAGGTCCATCTACAAAGCTTGTCAAATATGGAACGTAATCTTCAAGATATCAATCTTAGATATGATATGTAAATCTTAGAAGATATGATCCTTATAATCTTAGAAATTTAATTGTAATATTAGAGATTTGATTTGTAGACATTTTTCAATCTTAGCCATTGATGTACTTTGATTTGTACCGTTGATTTTGGAGAGGCTCAACTATAAATAGGGACCTCTCCCCCTTACTGTAAATCACTTCATTCTTGAGTAGTAAGAATTCTTGAGAGCATTCACTCAAAACTCTCTCTTGTGTTTCTAGTATTTATGTGGCTTTGTTATTATTTTGTTCTTCATTCTTCTTTGTTCATCTTGAGTTGCTTCCACTTTTTTGTTGGTGCCTTGGAGAAGTTCTATTGATTTCTTAATTGTTGAGAGTTAGGCTAACTTAGGCGCTTTTGGAGTGAGGAAATGACCTAAAGCCGTACGGATTACGTGAGAAAAATCTAAGTCTGTGACAGTTCGTATCAGAGTTAGTGTTGCGAAGGCACCATTCAAGATGTTAAACGAAACAGGTGAACATGGCAAGCCAATGGAGACCCATGGGAGGGCTAGGAAAGCTAGTCGATCGAGGGACATGCTATCGAGCTTGGAAAATCAGGTGGTCAATCTCAAAGAGTTCGTTGGTGGCATGAACGAGATACTCGAGATTGCCATGAGTCGTATGAAGGATCTGAGGAAGGATGGTAAAGAGTTTTTGATGGATACTCTCAGATCCACTTTTGATAAGCTGACGATAAGAGATGATGCTCTTGATGCCTTGGTGACGACCTTAAAGGAGGAGATTGTTGAGCTCAAGGGGGAGCTTACTATCTATAAGGCTACCTTGGGAAGTAGGATGATGGCTTTGGGACCGAAGCAACACAAGGTAGATGTTTCAAAAATTGAGAAGTTCAAGGGGGCTAGGTCCGCGAGAAGTGGATAAATTCTTGTGGGAATTGGAGCAATACTTTCGAGTGATGGGCATCGAGGATGATGACACCAAGGTAAACACTGCTTCGATTTATTTTACTAATGTTGCTCTCTTATGGTGACGTCGTAGGTCCACAGATGAGAAACATGGAGGAATGATTATTGGGACTCGAGAGGAGTTCCAAGGAGAGTTGAAGAAGCAATTTTACCCATATCATGTCGAGAAAGAGGCTCGAGCCAAGTTGGATCGACTTATGCAACAAGGCATTATTTTTGATTATGTATGGGAGTTTAGCGAGTTGATGCTTCAGATCTCAAACTTGAAAGAAAAAGAAGTGTTCTATTGGTTCAAGGATGGGCTGAAAATGTAGGCAAAGCAATAGTCTTTTAGGCCTAAGTCAAAACCCAAAGGTAATGGTGAGGGAGACAAAGATCAAGCGAAAAAGAATGGCGAAGGCCCAAAAGCTAGTCAAGGCAAGCAATGGGAGCCAAAAGGACTATTGAGATGCTATCTTTGTCAAGGCCCAGATAGGATTAAGGATTATTTGAAGAAGGCTGCATTCAATGCCATGGATGTAACAGCCCAGTTTTCAGTGGTGTCGAAAATAGTGATTTCGGGATCACAACTCCGACTAGTCGAGTCGTAAATTTATTTATTTATTTAAAATTTATGACTTCGTTAGCATCATATTAAAATTTGGTTATGAAATTTTAATGTTTAGATAGTTAATTGAGTAGAGATGATTAAATTGTAAAAGGCGCAAAAGTAGAAATGGTTATATAGAAGGACCGAATGAGTAAATTAACCAAAGGAATGCTAGTGGGTGGATTAACATGAGTTATATTAAGTATAAAAAAGTCTAATTAAGATTAAAAAGGGATAATTAAAGCTTAATGATGAAAGTCTTAAAATTTACAAAATTGCCATTAGTATATATATTAAATTAAAGAAAATTTAAGTGAAAATTTCATCATTTTCACTTCATCTTCTTCCTTTACACAGCTAAGAGAGAAAAGGGTTAGGGTTTTTACATGCAAACTTTGAGCTTTGAATTGGGCAAGCAAACCTTGATCGTTTTTAGTAATTTTTATGTTTTTGAGTTCGTATTAGCTTAATCTAGCTTATCTAAGAACTAATTTGTGAATCTGTCAAATGTTATGAAACTTGACATTGTTGAAAATGTTTATTATTGAAAGTTTATGATATATTTGAATGCTTGATGTTTGGGTTGAATCTTTTTGTAAAGCGATTTTTGATGAAATTAGGGTTTAAGGACTAAAATGTAAAAGAGATGAAATTGTGTACATTTGATTAAAATAATCGGTTGGTAGATTTTTTTTAGTTCGGTTAGGGAGTATTTAAGAAGAAATGGGTATTTTGCATGTTTTGTATTGAAAGAACTAGATTGAATAAAAAGGAAAGTATTAGGGGCAATCTCGTAATTTTCCCAAAAAGGATCAAAGTGTGTTAAATGGCCTGATTATGTGTTTTAATATGAAAATTTGGATGATTTGTTGATTTAGATTATGATCGTGCTACGAATCGTGAAAAAGAGAAATTAGCAGAATAGTTCTTTGAGCTTTTCCGTCGCTACAATTTAGTCCGGTAAGTTCGTTAAGTAAATTTGTATTTAGTTATTTTTTGTACCTATTTTATACATGTCAAGAATTGAATAGAAGCACTTGGAATCAAAGAGAATGAAAGAAAAGGGACCGACAAAGATAGTTGACTTTATGCGAAGAAACGAAATTGACGCGATGGCTGGCATACCGCATATATTACGAGTCCTCGACAGCTTGTGTGAGTAGAATTGTGATTCAAGAAAGAGATATGAATCTTAAAATGGATTACAGGCTCTACGATGGCTGAGATTTATACATAAGTGCATATTCTCGATAGCTCGTGTGAGCAGTATCGTTAGGGGATAGTTATACAGACAAACACCGTATCGATGGCTAGGGTACCACATATGTTGCGAGTCCTCGATAGCTCGTGTGAGCATCATCGGGTACCGATAATAGAAATGATACAGACAGGGAAGTTGAAATGCTAAATATGGCTCGAGGAAGCAATGGGTTATCCTGGCTCGGTTGAGTTATAATTGCTTTATGCATATGTTTGGTAACTCCTAAAAACTCTTCGAACTTACTAAGCTATGAATCTTAACAAAGATGTTATTGTTGTTATGTAGATTATTTTTTGCTTAAAGATCGGATCATC
Source organism: Gossypioides kirkii (assembly GCA_005610355.1). Taxonomy (NCBI): domain Eukaryota; kingdom Viridiplantae; phylum Streptophyta; class Magnoliopsida; order Malvales; family Malvaceae; genus Gossypioides; species Gossypioides kirkii. The sequence continues at coordinate 19,438,606 of CP032245.1, forward strand.
TCGAAGAAGTCACACTATCACGGGGCTCGTTTGGTAGTCCTTCATCACTTGGTTATATGGCATGTACTAGGATGGTATTATCTTTTGTATTACTTATTCGGAGTTATTGATGTTCCTTGTTATGTTTTTAGTGAAATATTGAATTCAATTATGCATGCTTGCTCAAGATGAAATATAGACTTAGAAATGTAATGTAATGGCTTGGAAACTTAAACTATGTGTTGGCATAAAATATTTTAAAGTCATGAAATAGTATGTGTTTGATAAACTTGAGTTTTGGAATGATTATTTGAATTCTGCATACTTGTTTTGGTAGAACGCATGATTGTATCGGTAGAAGTACAGGGTAGGAGAGAGGTTGTTCATTGACTTGAGTTGTATCGGTAGATGCATGTTAAGTATCGATAGTTCTGTTTATAGAACTATCGACAGTTTATGAACTTGTATCGGTAAAAGTTGCAAGGTAAGACTTCTTAGCTCTCTAGAGTTTTTAGTATCGGTAGAAGCATGACTTATTTCGATAGTTCTATCACATGTATCAGTAGAACCATCTCAAGTATCGGTAAAACTCTGCACTGTTTCTGAATTATTTACTGACTTGACTACTACCGATACCTGTCCAACAGGTACCGATAAAAGTCTCCAAAAATCGTGGAAATGACATTTTTGCCCGTTTGAATTATGTTGATATTTAAATTTATGATTTTTGCTGTGCATAATGTGTTACTTTATTAAAATGTGACTAAATGGATCAACATTTAGAGATACTTGCGATAGGAAATTGAAAGGACACGGAACCCTAACAGGTGACAATTTTGGGTTTTAGGTGTTACAATGGAGGCGCACGAAGAGGCCAAGAAGGCTAAAAAAGACACCAACAATCTTAGTGCGATTTTGGGTGGTGTCAAAGACAAGGCGAGTAATGGGTTGATGCTTGTGGACATCATCATGGTTGGTTAAGGGTTGAATGCATTTGTTGATAATGGTGCATCAGATTTATTCATGTCCAAAGAGATGGCATGGGAACTTGGCCTCAAAGTTAAGAAAGATTCGGGTTAAATCAAAACGGTGAACTTGAAAAGCATTCCCATAACTGGTGTAGCAAAAGGAGTGAAACTCAAATTTGGCGATTGGACCGGTAAAACAACCATTAAGGTAATACCACTTAATGATTATGACTCTGTGGTTGGATTAAGCTTTCTTGACCGAATTAATGCAGGTATTTTTCCTTCCAGTAATTACATGGTGATCAACGATTCAAACCATCAATGTATTGTGCGGATCAAAAGGAAAGGAAGCATGGAGTGGAAAACATTTTCGGCAATCCAATTAGCTAAAGGAGTATGTAGAGATGAAGTCTCCTATTTAGCTATTTAGAATGTTGATGAGGATGTGAAATCTGTTAGTGAAATTCTAAAGGAAGTGGGCCAATTGTTAAAGTCCTTTCAAGACATAATGCCAGCTGAGTTGCCCAAAAAGTTACCACCTAAAAGGGAGGTAGACCACAAGATCGAGTTGATGCCCAATTTTGAGCCGATAACTAGGGCCCCATATAGAATGTCTCTACCTGAGTTAGAGGAATTACGAAAACAATTGACGGAGCTTTTAAATACCGAGTTTATTAGACCATCTAAAGCCCCATTGGTGCGTTGGTGTTGTTCCAAAACAAGCACGATGGGTCTATGAGATTGTGTATCGATTATCGGGCCTTAAACAAGATTACAGTGAAGAACAGGTATCCTTCCTCTCATTGCAGATTTTTTTGATCAACTTGGTAGCACAAGATGGTTTACTAAGTTAGATTTGTGATCGGGGTACCACCAAGTGAGAATAGCTAAAGGGCATGAGCCCAAGACTGCTTGTGTGACTCAGTATGGGTCTTTTGAGTTTCTTGTGATGCCCTTCGGGCTGACGAATTCTCCAGCCACATTCTGCACCCTAATGAATAAGGTACTGCAACCCTTCTTAAATCTTTTTATGGTTGTGATACGAGGACAGATGGGGTGAAATTTATTAAATTCTTTTCACTAAAGCTGTAAATTTTCAAGTTTGGGAAATTAGTAGACTTGTAACGATTTTGTGGATAGGATTCAAGAATTTATGGGTTTAGATGTCTACATGGTGTTCGAAGATCTATCTCTTAGCTTTGAAATGCACTATGAATCACTTGATTTCGAGTTTGAGAGCTCAAGTTATGACCGTTTTAATAAAGACTGCGTGGGTAGGAATTCTGGACATGATTATGACAAGAATTACGAGTTTCGGGATTTTAATTCGAGTTTAAATCATATTAGGTTTGAGTTTTAGGCTTAATTTTTATTATATATGAGCCTAATATTATATTTATCAGCTCTTATTATTTTATTATTATTTTTTCTGAAATTTTCATAATTATTAAGTAATTTAAGTTATTTAGGAGTTTTATGTCAATAAGAAAGTTTAGTTTAAAACTACTTTTTGTTTAGATTAATTAGAGTTCTAGTTTACTTAAGAGTTTTAGTTAGATCTATTTAGCTAGTCTATATATAGGCCTTGGTATTGTACACAAAAGGAGACAATTGATTATTATTCAAATTCTCTTTGAGTTTTTCTTTTCAAGAATTGTTCTTGAGTTTTCTTTTAGAAGAGTTTTAACAATCTTTTAGATTGTAGGGATCATCTTCAAACTTTTCCTGCCAAGTTTTCTTTCTTGGAGGAGAAATTAGAGCCGCTTAAAGGGGTTGTGAATTCTTCGTGATTCAAGGCTTCTTAGGACATCTACATACCACGTTCTTTTAATTTCTTTCTATTTATTTTATTTGCTTCCTTTAAAATTTTAATTCTTAGTTCTAATTTATATTCGTTGATATTTCAAGTTGTTTCAAAATTGACCTTTCTTTCCGAGTGTCTAGAGCCCTATGTCAAATCTGTGACTTTGACAAACTTTACGATCCAGCTTCCGCATTCACATCTTCATTCTTTATCAGGTTGTTTATCTTGATGACATTGTGGTGTACAGTAAGTCGCTTGAGGAGCATATGAGACATTTGAGGGAGGTGTTCCAAACATTACGTGAAAATGAGCTATATGTCAAAGAGGAGAAATGCTCATTTACCTAACAAGAGGTGCCATTTCTAGGCCACATTGTGGGAAGTGGCAAGATTAGAATGGATGAAAGCAAAGTCCGAACCATTGCTGATTTGGAGCCACCAATCAAGGTAACAGAGTTACAGTCTTTTCTTGGGTTGGCGAACTACTATCGACACTTCATTGACGGTTACTCCAAAATCACTGTCCCATTGATTGATTTTTTGAAAAGGGTAAAGTGTGGGCTTGGGATCCTTGGTGCGAGAATGCCTTTAACCAAGTGAAGAAAGAAATTACGAGTGAGCATGTATTTGCTTTAACTTACTTTTCAAAGGTGTATGAGGTATGCAAAGATGCATCAGACTATGCGATTAAGGGAGTACTGATGCAAGATGGGCATCTGGTGGCTTTAAAGAGTCGAAAGCTTATCGGCTGTAAACGTCACAGCAAATATGTGTAAACGTACACTGTCGGTGCAAGTATAGTAGACAAATGTGAAACTGTCGAATATCGATCCCACGAGGATGAATGTTTGTTGTCTATTAATGTCGATGCAATAAATAAGTAAACGCAATAAAATTGTGAGAGTGATTGCCGAAGCAATAATGTGAAATTAAATAAGAAATGTAATAATAATGAAATGGGGTCCCCAACATGAATAGTCAACAGAATACTAAGTGTGACTCACAAGGTTTTAAAGAATAGGTGATTGTCGTTGCAATAAGATACAATGAATGCCTTACCAAACTTGGCTTCTCTATTCGATCTAAGACTTAAATATGGACACTAACCATACCTTCTGATGATGGCAATGCAACACACTCAAGAATATGTGGATTAATTCCTTCAATCCTCAAGCAACTTCTATTGTCTTGCTTGTTAGTTTAAACTATCGCTCCACCTTCCAATGACAGTGACTACAATAACACTTCTATGGTCAAGACATTCAAACCCAAAGATTAAACAATAAAAGCAAGCTTGGATAAAATATCATTTAGTCTAGAAATCAAGTGTACTTCTATACAAACATGAAATAAACATTAATCACCAGTGTTTAAGAAAAGAAATGTAAAAGAACAAATGGAGAATACTATTCCTAGGCTTCTTGACTTGCGCTCTTACTTTCCTCTTGTGTCGTACTTAGGGGCTCCTCGTCAGGAGCAGATCTGCCTCCTTCTTCACATCAGCTCACCCTTGAGAGGTTTAAGCTTCCATGGCCGCAAGCTTCAAGAATGGATTCAAGAAGAATAAAACCCAGAAGAAGACTCCTTTCAATCTCTCCTCATGAGTATTTATCTTCAGCTGAATAGTATAGGTGTCCTTTCCTCTAAATCTAGCAATCTCTGGTCGTACTAGTTAGTTACACAAGACTGGACAGGTCACGAATTTTTGGTTTTTTTATCCAAACAGTTGTCAAATGTAGCAACAATTCTGGGCATAATTCTAGACCTACTCATACAGTGATAACTCTGGACATGTTCATGTAGCGATAATTCTGGACAAGTTTCTGCAGTGAAAATTCTGAACATGCTCATACAACGACATTAGTAGTAAAATATAACAAAATTAAGGGTAACTAGACTAAGGTCCATTGAATTATATAATGCAATAAACTAACCTAAAAAATGCTAAAATATGTGCTAAAGATGACTAAATGAGAACAACTTAAACAATAAGTAAGGAAAAATCAATAGTTTTTTCTAGTACTATCACACCCCCAAACTTGAGTTTTTACTTGTCCTCAAGTAAAATAGAAACTATCAAGGCTATACAAAAATTTATCAAGGCAAATGATCATTCTAGCAACTTGATTCACCTAAAATCTAAATGAATGAATCACATTAAAACGACGGAATATTGCACCTACAATTCATAAGCACGAATAACTAAGATTGCAACTTCATCAAAGCCAACATCATGCTTCAAATCCTAAATTCTATCTACCAATACAACATTTATTGTACAGTACTATATACATATACCTTTTTTTCTTCTTTTCCCTTTTTTCTTCTTTTTTTATGTGATTGAGAGTTACTATACCCTTGTTCCTGAGAAGTAACGATGGAGTGCAACAAACCCCTAGGGAATATGTAATTGTGTCGACACACATCTTGCAGTGACAGCCTTTGGCTAGATTACTTTTTCTAACACTTGCATTAGAGTGTTCCCCCTTGAACAGTTCACAATACACCCACATTGGAGCTTCTTTTATTTATAACTATACATATATATACAAGTAGCTGTAAAAGGGTAGATTCATTCAAAATTTAAAGAATTATACTAGACATCCATTACTAATGCAATCTAACTCATTCATCAAAGAATTGAAGATATAACATTCAATCAAGTTTATCCAGCTCATTCATTGGCAGTTCAAATGATTCAAGAATTAAGCATTGAATGTAAAAAAAATTCAAACACATTTGCAATATCCATTCATAACCTGGCATGCTTCATTAAATTCAAAACAATTTTTTTTTGAAATGTGGGTGCAATTTACATTTCCAAACCCCATATACATTCTCCCAAACTTAAAGTTTGCATTGTCCCTAATGCACTGACACTAAATTACAATAACAAATGGAAATGCAATGACAGTGCAAATGCAGTGACAATTAAAATGTAATGACAATGGGAATGTGATGACAATGCTTACTAACAGACTAAAAATTATAGCTACATGCAATGCATGAAAACTAAAGCTAAGAACTTAAAATAAAACTAACTCAATTTTCCACAACCGTTGATGTCTGCATGGTGCTTTTTCTTCTTTCTCTTCTTTTCTTCTTTTCTTCCTTTCTGTGCTTCTTGTCCTTGGAACAATTTCTTTTTCTTTCTTTTGGTTTTGCCCGATCCTCGGATTGCTCCTCAACATCAGGTTGTTCCCCGGCATCATCAACTGCGTCTGGTGTTGGATGGATCACTTCAAGTGGTCCAGTGTAGACCACTATTGCCAAAGGATTGTGGTCCTCACTAATTGCATCCATAGCTTTTGCTTGACTCTCTTCGTTTGGAATTAAGCCCTCAGTTGTTACACCTACAACTTCGGCTGCGGTGACAAATTCTTCAACTGAATTTCCTCAGCTTCTTTTCCTTCATCTTCCTCTTCCTCTTCCTCTTCTTCAACTTGTGTTCCTCCCCTTCAATAAGAGTTTCCTCTTTAGTAATATGTGCATCCTAACTAGCAGTAAACTCATCCTTAAACAAGCTCTCAATATTTCGCAAACATTCCTCCACCTCCCTTGATTCCGCCTCTTTCTCATCATCAAAGATATGCACCATTGGAGGGGAAGCCACTGATTGGTCTTTATTCCCTGAGTCAGCCTCCTCAGTTGAGGGCTCATACTCTCTATAATTGAAGGGAATATTGAGAATTCAAAGAGAGGGCCTTTGCTCATTTGTCTTAATGTGGTCACAACAGCACTATTCTAGGCTCTAGTGTAGGCATAGAATAAATTCTATGACCTGTCCATATCTTCCACATTAGTGACAAGTTTGATTTTCCTGATACTTATGGAATCTGCTATGTACTCGACCTCTTTTATTTTACGCCACAAATGAGTCTCTATAGTCACATTTATTCCTTTGTCTTGTGCTCTTGCTTTTCCCTTCCTTTTTTTTTTTATTTCTGCTTCCTTCCCTGTAGGCGTATCCTTCCCACGAGTCATTCTTTTGATTGATGCTTCATTTATTGGGCTCTTGTTCTCCAGGATCTCTTCTCCATCTCGGGGCATGACTCTCCAGGATCTCTTCTCAATAATAGCTGCATTATAGTGAGGGGAAAACTAGTATACCTGTTTACCTAGAGGCACAGTTAGAGATTTCCTAGTGTAAAATTGCTTCGACATCTATTTTCCTCCCCTTGATGATGAAATGTATCAAACACATTCGATCAAGGGTGACAGTTGTGCTGTGTGTAGAAGGCATCAATCTGCGTTTCACAAAGTGGAACCAAATTTTGCTCTGCAACGTAAAAAATCGCCTGTGTAAGGTGTAGTTGTTTGGATTCGAACCCGACCATGTGGCTCCTTCAACACAGAGATCCTTCACCAAAAGATTTGTCCCTTTATCAGCGAGTTCCTCAATAAATGCAACATGTTCGTCCTTGTCTACTTTGGTGTTGTAGAGCTCGTTGATGTATGCAGTGTCCCAGGGTATTAATCCTTCACGGACAAAAACAAATTCTAACTCATGGTCAGTAAGATTGACATAGAACTCATGTACCAAAGATGGATAATAGCTTCTAGGGTGTTGGTAGAAAGTTTCCCATTTCAGCTTCACGATGGTTTTATGGATTTGTTTCCCTAGTTTTTGTTGTCTCGACAAGAGGAAACACTATTCTGGGTGACAGTTCCTTTTCAGCATGTTCTCCTAGAAACGGTCTTTAGCCACTTTCGTGAGAAATGTCACAGGTTTTTTGGACATGGGAAGCTTTGTTTCGCGAATGACTGTTGTAGAGGATGAAGGTTCCACAATAGATTTAGTTGTCTTCTTCACTGCTCCATGAGTTTTGGCCATTGTTTTGATAAGTAAAGAGAGTTGTGAGGTGGAAAAGTGCAAACTTGAAGAAAGTTTGTGAATTACAATGCCATCTTTGTGAATAGCACAGTCGGCACAAAGGGGTTGTTTATAGGGAATGAAAAGGGAAGATGGAAAGGCGTGTCTATTTTTGTTATAGAGGAAAGCACATAAAGTTTGGCAAAATAAATGTGTCCAATAGGAGTGACATCCGTTCAGACCGATCCAACGGTTGGGTGTTGATTGATGAAACGATAGGATCTATTTCCTGATATACTCTGATTTTCTGATGAGTCAGCAATATTCAGTACAAACATACGAGTTGCGTCGACAAGGAGATCCAAATACGTCGACAAAAGAATCAACTTTATTCTGTAATAAATACGAAATGAAATAAACTTAAACAAAAACAAAATAAAATAAAATTAAACGATATAAATTTCAAGAAAGGTTAGAAAAATTTGACCAATTTAATGGTCTCTTCCTGCTTGTGGTCATTATGCCCAAAATAATGTTTTAGACGTTGTCCATTCACTTTAAACTGGTGCCCATCATGTAGATCCTAAATTGTTTCTACACCATGAGAAAATGCTTCGATAACTTCAAAAGGTCTAGACCAACGCGATCGCAATTTACCTGGGTGTAATTTCAGTCGAGAATTGAATAATAGCACCTATTGTCCTGCAGTAAATTGTTGTTGCAAAATGACTTTATGGTGCCATTGCTTGGTTTGTTCCTTAGAAACTGCAGCATTCTCATAGGCATTGCGCCTAATTTCCTCGAGTTTAGTGATGTCTAACAGCCTCTTCTTTCCAGCAGCTTCGTAATCCATGTTCACTTGCTTAATCGCCCACATGCCTCATGCTCCAATTTAATTGGCAAGTGACATGCTTTCCCAAAAATAAGCTGATACAGCGACATCCCAATTGGGGTTTTGTATGCTATCCTCAATGCCCATAAGGCATCATCAAGTCTAGAAGACCAATCTTTTCTTGAAGGGTTTACCACCTTCTCAAGAATGTTTTTAATTTATCGATTAGACACCTTATCTTGTTTGTTGGTTTGCGAATGATAAGTGGTAGCCATTCGATGATTAACTCCATATCGCTTCAATGCGGCTGCCACCTGGTTGCAATGGAAGTGAGTACCTTGGTCGCTGATCAATGCTTTTGGTGTGCCAAAGCAGGTAAGTATATGCTTGTAGAAAAATTTCATCACTATCCTCGCATCATCCTTTGGTATTGCAATGACTTCCACCCATTTTGATACGTAGTCAACAATAATTAGAATATAAACATTTTCAAATGATCTTGGAAATGGCCCCATGAAATCCATACCCCAAACGTCAAAGAGTTCAACTTCCATGATTGGTTGTTATAGCATTTCGTTGCGTCGAGATATAGAGCCAGTGCGCTAGCATCGATTACATTGATGTACAAAATTGTGGGCATCATTAAATAATAAAGGCTAGTAGAATCCTGATTGAAGAACCTTGGCAACCGTTCTCATTCCACCGAAATGACCTTCATAAGGAGCATCATGACAATGCTTCAGGATTGAAGGCTTTTTTTCTTTCGAACACAACGCTGAATGATATTGTGATTGCATACCTTGAATACATGACTCGTTCCAATAATATCACTCTACTTTTTCAAGAAATCTTTCTTTCTTGTGGCCTATGACACCCAAGGGTAGTTTTCCACATACCAGATAATTAACTTTATCCGCATACCATGGGGTTGCATCGACAACAAATAACTTTGCATCTGGAAATGTTTCGACAATCTGAAGTATTTTTCCATCTTCACTGCCAACTTCCAAACGAGACAGGTGATCTGCCACTTGGTTTTCTGAACCCTTCCGATCTTTGATCTCTATATCGAATCCTTCCAATAATAGGATCAAATTTATCAGTTGTGGTTTGGCATCCTTCTTTGCGGAAAGATATCTCAACGCTGAATGGTTAGTAGATACAGTAACCTTTACCCCGGTAAGGTGTGAGCGAAATTTGTCGAAAGCAAAGAGTATAGGCAACAATTCTTTCTCTGGGTTTGTATTATTAATTTGAGCCTCTGTAAGTGTGTTGCTGGCGTAATATATAGCGTGAAATATTTTTTCATTGCGTTGTCCTAAGACAGCACCTACAGCAAAGTCGCTTGCATCGCACATAACTTCAAACGGTTAAGACCAATTCGGTGCAACAATAATGGGTGCTTTAACTAGTTGCTGCTTTATTTGAATAAATGCTTCCAAACATGCATTATCAAAGAGGAATTTTTTATTCTATTTCAGTAATGAGCAGAGAGGTTTTGCAATTTTGGAAAAATCTCGAATAAATAGGCGATAAAACCTCGCATGCCAAAGAAAACTTCGGATACCCTTCGCATTTGTCGGTAGAGGTAATAATTTCCACCTTAGTTCTGTCCACTTCAATTCCTTGGTTGGAAATGCGATGACCTAAGATAATGCCTTCAGTTGCCATGGAGTGACATTTTTCCCAGTTTAACATAAGATGTGTGTCTTCACATCGCTTCAGTACTTTATCCAGATTGTCAGCGCATTGATCAAAATTATTCCCATAGATTGATAAATCGACCATAAAGACTCTAAAGAATCCTCGATCATATATGAGAATATTGCCATCATGGACCTTTGAAATTTGGCTAGTGCGTTGCAAAGACCAAACAACATTCGGTGAAAAGAAAAAGTACCAAAGGGACAAGTAAACGTAGTTTTTGCTTGATCCTTTGGCGCAATAGTGATTTGATTGTAGCCAGAATAACTATCTAGGAAGCAATAATAGGATTTTCCAACAAGCCTATCCAACATCTGATCAATAAAGGGAAGTGGAAAATGGTCCTTCCTTTTGGCTGCATTCAATTTGCGATAATCCATAAATACTCGCCAACCCGTAAGAATGCGTGTAGGGATTACCTCATCTTTGTCATTGCTCACCACAGTGATACCACTCTTCTTAGGAACACATTGCACAGGACTTACCCAATTGCTATTCAAAATAGGGTAAATAATGCTCGCGTCCAACCATTTAATAATTTTCATCTTAACCACCTCTTGCATCTTCTCGTTCAACCTTCTTTGTTGTTCAATCGATTGCTTTCCTTCATCTTCGAACTTGATTTTGTGCATGCAAAAAGATGGACTAATGCCTCGAATGTTGGCAATACTCCAAGTAATAGGTTATTTATGCTGCTTAAGGATATGGATCAATTTCTCCTCTTGTGTTGCAGAGACAATAATTGAGAGAGTACTATTGTCGCCAAGAAAGACATATTTCAGATGGGTCGGTAGTGGCTTCAATTCTACAGTAGGAGTTTCTTCAATAGAAGGCTTAAAAATCAAAGCTGTTCTGTTGGCTAAGTCCAAAGATTCAATCTACCATCCGTGCCTTAAATTAATGTTATTAGCTTCAGCCATGCTGTCACAGTCAGCTAAAATTTCATTATCAGATGTCACCGCAAATTCTTCATAAAGTAATGCGCGGTCATTGAATTCTTCAACAATTAAATCATCTAGCACATCAATAATGTGACCTTCTTCTTTATACTTGCATGAAAAAGATTCAAAGACACTGAAAGTAACACGCTCATCATTATGTCTCATAGTTAATTCACCTTTGTATACGTCGATGAAAGTGCGTCCAGTAGCTAGAAATGATCGTCCCAAGATTATGGGAACCTCTTTGTCTGCCTCACAGTTAAGTATAATAAAATCAGTCGGAAACATATATTTATCTGCTCGAACTAAAATGTCTTTAATCTGCCCTTCAGGTTGAGCCAAGGATCTATTCGCTAATTGTAATGTCACTGTAGTGGGTTTCATTTTACCAATTTCCAACTTTCTAAAGGTAAACAGTGGCATAAGGTTGATGCTAGCTCCCAAATCACATAAAGCTTTACCCAAATAGTGGTTTCCAATTGAACATGGGATCGTAAAGCTTCAAGGATCTTTCATTTTTGGCGGTAATTTATTTGTCAAAACAACACTACAACTTTCTGTGAGTGCAATAGTTTCAATATCAGTGAATTTCTTCTTATTGGACAATAGCTCATTCATAAATTTCCTATAACTAGGAATTTGCACAATAGCGTCCACCAAAGGAATATTAACATGAAGTTGTTTTAGTGTGTTCAGAAACTGCTGATACTGCTTTTCATGCTCATTTTCTTTGAATCGTTGCAAAAAATACAAAGGCGGAGATACATCAGATTGCACCGACACCTTTGGTTGCGTTGACAATTTCAAAGATCGAACATTAGCCATAGGAGTGACAATTTGTGGAACTTCCTTGTCTGGTGCATCGACAAATCCTTTAGATTCAACTTTCTCACCTTGGGTCACGTTACTAGTGGTTAGAGATTCTACAGTCGAGTCGATGGTTGGTTCAGTTTGTTTACCACTCCGAAGGGAGATAGCTTTGCAATGCTCTTTCGCTTTCAGATTGGGATTTTTCGTGTCACTAAGGAGTGTACCTGGCGGTTGAGTGTTTAGATTCGGAGCAATTTGTCCTAATTGTGCTTCCAACACCTGAATGGAGGAAGAATTTCCTTGCAAATAGCTTCCGTGTGAGTGATATGCTCCTGCATTAAAGCTTCAAGTGCTGTCAATCGATCAGACGGGGAAGCGTGCGTGTACTGTTGTTGCCTAAGTCCTTGAACATTCTTGTTGGAGCCCAATTTTGATCGGGTCCAAACCAAATCAAAAAATAAAAAATAAAAAAAAATTAAATTTCATTTTAATTTAAATGTCCAATTACAAAAGCCTAAAATACAAATGGTCCAATCTACCTAAACCCTAAACAGACCCAAACCAAATTACAGATCCAAACCTAATACAACTCAATTACCCAAGGGCCCAAATCATAAACTAATGAAGGAAAACCCTAATTTGCTAGGATTTTTAGCCGCCGCTCTGCCCCGCCATGTCATCTCCTGGTTCTTGAGGCCACCCACCATCTTCTAACACCACCACGCCTTCTCACCTCAAACCTACACACGCAAACAGGACAGCAAGCAAAAGAGAAAGACAAATAGAAAAAAAAACAAAATGAAATGATATGTCTTTGGCTATAAAGCCATGAAAATCAATTGTAATAAAGGAGATCGGATCTTCGATTTTACGAAGAGCTATTACCAAAAAATCAAGAAATTCCAGATATAACATTTATTTTACATTTTGTTTCAAATACACACGCATAGATATCAGAAAAAGATCGAAATACACATCGCAAAGAAATTCAAAACATTGGTATTTGCCAGAGGTATATTCGTTTATACATTTGCTCATTTATCATTACCATTTTATTTCGTATTTAAATATATAAAAAATAATAATAATAAAAGAAAAAAAGTGTAAAAGTTGTACCTGGATCTGAATCGTTGCCGTCGTAGCAACGAACGGAGTCCCTCTGAACTCGCGTGTGCTCGCGAGGGACTCTGCTGAAAAGGGGATTTCGCCGTTTCTGAAAAGGAAAAAAAATATGTACAAACAGATTTAAAAAAAAGGGAGTAAAGAATTTAAAATAAAAACTTTTTAAAAAAAAGAAAATCAAGTCTAGATCTAGGGTTTTCTTAAAAAAAATCGAAGAAAACACAGGTACGGATGTAATCCCGAAAGCGATTCACTATCCTGTAAGGAGGTGAAAACCTCACCAAGGAGTAGCTTCCCACTTCCACATTAAAGGTGTAGTAACAGATGCAAATGAATGCGAGCTTTACACTAGCAATTATATTATCATGGTATTTCACAGAAAATGCAAAGGATCATCATAATATCTCATAGAAAATGCAAAGGATCATATATCAATTTAAACCAAGTTTTTGAAACTTTTGATAAAAAGGACCCGAAAATAATCGACTTTTGGCTTGACTCTCTTATGTTCCTCAGCGGAGTCGCCAAGTTGTTAAAACGTTTTTTTTTAAAAAAAAAGTCTCGAAAAATATTTTAAAAATCGAAAAATGAGAGTCGCCACCTATCTTTTTTTATTTGGTGTGATTGGATCACCACAAAACGTTTAAATCCGTTTTGAAAAATATTTTGTTCTTCGAAATCCAAAAATAGGTTTGGGAGTCGATTACGTGTGAGGAAGGATTATCACCCTCACACGCCCAAAATTGGCACCACGTCGATTATTTTTCGGTCTTAATTGTTAAAAATTTGAAAACTCGAGTGAAATTTAATACGATCCTTAAATGCATGATTTATTTGATGTACGCGTTTAAGAAGGAAATCGAATTTCATTAGGAAGTCTCGTTATTTCGAAATGATCGAGGAAGGAAGTCACGTCCAGTGAGTTAGAACATAACATCACGAGATCCGAAAACAACGAGAATTCCTTCGTTGCTAATTTCAAACCTTTAAAAAGGTATTCGATTATTCCGGTTTAAAGAAAAATCGCGCCTAGTAAGTTAAGGCACAATTTTTCAAAATCCGAAATAAATGAATATTGCATCGATTTTAAAATTATTTATATGTATATTTTAAGACAGAAACAATTTTAATTTAAAGATGAGTGCGTAAATTAAATACGAATGTGCAAATAATCGTAAAATTAAATGATCACAAAGAAAGAACAATTATACGGATAAATAAATATGTAATAATTATGCATAAAATTCATAAAATACGAAATGCGAAAAAACACGAATCAAAATCATAAAAAAATAGAATAAATTTAAAATGTGAAGAAAAATAATTAAATCTTATATACAAAAATCACAAAATAAAAAAAGGGTTAAAAATTAAGTTTTTGAGACTTTTGGGGATAAAATGTAACTTTGGAAAAATTTAGGGGTCAAAATGCAATTTTAGAAAACTGTAGGGTTAAAATGTGTTTTTTGAAAAGTTTAGGGGTTAAAATGCAATTTTGGAAAGATTAGGGTTTAAAATGCAATTTTAAGAAAGTTTAGGGTTAAAATGTGATTTTAGAAAAGCTTAAGAGTTAAAATGTAATTTTAAGAAAGTTTGAGGGTAAAATGTAACTTTAGAGAAGTTCGAGGGTTGAAATATGATTTTTGGAAAGTTCAGAGACCTCCTGGGCAACAAACCCAAGAAAATGTGACACGTGGTAGCTTTTTATTCTTCCAAAAATAAAAGGACTGAAAATGAAATAAAACTAAAGGGAAATTTTAAAATAAATTAAAAATATTAAAAAGGACGAAATTGTAACAATTAAAAAATGATGAAAGACCAAATGTGTAAATAACCCCTTTCTTAAAAACACGTAGATCCCAAGGGGATCCGCACGGGTCCGATCGGTCAGCCCAAAACGATGCCATTTTGGGGTGTTTAAGCCACTCCCAAAACGACGTCGATTTGGGGCTTTAAATACCCTAAAAATCTCAAAAAAATTCATTTTATCCTTTCTTTAAAAAAAAACTGCTCCTCTCACTCTCAAAATCCTCTATTCTCTATCCCCTCTCTCTTCATGATCGATCGTCGGTCCGTTGGGCCCCCGTTGCCGTCCAGCGCCGTCTGGTCGTTGCAAACCACCGTACACGACGATCAAGTAATCAAAATCTATTTTTTTATTTTTATTTTTTTAAAAAAAATAGATCTAGGTCTTGATCTAAACCGATCTAGCCTAAATCTTTTTTAAAAACACAAAAAGATTTAAATTTTTTTACTTAGATCGAATCTGATTCGGTGTTTTTTAGTGTTATTATTATTTTTTTAAAAGAAATCCCATATCTAGTCTTGGGACGTGAAGTTTTCACTTCCATGCAAACATGTGAGAATGTGTCCCCGTAAACCGAACTCATCCGTATGAGCCTGTAATGGATGAGGATTGAGGAATCTGCTGGTTTAGGTACCCCTACTCTAGAACTTGAACCACATGTAGTAAATCCTAGTTGCTTACCTTAGGATAGAACTACACCGAGCTATTAGCAGTCTCCAAAGCCTAGGTTCTTTGTTTTATATTCGTATTTTGTTGTCATACTGACTTGTGTTTTCTTTTGCTTTTTATTTATTTATTGTTGCTTGCCTTACATCCTCATACAAGGAAAGGTGTGAATTTAAGCTCAATTACTAAATAGAAAACTAGTCATAAGAAAACGAGTTTCTTGATAAGGTAGAAGACAAAATTGTCGTGCTCATATGGTCAAAACAAGGATGAAAATTGATGATTTTCCAGATGAGTAAAATGGAAACGAAGATCGCACAACAAACCAAACTTTGATTCAACTAGGAGAAGTGACTGATCACTTATCCATTTAAGCTGACATTTTGGACCAAAATCAAAGACGGACCAGGGTGAAATTGGATAATGGCACGATCATATGCGTATCCGTCTTATGTAAAGGAATTTGTTTTCTAGTAAAGTTTTCTAGTAGAATTGAGCTATGAGTCAATGCCTTTCTGATGCATACATGCATTCATAAACAACACATTTAATTAATTTGTATATAATTTCATGAGAATTTACCTTAAGTAGAACTGTGTCAAACCTTTAACGTACCCGAATAAGGTAAGAGACATGGTTATGTTCTTGTTTCTTTGCTTTTAATTTCAATTTATTTTCAAAATTTTGTATTAATTACACTAACTAATTTTGAATCCGTTTGCATTGCATTTTCATTTAAAAAAAATGGTGTTGATTCATGTTCTATTTCCAAATAGAGAATTGGTCATAAGAAAACAGATTCCTTGATACGGTAGAAGTCAATGTGGCCGTGCATATGTGGTCAAAGAAAAATAGCGTGAAAAGGGTGATAGCCGATCAAAGGGGCACCTATCAGAGTTTTGGGTTTACACTCAAATAAACGTAACACATAACAAGTTTGCAAGAGCTGAAAGGAGTATATGTGATGAAACAAGGCAGATGTCCAATCATGAATATGTTGACTTACTCGATGTTAAAAGGAATAAGCATTGGTTCCGAGCTCTCACTTAGTATTGGGATCCAACTTCTAATGGTTTAACATTTGGAGAGGAGGACATGATACCCATGATAGGAAAGTACATCACTTTACCCTGTTACCCGAGGATTCAGAATAATAAAGCCTACTTTGAATATGGTGATTGGCCTTACCTATTTAAGGTTAAAGTAAAGATGCACATTTTCCAAGTCCTAACACAGTATTGGGATCCAACTTAGTCGCTTCACTTTCAAAAACATGGACATACTGTAAAAGAATACACTACGTTGCTCTATTGCCCAAGAACTCAAGTTGATAAGGCCTACTCTAGAGGAGCGAGCATTAGGTTGTAGCCTTGATCAAGAAGAAAAGGGATAACAAGTGTATTGCTTTGAAAACCCCACAAGACATAGTACACTCAGATGCAAGAAAGAATGTTGACATCTTCACCTCAGACACGTATGAGTTAGTCATCTTCCCTAAAGTGTTGGGGCACGTAGAGGACGCGGTTGCAGATTTGTTTATCCAACTTGACAAGAGAATCACTCATGTTCTAACAATCTTAGCCATTAAACACCTGTCGATGAGAGGGCAAAGCGAGATTTATTGGGCAGAACTTTTTGATAGCCATTTTTGAAAGTGAAAAAGGTCTTTCATTGAGTATTCTCTAAAGACTCCTCTCTATTGACGGAATTTATGGCTATGCAGATACGAGAAAATATTGCTAAAGATAATTGGAAATAAACGAGAAATGATTCCAATACGCTTAAGGGCAAGTTTGAGATAGGGGCCATGTTGCAAGCAAGGATGTGACCCAAGTGCGAGAAATGACTAACCACTTTGAACTTGAAGTCAGGGTCAAACCAAAGCAAAAATTAGATTGGAAGATTAAGATTTTGAGCATTAAGGCATGACCATGCATGTATATGCCTTATATATAGAAATTTGTTTTCTATTAAAGTTGTTCAAATGGAATGGAACCAATAATCAACGCTTTGTTGCATGCATTTCATCATTCATTTGCATTGCACTTCATGCATTAATTTTTAATAAGATCCCACATGCCTGAAACATTAGTGTGTGAGAGAGTCACCAACCCTAATTGAAAATTGAGAGGAAACTTGATAAGTCAAGATAGGGAATGCTGAAAATTCGAGCAAAGTCATATGGAGAGTGGAACCTATTGAGAGTTCATCCTTATACCCTTGGAAGTGTTTTAACAACTAGACTGTGGAGGGGTTTCCTGTAGTTTTTAGGACTTTTCCAGAGTAATATTCAGGACATACTTATTGCTCTAAGCCTGAGAGCAGTAGGGACCCTTTTATAAAAAGCACATGACCACTGTCTTTTATTTCAATAATATGATGCATTGTTTTTACCCAATTTGAAAAACACCTTATCATTCTTCTCATTCGTTCATACCATAACTAATCATTTTTTAATTCAATTATTCTATTGGACCCCCTTTGTCTTTATGCTGGGTCCCTTGATATCAAGGAAACGAGTAACACTATGGTTGACTTAGATCCTTTTGAGAAGGACATGTGTCCAAAAAAACTTCAAGATTTTAAAAATGATCAAGAAGGTAACTTGTCTCCCGATCTGCTACGGATGGTTGAGCAAGACACGAAATGAATATCACCTCGAAGATTTATGATTTTAAGAAAGATTTGAGGCATGTGTCTTAGCAGAAACAAGGCGAGCTACTTCGAGAATCCAAAGGTCTTTGCATGGTCCTATCAAAGCATGCTGGGTTTAAGGAACTGATGTTGTGAGACAGAGGATCCCATAAAGGAAGAATGCAATCCAGTTCAACAGAAATTTCAAAACTTAGGGCTTGACATGTTATCAAAAAGAAAATTTAAAAAAGGAAAAAGGAAGGGGTCAAAAAAAATCCGCAAAGGGCATTTTGAAACCAAGAAAAAAGAAGAAAAAAAAAAGAAAAAAAGAAAAAGAAAGAAAAAAAAGGAAAGTTAAGACGAAAACGTACAAAAGGCATCTTGAAAATTTATTCTCCTTTTTCTTTTCACGTCGTGACCTCTTTTTATGAAGCATGGACATCATCAGCCAACTTTGCAAAAGAGTTTCTAATGAGCACCAATTAATCCTCATGATCATTGATTACTACTTTCTATACCAACTGACGTTTAAGCAAATTCTTGAAAAAGAGAGATTATATGTCATATGGAATGCCAAAAAGGATCATATCAAATGATGACTTGAATTTGAGAAATAGAAAGATAGCAAAAGTCTACAGCCAATTCAAGAACAAATATCACAACTCAGCACCACATCGCCAAAAGTGAATGGAGCATTGGAGGCAACCCATAAGAACATCAAGGGATTGATTGGAAAATAGCAGAGACCTATAAAGGCTTGGCATGAGAAGTCAGCATTTACTCTCTACGCTTATTTGAACGTCCATCGGGGCCTACACTGGGGCAACACATCTTTCAAAAGCAGTCTTACCTCTTTGAAGTCAAGATTCCCTCCGTCCAAAGCAGAACAAAGCCAATCCAGATTTGATCAAGGAAAAGAGGCTAAAAGCTATCCATCATGATTAGATAAACCAAAAACGAATAACAATGACTTATGACAAAGAAGGATCAGCTCTAGAGAATTCCACAAGGGAGCTCTAGTTTTGAAAAGGATCTTACCTATAAGAGATCTCCGAGGAAAATGGATGCCAAATTAGGAATTACCTTATGAGGTAAAAAAATCCTTTATCAGAGAAGATTTGATTTTGACCAAGGTGGACAGCAAAGATATGCTCAACCTCGTGAACGCGGATTCGATGAGGAAGAAATTTCACCAAAAAAAAAGAAAAAAAAGAAGAAAAAAGAAGAAAATAAAAAGAAAAAAGAGTGGTCGGGGTGAAAACCCATAAAAGGCATCTTGTAACCTAAGGAGATTTGAGTTGAAAACCTAAAAAGGAGGCTCAAATTTGAATAAAAGAAAGGAGCATGAACTAGTATTCTCTATTAAAAGTAGCGAGGTGGAGAAACTTTATGCCTTGAAACATCGACAAAGTACTCCAAGTTTCATGAACACATGTTAAACTCAGAATGGTCCTCATCCAGTTTGGTCAGGGAAGCTCATACTTTGATATCTGGGGCACCTAACTCTATTCTTTACTCTTCTTATGTTTGGCAGCTTTAGACCAGTATAGGTCATTTTTAATCCTTTTCATTCGTGTTAGCTTTGCTCCAATAATTTCAATTTTAATTCGCCTTGTGACCATGTTCAAGCAGTTTCGCATCAATAACGGTTCATGAACCAATGATCTTTTCATTAATGCAAGCTTTGTCTTCAATCAAATTCAATTTCATCCACCTTACAACCTTGATTCAAGCATTTTTGCATTTGAAATAACTGTTAGTGGTCTAACGATATAAGGAATAAAAGGATTTCTGCATATCATTTTGGAAAATTTTTAAATAGTACAGGGACCTGAAACAGGAACACTAATTGGAAATAACACAAACCCGAGGTTTAGAAGGATCCTGAAACAAGTAGTTAAAATTACGACTACCTCTTTAGGTTTCATGTCAAAGATACCACATCAATGATAGGACTTAGACAAACGATGAACGATGTCGGCTAAGGACTAAAAATAAAGTCATTTCTCAAAAAATGACATTTTTGCATCCATCATCATACTAACCTGTTTAGGAGCATTTGATTCATCTTGGTCGTGGCATCCTAAATAACCTGGTTTACATAGAGGCCCATTAAAGCATAGCCTACAGGTTTCATTACCATATAATGGCGAAAGGAACCAAGGAAACACGAAAAGATGAGGGGAAAAGATGAGGTCATAATGGCAAACCTAGTACCTTAGAAGCATGACGGGAAAGAGTGAAGACCAATGATGAATCTTATACCCTAAAACCAAAGAAGAGTAGATTGAAGCTGTAACATTGCAGTAAGAGCAAGATGAAGCTTCGACATCAAATCCTACCTTCCTGAAGTCACAATGAAGTTGGATTAAAACTACAGTAGCGATCATAATCTCCCTGAAGTTGCAGTGGAATGGAGTGAAGTTACATCATAGTCAGTCAATCTCTTACCCCAATCATGGTGCAGATTGCAACCATCCGATCTCTTACCCCGATCATGAGGTAGATCACAGTCATCCAATCTCTTACCCCGATCATGAGACAGATTGTAACCATCCGATCTCTTACCCCGATCATGGGGCAGATTGTAACCATCTGATCTCATACCCCGACCATGAGGCAGATCACAGTCAGTCAATCTCTTACCCCGACCATGAGGCAGATTGCAACCATCCGATCTCTTACCCCGATCATGAGGCAGATCACAATCAGTCAATCTCTTACCCCGATCATGAGGCAGATTACAACCATTCGATCTCTTACCTCGATCATGGGGCATATCACAGTCAATCAATCTCTTACCCCGATCATGGGGCAGATTACAACCATCCGATCTCTTACCCCGATCATGGGGCAGGTCACAGCCAGTCAGTCTCTTACCCGATCATGGGGCAGATTGCAACCATTTGATCTCTTACCCCGATCATGAGGTATATTACAGTCAATCAATCTCTTACCCCGATCATGGGGCAGATTGCAACTATCCAAATCTCTTACCCCGATCATGGGGCAGATCACAGTCAGTCAATCTCTTACCCCGATCATGAGGCAGATTGTAATCATCCGATCTTTTACCCCGATCATGGGGCTACCCGATCATGAGGCAGACTGCAACCATATGATCTCTTACCCCGATAATGAGGTAGATCACAGTTAGTCAATCTCTTACCCCGATCATGGGGCAGATTGCAACCATCCGATCTCCTACCCCGATCATAGGGCTGATCACAGTCATCCAATCTCTTACCTCAATCATGGGACAGATTGCAGCCATCCAATCTCTTACCCCGATCATAGGGCAGATCTCTTACCCCTATCATAGGGCAGATTGAAACCATTCAATCTCTTACCCCGATCATGGGACAAATTGCAGCCATCATCTAATCTTTTACCCCTAGTCAAGAGGGGCAGATTGAAGCATCTTGTCTTTTACCCCTAATTAAGAGAGGCAGATTGAAACTACCATCCCATAGAAGCGAATCTCAAATCCCCTGAAGTTGCAGTGAAATGGAGTGAAGCTACGATGGCAAATTTTACCTCTTCGAAGTTACCTCGGAGCAAGATGAAGTCACGGCACTAAATCTTATCTTCCTAAAGTTGTAAAGAAGCGGATGCAGTGAAGTTGAAGCAAAGAGTAGGACAATTAAAGAAGAAGCGCCAAAAAGCCAAATTCAGTGGGACCGAACAAAATTGGTCTTCCTTGGAGTCTTTGCTCTGTTCCTATTACATGGTAATGAGCAAAGAGGGGCAGCTGTTGGAGCCTAATTTTGACTGGGCCCAAACCAAATCAAAAATAAAAAATAAAAAAATAAACAAACATGTAAATTAAATTTCATTTTAATTTAAATGTCCAATTACAAAAGCCCAAAATACAAATGGTCCAATCTACCCAAACCCTAAACAGACCCAAACCAAATTACAGATCCAAACCCAATACACCAACCCAATTACCCAAGGGCCCAAATCATAAACTAATGAAGGAAAACCCTAATTTGCTAAGGTTTTCAGCCGCCGCTCAGCCCCGCCATGTCATCTCCTGATTCTCGAGGCCACCCACCATCCTTCTAACACCACCACGCCCTGCCACCGTCAAACCTGCACAAGCAAAGAAGACAATAAGCAAAAGAGAAAGACAAATAGAAAAAAAACAAAATGAAATGATATGTATTTGGCTATAAAGCCATGAAAATCAATTGTAATAAAGGAGATCGAATCTTCGATTTTACGAAGAGCTATTACCAAAAAATCAAGAAATTCCAGATATAACATTTATTTTGCATTTTGTTTCAAATACACACGCACAGATATCAGAAAAAGATCGAAATACAAATCGCAAAGAAATTCAAAACATTGGTATTTGCCAGAGGTTTATTCGTTTATACATATACATATATTTATATTTATTACATTTTGCTCATTTATTATGACCGTTTTATTTCGTATTTAAATATATATATATATATATAAAAATAATAATAAAAGCAAAGAAGTGTAAAAGTCGTACCTGGATCTGAATCGTTACCGTCGTAGCAACGAATGAAGTCCTTCCGAACTCATGTGTGCTCGCGAGGGACTCCGACGAAAAGGGGATTTCACCGTTTCTGAAAAAGAAAAAATATGTACCAACAGATTTAAAAACAAAAGGAGTAAAGAATTTAAAATAAAAAATTTTTTAAAAAAAGAAAATCAAACCTAGATCTAGGGTTTTCTTAAAAAAAATTCGAAAAAAAACCTTTTTTATTTTTGATTGAATCCAAAGTTCCCAAGACTAGATCTGAGATTTCTTTTAAAAAATAATAATAAAAAGAACACTAAAAGACATCGAATCAGATTCGATCTGAGTAAAATTTTTTAAATCTTTTTGTGTTTTTAAAAAAGATTTAGTTTAGATCGGTTTAGATCTAGACCTAGATCTATTTTTTGGAAAATAAAAAAAAGGAGATTTTGATTACCTGACTGCTGTGTACGGTGGTTTGTGACGACCGGACGGTAGTGGACGTCGAAGAGGCGCAGCAGATCGACGATCGGTCATGACCGACCATGAAGAGAGAGGGGAGACAGAAGAGAGGATTTTAAGAGATAGAGAGGAGTAGTTTTTTTTAAAAGAAAGGATAAAATGAATTTTTTTTGAGATTTTTAGGTATTTAAAGCCCCCCAAAACGACATCGTTTTGGGAGTGGCTTAAACACCCCAAACGGTGCAGTTTTGGACCGACCGACTCGACCCGTGTGGATCCCCTTGGGATTCGCGTGTTTTTAAGAAAAAGGTTATTTACACATTTGGTCCTTTCGTATTTTTTAATTGTTTCAATTTCATCCTTTTAATATATTTAATTTATTTTAAAATTTCCCAAAAGGTCCCTAAACTTTCCAAAAATTATATTTTGACCCCCAAACTTCTCCAAAGTTACATTTTTACCCCCAAACTTTCCAAAAACTACATTTTGACCCCTAAACTTTTTCAAAATCACATTTTAACCATAAAATTTCCTAAAATTGCATTTTAACCCCTAAATTTTTCCAAAGCTACAGTTTGCCCCCAAAAGTCTCAAAAACTTCATTTTTGACCCTTTTTTATTTTGCGATTTTTGTATATAAGATTTAATTATTTTTTTTCGTATTTTAAATTTAATCTTTTTTTATGATTTCGATTCGTGTTTTTTCGCATTTCGTATTTTATGAATTTTATGCTTAATTGTTGCATATTTATTTATTCGTATAATTGTTCTTTCTTTGTGATCATTTAATTTTGCGATTATTTGCACATTCGTATTTAATTTATGCACTCATCTTTAAATTAAAATTATTTCTTTCTTAAAATATACATATAAATAATTTTAAAATCGAGACAATATCCATTTATTTCGGATTTTGAAAAATTGTGCCTTAACTTACTAGGCGCGATTTTTCTTCAAACCGGAATAATCGAATACCTTTTTAAAGGTTTGAAATTGGCAACGAAGGAATGCTTGTTATTTTTGGATCTCGAGATGTTATATCCTAACTCACTGGACGTGTCTTTCTTCCTCGATCATTTCGAAATAACGAGACTTCCTAACAAAATTCGATTTCCTTCTTAAACGCGTACATCAAATAAATCATGTATTTAAGAATCGTATTTTAAATTTCACTCGAGTTTTCAAATTTTTAACAATCAAGACCGAAAAATAATTGATGTGATGCCAATTTTGGGCGTGTAAGGATGCTAATCCTTCCTCACACGTAATCGACTCCCAAACTTGTTTTTTGGATTTCGAAGACCAAAATATTTTTCAAAATGGATTTAAACATTTTATGGTGATCCAATCACACCAAATAAAAAAAAAGATTGGTGGCGACTCCCTTTTTTCGATTTTTAAAATATTTTTCGAGACTTTTTCTTTTTTTAAAAAAACGTTTCGATAGTTCTGATTCTGCACTGCAGATTTTTGTGGCTGCATCCGATTTTGCTGTGGCTTTATCTGGCTTTGTTGATTGTATTTCTGCTATTGTAGGTTATAATTCCTTTGTCTTGGGTTGTAGTTGCTTTGGTTAGATGAATTCCCATATTGGAATGTCACAGCATTTTGTCCAGCATTCTAATTTCCCCAAGTCTGCTGGGTGCGATGATAGCATTAGAAAAGACCATTGATTTCTCCTTACTTATTGTATAATTTGTTTTCATTTGATCATCTTTAGCAAGCATTTTTAGTCTTTGTAACTTATTTATTGCATTTTCTAACTTAGTGAAGCTTGACTTAATTTTCTTTGATTTTATCATGTTTTTACTAAGAATATCGCTGCATTAGTTGTTCAGTATTGCGCCCAAAGATGTCACTGCAGGAATCTGTCCTGAAAGGTCAATGCATGAAGGTGTACAAAGTTTTCGCTGCAAAATAATATCCAAATTTGCGCCCAGAACTGTTGTTACAACTGACAATTGTCTAATGAACACACCAGATTTGCGTGAGTGTACAGCTGACATAACCAACTTGTACAACTAGAGGAAGTTAGATTTGAAAGGGAGGACACTGTAATTGGCAGTGGATGTTAAATACCGAGGAGAAAAGATTTTCTTTATCTTCTTCTTGACTTTTCGGTGGATAAAATTTCTTCTTGAACATTTTTCCAAGCTTGCATCCATGGCAGCTTAAATTCCCTAAGGGCAACCTGACATTGAGGAGAAGGTAACACTGCTCCTAACGAGGAGCATCCGAATTGCGACACAAGAGGAGTGTAAGGGAATGATTAAAGTAGACTAGGGATAGGATACTTCAATTTATTCTGTTATTCTCTTGCTTAAACGTTGATAAGTTTTGATAATTTGAAGTTGTATGGAAATACAATTTAATTTCAGATCAAGTTTGATATCTATTTCAATATTTCCTTCATTGTTTATCTTTGGATTTAATTGTTTGACCATGAAAGTGTGATTGCACTCACTGCCAGTGGAACGTGCAGCAACAAATTAATTTAACAAGCATGTCAACGAAAGTTGCTTGAGGATTGAAGGAATTCGATTCAGTTGTTCTTGAATATGTAGTATTGCCAACACTGGAAGGTGTGGTTAATGTGAGTATTTGAGTCTTTGATAAACAGGGAAGTCAAGGTTGGTAAGATTTCATTGTCTTAATTGTGGCGACAATTTGTTTGTTATTAACCTTGTGATCACATTTAGCTTTTTGCCAACTTTTCAAGTCCGGGAACCCCATCTCATTATCACTATTTTACTTCTTAAATTTTCTTAAATTGCCTGACAAATTATTCTCATACTTTTACTGCATTTTCTTATTTTATTCTCTGACATTATTCATCATAATCTCTTTAGTTTTAACTTTTTTTGCATCGACAATTATAAACATAAGCAGCCATCCCTGTGGGATCGATATCCGATAGATTTAGATTTATCTACTATACTTGCATCGATTGTGTATGCTTGTACATATTTGCTGTGACGTTCACAGCACAATCAAGTTTTGGCGCCGTTGCCGGGGGTGGCATTTGTTTGATGTTTATTCTTGTATTTGCAATTATTTTTATTTCTTAATCTTTACTTGTTACTAACTTGTTTTTGTTTTTGGTCAACTATTTTTCAATTTTCTTTCTAGGTGTTTATGACCAGGAGAAATCCTAAATTTGTTGTTGGCTTAGATCCTAAAATTGAGAGAACCATTAGAAGTATAAGACAAGAACAAAGAAACATGACCCTACTAGGAAACGATGCAGCCATACTACCATTGCCGCCACAGAATCTTGTTATACCTCCTAAACAATCACAAATCATGAATAATCCGCCGTTACCGCAAGATGATCAGATAAAAAATAGAACTATTCAAGACTTCGTTGTTCCTCTGTTAGATGAATTGCAACCAGGGGTTATTCGACCAGTAATTCAAGCTGACAATTTTGAGTTAAAGTCGGTTATGTTTCATATGTTGAATTCGAATGGGCAGTATGCTAGATTTCCTCATGAGGATGCGAGAGAGCATCTTAAATTTTTTCTATTAATTTATGCTTCTTTTAGTCAGCATGGTGTTCCTGATGATGTCTTGAAGATGCAACTATTTCCTTACTCATTATAAGGACGGGCGCGTACCTGATTCCTTGGATTGCCTGTTGGATCAATTACATCATGGAATGCACTTGCAACTCAGTTCGTTTTACTATTTAATCAACCAATAATGAATGCTCGATTGAGGAATGACATTACTGCGTATCATCAGTTGGATAATGAGAACTTGCATACTACATGGGAGCGTTACAAAACCTTGCTTCGACGTTGTCCTATGCATGGAATTCAACAGGAAATGCAGATTAAGATAATTTACAATGGGTTGAATGCAAAGACAAGAAATCTTGTCAATGCATCTGCAAATGGTCCTTTGTTGGACTGCACCTATGATGAAGCTGTAAGAATTTTAGAGAGGATCCCTTAGAATGACTACCAGTATCTGATCTCTCGTGCTGTACAAGTCAAAGCAAACCCTAGAGTTATCGAATTAGACTTTATATCAGCTCTAAGTGCACAAGTATCTTCGTTAGCAAATATGATAAAGAACATGAAGGGGACCGGTGAAGTTGCTCCCATTCAAGTCGCCCAACAACTGGATGTCCCGATATTTTATTGCGAAATTTGTGGCGACAATCATAACTACAAGGATTGTCCTCAGCATGCAGAAAATGCATTCTATTTTAATAATATCCGAGAAAATTCCTATGGTAACTCCTACAACAGCTCTGCTCAAAATCAGCAGTTTTGGGGAAATCAAAATGCGACCATATTTAGATTTGGCAATTCCTCTAGTCAAGGAAATATTTGACATGGGAATTATAGTCAACAACAACAAAATTTCAATCAAAGTCCTCAGATGTATGTACATCAAGATTAGTTACTACCACACACTCGTGTGCAGCCACAACAATCTTCAATGCCAAATCTGCATATGCAAGGACGACAACAGTAACAATAATATTCCCAATCACGAGCTGATTCATTAGCAGCCCTTGAAGCCCTGATGCGAGAGCATATCACAAGAACTGAAGCTATTGTGCAAGGAAACTCATCTTCCATCCAAGCACTTGAAGCACAATTAAGGCATTGGCTTCAAATTTGAGCACAAGACCACCAGGTGCTTTATCCAGCGATACCGAAAATCCAAATCAAAAGAGGAAGGAGCATTGCAAAGCTATTACTATTCGGAGTGGGAAGCAAACTATAGAGCCAACTAGCAGCTCTAATATAGCACTTGTCGACGCAAGTGAAGCAAATCAAGGAGAAAAAGTTGTATTTGATGAAGAAGCAGACGAACCAAATAAAGAGGATCCACTAGTTGTTACTCTCATGCTTACCATTAGACCAACAAAATTATCGATGCAACTACCGATGTCGATGCAACCGGTTTTGTCATGACAACCTGATGTATCAATACCTTTGCCATTTCCACAAAGATTTAAGGAGAAGGAGAATAATAGAGAATATCAAAAGTTTCTGGCCAGATTGAAATAATTACATGTCAACATACCTCTTTTGGATGCTCTCATACAGATTCCTAGCTATGTGAAATTAATGAAAAGCTCCTATCCAAGAAGAAGAAGTTGACTGATATTGAGACAATTGCGCTCACAGAGGGATGCAACACAGTCTTGACAAATAAATTGCCACCAAAGATGAAGGACCCTGGCAGTTTTACAATTTCATGTTCAATTGGAAATCATTACTTGGGAAAAGCTCTCTGTGATTTAGGAGCAAGTGTCAACGTCATGCCATTATCAACATTTCAAAAATTGGGGATGTGTCACATGAAGCCCACTACAGTGACATTGTAGTTGGCAGATAGATCATTAGTGCAACTTGAAGGGCAAATTAAAGACGTCCTAGTTCAAATAGATAAGTTTGTGTTCCCAGCGAATTTTATTATCCTTGATTGTGAAGCTGATAAAGTGGTGCCCATAATCTTGGGACGCCCATTTCTTGCCACTGCTCGTACTCTTATCGACGTGTTCAAAGGTGAACTGATAATGCGACATAACGATGAACATGTCACCTTCAGTGTTTTCGAAGCAATTTTCTGAAAAAATAAAAAGGAATGTCACCACTTCGATGTGTTGGATGAATTAATTGAAGAGGAATTTAATGAGCGTAGCACAATACTCCCAGAAGAATTTGTGGTGACAATTGAAATGAATTTTCTAAGTGATTGTGACTGCAAGGTTGAGGCAAATAATGTGAAGCTTAGGCACGAATGACAACTGAAATATTTGGATTTGACAAATAGAACGACTCCTGTATTTAAGCCATATATTAAAGAAGCTCCTACTTTGGAGTTGAAGCCATTGCCTACCCATTTGAAGTATGTTTTCCATGGTGAGAATGACACACTGCTAGTAATTATCTCTACAACTCTCGACGTAAGACAGGAGAAAAAAATTAATCCACATACTGAAGCAACACAAGCGTGTAATTGCTTGGAGTATTACGGATATTAGAGGCATTAGTCCCTCTTTCTGCATGTACAAAATCTGGTTAGAAGATGAGGGAAAGTAGTCCATTGAACAGTAGAGAAGATTAAATGAAAAAAATGAAGGAGGTTGTTAAGAAGGAGATCATTAAGTGGTTAGATGTGGGCATCATCTACCCAATTTCTGATAGTATATGGGTGAGCCCAGTCCAATCTGTTCCAAAGAAGAGTGGTATCACGGTGATAAGTAACGGAAAAGATGAATTAATCCCTACTCGCATTCCTACAGGCTGGCGAGTATGCATAGATTATCGCTGTTTGAATGCAGCCACAAAGAAGGATCACTTTTCACTTCCCTTCATTGATCAAATGTTGGATAGGCTTGCTGGCAAAGCCTATTATTGCTTTCTCGATGGCTATTCTGGCTACAATCAGATAGCAATTGTGCTGAAGGATCAAACAAAGATGACTTTTACTTGTCCTTTTGGCACCTTTACCTTTCGTCGAATACCATTTGGTCTATACAATGCACTTGCCACATTTCAATGGTGTATGATGGCAATCTTCTCAGACATGATTGAAGACTCATTAGAGGTATTTATGGATGATTTCTCTATCTATGACAATACTTTTGATAAATGCGCTGACAATTTGGCCAGAGTTTTAAAGCGATGTGAGGACACAAACCTAGTGTTGAATTAGGAGAAATGCCACTTTGTGGCAATAGAAGGCATTATCCTCGATCATCGAATCTCTTGTAAGGGCATTGAAGTGGACAAAGCAAAAGTTGAGATTATTGAGAAGTTACCTCCGCCAACCAATGTAAAAGATTTATCCAGGATTTCTCTAAGATTGCAAAACTTCTCTGCTCCTTGTTGGAGCAAAATAAAAAATTTCTGTTTGATGATGCTTGTCTGGACGCATTTATGCAAATTAAGCAGCAGCTGGTGAAGACACCTATTGTCGTTGCACCAAACTAGTCACAATTGTTCGAACTAATATGTGATGCGAGTAATTATGCAGTGAGTTCCGTGCTAGGACAACACAAAGAAAGAGTATTTCATGTAATATATTATCCCAATAAGACTTTCACTGAAGAGCAAATTAATTATACAACCACAAAAAAGGAGTTATTGGCAGTAGTCTTTGCCTTTAAAAAATTTCGTTCATATCTTGTCGCTATAAAGGTTACAGTATTCACTAATCATTCTACGTTGAGATACCTCTTTGCTAAGAAAGATGCCAAACCAAGATTGATTCAATCGATCCTGTTACTATTAGAATTTGACAATGAGATAAAGGATCGCAAAGGATCAGAGAACCAAGTAGCAAATCATTGTCTCGTCTAGAAGTAGGAAGTGAAGATGGAAATACATTCCAAATTGTTGATGCATTTCCTGACGAGAAGTTATTTGTGTCAACGCATCCCCATGGTATGCAGATGTCGTCAACTACTTGGTGTGTGGAAGGTTACCCTTGAGTGCAATAGGCCACAAGAAGGAAAGGTTTTCTTCGCGACATCACAAAATACTACTGGAATGAGCCATACCTATTCAAGGTATGCAACGACAATATTATTCGATGTTGTGTTCTAGAAGAAGAAATGCTTTCTATCTTGAAGCATTGCCATGATGACCCTTATGAAGGTCATTTTGGTGGTGTAAGGATTGCTGCAAAGGTCCTTCAGTTAGGATTCTATTGACCTTCGTTGTTTAGAGATGCCCATAATTTTGTGCAACAATGTGACAAATGTCAGTGCACTAGATCAATATCTCGATGCAATGAGATACTACAACAGCCAATTATGAAGGTTACGCTCTTTGATGTCTAGGGTATGGACTTCATGAGACAATTTCCAAGTTCGTTTGGAAATGTTTACATCCTGGTCGCTGTTGATTATGTGTCCAAGTGGGTGGAAGCAATTGTTGTTCCAAAGGATGATGCTAGGACAGTGCTAAAAATTTTCCACAAGTACATACTCATTTTGGCACACCTAAGGCATTGATTAGTGATCAAGGTACTCATTTCCATTGCAGTCCAGTTGCGGCCGCACTGAAGCAGTATGGCGTTAAACATAGACTGACGACCACATATCATCCACAAACCAATGGTCAAGCTGAAGTTTCCAATCGCCAAATTAAGAATATCCTTGAAAAGGTGGTGACCCCATCGAGGAGAGATTGGTCTTCATGGCTTGATGATGCATTGTGGGCATTACGCATAGCATAAAAAGTGCCACTTAGAATGTCGTCGTATCAACTAGTGTTTGGTAAAGCATGTCACTTGCCCGTGAAATTAGAACATAAAGTCATGTGGGCAATCAAGCGAGTAAACATGGATTATGAAGCTGTTGGACAAAAAAGGTTGTTGGACATCACTGGATTGGAGGAAATTCGATGCAATGCATATGAGAATGTTGCAATATATAAGGAAAAGACCAAGAGATGGCACGAGAATATTATTTTGCAGCAATAATTTACTGCAGGTCAACTAGTGCTTTTATTTAATTCATGACTAAAATTGTACCCAAGTAAATTACGCTCAAGATATTCTGGTCCATTCGAGGTTGTCGAAGCATTTCCCCATGGTGCGATCATAATTAAAGACATAAATGATGGACACCAATTTAAGGTGATTGGCCAACGGCTGAAGCACTACTTTAGCCAGGATGATCACAACTAGAAAGAGACCATTAACCTGGTCACATTTTTCTATCCTTTCTTAGTTATTTTGTTTATGTTTTAGTTATCTTTTTTAGTTTTTTTTTGCAGGAATAAAGTTCTTCCTTTTGTCAACGCATGAAAAACTCCTTGTCGACGCAACTTATCTGCTGACTCATCACAAAATCGAAACATGTCAGGAAAGAAATCATGTAACTTCAAGCACTTATTCTGAACCATTGGATCTGTTTGAAAAAGGACAATCCGGGTGGACAGATTTATTGGATGCATACTGACTATCCTTTCTCTGCAGTGAAAAAAAACACGACTCTCCATCTCCATTTTTCATTCCCTATAAAGCGATCCACTGTGCCGACAGTGTTCCTTAGAAAATGCTTCATTGCTGCTTAAAATTTTCTTCAAAGCTCTTACCTTTACTGTTCTTTAATACCTTTATTACCAAAAAGATATGGCCAGAACTCGAGGTGCAAAAAAACCGTCCAAATTTACTGCAGAATCCTCCTCCATCGTAGTGGTGCTAGAAACAGAGTAGCACCCAACGAAAGAACCAATGATGTTTCTGACCAAAGCTACGAAGGGTTGCTTCCAAGACAACATGCTGAAGCGTAACTGTCACCATGAACAAGGCTTTTAGCTGTCGAAGCATCAAGACCTAAGGAAACAAGTCAACAAAACTATTGTGAGAATGGGTTGAGAAACCTTCTGCACCCATCCTGGCATCACTTGTGAGAGAGTACTATGCATACCTGACTGATAAAGAACAAGAGTTCATCTTCATTTGTGAAGGATTGGTGCCTTTGGATCGAATGTGTTTAATCCATTCAATCATCAAAGGAAGAAATTGATGTTGGTGCAATTTTGCACCAAGAAATTATGGACTGTGCTGTAAGGCAGACGGGTATTCTGGCATTTGTTTCATTGATCATGCAGCTGTGCCAATAATTAGGAGTGATGCCTCGTGAGGGAGAAGAAATGTTGGACAACAAAGGCTCTATTAATGATGCCTCCATTGAGCGCATGACTAGGGGGAATGATACTCTTGTTTTGAAGGAAGCTGAAGCCCAGAAGAGGAAAGACAAGGCAAAGATGGAAGAAAAGAAGACTCATGTTGCCACAGATCCTAACTTATGGCGTAAGGTTAAAGGTAGAGAAGATTGCTAACATAATTAACATTCGACAGATAAAACTTATCGGCGCTATCAAAGAAATGGAAAGATCTCAGAATCTATTCTATGCCTACATAAGGGCATGAAATAGTGCCATTGTAACCACATTGCACTGTATGAGCAAAGCACCTTTACCCGAGTTCCCTGTGTTCCCTCCAATCATCAAAGAAGCTACGCCTTCAACTGAGAGGGCTACATTAGAAGGAAAGGACCAATCAGTAGCATCTCCGCAGATGGTCTATATTTTTGATGATGAACGCGAGGTGAATTCGAAAGAAGTCGAAGATTGCCTCTGAAACATTGCCAGCCTTTTTGAGGATGGTTTTTCAACCAGTAGAGAGGCTACTATGGTTGAGAAGGAAGCCAATGTTGATGAAGGAAACACACCCTTGGAACTTGTGGAGATAGAAGAGGAAAAAGAAGAGGAAGGAAAAAAGATAAGAAGAGAAGATTCTGATGTCGCGACAAATTCGTCTGAGGAATTTGTCACCGTACCTGAACTTGTGGGTGCATCATTTGATGACTTGGCGTCACCTGAAGTGAGTCAGGCGGAGGCCGTGACTATCAGTAATGAGGATTCCAACCCTTTAGCGATGGTGATTTACGTTGCATCGCTTGCTGAAATACACCAATCGGATGTCACGATCAATGATGTCGGGGCACAGCCTGATGCTGAGGAGCAATCCGAGGAATCGGCCAAGCCAAAAGAAAGGAAGAGAAATCACACAAAGGACAAAAAGCGACGCAAGAAGGAGCACAAATGAAAAGAAGAAGAAGTGTAACAACTCGATTTTTAGTGGTGTCGAAAACAGTGATTTCGGGACCACAGCTCCGATGAGTCGAGTCATAAATTTATTTATTTTAAATATTTTTGGTGATATATGCATCATATGAAATTATGTTTCGAAAATTTCATTGATTAGATAGTTAATTGAATTGAAAGGACTAAATCATAAAAAGGGTAAAAGTATAAATGTTTAATTAGAAGGACCAAATGAATAAATTAACCAAGGGAGTGTTAATGGGTGGATTGGCATGATTTATATTGATTATAAATAGGTTCAATAAAAGTTAAAAATGGTTAATTAAAGCTAAATGATGAAAGTCTCAATAATTACAAATTACCATTTATATATATATAAGAAATTAAAAGAAAGAAATTGTGAATTTCATTTCATTTTCTTATCTTCTTCCTCTTTACATGGCCAAGGGAGAAAAGTTAGGGTTTTCATTTCAAATCTTTAAGCTTTGATTTGGGTAAGCAAACCTTGATCGTTTTTAGTAATTTTTATGCTTTTGAGTCTGTAATAGCTTAAGCTAGCTTATACAAGGACTAATTTGTTAATCTGTCAAATGTCAAAAAATTTGCCATTGATGAATATGCTTGTTCTTGGAAGATTTTGATATATTTTAGTGTTAAATGTTTGGGTTAAATCTTTTTATAATGGAATTTTTGATGAAATTAGGGTTTAAGGACTAAAATGTGAAAGTGATGAAATTACAAGTATTGTTGTGAAAATAAATGTGTGAAGGGGTTGGATAGATACCCTAGAGAATTTGACAACGGTTTATTGTGTAAGAGAGTAGTTATTTTGCATGTTTTATGTTGAAAGGACTAGATTGAATAAAAGGAAACAATTAGGGGTAAAACTATAATTTCCCTAAAAGGACTAAATTGTGTTGAATGACTCAATTATGTGACTTAATGTGAGAATTGACTGATTTGTGAATGTAGACTATGATCGTGCTACAGATTGCGAAAATGAGAAATTGGCGGAATAGTCCCTAAAGTCTTTCCTAAACTGTAATCCTGTCCGGTAAGTTTGTAATGTAATTCTTACTCGATATTTCTTGTATATTATATATACATTGTAGATATTCAGTAATTCGGATGTATTGGTATTAAAGATGATCGAAGAAATGAGACGAAAGTGATAGTAGGCTTTATACCATTGAAAAAGTACCGACGCGATGGCTAGGGTACCGCATGTGTTGCGAGTCCTCGACAGCTCGTGTGAGCAACATTGTGACTCGGGGAAGAGATATGGATCCTAAATGGATTATAGGCCCTACGATGGCTGGGACTATGCTTTATGCAAACTCTCGACAGCTCGTGTGAGTAGCATCGTTAGAGAACAATTTACAGTACAGATAAACACCGTACCGATGGCTGGGGTACCTCATAAGTTGCGAGTCCTTGATAGCTCGTTTGAGCAGCATCGAGTACTGGCAATTAAAGTTATGAATAAAAAGAGAAGTTGAAATAACTCAAGAGCAATGGAAGTATGTTGACTCGGTGGAGTCATTATTGCTTGTTACAATGTTTGGTAATTCCTTAGATTATCGAACTTACTAAGCTATGAAGCTTACCACAGTTATTGTTGTTGTTTTGTAGATCATTTGCTGATTGAAGATTGGATCATCGTCATCTCTTGAAGTCACACTATCGCGAAGTTTGTCGGTAGTTTTTGCATCACTTGGTCTTATGACATGTACTAGGATGATATTAAATTTTGTTAATGTACTAAAGATGTTAAAATCTTACTTTTTTGATTGTGTATAAGCATGCAGTACAATTTAGATGTTTAAACTTGAGATGCTTGTAAAGACTTAGAAATTATGTGCTAAGTGTGATGGCTTAAATGCATAAATTGTGTTGGATGTGTGTGGGATGTTAAACTTGTGTCTTGGCTTAATTCTTGAGATTCTACACACTTGTTTCGGTAGAACTTATACATGTATAAATAGAAGTACAGGGTAGGGGAGAGGTTGTTCACTGACTTGAGTTGTATCGGTAGTTGAAATGCAAGTATCGATAGTTATATGAATTGATGTATAGGTAGTTAGCATGTTTGTATCGGTAGAAGTTGTAAGGTGAGATTTATAGCTCTCTGGAGTTTTTAGTATCGGTAGATGCATGACTTGTATCGGTAGTAATCAAACTTGTATCGGTAGAGCTAAGACAAGTACCGGTAAAAATCTGCACAGTTTTTGAATTGTTTACTGACTTGACTACTACCGATACTCGACCATTAGGTACCGATAGATGTCCTTTTAAAATGTTAAGATGTCATTTTTACCCTTGTCTAATTGTGTTTATGTTTGAATGATGATATATAGATGACGTGCAAGTGAAATATTCTAATAAATTGGTCGATTTTTTTACGACACAATGATTGTGCAAGCGTACACATGTCGATGCAAGTATAGTTAATAGACAGAGCTATCGGATATCGACCCCACGAGGAAATGGTTCCCGATGTTTTAATGTCGGAGCAAGAAATACTAAAAATCAGTGTAATGCGTGTAAGGATGTCAGCGCAATTATGTCAGATCTGCACACTAAAATAACCATTACTGTTAACGCAATTAGAGTTAAATATCAGAGGTTAAATGTCAGTGTACTGAAAATAAATCCAAATATGTTGAGTGTTGAGTGCTAAAAATTTAAATGCAGGAAATATAAAAGTGATCAAGTGTAAAAGGGTGGAAGTGGTTCACTGATTCTATAGGTTGCAATGCTGGATGCATCGACAAGGTAGAGTATAGATGAATTGTCGCAGCAATGAAGTCCCTTCAAGTTCTTACCCACAATAGCTCCCTACTTAATCCTGATTTAAATACACTACTCCACCACTCGGTATGAGCAATGATGTGTATCCAAGAACAAGTAACTGGAGTCTGTCCCAGTCCCGAGCAGCTCTCGCCTAACGCACTTGTTAATCTAACCTGTCACCGCATCTCTTGATGTCGGTGTACTGCAATTTCACTTTTGTGTTTAGAGTAGTTAAATCCAAGAATAAACAGATAAGCAATGTAAAGTAAGAATCAAAATGATATAACATTAAAAGATACTTTTGTATTCATTTAACATCATTAGAATTCATCATCGTTTAAGAAGAACTAATGAGTACAATGGAGTTTACTATCTCTAGACTACTAGGCTTACTCCCTAATTGTTCCTCTTGCGTGGCATCTAGCACTTCTCGTTAGAAGCAGTTACAGGCTTGCTTCATCAGTTCACCGATTTCAGCTCAAATCTTCAATTCACACAGAATTTCTAGAATTAAATCCCCTTTTCTCTTGATACCTTCTTCCTTCTTTCTTATTCTATTTATAACCTCTAAAATGTTGCAGGATTCAGCCTTCATTTTCAGATCCAGATCCAGATCTTGTAGCTATCAAAATTAGTTAAATTACAGCTGTGCACTCACGCAGTTCTAGTGTGTTCTTTAGAGATCTACAGATTGTCGCTGTATCGCTGGACGCATTCTAAAGAATAATTATGGCAACATCTCTGAAATTCCTGCGTCTGGTGCTTCCAGTTGTGAATTCAGCTTGATTCCTTTCAATTAAGGTTCAGTTTCAATGCGACAACATTTAATGGTCGTAATGTTCAGCTGATATTGTGGCTGCAATTGTCCAATATTCCATTCCTAGACTATGTTCCTGTGCTGACAATATTAAGACACAATATATTGACTGCTTGCATTGACATTAGTACAAAAATATGTGAAAATAACAAGAATTCAAACTATCTAACAATGAATTGGAAAACAAGTAAAGTAAGTATAAAATGCTAATGATGTATGCTAAATTAAATACAAAAGGGGTAATTTAAACACTAAATTGGGACGAAAATCTATGTCATTTGTAATACCATCACACCCCCAAACTTGGGTTTTTACTTGTCCTCATGTAAATAAAAATTAACAAGAAACAATTAGAAATGTCACCATAATATTTATTCACACAATTTGAATTCTCTAAATTTCTAATGTTCAAATTGCATTCATATAATATAATGATGCGTCGACAATTTATAAGTAAGAACAACTAAAACTGCAACTTCATCAATGTTAGTATCATGCATTGAATCTTATCCTTCCTTGAACCATTTCAGCAATTTATTCTCTTTTTCTTTTCTTTCTTCTTTCTCATTTTTGTTTTTCAAGTGATTGAGAGATGTCATTGCATTACTCTACCTTTATTCTTAGGTAGTAATGATGGGGTGCAACAAACCCCTAAGAGGCATGTAATTGCACCAACACACACTCTTGCAGATATAGCCTTTGGCTAGATAAGTTTTCTTTTCTTTAGCTGCAGCAGAGTGTCCCCCATTAAGAATCATGATGCACTCATATTGGAGTGTCTTTTATTCATACAATGTCGTTGTTCTGGTCAGTGAGTGTAAGATTCAAACATCAACACTATACATTCATTACTGAAACAATTTCAATCATTCATTCCAAAATAGTAGATTCATCATTCATTCATACTCATCCAATTTCCACATCAGCATTCAAACAATTCAAGAATTACGCATTAAAATAAAAATTGGTCATATTTTTGTTGAAATTTGTCAATTTTTCATTACTGAAGAAAAAATAAAAATCAAATAAGAAGATGTAGTTGCATTTCCAAATCACATTAATTCCCCCCCAAACTTAATGTCTGCATTGTCCCAATGCACTGACAACAGTTATACAAAATGTATGGAAATGCAATGATAATGCGCTGTACTAAGAAGAATGTAGTGACAATAAAAATGCAAGCACAATATAATGCAAGAATGCTAACTAAAAAGGGATGTACCAACTTATTCAGTAGCAGTCGATACAGAGGCTACTTTTGTTTTCTTCTTTTTCTTTTTCGGGCACTCCTTCTCATCATGGTGTTTTCTCTTTTTCTTATCTTTGTGCCGCTCCCTCTTCTTATCCCTCGAACCAACCGGATCGGTGGACTGCTCCTCTTCAGCAGGTTGGGTGGTGGCCTCATCGATAGTCACATTGGATGGATGGATTTCAGCCAGCGGAGCCATATAAGGTACAATTGTTAACGGGTTAGGTTCTTCCGCAATGCTGGTGACTACCTCAGCCTGACTTGTAGCAGGTGGAGTCTCGTCTGAGCTTGATGTGCCCACAACATCCTCATTGATCGTTGTGGGGATATCGGGTTCCTTCTCGTCCTGCACCAGGGTAGGTTCAGTATCAATGTGTTCGTCATCGTTCGCTTCGTCCTTCCCTTCATCCTCTTGTTCTTCATCCTTCTCGACATGATCATCCTGATTTACCTCCTCTTCCTCAGGTTGAGTAGGTTCAGTTGGGCCAATGTCAGCGTATCCGATTGTAACGACATCTTTATTTAGTATAGCCTCCCCTTCCGCCATATTCACCCCTAGGCTATTTTAGAACTAATCTTCAAAAATATGAGCAATGTTACGATGCAACACATTATCATCCGGTGACTGCTCTCCATCGTTGTCATCATCAGAAACATGGATGTGAGTGGGTACAGGGACGGGCCTACCATAAAGAGTAGGTTGTTTAGATGAGGAATATTGCATTGGGTGATAGATGGTCGAAAATTGTGAGAAGTCTGGAAGTGGGGTCTGATTGAGTTGGCATAATGCAGCGACAAGAGCCTCATTGCACGCCTTGGTATATGCATAGAATTTATGGAGCCGGAAGTCCATGTCATCCACTTGGATAGACCGTCTGTCGAGGTGTTCCAGGTGTGACTCCATCAAGGCCAGTGTCTCTATTATTTGTGTCATTGTCGGCACATCAGATTTGTCGGCCTTCTTTTTACCTTTTCCTTTTTCCTTTTTCTTGAAAGTCACTTTGGCCATCGGTGTGTCCTGATCCCTTGTTATCCGCTCGACGAAAATGTCATTAATTGGGCCTTTGTTATCCACGACTTTCTCATCCTCTCTTGGCACAATACCCTTATGCTGGCAAAGAAGCATAATAAGAGATAGGAAAGGGATAATACCAGTCTGCTTCCCCTTTGCCTCCGCAATCTGGGCATGTATCAGCTCACCAATGTTGATGTGACGATGATGCGAGATGGAATGTAACAAACACATACGGTCCAGAGTGACCGTAATATTGTGGGTAGAAGGCATCACTCGACTATTAACAAAGTGAAACCATACCTTGTAGAAGGTCGTCGATAACATCTATGCATTGTGAAATTGTGGAATCCACTGCCCGTCCATGTGGCATTGTCGACACAAAGGTCGGTCATCATCTCAATGAGGCTATCCTTATTTAAACAGTGCAGGAAGGACGAGTGGTCGTCTACCCGTTCTGGTATCCGTAGTAGGATGTTGATATGCGCCGCACTCCATGGCACAAGTCCTCGAACAAAAACAAATTCTTGTTCTTAATCCACCAAGTTTGCTTAAAATTCTCGAACCAGAGTAGGGGAATAACCAAAAGGGTGGTCACAGAAAGACTCCCACCCTAAGCGACTGATAGTGTGGTGGACTTGTTTCCCAAGGGGCAACTGCGGAGACAACTAGAGGCCTTTCTCAAGATGGATATTATGTTTAAGCATGGTGTTGTGATATCTTTCTTTGTCCGCAGTTGTGAGAAACAATACTAGGCTTGAGGGTGGTGGTTTCATGGATGGAATCTCGATAGGGGTGGTTGGAGTGGTTTTAGATGAAGGTTTAGGATTAGCTTTAGAAGCGCGAGTCTTAGCCATGATTGGAAGAAAAAGAAAATAAAGAAAAGTTTCAGAAGGATATTGCTTCGAAAGAGAAGAGAAAGAATCTGCAGATAGATTGAGGAGATGGTTGCATTAACAATGGTGATTGTGAGGAAGGAAGGTAACTGTAATAGGGGATTATATAACCTGGGTGCAATGAGTGGAAAAACACGGGGAAACATTGCGTCTGCATCCATTAATTGCCAGGCTGTAGATCGTACTGTTTCGGTTTAATCCAACGGTTGGGGTGAAATGAAATCAATCGACGCGATTCTCGCCTAAAAAGTAATGCTGACTTATTGCAGAATGCACCAAAATAATATGCTTCCATGTGTTGACAAAAAGAGGATTTTTATTTCTCTAAGAATCTGAAACAATACAAACAAAAGTAAAGCAAATAAAAGAAAATGAATGAATGCATCGACATTATTTAAATATCACCTAGTTGACAGTTTCGTCTAGTTCACGGACATTTGGGCTGATGTAATGTTCGAGACGCTGACCATTCACTTTAAATTGTTGGCCATCCTGTAAGTTCTTTATTGTCACCGCATCGCTAGGGACTGCTTCGACAACTCGGAATGGTCCGAACCACCTTGATCGTAATTTTCCTGGGTGCAGTTTCAAACGTGAGTTAAATAGGAGTACCAACTGCCCAGGATGAAATTGTCGACGTAATATGAGGTTATCGTGCCATTGTTTTGTCTTTTCCTTGTATTACCGTATTCTCATAGGCATGGCGTCAAATCTACTCTAATTTTGTGATGTCCAATATTCTTTTCTTACCAACTGCGTCATAATCTAAGTTTACCTGCTCAATTGCCCACATGGCTTTATGTTCCAGCTCGATAGGTAGGTGACATGATTTTCCAAATACTAACTGATATGGCGACATCCCCAAGGGACTTTTGTAAGTGGTGCGAAGTGCCCACAATACATCAGGTAACCGCATAGACCAGTCTTTCCTAGATGGGTTAACCACCTTTTTAAGTATTCCTTTAATTTGTCGATTGGAGACTTCGGTCTGACCATTAGTTTGTGGGTGATATGTGGTGGCCATTCTATGCTTCACACCATATCGTTTCAATGCTGTCGCCACCTAGTTATTATAGAAATGAGTGCCTTGGTCGCCAATCAATGCTCATGGTGTTCCAAACCATGTGAGAATATACTTTTGAAAGAATTTTAACACTGTCCAAGAGCGTCTTTTGGTACCGCATTAGCTTCAATCCACTTGGAAACGTAGTCAACAGCTATTAGTATATACATATTTCCAAAAGAGTTTGAAAATGGTCC
Organism: Gossypioides kirkii; assembly: GCA_005610355.1. Classification (NCBI taxonomy): domain Eukaryota; kingdom Viridiplantae; phylum Streptophyta; class Magnoliopsida; order Malvales; family Malvaceae; genus Gossypioides; species Gossypioides kirkii. The sequence continues at coordinate 19,480,258 of CP032245.1, forward strand.
TATGAAATTAATACCCCAAACATCGAAAAGTTCTACCTCTATGATAGGTTGTTGGAGCATCTCATTGTGACGAGAAATGGAACCAGTACGTTGACAATGATCACACTGTTGCACGAAATTGTGAGCATCTCGAAACAAATTGGGCCAATAGAATCTAGGTTGCAGGACCTTTGCAGCAGTTCTTGTTCCACTAAAATGACCTTCGTAAGGGGCATCGTGGCAATGTCACAGTATTGACATAATTTCTTCTTCAGGAACACAACGATGAATTATATTGTCAATGTATACCTTGAATAGGTATGGCTCATTCCAAAGATATTTAGCAGCATGGCGTATGAACCTGATTTTTTTATGACTAGTTGCACTCATAGGTAACTTTCCACACACAAGATAATTGACTACATCAGCATACCATGGCGATGCGTCGACCGTGAATAATTGCTCGTCAGGAAATGCTTTGACAATCTGGGTCCGTTGTCCATCTTCGCTTCCACTTTTCAACCGAGACAAATGGTCAGCTACCTGATTCTCAAATTCCTTCCTATCTTTGATTTCAACATCAAACTCTTGAAGGAGTAGGATCCATCTAATGAGTCTATGTTTAGCATCTTTTTTGTTGAAAAGGTATCTCAAAGCTGAGTGATCCGTGTAGACTGTAGTCTTTGCACCGACAAGATAAGAGCGGAACTTGTCAAATGCGAAGACCACTGCTAGTAACTCTTTTTCAGTTATGGTGTAATGAACCTGTATTTTAGTTAGTGTTTTACTAGTATAGTAGATAGTATGAAATAACTTTTCTTTCCTTTGTCTGAGAACAACTCCTATAGCGAAGTCACTAGCGTACAAACATTAACTCGAATGGTTGCATCCAATCCGGTACGACGACAATCGGAGTTTGCACCAACTTTTTCTTTATTGTTGTAAATGCATCCAAACAGATGTCATCGAATAGAAACTTTTTATTTTTCTCTAATAAAGAACATAAAGGTTTAGCTATCTTGGAGAAATCTTTGATAAATCTTCTATAAAATCCCGTGTGTCCAAGAATGCTTCTTATTGCTTTGACAATTATAGGTGGTGGTAATTTTTCAATGATCTCTACCTTTGCTCTATCGACCTCAATGCCTTGACAGGAGATACGATGGCCAAGGATAATCCCTTCAGTTGCCATGAAATGACATTTTTTCCAATTCAGAACCAAGTTTGTTTCCTCGCATCTTCTCAAAACATTTGCCAAGTTGTCGACGCATTGGTCGAAACTCTGTCCATAGACCAAAAAATCATCCATGAATACCTCAAGTGAGTCTTCAATCATATCCGAGAATATCACCATCATACATCTCTGGAACGTTACTGCCGTATTACACAACCCAAACGGCATCCGTCGGAAAGCAGAAGTCCCAAAAGGGCATGTAAATGTGGTTTTTGCTTGATATTCTGACGCAATAGCTATTTGGTTGTATCCGGAGTTGGCATCCAAGAAGCGATAATAGGCTTTACCAGCTATCCTATCTAACATTTGATCGATGAAAGGTAGCGTGAAATGATCCTTCTTTGTGGTCGCATTCAACTGTCTGTAATCCATGCACACACGTCATCTAGTTGCGATGCGAGTAGGGATTAACTCGTTTTTATCATTGGTCACAACGGTAAAACCACTTTTTTTAAGAACACTTTGAACAGGGCTTACCCAATTGCTATCAGAAATAGGGTATATTATGCCCTCATCCAACATTTGATGATTTCCTTCTTCACCACTTCTTTTATTTTCTCATTGAGTCATCTTTATTGCTCAATGGATTGCTTCCCTTCTTCTTCTAACCGTATCTTATGCATGCGGAAAGAGGGACTAATGCCTTTGATGTCTACGATACTCCAGGCTATGGCTTTCTTGTGTTCTTTTAAAATTACGGTGAGCTTCTCTTCTTGTATTGCGTTAAGGGATGAGTTGACAATAACAGGCAGTGTCTCATTGTCACCAAGGAATACATATTTCAAATGTGTCAGAAATGGTTTTAACTCCAAGGTAGGAGCTTGCTCTATAAATAGTTTAGACACTGGAATTGTCCTGTTAGATAAATCCAACAACTCCATTTGCCAATATCTTCGCAACTCACAATTGTTCACCTCCTCTTTGTCAACACAGTCTTCTAGGATATCATCAGTATATGTCGTCGCATCAGTATCAGACAATTTTGAATTCTTGGTATGAAATTCTTCAAAAATAATTTAATCCAATAGATCAACGTGGTGACATTGTTCTTTGGATCTTGATGATACAGCTTCAAACATATTGAAGGTTACGTGGTCATTATTATGGTGCATCACTAGTTCTCCCTTAAACACGTCGATAAGTGTTAGTCCTGTTGCTAAGAATGGCCCTCCTAAGATAATGGGTACCTCCTTATCGGCCTCGCAATCTAGGATGATAAAATCAGCAGGGAACACCAACTTATCAACTTGAACAAGAACATCTTTGATTTGTCCCTCTGGTTGTGCTAGAGATCTATCCGATGATTGTAATGTCACTGCAGTGGGCTTCATTGATTCAATTCCTAGCTTCTTGAAAGTAGACAAAGGCATTAGGTTAATGCTAGCTCCTAAATCACATAATTCTTTACCTAAGTAATGATCTCCGATGGAGCATGGAATTGTGAAGTTGCCAAGATCTTTCATCTTGGTTGGCAACTTGTTTGTGAGTATAGCTCTACACCTCTCTCTGAGCACAATCGTCTCGATGTCAGATAGTTTCTTTTTCTTTGATAGTAGCTCCTTCATGTATTTCCCATAATTGGGTATCTGCACAAGAGCATATATTAGAGGTATATTAATGTACAATTGCTTCAAAGTAGAAACAAACTTTTGGTAATCTTTGTCATGGACTTTTCCTTTGAAACGTTAGGGAAACGACAAAGGTATGGAGGCATAGGGTTGCTGTGGATATGTTGGTTGCTTCGATAGTGGTGTTTATGTTGACAACTTAATTGGACAATCCGTAGGTATAGATTGTACTTCAATCGGTTCTTCAGTAGTATTTTGCATTTGAGTTCCTTTAGTTAAAACCTTGTCTTGTTGCTTCGAAATGGATGCTTCGACATGGTCTTGGTTAGAATTACTTATCTCTACTATCTTCAGCAGCTCTCGCTTAACCCACTTGTTAACCTAACCTGTCACTGCATCTCTTGATGTCGGCGTACTGCAATGTCACTCTTGTGATTAGAGCGGTTAGATCCAAGAATAAATGGATAAGCAGTGCAAAGTAAGAATCAAAATGATCTAAAATCAAAAGATACTCTCATATTCATTTAATATTATCAAAATCCATCATCGTTTAAGAAGAATTAAAGAGTACAACGAAGCTTACTATCTCTAGACTACTAGGCCTACTCCCTAACTGTTCCTCTTGCTTCTGCACCAAGCACTCCTCGTCAGAAGTTGCTGCACACTTGCTCCATCAACTTTCTCTCCTTTGACGTCAAGCTTCTATGGTAGCTTGCTTGAAGATTTGAGAAATTTTTGGATTTAAATTCTTCACTCCTTGATGATTTTTCTTCATCTTCTTTCCTCTATTTATAGGCTCAAGAAATTGCAAATTTTCTCCATTCTCAGATCCAACAACTTTGTACAGTTGTAAAAGTTTGTTATTGATAGCTATGCAAATCTGATTTGTTTACTGGACTGTTGCAGAATGTCAGCGTAATTTATAAATTATGCTGACAATTTGCCTCATTTCTAGACCAACCTCTGGTCGCAACTCTGAATGCTTTCTGACTTAAAAAATGATAGATCTCATCTTTTCTCAGATCCAATTCCATTTACAGCTGGAAAAGTTTGTTACAGTCCACCTGTGCACTTACGTAGATTTGATGTGATCTTCATAAATCTGCAGATTGTTGCCGCATCTCTGGTCGCGATCTGAAATCTTTAATTGCAGTGACAATGTGTGAAATTCCTGCGCTGGTGCTTTCAGATGTGCTTGTGGCTTGAATTCAATGCGTCGACATCTCTGGTCGCAATTCCAATCTATACTCGTGGCTGTATTCTTCTTCTAGCATTGATCTTTTGAGATGAGTTCCTGCACTGACAATTTTAAGACACAATATGTAGGCTGATTGCGTCGACATTAATACAAAAAGAGGTAAAAATGACAAGAATTTAAACTAACTAGCAATGAGTTAGAAAATATAAAAACTAACTATGAAATGCTTATGATGCATGCTAAATATACTACAAAAGAGACAATTAATACCCAAATTTAGGGAGAAAATATTTCAAATGTAATACCATCACACCCTCAAACTTGAGTTTTTACTTGCCCTCAAGTAAACAAAAATTAACAAAATAACAAGCAAACATGGCACCGCAATCATTATTCTCGCAACTTGAATTTTTTGAAATCCTAATACACAAATTGTATTCACATGATAGAATAATGCGCTGACAATTTATAGGCATGAACAATTAAAAACTGCAACTTCATAAATGTTAGTATCATGCATTGAATCCTAATCTTCCTTGAACTAATACAATAATTTTTTTTTCTTTTTCATTTTCTTCCTTTTTCTCATTTTTTCCTTTTTCAGGTGATTGAGAGATGTCATTGCATTACTCTACCTTTGTTCCTGGGCAGTAACGATGGGGTGCAACAAACCCCCAGGAGGAATGTAATTATGCCAACACACACTCTTGCAGTGATAGCCTTTGGCTAGATGATTTTTCTAAACCTGCAGCGGAGTGTTCTCCCTTGAAAAGTCACAATGCACTCACATTGCAGTGTCTTTTATTAATACAATGTCGCTGCAATTGGCAAGTTAGTTCAAGATTCAAAGAGTGATACTATCCATTTATTATTGAAGCAATTCCAATCATTCATCCAAAAATAGAGGATTCGATATTCATTCATATTCACCCAATTCACATACCAGTATTCCAAAAATATAGGATTCAATATTCATTCATATTCACCCAATTCACATACCAGTATTCCAAATAATTCAAGATTTACGCATCAACATTTGGATGTTACTCCCACTCTAGTGTGTAAGTGTTGGAATATGGATTTTCATTTTGATAGAAATTCCCCATGTGGGACACATTTGCTGGATTTGATGGGCATTGTTCAAACTCATGGTTGCCCCCACAGTAATTACAAATTCTCGCAGCAAATTTCCATTCTGCAATTGCTATAGCATTCTGCATTGAATTACTCATATTAGTCAAATAAGATACCTTAGCTTTTATGGCATCGAGCTCCATTTCTATAGCATCACTCATCCAATATCTTGAGGTTCTATATACCTCGTTCCTAGTCATATTTCGCTAAAAGAAAAATGTAAAAGCAAACAACAAAAAGGAAACAAGTTAGTGAAGAATAAAATTTAGATAATAAAGAATAAATGCAATGACAAAAATAAACATAAAAAAAACGCCATTCCCCAGTAACGACGCCAAAACTTGATCGGTGTTTTTACGACACAATAATTGAGCAAGCATACACACATCGATGCAAGTATAGTTGATAGATAAATCTATCGGATATTGATCCCACGGGGAATGGATTCTTGATGTTTAGATGTCGGAGCAACTACTACAGAAATTAGATGAAATGTGAGTAAGGATGTCAGCGCAAATTAAGTTATACCTACACACTAAAATAGTTAATACTGTCAATGCAATCAAAGTTAAGTATCAAAGGTTAAATGTCAGAGCAACTGAAAGTAAATCAAAATGTGTTGAGTGTTTAATGTTGAATATTTAAATTCATAAAAGTAAAGGTTTGATCAAGTGTAAAGAATTGGAGAGGATCACTGATTTCGCTAAGTAGCAACGTTGGATGCGTCGATAAGGTATTGTATAGATGGAATGTCACTGCAGTGAAGTCCCTTTGAATTCTTACCAACAACAGCTTCCTTCTTATTCCCGACTCAAATACAATCACTCCACCTCTCGATGCGATCAACGATGTGTATCCAAGAACAAGTAACTGGTTTTTATCCCAGTCCCGAGTAGCTCTTGCCTAACCCACTCGTTAACCTAACTTGTCACCGCATCTCTCGATGTCGGCGTAAGGCAATGTCACTCTCGTGCTTAAAGCGGTTAGATCCAAGAATAAATGGATAAGCAGTGTAAAGTAAGAATCAAAATGATCTAACATCAAAAGATACTCTCGTATTCGTTTAGTATCATCAAAATCTATCATCGTTTAAGAAGAATTAAAGAGTACAACGAAGCTTACTATCTCTAGACTACTAGGCCTACTCCCTAATTGTTCCTCTTACTTTTGGATCAAGCACTCCTCGTCAGAAGTTGCTGCACACTTGCTCCATCAGCTTTCCCTCCTCCGACGTCAAGCTTCCATGGTAGGTTGCTTGAAGATTTGAGAAACTTTTGGATTTAAATTCTTCACTCCTTGATGATTTTTCTTCATCTTCTTTCCTCTATTTATAGGCTCAAGAAATTACAGATTTTCTCTATTCTCAGATCCAACAACTTTGTACAGTTGTAAAAGTTTGTTATTGACAGCTATGCAAATCTGATTTGTTTACTGGACTGTTGCAGAATGTTGACGTAATTTATAAATTATGCCGATAATTTACCGTATTTCTAGACCAACCTGTGGTCGCAACTCTGAATGCTTTCTGACTTAAAAAATGATAGATCTCATTTTTTCTCAGACCCAATTCCTTTTACAGCTGGCAAAGTTTGTTACAGTCTAGCTGTGCACTTACGCAGATCTGGTGTGATCTTCATAAATCTGCAGATTGTCGTCGCATCTCTGGTCGCGATCTGAAATCTTTAATTGCAGCGACAATGTGTGAAATTCCTGCGCTGGTGCTTCCAGATGTGCTTGTGGCTTCAATTCAATGCATCGACATCTCTGGTCGCAATTCCAATCTATACTCGTGGCTGCATTCTTCTTCCAACATTGATCTTTTGAGATGAGTTCCTGCATTGACAATTCTAAGACACAATATGTAGGCTGATTGCATCGACATTAGTACAAAAAGAGGTAAAAATAACAAGATTTTAAACCAACTAGCAATGAGTTAGAAATTATAAAAACTAAGTATGAAATGCTTTTCATGCATGCTAAATATGCTACAAAAGAGACAATTAATACCCAAATTTAGGGAGAAAATATATGTGATTTGTAATACCATCAGTATGTTGACTCGGTGGAGTCATTGTTGCTTGTTACAATGTTTGGTAATTCCTTAGACTATCGAACTTACTAAGCTATGAAGCTTACCACAGTTATTGTTGTTGTTTTGTAGGTCGTTTGCTGATTAAAGATCTGATCATCGTCATCTCTTGAAGTCACACTATCGCATAGTTTGTCGGTAGTTTTTGTATCTCTTGGTCTTATGGCATGTACTAGGATAATATAAACTTTTGTTGATGTACTAAAGATGTTAAAATCTTACTTCATTGATTGTGTATAAGCATGAAGTACAATTTAGATGTTTAAACTTGAGATGCTTGTAAAGACTTAGAAATTATGTACTAAGTGTTATGGCCTATATGCATAAATTGTGTTGGATGTGTTTGGGATGTTAACTTGTGTCTTCGCTTAATTCTTGAGATTCTGCATACTTGTTCCGGTAGAACTTATACATGTATAGGTAGAAGTATAGGGTAGGAGAGAGGTTGTCCACTGACTTGGGTTGTATCGATAGTTGAAATGCAAGTATCGGTAGTTATATGAATTGATGTATTGGTAGTTAGCATGCTTGTATCGGTAGAAGTTGGAAGGTGAAATTTATAGCTCTCTGGAGTTTTTAGTATCGGTAGATGCATGACTTGTATCGATAGAGCTAAGACAAGTACCGGTAAAAATCTGCACAATTTCTGAATTGTTTACTAACTTGACTACTACCGATACTTAACCATCAGGTACTGGTAGAAGTCCTTTTAAAACGTTGAGATGTCATTTTTACCCTCGTCTAACTGTGTTTATGTTTGAATGATGATATATAGTTGACGTGTATGTGAAATATTCTAATAAATACAGTTCTATAATTATGATGTTAAAGGCGAACAGTAATAAGTGAATAGTAAACACTGAAATCCTAACCGATAACGGTGTTCGAGATTTGGGTGTTACAAGAAGACCCATGCAACCACATATTCGACTACAGCACACTTAGTTAGTTTTTTTTATTTTTCGCACTTAATTTAGTTTCCTTTCATATCATGTAGCTGTTGAATAAATTTGCCATTTACAACTGTATTTAAGTATAGTTATGAATAAAATCACTCCAATGTGGGTGTATTGTGAACTATCAAGGGGGAACACTCCAATGCAAGTGTTAGAAAAAGTAATCTAGCCAAAGGCTGTTAGTGCAAGAGTGTGTGTCGGCGCAATTACATACTCCCAAGGGGTTTGTTGTACCCTAACGTTACTGCCCAGGAACAAGGGTATAATAATGCAACGACATCCCTCAGTCACATATATAATATATATAAATATATATATGTATATATTATTATATAATAAATGCTATTTTCTTAGAAATTTGAGATTTAAAGTATGATACTAGCATTGATGAAGTTGTAGTTTTGATTATTCATACCTATAAATTGTCGGTGCAATATTCTGTCATGTGAATATAATTCATACATTAGGATTTCAGAAGATTCAAGTTGCTAGAATGACTATTGCTTGACAAAAATCTTTGTTATAACTATGCTAGCTTTTGTTTACTTGAGGGCAAGTAAAAATTCAAGTTTGGGGGTGTGATAAAATTAGAAAAGACCATTGATTTCTCTTTACTTATGGTATAAATTTGTTCCCATTTGATCATCTTTAGCATGCATTTTTAGTCTTTTTAACTTAGTTATTGCATTTTCTAACTTAGTGAAGCTTGGCCTAATTTTCTATAATTTTATCATGTTTTTACTAATAATATCGCTGCATTAGTTATTCAGTATTGCGCCCAAAGATGTCACTGCAGGAATCTATCCTGAAGGATCAATGCATGAAGGTGTACAGAGTTGTCGTTGCAAAATAATATCCAAATTTGGCCCAAAACTGTGGCTACAACTGGCAACTATCTAATGAACACACCAGATTTGCGTGAGTGTACAGCTGGCATAACCAACTTGTACAACTCGAGGAAGTTAGATCTGAAAGGGAGTACACCTATAATTGGTAGTGGATGTTAAATAGTGAGGGAAAATATTTTCTTTATCTTCTTCTTGACTTTTCGATGGATAAAATCTCTTCTTGAACATTTTTTCAAGCTTGCATCCATGTCAGCTTGATGGTATTACAAATGACATATATTTTCTCCCTAATTTAGTACTTTTATTGTCTCTTTTGTATCTCATTTAGCATGCATCATAAGCATGTTATAATTAGTTTTTATATTTTCTAATACATTGCTAGTTAGTTTAAACTCTCGTTATTTCTATAAATTTTGCACTAATGTCGACGCAAGCAGTTGGTATATTGCATATTAAGATTGCTAGCACAGGAACTTAGTTCAGAAGATCAACATTGACAGAATGCAGCCACAAAACTAGCTTGGAATTACGACTAGAGATGTCGCTGCATTGAAGTTGAACCTCAAATGAGCAGAGTTAAGCTGAGCTTACACTAGATGCACCAGTGCAGGAATATCATAGATGTCGTTGTAATTACAACATCAGAATGCGTCTAATAGTACAGCGACAATCTGCAGATCTTTAAAGAAAACATGTAATCTACGTGAGTGCACAGCTGTACTCTAACTAACTTTGACGGCTACAAAAATCTAGATCTAAATCTGAGAATGAAGGATGAAATTTGGAAATATTTAGGAGTTATAAATAGACGAAAAAATGAGGAAAAACATCATCAAGAACAAGGGGATTAAATTTTGAAAATCCTTCGTGAATCAAAGATTTGAGCTGGAATCGAGGAGCTGATGAACCACGTCTACAATTGCTTCTCACGAGAGGTGCTTGATGCCGAGCAAGAGGAATAAGTAAGGAGTAGGCCTAGTAGTCTAGAGATAGTAAGCTTCGTTGTACTCTTTATTTCTTCTAAAACGATGATGGATTCTGTTGATGTTAAATGAATACGAGAGTACATTTTGATATTATATCATTTTGATTCTTATTTTACATTACTTGTCTGCTTATTCTTGGATTTAACCACCCTAAACAAAAAAGTGAAATTGCAGTACATCGACATCGAGAGATGCGATGACAAGTTAGATTAACAATTGGGTTAGGCGAGAGCTGCTCGGGACTAGGATGGACTCTAGTTACTTGTTCTTGAATACACATCATTGCTCGCATTGAGAGGTGGAGTAGTGTATCTGAGTTAGCATTAAGTAGGGAGTTATTGTGAGTAAGAAGTAGAAAGGACTTCATTTCTGCGACAATTCGTCTATATTTTACCTTGTTGATGCATCCAGTGTTGCAACCTGTAGAATCAGTTAACCATTTCCACCTTTTGCACTTGATCACTTTTATATTTCCTACATTTAAATTTCCATTACTCACAGTCAACACCTTTGGATTTATTTTCAGTACATTGACATATAACTTCTAAGATTTGACTTTAATACAATGACAGTATTGATTAATTTAGTGTGCATAACTGACATAACTATGCTGACAACCCTATTCGCATTATATTGATTTTTCTTCTATTGATTGCTTTAACATTAAGACATCAAAAACCATTTCCTCGTGGGATCGATATCTGATAGCTCTGTCTATCAACTATACTTACATCGACGTGTGTACGCTTGCACAATCGTGTGTCGTAAAAACATCGATCAAGTTTTGGCGCCGTTGCCGAGGATCTTGGCGTTTGTTTGATATTTATTTTTGTTATTACAATTAATTTTACTTACTTAATTTTTAACTTTTGATTAATTTGTTTATCGTTCTTTTCTGATTTTGAAGGTATTGTATGTCCATAAGGAGAAATCCTAAGCATATTGTAAGCTTTGATGCAAAGCTTGAGAGAACACTTAGGAGGAGAAGGCAAGAACAAAGGAAGATGGCTGGTAACAACAACATTAATAATCTACCACCATTGCTGCCACAGGATAACAATCCTCCAGTGCTACCACAAGATTTATCGCTACCACGTCCACAAGAAGAGCAAATACAAAATAGGCCAATAAGAGATTTTGTTGTGCCTATACTCGATGATTTATAACCGAGGGTTGTGTGACCAGCAATTCAGCTGGTAACTTTGAATTGAAATCGATGATGTTTCAAATGATTAATTCTAATGGACTGTATTCAGGTTTTCCACATGAGGACGCACGGGAACATTTGAAATCATTTTTACTTATTTGTGCATCCTTTAGTCAACATGGTGTCCCTGATGATGCTTTGAAAATGCAATTATTTTCTTATTCATTGCAGGGAAAAGCTCGAACATGGTTTCTAGGATTGCCGACTGGATCTATTACATCATGGAATAATTTAGCAACGCAGTTTGTCTTACGATTTAATCCGCCGACAATGAATGCAAGGTTACGAAATGACATCACTGCATATCATCAACTCGATGATGAGAATTTACACACAACATGGGAGCACTACAAAGCATTGCTTCGACGCTGCCCAATGAATGGGATTCAACAAGAAACTCAAATTGAAATTTTTTATAATGGTTTCAATGCTCAGACAAGGAATCTTGTCGATGCATATGCAAACGTTCCATTGTTGGGTTGCACATATGGTGAAGCAGTTCGAATTCTGGAGAGGATAGCTCAAAATGATTACCAATATCCGATTTCTCGTTCTGCACAAGTGAAAACTAACCCTGGAGTTCTTGAATTAGATGCTATTTCTGTATTGTCAGCGTAGGTATCTTCTTTGGCCAACATCATTAAGAACATGAATGGAACAAGCACCATTGCTCCGATTGAAATGGCCCAGCAAACAGATATGTCGATATTTTCATGCGAGATTTGCGGCCATAATCACAGCTATGAAGATTGCCTATAGCATGCAGAAAATACATATTATGTCAATAACATCTAAGGGGGTTCGTTTGGTAACTCTTATAACAATCGTTCGCAACAACCTTGGGGAAATCAGAATACATCCACATTTCAATATGGAAATTCTTCGAACCAAGGAAGTTATAGGCAAGGAGGTTACAACAATAACCAATCGCAGAATTATAATCAGAATTGACAAGTAAATTCTCGTACTGAACCAATGCAGTCACATATTCAAATGCAACTACAATCACGACTACAACCACAACCACAACCATCTGTTTTGCCACAAATGCATGGACAATATCATCAACATCAACATCAGCAATTTAATCAATCTAAGGTTGATCCTATGGCTGCTCTTGAAGCAATGATGCACGAGCATATTACCCGAACCAAAGCGATAGTGCAAGGAAATTCTTCTTCAATACGAGCATTGGAAGCACAACTTGGACAGTTGACCTTTAATCTCAACACTAGATCACCAGGTACTCTACTTAGTGATACTGAAGATCCAATGCATCGAGGGAAGGAGAATTGCAAAGCAATCACATTAAGAAGTGGAAAACAGATGGTAGAAATAAGTGATTTTGGTCAAAACCATGTCGAAGCATCCACTTCGCAACAATAAGAAGAGGTTATAATTGAAGAAAGTCAAGCACAAAAGAATAAGGAAAAACCAACGGTAGTACCATCTCTGCCTACAGTTTGTCCAGATAAGCTATCGACACAACCATCACTGTTTAAGCAACAGAATCATCCACACCACCCTACTACAACCATACCTTTTCCATTTCCACAACATTTCAAAGAAAAAGTCAATGATGAAGAATACCATAAGTTTGTTTCTATTTTGAAACAATTGCATTTTAATCTACCTCTAATAGATGCTCTTGTACAGATACCAGTTATGGGAAATACATGAAGGAGCTATTATCAAAGAAAAACAAACTATCCGACATTAAGATGATTGCGCTCACAAAGGGGTGCAATTCTGTACTCACAACAAATTGCCAAAAAAGATGATTGTTGTTGCATCTATGGTATGGTTGCATCAATTTGTGGTAAGGTCTTATTTCTTTGTTCTTGACGCCTTCTTCAAATAGTTCTTTCTATTTCTAGGTCTAAACCAACAATAAACTCTGAATTGCTTCGGGTCATAAAACACCTAAAATAAAATGTGAACATAACAAAAAAAAGAAAACAAGTTAGCAACAACTAAAAGTTAAATAGTAAAGAATAAATGCAAAAATATAAATAAACATCAAACAAACGCCATCCCCGGTAATGGTGCGAAAACTTGATCGGTTGTAAACGTCATAGCAAATATGTGCAAGCGTACACTACCGATGCAAGTATAGTAGATAAATTTGAAACTGTCGGAAATCGATCCCACGAGGATGGATGTTTGTTGTCTATTAATGTCGGCGCAATGAATAAGTAAATGTAATAAAATTGTGAGAGTGATTCTCGAAGCAATAATGTGAAATTAAAAAAGAAATGTAATAATAATGAAATGGGGTCTCCAACATGAATAGTCAGCAGAATTCTAAGTGTGACTCATAAGGTTTTATAGTATAGGTGATTGTCACTGTAATAAGGTACAATGAATGTCTTACCAAACTTGGCTTCTCTATTCGATCTAAGACTTAAATATGCACACTAACCACACCTTCTGATGATGGCAATGCAACATATTAAAGAACAAGTGGATTAAATTCCTTCAATCCCCAAGCAACTTCCGTTGTCTTGCTCGATAGTTTAAACTGTCGCTCACCTTCTAGTGACAGTGATTGCAATAACACTTTCATGGTCAAAATATTCAAACCCAAAGATTAAAAAGTAAAAGCAAGCTTGGATAAAATATCAATTAGTCTAGAAATCAAGTGTATTTCTAGACAAACATGAAATAAATATTAATCACCAGCGTTTAAGAAAAGAAATGTAAAAGAAAAAATGGAGAATACTATTCCTAGGGTACTCGACTTGCTCCCTTACTTCCCCCTTGCGTCGCACTTAGGGGCTCTTCATCAGGAACAAATCTGCCTCCTTCTTCACATTAGTTCTCCCTTGAGAAGTTTAAGCTTCCATGGTCGCAAGCTTCAAGAATGGATTTAAGAAGAATAAAACTCGAAAGAAGACTCCTTTCTCTCTCTCCTCATGAGTATTTATCTTCAGCTGAATAGTACAAGTGTCCTTTCCTCCAAATCTAGCAATCTCTGGCTGTACCAGTTAGTTACACCAGACTGGACAGCTCACGCATTTCTGGTTTTTTATCCAGACAGCTGTCAGATGCAGCGACAATTCTGGGCGCAATTTTGGAAATGCTCATATAGTGACAACTATGGACATGTTCATGCAGCGATAATTCGGGACAAGTTTGTACAGCGACAATTCTGGACATGCTCATGCAACAACATTCGTAGTAAAATATAACAAAATTAAGGGTAACTAGGCTAAGGTCCATTGAATTAGAAAATGCAATAAACTAAACTAGAAAATGCTAAAATATGTGTTAAGAATGACTAAAAGGGAACAACTTAAACAATAAATAAGGAAAAATTAATGGTTTTTTCTAGTACTATCAAAAACTTAATGAGACGGAACGACGATATACGATCCAAGAAAAAGAGATGATCACTGTGGTGCATTGTTTGCGCACATGAAGGCACTATTTTTTGGGTTCCAGGTTCGTGATATTCACTGATAATGCTGGAAATAACTATTTCCTAACACAAAGAGGTTTCTCCCAAGCAGGCTCGTTAGTAGGTTTTCTTAGCGGAGTTTGATTTTAGCATGAAATACAAGTCGAGGAGTGCCAACACTATGGCTGATGCGCTTAGCCAAAAGATACAATTTGCAACAATAAGCCAATCCAATAGTTCTTTATTGGAGTGCATTCCAGAGGATTGTCCCATGACCCCACAACCAAAAATTTGATTGGGCTTGCCAAAGATGGAAAAACAAGGCAATTTTGGTTTGAGGGAGAACTGTTATACATTTATGGTCATTATCTTTTTGTGCCCCTATATGGAAACTTGCGCAAAGAAGTCATGAAGGAATGTCATGATCCAAAATGGGTTGGCCATCCAGGCATGCACCGCACTTTGGCTCTCTTGAAGGATCAGTTTTATTAGCCTCAAATGGGTTTTGACGTGGAGACTTATGTCAAAACTTGTTTGGTGTGCCAACAAGATAAGGTCAAATTGAAGACTCTTGTCGATTTGTTACAGCCTTTGCCCATTTCGGAGCACCCATGGTAGAGTTTATCCATAGACTTTATTGTGGGTTTGCCTAAATTTGATGGGTTTGCAATCATTTTTATTATGGTGGACAAGTTTTCGAAGTATGCAGTCTTTATTCCAGCGACCAAGGAGTGCCCTACTAAGGAGGTAGCTCGTTTGTTCCTTAGACATGTGGTGAAATATTAGGGAGTGCCGTAATCTATAATCAGTGATCGAGATACGTGATTCACGGGCTGGTTCTGGATAGAGTTGTTCAAGTTGATGGGCTCAAACTTGAACTTTTCTACTAGCATGCATTCGTAAATTGATGGGCAAACCAAACGAGTGAATGCATTGTTAGAGACGTATCTTCGACATTATATAAGTTCCACACAAAGGGACTACCCAATGTTATTGGATGTTGCCTAATTCTCTTACAACTTGCAACAAAATGAGTTTACGAGCTAAAGTCCGTTTAAGGTAGTGACGGGGCAATAACCACTTACACCCAATGTTATTGCAACTCTCTATGTGGGACCAAATCCAACGACTTATTGATTTGCAAGGGATTGGTAAGAGAAAAATGATTTAGCTCGATCTTGCCTTTATAAGGCAAGTAAATGTAACAAGAAGTGGGCAGATCAGAATCGAAGGGATGTGTAATTTCAGGTAGGTGATTCAGTCCTTGCTAAACTACATTTGATTTTGCGACAAAATGGCTTGCACAAAGGGAATGTGCGACACTATGAGGGACCCTTTCGAGTTGTAAAGAGAGTAGGCAAGGTGGCTTACAAGCTTGAGTTGCATGCAAAGCTCAAAGTCTATCCAGTATTCCATGTAAGTATGCTTATGTCATTCCATAAGGATCAAGAGGATCCAAATCGAGGGAATTTTGAACGAGCACTAATTGGGGTAAAAGTCTCCTACGATCGTTAAGTTGAAAGCATTAAGGTAGACCGTGTGTTTAGAAGGAGGTATTACTGGCCGCAGCATGAATACTTAGTTCGATGGAAGGGATTTCCCGATAGTGAGATAAGTTGGGAACTTGTCGAGGCCTTCTGGTAGTTCCAAGACAAGATAGACCAGTTTCATGCGGAGGACGCGACGAGGGCGTCGCTAGAATAGGTGGGGGAGAATGCATGGGTTGTGCATGGAAGCCCGCAACCATGGCACACTTATGTGATCCATCAAGTTCAAGGGAAACCATTTAGCCCAATTGGACTGGCCCATTACTTGGAGAGATTGAAGGTCCATCTACAAAGCTTGGCAAATATGGAACGTAATCTTCAAGAAATGCAATCTTAGATATGATATATAAATCTTAGAAGATATGATCCTTATAATCTTAGAGATTTGATTTGTAAAAACTTTTCAATCTTAGCCATTAATGTACTTTGATCTGTACCGTTGATTTTGGGGAGGCTAAACTATAAATAAAGGCCTCTCCCCCTCATTGTAAATTTCTTCATTCTTGAGTAATAAGAATTCTTTAGAGCATTCGCTCAAAACACTCTCTCTTTTGTTCTTAGCATTTATGTGGCTTTGTTCTTATTTTGTTCTTCGTTCTTCTTTGTTCATCTTGAGTTACTTCCACTTTTGTGTTGGTTCCTTAGAGGAGTTCTTCTTTGTTCTTAGCATTTAGGCGTTTTTGGAGAGAGGAAATGACTTAAGGCCACACGGATTGCGTGGGAAAAATCTAAGTCTGTGACACTAGCCGCAGGTTAAAGGATGAGAGGAATTTATCTTAGTTCTTTCTTATATAAATAGAGGCTATTTATTAAAGAAGAAAGATAATAGTTCTAATCTCGTACCCGGGTTACATATATATATATATATTCTTTTGTCCTTGTGGATGTTTGACACGCATCTTGTGTTACGTGATTATGCAAGTGTACACAGTCGTACAAGTAATAAGTAGTAAGTGAAGAGTATCGTCGCCATAGGCACTGTGTGTGAATTATTTACAAAGTTAATTTTAATCAATTTGGTTAAAAACAAAATAAAGAAAGTAATGATGATGATGAAATCACAATTAAATTGAAGATGTAACTAGTTAACATATATCCACAAAATAGAACAACATACATTGCAGAAAATAATCACAACACGAATTAAACACAAGGAATAATATAATATGACATGAATAGAGTAAAATAAAATATTTCACTTTAACATGAATTCATTAACAGTCATAAAAAGAATATTACGAAAGATTCATGGCAATATGAAAATTCATTAAACCCATTTTAATTAAGGCATAGGCTCCTCCCGAAGTCCTATTATGTTCCTAAATTATTTAGCATATCCTTATGAAAAAAAAATAACTTAGAAATCACCCTCCTAAGCATTCATATAGTTAATGCATACAAAAATTATCTTCTGAAATTGACATGATATGCATAATTTAGGTCTTACACCTATTAACTATTACCTCTTCCCAGATTAAATAGTTAATTCAATAACCTACAAATGTTGGTCATACATTTACAAGTATAAACATGATTTAAACCTAAATGAATGAAATAATCATTTGCATAGAATATTCAAGAAACAATACCAATGAACTCAAATCAAGATTCACATCTATTTTGAATAAACAAAATTAAGTCATATCATATTAAACTAAAAAAATAAAGATGAGATACAATCTTGTCTCTCGACATAGTAAACAGTAATTTAATAGTAAAGAGAAAGGTAAGAAAAAGTAGTCGAGGGGGCTATCCATGGCCATGTCACAATGCAAAGAGTAAAAAACTAAATGTTGGGGGCTATCTGCAACTGCTCCTTGCAGTTTCTGATAACTCTTGAAAATAGTTATCTTTTATACCTTTTAACCTTGAGAAAGTGTTTGGAATTAGGTAAAATTAAGTATTTTAGGATAAGATTTAGTGTTTTTCATGCATGCATAGACAAAGCTTGGTTGGATGTAAGTAGTAGGATTTTTCTCTAATTTTGGAAAGAAAAGGAGGTACGGTGGTCATGTACAGGTGCAGGAGAAAAGAATTTAGGATTGAATATTTTGTCCTGACAAAGATTTGATGTCAAGGCAATCCTAGGAGTGCTGACTCAGTAGACACAGCTCGTTCTAGAAGCAACCAGCTGGATTGTACCTTCTTAAAGAATACACTTAAAGCAAGTTGATCGGTGTTTTTATGAAACAACAATTGTGCAAGCGTACACACATCGATGCAAGTATAGTTGATAGATAAATCTATCGGATATCGATCCCATGAGGAATGGGTTCTTGATGTCTAAATGTCGGAGCAATCAATATTGAAATTAAATGTAATGTGAGTACTAATGTCAGTGCAATACGTTAATTATGCACACTAAAATAATCAGGAATGTCAACGCAATTATAAAAGTTAATTTCAGAGCAACTGAAAGTAAATCAAATTTTTGTTGAAGTGTTGAGAATTTAAATGCATAAAAGTAAAGGTGTGATCAAGTCAGAAGCATTGGAGTGGATCACTGACTTCGTTAAGTAACAACGCTGGATGCACCGACAAGGTAAAATATAGATGGAATGTTGCTGCAATGAAGTCCCTTTGAGTTCTTACCCACAATAGCTCCCTACTTAATCCCGACTCAAATACGTTACTCCACCTCTCGGTGTGAGCAATGATGTGTATCCAAGAACAAGTAACTGGAATCTGTCCTAGTCCCGAGCAGCTCTCGCCTAACACACTTGTTAATCTAACCTATCATCGCACCGCATCTCTCGATATCAGTGTACTGCAATTTCACTTTTGTGTTTAGAGCGGTTAAATCCAAGAATAAACGGATAAGCAATGTAAAGTAAGAATCAAAATGATATAACATTAAAAGATACTCTCATATTCATTTAACATCATCAGAATTCATCATCATTTAAGAAGAATTAACGAGTACAACAAAGCTTACTATCTCTAGACTACTAGGCCTACTCCCTAATTATTCCTCTTGCCCAACACTAAGCACTCCTCATTAGAAGCTGCTGCACACTTGCTCCATTAGCTCGCCCTCCTCCGACGTCAAGCTTCCATGGTAGCTTGCTTGAAGATTTGAGAGATTTTTCGATATAAATTCTTCACTCCTTGATATTTATCTCCTTCTTCTTTCCTCTATTTATAAGCTCAAGAAATTGTAGATTTTCTCCATTCTCAGATCCAACAACTTTATACAACTGTAAAATTTTGTTTTTGAAAGCTATGCAGATCTGATTTGTTTATTGGACTGTTACAGAATGTCGGCGCATTTCTGTACATCTCTTCTCAGATCCAGATCTAATTGTAGCTATCACAGTTAGTTAGAGTATAGCTGTGCACTCACGCAAATCTAGTGTGTTCTTCAGAGATCTGCAGGTTATCGCTGCTTTGCTTGGTCGCAATTTGAGATTGTAATTGCGGCGACACCTGTGATATTCCTGCGCTGGTACTTCAGATATAAATTCAGCTTGAGTCTACTCATTTGAGGTTCAAATTCTATGCGACAACATTTCTTGGTCGCAATTCCAAGCTAGTTTTGTGGTTGCATTCTGTCAATGTTGATCTTCTGAACCGAGTTTCTATGCTAGCAATCTTAATATACAATATACCAAGTGCTTGCGTCGATATTAGTACAATTAGTTCAAGATTCAAACATAAACACTAATCATTCATTGTTGAAACAGTTCCAATCATTCATTCAAAAATAGTTGATTCATCATTCATTCACATTCATCCAATGTATACATCAGCATCCAAATAATTCAAGAATTACGCATTAAGATAAAAATTGTAAGCACATTCAAGTTGAAATTTTGTGAATTTTCATTGACCAAAGAAACAAATAGAATTTAAATATGTGGGTGTAATTACATTTCCATTTCACATTATGTCCCCCCAAACTTAATGTCTGCATTGTCCCCAATGCACTGACATTAATAAGTATATATATTGAAATGCAATGACAATGTAGATGCAGCGATAATAAAATTGCAATGACGTTAATAATGCAGGGACAATTATACTACATCTACATGATATGCATGAAAACTAAACTAAGTGCTAAAAAAATAAAAAATAAAAAACTAACTTAGTGTGCTGCAGCTAAAGATGTGGCTGCATTGGTCTTTTTCTTGTTGTGCTTTCATTCCTCCTTGTGCCTCATTTTCTTGTCTTTATGCTTCCTCTTTCTATCCTTTGTACCAGTCAGATCAACAGATTGCTCCTCTTCAGTTGACTGGGTGGTAGTCTTATCGATAGTTACATCTAATGGATGGACTTCTCAGCCTGGCTCGCTTCAGGTGGAGCCACGTTTGCATTGGATGCCCGCACATTTACGGATGGTTCAACAATATCCTCAACAATATCTATCGAGGCATCGTCTTGCTTTTCCTCCTGCTTCTCTGGAAGGTCCTTCTTCTCATATTCTTCTTCTCTGTCCTTCTCCTTCTCTTAGCCTTCTTCTTGTTCTGCTTCTCCATCTTCAGGTTGCTCCTGCTCAATGGTGTCTTTGTCGGTGCCTTCTTCTGTGTCCACACCTATGGATACAATTGGAGTATGCACCTCTTCAACCATAGCTGCCCGCTCTGTCATATTAGCCCTAAGGCTGTTCGATAACTCTTCTTCTAACAAGCTGGCTATAGCTCTGTAGTAATCCTCCATAGCATTAGAATGCCCCTCGTGCTTCTCGGCAGCTAAAATGTGGATTCGTGTTGGAAAGGGAACATGTTGCTGCTTACCATTAAGAGTTGGCTGGTCGGAGGATGAGGTAGCTTCCTTAATAATAGGTAGGAAGACAAGGAACTCTGGTAGGGGATTTGGGCTTAGACTTCTCAATGCGTTGACAATAGATTTGTTCCATATTCTTGTGTACGCATAAAATAGATTTTGTATGTAGTCCATGTCTTCCAATACGCTGACAATATGAATCTAGCACATGTGGATGTGATCAATGTTTAGTTCCATTGCAGCCAACCTCTTCCCCAACTAAGGGTTTGTGGGCGCATTCTCATGTTTGTCCTTCTTCTTTCCCTTCTCCTTCTTCTTGGGTTCTTCTCTCACTATTAGTGGCTCTTGGCCTCTTGTCATTCTCTCTACTGAGATGTCGTTGAGGGGGCTCTTATTCTCTAGCACCTCCTTACCATCTCTTAGAAGCAGCTTCAGCAATCTGGTCGTGCAGAATTACGCCGACATCGATGTGATGACTTTTGAGGATTGAATACAGGAGGCACATGCAATCAAATGTCGTCGTAGTGCTATGTGTAGAACGTAAAAAGACAACTACAGAAAAACTTTAAGAATACTAAGAGGATGAATGCAATAGTAATGGCGATTGTGAGTGGGAAGCATGAAGTCAGCAAAGAAGGGTTTATAACCTTTTTAGTTGATCTAACAGATGGGGATAGAAGAAAATCAACCGGCGTGATTCTTGCTAAAAAAGCTTTGCTGAATCATTATATAATGCACCAACAAGTTGTGCTTGTGATGCATCGACAAAAAGATGATTTTTTTATTCCTGCATAAAATTGAAAAGATAACAAGTAAAAATGAAAAGGTAAAAGGAAATGTAAAATGCGTTGACAATGGAATCCTAATGCATCGACAATGGTGTTTACTTATTCCTTAAGTGCTTCGTACTCTTTTATTCATCACACCGTCCCAAAAATTTCCACTCTTTCTTTCATTTTTTCCAATTCCGTAACTTCTTAATTATGGATATATGCATCAAAATTATGCTTTCCTTGAAATCACATAATGCCTTTCCAATATACCAATCACCAATGGAATTGGGTATTGAAAAGCTCTTGGGATCCTTAAATTCTTGAAGCAATTTAATTATTTTGACAGTGCACCCTTCAGTAAGTGCGATTGCTTCGACATCTCCCATTCTTCTCTTCTTTGACAATGTGTTTTCAAGTTTTCGAGGCTGTTTTGCTATAGTAATTATGGTGACAAAGTGATTTGATACTATTGCCGCAATATTCTGTTTAACCTCTTCAGCTACAGTTCACTTTTCAGATTGCGCTGACATCTCTCTATTGTTGAGATATGAATTATCTTCTTTTTCTGTAGCATCTTTAACAACTTCATTTATTTGAGTTTCACTTCTGGGAATGATTTCCTCACAATGCTCTTGCCTTTGTAATATTAAATTTTCAATATCCATCAATAAAGTTTCTTGTGGTCGCAAATTTATTCCGCCCACAATCTGGCCAAATTGATAGTCTAGAGCTCGTTGGATTCAGTTTCACTCTAAAGTACAGATTCAGTCTTGGAAATATATTGTCTCAGCAAATTTTCAATTGATGAAAACTCTAATGCTTCGTCTTGCTGGATATTTTGCCTTAACAAAGGTTGATCATAATTGGGCAATGTCCACTCAGATCTAACATCATTGTCTATATTTCCAAGGACTTGATTGTTCTAACAAAAATTCAGATGTTGCTCCCACTTTGGCGTGTATGTGTTAGAATATGGATTTTTATTTCGATAGAAATTCCCCATGTGGTACACATTTGTTGGATTTGATAGGCATTCTTCACACTCATGGTTGCCCCCACAATAATCGTAACTTGTCGCAGCAAATTTCCATTCTGCATTTGCTGTAGCATTCTACATTGAATTACTCATATTAGTCAAAGAAGATACCTCGGCGTTTATGGCATCGAGCTCGATTTCTATAGCATCACTCATCCAAAATCTTGAGGTTCTATATACCTCATTCCTAGCTATAGGTTCCAGAGGATCCTGCTACAGGAGAACCAGGAATGGCAAGGAGCTTTCCCCCCTCCGACTCTTTGGTCTTAAGAATGCTAGTTTTAAGAATGAGTGATTGCCCTTCTTCGACCCTTACTGCCCAACCTGAGAGCAAACAGCTAATGCATTCCACTTATTGAACAGGGTTTTATGGTCGGTCTGTGACCCCTGAATACTGAAGGCATCCTTGGGGTGATCTCGTAGTTCTTACGGGATGGAGACGATGGGGTTGGTCAATGGATTTTCCTTCCTTTTGTCGTATTTCGCTCAAAGGGTTGAAGGGAGATAGTGAATCAAGCTGTTCGTAGGGGCCAACTTGATCCTCTTCCCTAGGGATCCCAAATGGGGGAACCTAGGGGAGCCGTCGACTTCAACTACCGTCCATGTATGATCCATACTAGATCTGACCAACCGCCCATCCTACCTCTTCTACGTTCTTGACAGCCTATCTTTGTCTTAGTAGAGTCTTTCAGTGGCATGTTTCGGTCCTCTTCCCCATTACTTAGAAAAAGTGAGCCACCGGTTCAGGTACAAGAAACCATGATTATCGCCTGGACAATTAGACACCCAACCCGTAATCGCAACAACCCAATTGCAAGAGCGAAGCTCTACCAACTGAGCTATATCTCCCGAGCCGAGTAGAGCATGCATGAAGGAGTCAGATACTTCTTCTATTCTTTTCCTTAGCGCAGTTGGGCCATCCTAGACTTGAACCAGTGACCTCGCCCGTGAAGTAAATCATCGCACCTACGGTCCAACCAATTAGGAGAGAATCAATAGACGGGAGCGATTCATCCTTTCCGAGCGCAGCATACAACTCTCTGTTGTACTGCGCTATCCAAGTGTGCTTGTTCCCCCTTCTCCCTTACCATGGCAAGTATTTTTGAAATAAGAAATAACTCCGATGGGAAGAAAAAAAAAGAGGGCGTTAAGAGACCCTATTGGCCCAACCTTAAACACTCTAAGATCCTTTTTCAAACCTACTCCCATTTCGAGTCAAGAGATAGATAAATAGACACATCCCATTATACTGATCGGGGGCGTTCGTAGTGACTGAGGGGATCGAAGACCAAGAAGTGAATTATTTATTAGCCAAGCATTCTTCTTACGGCTAGATCCAATCTCCTGGTCCCTGCGAAAAGGAAAAAGAAATTCACGTTCTTTCTTTCAGGAAGGGAAGATGAGGAAAATCCTATTAATTGCAGCTTTCTTCGGACCTCCGAGAAGAGCATGAAAAAAGGCTCGAATATTACGATCCCTCCGTCACCCTAGAATGAAAGGGGCGATCTTGTAGTTCTTGGTCTATGAAGATACATTGTTAGGTGCTCCATTTTATTTTCCCATTCAGGCCGAACCTAAACCTGTGCTCAAGAGGTAGCTGTCCATACACTGATAAGGGATGTATGGATTATCGAGAAGAGAGGAGCCGTGGTGGTCCCCCCGGACCGCCTAGATCCCACGAGTGAATAGAAAGTTGGATCTACATTGGATCTCACCTGAATCGCCCCATCTATCCTCTAGAGGAGAAGTTTGGTTTCAAACCCCGGTTCGAACAGGAGAAGTACGACATGCTAATGTGCCTTGGATGATCCACATCTCAGGGTCAGGCGCTGATGAGCACATTGAACTATCCATGTGGTTGAGAGCCCTCACAGCTCATGCACAACGATGTAATTATTAGAGGCGCGCTCTACCACTAAGCTAATGGCTATAAGACAGCTCTTGTCTATCCTTTAAGGAAAAATTCTAGAATCCAATTGAATTTAAGACATGAATAGTTGGTTTACGTTATGTAAGAAACACATGTATATGGGATATTACGTATTGACTAGTTATATACGAACTCAAAATATATCTACTCCAACCTACTACTATGGATTTAGATAGGTATTCCAATAATAGAATAGAAGTTCATCTGTTTCGTCTTTGACTCTGAATTGAATAAATAAAGTGATAAAATAAAGACAAAAACGAAGATTTCAAAGCAAAGAATGGGTTGGAAAAAAGAAAGGGAAGAATAAAGTATGTGCGGAGTCAAAAAAATCTAGTGGATAGGACCTAAAAAAAGATATCGAAACAGTTCTAACGGTTCAATAAGCTTCTCACTTCCATTCGGAGTTCTTAGTTACTTCGGCAGGTTGAATCTTAGCGATGGAATAATATAATTAAGTCAAAATTCATTGGATGATTGTATCATTAACCATTTCTTTATTTTGGTGCGAGGAACTTATATGAATCCACTGATTTTTGCCACTTCCGTTATTGCTGCTAGGTTGGCTGTCGGGCTTGCTTCTATTGGACCTGGGGTTGGTCAAGGTATTATTGCGGGGCAAGCCGTAGAAGGTATCGCGAGACAACCCGAGGCGGAGGGAAAAATATGAGGTACTTTATTTCTTAGTTTGGCTTTTATGGAAGCTTTAACTAATTATGGGCTGGTTGTAGCATTGACACTCTTATTTGCGAATCCCTTTGTTTAATCCTATAAACATAAGAATTTTGTATTTTTTTTCTTATTTTATGGCTTAGGACTTACTCCTCGCTTTTTCGAATTCTATCAAGATTTCACCGCTACAATTAATTATTCGTTGGGACAATAATAATCCATGGGAAGGATTAATTTGAGGATGAGGAATTATCACACCGACTCGCTTTCTTCCTTCCCCTTCTTAGTTCAAGAGAACCTCTTATTTATTGTTTAAAGGAGTGTTGCAACAAATGAGGTATTTTTCCATTGACATGAAACCTGCCCCTTAATTCTAATAAGAATTATTATTATTGGGAATTTTCAATTGAAAAAAAAATACATTTCTAGCTAACTAGATAAATAGAATATATTTTTGACTCCGTTTAGACATAGGTAAATCAAAATTCATAATCATAATAATGAATAATTTAATAATAAATTTAATAATTTATTAAAACAAAAAAAGAAATACATAGAATTAGAATAATTAGAATAATATAAATATGATACAATAGAATAAATGGAAAAGGAGTCAAAGCGATATAATACAAAAGAAAGAACCGAGTTCTTTTCGGTTCTTTTTTTTTAGTCTATCTAAAATAAAATAGGAGATCATATGAAAAATGTAACCGATTTTTTCGTTTTCTTGGGTCACTAGCCATCCGCCGGGAGTTTCGGGGTTAATATCGATATTTTAGCAACAAATCCAATAAATCTAAGTGTAGTCCTTGGTGTATTGATCTTTTTTGGAAAGGGAGTGTGTGTGAGTTGTTTATTTCAAGAATAGGCTGGATTCACCCAGTTGTACTTTTTTTCATTATAACTAGGGAAGAAAAGAGTGCATGACCCCGCGAATTACTTCTGAATAAATTTTTAAAATCATATTTTAGAACCATAGCATTTCGTGATTCATTGGTACATCGACTTTGATTCTCTATTAACAAGTAATCTGGAACCATTAACATGGTTAAGGCCAAACCCGTTTGAAGTTCAGATGCAGCAGGGTACTCTTTTTATTACTATGATACTAAATACAGAAATATTTTCAAAACAAAAATGTTTTTTCGATATAAAACACTCATGTCGATAAAATGATTTGAGCTCCTTTTTCCAATACTGAATCGATGACCTATGTATAAAGGGAGAAGAATTCTTTGAATTTGAAGAAAAAAAGAAACAACTTTGCTGACAAATTACAATTATACATTATACAATTCTAAGTATAATTAGAAATTCCAAATTATATGTAAATTTTTTATTTATCATTTTTTTATTATACTTTTTAGTTTTTTGATATATTTTCTATTTTGGTCAGAAGAATCCTCTGAATATTCTGGTCTTGGATTAGTAATCAGTTTCGATTTTTTGGAATATGAATAGAGACGAGAGGGAGAGGGTAAGCTCATTACATTAGAAAAAAAAAGATATTGGGAATTAATTCCCAATAAATAAGAAATAATTGAGCGTGAGAGCCAAATGAATCGAAAGGTTCATGTTTGGTTCGGGAAGGGATCATGGAATTTTTCAAATAAAAAAATGAATGGAAAGATAATATACTTTCATTAAGTGATTTATTAGATAATCGAAAGAGAGGATCTTGAATACTATTCGAAATTCAGAAGAACTACGCAAGGGGCTATTGAATGGCTGGAAAAGGCTCGAGCTCGCTTACGGAAAGTAGAAATGGAGGCGGATCAGTTTCGAGTGAATGGATACTCTGAGATAGAACGAGAAAAATTGAATTAGATTAATTCAACTTATAAGATTTTGGAACAATTAGAAAATTACAAAAATAAAACCATTTATTTTGAACAACAAAGAGCGATTAATCAAGTCCGACAACGGGTTTTCCAACAAGCTTTACAAGGAGCTCTAGGAACTCTGAATAGTTCTTTAAACAATGAGTTACATTTATGCACCATTAGCGCTAATATTGGCTTGTTTGGGGTGATGAAAGAAATAACTGATTAGCCCTTTTTTTGCCTTTTACTTTATTGTAGATTGTAGGCATTATTTTTTTTCTTCCAAAAAATAATTAGGAAATACTCATGGTAACTATTAGAGCCGACGAAATTAGTAATATTATCCGTGAACGTATTCAGCAATATAATAGAGAAGTAAAGATTGTAAATACTGGTACCGTCCTTCAAGTGGGCGACAGCATTGCTCGTATTCATGGTCTTAATGAAGTAATGGCAGGTGAATTAGTAGAATTTGAAGAGGGTACTATAGCCATTGCCCTAAATTTGGAATCAAATAATGTTGGTGTTGTATTTATGGGTGACGGTTTGATGATACAAGAGGGAAGTTCTATAAAAGTAACAGGAAAAATTGCTCAGATACCTGTGAGTGAGGCTTATTTAGGTCGTGTTATAAATGCCTTGGCTAAGCCTATTGACGGTCGGGGTGAAATTTCAGCTTCTGAATCTCGGTTAATTGAATCTCCTGCCCCAGGTATTATTTTGAGACGTTCTGTTTATGAGCCTCTTCAAACAGGACTTATTGCTATTGATTCGATGATCCCTATAGGACATGGTCAGCGAGAATTAATTATTGGGGATAGATAAACTGGTAAAACAGCAGTAGCCATGGATACGATTCTCAATTAGCAAGGGCAAAATGTAATATGTGTTTATGTAGCTATTGGACAAAAAGCATCTTCTGTGGCTCAGGTAGTGACCATTTTCCAAGAAAGGGGAGGGATGGAGTACACCATTATGGTAGCCGAAACGACGGATTCCCCAGCTACGTTACAATACCTTGCTCCTTATACAGGAACTGCTTTGGCTGAATATTTTATGTATCTTGAACGACACACCTTAATCATTTATGATGATCTTTCCAAGCAAGCACAGGCTTATCACCAAATGTCTCTTCTATTACGAAGACCGTCGGGTCGTGAAGCTTATCTAGAGATGTTTTTTATTTGCATTCGCGCCTTTTAGAAAGAGCCGCTAAATCAAGTTCTCAGTTAGGTGAAGGAAGTATGACTACTTTACCAATAGTTGAGACCCAGTCGGGAGACGTTTCGGCGTATATTCCTAGTAATGTGATTTCCATTACAGATGGACAAATATTCTTATCCACCGATCTATTCAATCCTGGAATCAGACCCGCTATTAATGTAGGGATTTCCGTCTCCAGAGTAGGATCCGTAGCTCAAATTAAAGTTATGAAACAAG